>CM040752.1:1506808-2914308 GCA_022829145.1 Albula goreensis
AGTATGAGGGGTCCTGTGGGGGCCTTGAGGGGTAGGGTCACTAAGGATGAGGGGGTCCTGTGGGTGCCCTGTGGGGTAGGGTCACTGAGGATGAGGGTGTCCTATGGGGGACCTGTGGGGGCAGTATCACTGAAGATGAGGGTCCTGTGGGGGCCCTGTTGGGGGCAGGGTCACTGAGTATGAGAGGGCCCTGTGGGGCCATGTGGCGGCAGGGTCTCTGAGTATGACGGGCTGCTGTGGAGGCAGGGTCACTGAGGACGAGCGGCTGCTGTGGAGGCAGGGTCACTGAGGATGAGGGAGTACTTTGGGGGTCCTGTGGGGGCTAGGTCACTGGGTATGAGGGGAGTCCTGTGGGGGCCCTCTAAGGTCAGGTGGTGACTGAGCAAGAGGGGGCCTCTGGGGCCTACTGGGGCAGGGTCACTGAGAATGAGGGGGTCCGGTGGGGGGCCCTGTGGGTGCAGTATCACTGTGAATGAGGGGGTCCTGTGGGGCCCTGTGGGGGCAGAATCACTGAGAATGAGGGGGTACTGTGGGGATCCTGTGGGGGCCATGTGGGGGCAGGGTCACTGAGTATGAGGGGTCCTGTGGGGCAGGGTCACTGAGGATGAGGGGGTACTGTGGGGCCTTGTGGGGGCAGTATCACTGAGGAAGAGGGTCCTGTAGGGGCCATCTGGGGCAGGGTCACTGAGTATGAGGGGTCCTTGGGGCCCAGTGGGGGCAGTATCACTGAGAATGAGGGGTCCTGTGGGGGCCATGTGGAGGAAGTATAACTGATTATGAGGGGGTCCTGTGGGGGCCGTGTGGGGGCAGGGTCACTGAGGATGAGGGGGTCCTGTGGGGCCTGTGGGGCAGGGTCACTGAGTGAGAGGGTCCTGTGGGGCCTCTGGGGGCAGGGTCTCTGAGGATGAAGGGGTCATGTGGGGCCCTGTGGGGAAGGGTCACTGAGTATGAGGGGTCCTGTGGGGCCTTGTGTGGGGGTAGGGTCACTAAGGATGAGGGGGTCCTGTGGGAGCCCTGTGGGGGTAGGGTCACTGAGGATGATGGTGTCCTATGGGGGACCTGTGGGGGCAGTATCACTGAAGATGAGGGGGTCCTGTGGGGGCCCTGTTGGGGCAGGGTCACTGAGTATGAGAGGGCCCTGTGGGGGCCATGTGGGGGCAGCAATCTGTGAGTATGAGGGGCTGCTGTGGGAGGCAGGGTCACTGAGGACGAGCGGCTGCTGTGAGGCAGGGTCACTGAGGATGAGGGTGTACTTGGGGGTCCTGTGGGGCTAGGTCACTGGGTATGAGGGGGTCCTGTGGGGGCCTCTGCTGCCGGCCAGGGTGACTGAGTAATAGGGGGCCTCTGGGGCCTACTGGGGCAGGGTCACTGAGAATGAGGGGGTCGGTGGGGGCCCTGTGGGTGCTGTATCACTGAGGATGAGGGGGTCCTGTGGGGCCCTGGGGTGCTGTATCAATGAGGATGAGGGGGTCCTGTGGGGCCCTGTGGGGTAGGGTCACTGAGGATGAGAGGGTCCTGTGGGGCCCTGTGGGGGCAGGGTCACTGAGTATGAGGGGGCCCTGTGGGGGTCCCTGTGGGGGCAGGGTCACTGAGATTGAGGGGGTCCTGTGGGGGCCATGTGGGGCAGTGTCACTGAGTATGAGGGGGTCCTGTGGGGGCAGGGTCAATGAGGATGAGGGGTCCTGGGGGGCCCTGTGGGGGTAGGGTCACTGAGGATGAGAGAGGGTCCTGTGGGGCCCTGTGGGGCAGGGTCACTGAGTATGAGGGGGCCTGTGGGGTCCCTGTGGGGCAGGGTCACTGAGATTGAGGGGGTCCTGTGGGGGCCATGTGGGGGCAGTGTCACTGAGTATGGGGGTCCTGTGGGGCAGGGTCACTGAGGATGAGGGTCCTGGGGGCCCTGTGGGGGCAGGGTGACTGAGTACGAGGGGGCCCTGTGGGAGCCCTGTGGGGGCAGGATGATTGAGTATGAGGGGGTCCTGTGGGGGCCCTGTGGGGGCAGAATCATTGAGTAAGAGGGCGCCCTCTGGGGGCCTTGTGGGGGCAGGGTCAATGAGGATGAAGGGGTCTTGTGGGGACCCTGTGGGGCAGTATCACTGAGGATGAGGGTCCTGTGGGGATCCTGTGAGGGCTAGGGTCACTGAGTGAGAGGGCCTGTGGGAGCCCTGTGGAGGCAAGGTGACTGAGCATGAGGAGGTCCTGTGGGGCCCTATGGGGGCAGTATCACTGAGTAAGAGGGGGCCCTCTGTGGGCCATGGGGCAGGGTCACTGAGGATTAGGGGGTCCTGGGGGCCCTGTGGGGCAGTATCACTGAGGATGAGGGGTCCTGTGGGGATCCTGTGGGGCAGGGTCATTGAGTATGAGGGGGTGCTGTGGAGGCAGGGTCACTGAGTATGAGGGCTGCTGTGGAGGCAGGGTCACTGAGGATGAGGGGGTCCTTTGGGGGACCTGTGGGGGCAAGGTCACTTAGTATGAGGGGGTCCTGTGGGGGCCCTGTGGGGGCAGGGTCACAGAGTATGAGGGGGTCCTGTGGGGCCCTGTGGGGGCAGTATCACTGAGTATGAGGGGGTCCTGTGGGGGCCCTGTTTGGGCAGGGTCACTGAGTATGAGGGGCCCTCTGGGGCCTGTGGGGCAGGGTCACTGAGGATGAAAGGGTAATGTGTGGGCCCTGTGGGGGCAGTATCACTGAGGATGATGGGGCCCTCTCTGGGCCATGTGGGGGCAGGGTCACTGAGGATGAGGAGTTCCTGTAGGGCCCTGTGAGGGCAGTATCACTGAGGATGAGGGGCCCTGTGGGGGCCATGTGGGGGCAGTGTCACTGAGTATGAGGGGGTCCTGTGGGGGCAGGGTCAATGAGGATGAGGGGGTCCTGTGGGGGCCCTGTGGGGGCAGGGTCACTGAGTATGAGGGGGTCCTGTGGGGCCCTGTGGGGGCAGGGTGACTGAGTATGAGGGGTCCTGTGGGGGCCTTGTGGGGCAGTATCACTGAGTATGAAGGCGACCTGTGGGAGCCCTCTGGGGGCAGGTCACTGAGTATGAGGGGGTCCTGTGGGGGGCCTGTGGGGCAGGGTCACTGAGTATGAGGGGTCCTGTGGGGGCCATGTGGGGGGCAGGGTCACTGAGTGAGAGGGGGTCCTGTGGGGCCCTGTGGGGGCAGGGTCACTGAGTATGAGGGGGTCCAGTGGGGGCAGGGTCACTGAGGATGAGGGGTCCTGTGGGGGCCCTGGGGGCAGCAGCATCACTGAGGATGAGGGGGTCCTGTGGGGATCCTGTGGGGGCAGTATCACTGAGTAAGAGGGGCCCTCTGGGGGCCTTGTGGGGGCAGGGTCACTGAGGATGAGGGGGACTGTGTGGGCCCTGTAGGGGCAGTATCACTGAGGATGAGGGGGTACTGTGGGGGCCCTGGGGGCAGGGTCACTGAGTATGAGGGTCCTGTGGGATCCTGTGGGGGCAGGGTCACTGAGTATGAGGGGGTCCTCTGGGGGCCTTGTGGGAGGCAGGGTCACTGAGTGAGATTGGTTCCTGTGGGGCCCTCTGGGGGCAGGGTCACTGAGGATGAAGGGGTCCTGTGGGGGCCCTGTGGGGGAAGGGTCACTGAGTATGAGGGGCTGCTGTGGAGGCAGGGTCACTGAGGATGAGCGGCTGCTGTGGAGGCAGGGTCACTGAGGATGAGGGGGTACTTTGGGGGTCCTGTGGGGGCAGGGTCACTGGGTATGAGGGGGTCCTGGGGGCCCTCTGGGTCAGGGTGACTGAGTAAGAGGGGGCCTCTGGGGGCCTACTGGGGCAGGGTCACTGAGAATGAGGGGGTCCTGTGGGGGCCCTGTGGGGCAGTATCACTGTGAATGAGGGGGTCCTGTGGGGCCCTGTAGGGCAGGGTCACTGAGGATGAGGAGGTCCTGGGGCCCTGTGGGGCAGTATCACTGAGGATGAGGGGGTCCTCTGTGGGGCCCTGTGGGGCAGGGTCTGAGGATGAGGGTCCTGTGGGGCCCTGTGGGGCAGGGTCACTGAGTATGAGGGGTCCTGTGGGGGCAGGGTAACTGAGGATGAGGGGGTCCTGTGGGGGCCATGTGGGGGCAGTGTCACTGAGTATGAGGGGGTCCTGTGGGGGCAGGTCAATGAGTATGAGGGGTCCTGTGGGGAAGGGTCAATGAGGATGAGGGGGTCCTGTGGGGGCCCTATGGGGGCAGGGTCACTGACTATGAGTGGGTCCTGTGGGGCAGGGTCAATGAGGATGAGGGGGTCCTGTGGGGGCCCTGTGGGGCAGGGTAACTGAGTATGAGGGGTCCTGTGGGGCAGGGTCAATGAGGATGAGGGTCCTGGGGGGGGCCATGTAGGGGCAGGGTCACTGAGGATGAGGGGTCCTGTGGGGGCCTTGTGGGGGCATGGTCACTGAGAGAGGGGGTCCAGTGAGGGCCCTGGGGGAAGGGTCACTGAGTATGAGGGGGTCCAGTGGGGGTCTTGTTGGGGCAGGGTCACTGAGGATGAGGGGGTCCTTTGGGGGCCTGTGGGGGCAGTATCACTGAGGATGAGGAGGTCCTGTGGGGGCAGGGTCACTGAGTATGAGGGGTCCTGTGGGGATCCTGTGGGGGCAGTATCACTGAGTAAGGGGCCCTCTGGGGCCTTGTGGGGCAGGGTCACTGAGGGATGAGGGAGGTACTGGGGGCCCTGTGGGTAGTATCACTGAGGATGAGGCGGCCCTCTGGGGTCCTCTGGGGCAGGGTCAATGAGGATGAGGGGTCCTGGGGGCCCTGTGGGGCAGGGTGACTGAGTATGAGGGGTCCTGTGGGGGCAGTATCACTGAGTATGAGGGGGCCCTGTGGGGGCCCTGTGGCGGCAGGGTCATTGAGATTGAGGGGGTCCTATGGGGCCATGTGGGGGCAGTGTCACTGAGTATGAGGGGGTCCAGTGGGGCAGGGTCAATGTGGATGAGGGGTCTTGTGGGGGCCTTTGTGGGAGCAGGGTCACTGAGTGAGAGGGGTCCTCTGGGGGCCCTGTGGGGGCAGGGTCACTGAGGATGAAGGGGTCCTGTGGGGGAAGGGTGAATGAGTATGAGGGGGTCCTCTGGGGGCCTTGTGGGGGCAGGGTGACTGAGGATGAGGGGGTCCTGTGGGGGCCCTGTGGGGCAGCATCACTGAGGAAGAGGGGGTCCTGTGGGGCCATCTGGGGGCAGGGTCACTGAGTATGAGGGGGCCCTTTGGGGTCCAGGGGGCAGTATCACTGAGAATGAGGGGGTCCTGTGGGGGCCATGTGGAGGCAGTATAACTGATTATGAGGGGTCCTGTGGGGGCCTTGTGGGGGCAGGGTCACTGAGGATGAGGGTCCTCTGGGGGCCTGTGGGGGCAGGGTCACTGAGTGACAGGGGTCCTGTGGGGCCCGGTGGGGGCAGGGTCACTGAGGATGAAGGGTCCTGTGGGGGCCCTGTAGGGGAAGGGGTCACTGAGTATGAGGGGGTCCTGTGGGGCCTTGGGGGGTAGGGTCACTAAGGATGAGGGGGTCCTGTGGGTGCCCTGTGGGGTAGGGTCACTGAGGATGAGGGTGTCCTATGGGGGACCTGTGGGGGCAGTATCACTGAAGATGAGGGGGTCCTGTGGGGGCCCTGTTGGGGCAGGGTCACTGAGTATGAGAGGGCCCTGTGGGGGCCATGTGGCGGCAGGGTCTCTGAGTATGACGGGCTGCTGTGGAGGCAGGGTCACTGAGGATGAGGGGCTCCTGTGGAGGCAGGGTCACTGAGGATGAGGGGAGTACTTTGGGGTCCTGTGGGGGCAGGGTCACTGGGTATGAGGGGTCCTGTGGGGCCCTCTGCGGTCAGGTGACTGAGTAAGAGGGGGCCTCTGGGGCCTACTGGGGGCAGGGTCACTGAGAATGAGGGGTCCGGTGGGGCCCTGTGGGTGCAGTATCACTGTGAATGAGGGGTCCTGTGGGGGCCCTGTGGGGGCAGAATCCCTGAGAATGAGGGGGTACTGTGGGGATCCTGTGAGGGCCATGTGGGGGCAGGGTCACTGAGTATGAGGGGGTCCTGTGGGGGCAGGGTCACTGAGGATGAGGGGGTACTGTGGGGGCCTTGTGGGGGCAGTATCACTGAGGAAGAGGGGGTCCTGTGGGGGCCATCTGGGGGCAGGGTCACTGAGTATGAGGGGTCCTTTGGGTTCCCAGTGGGGCAGTATCACTGAGAATGAGGGGGTCCTGTGGGGGCCATGTGGAGGAAGTATAACTGATTATGAGGGGGTCCTGTGGGGGCCGTGTGGGGCAGGGTCACTGAGGATGAGGGGGTCCTCTGGGGGCCTGTGGGGGCAGGGTCACTGAGTGAGAGGGGGTCCTGTGGGGCCCTCTGGGGCAGGGTCTCTGAGGATGAAGGGGTCATGTGGGGGGCCCTGTGGGGAAGGGTCACTGAGTATGAGGGGGTCCTGTGGGGGCCTTGTGGGGGTAGGGTCACTAAGGATGAGGGGGTCCTGTGGGGGCCCTGTGGGGGTAGGGTCACTGAGGATGATGGTGTCCTATGGGGGACCTGTGGGGGCAGTATCACTGAAGATGAGGGGTCCTGTGGGGCCCTGTTGGGGCAGGGTCACTGAGTATGAGGGCCCTGTGGGGCCATGGGGCAGCAGGGTCTGAGTATGAGGGGCTGTGGAGGCAGGGTCACTGAGGATGGCGGCTGCTGTGGGAGGCAGGGTCACTGAGGATGAGGGGTACTTTGGGGGTCCTGTTTGGGCTAGGTCACTGGGTATGAGGGGGTCCTGTGGGGGCCCTCTGCGGTCAGGGTGACTGAGTAATAGGGGGGCCTCTGGGGCCTACTGGGGGCAGGGTCACTGAGAATGAGGGGGTCGGTGGGGAGCCCTGTGGGTGCTGTATCACTGAGGATGAGGGGGTCCTGTGGGGGCCCTGTGGGTGCTGTATCAATGAGGATGAGGGGGTCCTGTGGGGGCCCTGTGGGGGTAGGGTCACTGAGGATGAGAGGGTCCTGTGGGGGCCCTGTGGGGGCAGGGTCACTGAGTATGAGGGGGCCCTGTGGGGTCCCTGTGGGGGCAGGGTCACTGAGATTGAGGGGTCCTGTGGGGGCCATGTGGGGCAGTGTCACTGAGTATGAGGGGGTCCTGTGGGGGCAGGGTCAATGAGGATGAGGGGGTCCTGTGGGGGCCCTGTGGGGGTAGGGTCACTGAGGATGAGAGGGTCCTGTGGGGGCCCTGTGGGGCAGGGTCACTGAGTATGAGGGGGCCCTGTGGGGTCCCTGTGGGGGCAGGGTCACTGAGATTGAGGGGGTCCTGTGGGGGCCATGTGGGGGCAGTGTCACTGAGTATGAGGGGGTCCTGTGGGGGCAGGGTCAATGAGGATGAGGGGGTCCTGTGGGGGCCCTGTGGGGGCAGGGTGACTGAGTACGAGGGGGCCCTGTGGGAGCCCTGTGGGGGCAGGATGATTGAGTATGAGGGGGTCCTGTGGGGGCCCTGTGGGGGCAGAATCATTGAGTAAGAGAGCGCCCTCTGGGGGCCTTGTGGGGGCAGGGTCAATGAGGATGAAGGGGTCTTGTGGGGACCCTGTGGGGGCAGTATCACTGAGGATGAGGGGGTCCTGTGGGGATCCTGTGGGGGCTAGGGTCACTGAGTCTTAGGGGGCCCTGTGGGAGCCCTGTGGAGGCAAGGTGACTGAGTATGAGGAGGTCCTGTGGGGGCCCTATGGGGGCAGTATCACTGAGTAAGAGGGGGCCCTCTGTGGGCCATGTGGGGCAGGGTCACTGAGGATTAGGGGGTCCTGTGGGGGCCCTGTGGGGGCAGTATCACTGAGGATGAGGGGGTCCTGTGGGGATCCTGTGGGGGCAGGGTCACTGAGTATGAGGGGTGCTGTGGAGGCAGGGTCACTGAGTATGAGGGGCTGCTGTGGAGGCAGGGTCACTGAGGATGAGGGGGTCCTTTGGGGGACCTGTGGGGGCAAGGTCACTTAGTATGAGGGGGTCCTGTGGGGGTCCTGTGGGGGCAGGGTCACAGAGTATGAGGGGTCCTGTGGGGGCCCTGTGGGGCAGTATCACTGAGTATGAGGGGGTCCTGTGGGGGCCCTGTTTGGGCAGGGTCACTGAGTATGAGGGGGCCCTCTGGGGGCCTTGTGGGGGCAGGGTCACTGAGGATGAAAGGGTAATGTGTGGGCCCTGTGGGGGCAGTATCACTGAGGATGATGGGGCCCTCTCTAGGCCATGTGGGGGCAGGGTCACTGAGGATGAGGAGTTCCTGTAGGGGCCCTGTGAGGGCAGTATCACTGAGGATGAGGGGGTCCTGTGGGGGCCATGTGGGGGCAGTGTCACTGAGTATGAGGGGTCCTGTGGGGGCAGGGTCAATGAGGATGAGGGGGTCCTGTGGGGGCCCTGTGGGGGCAGGGTCACTGAGTATGAGGGGGTCCTGTGGGGGCCCTGTGGGGGCAGGGTCACTGAGTATGAGGGGGTCCTGTGGGGCCTTGTGGGGGCAGTATCACTGAGTATGAAGGCGACCTGTGGGAGCCCTCTGGGGGCAGGGTCACTGAGTATGAGGGGGTCCTGTGGGGGCCCTGTGGGGGCAGGGTCACTGAGTATGAAGGGGACCTGTGGGAGGCCTCTGGGGGCAGGGTCACTGAGTATGAGGGGGTCCTGTGAGGACCCTGTGGGGGCAGTATCACTGAGTCTGAGGAGGTCCTGTGGAAGCAGGGTCACTGAGTATGAGGGGGTGCTGTGGAGGCAGGGTCACTGAGGATGAGGAGGTCCTGTGGGGGCCCTGTGGGGGCAGGGTCACTGAGTATGAGGGGTTCCTGTGGGGGCCCTCTGGAGGCAGGGTCACTGAGTATGAGGAGGTCCTGGGGAGGCAGGGTCACTGAGGATTAGGGGATCCTGTGGAGGAGAATTATGAATAAGGGGGTCAAACACTGGGGTAGAGAAGTGAATAAGAGGATTGAATACTGGGGTAGAATAGTGGGAATGGGGGTTGAACACTGGGGTAGAAAAGAGGGTTGAAGGCTTAAACACTTGGGCGGAAGAGTGGGTTGGGTGTTTAAACACAAGGGTCGAATAGTGGGTACGAGAATAAAAAACTGGGGTAGAAAAGTTAGTGAGGGATTAAACACTAGGGTATAATTGTGAGAATCGGAGTTCAACACTCAGGATAAATAATGGGAAGAAGGGTAAAGCACAGGGGTAGAATAGTTGGTTGGGGAATGAACAACTGGGGTAGAACAGTTGGTAGGGGGGTTTAATACTGGGGCAGAATAGTGGGTTGGGGGGTTAAATCCTGTGGTAGAATCGTAGGTCGGGGTTAAACACTGGGGTTGAATAGTTGGTAAGGGGGTTAAACACTGGGGTCGAAGAGTGAGTAGGGTGGTCCTCAGGATAAATAATGGGAAGAAGGGTAAAGCACAGGGGTAGAATAGTTGGTTGGGGAATGAACAACTGGGGTAGAACAGTTGGTAGGGGGGTTTAATACTGGGGCAGAATAGTGGGTTGGGGGAAAAGCAGTGGGGTAGAATAGTGAGTAAGGGGGTTAAATACTGGGGCAGAAGAGTGGGTTTGGGGTTAAACACGAGGGTAGAATATTGGGTAAAGATTTTAAACACCTGGGAAGAAGAGAGAGCAAGGGGGTTAAACACTGGAGAAGAATCGTGAGTAAGGGGGTAAAAAAAAAAAAAAAAGGGAAAAGTGTATTTTACCGAAAATCAGAAAAAGACAAAAGACTATAGCCTTACCTCTAGAGAGTGAAAAAATGGGATGCCACCAAAATTCTCCACTTTTTCTGTTAAAACAGCAGTAAACCATGTTCACTTCCTATCTAAGGGGCATTGAGTTGCAAGGAATGGTTTAATGTCATGTAAATGTGAAAAATGTATATTACCCAAAATCAGAAAAAGACAAAAGACTATAGCCTTACCTCTAGAGAGTGAAAAAATGGGATGCCACCAAAATTTTCCACTTTTTCTGTTAAAACAGAAGTCAACCATGTGCACTTCCTATCTAAGGGGTATTGAGTTGCAAGGAATGGTTCTAAGTTATGTAAATGTGGAAAGTGTATTTTACCAAAAATCAGAAAAAGACAAAAGACTATAGTCTTACCTCCACACAGTGAAAAACTGGGATGCCACCAAAATTTTCCACTTCTTCAGTTAAAATAGAAGTAACCCATGTCCACGTCCTGTAGAAGGGGTATTGAGGTGCAAGGAATGGGTCTAAGTCACGTAAATGTGAAAAGTGTATTTTACCGAAAATCAGAAAAAACAAAAGACTATAGCCTTACCTCCAGAATGTGAAAAATGGGATGCCACCAAAATTTTCCCCTTTTTCTGTTAAAACAGAAGTAAACCATGTCTACTTCCTGTAGAAGGGGTATTGAGTTGCAGGGAATGGGTCTAAGTCACGTAAATGTGAAGTGTATTTTACCGAAAATCAGAAAAAGACAAAAGACTATAGCCTTACCTCCAGAATGTGAAAAAATGGGATGCCACCAAAATTCTCCACTTTTTTGTTAAAACAGCAGTAAACCATGTCCACTTCCTGGAAAAGGGGTATTGAGTTGCAAGGAATGGTTCTAAGTCATGTAAATGTGAAAAGTGTATTTTACCGAAAATCAGAAAAAGACAAAAGACTATAGCCTTACCTCCAGACAGTGAAAAAATGGGATGCCACCAAAATTTTCCACTTTTTCTGTTGAAACAGTAGTAAACCATGTGCACTTCCTATCTAAGGGGTATTGAGTTGAAGGGGAATGGTTCTAAGTCATGTAAATGTGAAAAGTGTATTTTACGGAAAATCTGAAAAAGACAAAAGACTATTGCCTTACCTCCAGACAGTGAAAAACTGGGATGCCATCAAAATTCTCCACTTCTTCTGTTAAAACAGGAGTAAACCATGTCCACTTCCTGTAGAAGGGTATTGAGGTGCAAGGAATGGGTCTAAGTCACATAAATGTGAAAAGTGTATTTTACCGAAAATCAGAAAAAGACAAAAGACTATAGCCTTACCTCCAGACAGTGAAAACTGGGATGCCACCAAAATTTTCCACTTTTTCTGTTAAAATAGAAGAAACGCATGTCCACTTCCTGTAGAAGGGGTATATAGGTGCAAAGAATGGTTCTAAGTCATGCAACGTTGAAAAGTGTATTTTACCGAAAATCAGAAAAGACAAAAGACTATAGCCTTACCTCCAGACAGTGAAAAATGGGATGCCACCAAAATTTTCCACTTTTTCTGTTGAAACAGTAGTAAACCATGTGCATTTCCTATCTAAGGAGTATTGAGTTCCAGGGAATGGTTCTAAGTCATGTAAATGTGAAAAGTGTATTTTACGAAAAAATCAGAAAAAGACAAAAGACTATAGCCTTACCTCCAGACAGTGAAAAATGGGATGCCACCAAAATTTTCCACTTTTTCTGTTAAAACAGAAGTAAACCATGTCCACTTCCTATTGAATGGGTATTGATTTGCAAAGATTGGTTCTAAGTCAATTAAATTTGAAAAGTGTCTTAACCGAAAATCAAAAAAGACAAAAGACTACAGCCTTACCTCCAGACAGTGAAAAACTGGGATGCCACCAAAATTCTCCACTTTTTTTGTTAAAACAGCAGTAAACCATGTCCACTTCCTGGAAAAGGGGTATTGAGTTGCAAGGAATGGTTCTAAGTCAATTAAATTTGAAAAGTGTCTTTTACCGAAAATTAGAAAAAGACAAAAGACTATAGCCTTACCTCCAGAATGTGAAAAATGGGATGCCACCAAAATTTTCAACTTTTTCTGTTAAAACAGCAGTAAACCATGTGCACTTCCTATCTAAGGGGTATTGAGTTGCAAGGAATGGTTCAAGTCACGTAAATGTGAAAAGTGTATTTTACGGAAAATCAGAAAAGACAAAAGACTATAGCCTTTCCTCCAGAATGTGAAAATATGGGATGCCACCAACATTTTCCCCTTTTTCTGTTAAAACAGAAGTAAACCATGTCTACTTCCTGTAGAAGTGGTATTGAGTTGCAGGGAATGGTTCTAAGTCATGCAAAGTTGAAAAGTATATTTTACCGAAAACCAGAAAAAGACAAAAGGCCTTACCTCCAGAATGTGAAAAAATGGGATGCCACCAAAATTTTCCACTTTTTCTGTTAAAACAGTTGTAAACAATGTTCACTTCCTATGTCAGGGGTATGGAGTTGCAAGGAATGGTTGTAAGTCATTTAAATTTGAAAAGTGTATTTTACCTAAAATCAGAAAAAGACAAAAGACTATAGCCTTTCCTCCAGAATGTAAAAAAATGGGATGCCACCAAAATTCTCCACTTTTTTGTTAAAACAGCAGTATACCATGTCCACTTCCTGGAAAAGGGGTATTGAGTTGCAAGGAATGGTTCTAAGTCATGCAAAGTTGGAAAGTGCATTTACCGAAAATCAGAAAAAGACAAAAGACTATAGCCTTACTTCCAGAATGTGAAAAATGGGATGCCACCAAAATTTTCCACTTTTTCTATTAAAACAGAAGTAAACCATGTCCACTTCCTATTTAAGAGGTATTGAGTTGCAAGGAATGGTTCTAAGTCATGTAAATGTGAAAAGTGTATTTTTCCGAAAATCAGAAAAAGACAAAAGACTATAGCCTTACCTCCAGACAGTGAAAAAATGGGATGCCACAAAAATTTTCCACTTTCTCTGTTAAAACAGAAGTAAACCATGTCCACTTCCTATAGAAGGGGTATTGAGTTGCAAGGAATGGTTATAAGTCATGTAAATGTGAAAAGTGTATTTTACCGAAAATCAGAAAAAGACAAGAGACTATAGCCTTACCTCCAGACAGTGAAAAACTGGGATGCCACCAAAATTGTCCACTTTTTCTGTTAAAACAGAAGTAAACCATGTCTACTTCCTGTAGAAGTGGTATTGAGTTGCAGGGAATGGTTCTAAGTCATGCAAAGTTGAAAAGTATATTTTACCGAAAACCAGAAAAAGACAAAAGACTATAGCCTTACCTCCAGAATGTGAAAAAATGGGATGCCACCAAAATTTTCCACTTTTTCTGTTAAAACAAAAGTAAACCATGTGCACTTCCTATCTAAGAGGTATTGAGTTGCAAGGAATGGTTCTAAGTCATGTAATTGTGAAAAGTGTATTTTACCGAAAATCAGAAAAGACAAAAGACTATAGCCTTACTTCCAGACAGTGAAAAACTGGGATGCCACCAAAATTTTCCACTTTTTCTTTAAAATAGAAGTAAACCATGTCTACTTCCTGTAGAAGGGGTATTGAGTTGCAAGGAATGGTTCTACGTCATGCAAAGTTGAAAAGTATATTTTACCGAAAATCAGAAAAAGACAAAAGACTATAGCCTTACCTCCAGACAGTGAAAAACTGGGATGCCACCAAAATTTTCCACTTTTTCTGTTAAAACAGAAGTAAACCTTGTGCACTTCCTATCTAAGGGGTATTGAGTTGCAAGGAATGGTTCAAAGTTATGTAAATTTGAAAAGGGTATTTTACCGAAAATCAGAAAAAGACAAAAGACTATAGCCTTACCTCCAGACAGTGAAAACTGGGATGCCAACAAAATTTTCCACTTTTTTCTGTTAAAATAGAAGTAAACCATGTCCACTTCCTATCTAAGGGTATTGAGTTGCAAGGAATGGTTCTAAGTCATGGAAATGTGAAAAGTGTATTTTACCGAAAATCAGAAAAAGACAAAAGACTATAGCCTTACCTCCAGACAGTGAAAAAATGGGATGCCACCAAAATTTTCCACTTTTTCTGTTGAAACAGTAGTAAACCATGTGCATTTCCTATCTAAGGAGTATTGAGTTCCAGGGAATGGTTCTAAGTCATGTAAATTGAAAAGTGTATTTTACCAAAAATCAGAAAAAGACAAAAGACTATAGCCTTACCTCCAGACAGTGAAAAAAATGGGATGCCACCAAAATTTTCCACTTTTTCTGTTAAAACAGAAGTAAACCATGTCCACTTCCTATTGAATGGGTATTGATTTGCAAAGATTGGTTCTAAGTCAATTAAATTTGAAAAGTGTCTTAACCGAAAATCAAAAAAGACAAAAGACTACAGCCTTACCTCCAGACAGTGAAAACTGGGATGCCACCAAAATTCTCCACTTTTTTTGTTAAAACAGCAGTAAACCATGTCCACTTCCTGGAAAAGGGGTATTGAGTTGCAAGGAATGGTTCTAAGTCAATTAAATTTGAAAAGTGTCTTTTACCGAAAATTAGAAAAAGACAAAAGACTATAGCCTTACCTCCAGAATGTGAAAAAATGGGATGCCACCAAAATTTTCAACTTTTTCTGTTAAAACAGCAGTAAACCATGTCCACTTCCTATCTAAGGGGTATTGAGTTGCAAGGAATGGTTCAAGTCACGCAATGTGAAAAGTGTATTTTACCGAAAATCAGAAAAAGACAAAAGACTATAGCCTTTCCTCCAGAATGTGAAAATATGGGATGCCACCAACATTTTCCCTTTTTCTGTTAAAACAGAAGTAAACCATGTCTACTTCCTGTAGAAGTGGTATTGAGTTGCAGGGAATGGTTCTAAGTCATGCAAAGTTGAAAAGTATATTTTACCGAAAACCAGAAAAAGACAAAAGGCCTTACCTCCAGAATGTGAAAAAATGGGATGCCACCAAAATTTTCCACTTTTTCTGTTAAAACAGTTGTAAACAATGTTCACTTCCTATGTCAGGGGTATGGAGTTGCAAGGAATGGTTGTAAGTCATTTAAATTTGAAAAGTGTATTTTACCTAAAATCAGAAAAAGACAAAAGACTATAGCCTTTCCTCCAGAATGTAAAAAAAATGGGATGCCACCAAAATTCTCCACTTTTTTGTTAAAACAGCAGTATACCATGTCCACTTCCTGGAAAAGGGGTATTGAGTTGCAAGGAATGGTTCTAAGTCATGCAAAGTTGGAAAGTGCATTTTACCGAAAATCAGAAAAAGACAAAAGACTATAGCCTTACTTCCAGAATGTGAAAATATGGGATGCCACCAAAATTTTCCACTTTTTCTATTAAAACAGAAGTAAACCATGTCCACTTCCTATCTAAGGGGTATTGAGTTGCAAGGAAGGGTTCTAAGTCATGGAAATGTGAAAAGTGTATTTTACCGAAAATCAGAAAAAGACAAAAGACTATAGCCTTACCTCCAGACAGTCAAAAATGGATGCAACCAAAATTTTCCACTTTTTCTGTTGAAACAGTAGTAAACCATGTGCACTTCCTATCTAAGGGGTATTGAGTTGCAAGGAATGGTTCTAACTCATGTAAATTTGAAAAGGGTATTTTACCGAAAATCAGAAAAAGACAAAAGACTATAGCCTTACCTCCAGACAGTGAAAAACTGGGATGCCACCAAAATTTTCCACTTTTTCTGTTAAAATAGAAGTAAACCATGTCCACTTCCTATCTAAGGGGTATTGAGTTGCAAGGAATGGTTCTAAGTCATGGAAATGTGAAAAGTGTATTTTACCGAAAATCAGAAAAAGACAAAAGACTATAGCCTTACCTCCAGACAGTCAAAAAATGGGATGCCACCAAAATTTTCCACTTTTTCTGTTGAAACAGTAGTAAACCATGTGCACTTCCTATCTAAGGGGTATTGAGTTGCAAGGAATGGTTCAAAGTTATGTAAATTTGAAAAGGGTATTTTACCGAAAATCAGAAAAAGACAAAAGACTATAGCCTTACCTCCAGACAGTGAAAAACTGGGATGCCACCAAAATTTTCCACTTTTTCTGTTAAAATAGAAGTAAACCATGTCCACTTCCTATCTAAGGGGTATTGAGTTGCAAGGAAGGGTTCTAAGTCATGGAAATGTGAAAAGTGTATTTTACCGAAAATCAGAAAAAGACAAAAGACTATAGCCTTACCTCCAGACAGTCAAAAAATGGGATGCAACCAAAATTTTCCACTTTTCTGTTGAAACAGTAGTAAACCATGTGCACTTCCTATCTAAGGGGTATTGAGTTGCAAGGAATGGTTCTAAGTCATGTAAATTTGAAAAGTGTATTTTACCGGAAATCAGAACAAGACAAAAGACTATAGCCTTACCTCCAGACAGTGAAAAATGGGATGCCACCAAAATTTTCCACTTTTTCTGTTAAAACAGAAGTAAACCATGTGCACTTCCTATCTAAGGGGTATTGAGTTGCAAGGAATGGTTCTAAGTCATGGAAATGTGAAAAGTGTATTTTACCAAAAATCAGAAAAAGACAAAAGACTATAGCCTTACCTCCAGACAGTCAAAAATGGGATGCCACCAAAATTTTCCACTTTTTCTGTTGAAACAGTAGTAAACCATGTGCACTTCCTATCTAAGGGGTATTGAGTTGCAAGGAATGGTTCTACGTCATGTAAAGTTGAAAAGAGTATTTTACTGAAAATCAGAAAAAGACAAAAGACTATTGGTTTACCTCCAGACAGTGAAAAACTGGGATGGCACAAAAATTTTCCACTTTTTCTGTTAAAGCAGCAGTAAACCATGTCCACTTCCTATCTAAGGGGTATTGAGTTGCAAAGAATGGTTCTAAGTCATGTAAATGTGAAAAGTGTATTTTACCGAAAATCAGACAAAAACAAAAGACTATAGCCTTACCTCCAGAATGTGAAAAAATGGGATGCCACCAAAATTCTCCACTTTTTCTTAAAACAGAAGTAAACCATGTCCACTTCCTGGAAAAGGGGTATTGAGTTGCAAGGAATGGTTCTAAGTCATGTAAATGTGAAAAGTGTATTTTACCGAAAATCAGAAAAAGACAAAAGACTATAGCCTTAACTCCAGACAGTGAAAAAATGGGATGCCACCAAAATTTTCCACTTTTTCTGTTGAAACAGTAGTAAACCATGTGCACTTCCTATCTAAGGGGTATTGAGTTGAAGGAATGGTTCTAAGTCATGTAAATGTGAAAAGTGTATTTTACCGAAAATCAGAAAAAGACAAAAGACTATAGCCTTACCTCCAGACAGTGAAAAACTGGGATGCCATCAAAATTCTCCACTTTTTCTGTTAAAACAGGAGTAAACCATGTCCACTTCCTGTAGAAGGGGTATTGAGGTGCAAGGAATGGGTCTAAGTCACATAAATGTGAAAAGTGTATTTTACCGAAAATCAGAAACAGACAAAAGACTACAGCCTTACCTCCAGACAGTGAAAAACTGGGATGCCACCAAAATTTTCCACTTTTTCTTTTAAAATAGAAGAAACCCATGTCCACTTCCTGTAGAAGGGGTATTGAGGTGCAAGGAATGGGTCTAAGTCACGAAAATGTGAAAAGTGTATTTTACCGAAAATCAGAAAAAGACAAAAGACTATAGCCTTACCTCCAGACAGTGAAAAAATGGGATGCCACCAATATTTTCCACTTTTTCTGTTAAAATAGAAGTAAACCATGTCCACTTCCTGGAGAAGGGGTGTTGAGTTGCAAGGAATGGTTCTAAGTCATTTAAATTTGAAAAGTGTATTTTACCGAAAATCAGAAAAAGACAAAAGACTATAGCCTTACCTCCAGAGAGTGAAAAAATGGGATGCCACCATAATTTTCCACTTTTTCTGTTAAAACAGAAGTAAACCATGTCTAGTTCCTGTAGAAGGGGTATTGAGTTGCAGGGAATGGTTCTAAGTCATGCAAAGTTGAAAAGTATGTTTTACCGAAAACCAGAAAAAGACAAAAGACTATAGCCTTACCTACAGAATGTGAAAAAATGGGATGCCACCAAAATTGTCCACTTTTTCTGTTAAAACAGCAGTAAACCATGTGCACTTCCTATCTAAGGGGTATTGAGTTGCAGGGAATGGTTCTAAGTCATGTAAATGTGAAAAGTGCATTTCACCGAAAATCAGAAAAAGACAAAAGACTATAGCCTTACCTCCAGACAGTGAAAAAATGGGATGCCACCAAAATTTTCCCCTTTTTCTGTTAAAACAGAAGTAAACCATGTCTAGTTCCTGTAGAAGGGGTATTGAGTTGCAGGGAATGGTTCTAAGTCATGCAAAGTTGAAAGGTATATTTTACCGAAAACCAGAAAAAGACAAAAGACTATAGCCTTACCTCCAGAATGTTTAGAAATGGGATGCCACCAAAATTTTCCACTTTTTCTGTTAAAACAGAAGTAAACCATGTCCACTTCCTGTAGAAGGGGTATTGAGTTGCAAGGAATAGTTCTAAGTCATTTAAATTTGAAAAGTGTCTTTTACCGAAAATCAGAAAAAGACAAAAGACTACAGCCTTACCTCCAGAATGTGAAAAAATGGGATGCCACCAAAATTTTCAACTTTTTCTGTTAAAACAGAAGTAAAACTTGTCCACTTCCTATTGAAGGGGTATTGAGTTGCAAGGAATGGTTCTAAGTCATGCAACGTTGAAAAGTATATTTTACCAAAAATCAGAAAAAGACAAAAGACTATAGCCTTACCTCCAGAAAGTGAAAAACTGGGATGCCACCAAAATTTTCAACTTTTTCTGTTAAAATAGAAGTAACCCATGTCCACCTCCTGTAGAAGGGGTATTGAGGTGCAAGGAATGGGTCTAAGTCACGTAAATGTGAAAAGTGTATTTTACCGAAAATCAGAAAAAGACAAAAGACTATAGCCTTACCTCCAGAATGTGAAAAAATGGGATGCCACCAAAATTTTCCACTTTTTCTGTTAAAACAGAAGTAAACCATGTCTACTTCCTGTAGAAGGGGTATTGAGTTGCAAGGAATGGTTCTAAGTCATGCAAAGTTGAAAGTATATTTTACCGAAAACCAGAAAAAGACAAAAGACTATAGCCTTACCTCCAGAATGTGAAAAAATGGGATGCCACCAAAATTTTCCACTTTTTCTGTTAAAACAGTAGTAAACTATGTTCACTTCCTATGTAAGGGGTATGGAGTTCAAAGGAATGGTTCTAAGTCAATTAAATTTGAAAAGTGTCTTTTACCGAAAATCAGAAAAGACAAAAGACTATAGCCTTACCTCCAGAATGTGAAAAAATGGGATGCCACCAAAATTTTCCACTTTTTCTGTTAAAACAGAAGTAAACCATGTCCACTTCCTATAGAAGGGGTATTGAGTTGCAGGAATGGTTCTAAGTCATGTAAAGTTGAAAAGTGTATTTTACTGAAAATCAGAAAAAGACAAAAGACTATAGCTTTACCTCCAAGACAGTGAAAAACTGGGATGCCACAAAATTTACCACTTTTTCTGTTAAAACAGCAGTAAACCATGTGCACTTCCTATCTAAGGGGTATTGAGTTGCAAGGAATGGTTCTAAGTCATGTAAATGTGAAAATGTATTTTACCGAAAATCAGAAAAAGACAAAAGACTATAGCCTTACCTCCAGACAGTGAAAAACTGGGATGCCAAAATTTTCCACTTTTTCTGTTAAAATAGAAGTAACCCATGTCCACTTCCTGTAGAAGGGGTATTGAGTTGCAAGGAATGGTTCGAAGTCACGTAAAGTTGAAAAGTATATTTTACGGACAACCAGAAAAAGACAAAAGACTATAGCCTTACCTCCAGACAGTGAAAAACTGGGATGTCAAAAAAATTTTCCACTTTTTCTGTTAAAACAGCAGTAAACCATGTGCACTTCCTATCTAAGGGGTATTGAGTTGCAAGGAATGGTTCTAAGTCATGTAAATGTGAAAAGTGTATTTTTCCGAAAATCAGAAAAAGACAAAAGACTATAGCCTTACCTCCAGACAGTGAAAAAATGGGATGCCACCAAAATTTTCCACTTTTTCTGTTAAAACAGAAGTAAACCATGTCACTTCCTGTAGAAGGGTATTGAGTTGCAAGGAATGGTTCTAAGTCATGCAAAGTTGAAAAGTATATTTTACCGAAAATCAGAAAAAGACAAAAGACTATAGCCTTACCTCCAGAATGTGAAAAATGGGATGCCACCAAAATTTTCCACTTTTTCTGTTAAAACAGTAGTAAACCATGTCACTTCCTATGTAAGGGGTATTGAGTTGCAAGGAATGGTTCTAAGTCATGTAAATTTGAAAAGTGTCTTTTACCGAAAATCAGAAAAAGACAAAAGACTATAGCCTTACCTCCAGACAGTGAAAAATAGGATGCCACCAAAATTTTCCACTTTTTCTGTTAAAACAGAAGTAAACCATGTCCACTTCCTGGAGAAGGGGTATTGAGTTGCAGGAATGGTTCTAAGTCATGCAAAGTTGAAAAGTGTATTTTACGAAAACCAGAAAAAGACAAAAGACTATAGCCTTACCTCCAGAATGTGAAAAATGGGATGCCACCAAAATTTTCCACTTTTTCCACTGTTTTCTGTTAAAATGGTTCAGTCATTAAATTTGAAAAAAGTGTATTTACTGAAAATCAGAAAAGACAAAAAGACTTCCTACCTCAGACAGTGAAAAAAGGGCCACAAAAATTTTACTTTTTTGAGTTAAAAAAAGAATGGTTCTAAGTCAAGGAATGGTTCTAAGTCATGTAAATGTTGAAAAGTGTATTTTACTGAAAATCAGAAAAGACAAAAGACTATAGCCTTACCTCCAGACAGTGAAAAAATGGGATGCCACCAAAATTTTCCACTTTTTCTGTTAAAATAGAAGTAAACCATGTCCACTTCCTGTAGAGGGGTATTGAGTTGCAAGGAATGGTTCGAAGTCACGTAAAAGTTGAAAAGTATATTTTACGGACAACCAGAAAAAGACAAAAAGACTATAGCCTTACCTCCAGACAGTGAAAAACTGGGATGTCAAAAATTTTCCACTTTTTCTGTTAAAACAGCAGTAAACCATGTGCACTTCCTATCTAAGGGGTATTGAGTTGCAAGGAATGGTTCTAAGTCATGTAAATGTGAAAAGTGTATTTTTCCGAAAATCAGAAAAGACAAAAGACTATAGCCTTACCTCCAGACAGTGAAAAACTAGGATGCCACCAAAATTTTCCACTTTTTCTGTTAAAACAGAAGTAAACCATGTCTAGTTCCTGTAGAAGGGGTATTGAGTTGCAGGGAATGGTTCTAAGTCATGCAAAGTTGAAAAGTATTTTACCGAAAACCAGAAAAGACAAAAGACTATAGCCTTACCTCCAGAATGTGAAGAAATGGGATGCCACCAATATTTTCCACTTTTTCTGTTAAAATAGAAGTAAACCATGTCCACTTCCTGGAGAAGGGGTATTGAGTTGCAAGGAATGGTTCAAAGTTATGTAAATTTGAAAAGGACATTTTACCGAAAATCAGGAAAAGACAAAAGACTATAGCCTTACCTCCAGACAGTGAAAAAATGGGATGCCACCAAAATTTTCCTTTTTTTCTGTTAAAACAGAAGTAAACCATGTCTACTTCCTGTAGAAGGGTATTGAGTTGCAAGGAATGGTTCTAAGTCATGCAAAGTTGAAAAGTATATTTTACCAAAAATCAGAAAAAGACAAAAGACTATAGCCTTACCTCCAGACAGTGAAAAACTGGGATGCCACCAAAATTTTCCACTTTTTCTGTTAAAACAGAAGTAAACCATGTCCACTTCCTGTAGAAGGGGTATTGAGTTGCAAGGAATGGTTCTAAGTCATGTAATTGTGAAAAGTGTATTTTACCGAAAATCAAAAAAAGACAAAAGACTATAACCTTACCTCCAGACAGTGAAAAACTGGGATGCCACCAAAACTTTCCACTTTTTCTGTTAAAACAGAAGTAAACCATGTGCACTTCCTATCTAAGGGGTATTGAGTTGCAAGGAATGGTTCAAAGTTATGTAAATTTGAAAAGGACATTTTACCGAAAATTAGAAAAAGACAAAGGACTATAGCCTTACCTCCAGACTGTGAAAAACTGGGATGCCACCAAAATTTTCCACTTTTTCTGTTAAAATAGAAGTAAACCATGTCCACTTCCTATCTAAGGGGTATTGAGTTGCAAGGAATGGTTCTAAGTCATGTAAATGTGAAAAGTGTATTTTACCGAAAATCAGAAAAAGACAAAAGACTACAGCCTTACTGTTTCAACAGAAAAAGTGGAAAATTTTGGTGGCATCCCATTTTTGACTGTCTGGAGGCAGACAGTCAAAATTGGATGCCACCAAAATTTTCCACTTTTTCTGTTGAAACAGTAGTAAACCATGTGCACTTCCTATCTAAGGGTATTGAGTTGCAAGGAATGGTTCTAAGTCATGTAAATTTGAAAAGTGTACTTTACCGAAAATCAGAACAAGACAAAAGACTATAGCCTTACCTCCAGACAGTGAAAAACTGGGATGCCACCAAAATTTTCCACTTTTTCTGTTAAAATAGAAGTAACCCATGTCCACTTCCTGTAGAAGGGGTATTGAGGTGCAAGGAATGGTTCTAAGTCATGTAATTGTGAAAAGTGTATTTTACCGAAAATCAGAAAAAGAGAAAAGACTATAGCCTTACTTCCAGACAGTGAAAAACTGGGATGCCACCAAAATTTTCCACTTTTTCTGTTAAAATAGAAGTAAACCATGTCCACTTCCTATCTAAGGGGTATTGAGTTGCAAGGAATGGTTCTACGTCATGGAAATGTGAAAAGTGTATTTTACCGAAAATCAGAAAAAGACAAAAGACTATAGCCTTACCTCCAGACAGTGAAAAACTGGGATGCCACCAAAATTTTCCACTTTTTCTGTTAAAACAGAAGTAAACCTTGTGCACTTCCTATCTAAGGGGTATTGAGTTGCAAGGAATGGTTCAAAGTTATGTAAATTTGAAAAGGGTATTTTACCGAAAATCAGAAAAAGACAAAAGACTATATCCTTACCTCCAGACAGTCAAAAACTGGGATGCCACCAAAATTTTCCACTTTCTGTTAACATAGAAGTAAACCATGTGCACTTCCTATCTAAGGGGTATTGAGTTGCAAGGAATGGTTCTAAGTTATGTAAATTTGAAAAGGGTATTTTACCGAAAATCAGAAAAAGACAAAAGACTATATCCTTACCTCCAGACAGTCAAAAAATGGGATGCCACCCAAATTGTCCACTTTTTCTGTTGAAACAGTAGTAAACCATGTGCACTTCCTATCTAAGGGGTATTGAGTTGCAAGGAATGGTTCTAAGTCATGTAAAGTTGAAAAGAGTATTTTACTGAAAATCAGAAAAAGACAAAAGACTATAGGTTTACCTCCAGACAGTGAAAAACTGGGATGGCACAAAAATTTTCCACTTTTTCTGTTAAAGCAGCAGTAAACCATGTGCACTTCCTATCTAAGGGGTATTGAGTTGCAAAGAATGGTTCTAAGTCATGCAACGTTGAAAAGTATATTTTACCGAAAATCAGAAAAACACAAAAGACTATAGCCTTACTTCCAGACAGTGAAAAAATGGGATGCCAAAAAAATTTTCCACTTTTTCTGTTAAAACAGCAGTAAACCATGTGCACTTCCTATCTAAGGGGTATTGAGTTGCAAGGAATGGTTCTAAGTCATGGAAATGTGAAAAGTGTATTTTACCGAAAATCAGAAAAGACAAAAGACTGTAGCCTTACCTCCAGACAGTGAAAAAATGGGATGCCAGCAATATTTTCCACTTTTTCTGTTAAAACAGCAGTGAACCATATGCACTCCCTATCTAAGGGGTATTGAGTTGCAAAGAATGGTTATAAGTCATGTAAATGTGAAAAGTGTATTTTACCGAAAATCAGAAAAAGACAAAAGACTATAGCCTTACCTCCAGACAGTGAAAAACTGGGATGCCACAAAAATTTTCCACTTTTTCTGTTAAAACAGTAGTAAACAATGTCCACTTCCTATGTAAGGGGTATGGAGTTGCAAGGAATGGTTCTAAGTCAATTAAATTTGAAAAGTGTATTTTACCGAAAATTAGAAAAAGACAAAAGACTATAGCCTTACCTCCAGAATGTGGAAAAATGGGATGCCACCAAAATTCTCCACTTTTTCTGTTAAAACAGCAGTAAACCATGTCCACTTCCTGTAGAAGGGGTATTGAGTTGCAAAGAATGGTTTTAAGTCATTCAACGTTGAAAAGTATCTTTTACCAAAAATCAGAAAAAGACAAAAGACTATAGCCATACCTCCAGACAGTGAAAAACTGGGATGCCACCAAAATTTTCCACTTTTTCTGTTAAAAAGAAGCAACCATGTCCACTTCCTGTAGAAGGGGTATTGAGTTGCAAGGAATGGGTCTAAGTCACGTAAATGTGAAAAGTGTATTTTACCGAAAATCAGAAAAAGACAAAAGACTATAGCCTTACTTCCCGAATGTGATAATATGGGATACCACCAAAATTTTCCACTTTTTCTGTTAAAAGAGAAGTAAACCATGTCTACTTCCTGTAGAAGGGGTTTTGAGTTGCAGGGAATGGTTCTAAGTCATGCAAAGTTGAAAAGTATATTTTACCGAACACCAGAAAAATGTGAAAAAATGGGATGCCACCAAAATTTTCCACTTTTTCTGTTAAAACAGTAGGAAACAATGTTCACTTCCTATGTAAGGGTATGGAGTTGCAAGGAATGGTTCTAAGTCAATTAAATTTGAAAAGTGTCTTTTACCGAAAATTAGAAAAAGACAAAAGACTATAGCCTTACCTGCAGAATGTGAAAAAATGGGATGCCACCAAAATTTTCAACTTTTTCTGTTAAAACAGCAGTAAACCATGTGCACTTCCTATCTAAGGGGTATTGAGTTGCAAGGAATGGTTCGAAGTCACGTAAATGTGAAAAGTGTATTTTACCGAAAATCAGAAAAAGACAAAAGACTATAGCCTTTCCTCCAGAATGTGAAAATATGGGATGCCACCAACATTTTCCCCTTTTTCTGTTAAAACAGAAGTAAACCATGTCTACTTCCTGTAGAAGTGGTATTGAGTTGCAGGGAATGGTTCTAAGTCATGCAACGTTGAAAAGTATATTTTACCGAAAACCAGAAAAAGACAAAAGGCCTTACCTCCAGAATGTGAAAAATGGGATGCCACCAAAATTTTCCACTTTTTCTGTTAAAACAGTTGTAAACAATGTTCACTTCCTATGTCAGGGGTATGGAGTTGCAAGGAATGGTTGTAAGTCATTTAAATTTGAAAAGTGTATTTTACCTAAAATCAGAAAAAGACAAAAGACTATAGCCTTTCCTCCAGAATGTAAAAAAATGGGATGCCACCAAAATTCTCCACTTTTTTTGTTAAAACAGCAGTATACCATGTCCACTTCCTGGAAAAGGGGTATTGAGTTGCAAGGAATGGTTCTAAGTCATGCAAAGTTGGAAAGTGCATTTTACCGAAAATCAGAAAAAGACAAAAGACTATAGCCTTACTTCCAGAATGTGAAAATATGGGATGCCACCAAAATTTTCCACTTTTTCTGTTAAAACAGAAGTAAACCATGTCCACTTCCTATTTAAGAGGTATTGAGTTGCAAGGAATGGTTCTAAGTTATGTAAATTTGAAAAGGGTATTTTACCGAAAATCAGAAAAAGACAAAAGACTATAGCCTTACTTCCAGAATGTGATAATATGGGATACCACCAAAATTTTCCACTTTTTCTGTTAAAAGAGAAGTAAACCATGTCTACTTCCTGTAGAAGGGGTTTTGAGTTGCAGGGAATGGTTCTAAGTCATGCAAAGTTGAAAAGTATATTTTACCGAACACCAGAAAAATGTGAAAAAATGGGATGCCACCAAAATTTTCCACTTTTTCTGTTAAAACAGTAGGAAACAATGTTCACTTCCTATGTAAGGGGTATGGAGTTGCAAGGAATGGTTCTAAGTCAATTAAATTTGAAAAGTGTCTTTTACCGAAAATTAGAAAAAGACAAAAGACTATAGCCTTACCTCCAGAATGTGAAAAAATGGGATGCCACCAAAATTTTCAACTTTTTCTGTTAAAACAGCAGTAAACCATGTGCACTTCCTATCTAAGGGGTATTGAGTTGCAAGGAATGGTTCGAAGTCACGTAAATGTGAAAAGTGTATTTTACCGAAAATCAGAAAAAGACAAAAGACTATAGCCTTTCCTCCAGAATGTGAAAATATGGGATGCCACCAACATTTTCCCCTTTTTCTGTTAAAACAGAAGTAAACCATGTCTACTTCCTGTAGAAGTGGTATTGAGTTGCAGGGAATGGTTCTAAGTCATGCAAAGTTGGAAAGTGCATTTTACCGAAAACCAGAAAAAGACAAAAGGCCTTACCTCCAGAATGTGAAAAAATGGGATGCCACCAAAATTTTCCACTTTTTCTGTTAAAACAGTTGTAAACAATGTTCACTTCCTATGTCAGGGGTATGGAGTTGCAAGGAATGGTTGTAAGTCATTTAAATTTGAAAAGTGTATTTTACCTAAAATCAGAAAAAGACAAAAGACTATAGCCTTTCCTCCAGAATGTGAAAAAAATGGGATGCCACCAAAATTCTCCACTTTTTTTGTTAAAACAGCAGTATACCATGTCCACTTCCTGGAAAAGGGGTATTGAGTTGCAAGGAATGGTTCTAAGTCATGCAAAGTTGGAAAGTGCATTTTACCGAAAATCAGAAAAGACAAAAGACTATAGCCTTACTTCCAGAATGTGAAAATATGGGATGCCACCAAAATTTTCCACTTTTTCTGTTAAAACAGAAGTAAACCATGTCCACTTCCTATCTAAGGGGTATTGAGTTGCAAAGAATGGTTCTAAGTCATGCAACGTTGAAAAGTATATTTTAAGGGGTATGGAGTTGAAAATCAGAAAAAGACAAAAGACTATAGCCTTACCTCATAGCCTTTGGAATGTGAAAAATTGGGATGCCACCAAAATTTTCCACTTTTTCTGTTAAAACAGAAGTAAACCATGTGCACTTCCTATTTAAGAGGTATTGAGTTGCAAGGAATGGTTCTAAGTTATGTAAATTTGAAAAGGGTATTTTACCGAAAATCAGAAAAAGACAAAAGACTATAGCCTTACCTCCAGACAGTGAAAAACTGGGATGCCACCAAAATGTTCCACTTTTTCTGTTAAAATAGAAGTAACCCATGTCCACTTCCTGTAGAAGGGGTATTGAGGTGCAAGGAATGGGTCTAAGTCACGTAAATGTGAAAAGTGTATTTTACTGAAAACCAGAAAAAGACAAAAGACTATAGCCTTACCTCCAGACAGTGAAAAACTGGGATGCCACCAAAATTTTCCACTTTTTCAGTTAAAATAGAAGTAAACCATGTCCACTTCCTGTAGAAGGGGTATTGAGTTGCAAGGAATGGTTCTAAGTCATGCAAAATTGGAAAGTGCATTTTACCGAAAATCAGAAAAAGACAAAAGACTATAGCCTTACTTCCAGAATGTGAAAATATGGGATGCCACCAAAATTTTCCACTTTTTCTGTTAAAACAGAAGTAAATCATGTCCATTTCCTATCTAAGGGGTATTGAGTTGCAAAGAATGGTTCTAAGTCATGCAAAGTTGAAAAGTATATTTTACCGAAAACCAGAAAAAGACAAAAGACTATAGCCTTACCTCCAGAATGTGAAAAAATGGGATGCCACCAAAATTCTCCACTTTTTCTGTTAAAACAGCAGTAAACCATGTCCACTTCCTGGAGAAGGGGTATTGAGTTGCAAGGAATGGTTCTAAGTCATGAAAAGTTGGAAAGTGTATTTTACCGAAAATCCGAAAAAGACAAAAGACTATAGCCTTACCTACAGAATGTGAACATATGGGATGCCAAAAAAATTTTCCACTTTTTCTGTTAAAACAGAAGTAAACCATGTGCACTTCCTGTAGAAGGGGTATTGAGTTGCAGGGAATGGTTCTAAGTCAATTAAATTTGAAAAGTGTATTTTACCGAAAATCCGAAAAAGACAAAAGACCATAGCCTTACCTCCAGATAGTGAAAAAATGGGATGCCACCAAAATTTTCCACTTTTTCTGTTAAAACAGAAGTAAACCATGTCCACTTCCTGGAGAAGGGGTATTGAGTTGCAAGGAATGGTTCTAAGTCATTTAAATTTGAAAAGTGTATGTTACCGAAAATCAGAAAAAGACAAAAGACTATAGCCTTACTTCCAGAATGTGAAAAAATGGGATGCCTCCAAAATTTTCCACATTTTCTGTTAAAACAGAAGTAACCCATGTGCACTTCCTACCTAAGGGGTATTGAGTTGCAGGGAATGGTTCTAAGTCATGTAAATGTGAAAAGTGTATTTTACCGAAAATCAGAAAAAGACAAAAGACTATAGCCGTACCTCCAGACAGTGAAAAAATGGGATGCCACCAAAATTTTCCACTTTCTCTCTTAAAACAGTAGTAAACCATGTCCATTTCCTATAGAAAGGGTATTGAGATGCAAGGAATGGTTCTATGTCATGTAAATGTGAAAAGTTTATTTTACCGAAAACCAGAAAAAGACAAAATTTCTCAGTTTTAAATGGGAAAAGTGTAGTTCCCCAGAAATCAGGAAAAAGCAGAAGATTGCCTTACATCAAAAATTGAAAAACATTGGTTTTCCATTCTCAATGCGCGTGGCTGCCCAAATAAACCGATAGATAAACACCAAAGGAAGTATTCATCACTCTTTATTGTGCTGAAGAGCTTCCTTTGAATGTGTGAACTGAAATAAATACAAATAGTATTCACTATGATGCCAAATACATTGAACAGAAGGATAGCTCAGTTATCTTCGCTTTGATTTGCTTACAAAGAATCCTTCACCAAAACCAAATGAGAAAAGACAGTAGACATGCATTTTTACAGCATTATGTTCAACTGAAAATATGAATATAGCTTCATAAACTCCCTTATGTACTGATAAATGACCAAGTCTAAAACAACAGTGATAAACAGATTTGGATAACAAACATGGTGCTGATACGTGAGTTAGCAAGCTACCATTTTACAACTCATTTTACCACACAACAAGCTAACAATATGCCTCGTATACAAAGGTATTTAACATAGGCTTCCGACAATAGTTAAAGAAACAATTGCTTTTACACTATCGTATGAAACAAACTTACAAGCAATGCTTTCACGTGGGCTCGGCATAAAATTAGGAAATAGCTTCTAGAATTCTCCCGGAAAGCCCAAATTCCGTGACTATATTTAGTTCTACGTCATACGTTGTTTAGATAACCAATTGTGACGAACCTCGAATAAAATTAGAAACTAGAATGTAGTTGCTTTTAACGGCCATTAGATGGCGGAAATATTCGTTAGGTAATTGGAATACATCACAATTGGATTGCCACCAAAATCTCTTAGAGTCATCTTAGAGTCATTTTTGATACCAAGAGTCATCAAAAATTTTCTTCAAGCGAGTAAATTGAAATAGCTTGGTTCCTCAGAAATCAGGAAAGAGCATGAAACTATCGCCTTACCTCAAAAATTGAAAATTGAATAGTGGGTTGAGGGGTTAAACACTGGGGAAGAATCGTTGGTCAGGGGGTTTCAGCACTGGGTTAGAATCGTGGGTTGGGGGGTTACACACTGAGGTAGAAGAGTGAGTAAGGGGGTTAAACACTGGTGTAGAATAGTGGGTTGGGGTGTAAAACACTGGGGTAGAATAGTGGGTAAGGGGGTTAAACACTGGGGTAGAAAAGTTGGAAAAGGTGTGAACAATGGGATAGAATGGTGGGTTGGGGGGTTAAACACTGGGGTCGAAAAGTGAGTAAGGGAGTTAAACACAGCGGTAGAATAGTGGGAAAGGGGGTTAAACACTAGACTTCAAGACTGTTTATTGTCATTGTACAGTTGCCTGAACAACAAAATTATCTGGCAAGGCCACAAGGTGCAAGGAAAGTGACACGTTTCAGTGCAAGATATAAAAACAACATATACAATATAAGTGACAAGTACAAGCGACATTGATACATACAATGGCAATATTCAATACAATACAATGGCAATTTACAATGGCATCATACATAATAAGGGGGGAAGGGCTATGATCTGTAAAAAAAAATAAAGTGGTATTATGAAGTAGTTGGTAATTGTACATTTTTCTACAGATATTGCACAATGACATAGTCAATGGCAGCAGTGGGATGACTGTTCAGAGGAAGTTCACACACACACTCGCACTCATTCTCGCATACACATACATATACATGGTCACCATTAGTCCAACAGTAGCAGCAGGGTGACATGACTGTGGAAGAAGTGTCAGTGTTCTGGTGCATTTAGAGTTCTGACTGCCCACGGGTAGAAGCTATTTTTCAGTCTGTTAGTTTTGCACCTGATGGATCTGAACCTTTTTCCGGAGGGCAGTATGTTGAATAGGTGATGGTTAGGATGAAGGTGGTCTCTTATGATCGCCCTGGCTCTGGTGAGATACCTAGAGCTGGCGATGGAGTCCAGGAAGGCAAGCGGACGACCGATCACTTTCTCTGCTGTTCTGGTGACCCTCTGCAGTCTCTCCCTATCGGCCAACATGTACAACCAGCGTACCACACGGGGATGGCGTGCACCAGAACGCTCTCGATTGTGGCTTGATGGAAGGAGACCAGCAGGTCGGTCTGCAGTCTGTTCCACCTCAGTACCCTCAGGAAATGGAGGCCCTGCTGGGCTTTTTTTTTTTTTTTTTTTTTTTAACTAGGGCGATTGTATCGGTAGTCCAAGACACATCCTCGGAGATGTGGGTCCCCAGGACAGGGTGGATGATCTCCGGTTCCCAACCTTGACAGACTGTGGGCGGTCAGTGAGAAGGTTTTTGATACATGCACATGTAGTGGGGGGAAAGTCCAGGTCAACCAGCTTGGCTATGAGGATGTCTGGGATGATGGTATTGAAAGCCGAGCTGAAGTCGATGCAGAGCATCCTTACTGAAGTCCCAGGATCCTCCAGGTGATGCAGGGCAGAGTGGAGGGCAGTGGTAATTGCATCCTCAGTGGATCTATTTGCCTTGTAGGCAAACTGGTGGGGTCAAAGCTGGGGGGGAGGCAGTCCTTTATGTGCTTTCAGACCAACTTCTCAAAGCACTTTGCAACCACGGGTGTCAGTGCGATGGGTCTGTAATCATTGAGGCTACTGATGGTGGTGGACTTGGGGACTGGGGCTATTGTTGTGGATTTCAGGCAGTGAGGGACGGTGGCTTGTGACAGGGAGAGGCTGAAGACTCTGGTGAACACAGAGGACAGCTGGTCAGCACAGGCCTTGAGCACACTCCCAGGTATTCCATCAGGGCCATCAGCTTTCCTCTGATTCACTGCTCTGAACACATTGCGCACTTGATGTTCTTGGAGGGTGAGTGTGTGTGGGCTACGCTCAGAGGAGGCTATGGGCAGTGCAGTGTGCATGATAGGGGTGTTTACAGTACTCTCAAAGCAGGCAAAGAAGTGGTTTAGCTCTTCTGCTAATGAGATGTCCATGTTCTCTGTATTTGTCCTGCTGCCTTTGTAATTGGTGATGTGTTTCAGGCCCTCCCATACCTGTCTGGGGTTGTTGTCCGAGAGGTGATCCGATAGCTTATTTGAATAGTCCAGTTTTGCCTCTCTGATGCCCTTTCTGAGGTCTGCTCTTGTTCTGCTGTACATAGCCTGATCCGCAGATTGTATGCAGTTACGTGCCTTTGACAGTGACTGAACCTTACCCGTCATCCAGGGTTTACGGTTGGGGTAGACCCGGACCCACTTTTCCTTGGTGACAGTGTCCATGCAATGCGTGATGTAACCCAGCACTGCATCTGTGTGAGTCTCTAGGTTGTCATGTTCAACGACATTCCACTCTGTGAGGGCGAAACAGTCCTTCAGCTGAGCCAGAGCTTCATCAGACAAGGTGTTAATGGTTCTGATGGTGGGCTTTGTCCTTTTCCTAAGTGGTGTGTATGCCGGAACAACGAGCAGGGAGAGGTGATCCGACATACCCAGGTGGGGGAGGGGAACAGATCTGTATGCTCGCTTAATATTTGTGTAAACACGGTCCAAGGTATTGTTCCCTCTCTTAGGGCATTTCACATGTTGAACAAATTTTGGCAGCACAGTTCTGCAGCAAGCTTTGTTGAAGTCCCCTGCGATGATGTGTACTCCCTCTGGATATGTCCGTTGATGTTCAGAGATTGGTAGGCAAGGGCTGAGCCAACATTAGCATCCGGCGGTATGTAGACAGCGGTTATGAGCACTACAGGCAATTCACTAGGCAAGTAGAATGGTCTACACACGACTGACATTGCCTCGATGTCCGGGAAGCAGACTATGGTGGTGATCTTACTGTTTGTGCACCAGTCGTTATGTGCGTAAATGCACAAACCTCCACCTCTGCTTTTTCCAGCTGTAGCCTTTCTGTTGCTTCGGTGCAATGTGCAACCTGCTAGCTGCATCGAGACATCAGGAATTTCCGCTTGGCAGACCCGAAAACAATCCAAGGAGCGTCCGACGTTCTCGCAATTTAAGGGGGGATGTTGTTGAACCTTTGATAATCACTGGTAACGAGGATCTGGCAGTTATTTCCGATGATGTATAATTCCAGGTGGCTGTAGGTGAGTTGTGCTGTGCAATAGTTCCTAAAACAACATACAAGTAGAGAGAAAAAAACAAAAATAGAGAACCTAAATGGGGAGCCAAAAGCCACTGCGTCTGTGCGCGCCGCCATCAAGGGTAGAATAGTGGGAAAGGGGTTAAACACTGAGGTAGAAGAGTGGGCAAGGAGTTTAACACTAGGTACAACAGGGGGTAAGGGGGTTAAACATTCGGGTAGAATAGTGGGTTGTGGGGTAAAAAACTGGGGTAGAACAGTCAGTAAGGGCGTTAAGCACTGGGGTAGAACAGTGGGTTGGGGGGTTAAAAACTGGGGTAGAATGGTGAGTAAGGGGTTAAACACTGGGGTAGAACAGTCAGTTCGGGGGTAAAACACTGGCGTAGAGTAGTGTGTAAGGTGTTACACACTGGGGTAGAATAGTGGGTAGGGGGGTAAAAAACTGGGGTAGAATTGTGGGGAGGGGGTTAAACACAGGGGTAGAAAAGAAGGTAAGTTGGTAAAACACTGAGGAAGAAGAGGAATTAAGTGGGTTAAATACTGAATGACAATTGTGAGTAAGGGGTAAAACACTGGGGTAGAATAATGAATGAGGGGGTTAAACACTGGAGAAGAAGAGTGGGAAAGGAGGTTAAACACTGTTGGAGAAGGGCGAAAACAGGGGTTAAACACTGGGGTAGAATAATGGGTTGGAGGGTAAAACACTGGGGTAGAATCGTGAGTGAGGGGGTTAAACACTGGGGTAGAATCGTGAATAAGGGGGTAAAACACTGGGGAAGAATAGTGGGAAGGAGGCAAAAACATGGGGGTAGAATTGTGGTTTGGGGGTTAAACATGAAGGTAGAAGAGTGGGTGAGGGGGTTAAACACTGGGGAAGAACAGTGAGTAAGAGAGGTTAAACGCTGGGGAAGAATTTTAAGTAAGGGGGTTAAACACTGGGGTAGAATCATGGGTTGAGGGGTTAAACACTCGGGAGATGAGTGAGTAAGGGGGTTAAACACCGGGGTAGAATAATGAAGAAGAGGGTTAAAATATTGGGATAGAATAGTGGGATTGGTGGTTAAATACTTGGGGTAGAAAAGTGAGTAAGAGGTTTAAACACTGGGGTAGAATAGTGGGTAGGGGGATAAAACACTGGGGTAGAATTGTGGGGAGGGGGTTAAACACAGGGGTAGAATAGTGGGAAAGGGGGTTCAACAATGGGGAAGAAAATTCGGAGGGAGGGTTAAACACTGGGGTACAATAGTGGGTAGGGGGGTAAAACACGGGGCAAAAATAGTGGGTTTGGGGAATAAACACGAGGGCAGAAAAGTGGGTAAGGGGGGTTAAACACTGGGGAAGAATGGTGAATAAGGGGGTTAAACAAAAGGGTTGAAAAGTGAGTTCTGTGGTTAAACACTGGGGTAGAACAGTGAAAAAGAGGGATAATTACTGGGGTAGAACAATGGGTTGGGGGGTGAAATACAGGCGTAGAAGAGTTGGTAAGGCGTTTAAACACAGAGGTAGAAAAGTAGGTTGGGGGGTTAAACACGAGAGCAGAACCGTGTGTAAGGGGGTTAAATAGTGTCGTAGAATACTAAGTAAGGGGGTGAAACACTGGGGTAGAACAGTGAGAAAGAGGGGTAAATACTGGGGTAGAACAGTGGGTTGGGGGTTAAACACAGGGGTAGAATAGTGAGAAAGGGGGTTAAAACAGGGGTAGAATAATGGGTTGGGAGGTTAAATACGAGGGTAGAATAGTGGGTAAGGGGGTAAAACACTGGGGTAGAATAGCTATAAAAGGGGTTAAACACTGGGGCAGAAAAGTGGGTAGGAGGGTAAAACACTGGGGTAGAATCGTGGGTTGGGGGGTTAAACACAAGGGTAGATAAGTGGGTGAGGGGCGTGAAAGACTGGGGCAGAATATTAAGTAAGGGGGTTAAACACTAGTGTAAAATTGTGAGTATGGGTTTTAAACACTGGGGTAGAATCGTGGGAAAGGGGGTTCAAGAATGGTGTAGAAAAGCGGGTAGGAGGGGTAAACACTGGGGGAGATTCGTGGGAAGGGGGTTAAACTCTGGTGCAGAATATGAAGTAAGGGGGTTAAACACTAGGGTAAAATTGTGAGAAAGGGGGTTCAACAATGGGGTAGAATAGCGGGTAGGAGGTTTAAACACTGGGGTAAAATCGTGGGTACAGGGGTTAAACACTGACGTAGAATCGTGTGTAAGGGGGTTAAATACCGGGTAGAATTGTTGGTAAGGGGTAAACACTGGGCAAGAATAGTGAGTAAGGGGGGTAAACACTGGGGTAGAGAAGTGGGAAAGGGGGTTAAACACTGGGGTAGAATCGTGAGTGAGGGGTTAAACACTGGGGTAGAATCGTGAATAAGGGGGTAAAACACTGGGGTAGAAAAGTGGGTAGGAGGCAAAAAACGGGGGCAGAATTGTGGGTTGGGGGTTAAACACTGGGGAAGAATAGTGGGCTGGGGGGTTAAACACTGGGGTAGAAAAGTGGATTGGGGGTTAAACATTGGGGTGGAATATTAAGTGAAAGGGTTTGAAACTGGGGTAGAATAGTGGCAAAGGGGGTTAAAAACTGGGGAAGAATAGTGGGTAGGAGGGTAAAACACTGGGCTAAAATGGTGGATTGGGGAGTTAAACACAGGTGTATAAGAGTGGGAAAGAGGGTTAAACACTGGGGTAGAATAGTGGGTCAGGGGGTTAAACACTGGAGTAGAATAGTGGGTAGGAGTGTGATACACTGGGGTAGAATAGTGGGTTCAGGGGTTAAACACTGGGGTAGATTACTGGGTTGGGGGGGTAAACACTGGGGTAGAATTGTGCGGAAGGGGGTTAAACACTGGGGTACAATAATGATTGAGGGGTTAAACACTGGGGTAGAATAGCAGGAAAGGGGGTTAAACACAGGTAGAATAGTGGGTAGGAGGGTTAAACACTGGGGTAGAAGAGTGGGTTGGGGGGTGAAACAAAGGGCGTAGAAGAGTGGGAAAGGGGTTAAACACTGGGGTAGAATAGTGGGTTCGGGGGTTAAAAACTGGGGTAGAATGCTGAGTAAGGGGGTTAAATACTAGGGTAGAATTGTGGGTAGGAGGGTGATAGACTGGGGTAGAATAGTGGGTTCAGGGGTTAAACAGTGGGGTGGAACACTGGGTTGGGGGGTAAAACACTGGGGTAGAACAGTGGGTAATGGGGGATAAACACTGGGGCTGAATATTAGGTAAGGGGATTAGACACTGGGGTAGAATAGTGAATAAGGGGGTTAAAAACTGGGGTTCAATCGTGAGGTGTGTGGTTAAATACTGCGGTAGAATAGTGAGTAAGGGGGGTAAACACTGGGGTAGAATCATGGGTTGGGGGGTTAAACACTGAGGTAGAATCGTGAGTAAGGGGTTTCAACACTGGGGAAAAATACTTTCTTGGGGAGTTAAACACCGGCCTTGAATCAAGGGTTGGGAGTGAAACCCTGGGGTAGAAGTGTGGTTTGGTGGGTTAAACACTGGGGTAGAATCGTGGGTAAGGGGGTTAAACACTGGGGTAGAATACTGAGGAAGGGGGTTAAACACAGAAGTAGAACGGTGTGTAAAGGGGTTAAACACTGGGGAAGAAAAGTGGCAAGGAGGGTTGATCACCGGGGTAGAATCATGGGTAAGGGGGTTAAACACTGGGGTAGAACAGTGGGTTGGGAGGTTAAACACTGGTGTAGAATCGTGTGTAGGAGGGTAAAACAATGGGGTAGAATAGCGGAAACGGGGGTAAAACACTGGGGTAGAAAAGTTGGAAGGAGGCTAAACGACGGGGGTAGAATCGTTTGTTGGGGGGTTAAACACAATGGAAGAAAAGTGGGTAAGGGGGTTAACCACTGGGGCAGAATATTAGGTAAGGGGTTAAACACAGAAGTAGAACGGTGTGTAAGGGGGTTAAACACTGGGGAAGAACAGTGGGTTGGGAGGTTAAACACTGGTGTAGAATCGTGGGTAGGAGGGTAAAACAATGGGGTAGAATAGCGGAAACGGGGGTAAAACACTGGGGTAGAAAAGTGGGAAGGAGGCTAAACGACGGGGGTAGAATCGTTTGTTGGAGGGTTAAACACAATGGAAGAAAAGTGGGAAAGGGGGTTAAACACTGGGTTAGAATCGTGGGTTGGGGGGTTACACACTGGAGTAGACCAGTGAGTAAGGGGATTAAATACTGGGCTAGAGCAGTGTGGAGAGACTCACTGACCGAAGGAAGTGCAGTCTCAGTCGCGTGACCGGGTCTGAAGCCAGGTTGGTGGGGGTTCTGCAGGTTTTTCTGAGAAAGGAAGAGAGACAGTTGATTAGAGGCAGCACACTCAAGAGTTTTGGAGAGAAAAGGGAGAAGGGACACAGGGCGGTAGCTATGGATAACAGAGAGGTCCATGGTGGTTTTCTTCAGTGGCAGGGTGATGTAGTCATGAGGTAGGTGAGGTATGTAGAATCGTGGGTAAGGGGGTTAAACACTCGGGTAGTGTACGAGGTTGGAGGGTTAAACACTGGGGAAAAACAGTGGGTCAGGGGATTAAACACTGGGGTAGAATAGTGGTTAGGGGGATTAAACACTGGGGTAAAAGAGTGAGTGAGGGGGTTAAACGAAAGGGGAGAAGAATGGGAAAGAGGGATAAACACTGGGGTAGAATAGTGGGTAGGAGGCAAAAACACAGGGGAAGAAAAGTGGATTGGGGGGTTAAACACTGGGGAAGACTAGTGAGTCAGGGGGTTAAATACTGGGGAAGAAGAGTGGGAAAAGGGTATAAACACTGGGGTAGAATAGTGGGTTGGGGGGTTAAACACTGGGGCAGAAGAATGGGTTGGGAGGTTAAACACAAGGGTAAAAAGGGTAGGAGGGAAAACACTGGGGTAGAATAGGGAGTAAGGGGATAAACACTGGGGTACAATCAGGATTGGGGGTAAACAGAAAAAAAGGGTATAAACACTGGGGTAGAATAGTGGGTTGGGGGGTTAAACACTGGGGCAGAAGAATGGGTTGGGAGGTTAAACACAAGGGTAAAAAAGTGGGTAGGAGGGAAAACAGTGGGGTAGAATAGGGAGTAAGGGGGATAAACACTGGGGTACAATCGTGGATTGGGGGGTTAAACACTGGGGCAGAATATTAAGTTAGGGGGGTAAACACTGGGGTTGAAAGGTGAATCAGGGGGTTAAACACTGGGGTACAATAGTGAGTAGGAGGCAAAAAAACTGGGGTAGAATAGTGGGCTGGGGTTAAACACGGGGGTAGAACAGTGAGAAAGGAGGTTAAACACTGGGGTAGAAAAGTGGATTGGGGGTTAAACACTTGGGTAGAAGAGTGGGTTAGGGGGTTAAACCCTAGGGTAAAATATTAAGTTAGGGGGTTAAACACTGGGTTAGAATAGTGAGAAAGGGGGTTTAACACTTGGGTATAATTGTGAGAAAGGGGGTTCAACACTGGGGTAGAATTGTGGGTAGGTGGGTAAAACACTAGGGTAGAACGTTGGGTTGGGGGGTTAAACACTGGGGTAGAATAGTGGGTTGGGGGGTTAAACACTTGGGTAGAATCATGAATAAGAGGGTTAAACACTGGGGTAGAAAAGCAGGAACGGTGGTTAAACACTGGGGAGAATAGGGAGTCAGGGGTTAAACACTGGGGTAGAATCGTGAATGAGGGGGTAAAACACTGGGGTAAAATAGCGGGAACAGGGGTTACACACTGGAGTAGAACACACTTGGGTAGAAGAGTGGGTTAGGGGGTTAAACACTGCGGTAAAATATTTAAAGGGGTTAAACACTGGGTTAGAATTGTGAGTAAGAGGGTTTCACACTTGGGTATAATTGTGGGAAAGGGGGTTCAACACTGGGGTACAATAGTGGGCAGGTGGGTAAAACACTGGGGTAGAATGTTGGGTTGGGAGGTTAAACACTGGGGTAGAATAGTGAGTAAGAGGGTTAAATACTGGGGTAGAATCGTGAATAAGAGGATGAAACACTGGGGTAGAAAAGTGGGTCGTGGGGTTAAACACTGGGGAAGAATGTGAGTAAGGGGGTTAAACACTGGGGTAGAACAGTGAGTAAGGGGGTTTAAAACTGGGGTAGAAAAGTGGGGAGGGGGTTAAACACGAGGTTAGAGTGGTGGGTAGGGGGGTGAAACAGTGGGGGAGAATCGTGGGTGGGGGGTTAAACACTGGGGAAGAATAGGGGGAAAGGGTGTAAAACACTGGGGTAGAATTGTGGGTTGGGTATTAAACACTGGGGTAGAAAAGTTGGTTGGGGTGTAAAACACAAGGGCAGAATCGTGGGTAACGGGGATTAAACACTGGGGCAGAAAATTTAGTTCAGGGGTTTAACACTGGGGTAGAATAGAGAATAAGGGGGTTAAACACTGGGGTAGAGTAGTAGGAACGGGGGTAAAACACTGGGGTAGAGTAGCAGGAACGGGGGTAAAACACTGGGGTTGAATAGTGGGTAGGCAGGTAAATTTCTGGGGTAGAAAAGTGGATTGGGGGGTTAAACACAAGGGTAGAATCTTGGGTAGGGGGTAGAACACCTGGGTAGAAAAGTGGGAAATGGGGTTAAACACTGGGGAAGAACAGTGAATAAGGGGGTGAAACACTGGGGAAGAATCGTGGGTAGGAGAAAAAAAACACTGGAGTAGAACAGTGGTTTGGGGGTTAAACACTGGGGTAGAATCGTGGGTAGGAGGGTAAAACACTGGGAAAGAATTGGGGGAGAGGGTGTTAAACACTGGGGTCGAACACTGGGTAAGGGAGCTAAACAATGGGGTACAATTGTGGCAAAGGGGGTTAAACACGAGGGTAAAATATTTGGAAAGGGGGTTAAATACTGGGGTAGAAAAGTGAGTAAGGGGTTAAACATTGGGGTAGAATTGTGGGTCGGGGGGTTAAAAACTGGGGGAGAATTGTGGGTTGGGGGGTTAAACACCGCGGAAGAATCGTGAGTTGGGGGGTAAAACACTGGGGTGTAAAAGTAAGTAAGGGGTTACACACTGGGGTGGAAAAGTGGGGTGGGAGGTAAAAAAACTGGGGTTGAATAGTGGGTTGGGAGGTAAAATACTGGGGTATAGCAGTGAGTTAGGGAGTCAAACACTGCGGTAGAATGGTGAGTAAGGGGGTTAAACACTGGGGGATAATAGCGAGTAAGGGAGTAAAACACCAGAATAGAATCATGAATAAGAGGGTTAAACACTGGGATAGAAAGGTGGGTTGGGGGGTTCAACACTGGGGTCGAAAAGTGGGGAAGGGAGCTAAACAGTGGGGTAGAACTGTGGGAAAGGGGATTAAAAACAAGGGAAGAATATTTGGAAAGGGGTTAAACACTGGGGTAGAACAGTGAGTAAGGGGGTTAAACACTGGGGTACAACAGTGGGATGAGGGGTTAAACATTGGGGTAGAATATTAAACAATGGGGTAAAACACTGGGGTAGAATAGTGGGATGGGGGGTGAAACACTGGGGCAGAATATTAAGCAAGGGGTTAAACACTGGGGTAGAATCGCAGGAATGGGGGTTAAACACTGGGGTAAAATACTGGGAAGGAGGGTAAAACACTTGGGTAGAATAGTGGGAAAGGGGGTTAAACACTGGGATAGAAGAGTGAGTAAGGGGGGTAAACACTGGGGTAGAATTGAGGGAGAGGGGGTTAAAAACTGGGGTAGAATAGTGAGTAAGGTGGATAACAATGGGGTAAAATATGGAATTAAGGGGTTAAACACTTGGGAAGAAAAGTGGGTTAGGGGGTTAAACACTGGGGTAAAATATTACGTAAGGAGGTTCAACATAGGGTTAGAATCATGAGTAAGGGGGTTAAACACTGGGGTAGAATTGTGGGTTGGAGGGTTAAACACGGGGTAGTATCGTGAGTTAGTGGTTACATCACTGGGGCAGAAGAGTAAGTCAGGGGGTTTAACACTGGGGTAGAATAGCAGGAAAGGGGGTTAAACACTGGGGTTGAATCGTGAGTAAGGGGATTAAACACTGGGGTAGAATCATGGGAAAAGGGGTTAAACACTGGGCAAGGACAGCAAATAAGGGGGGTAAACACTGGGGTAGAAAAGTGGGAAAGGGGCTTAAACACTGGGGAAGAATTGTGAATAAGGGGGTTAAACACTGGGGTAGAATAGTGGGTAGGAGGGTAAAACATGGGGTAGAATGGTGGGTTAGGAGGTTAAACAGTGGGGTAGAATCGTGGGTAAGGGGTTTAAAAACTGGGGTAGAATAGTGAGTAAGAGGGTTAAAGACTTGGGAAGAATAGTTGGAAAGGGGGTAAACACTGGGAAAGAATAATCGGTTGGGGGGTTAAACAGTGAGGTAGAACAGTAGGTGAGGGGGTCAAACACTGGTGTAAAATCGTGGGTAAAAAACTGGGGGAGAAAACTGGGTTGACGGGTAAAACACAAGGGGAGAAGAGTGAGAAAGAGGGTTAAACACTGGGGTAGAATAGTGGGAAGGAGGGTAAAACACTGGGGTAGAATAGTGGGAAAGGGGGTTAAACACTGGGATAGAAGAGTGAGTAAGGGGGGTAAACACTGGGGTAGAATTGAGGGAGAGGGGGTTAAAAACTGGGGTAGAATAGTGAGTAAGGCGGTTAAACAATGGGGTAAAATATGGAATTAAGGGGTTAAAAACTGGGGAAGAAAAGTGGGTTAGGGGGTTAAACACTGGGGTAAAATATTAAGTAAGGAGGTTCAACATAGGGTTAGAATCATGAGTAAGGGGGTTAAACACTGGGGTAGAATATTGCAAACAGGGGTTAAACACTGGGGTAGAATTGTGGGTTGGAGGGTAAATAGAATAGGGAATAAGGTGGTTAAACAATGTGGTAGATGAGAGGGAACATGGGTTAAACACTGGGGTAGAATAATGGGCAGGAGGCAAAAACATGGGGCTAGAATAGTGGGTTGGGGGGTTAAACACTGGGGTAGAACATGAAGTAAGGGGGTTAGACACAGGAGTAGAATCATGTGAAAGGCGGTTAAATACTGGGGTAGAATAATGGGAAAGGGGCTAAAACACTGGGGTATAATACTGGATAGGAGGGTAAATCACTGGGGTAGAATCGTAGATAAAGGGGTTAATCACTGGGGTGGAACATGAAGTTAGGGGGTTAGACACAGGGGTAGAATTATGTGTAAGGGGGTTAAATACGGGGTAGAATAATGGGAAAGGGGGTTAAATACTGGGGTAGAAAAATGGGAAAGGGGCTAAAACACTGGGGTGGAATCGTGGGTAGGAGGCTAAAACACTGGGGTCGTAAAGTGGTTTAGAGGGTTTAACACTGGGGTAGAATCGTGGGTAAGGGGGGTTTAACACTGGGGTAGAAAAGTGAGTAAGGTGGTAAAACACTGGGGTAGAATTTGGAGAAAAGGGGTAGAATTGTGGGTGCAAGGTTTAAACACTGAGGTGGAATAGTGGGTTGGGGGGTAAAACACTGGGGTAGAACAGTTGGGGTAGAAGAGAGGGAAAGAGGATTAATCACTGAGGTAGAATCGTGGGAAGAGGGGTTAAATACTGGGGTAGAATAATGGGAAAGGGGCTAAAACACTGGGGTGGAATAGTGGGTAGGAGGGTTAAACACTGGGGTAGAATAGTGGGTTGGAGGGTAAATAGAATAGGGAATGAGGTGGTTAAACACTGTGGTAGATGAGAGGAAACATGGGTTAAAGACTGGGGTAGAATAATGGGCAGGAGGCAAAAACATGGGGCTAGAATCGTGGGTTGGGGGGTTAAACACTGGGGTAGGATAGTGGGAAAGGGTGTTAAACACTGGGGCAGAATGGCGGGAACGGGGGTTAAACATCGGGGTAGAATAGGGAGTAAGGTGGTTAAAAAACTTGGAAGAAGAGAGGGAAAGGGGTAAAACACTGGGGTAGAATCGTGGATAAGGGGCTTTATCGCTGGGGTAGAACATGAAGTAAGAGGGTTATACACAGGGGTACAATCATGAGAAAGGGGGTTAAACACTGGGGTAGAATAATGGGTAGGAGGGTAAAACACTGGGGTAGAATCGTGGGTTGGAGGATTAAATACTGGGGTAGAATTGTGGGCAGGAGGGTAAAAAACTGGGTAGAATAGTGGGTGAGGGGGGTTAAACCCTGGGGCAGAATATTAATGAAGGGGATAAAACACTGGGGGAGAAAAGTGAGAAAGGGGGTTAAACACTGGGGTAGAATCATGAATACTGAGTAAACGGGTCAAACATGAAGGTAGAATTGGGAGTAAGGGGGTTGAACACTGGAGTAGAATCCTGGGTTGGGGGAATAAACACGAGGGTAGAAAAGTGGGTAAGGGGGGTTAAACACTGGGGCAGAATTTTAAATAAGGGGGTTCAACACTGGGGAAGAATAGTGAATAAGGGGGTTAAACAAAAGGGTTGAAAAGTCAGTTCTATAGTTAAACACAGGCGTAGAAGAGTGGGACAGGGGGTTAAACACAGGGGTAGAATAGTGGGTTGGGGGGTCAAACACGAGAGCAGAACCGTGTATAAGGGTGTTAAACACTGGGGCAGAAAAGTGGGTAGGAGGGAAAAAAACTGGGGTAGAATAGTGGGTTGGGGGGTTAAACACAGGGGTAGGATAATGGGTTGGGAGATTAAATACGAGGGTAGAATAGTGGGTAAGGGGGTAAAATACTGGGGCAGAATATTGGGTAGGAGGGAAAAACAATGGGGTAGAATTGTGGGTTGGGGGGTTGAACACGAGGGTCGATAAGTGGGTAAGGGAGTAAAACACTGGGGTAGAATTGTGGGTAGGGGGGTTGAACACAAGGGTAGATAAGTGGGTAAGGGGCGTTAAACACTGGGGCAAAATTTTAAGTAAGGGGGTTGGACACAGGGTAAGAATCGTGGGAAAGGGGGTTTTACAATGGGGTAGAAAAGTGGGTAGGAGGGGTAAACACTCGGGGAGATTCGTGGGTAGGGTGTTTAAACACTGGTGCAGAATATGAAGAAAGGGGGGTAAACACTCGGGAAGAATTGTGAGTAAGGGGGTTTAACACTGGGGTAGAATCGTGGGTTGGGGGGTTTAACAATGGGGTAGAATAGTGGATAGGAGGGTTAAACACTGGGGAAAAATCGTGGGTAGGGGGGTTAAACACTGAGGTAGAATCGTGTGTAAGGGGGTTAGACACTGCGGTAGAATAGTGGGTTGGAGGGTTGAAAACTGGGGTAGAATCCTGGGTTGGGGGGTTAAACACGATGGTGGATAAATGGGCAAGGGGGATTAAACCCTGGGGAAGAATCACGGGAACGGTGGTTAAACACTGGGGCAGAATAGTGGGTAGGAGGGTAAAACACTGGGGTAGAATAGTGGGTTGGGGGGTTAAACACAAGGGTAGATAAGTGGGCAAGGGGCGTTAAACACTGGGGCAGAATATTAAGTAAGGGGGTTGGACACAGGGTTAGAATCGTGGGAAAGGGGGTTTAACAATGGGGTAGAAAAGTGGGTAGGAGGGGTAAACACTCGGGGAGATTCGTGGGTAGGGTGTTTAAACACTGGTGCAGAATATGAAGTAAGGAGGTTACAAACTGGGGTAGAATTGTGGCAAAGGGGGTTAAAAACTAGGGAAGAATAGTTGGTAGGAGGGTAAAACACTGGGCTAAAATTGTGGATTTGGGAGTTAAACACGGGTGTAGAAAAATGAATAAGGGGGTTAAACACTGGGGTTGAATACAGGGAACGGGGGTTAAAAACTGGGGTAGAATTGTGGGGAGGAGGGTAAAACACTGGGCTAAAATAGTGGATTGGGGAGATAAACACTGGGGTAGAATATGAAGTAAGGGCGTTAGACACTGGGGTAGAATTGTGGGAAAGGGGGTTAAACACTGGGCAAGAACAGTGGGAAAGGGGGTTAAACACTGGGGAAGAATAGTGGGTAGGAGGGTAAAACACTGGGCTAAAATAGTCGGTTGGGGGGTTAAAAACAGGCATAGAATACCGGTAATGGAGCTTAAACACTGGAGTAGAATTGTGGGTAGGAGGGTGATACACTTGGGTAGAATTGTGGGAAAGGGGGTTGAACACTGGGCAAGAATAGTGAGTAAGGGGGTTAAACACTGGGGTAGAATTGTGGGTTGGGTGGTGAAACACAGGCGTAGAGGAGAGGGAAAGGGTCTTCAACACAGGGGAAGAAAAGTGGGTTGGGGGCTTAAACACGAGGGCAGAACCGTGGGTATGGGGTTAAATCCTGGGGTAGAATACTGAGTAATAGGGTGAAAAACTAGGGTAAAATAGGGAGTAAGGGGGTTAAACACTGGGGTAGAATAGTGGGATGGGGGTTAAATATGAAGGTAGAATAGTGGGTAAGGGGGTTAAACACTGGGGCAGAATATTATGTAAGGGGGTTAAACACTGGGGTAGAATTGTGGGTAGGAGGGTAAAACACTGGGGCAGAAAACTGATTGAGGGGGTTTAACACTGGGCAAGAAAAGTAGTGGGTTGAAGAGTTAAACATAGGCATAGAAGAGTAGGAAAGGGGGTTAAACACAGGGTATAATACTGAGTAAACGGGTCAAACATGAAGGTAGAATTGGGAGTAAGGGGGTTAAACACTGGGGTAGAATCGTGGGTTGGGGGTTAAACACAAGGGTATAATCGTGGGTAAGGGGGTTAAACACTGGGGCAGAATATTAATTCACGGGGTAAACACTGGGGTAGAAAAATTATTGAGGGGGTTAAACACTGGGGTAGAAAAGCAGGAACGGGGGTTAAACAGAAGGGTAGAATATTGGGTTGGGGGGTTAAACACCAGAGCAGAACCGTGTGAAACGGGGTTAAACACTGGAGAAGAATACTAAGTAAGGGGGTGAAACACTGGGGTAGAACAGTGAGAAAGAGGAGTAAACACTGGGGTTGAACAGTAGGTTGGGGGTTAAACACAGGGGTAGAATCGTGGGAAAGGGGGTTAAACACAGGGGTAGAACAATGGGTTGGGAGGTTACATACGAGGGTAGAAAAGTGGGTAACGGGGTAAAACACTGGGGTAGAATAGCTATAAAAGGGGTTAAACACATGGGCAGAATAGTGGGTAGGAGGGTAAAACACTGGGGTAGAATCGTGAGTGAAGGGGTTAAACACAAGGGTAAAAAAGTGGGAAGGAGGGCAAATTGTGGGTTAGAATAGTGGGTAGGGGGTTTAATACTGGGGTAGAATAGCGAGTAAGGCGGTTATCCACTGGGGTAGAATAGTGGGTTGGGGGTAAAACACTGGGGTAGAAAAGTGGGAAAGGGGGTTCAACACTGGGGAAGAATAGTGGGTAGGGGGGTAAAATACTGGACAAAAATAGTGGGTTGGGGAGTTAAACACAGGTGTAGAAGACTGGGAAAGGGGGTTAAACACAGGGGTAGAATACTGAGTAAGAGGATTATGCATGAAGGTAGAATAGGAAGTAAGGGGGTTAAACACTGGGGAAGAATAGCAGGAAGGGGGATTAAACACGGGTAGAATGGTGGGTAGGAGGGTTAAACACTGGGGCAGAAGAATGGGATAGGGGTTAAACGCAGGGGTAGAATCGTGGATTGGGTGGGTTAAACACAAGGGCAGAACCATGGGTAAGGGGGTTAAAAACTGGGGTAGAATACTGAGTAAGGGGGTTAAACACAAGGGTAGAAAAGTGGGTAAGGGTTAAACACTGGGGTAGAACCGTGAGTGAGGGGGTTAAACACAAGGGTAAAAAAGTGGGAAGGAGGGCAAATTGTGGGGTAGAATAGTGGGTTGGGGGTAAAAAACTGGAGTATAATAGCGAGTAAGGCGGTTAAACACTGGAGCAGAATAGTGGGTAGGAGGTTAAACACTGGGGTAGAATCGTGAGTGAGGGTTAAACACTGGGGAAAAAAGGGGAAGGGGGCAAATTGTAGGTTAGAATATTGGGTAAGGGGTTTAATACTGGGGTAGAATAGCGAGTAAAGGGGTTATCCACTGGGGTAGAATAGTGGGTTAGGGTAAAACACTGGGGTAGAAAAGTGGAAAGGGGTTCAACACTGGGGAAGAATAGTGGTAGGGGGTAAAACACTGGACAAAAATAGTGGGTTGGGGAGTTAAACACAGGTGTAGAAGACTGGAAAGGGGTTAACACAGGGTAGAACACTGAGCAAGGGGTTAAACCATGGGGTAGAACAGGGAGTAAGGGGTTAAACACTGGGGGGAAGAATAGCAGGAGGGGGTTAAACACGGCTTAGAATGGTGGGTAGGAGGGTTAAACACTGGGGCAGATGAATGTGAACGGATAGGGGTTAAACGCAGGGGTAGAATCGTGGATTGGTGGGTTAAACACAAGGGCAGAACCAGGTAAGGGGGTTAAAACAGTAGAATACTGAGTAAGGGGGTTAAACACTAGGGTAGAAAAGTGGGTAAGGGGGTTAAACACTGGGGTAGAACCGTGAGTGAGGGGGTTAAACACAAGGGTAAAAAAGTGGGAAGGAGGGCAAATTGTGGGGTAGAATAGTGGGTTGGGGGTAAAAACACTGGAGAATATTGGGCAGGGGTTAAACACTGGAGCAGAATAGTGGGTAGGAGGGTTAAACACTGGGGTAGAATCGTGAGTGAGGGGGTTAAACACAACGGTAAAAAAGTGGGAAGGAGGGCAAATTGTGGGTTAGAATAGTGGGTAAGAGGGGTTTAATACTGGGGTAGAATAGCGAGTAAGGCGGTTATCCACTGGGGTAGAATAGTGGGTTGGGGGTAAAACACTGGGGTAGAAAAGTGGGAAAGGGGGTTCAACACTGGGGAAGAATAGTGGGTAGGGGGTAAAATACTGGACAAAAATAGTGGGTTGGGGAGTTAAACACAGGTGTAGAAGACTGGGAAAGGGGGTTAACACAGGGGTAGAATACTGAGTAAGGGGGTTATGCATGAAGGTAGAACAGGGAGTAAGGGGGTTAAACACTGGGGAAGAATAGCAGGAGCGGGGATTAAACACGGGTAGAATGGTGGGTAGGAGGGTTAAACACTGGGGCAGATGAATGGGATAGGGGGTTAAACGCAGGGGTAGAATCGTGGATTGGGTGGGTTAAACACAAGGGCAGAACCATGGGTAAGGGGGTTAAAAACTGGGGTAGAATACTGAGTAAGGGGGTTAAACACAAGGGTAAAAAAGTGGGAAGGAGGGCAAATTGTGGGGTAGAATAGTGTTTTGGGGGTAAAACACTGGGGTAGAATAGTGGGTAGGGGGTATAAACATAGGCGTAGAAGAGTGTGAAAGGGGGTTAAACACAGGGGTAGAATTATGGGGTGGGGGTTAAACACGAGGGCAGAACCGTGGGAAAGGGGGTAAAACACTGGGGTAAAACAGCTAGTAAGGGGGTTAAACACTAGGGTAGAATAGTGGGTAAGAGGTTTAAATACTGGAGTAGAATAGTGGGTAGGAGGGTGATACACTGGGGTAGAATAGTGGGTTGGGGGGTTAAACACTGGGATAGAATAGTGGGTAGGAGGGTGATACACTGGGGTAGAATCGTGGGTTCAGGGGTTAAACACTGAGGTAAAATACTGGGTTGGGGGGTTAAACACTGGGATAGAATAGTGGGTAGGAGGGTGATACACTGGGGTAGAATCGTGGGTTCAGGGGTTAAACACTGAGGTAAAATACTGGGTTGGGGGGTTAAACACAAGGGTAGAATAGTGGGTAAGTGGGGTTAAATACTGGGGCAGAATATTAAGTAAGGGGGTGAAACACTGGGGTTCAATCATTAATTGAGTGGTTAAACCCTGGGGTAGAATTGTGGGTTGGGGAGTTTACCACAGGGGTAGCACAGTGGGTAAGGGGGTTAAACACGGGGGAAAAACAGTGGGGAGGGGGATAAACATTGGGGTAGAATACTGAGTATGGTGGTTAAACACTGGGGTGGAATGTTGGGTTGGGGGGTTAAACACTGGGATTTACTTTTGCGAAAGTCGGTTAAACACTGGGATAGAATCGTGGGTAGGAGGGTAAAACACTGGGGTAGAATAGTAGATATGGGGCTTAAAAACTGGGGTAGAATAGAGGGTTGGGGGGTTAAACAATGGGGCAAAATCGTGAGTAAGGGGGTAAAACACTGGGTTGTTTTGGTGGGTTGGGAGGTTAAAAACTTCTGTAAAACAGATGGTTAGGGGGTTATACACAAGGGCAGAATAGTGGTTTGGGAGTTAGTGGGCAAGAAAACTGGGTTGGGGGCTACACAGTGGGGTACAATTGGGAGAAAGGGGGTTAAACACTGGTGTGGAATTGAGGGTAAGGGGTGTTAAACACTGGGATAGAATAGTGGGTAAGGGGGTTAAACACTGGGGTAAATGAGTGGGTTGGGGAGTCAAACACTGGTGTAGGATGGTTAGTAAGGGGGTTAAACACTGGGGTAGAATAGTGAGTAAGGGGGTTAAACACTGGTGTAAAATCGTGGGTAAGGAGGGAAAACACTGGGGTACTATACTAGGATGGAGGGTTAAACACTGGGGAAGAACAGTGGGTAAGGGGGTTAAACACTGGGGTAGAATAGTGGGAACAGGGGTAAAACACTGGGGTAGAATTGTGAGTCAGAGGGATAAATACTGGGTTAGAATAGTGTTGTGGGGGGTGAAACACTGGGGTAAAACAGTCAGTAAGAGGGTTAGAGACTGAGGTAGAACAGTGTGTAAGGGAGTAAACACTGGCGTTGAATGGTGGGTTGGGGGGTTAAACAATGGGGTAGAATTGCGAGTTGGGGGGTTAAACAATGGGGTAGAATCGTTAGTAAGAGGGTTAAACACTGGAGAAGAACAGTGGGTTGGTGGGTTAAACAATGGGGTAGAATCGTGAGTAGGAGGGTAAAACACTGGGGTAGAATAGAGGGTTTGGGGGTTAAAAAAGAGGGTAGAATAGTGGGTAAGGGAGGTTAAACACTGGGGCAGAATATTAAGTTATGGGGGTAAACACTGGGGTTGAGAAGTGAATGACGGGGTTAAACACTGGGGTAGAATAGCGGGAACAGGGGTTAAACACTGGGGTAGAATCGTGGGTTGGAGGGTAAAACACTGGGGTAGAATTGTGAATAAGAGGGTTAAACAATGGGGTAGAAAAGCGGGAACGGGGTTAAACACTGGGGTAAAACAGTGGGTAGGAGGTAAAAACATGGGGGTAGAATAGTGGGTTGGGGGGTTAAACACTGGGGTAGAATAGTGGGTAAGGAGATTAAACACTGGGGTAGAATAGTGAGAAAGGGGGTTAAACACTGGGGTAGAATTGGGAGTAAGGGGGTTAAACGCTAGGGTTGAATGGTGAATAAGGGTTAAACACTGGGGAAGAATTGCAGGAACGGGGGTTCAACGCTGGGATAAAATAGTGGGTAGGAGTCAAAAGCACGGGGGTAGAATCTTGGGTTGGGGGGTTAAACACTTAGGTAGAATAGTGGGGATGGGGGTTAAACACTGGGGAACAAGAGTGAGGAAGGGGGGTAAACACTGGGGTAGAACAGTGGGTTGGGGGTTAAACACTGGGGTAGAATCGTGAATAAGAGAGTTAAACACTGGGGTAGAAAAGCGGGAACGGGGGTTAAACACTGTGTGAGAATAGGGAGTAAGAGGGTTAAACACTGGGGAAGAATAGTGGGTTGGGGGGTTAAACACTGGGGTAGAACATGAAGTAAGGGGGTTAGACACAGGGGTAGAATCATGAGAAAGGGGTTAAATACTGGGGTATAATAATGGGAGAGGGGCTAAAATACTGTGGTAGAATAGTGGGTTGTAGGGTAAAACACTGGGGTAGAATTGTGGGTTGGGGGGTTGAACACGAGGGTAGAATAGTGGGTAAGGGGTTTAACGCTTGGGTAGAAAAGTGAGTAAGAGGGTTAAACACTGGGGTAGAATTGGGAGTAAGGGGGTTAAACACTCGGGTTGAATGGTGAATAAGGGGGTTAAACACTGGGGTCGAAAAGTGGGTAAGGAAAATCTGCACGCCCGACTCACCGCTGTGATGTTCTCGGAGGGGGCCAGCTTGTTGTCAAACACCACTTCCAGGTTCTTGGCGCAGGATGATGCTGACAGGATGGTGTCACCCAGGGTCATGGAGAGGTCAAGCGATGGGAGAGGATGGAGCAGGAAAGAAGAGGCCCTGACTTGTCTGGGTTGAGCTTAAGATGGTGGGTGTCCATCCAGCTCTGAATATCCCAGAGACGAGAAGAGACCGAGCGGAGACCTGTGAGTGAGAGGGAGAGAACGAGAGAAAGAGTTGGGTGCCATCGGCATAACAATGGAGGGACAAGCCATGGGCAGAGATGACAGGTCCAAGACAATGGGTACAACTAGTGAAGAGCAGTGGACTAAGAACAGGGCCTTGAGGAAATCCTGTCGCAAGCGGATGGGGTGCCGATACCGCACCATCCCAGGCAACCTGAAAGGAGCGACCAGAAAGGTAGGACTCAATCCGGCCAAAAGGCGGTGCCACGGATCCCCAAAGCAGCCAGTGAGGACAGGAGGATGGAGTGGTTGACAGTGTCAAGGCAGCCGATAGGTCCAGGAGGATCCGGATGGAAGAAAGGGAGCCAGTCTGTGCAGTGTGGAGAGATTCACTCACGAGAGAAGTGCAGTCTCAGTCCAGTGACCGGGTCTGAAGCCAGACTGGTGGGGGTCCAGCAGGTTATTCTGAAAAAGGAAGAGAGACAGTTGATAAGAGGCAGCACGCTCAAGAGTTTTGGAGAGGGAGAAGGGACACAGGGCAGTAGCTATGGATAACAGAGGGTCCATGCTGGTTTTCTTCAGTAGCAGGGTGATGTAGTCGTGAGGCAGGTGAGGTAGGTAGAATCGTGGTAAGGGGGTTAAACACTGGGGTACAAGGCGTAAGGAGGTTAAACACTGTGGCAGAATAGTGGGTTGGGGGTTAAACAAGAGGGTAGAATAGGGGGTAAGGGGGTTTAACACCGGGGTAGAAAAAGTGAGGAAGGGGTGAAACACTGGGGTAGAAGAGTGGGTTGGGTGCAAAAACAGGGGGGTAGAATATTGGGCAGGGGGGTTAAACACTGGGGTAGAATCGTGAGTGGGAGGGTTAAACACTGGGTGAGAATACTGAGGAAGGGGGTTAAACACAGGGGTGGAATAGTGGAAAGGGGGTTAAACATTGGGGTAGAAAAGTGGGAAAGGGGGATAAAAACTCGGGGAGAATCGTGAGTCAGGGGGTTAAACACGGGGCTAGAATCGTGGGTTGGGGTGTTAAACACAGGGGTGGAATAGTGGGTTGGGTGGGTAAACACTGGGCAAGAAGAGTGAGTCAGGGGATTAAACACTGGGGTAGAATAATTTGGAAGGGGGTTAAACATTGGTGTATTTCTGAGAAAAGTAAATGGGAAAAGTGTAGTTGTACAAAGCTTGACTTTGTTATTCAGCACTATCTTTACAGAGGGATAGAATAAAGAGATAGCTGCTCTTAAAGTATAAAATAATACTGACAGACACTGTGTGTAACAAACAAAGAAAAAGATTGATGGCGATACTGAAAAGCTTCTGCCTTGCACTGCTAACAATAATAACATTGTTTCTCCTACTTGCCATAACTTCCTGTAGGATTGCTGTAAAGCGCAATAAAAAAACAACAACCATGAGATGGCTCTCACAAAAAGAACATGCATAAGAGAATGAGTTCCAGAACAATTGCCTTACCTCAAAAAATTGAATTGACTGGATTGCCACCAAAATTTCTCAGTTTTCTATTGAATATGATCGAAAACCATGTCCATTCACTGCCCAGGATATCAAGAGTCATCAGAAATGTTTCTGAGGAGAGTAAATGGGAAAAATGTAGTTCCCCAGAAATCAGGAAAAAAGCATAAGATTGTACAGCCTTACCTCAAAAATTGAAAACATTGGTATTCCATTCTCATGCGCATGGCTGCGCATATAAATAGATAGATAAACACCAAAGAAAGTCTTGTCCCTTTTTATTGTTCTGAAGAGCTTCCTTTGAAGGTGTGAACTGAAATAAATACAAATAGTATTCACTATCATGCCAAATACATGGCACAGAAGGATAGCTTAGTTATCTTCGCTTTGATTTGCTTCCAAAGAATCCTTTACCAAAACAAAATGAGAAAAGATCGTAGCCATGCATCTGCAAATATGACTATAGCTTCATAAACTCCCTTATGTACTGATAAATGACTAAGTCTAAAACAACAGTGATAAACAGATTTGGATAACAAACATGGTGCTGAGACGTGAGTTAGCAAGCTACCATTTAACAACTCGTTTTACCACACAACAAGCTAACAATATGCCTCGTATTCAAAAGTATTTAACATAGGCTCCTGACAAAAGTTAAAGAAACAATTGCTTTTACAATATCGTATGAAACAAACTTACAAGCAATGCTTTCACAAGGACTCCACATGAAATTAGGAAATAGTTTCTAGAATTCTCCCGGAAAGCTCCAAAGTGGGTGACTATAAGTCATTACGTTGTTTAGATCACCAATCAAGAATTTTAAGCTCGTAAAAAAGTAAGTGACTATATTTAGTTTGCGTCATTACGTTGTTTAGATCACTTAATTACGACGACGAAGCTCGTGTAAAATTAGAAACTAGAATGTAGTTGCTTTTAAAGACCACTAGATGGCGGAAATATTCGTTAGGTAATTGTAATACATCACAATAGGATTGCCACAGAAATTTCTCAGTTTTCCACTCAATATGATAGAAAACCATGTCCATTAACTGCCCAGGATACCAAGAGTCTTCAGAAATGTTTCTGACTTTGTTTATGGACACTTTGAAGAGAATAAAAAAAACAACACTGGTATGTGCATGCCTACGTTAAATAAAACACAATTTTGCAGGGCTACTTGAGTCCTCTCCTGTGGAAAATTAATCAAATGAAAATAGTCCACTTTCAAATAAATAAAACATATAGCAGTGGCCAGATAATTTTAAAATAAAAGAGTAAACATGAATACAGCTTGTACATAATTATGACTTAAGTCCATTTCAGTGTGCCCTTGTAGGTACACCGTCTTCCCCCTTCTGTTTTTCATCACACAGCGATCAACCGTTCAGCCTGCATGGGCATACAAGAAATCTAGCTCAGTGTCGAAAATAGACTAAATATATATATAAAAATGATAGCATATAAAATGACACTGTTCTCACCTTTTTAGTGTGATTTCTGTTTCTGAACGTTACTTCTGAGCTTCTTCTTATCGGGGCTGTAAGAAGTGAATTTGATCTTCATGCACGACTGCAGGCTGTCATCAGCGAGGCGAGAGCGGGGTTTGGACTTTTATGTGGTTCATGTTAGAGAAAACCTGCTCAAAAAAGTATGTGGATCCAAAACATGGACAGGACTATAAAAGCATACTTTTTCATGTTCACATACAGGTCAGGAATGGCATTCCACGTGTCAAATAAAAGTTTGTCGGCTTTGGGAGGCTCTCAATCTCACTTCATTTGTGCTCCTGAGTGAGAAGAGCCCGCTGTCGGGCTTCATCCTCCAGGTCAGTGGTCATTCTTTTGAATTTGGCCATCCATAAGTCTTTATCAGCTATGTCGGCAAGTTCAGTTTCAAGATTGGCATGATTTATTGCTGTGAACGATGACATGCTCAGCTGTGATGGGTCGATGTCCAGCGGCATCACGGGGAAGGTTAGTCTGTTCCTCACCTCTGAACCACCGAATCTTTCTCCAAATGCGGTTTGCATTGCTGTGATTGCTCGCTGCAAATATTCACAATTATGGTCTTGTGAGCTTTTGTTGATAAGTCGCCTGCGGGAAGAACATGCGGGAGGATGAGAGGTTTTGGCGGTGGATGCAGTGGGTGTGTCCATATTTTAGTGGACAAAGTTTGGATATTTGCAACAAAAATTTTTACTATTATTAACACTCAATTTAATCATTCAGAGCATAGTGATAGCATACATAGTGATAGCATACAGAGCATAGCGTAAATACATATGAAACAGCTGATTTAATTTTTGAAAAATTCTTTTGTACTTCTTTTTCCTAGCTGGTAGGAGCCACAGCAGGGGGCCAAAGTCGAATGCGGCTCGCGAGCCGCGGGTTTGCTGACCCCTGCTGTAGCCTTTCCTCAAAAATTGAAAAAATAGGATTGCCACAAAAATTTCTCAGTTTTCCACTGAATATGATAGAAAACCGTGTCCATTCACTGCCCAGGCTGCCTCTCGCTACCTCCAGGGGAGAAGTACGTGTTACATTCACATCACCCTGTTAAACACCGCAACTCTCGTTTCCATACCACCCGCGATTGCTACTTACTGTGACGCTGATACCGATAGACCAAAACCATTTGCGAGTTGTTGCATGTTGACAGATGTAACTCAAAGCGTCTGCAACTTTAAAGTTACTGTCAGTATACCTTGCCACCACAATTCAAGACGTGTACTCATCTATAGCCACAGCAAATAAGTAAGTAAATGCAATAAACTCATTCCTACGCTTCGAACGGTTTAATATGAAATATTCCCAATTTCCTATTATAAGCTTCACGAATTTCCTATGATCTTCGCAAGCATGATACTTTTTATCAGGGGATGTATAATATTATTTCATTTATAATGTTACTACAGAACAGATGCCTGTTTAGCACACCACTAAATCATACAGGACTGCACAGGGTCTATATTATATATTTTAAGCAAGCTTTATAGCTTTTGTATATATGACAATTATATTGACTGATGTCGTATAATAAAATATGATTATAAATTCACGTTTGGTCAGTACAAAACATTGAATTAACAACACAACATAAATGACAATGACGCCATCTACTATCTAGGTGAAACTTGCCACCTAGCTTCCCAGAAAACCGTAAGCACAGCGATAACTGCGAAAACTAGATTACTGAGGCGGCCACCAGTCCAAACACAAAAAGACAAACAGACACAGACCCACGACAATCCTTTCAAAATTATACCCGAGCTTCCCAGGAAGGCTACAGCCTCTCACCTGAGGTACCGATGCCGCCAGATTGGCGTCAGACACTTTCCTAGGTTGTATCTTTTAACTCACCTAGTTTCCCAGGAACTTCGTGTGTTTTGTGTTTGGCCTCCCGTCGGCCAAACACAAAACCTTGTAAATCCTCAAAGGAAATTCATAAGGTAAAACAACCCAGGTAGGCAATAACCTCACCCCATGGGTTAAACACTGAGGTAGAAGAGGCAAGGGAGTTTAACACTAGGGTACAAACAGAGGGTAAGGGGGTTAAACATTAAGGAGAATAGTGGGTGTGGGGTAAAAACTGGGGTAGAAGAGTCAGTAAGGGCGTTAAGCACTGGGGTAGAACAGTGGGTTGGGGGGTTAAACACTGGGGTAGAATGGGTGAGTATGGGTTAAACACTGGGGCAGAAAACAGTCAGTCGGGAGCAAAACACTGGATAAAGAGTAGTGTGTAAGGTGTTACACATTGGGGTAGAAGAGTGGGTTGGGGGTTAACAACTGGGGAGAATAGTTGGTTGGGGGTTTAACACTGTGGCAGAACAGTGGGTTGGGGGTTAAACAAGGGGAAGAATAATGGGTTAGGGGTTTAAAACACTGGGGCAGAAAAGTGAGGAAGGGGGTGAAACACTGGGGTAGAAGAGTGGGTTGGGTGCAAAAACAGGGGGTAGAATTGTTGGGCAGGGGTTAAACACTGGGGTAGAACAGTGGGTGGGAGGGTTAAACACTGGTGAGAATAAGGAGGAAGGGGTTAAACACTGCAGGTGGAATAGTGGGAAAAGGTTAAACACAAGGGTAGAAAAGTGGGAAAGGGGGATAAAAATGGGGGAGAATCGTGAGTCAGGGGTTAAACACGGGGCTAGAATCGTGGGTTGGGGTGTTAAACACAGGGGTGGAATAGTGGGTTGGGTAAAACACTGGGCAAGAAGAGTGAGTCAGGGATTAAACACTGGGGTAGAATAATTTGGAAGGGGGTTAAACATTGGTATTTCTGAGAAAAGTAAATGGGAAAAGTGTAGTTGTACAAAGCTTGACTTTGTTATTCAGCACTATCTTTACAGAGGGATAGAATAAAGAGATAGCTGCTCTTAAAGTATAAAATAATACTGACAGACACTGTGTGTAACAAACAAAGAAAAAGATTGATGGCGATACTGAAAAGCTTCTGCCTTGCACTGCTAACAATAATAACATTGTTTCTCCTACTTGCCATAACTTCCTGTAGGATTGCTGTAAGCGCAATAAAAAAAAACAACAACCATGAGATGGCTCTCACAAAAAGAACATGCATAAGAGAATGAGTTCCAGAACAATTGCCTTACCTCAAAAATTGAATTGACTGGATTTACAAAATTTCTCAGTTTTCTATTGAATATGATCGAAAACCATGTCCATTCACTGCCCAGGATATCAAGAGTCATCAGAAATGTTTCTGAGGAGAGTAAATGGGAAAAATGTAGTTCCCCAGAAATCAGGAAAAAGCATAAGATTGTACAGCCTTACCTCAAAAATTGAAAAAACATTGGTATTCCATTCTCAATGCGCATGGCTGCGCATATAAATAGATAGATAAACACCAAAGAAAGTCTTGTCCTTTTTATTGTTCTGAAGAGCTTCCTTTGAAGGTGTGAACTGAAATAAATACAAATAGTATTCACTATCATGCCAAATACATGGCACAGAAGGATAGCTTAGTTATCTTCGCTTTGATTTGCTTCCAAAGAATCCTTTACCAAAACAAAATGAGAAAAGATCGTAGCCATGCATCTGCAAATATGACTATAGCTTCATAAACTCCCTTATGTACTGATAAATGACTAAGTCTAAAACAACAGTGATAAACAGATTTGGATAACAAACATGGTGCTGAGACGTTGAGTTAGCAAGCTACCATTTAACAACTGTTTTACCACACAACAAGCTAACAATATGCCTCGTATTCAAAAGTATTTAACATAGGCTCTGACAAAGTTAAAGAAACAATTGCTTTTACAATATCGTATGAAACAAACTTACAAGCAATGCTTTCACAAGGACTCCACATGAAATTAGGAAATAGTTTCTAGAATTCTCCGGAAAGCCGAAATTCGGCAAAGTAAGTGACTATATTTAGTTTACGTCATTACGTTGTTTAGATCACCAATTGCGTGACGAAGCTCGTGTAAAAATTAGAAACTAGAATGTAGTTGCTTTTAAAGACCACTAGATGGCGGAAATATTCGTTAGTAATTGTAATACATCACAATAGGTTGCCACAGAAATTTCTCAGTTTTCCACTCAATATGATAGAAAACCATGTCCATTAACTGCCCAGGATACCAAGAGTCTTCAGAAATGTTTCTGACTTTGTTTATGGACACTTTGAAGAGAATAAAAAAACAACACTGGTATGTGCATGCCTACGTTAAAATAAAACACAATTTTGCAGGGCTACTTGAGTCCTCTCCTTGTGGAAAATTAATCAAATGAAAATAGTCCACTTCAAATAAATAAAACATATAGCAGTGGCCAGATAATTTTAAAATAAAAGAGTAAACATGAATACAGCTTGTACATAATTATGACTTAAGTCCATTTCCAGTGTGCCCTTGTAGGTACACCGTCTTCCTCTTCTGTTTTTCATCACACAGCGATCAACCGTTCAGCCTGCATGGGCATACAAGAAATCTAGCTCAGTGTCGAAAATAGACTAAATATATATATAAAAATGATAGCATATAAAATGACACTGTTCTCACCTTTTTAGTGTGATTTCTGTTTCTGAACGTTACTTCTGAGCTTCTTCTTATCGGGCTGTAAGAAGTGAATTTGATCTTCATGCACGACTGCAGGCTGTCATCAGCGAGGCGAGAGGGGTTTGGACTTATGGTTCATGTTAGAAAACCTGCTCAAAAAAGTATGTGGATCCAAACATGGACAGGACTATAAAAGCATACTTTTTCATGTTCACATACAGGTCAGGGAATGGCATTCCACGTGTCAAATAAAAGTTTGTCGGCTTTGGGGAGGCTCTCAATCTCACTTCATTTGTGCTCCTGAGTGAGAAGAGCCCGCTGTCGGGCTTCATCCTCCAGGTCAGTGGTCATTCTTTTGAATTTGGCCATCCATAAGTCTTTATCAGCTATGTCGCAAGTTCAGTTTCAAGATTGGCATGATTTATTGCTGTGAACGATGACATGCTCAGCTGTGATGGGTCGATGTCCAGCGGCATCACGGGGAAGGTTAGTCTGTTCCTCACCTCTCTGAATTCACCGAATCTTTCTCCAAATGCAGTTTGCATTGCTGTGATTGCTCGCTGCAAATATTCACAATTTATGGTCTTGTGAGCTTTGTTGATAAGTCGCTCTGGGAAGAACATGCGGGAGGATGAGAGGTTTTGGCGGTGTGGATGCAGGGTGTGTCCATATTTTAGTGGACAAAGTTTGGATATTTGCAACAAAAATTTTTACTATTATTAACACTCAATTTAATCATTCAGAGCATAGTGATAGCATACATAGTGATAGCATACAGAGCATAGCGTAAATACATATGAAACAGCTGATTTAATTTTGAAAAATTCTTTTGTACTTCTTTTTTTTCCCTAGCTGGTAGGAGCCACAGCAGGGGGCCAAGTCGGAATGCGGCTCGCGAGCCGCGGGTTTGCTGACCCCTGCTGTAGCCTTTCCTCAAAAAATTGAAAAAATAGGATTGCCACAAAAATTTCTCAGTTTTCCACTGAATATGATAGAAAACCGTGTCCATTCACTGCCCAGGCTGCCTCTCGCTACCTCCAGGGAGAGAAGTACGTGTTACATTCACATCACCCTGTTAAACACCGCAACTCTCGTTTCCATACCACCCGCGATTGCTACTTACTGTGACGCTGATACCGATAGACCAAAACCATTTGCGAGTTGTTGCATTTGACAGATGTAACTCAAAGCCGTCTGCAACTTTAAAGTTACTGTCAGTATACCTTGCCACCACAATTCTCCGCGACGTACTCATCTATAGCCACAGCAAATAAGTAAGTAAATGCAAATAAACCTCATTCCTACGTCAAACGGTTTCAATATGAAATATTCCCAATTTCCTATTATAAGTTTCACGAATTTCCTATGATCTTCGCAAGCATGATACTTTTATCAGGGATGTATAATATTATTTCATTTATAATGTTACTACAGAACAGATGCCTGTTTAGCACACCACTAAATCATACAGGACTGCACAGGGTCTATATTATATATTTTAAGCAAGCCATAGCTTTTGTATATATGACAATTATATTGACTGATGTCGTATAATAAAATATGATTATAAATTCACGTTTGGTCAGTACAAAACATTGAATTAACAACACAACATAAATGACAATGACGCCATCTACTATCTAGGTGAAACTTGCCACCTAGCTTCCCAGAAAACCGTAAGCACAGCGATAACTGCGAAAACTAGATTACTGAGGCGGCCACCAGTCCAAACACAAAAAGACAAACAGACACAGACCTCACGACAATCCTTTTCAAAATTATACCCGAGCTTCCCAGGAAGGCTACAGCCTCTCACCTGAGGTACCGATGCCGTCAGATTGGCGTCAGACACTTTCCTAGGTTGTATCTTAACTCACCTAGTTTCCCAGGAACTCCCGTGTGTTTTGTGTTTGGCCTCCCGTCGGCCAAACACAAAACCTTGTAAATCCTCAAAGGAAATTCATAAGGTAAACAACCCAGGTAGGCAATAACCTCACCCCATGGGTTAAACACTGAGGTAGAAGAGTGGGCAAGGGAGTTTAACACTAGGGTACAACAGAGGGTAAGGGGGTTAAACATTAAGGGAGAATAGTGGGTTGTGGGGTCAAAAACTGGGGTAGAAGAGTCAGTAGGGCGTTAAGCACTGGGGTAGAACAGTGGGTTGGGGGTTAAAACACTGGGGTAGAATGGTGAGTAGGGGGTTAAACACTGGGGTAGAACAGCAGTCTGGGAGCAAAACACTGGCGGAGAGTAGTGTGTAAGGTGTTACACATTGGGGTAGAAGAGTGGGTTGGGGGTTAACAACTGGGGTAGAATAGTTGGTTGGGGTTTTAACACTGTGGCAGAACAGTGGGTTGGGGGTTAAACACTGGGGAAGAATAATGGTTAGAGTGGCAAAACACTGGGGCAGAAAAGTGGGTAGGCGGTTAAACACTGGGGTAGAAGAGTGGGAAAAGGGTTAAATACCGGGGTAGAATTGTATGTTGGGGAGTTAATCAAGAGGATAAACAGTGGGTAAGAGGGTTTAAGACTGGGGTAGAAAAGTGAGGAAGGGGTTGAAACACTGCAGTTGAACAGGAGTAAGGGGGTTAAACACAAGGGTACAAAAGTGGGAAAAGGGGTTAAACATTGGGGTAGAATCGTGGCATGCGGGGTTCAAGACTTGGGGTAGAAAAGTGTGTAAGGTGGTTAAACACCCAGGTAGAAAAGAGGAAAAGGGTAAAACACTGGGTAGAACAACAGTAAAGCATTAAACACTAGGGTAGAATCGTGAGTAAGGGTTAAACATTAGGGTAGAAGAGTTGGTTTAAGGGGGTTAAACACTGGGGGTGGAATGGTATGGGGGTTTAACACTGGATTCAAGAATGAGTGGGGTTAAACACAGGGGGCTAGGAATTGTGGTAGGGAGGTTAAAACTGGGAGCAGAATAGTGACTTAGAGTGGTTAAACACTGGGGTAGAATGGTAAGGGGGTTAAACACTGGGGTAGAATAGTTGGTTGGGGGTTTAACACTGTGGCAGAACAGTGGGTTGGGGGGTTAAACACTGGGGAAGAATAATGGGTTAGAGGGTAAAACACTGGGGCAGAAAAGTGGGTAGGGCGGTTAAACACTGGGGTAGAAGAGTGGGAAAAGGGGTTAAATATTGGGGTAGAATTGTATGTTGGGGAGTTAATCAAGAGGGTAGAACAGTGGGTAAGAGGGTTTAAGACTGGGGTAGAAAAGTGAGGAAGGGGTTGAAACACTGCAGTTGAACAGGGAGTAAGGGGGTTAAACACAAGGGTACAAAAGTGGGAAAGGGGGTTAAACATTGGGGTAGAATCGTGGCATGCGGGGTTAAAGACTTGGGGTAGAAAAGTGTGTAAGGTGGTTAAACACCCAGGTAGAAAAGAGGAAAAGGGGTAAAACACTGGGGTAGAACAGCGAGTAAGCATTAAACACTGGGGTAGAATCGTGAGTAAGGGGGTTAAACATTGGGGTAGAAGAGTTGGTTTGGGGTTAAACACTGGGGTGGAATGGTATGGGGGGTTTAACACTGGGATTCAAGAGTGAGTGGGGGGTTAAACACAGGGGTTGAATTGTGGGTAAGGGGTTAAATACTGGGGTAGAATAGTGACTTAGAGGGTTAAACACTGGGGTAGAATCGTGCGTAGGGGGTTAAACACTGGGGTAGAATAGTTGGTTGGGGGGCTAACAACTGGGGTAGAAAAGTTGGTAGGGGGGTTTAATACTGGGGCAGAATAGTGGGTTGGGGGGTTAAATCCTGTGGTACAATCGTGGGTCGGGGGGGTAAACACTGGGGTAGCACAGTGGATTGGGTTAAAACAGTGGGGTAGAATAGTGAGTAAGGGGGTTAAATACTGGGGTTGAATACTTGGTAGGGGGTTAAACACTGGGGTAGAAGAGTGGGTAGGGTGGTTAAACACAAGGGTAGAATTGTGGGTAAGGGGGATCAAACAGTGGGGTAGAATAGTGGGTTGGGGGTTAAACACTGGGGTAGAATGGTGAGTAAGAAGGTTTAAAACTGAGGTAGAATAGTGGGTAGGGGTTAAACACAAGGGTTGAAGAGTGGATCAGGGGGTTAAATCCTGGGGTAGAATCGTGAGAAAAGGGGTTAAACACTGGGGCAGAAGAGTGGATTTGGGGTTAAACACGAGGGTAGAATATTGGGTAAAGATTTTAAACACTGGGGAAGAATAGACAGCAAGAGGGTTCAACACTGGGGAAGAATCGTGAGTAAGGGGGTAAAACAAAAAAGTGAAAAGTGTATTTTACCGAAAATCAGAAAAAGACAAAAGACTACAGCCTTACCTCCAGACAGTGAAAAAAATGGGATGCCACCAAAATTTTCCACTTTTTCTGTTAAAACAGTGGTAAACCATGTTCACTTCCTATGTAAGGTGTATTGAGTTGCAAGGACTGGTTCTAAGTCATGTAAATGTGAAGAGTGTATTTTACCGAAAATCATAAAAAGACAAAAGACTATAGCCTTACCTCCAGACAGTGAAAAAATGGGATGCCACCAAAATTTTCCACTTTTTCTGTTAAAACAGTAGTAAACCATGTGCACTTCCAATCTAAGGGGCATTGAGTAGCAGGGAATGGTTCTAAGTCATGTACAGTTGAAAAGTGTATTTTACCGAAAACCAGAAAAAGACAAAAGACAATAGCCTTACCTCCAGAATGTGAAGAAATGGGATGCCACCAATATTTTCGACTTTTTCTGTTAAAACAGAAGTAACCCATGTCCACTTCCTGGAGAAGGGGTATTGAGTTGCAGGGAATGGTTCTAAGTCATGCAAAGTTGAAAAATGTATTTTACCGAAAACCAGAAAAAGACAAAAGACTACAGCCTTACCTCCAGACAGTGAAAAACTGGGATGCCACCAAAATTTTCCACTTTTTCTGTTAAAACAGTCGTAAACCATGTTAACTTCCTATCTAAGGGGTATTGAGTTGCAAGGAATGGTGTTAAGTCATTTAAATTTGAAAAGTGTATTTTACCGAAAATCAGAAAAAGACAAAAGACTATTGCCTTACCTCCAGAATGTGAAAAATGGGATACCACCAAAATTTTCCACTTTTTCTGTTAAAACAGTAGAAAACCATGTCCACTTCCAGGAGAAGGGGTATTGACTTGCAAGGAATGGTTCTAAGTCATGTAAATGTGAAAAGTGTATTTTACCGAAAATCAGAAAAAGACAAAAGACTATAGCCTTACCTCCAGACAGTGAAAATAAGGGATGCCACCAAAATTTTCCACTTTTTCTGTTAAAACAGCAGTGAACCATGTTCACTTCCTGGAGAAGGGGTATTGAGTTGCAAGGAATGGTTTTAAGTCATGCAAAGTTGAAAAGTATATTTTACCGAAAACCTGAAAAAGACAAAAGACTATAGCCTTACCTCCAGACAATGGAAAAATGGGATACCACAAAAATTCTCCACTTTTTCTGTTAAAACAGCAGTGAACCATGTCCACTTCCTGGAGAAGGGGTATTGAGTTGCAGGGAATTGTTTTAAGTCATTTAAATTTGAAAAGTGTATTTTACCGAAAATCAGAAAAAGACAAAAGACTATTGCCTTACCTCCAGACAGTGAAAAACTGGGATGCCACCAAATTTTTCCACTTTCTCTCTTAAAACAGTGGTAAACCATGTCCATTTCCTATAGAAAGGGTATTGACTTGCAAGGAATGGTTCTACGTAATATAATTGTGAAAAGTGTATTTTACCGAAAATCAGAAAAAGACAACAGCCTTACCTCCAGACATTTAAAAAATTGATGCCACAAAAATTTTCCACTTTTTCTGTTAAAGCAGTAGAAAACCATGTCCACTTCCTGGAGAAGGGGTATTGAGTTGCAAGGAATGGTTCTAAGTCATGCAAAGTTGAAAAGTATATTTTACCGAAAATCAGAAAAAGACAAAAGACTATAGCCTTACCTCCAGAATGTGAAAAATGGGATGCCACCAAAATTTTCCACTTTTTGTGTTAAAACAGAAGTAAACCATGTCCACTACCTTTAGAAGGGGTATTGAGTTGCAAGGAATGGTTCTATGTCATGCAAATTTGAAATGTGTATTTTACCGAAAATCAGAAAAAGACAACAGCCTTACCTCCAGACAGTGAAAAAATGGGATGCCACAAAAATTTTCCACTTTTTCTGTTAAAGCAGTAGAAAACCATGTCCACTTCCTGGAGAAGGGGTATTGAGTTGCAAGGAATGGTTCTAAGTCATGCAAAGTTGAAAAGTATATTTTACCGAAAACCAGAAAAAGACAAAAGACTATATAGCCTTACCTCCAGACAGTGAAAACTGGGATGCCACCAAAATTTTCCACTTTTTCTGTTAAAACAGAAGTAAACCATGTCCACTTCCTGTAGAAGGGTATTGAGTTGCAAGGAATGGTTCTAAGTCATGTAAATGTGAAAAGTGTATTTTACCGAAAATCAGAAAAAGACAAAAGACTATAGCCTTACCTCCAGACAGTGAAAATAAGGGATGCCACCAAAATTTTCCACTTTTTCTGTTAAATCAGTAGTAAACCATGTGCACTTCCTATCTAGGGGTTTTTGAGTTGCAAGGACTGGTTTGAAGTCATGTAAATGTGAAAAGTGTATTTTACAGAAAATCAGAAAAAGACAAAAGACTATAGCCTTACCTCCACACAGTGAAAAATGGGATGCCACCAAAATTTTCCACTTTTGTGTTAAAACAGGAGTAAACCATGTCCACTACCTGTAGAAGGGGTATTGAGTTGCAAGGAATGGTTCTAACTCATGTTAATTTGAAAAGTATATTTTACCGAAATCCAGAAAAAGACAAAAGACTATAGCCTTACCTCCAGACAGTGGAAAAACTGGGATGCCACCAAAAATTTTCACTTTTTCTGTTAAAACAGGAGTAAACCATGTCCACTTCCTGTAGAAGGGGTATTGAGTTGCAAGGAATGGTTCTACGTCCTGTAAATTTGAAAAGTATATTTTACCGAAAACCAGAAAAAGACAAAAGACTACAGCCTTACCTCCTGAATGTCAAAAAATTGGATTGCCACCAAAATTTCTCCGTTTTAAATGGGAAAAGTGTAGTTCCCAGAAATCAGGAAAAAGCAGAAGGTTGCCTTACATCAAAAATTGAAAAACATTGTTTTTCCATTCTCAATGCACGTGGCTGCCCAAATAAACAGATAAATAAACACCAAAGGAAGTATTCATCACTCTTTATTGTGCTGAAGAGCTTCCTTTGAATGTGTGAACTGAAATAAATACAAATAGTATTCACTGTGATGCCAAATACATTGCACAGAAGGATAGCTCAGTTATCTTCGCTTTGATTTGCTTACAAAGAATCCTTCACCAAAACCAAATGAGAAAAGACAGTAGACATGCATTTCTACAGCATTATGTTCAACTGAAAATATGAATATAGCTTCATAAACTCCCTTATGTACTGATAAATGACAAAGTCTAAAACAACAGTGATAAACAGATTTGGATAACAAACATGGTGCTGATACGTGAGTTAGCAAGCTACCATTTTACAACTCGTTTTACCACACAACAAGCTAACAATATGCCTCGTATACAAAGGTATTTAACATAGGCTTCCGACAATAGTTAAAGAAACAATTGCTTTTACAATATAGTATGAAACAAACTTACAAGCAATGCTTTCACATGGACTCGGCATAAAATTAGGAAATAGCTTCTAGAATTCTCCCGGAAAGCCCAAATTCCGTGACTATATTTAATTCTACGTCATACGTTGTTTAGATAACCAATTGCGACTTAACCTCGAATAAAATTAGAAACTAGAATGTAGTTGCTTTTAACGGCCATTAGATGGCATGGAAATATTCGTTAGGTAATTGGAATACATCACAATTGGATTGCCACCAAAATCATCTTAGAGTCATTTTTGATACCAAGAGTCATCAAAAAATTTTTTCGGTGAGTAAATTGAAATAGCTTGGTTCCTCAGAAATCAGGAAAGAGCATGAAACTATCGCCTTACCTCAAAAATTGAAAATTGAATAGTGGGTTGAGGGGTTAAACACTGGGGAAGAATCGTTGGTCAGGGGGTTTCAGCACTGGGTTAGAATCGTGGGTTGGGGGTTACACACTGAGGTAGAAGAGTGAGTAAGGGGTTAAACACTGGTGTAGAATAGTGGTTGGGGTGTAAAACACTGGGGTAGAATAGTGGGTAAGGGGTTAAACACTGGGGTAGAAAAGTTGGAAAAGGGTGTGAACAATTGGGTAGAATGGTGGGTTGGGGGGTTAAACACTGGGGTCGAAAAGTGAGTAAGGGAGTTAAACACAGCGGTAGAATAGTGGGAAAGGGGGTTAAACACTAGACTTCAAGACTGTTTATTGTCATTGTACAGTTGCCTGAACAACAAAATTATCTGGCAAGGCCACAAGGTGCAAGGAAAGTGACACGTTTCAGTGCAAGATATAAAAACAACATATACAATATAAGTGACAAGTACAAGCTACATTGATACATACAATGGCAATATTCAATACAATACAATGGCAATTTACAATGGCATCATACATAATAAGGGGGGAAGGCCTATGATCTGTAAAAAAAAATAAAGTGGTATTATGAAGTAGTTGGTAATTGTACATTTTTCTACAGATATTGCACAATGACATAGTCAATGGCAGCAGTGGGATGACTGTTCAGAGGAAGTTCACACACACACTCGCACTCATTCTCGCATACACATACATATACATGGTCACCATTAGTCCAACAGTAGCAGCAGGGTGACATGACTGTGGAAGAAGTGTCAGTGTTCTGGTGCATTTAGAGTTCTGACTGCCCACGGGTAGAAGCTATTTTTCAGTCTGTTGGTTTTGCACCTGATGGATCTGAACCTTTTTCCGGAGGGCAGTATGTTGAATAGGTGATGGTTAGGATGAAGGTGGTCTCTTATGATCGCCCTGGCTCTGGTGAGACACCTAGAGCCTGCGATGGAGTCCAGGAAGGCAAGTGGACGACCGATCACTTTCTCTGCTGTTCTGGTGACCCTCTGCAGTCTCTCCCTATCGGCCAACATGTACAACCAGCGTACCACACGGGGATGGCGTGAACCAGAACGCTCTCGATTGTGGCTCGATGGAAGGACACCAGCAGGTCGGTCTGCAGTCTGTTCCACCTCAGTACCCTCAGGAAATGGAGGCCCTGCTGGGCTTTTTTTTTTTTTTAACTAGGCGATTGTATCGGTAGTCCAAGACACATCCTCGGAGATGTGGGTCCCAGGACAGGGTGGATGATCTCCGGTTCCCAACCTTGACAGACTGTGGGCGGTCAGTGAGAAGGTTTTTGATACATGCACATGTAGTGGGGGGGGAAAGTCCAGGTCAACCAGCTTGGCTATGAGGATGTCTGGGATGATGGTATTAAAAGCCGAGCTGAAGTCGATGAAGAGCATCCTTACTGAAGTCCCAGGATCCTCCAGGTGATGCAGGGCAGAGTGGAGGGCAGTGGTAATTGCATCCTCAGTGGACCTATTTGCCTTGTAGGCAAACTGGTGGGGGTCAAAGCTGGGGGGGAGGCAGTCCTTTATGTGCTTTCAGACCAACTTCTCAAAGCACTTTGCAACCACGGGTGTCAGTGTGATGGGTCTGTAATCATTGAGGCTACTGATGGTGGTGGACTTGGGGACTGGGGCTATTGTTGTGGATTTCAGGCAGTGAGGGACGGTGGCTTGTGACAGGGAGAGGCTGAAGACTCTGGTGAACACAGAGGACAGCTGGTCAGCACAGGCCTTGAGCACACTCCCAGGTATTCCATCAGGGCCATCAGCTTTCCTCTGATTCACTGCTCTGAACACATTGCGCACTTGATGTTCTTGGAGGGTGAGTGTGTGTGGGCTACGCTCAGAGGAGGCTATGGGCAGTGCAGTGTGCATGATAGGGGTGTTTACAGTACTCTCAAAGCAGGCAAAGAAGTGGTTTAGCTCTTCTGCTAATGAGATGTCCATGTTCTCTGTATTTGTTCTGCTGCCTTTGTAATTGGTGATGTGTTTCAGGCCCTCCCATACCTGTCTGGGGTTGTTGTCCGAGAGGTGATCCGATAGCTTATTTGAATAGTCCAGTTTTGCCTCTCTGATGCCCTTTCTGAGGTCTGCTCTTGTTCTGCTGTACATAGCCTGATCCGCAGATTTGTATGCAGTTATGTGCCTTTGACAGTGACTGAACCTTACCCGTCATCCAGGGTTTACGGTTGGGGTAGACCCGACCCACTTTTCCATGGTGACAGTGTCCATGCAATGCGTGATGTAACCCAGCACTGCATCTGTGTGAGTCTCTAGGTTGTCATGTTCAACGACATTCCACTCTGTGAGGGCGAAACAGTCCTTCAGCTGAGCCAGAGCTTTATCAGACAAGGTGTGAATGGTTCTGATGGTGGGCTTTGTCCTTTTCCTAAGTGGTGTGGAGGGGGGTTAAACACAGGGGTAGAAAAGAGGGTAAGTTGGTAAAACACTGAGGACGAAGAGTAATTAAGTGGGTTAAATACTGAATGACAATTGTGAGTAAGGGGTAAAACACTGGGGGAGAATAGTGGGTTGGAGGGTTAAATACTTGGGTAGAATTGTGGTCAGTAGGGTAAAACACTTGGGTAGAAAAGTGGGTAGGGGGGTTAAACACTGGAGAAGAAGAGTGGGAACAGGGGTTAAACACTGGGGTAGAATAATGGGTTGGAGGGTAAAACACTGGGGTAGAATCGTGAGTGAGGGAGTAAAACACTGGGGTAGAAAAGTGGGTAGGAGGCAAAAAAACCGGGGTAGAATTGTGGGTTGGGAGGTTAAACACTGGGGTAGAATCATGGGAAAGGGGGTTAAACACTGGGGAAGAATCATGGAAAGGGGTTAAACACTGGGGAAGAATTGTAAATAAGGTGATTAAACACTGAGGTAGGATAGAAAATAAGGTGGTTAAACACTGAGGTAGAATACCAGGAACAGGGGTTGAACACTGGGGTAGAAAAGTGGGTAGGAGGGTAAAACACTGAGGAAGAATCGTGAGAGAGGGTGTTAAAGACTGGGGTAGAATAGTGGATTGGGGGGTTAAACACTGGGGTAGAATAGTGGGAAGGAGGCAAAAACATGGGGGGTAGAATTGTGGTTTGGGGGTTAAACATGAAGGTAGAAGAGTGGGTGAGGGGGTGAAACACTGGGGAAGAACAGTGAGTAAGAGAGGTTAAACACTGGGAAGGAATTTTAAGTAAGGGGGTTAAACACTGGGGTAGAATAATGAAGAAGAGGGTTAAAATAATGGGGTAGAATAGTGGGATTGGTGGTTAAATACTTGGGGTAGAAAAGTGAGTAAGAGGTTTAAACACTGGGGTACCATCGTGTGAAAGGTGTTACACACTGGGGTAGAATAGTGGGTAGGGGGGTAAAACACTGGGGTAGAATTGTGGGGAGGGGGTTAAACACAGGGGTAGAATAGTGGGAAAGGGGGTTCAACAATGGGGAAGAAAATTCGGAGGGAGGGTTAAACACTGGGGTACAATAGTGGGTAGGGGGGTAAAACACGGGGCAAAAATAGTGGGTTGGGGAGTTAAACACAGGCGTAGAACACTGGGAAAGGGGGTTAAACAAAGGGGTAGAATAGGCAGTAAGGGGGTTAAACACTGGGGTAGAACAGTGGGTAGGAGGGTTGAACACTGGGGTAGAATCGTGGGTTTGGGGAATAAACACGAGGGTAGAAAAGTGGGTAAGGGGGGTTAAACACTGGGGCAGAATTTTAAATAAGGGGGTTAAAGACTGGGGAAGAATAGTGAATAAGGGGGTTAAACAAAAGGGTTGAAAAGTGAGTTCTGTGGTTAAACACTGGGGTAGAACAGTGAAAAAGAGGGGTAAACACTGGGGTAGAACAATTGGTTGGGGGTAAAACACAGGGGTAGAATAGTGAGAAAGGGGGTTAAAACGGGTAGAATAATGGGTTGGGAGGTTAAATACGAGGGTAGAATAGTCGGTAAGGGGGTAAAACACTGGGGCAGTCCAGTGGGTAGGAGGGAGAAATACTGGGGTAGAAGAGTGGGTTGGGGGGTTGAACACGAGGGTAGATAAGTGGGTAAGGGGCATTAAACACTGGGGCAGAATCGTGGGAAAGGGGGTTCAACAATGGGGAAGAAAAGTCGGAGGGAGGGTTAAACACTGGGGTACAATAGTGGGTAGGGGGGTAAAACACGGGGCAAAAATAGTGGGTTGGGGAGTTAAACACAGGCATAGAAGAGTGGGAAAGGGGGTCAAGCACAGGGGTAGAATAGGCAGTAAGGGGGTTAAGCACGAGGGTAGAATAGGTAGTTAGGGGGTTAAACACTGGGGTAGAAAAGTGGGAAATGGGGTTAAACACTGAGGTAGAATAGTGGGTAGGAGGGTTGAACACTGGGGTAGAATCGTGGGTTTGGGGAATAAACACGAGGGTAGAAAAGTGGGTAAGGGGGTAATTACTGGGGTAGAACAATGGGTTGGGGGGGTGAAAAACAGGCGTAGAAGAGTTGGTAAGGCGTTTAAACACAGGGGTAGAAAAGTAGGTTGGGGGTTAAAGACGAGAGCAGAACCGTGTGTAAGGGGGTTAAATAGTGTTGTAGAATACTAAGTAAGGGGGTGAAACACTGGGGTAGAACAGTGAGAAAGAGGGGTAAATACTGGGGTAGAACAGTGGGTTGGGGGTTAAACACAGGGTAGAATAGGAGAAAGGGGGTTAAAAACAGGGGTAGAATAATGGGTTGGGAGGTTAAATACGAGGGTAGAATAGTGGGTAAGGGGGTAAAACACTGGGGTAGAATAGCTATAAAAGGGGTTAAACACTGGGGCAGAAAAGTGGGTAGGAGGGTAAAACAATGGGGTAGAATAGCTATAAAAGGAGTTAAACACTGGGGCAGAATAGTGGGTAGGAGGGTAAAACACTGGGGTAGAATCGTGGGTTGGGGGGTTAAACACAAGGGTAGATAAGTGGGTGAGGGGTGTTAAAGACTGGGGCAGAATATTAAGTAAGGGGGTTAAACACTAGGGTAAAATTGTGAGTAAGGGTGTTAAACACTGGGGTAGAATCATGGGAAAGGGGGTTCAAGAATGGGGTAGAAAAGCGGGTAGGAGGGGTAAACACTGGGGGAGATTCATGGGAAGGGGGGTTAAACTCTGGTGCAGAATATGAAGTAAGGGGTTAAACACTAGGGTAAAATTGTGAGAAAGGGGTTCAACAATGGGGTAGAATAGCGGGTAGGAGGTTTAAACACTGGGGTAAAATCGTGGGTACGGGGGTTAAACTCTGACGTAGAATCGTGTGTAAGGGGGTTAAATACCGGGGTAGAATTGTTGGTAAGGGGGTAAACACTGGGCAAGAATAGTGAGTAAGGGGGGTAAACACTGGGGTAGAAAAGTGGGAAAGGGGTTAAACACTGGGGTAGAATCGTGAGTGAGGGGGTTAAACACTGGGGTAGAATCGTGAATAAGGGGGTAAAAGACTGGGGTAGAAAAGTGGGTAGGAGGCAAAAAAACGGGGGTAGAATTGTGGGTTGGGGGGTTAAACACTGGGGAAGAATAGTGGGCTGGGGGTTAAACACTGGGGTAGAATATTAAGTGAGAGGGTTTGAAACTGGGGTAGAATTGTGGCAAAACTGGGGAAGAATAGTGGGTAGGAGGGTAAAACACTGGGTTAAAATGGTGGATTGGGGAGCTAATCACAGGTGTATAAGAGTGGGAAAGAGGGTTAAACACTGGGGTAGAATAGTGGGTTAGGGGGTTAAACACTGGGGTAGAATAGTGGGTAGGAGTGCAATACACTGGGGTAGAATAGTGGGTTCAGGGGTTAAACACTGGGGTAGATTACTGGGTCGGGGGGGTAAACACTGGGGTAGAATTGTGCGGAAGGGGGTTAAACACTGGGGTAGAATAATGATTGAGGGGGTTAAACACTGGGGTAGAATAGCAAGAAAGAGGGTTAAACACGGGTAGAAGAGTGGGTTGGGGGTGAAACAAAGGGCGTAGAAGAGTGGGAAAGGGGTTAAACACTGGGGTAGAAAATTTAGTAAGGGGGAGAGACACTGGGGTAGAATTGTGGGAAAGGGGGTTAAACACTGGACAAGAACAGTGAATAAGGGGGTAAACATTGGGGTAGAAAAGTGGGTTGGGGGTTGAACACTGGGGAAGAATCGTGGGTAGGAGGATGAAACACTGGGGTAGAAGAGTGGGTAGGGGGTTAAACACAGGAGTAGAATATTGGGTTGGGGGTGAAACAAAGGGCGAAGAAGAGTTGGAAAGGGGGTTAAACACTGGGGTAGAATAGTGGGTAGGAGTGTGATACACTGGGGTAGAATAGTGGGTTCGGGGGTTAAAAACTGGGGTAGAATATTCAGTGAGGGGGGTAAACACTGGGGTTGAAAAGTGAATAAGGGGGTTAATCACTGGGGTAGAAAAGCAAGAACAGGGGTTAAACACTGGGGTAGAATAGTGGGAAAGGGAGTTAAACACTGGGGTAGAAAAAAATTGGTTGGAGTGTAAAACACAAGGGCAGAAGAGTGGGTAAGGGGGGTTAAACACTGGGGCAGAAAATTTAGTGAGGGGGTTTAACACTGGGGTAGAATAGAGAAGAAGGGGATTAAACACTGGGGTAAGTAGCAGGAACGGGGGAAAAACACTTGGGTAAAGTAGTGGGAAGGAGGGTAAATCACTTGGGTAGAATAATTGGTAGGGGTGTAAAACACAAGGGTAGAATCATGGGTAGGAGGGTAGAAAACACCGGGGTAGAATAGTGGGAAAGGGGGCAAACACTGGGGAAGAATAGTGAGTAAGAGGGTTAAACACTGGGGAAGAATAGTGAGTAAGAGGGTTAAACACTGGGGTAGAATCGTCAGGAGGGGGGTTAGACACAGAGGTAGAATCGCGGGAAAGGGGGTTGGACACAGGGGTAGAATAGAGGGAAAGGGGGTTAAACACTGGGGTAGAAAAGTGGGAAAGGGGGTTCAACACTATGGTAGAATAGTGGGTAGGAGGGTAAAACACTCGGGTAGAACAGTGGGTTGGGGGTTAAACACAAGGGTAGAATCGTGGGTAGGAGGGTAAAAAACACTGGGGTAGAATCGTGGGAAAGGGGGTTAAACACTGGGGTTGAATAGTGAGTAAGGGGATTGAACACTGGGGTAGAATCGTCGTAAAGGGGATTATACACTGGGCAAGGACAGTGAATAAGGGAAGTAAACAGTGGGCTAGAAAGGCGGCAAAGGGGGTTAAACACTGGGGTTGAATTGTGAGTAAGGGGGTTTAACACTGGGGTAGAAAAGTTAGTCAGGGGGTTTAACACTAGGATAGAATTACGGGACCCGGGGTTAAACAGTGGGGTTGAACCGTGAGAAGGAGGGTAGTACACGGGAGTAGTATTGTGAGAAAGTGGGCAAAACAATGGGGCAGAAGAGTGAATAAGAGGGTTAAACACTGAAAAAGAATAGTGAATGAGGGGGTTAAATACCAGGGTAGAATTGTGGGTTTAGGGGAAAAACACTGGGGTAGAAAAGTGAGTAAGGGGGTTAAACACTGGAGAACAATAATGAATGAGGGGGTTCAACACTGGGGAAGAACCGTGGGTAGGAGGGCAGAACACTGGTGTAGAACAGTGGGAAAGGGGGTTAAACACTGGGGCAGAAGAATGGGTTGGGGGGTTAAACACTGGGGTAGAATCCAGGGTTGGGGTTAAACATTGGGGTAGAATATTAAGTAAGGGGGTTTAAAACTGGGGAAGAATCGTGGGTGGGGGGGATAAACACGAGGGTAGAATAGTTGGTAGGGGAGTTAAACACTGGGGAAGCAAAGTGGGTTGGGGGTTAAACACTGGGGCAGAACAGTCAGTAAGGGGGTTTAACACTGGGGCAGAATAGTGGGTCACGGGGTTAAACAAAAGGGTAAAACACTGGATGAGGGGGTTAAATACCTGGGTAGAATGGTGAGTAAGGGGGTTTAAAACTGGGGTAGAATAGTGGGTAGGGGGGTTAAACACTCGGTTGAACAGTGGATTAGGGGGTTAAAAACTGGGGAAGAATCGTTGGTAGGGGGGTTAAACACTGGGGTAGAAGAGTGGGATTGGGGTTAAACACTGGGGTAGAATGGTGAGTAAGGGGGTTAAACACTGGTGTGGAATTGTGGGTGAGGGAGTTAAACACTGGGTTAGAATTGTGAGTAAGGGGGTTATACACTGGGGAAAAACAGTGGGGGAGGGAATTAAATACAAGGGTAAAATTGTGGGTAAGGGGGTTAAAAACTGGTTTCGAATCGTGGGATGGGGGAATAAACAGTGGGGTAGAAAAGTGGGTAAGGGGCTTAAATACTAGGGTATAATAGTGGATTAGGGGGTTAAAAACTGGGGAAGAATCGTTGGTAGGAGGGTTAAACACTGGGGTAGAAGAGTGGGATTGGGGTTAAACACTGGGGTAGAATGGTGAGAAAGGGGGTTAACCACTGAGGTAAAATGGGGAGTAGGGGGTTAAACACTGGGGTAGAATGGTGAGGAAGGGGGTTGAACACTGGGGTAGAACAGTTTGACAGGGGGTTTAACATTGGGGTAGAATAGTGGGGCGGAGGGTTAAACACGAGGGTAGAATTGTGGGTAGCGGGGTTAAAAACTGGGGTAGAATTGTGGCAAAGGGGGTAAAAAACTGGGGAAGAATAGTGGTTGGAGGGTAAGACACTGGGCTAAAATAGTGGATTGGGGAGTTAAACACAGGCGTAGAAGAGTGGGAAAGAGGGTTAAACACTGGGGTAGAATAGTCGGTTGGGGGGTTAAATATGAGGGCAGAATTGTGGTTAATGGGGGTTCAACACTGGGGAAGAAAAGTGCGGCGGGGGGTTAAACACGAGGGTAGAATCGTGGGGAGTGGGGTTAAAAACTGGGGTAGCATCGTGGGTTGGGGGTTAAACACTGGGGTAGAATAGTGAGTAAGGGGGTTGAACACTGGGGAAGAATACTGGGTAAGAGGTTTAAACACTGAGTTAGAATAGTGAGTAAGGCCTTAAACACTGGGGAAGAAAAGTGAGTAAGGGGGTTAAACACTGGGGGAGAATAGTGGGTTGGCAGGCTTAACATTTGGGTAGAATAGTGGGTAAGGAGGTTAAACACGAGGGTAGAATAGTGGGTAAGGGGGTTAAATACGATGGTAGAATATTGGGTAAGGGGTTGAAACACTGGGGTAGAATTGTGGGAAAGGGGGCTAAACACGTGGGAAGAATCGAGGGTTGGTTAGTTAAACACTGGGGTGCAATGTTGAGGAAGGGGGTTGAACACTGGTGAAGAATCGTGGGTTGGGGGGTTAAACACTGGGGTAGAATGATGAGTAAGGGGGTTAAACACTGGGGTAAAACAGTAAGTTAGGGGGTTTAACACTGGGGTAAAATTGTGGGTCAGGGGGTTAAACAGAAGGGTAGAATAGTGGATTGGGGGTTAAATACTGTGGTAGAACAGTGAGGAAGAGGGTTAAACACTGGGGTAGAATAGTAGGTTGGGGGGTTAAACACTGGGGTACAATGGTGAGTAAGGGGGTTAAACACTGGGGTAGAACAGTGAGTAAGGGGGTTTAAAACTGGGGTAGAATAGTGGGTAGGGGAGTTAAATGCTGGGGTACAATGGCGAGTAAGGGGGTTAAACACTGAGGTAGAATTGTACGTAGGAGGGTTTAATACTGGGGTAGAATCGTGGGATGGGGGGTTAAACACTGGGGTAGAACAGTGAGTAAGGGGGTTAAATAGTGGGGTAGAATAGTTGGTAGGGGGGTTAAACACTGGGGTAGAGCAGTGGGTTGGGGGTTAAACACTGGGGTAGAACAGTCAGTAAGGGTGTTTAACAGCTGGGTAGAATAGTGGGTCGGGGGTTAAGCACAAGGGTAGAACAGTGGATTAGGGGCTTATATACTGGGGTAGAATAGTGAGTAAGGGGGTTAAAACTAGGGTACAATCGTGGGTAAGGAGGTTACACACTGGGGTAGAATCGTGGGTAGGGAAGCTAAACATTGTGGTAGAATACTGAGTGAGTGGGTTCATCACTCGGGTAGAATAGTGGGTTGGGTGGTTAAACACTGGGGTAGAATGTGGGTAAGAGGGTTAAACACTTGGGTAGAATTGCGAGAAAGGGGGTTAAACACTTGGGTAGAATCGTGTTTTGGGGGTTAAACACTGGGGTAGAATGGTGGGTAAGAGGGTTAAACACTTGGGTAGAATTGCGAGAAAGGGGGTTAAACACTTGGGTAGAATCATGGTTTGGGGAGATTAATAACTGGGGTAGAATCGGGAGTAAGGGGGTTAAACATTTGGGTAGAATCGTGGGTAAGAGGGTAAAACACTGTGGTATAATGATGGTTTGGGGGTTTAAACACAAGGGTAGAATAGTGGGATGGGGGGTTATACACTGGGGTAGAATTGCGGGTTGGGGGTTAAAATGCTGGGGTAGAATATTTTGGGGGTTAAACACTTGGGTAGGATAAAAACTTGTAAGAAATGATAAGAAAACGTCTAAATGAGAATGTTCTGCTGAAAACCCTGCAATGACATGAGACTATTGTCTTACCTCAAAAAGTGAAAAAATGCGTTGACAGAAAAATATTAAATTTTTCCACTTTAAATCACACTAAATTACCTTTATTATTCACCCAGAGGAGACAAACTTGTCCAAAATGTATATGTTCTGCTGAAAACCATGAAAAGACATAAGAAATAGTCTTACCTCCAAAACTGAGGCAAAAATGGGTCGAGAGAAAATTTTTTGATTTTTTTCGCTTCAAATCATCGGAAATTACCTGTATTATCCACCAAGAGCAGACAAACTTGTAAGAAATTATTAGAAAGGGTCTTAATTAGATGTATATGTGCTGCTAAAAACACTGAAAAGACATAAGACGATCGTCTGACCTCGAAAAACGGGAAAAATGGGTTTACATTGAAAAAAAATTCATTTCTTTTCATCATAGTAAATTAACTGTATTATCCACCAAAGAGACACAAAGTTGTCAGAAATGATTAGAAAGGGAGTAAATGACATGTATATGTTGTCCTGAAAGTCGTGAAAAGACATAAGACAATAGCCTTACCTCCAAAAGTGAGAAAAATGGGTTGACAGAAAAAATTTGGATTTTTTTACTTTAAATCGTAGTCAATGAACTGTACTATCTGCCCATGGGTGACAAAGTTGTCAGAAATGATTAGAAAGGGAGTAAATGAGATGTATATTTTCTCCTGAAACTCCAGAAAACACATAAGACTATTGCCTTCCCTCCAAAAGCGGGACAAATGGGTTTATATAAAAATATTTAATATCTTAACTTTTAATCATCGTAAATTAACTTTATTGTCCACCAATGAGAGACAAAGTTGTCTGAAATGAAAGGAAAGGGAGTAAATGAGATGTATATGTTCTCCTGAAAATCTTGAAAAGACGTAAGACTATAGCCTTACCTCCAACAGTAAAAAAAAAAAAAAAAAAATGGGTTGACAGAATAATGTTTAAATTTATTCCTTTAAATTGTCGTACATTAGCTATTTTCCACCCACAAGAGAGAAAGTTGTCAGGAGTAATTATATGCTGTCCTTTGTACGTGAAGCATTTTGACATCTGGGTAAGCAACTTACTTTTTCCATGACTCCGAAGAGACAGTTGAATCTAGTCCATGGGTTTAAGCAAGGGTGAAACTGGAAATAAACACAAAAGGGTACAGTTACTTCAACTGCACAGTTCTGACAAAAGGCTGTTACATGCCTGGCTATTACATGAATGAAATGTTTATGCTCATCAACTACATATCTTCACAAATAACACAGAAGATATACAGTTAAAAATGAAATGGAGAAATACATATGGACGATGCTGCCATATGCCTGAAATACACAAAGATGATAGCTGATTTTACTGCAGGCACATGTACACAAACAATGGTCCATTAAACTGAGTACACTTCCTATATCCTGCTGGACATCACATGACAGGAACATAGCACGGCTAGGGGAAAATACAATCAAGCACCACAAGATGGTGCAAAAACTAAAAAAGTTTAACAAAAAATTAAAAACAGAGCAGATGTGATGTATATGTTCTCCTGAAAATCCTGAAAAGACATAAGACTAAATTCTTACCTCCAAAAGTGAGAAAAATGGGTTGACATTAAAATATATATATATTTTTTTTACTTTAAATTGATGAAATTAACTGTATTATCCTCCCACACAAGACAAAGTTGTCAGAAATTATTTGAAAGGGAGTAAATGAGGTGTATATGCTCTCCTGAAAATCGTGAAAAGACATAAGACTATTGCCTTTCCTCCAAAAGTGAAAAAAATATTTGATTTTTTTGCTTTAAATCATCGTAAATTACCTATCTTATCCACCCAATGGAGACAAACTTGTCTGAAATGATTTGAAATGGACTAAATGTGATGTATATGTACTGCTGATAACCATTAAAAGACATGAGACGTTTGTCTACCCTCCAAAAGTGAAAAAAATGGGTTGATAGAAAAATATTTGATTTTTTCACGTTAAATCATCGTAAATTACCTGAATAATCCACCCAGTGGAGACAAACTTGTCTGAAATGATGAGAAAGGGTCTAAGTGAAATGTATATTTTCTGCTGAAAACCATGAAAAGACATAAGACGATTGTCTTACCTCCAAAAGTAAAAAAAAAATGAGTTGACAGAAAAGTATTTGATTTTTTTGCATTAAATCATAGTAAATTACCTACATTATCCACCCAAAGGAGAGAAACTTGTCTGAAATGATATTTAGTATATTTTATATCCAGTATTGAAACCCCTTTCCCACGATTCTACCCCAGTGTTTAAACGGCTTACAATTCTACCGCAGTGTTTAACCCCCTTCCTCACTGTTCTACTCCAGTGTTTAACCCCCTAACACACGATTCTACCCCAGTATTTAACCCCCTAACTATTCTACCCTCGTGTTTAACCCCCTTCCTCATGATTCTACCCCAGTGTTTAACCCCCTGACACGCTATTCTACGCCAGTATTTAACCTCCTTACTATTGTACCCCAGTATTTAACCCCCTAACTATTCTACCCTCGTGTTTAACCCCCTTCCTCACGATTCTACCCCAGTGATTAACTCCCTAACACATTATTCTACCCCAGTATTTAACCCCCTTACTTTCTATTATTCCGCATTGTTAAACCCTCCAACACACAATTCTACCCAAGTGTTAAATCCCCTTACTCAGTATTCTACCCCATTGTTTAACCCCCTGATCCACTAGTCAACCACAGTGTTTAACCCCCCAAATCACGATTCTACCCCAGTGTTAAATCCTGTTACTCACTATTCTACCCCAGTGTTTAACCCCCCAACTCACGATTCTACCACATTGTTTTACCCCCATCCTCACAATTCTACCCCAGTGTTTAACCCAACAAGCCAATATTCTACCCCAGTGTTTAACCCTCCTACACACTATTCTACCCCAGTGTTTAACCCCCCGACCAACTATTTAACCCGAGTGTTTAACCCCCTTCCTCAATAGTCTACCCCAGTGTTTAAGCCCATTTCCCAGTATTCCACCCCAGTGTTTAACCCCCTTTCCCACGATTCTACCCCAGTGAGGTAGAATTCTACCCTTCTGAGGAGATAAGGTCCGCTAGTTCTACTGCAAGAACTGCTGCACAAAGACTGGAGACCCAGTCACCGTTCCCCAACATCACCTCTCTAAAGGATTGACTTACCTTGGATTGTGATTGGGGCATTGAATCCCTAAGGGTTGAAGATGCTGTTCACAGCCGGCAAGACACCTCCACAAGTGAATGCCTTTTCTTCATTATTTACGTTGAAAGTAAACGTGTCAAACTTCAGATCCCAGTTAAGACCCAGGCTGCGCTGCATCAGTGCCTCGGTCCAGGTCTTTGAGATCACTTGCGTGGGCTGAGATGGAAAGGCTTCCATGACCTCTTTCTTGTTTGAGGCAATTTTGTGCAATCACTAAGCAAGGATGAAACTGAAAATAAACACAAAAGGGTACATTCACTCAAACTGCATAGTTCTGACAAAAGGTTATTACATGCCTGGCTATTACATGAATGAAATGTTTATGCTCATCAACTACATATCTTCACAAATAACACAGAAGATATACAGTTAAAAATGAAATGGAGAAATGCATACGGACGATGCTGCCATATGCATGAAATACACATAGATGACAGCTGATTTTATGGAAGGTCATGATGAAAGCAAACAATGCAAGATGAAAGTGAATACACTTCCCATTTCCTCACAGACATCACACAGCAGTGTCTCCTCTGGAGATGTTAGAACACAAAGAAAATAACAATGACTCTTGAAATTATGTGGTTCACTGACATGGAATTGTTTTTTAATTTCCATTTATTCTCAAATATGTGAAGCTGCAGGTGTATTTTTCTACCTGTCATTTGTTAACTAAGTGATTTCTTAGGTACCTAACTCCCTAAAACCTTTACATTACTGCTGCATGTACATGAGTGAAAACACAAATGGTATAAATCATATGATTCTTACAAATTCAGAAATATGTGTATTTTAATATGTACATCTACTTATACATTTGGACATGTCTAAATACATAGACATGTGAAACAGAAATAAAATGCAGAAATACATAGGACAACCACCCCCCTTCAACCTGACATGTAATGTGCCTATTGCTGGTCAGTCACATGTAAGTACAGGCACCCCTCCCTAGCAGACTGTATGTAACTTAACCGCGCAAGTCCAACCGTGAAACAAGACCAGCGACATCTTCCATTCAAACACATAGGTGGGAGACTAAGATGCTTGCCTGATAGCCCTGAGATCGGGGGTTTGAAACTTGGTCTCGCTATGGTCACCCCTTGGCGAGGTGCAGCTGCTGTGTGAATAGAAGCGAGAGCATCATCACATGAATTGGAGGAGTCACATGCTTGGTTTCCCCTCCAAAAGCCATCATTCGGTTGAACAAGGGAAAAATTTGCCAAAAAATCGGGGTTAAACAAACAAAAAAAATACAAAGGTGGGAAGAAAAAGGTGCTCTGCTGATGATGCCGATGTTATGGTTCATCATCACATGCGTGACATGTCAGTTTCCTAAATTATGCAGTCCACATAATTGACTCCATTTGCATAATCTTTGTCATTTGAGTAAATTACGCAATTCGCGTAACCTGGGTCCTGTGCATGAATTATGTCATTTCCGTGAATTACATAAATTATGTTTTACAACATTTGTGTACATTATGCAATTAACGCAACGTGTAATTTGCATAAATTATGCAATTCAGATAATTTGCATTGTGTATTCAAGTCATTTTTATCAATTAATATTTTCCTCGTCTCTGCTTTGCTTCTGTTCTTACTTTGTTTCATTGTAGTATGTTCTAATAGGTAGGCAATTCCACCTACTGCTTGATTTCTCAATTGCTCATCAAGTATTACCTATCTAGCGAACTGGTATTGTACCTGCTGGTACAATACAGTACATTACACCATTTGCTTAAAGCACTGTATTGCACCAGCAGTTCCAAATAAAGTGGTCACTGTAGTTTGACCTTCCTCCTCCTGCAGTCTCTGAAACAGACACCTGCAGTAGGCACTGATGAGCAGCAGGAGCATAGCCGCAAAGCTTAGCAGCAGTGCCAGCACATCCAGGTTGTGGTACGTGTACCAGGGCATCCTGTAAGACTCTGAGCGCAGGTGTGCTGCGTCCTTGTTTCTCATTACAAACTCCACCCAGAAGAGGGCGCTGTCCATGGGTTCAATTGGCCGGTCACGGTGCAGCCTGGACAGCCTGCGCATGTTCTCGCTGTAGGGCTTGATTTTCATTCGCATTGTAAATCGCTCTCGGTAGCAGCATCTGCTTAACTGAGAGCAATTTACTGTAAAGAATAAGTAAAAAATTATGTTGATGCATGGAAAATCCAACTTACAAACAGTGCCAGCATTATCCTGTCCAGCTACATCAATACAAAATAGAAGTATTGAAGATTATTACAACTTTTAATCCCACTGGGATATGCTTTATCTCCACCCTCTAATAAAAACACCACCTTGCACGTCCATTGGAGAACTTTAACTCACTTTAATCCCAGTGAGCAAAATGTCATCTAAAAGTCGTGATGCATAAAGGTCTTATTTGGATGTTGGCTATACGTAATTAAAGATTTATGCAAAACTTCATTCCTGGACATCCAGAAGATGTCCGATTAACTACCAATTTTCAGATATGTCGCAGTATTAATTCTGCCACCACTTATTTTGTTTCACTTGATTAATCAGATTTCTATCAAATACAGAAATACTGTTATCGCAGACTATAGTTTCAACCTCTTCTATAATAATAATCTGAAAATGACTTTTGGTCATTTACGTGTACATCTGTAGCAGTGGGATGACTCAGAAGAACACTCCATAACACTCTCCCAAACTCACGTAAAATACACAAATTAAATGCGCAAAATATGCAAAGTGTGTAAATTGTGCAAAACACACAAATTGCACCAAATTGTAACTGACATTTTTACGTTAAAAAGTGCAAATAATTGAAACTGAGTCATTTACGTTCACTGGATTATGTACAAGATGCAATTTCTGTAAATGATACAATCAACATAAATGTACCAATTACATCATATGCATGAGGTGCACAATTTACATGAATTAGAATTATCCACTTATCACACGAATGAGACAAATTACACATACTGCACAATAGTTTTATGTCATTTGCGTAAGTTGCACAATCCTTGTAACTGTTGCTATTTATGTAAATTATTCAATTTGCATAATTTATGTAATTTGCTCAAATTATGTCATTTGCACTGTCGTGAATAAAGACAGCGGGACCTCTGGCCAAGGGGGGTGATAGAAGGTGCAGAGACAGTGTTCTCTTTACAAAGTGCAAAAATGAACATGCAAAAAACACATGTACAGAGAATTACCCCAAAAATAATAATAATACACTTGAAATAACCAAAACAGCAAACATTTATTATCAATAAAAAAACCTGGTCAGATAGCAAACAAAAAAAATTTAAATGTAACACAGGTTAACATGAACACAGCTTTCATCAACTGTTCTCTCCACAAGCCTTAATAGACTGGCTTAAATACTTTTCCAGCAATATGAATATTTGGACAAGACTTTAACCACACATGAGAATGAGCAGAAAATGCAACGAACAAAACACACATACAAACAAAACCAGCAACATTTTCCATTCAAACAGCGCAAGTGATCATGCCAGCACCATGGTTCATTATAACTTGTGTTACTTAATTTGCATATTATACAGTTCATGTAAATTATGCAATTTGTATTATGTAAGTTATGCCATTTATGACATTTGTGTACATGACACAATTCAGTTATATGCATAAAGTATACATTATTCAAGTAATTTCTATAGATTCATATTTTCACTCTCTACACTTTGCTTCTGTTCTCAGTTTCTGTTTCATCATACTGTGATTTACTAGGTGGCCAATACACCCAAGTGCACTGGTTCCCAACATCGGTCCTGGGGCCCACTGTGTATGCTGGTCTCCAACCACAGGTGCAACCCAAGAATCTTAACAAGCTGTTAATTCTTCATAATTGTTCAATTGTCCATGCTTTTCATGCATAATTTGCCATTATATCTATGCATGTCATTAAGATTTGACACTGAAGACACCTATGCAATGAAGATTCTTACACGCAGCAGAAGCAATGAGTTTAAGATTTGAGCTTCGACCAACAGTAGAAGTGTAGCCTACATTTCAAAATATTACTGATAGTTGTAGAACATTCACATACCGAGTTATGAATAAATTATTGTTAGAAAATAACCAGTGGAGAGGTGTAGCTTTAAACAACACTTACTGTCATTTAAAGTGCTTAAAATCTAATGAGAGAGAAAAAAAGATAGACATAGCATCAAGGATAATTGTATGTATGGTCGCAGCAGTGGAGGGATGGAGTGATGAAGCAGTGTAAGTACTTTTAATTAGTTGAATCATGGGAGTAGTATTAGTCATTGTATTAAATGAGATTTAAAAATACCAAAAGTAAATGGGTATTGACTGAAACAGAACTTCTAAATTATCGTTGTGTATATAAATGATGGGTAGAATAATGCAAAGAAAATAGCGAAGAAGTCTGGAATATATTTTGATTTCACAGGCTGAATTGTTCTGAGTAAAAGGTTGATAGAAGTAGTGAGAGTTTTGAAGCTGAAAAAAAAAAAACACATTGCGTTTCATAGTGAATAGATAGAGCTAATAATGGTGGGTGCCAGCACACTATCTGGGAGTAAATTTATCAATTTGCGAATTGATAACTGTGAGAGGTGATATTCGCAGTTGAAAACTATCCTACCAATAAGATGAAACCCTCACTGCTCTGGCAGTTGCGGAGTTGATGACATCACAATGCAGCGGATAGGGAAAACAGCACTAATATAGTCTACGTAGGTTTTATGCCAAAACACGCTGCATCTATTGTTCGGTTGAAATACATCAATTTGGTTCAGTAATAGGAAGATATTAGAGGGAGAAAGAGGCCATCAAAGTTACTACGTTTCTTGCAGCGATGGAAAATGAGGAGTCATCGGAGCCTAACACTCCTGCGATTGTGGGAAGAAAGCGAAAAGCACCCGCAGGAAATCATGGAAGGATGAAGCTGGAAATGAAAAGACATGCAGGTAAAGACAAGAAATTGTTTATATGAATATGTCATTTTCTGTACAGAAATACTCATGTTTACTTTGTACTTATGTGTTGTCAATCGCTGTTATTATGGCAACTGACAGCATACTAACAAAGATGTCTAGCGTCTTGCTAACATAATTATTTGTGCCCATGATATCAAATACTTATAATGGATTTCGAAAGTTTTTTAATGTGGACGATGGAAAATTCTTCATAGTTCCGACCTGCTGGGCGCCGATAGCAGCTTATATCATAGTGTGGGAGGTGAAACTCTGCTTTGTTCCTTTCAAACCTCATTAAACAGCGAATTTGCATAAAAATAAGACTGAATTACTAATGCAACCAATGACATTAGTGTCGCTTGAATATGTTTACGTCAATGATGTAAGACAATGCAATTAGCCAATTGTAGTTCGATATGATTATGATATTTATCAAAACACATGGTGTTAACTTCGATTCTCCATTGTGTTTTATTACAAATGAATGAGACTTTATGAATGGGAATGCCAATATCAAAATCCAGTAGTGTTTTTTTTTTTAATCATCTTTGAACATTCATTTTATTTTGTGTATAAAACACAATGAAACGGCTGCAGTACCAATGTCTGGCGCTTGATGCGCTTTATGTGGTCCACATACAGTTATATCGCGGCCTGTAGTTCGTTGATGATGCAGAAGGACATTTTAAAAGAGTGTTAAATCAGGATCTGCTCAATTCGGAAAAATTATGATACACTCGGGGAACGGGGTTATTCCATATCTATGCGAGAAGGCCTGATTTATTTCAAGAACCCCGGTTTGGTTCAAGCAATTTCAAGTCCATCAAAGATGTTCAGCAACCAGGCTAAGGCAATTTATTGTAAGCTTACTCGGTATCAGGCTTAGCCTATCTCTGGAAACTGAAATTACCGTAAAACTTAAAAAAAAGAACCTCCGAAATAAATTCTATGGAAGAACTACCAATTTTCTGAAATGTTGCATTATGATGATTCACATAATTATATAATGTGCATAATTTACATCATTTCCGTAAGTTACGTCAGTTAAGATGTAATTCATGTAACATGTTATTTTTACGAACAATGGGACACAAATAAGTTACATCATGTACTCAAGTAATTTCTATAATGTTTTCTATAATATGTTTACCCTCTATACCTTTTACCCTCTACACGTTAACCTCTTTTTTTACATTTTCTGTTTGCACTTCTCATAAATAGGGTGATGTCAGGTAAATTGGGCCACTTTTTGGAAAATTGTCTATAACACCAACAAAATACCCATTCATGTAATGTTCAAATTCCAAATGTGTGTTTTATTTTATTAAGTCAGGTCTACCCTATCATTCTATGTTGAAAATATGTACTAAAAATTAAACAGTCAAGTCTCAAAGCTGTTTAAGTGTCAGATGCCCCCTTTTAAGACAACTTCACTGTGATCAGGTAAAATGGGCCACTTGTTCAGCGAAAATGGGCCAGTGAAACTGGGCAACAAAACCATGTGTTTGAAATTAACAAATATCTTAATTTTAATTTGTATTAATTTCAATTTTAGTTAAAATGGCATACCAATGAATCTTATGAAAGTCAGTTATTAAGTAGATTACTTAAGTTATAAAAGCAACTATGAAAGCAAATTTAAACCACATTTTTTTCCTGACTGAAGCTATTAAGTAAGGCTTGAATCCTTAGTCTAACAATCATATTTGTATAGTTTTAATGAGAGGAACCATCAAAATATCAGCTGAAATAGTCAGCTGATATTCAACAGTCAGTTCAGAAGGTGGCCAATTTTAGCTGAAATTAATGGCTAATTTTTTCTATCATGTACAGCTAAAATGGGCCAGCAATTAAAATTGATTTCCCATAAGTTATTTAGCAAATCAAAGAATTTTTTTTGATAAAGGCTGTCAAGTTGCTAATCATGAAAGATTATTTCTTGATGTACACTTGTTCCTTATTAATATATCATCCTTATTGTTAAAATGCTACATTTAGCATGCTAAGACACTCACCATGTGTTTTTTTCACCAGTCTCCCTGCATGGGATTGCCCCGTCCACCTTACCAACCTTAGACCAATCAAATAAGTTGCTACGTGTCAAGTGCCATTGTGATAACGGTTTGAAATCATAAGCAGTGATGGGTTGTTACATCTTGGAGCACTAGGACCCCCCAACCTTATGTGGCTCATTTTACATAACTTCACCCTAGGATATACTGTTGTGCAACTACTACACATCAGTAGCGATGGGCAGCTTTACAGTGTGGTCCAGTTTAAACAATCAATGCAGGTAACAATGGGGTTCAAAAGAATATACACAAAGAATACCACACCAGTCTAAACGGTATTAGCCATTCAATATAGCACAAGTGGTGCTTTATCGTTAGCTTGAATCAATGAATACTTCCCACGTACTAACACATCTGCATCGAGAGGCGAGTGCTAATGGGAGCTTGTGAGTGAAACCGCAAATATAGTAGGTGGCTGAAATGACAAAATCACAATATTGCTAATTCGGGTACGCACAGTTCTGTTTTATAATTCGGCTCCGCTGCAATAGCAGCAGCAACGTTAGATGGAGCCAACATCACACCGAATCGGCGCTTTTGGAAACCGGGGGAAACGACAGTTTCCAATATTGTGTAGTGTTTATAGTTTTCAGCGTCAATGACTGATGCTCTGAACATCTTTCAGTAAATGAAACCCGCTGTAGTCACACTGGTCAAGCTGAAGACCATTTCCACGAAAGTAGTTACTCGGGTTTACATATGTGTGGCGTCGTAAGCGAGTTGCTCTCACTGCCCCTGACGGATTAAGAACAGGCTGAGGAGGGGACGATGTGTGGGGTCGCACTGAACAAGGACATGGCGAAGACTGCGTGGGCCACAGACTCATCGAAACAATTATACAAACACGTCCGCTGCGGATGAGGGAACGCAGAGACACGACAGCTGCACTGTACTGCAAGAGCAATAAATCACCTTTCAAAACGCCCCTCCTCATATTGGTTGGGTAAACACAGAGGCTAAAATTCGCTCCTTGGCGGAGCTGTTTTGCAACCATGGCAGAACCCCCGCGAATTCCACGCTTTCAGCGTCCACATGGTGAGTTTTTTTTAGTCCCTCGGAATGACAATATTTGTGTTTGACTGCATACTTACCGGTTCATGGTGCTGTGTTTTTAACAAGCTCACCGCTGCCTGAACTCTGTTTTGTGGTTACACATCTAGACCAGCAGCTTTAGAGGAAGTGGTATGACGTGGCCAGATGGTTAATGAATCAAGTCGGGGTCTCTGCTTTGCCAGGATATATTTAGTGGTTTTTTTTTCTTTCGGCTACCGTATTTTGCAAATGTGCATCCGTGACAGATTTTAATTTAGCATAGTGTACTGCACTGTAGTGTTGATTCGTTGCAGTCTAATACTTTGTGGGATATCGAAACCGTTTTGTAACGAGCTTGCTTGCTTGATCTTGGGTCTGTCCTTTTCAAACTCACTTCCGCACCAGGCTGCAGGGATGTGTGGTCAGGCTGCGGTGTCATGTGGGGTGAAAGACCAGTGCTTACGGTCAGGAACGCGTTAAGCAGGAATTTTTTTTTTGTGGGGAGGGGGGTGGTGTCATGGACTCCGTTCATGACCCATGTGCTTTTGAAGGACAGCGCATCACTGCTTAAGTGCCGAGTTGCATGCATGTGAGGCACAGTGGCTATCTTGCCAGCGTGAGAGAGATGTCCTGACCCGGTCTTACCTGTTCACACACGTTTTCTTTGCTGAAGTGTGAAAACACAGTAGGTTGTGAGCCTGTGAAATTACTGCCTTATCCTCAGAAAACATCAAATGCTTTTCAGGATGTACATTTGGGGTGATTCTAAGAGTTTGGTGAGTATTGCTCCACCCTAGCCAAAGTTGGGGTGGGGGGGTCATGGGTCATGTTTTGTTATTTGGTGTTACCATTATCAGGTGAGTTGCTCTTTTGGTATTGCACAACTTATAGCCTGTTGCATCCCCTGCACACGTTTGACTTCATGCCTGTGGTTTGAGAAAAGAAAGCTGTGGTTGTTTAGCCTGTGAAATCATACAGTTCACTTCCCTACTGCTCCCCTTTAGTCTGTATAGCATTGTTATCGACATTCTCGCAAATATAACCCAAGAGGAAAGTTATAATATAACACATAAAAGAAAGCTACTGTTGTTTACCCCTCTGATGTCCTTTACTTCATATAAGATTGTTATCTAACTTCCTGAAAGTATAACCCAGGAGGGAAACTGTATGGATAAAGAATTATCTTAATTACGACAGCGTAATCTGTCGGTGACATCGCAATAAAGCCTCATCTTCAATCCTGAGGAGGAACCTTCGTACATTGGTTCTTAAAATGTCCTAAAACATGTGTGTTCCGATCGTATACCAATGGCCAGACTCCAGCAATACGTATACATTTCAAGCTAAACAAAAAATATATTTGTTTTTGTTATTCATTGGAATATTGGAATGGTTAACGCAGGGCAGTGTAGAAAAGCATAACACTGGTGTGCCCCGAAGAGCACATGCCACATAAGGCCAAGGCCTTACCGCTGTGGCCCAGGTTTGAATCCAGCCTGGGCCCTTCACTGCATGTCCTCCCCTCTTTATCTCTCCTGCACCTCTTGTCTGTTCTCCACTGTAACTGTCAGATAAAGAAGAAAAATCCCAATAAAATTATCTTTAAGAAAAGCATAACAGCACTGCAATGAGAGAATGCGTGCACGCACTCACCAGGACACACCCCCCGGGGAAACAATCCGCAGTGCCTTGTCGAAAGGTTACGAATTCTCGTTCCGGATGTGGCACTCCTGTCTGACAATTTAGCAGGCTACATCAATAGCAGTGTATATCCAGGGTTTTAAATGGTACCATTTAAATGACAAAGTATACTTCTGATAGGCTACTGCTGTGAATGAAATTTTGCTAGCGTTTCACACTCCTGGTCCTAGGGGTTCATTTTGTGTCGCCGCATCCATTTTCTAATGAAGTAATTGGACTTGATCCGGCACTTTAGTTAATGCTGACCTGCTTTTACAGCAACCGTTAAGTTAATTAGCTGCAAATCCTTTGGAAACAACTTTTAATGGAAGTAATAGCATTAATTATTGATTGGGTTGTGCCATTGTGTACTATTGTGTTCATCTGACTGACAGGCCTTTCACACCAGGAATACTGTATCAGCAGGTATCTTTTAAATGGCATCCAAGTCAAGATACTATTTAGATTGCAGCTGTAGCGATAGTAACTGAATTCAACTGAAATGAAATGCATGATACGGATCTACAGAGATAGGGCTGGGCAGGACTGATGGTACACACAGTAATACTGTGGCTCTTTGGTATTGTAAATTAGGGGGTTCCTCGGCCACACAGTGCAGATACTTTGAGCCTACATAGTGAGTACAGATAACTGTGTGGGGCAGATGGGCAGAGCATGTGCTGACTGCCGGTCAGAACAGTCGGATATTGAGTACCCATAATCCTTATCACCGCTCAGACAACCAGGAGTCAGAGACACACCACACATTGGGCATGTGCAAATACTATAATCCATTGAGAGTCAGTTGTTCAGATGCCATGTGAGTATACATAATATCTGGAAAGCTGACTATCGGTGGATTATAGTACACTTTCTTTGCTTTTACTACATGGTTTGGATTAATGGGTTTGATTTCTGTGGTGATTTCTGGCGCATGTGAAACCTGGACCTGGCGTTCATGTGTACCGTACATGTGCAGTGCGTGTCATGTGCACCACAGAGCAAATTCAACACCCTGGTGCTGGTCTACAGGGGCAGTCAAGGGCACAGCTCCTTCATCTCCAAAAATCCATCATTAGATATTGCACCCTGACATGAGTGTTGCCCCTGGCGACCGCAGAGCAGCGGTCAGCTCCTCCACCTTCGTGGCCCACATCCTGAAGCTGACCTTGTTTTTCGCACCCTGGTCTGCCCTTGCCAGCTTTCCCACAATCCTCAGGGTCAAGGAAACATTCACTGACCTGAGTTCAGACCCAACAGCTGCCGTGGTTGTCACGGCAAGGGCTTGCCCCACGCTGCCCGATCAGCTCCGTCACTGTGTCAGTGACAGGTGTTATGAAGTGATTGTTATGTTCTTGACAGCATTAGATCATTGCAGGCTGTCATAATCACTGACTTGCCATGCGCTGTCCTTGTTGCTTTGGGTAAGTACCGCTGGTGTAAAATGGTGGGAGATTCAGTTTGGAGGGTTTTGTTTATCTGGTCAGTTTTGACTGTGTCTGTAGCCCGAGCCTGTAATCTCATTAGTGGCCTAATCTTAACACAGAGAGAGAAGCTGGTGCAATGTCCCTGTCTTGATTTCATTAAGACTCGACCTATTTTGCACCAAAATGTGATGACAAAGAGGTTTTTCCTGCTTCGCTGAGTACACAGCATTCTTCCACTTATCCATGCTAACACAGTATCCCTATGCTTATTCAAAATAACAGGGTCCCTCTGATTGTCCAGGATAATAAAGCATTTCCGCGCTTGTCCGAGACAACATACCATTCTTGCGAGTGTCGCACATAGACTGCAAACTTTCCTTTCTCATGCGTTTCCCATGTGAAAATCCCCTCCGTTACACCAAACAGGGGCGATGTCTGAGCGCTGAAGCAGCGTCTGTATTCACAGCTGGTGCTACTGGAATGGGATTAATTCAATGTTATCTTAGTTTTAGTTGTTTAATTCTCTCCAAATAATGCTTCAACCTTTCCTGTCAGCCGCCAGTTACACAAAGAAGGAGACTGCAAATGAGGGACCATAGCCTTGTTCCTGCAGTGGTGTGGATCTATATAGATCGCTTCCTATCTCGGTCGATGCGTACGTGCCTCTGTGTGATTTACACCGGCACTTGTGAATGGGAAAGTGACGAAGGGATGCAGCTAAACCAAGTTATTTTAGCGTGTTAGGTAATGTAGTGCTTATAGTCGAAGAGAATTGCCAGGTTAAAATGAATGGAAATGGTAATGAAATATGGTCATATTTCTGAGTCTCCCAGAACAATTAAACCTTTACCCCTGTTTACCCAAATATTAAAGAAAAACTGCAAATCAGCAAAGACACAGTGACAACAAAACAGCAGCAACATCAATTACCTGTGCCCATGTTATATCTGTAAGAGTATCACACCACTTTAACCATGTGTAGCATAGCTTTCTGCTGACTCAGGTCATTTGGATTGGCTACCTGCTGTGCAGTTTTGAATGGTGCTCCAAGATCTTTATTCAGCCGCTGTACTGTATCATCAATGACATTGACTTGTTCCCCATGACATCAGCTTTCCAACAACACCATACTTGATTACATTGTGTATGGAAAGGGTGAGTCCCCAGTTTTAACTCTACGAAAGATCCACAGCTGTAGGAGCATTGCACAGAGGTGGTAGAATAATTTTATCCATGCAACTGAGGCAAAAGCATTGATCGTTTGTCATATCTTGCTGTCTCCCTGCCAGCACCGTAAACGTAATGCTTTTATGGTAATATCTGATTTCCACCTGACAATAGAATTATGCTAATATGCAAATACTTCACCTACCCCCGGCAGGAGAAAGAGTGCCAATATGCTAATAGCTCACCACCACCTGGCAGGAGAATTAATGCTAATAATGTAATATCTCACCTCCACCTGGCAAGAGAAATAATGCTAATATACCTCACCTCCATCAGATGGGAAAATGCTAATATGTTCATAATACTTTACCTCCACCTGGCCAGAGAAATAATGTCAATATGGTAGTGCTTCAGTTCCACCTAGGAAGGAGTAAGAGTGCTGATATGCTCTCCAATCAGACAAGAAAAATAATGTTAAAATGCTAATACCTCACCTATGTCTGACAGGGGAGCTTGAGCTAAAATGCTAATGCCTCACATCCAAAGGGAAAAATGCTAATACATGGTAATACTCAATAGCATATTAGCAGCCTTTCTCCTGCCAAGTGGAGGTGAGGTACTAGCATATTAACTATTTAGCTAGCATACTAGCACTAGTGCACCTGCCTGATAGATGTATTAGCATATTTTTCCTAATGTTCTTGTACTTCACCATATACTAATACATCACCTTAATCTGGCAATAAAAAATGCATTAATGTGCAAATACCTTAGCAAACACAAATATCCATATGTATCTGGTAGGAGAAAGACTGCTAGTATGCTAATAACTCACCTCCACCTGCTAATATTGCTAATATTCTAACATCTTATCCCCATCAGGTTGGAAAAATGCTAATATGCTAATAATACCTCACCCCCATCTGGCGTGAAAATGCTAATATAATGAAATGATGCTAAATATAATAATGAACTAGCTGACAGGAGAAACAGCACAAATGTGCTAATACCTCACCATACACTAATACAAATACAAAAAGTATCAATGTGCTAATACAATTTTACCATACACTCATATCCACCTGCACCTGGTAGGAGAAACAATGCTAATATTGTAATACCTCACCCCCACCTTGGCAGAGAAAAAATGCCAATATTCTAAATATAACAATGTACAATGTCTCCTCCAGATAAGTATGAGGTAGCACCTTTTTATTTTTAGCATGTGCTAATGTGCTAATACCTCCATTCGTGCTAATATGCTAGTACCTCACCTCCACATGGGAGGAGAAATAATGTTAATACACTATTGCCTTACCTCCACTTTGCAGGAGAAACAACGCTAATATGTTAATTCCTCCCTGCCACCTCGCAGGGGAAATAATGCTAATACCTCGCCTCCACCTGGTAGTAGAAAAATGCTAATACGCTCCACTTGCTCATAGAAATAAAGCTAACATGCTAATACCTCACCTCCACTCTTGCGTAGGAATGCAAATATGCTAAAATAATAATGAGCTTCACTTAACTACACTTGGCATGATAAATAATGCTAATATGCTACTATTTTGCCTCAACCTGGCAGTAGAAAGTGTGCTAATAGGCTGATACCTCTACACTTTGACAGGGAAAAGCTAATATGTTATCTTAATACCTCTCACCCACCTGGCTAGATAAATAATGCCAATAAGTTAATACCTCACCTCCATCTGGCACAAGAAATCATGCTAATATGACAGTACCTCATCTCTGCTGGGAAGGATCAAAACATGCTATTATACTAAACCTAATGGTTACATACCTTCCTTACCTGCACTTAGCAGGAAAAATAATGCTAATATGCTAGCAGCTCACATCCACCTGGTTGGAGAAATAATGCTAATGTGCTAATACCTCAACCTGTAAGGAGAAATAATGCTAATATACTGATACCTCATCTACACCTTGACAGAGAAAAGCTAACATGTTAATACCTCTCCCCCACCTGGCAGGATAAATAATGCTAATAAGCAAATACCTAAACTTCATCTGGCATGAGAAATCATGACAATATGACAATACCTCACCTCCAGTTGGCAGAATAAAGAACACCAGTATTCAAATAACTAATGTCTGCTGGGAGGGAGCAAAAAATGCTAATATGCTAAAACATAATTACCTCACTTCCTTACCTGCACTTTGCAGGAGAAATAATGCTAATACCTCACTTCCTCTGCAGGAAAAAGTGCTAATTTGCTAATACCTCATCTCCATCTGATAAAAACAATAATGTGCTTACTACCTCACTTCCACCTGGCAGGAGAGATAATGCTAATGTGCTAATACCTTAACTCCATTTGGCATGAGACATAATGCTAGTATGTCTATACTTCACCTTGGCAGGAGAAGTATTGTTAATGTGCTACTACCTTAACTCCGCTTGTTCGAAATAAAGCTAACATGCTAATACATTACCTCCACTGTTGAGCAGAAATGCTAAATATGCTAATACTAATAATGATCTTCGCTTCCTTAACTGCACTTAGCAAGAGAAATAATGATAATATGCTAGCAACTTACCTCCACGTGGAGAAATAATGTCAGTTTGCTCAAACCTCATCTCCACCTGACAGCAGAAAAAATGCTAATATATGGTAATAAAATATAATCTAATTACTATACTGGCTAGTATATATAGCTGTTAAGCACACAGGGTTTTTGTTGTCAGCACAGCCTACCTTCAAAGGTGGTTTCGCTAATTGGTCTTAATTGGAGACCCAGGATTTGCAGTAATTCCAGATTTTTAAACCTCCTTCCTTTGAGTGTTTTACACAATGGGGGCTAAACCAGCAATTCCTTGATATATAAACTCTAGGCTTTTATTATGACATCACAAAGACTATACAGAGTGAAAGACGGGCTGTGTTCTGTGATGTAGTCTGGTGTCAGAATTCACAGATAGTGCTGTTGCTATTTTGTCAGAAGTTCATTCCGAATTTTGTGCAGTAAGTGTGTTTTTATGCACTTTACATGACAAAATTTTCAAGTATGCATTAGTGCACTACTCCTATGCACTTCTCATTTACAGAGACACCTGTGATGAAAATAGCAACCATGAGATACAACAGAGTTGCCATCTCTACATTGTAAAAAGTCATGACATTTTGGTAGGTACAGCAAAGGGCCATTCATTTTTTTTTAGTCTGGGGAGCATTGGCATTCTTGAGCATGACCCACACACTCAAAATAAGGTGTTCTGGTTTGGAATGTATCAAAATCTGGAACTTTTCTGGACTGAACATCCAATTCCAGAAATTTTCTAGGATATCTGAGACAGGTGGCAAAACTATAGCAAAACAATGGTGCAACTGTACATAACAGTTTGGTGACAGCTTAGCCATATTCATTTTTTCTGTGTTATCCCTAATATTTTCTGACATCATGAAACAGGTGAAACTATAAAATTAAATATGACACCAGATTGGAAGAACCTTGAATTCTTAATATACTTTTAAGAAAGTATAAGTAGTTCTTGTAGTATCACTAGTTGTAGCAGTGGTAGTGGAAGTAGCCTTATTAGCAGCAGAAGTAGTACTACTAGGAGTATAAAAAAGTAATATTAGTCATAGTAGTAGTCGAAGTAGCAGTGTAAAAAATAATAGAAATTTAGGTAGTACCAGTACCAGTATTAGTGTTTTAAGTAGTAGTATAAGAACGAGACTTAACAGAAGCAATGAGTTAAAATATTAAGCTGTAACTAGTAGTTTGGACATTGAAAGAGCTTCAGATAAGTTTAAATAGTGTAGACAATAGAAAGTCCAGTTATTGAGTACATCGAGGATAAATTAATTGGCAGAAAAGAAGTAGACATTTAAGAATTTGTCCTGGAATAAGTAATATGTTATTGAGCTTCAACAAAGTCTGGCAGTCTAAGTTCATTGGTCTCATTACACACTATCAGTCACTCCTGACTCACTGGGCACTTGTGGAACTGAAAACAGGCTGACTTCATCATCCTTTGACAAAATAGCCAGGGTGTAATTTGTTGTGTCGAAAGAGGAAAGGATGGCCATTACATAAATTTGAGTACTCACGGCTCCCTTGTACCAAAGTCGGAGGGAGAAGGTTGTTTGCTGGAAATCAATAAGTTGCTCAGGGTAGGAAAAGGAAAAAATGTGGATTTCAAATGAAAATTAAGTACACAGTTCATCTTGTATCTATTAGTGCCCTCTAGCGCACAGCCTTTCATAAATGTTTATGACATGTTTGTGCTGAGCCAGACATTTAGACACAGCTCTCAGTTTGCAACAAGCTTTTTCTGGTATCCCTGACTTATGCACTCTCAGCTGCAAGGCACTCTGGATAATAGCGTCTGCTAAATGCCAGTAATGTAAATGTAGTGTGTATTCTTAAGTTTAGTGACCCCTGGTGGCTCAGAGGATCTAAATTAGCAGCAGGCTTGTTCCCCACTTTACATTGAGTAGTATTGGAGCAGGCTGTTAGAGAAGTGTAGGCCTGAATCCTGGTGATTTCCTGTGAGTGTGCGTGTGTGTGTGTGTGTGTGTGTGTGCGTGCGCGTGCGCTGTGTGTGTGTGTGTCTAGTGCAAATGCTTAGGTACAGTAAACATTTATAATACAATTTTTTTGCAATCTTTGTTGATTTTTAAATGAAAAAATTTCGTTTTCCTTTTTGATGCAAAGAGTGTGTTTATAACATCAATTCTAAGGCAACATCTGTCTCATTTATGTATTGACATCACACAGAAATGTGGAAGTAACTATTCTGTTTGGTGTCCAGATACTATGCTTTTAGCAGTTGCTAAAGCCAGTACAGAAGTAGGCAAAGGGGTTTTTCTGTGTTCTGCTCCTTCTGCTTGGGATGTTGGGAAAGTCTTGAAACCTCAGGGGGTAGTTTCACTAAATAATGTCAAGCTCATAGTGAAAGGAATGCAGAGACCTCAGTGGAAGTTGTAGGTTTTTTTGGATTGAACTTTTGGACTATTGATTTCCTGCCCCACGTCGTCCTAAAGCAACATGTTTTAGAAAATGGGATTTCATGTACTGTAAAACTTATATTTACTGTAAAACTTTGTTTGTGGTTGCTTTCTTGGCCAGGTCTCACTTGAAAACCATTTTCAATTGAAACTCATAATCTCATTGAAGCTAAGACAAATAAATAAAGGTTAATTAATTAAAGATGAGGAAATATTGCGAGTGTTACCGGGCTGCAGGTGCTTGCTGGGCCACAGATTGGCCACGCTTGCTCTTGTCAGCTGATAAAATGATGATCCTCAACTGACTGTCCTGTTCTAGTCATTAAAAACCTCACATGATTCTCTGTAACCATAGGAGAGTTCCAGCACACAGGGGGTTAATTCCCATGTCGCTCCTGGAAGAGGGTGGTGTCTCCTGCCTTCTCTCCGCCCCCCCATGCTCCACCCACTCTCCTCACGCTAACCTGTCCTGACTCGACTCTCCCTCTGTAGCAACAGTCAGGTGATCTTATCAAGGTTCAGTCAGGTGCACTGAGCTGTGGTGTATGGTTGCCAGATTTAGAAGTCTTAATCAAATGGCTGAATTGTCTCTGATATCATGCTGACTTTATGGGATTGAGCCTGCAAGCATCTTCACTTTTATTTGTCTATAAAACTAAGAGAATAAAAAAAAAAATGATTTAACAGTGGGATGCATTCTTTTCTGGATGGAAATTATGGTGTTTGTGTTTCCATAGCAACAGCTTTGTTTTGAGAGTGCTGTTATGTTGATGTTTGAATAGAGTAGAATTTTGAGTAGAATGCATACAGAAGGGAATGCAGGAGTTCCAAGAACTAGCTGAAAAACTCATTTCCTAAGAAGAGGGCAGCTAGGTCACATCTACAAAATATGCAATAACTTTATTAGAGCATGTGGGATATTGTTTTGTAGAAGGAATTCTTTTTAATGTTTATACTGGCAAGTTTTCAGACCTGGATCCTTATTCAACACCATTTCAAACCATAGGATATTATATATCGTGGAACGAAAAATTGCAATGAGTCAAGCGGACCTTTAGCAAGTTTTTGGCTTCTCTGTCTGTCATATCAGGTTGGCTGGAAGGGGATTTTGAATTAAACCTGGCAACCCTAGTGCTGAGCCCTGTCTCACACATGCTCACTCACTCATTCATAAACACTCGCTAGCTCAAACGCTCAGTTGGCTGCTGCGCGGGCACACGCCGGTGTTTTGGTCTCTCCGGGTGGCACAATGTCTAAAGAGCAGGCTGAGCTTACCCAGACTCCCCTGCTGAAGATCTGGGTCCCATGGATGAGCAACAAGCTGAGTCGCAGGAGGGGTTGTGAGTGCCAGACTCTTTCTCACTCGCTGTCTTTCTCTCCCTACATCTCTTTGTCTTTTTATTTCTTTCTCCCACTCTTTCTGTACCCCCGTGTTTCGGTTTCTCTTTGCCCCATCCGCATTCACTCCCGTTGTCTTGTTAGTACTGTCATTCTATTTCTCTTCCTTTTGTATTCTTTATCTACATCTCTGTCTGTCTCCCTCCCCTTTTCCTTCCGAATTTTTAAATAATGTTTATGCAAATAAGCTTTCTTGGCACATGAATACAGCAAAGCAGTTGGCGCAGTTGTATAACCAGTTAATTGCTGGTTATACTCCTTCCTCCCTCCCCCTCTCTCTCTCTCTCTCTCTCTCTCTCTCTCTTGCTCAGTGTGATGAGTGGCTGTTTAACAGGTTCAGTGTGAACCGGGGCAGTGACTAGCGTTGTCTAATGGGTGTGATGTTGGGCTAAGGGACATTCACTAAAGCAGTCGCAGTCCTGCTGCTCGGAGGATCAGCAGGAAGTGGGACACCCGTAGGGCCGAGAGAGGCCAGATTAGGAGAGGAGATCCGGGCTCCGGGTCACCCCCGCTGCCTCCGTCCCAGACCTGGCAACTGGCACCTCTCCTGCCGTCACCATGGAGATGGAACTCTGAGCCCTTAACCCAGACTGCTGCCTCCCTATTACCTTACAGCAGGTCGTTTCCAAAAACCGCTGAAAGGTCCTTGTGTGTAAACGTATGTGCGTGTGTGTGTGCACGATATAAGCATCAACTCTATATAACTATAACAATACAGGTCTAGTGCATAGGTCTTCCATAAGATCCTCTGAGTTTATGATATGAGTATTGTAGAAAGCAAGGATTATTTTTCCATTATCACTGCAATAGTGGAATGTTGCTTTCAGAGGAGACAGCTGAAAATACTGCCGTTGTTGGCGCAAGCGGGTGGCTCAAGCAGTCATGAAAATGTTTGTTTGTGGGTGTTAGCCGGGCGACTGGGTGCCGAAACCTCACACTATCAGCTGGAGATCAACACTCATTTGTCAACAACTGGGCCCAGCCTTGCTGTGGAACTATAGTGGTTACTCTGGTTAATTTGGTTAGATTCGTCACTCTCGTAACCACTACCAAACCGCTGGTGCTGCAAGAGTATATAACCGACTGAAGGCCGACTTCGTCATCATTACATTAGAGTCTCCATCAGCACATAATATGATAAATTTGTGCATGGATACTCGCATCAAAAAGTGGTGTTATTGCATCCCTGAGCAATGAAAAAGGTCAATATTGTATCACAATAGTGCAAATATTAAAAAATGCAAAACAGTTCCTACCCCAATTAATGTATCTTAATACACATTCAACCTAAAATGCATTTGTTGTTTTTTTATCATTATTTAATTAATTTGACACTCTATTTGTTGTTGGTTATGTATTCAACTTTCAGATGAATGTGTTTGTTAACAGTCACCTAATTATGATAAATTAACCCGGTGTAGAAGAAATAGAAAATGATGATAAAAGACCATGTGATAAGTGGAGCCGTTAGGATTTGTCAAAAGCTGCCAAAGACAGGAAGTACAAGTACACACCACAAACCCTAAACTCAGCTCAGCTCTCTGTTCTGTCAGGGATTTCCAAACCTGCCTGCTACAGTCCTGTAGCGATGTTAGCCTACTGTACTTCAAACAACGTTTACAGACTGTTTCAGCCCTCATGAACCTACTTTAACCCACGACAATTTCAAAGTAAACACCAGAGAAATATAGCAGCAAGGTGTTGGGGATGGTGTGGAGAGGAAATAGCAACCCACAGTCATATGTTTCAGTTTTGTACAGTTGTTAACCATTTCTGGGAGAACAATATAAGACTGAATACTGATAAATCCCAAAACTTGTCTGAGGGAAAACTGAATTAGTGTATTGCTGTGAGAAATACTAGCGGAAATAGGACACCAAGAAGGATTTCCTTTCAGAATTGTAAGACCGTTAGAAGTGGCTAAGGGAGGACAATGGAAACAAACAGTAAATTAAATATACTGGGATACAGGAATCGAGTACAGTTTCGTGTTTGAGAAAAGCTGGTTGAAATGGGTAATTTACAGATAATCACATTCATGTATTTCTTCCTATAATACATGTATGCATTTAAAAACATATGATTATATTAGTATTTGTAAAACAGGTACAATGTATTAAAATGGACATCAGTAGTATATCAAAGGTATTGCTGATGAACTGAATCCACTGTTAGTGCAGAGATCTGAACTTGGGACTGTTGGCGTTGATTTGAATTTCCTGTCTTTTTCTGCTTTTGATAGACCTATATCTTTTCACATATATCATAGTGTTTTGTCATTAATATCAGCTTTAGTTCAAAGTATTTCGTTATTTTGTCCTGTGTAAATGTAATGCCCTTAAAGCAGAGCTTTGTGGTAACATAAATTTATCGAAGATGCATTAGAACCTCACTGAGCGTGTGCAGACTGGGGTAAGGGTGTCCCCTAGTTGGCTGTTCATAGTGGTTTGCCCCCCTGCCCTTCAAGGGCAACCTAGAGGCCACTGACCCCTGGAGGGCGGAGGTAGTACAGCAAGTGCTGCCAAGACCACGGCCTTTGGGAAAACCTGAGTTCAGCTGTGTGCTCAAAGTACGTGTTACAGCACAACTCGTATCCAAAGGCCTTGACTGTCATCATTGTTTGCTGTTGGCTCTCCTGCAGTTACACGTACTACAGTTACTGGTGGGGGTTGGGTGACATGCAGGGGGGGGTGGGGGACTGTGGGGGGCCAGGGGGGGGTGTGAGGTGAAATGCTTGCTGGTGCATATATATTTTATTTGCTTGAGTAGATAAAGTATAATTGGCTTGCCAGTCATCTTTACATGAACTAGCGATTTCCTAGCTAGTTCACTTTTCCAAACTGGTCACAGTTTAAATACGTTCATCCTAAGCTGCCATCCGTCAATGGCGTTTCTCTTTATAAATGAGTTACCGATGCTGCTAACTTTTTACAAAGTTGGTTATACAAGTGTTACATGCAGATTTTCCAGACACAGCACAGATACAGATTTTCTACTGTACAGTTTAGTAAAAAAATGACCTTTTTCCAAATTCCCACCAGTTTGGGCAATGTATGTTTTGCTACCTGTGTGTGCAATGAAGGGAGCTTGAATAATTTTGGTTTAATGATCGTCTTTTTGCTTTAGCTCTGGAATGAATGAGGCATAATTAGATGACTGTACTCCCAGGCTGGACCACGTGTTTTATTAGTACCCGTGATTTATTATGGGTGCCAGATTATTGAGGTTCCCCTGTATGTTGTGGTGTATTTCAGCCTCGGTGCCCCAGTTCACCAACTCGCCCACCCTGATAGTGATGGTGGGGCTTCCTGCTCGGGGCAAGACTTACATATCCAAGAAGCTCACCCGCTACCTCAACTGGATCGGTGTGCCCACGAAAGGTTAGTCTGCACTGCCCCCCCCATATGACACGCTCACTCTCAGCCCCGCCTACGTTGTACCTCACCTATGAACCAGGACATGAAAAAGGTCACCACAATTTTAAACAGAAAGGCTCTATATAAAGGTTCTTCATTTTTGTCCGCCCGGGGACCCTTACAGGTTATTCTTAGACACTGATGTTTCTAAATGGTTCTTTGCAGAACCTTAAGAAAATACATCTATTAAATATATCACTATCTATGAACGTTTAAAGTTTTCCCCAGTAGGGCCAAAATTAAGAATCTGAGAGTACACTCAGAAACCCGACATATATGGCCAGCTGTCTTACATGAGATGCGGACGGAGCAATATAACATGCCGGTATAGTGGTGCCTGCCTTAGAATAGGGTTTGGGAAGGGGAGGTATATATTATGTAGTTAGTTCCTATCAATACAGACAGAAGAACGAGAGATTTATGTTGATTTGAAATTGTGTCTCCCACTTACTCTCTCCCTCAATCTTTCCCTTCCCTCCATCCCTCTCTCTGCCTGACAGTGTTTAATTTGGGCCAGTACCGCCGGGAAGCCGTCCAGACATACAAGACCTTTGAGTTCTTCCGTCCTGATAACGAGGAGGCCATGAAGATCCGCAAGTAAGAACGACAGAGTCCTCCCGCAGTGTGTTCAGCGCTAAAGCTTCATGGTCTGACCGTGTTTTCAATGATGAGAAAGGGATCCGGTCCGCACAACACTGAATGGTGCTGAATAACTTGGAAAAAAGTCACAAGATGAAGGCCAAACAAGCTAAGCTTTCATTTTATGGACCGTTGTCAAAGCTCTTACTGAAAGCTTAGCTTGTTCTATCAATTAATTAGTTTTTGCAAGTTGCTCAGTGTTGTGTGAATATCTTTCTCATTATTACATTTGTTATCCTCTGTCACACCTGAAGTCACACATTAGTGGTTGTGGAAGTCTGTATTTTCTGATTGTATTGTTGCATGGCGATTAGTCAGAGTTGTCCGTCTTTGAGTTCCGTAAGAGCAAGAGAATGCATAAGAATACATAACGACAAGAACTGGGCACTGAGTCACTATGACCATCATTTACCCCCAGTCTTGAGTATCTATTTCTGTGTTAAGCCTTAACTTGTACGCTCCAGGGGTCTCTGCCTCTACCATATGACCTAGCAAGCTGTTCTACATCATGGTGTTTAGTGACAGTGTTCAGACAGGATATTGAGTAACATACTTGATGATGGTGTTCAGTGGCAGTGTTCAGGGTCTCGCCTGTGCTCTCTTGTGTGCGTTAGTGCCTGTGCGGTGACTGCACTGAAGGACGTCTGCACATATTTCACACAGGAGCAAGGCCAAGTGGCAGTGAGTATAACCGATGTGCTTACACAAGCCATTCCTCACTGTGGCGACATCCCTATAGAGTCAACACCTCAAATCAAATCAGTAATATCCATTTGTATATCATATTAATACCACAAAGCCTTAACTTAAATACATCAATGCAAATATACAACACAACAGTGTTAACATCGCAGTGACATTTCCATTGATAAGTGGAACTTTCAGGACAGTGTTCTTTGTATTATGACATCATCACAGTGAGCCACTGTGGGCTCTCATGTCTGCCCTTGCTACCACCCAATCAGGTGTTCGATGCCACCAACACCACCCGGGAACGCAGGGAGGTCATCCTTGGCTTCGCCAAGGAGAATGGCTACAAGGTGAGCGGGGGTTGGTTACTGTACCTGAGTGTGAGGTACAGTTCATAACACCCAAAATGTCATCGAACAGAAATTAAATCCTAGTGTTATTTAACCGTGGATGGAGTTTTTTCTACTACCACTTATTTCTCCTCTGACACTTAGGTCTCTTTCCTGTGCTAGGTCTTTTTTGTCGAGTCCATCTGCGATGATCCAGAAATCATTGAAGAAAATATTATGGTAAGGAAAATAATCTCTTTCCACATTGATTTTATTAAAAAAATTCTCCCGGTTTTCACCGCCCAAATTTAACAATGTTGTGAGCCGCATCCTCCACGAACCTCCCCACTGACACAGGAGGAAGTGGTCACATACCAATCGCTCCCTTGACTCACTTCTCCTTCCTGTGCTTCACATTGCAACACCAGTCGACATCAGTCACATACTGCCGATGCTGAAAGAGGAACATACACATAAAAGAGTAGATGCGCAACAAAATGCCTGGTTTTATTAAATTATCGTGCATTGTGGAAGTGAACATTACGTCTCTATTGCTGCCTCGCAGATGTAGACCCCCGACATTAGCCAGTTAAAAGCGTTGCTGGGATTCAAACTCACAGCTACACTTTGTACAGGTGTACTTAGAACAATGTGTCTTTATTCTGAGCACCATTCAATGGCTCCACATTGTTTTCATTAAAGCAATGAGCTTTGCTTTAGGGTTAGAAATTTGCTAGTTCAGTAGCCCTGAGGGAAAAGGATACACAGACACACACACTCAGTCTCACACACCCACACACACATTCTCTAGTAACATTGACAGCTCAGAGATAATAACTCTATATGAGTTGACTGTGCCTCTATCTTCTCGGCCCCATTTCGATTCAATCTCTGGATCCTCTGATATGCAGTCCTTACGTGGGGACCGGGGCATGGACAGCAGACAGCAAACATGCCCTGTTTCCCTTAGGCTTTAACACTTGCTGGGGTGCAGCAGTTTGACCCCCAAAGACTGGCAGGAGTCACCGCCGTCGCCGCGGTGTGCTGAAACCAGTTTCCATGGATACGCATGAGTCAGACTCCGTGCCAGATTGGAAATTTGAGTGCGTGTGCGCATGTGTTTTGGCAGCAAGTGAAGCTGAGCAGTCCCGACTACAAAGACTGCGACAAAGAGGAGGCGCTGGTGGACTTCCTGAAACGCATAGAGTGCTACAAGCTCACCTACGTGTCCCTGGATGAGGAGGCCGACAGGTGAGTCACAGGGAGGGTGGGGGGGACCGGTTTCACAGTCGCACACCTCAGAACTTCAGCAGGTGCAACTGCATGTTTCCTCCCCCCAATCATAATAGTATTACAGTAATACTAAAAATTTATGTCCTAAAAGTTGTCTGAGGATCTGTACAATGACTAAGGCAGTGGTCATCAACTCTGACCCTTCTGGGCCATTAGTATTGCTGGTTTTTATTCTTCTGCCTAATCAATTAATCAATTAATTACCAGGTAAATAAGAAAACCAGCAGTGCTGACTTTGGGATCTGAAACTACTAATGTCTATACTCTGCCCAGATTGAGTATGTTCTGAAGGGACCGTTTCCTCCCACACTGCCTCTCACTCACCCCCTGCCTGTCCTCCACTCCCAGGGACCTGTCCTACATAAAGATCTTTAACGTGGGCTCTCGGTACCTGGTGAACCGGGTCATGGATCACATTCAGAGTCGGATCGTCTACTACCTCATGAACATCCACGTCACGCCGCGCTCCATCTACTTGTGTCGGCACGGCGAGAGCGAACTCAACCTGCTCGGGCGAATCGGGGGCGACTCAGGGCTGTCGCCCCGGGGCAACAAGGTGGGGCTGCCAGAGTAATTTGGAGGTGGATTATGTGATAGGATTGTGAAGAAAGGGAGGAGGTCATTTCAGAGGGGTAATAAAAGGAATATTAAGAAGTGTAGTTCAATATTGCAGCGAAACTACATCCAAACCAATCATTCCAGAAAAACCTTAGAACCCTCTGACACATACAGTGGGCTCTGAATTTACTGGCACCTTTGATTAAAATGAACAGTAAACTAAAGAGATGATACACATAATGAGCACATAATTTGAATTCAAACATATGGGAAATTTATATTCTTTTATTCAAATACAAATGTTTTAGAAAACAGATAAAACACTTTAAACACATAAGAAATTTTCCTCTGAAAAAAAAAACTGGTGTGACCTTATCACCACGGGGAAAGGGAAAGAACTGACACAAAAATTAGATAAATGGTTATTGATCCTCACAGGTCAGGCAATGGATCAAAAAAATGTATAAAAAGTTAAATGAACCACCAAATTTGTCATTAGAAGGACAGGAATCAAAAAGTACAAAACTGGTTAGCTTGCCAGGAATTGGACACAAGTGTGACTTGTCCCAATGTAAAGTGAGGGAGACAAAGAATCCAATCATAGCTGGAGAACTGCAGAGAATAATGGCAGTTTGGAGCCACCGATTCTGTAGAGTATTCCGATAACCCGACGGATTTTGATTTGAACGGGTCCTGTGATTGGAGGGGACCAACGCTGAGCTCTCTCCGCAGTATGCCTGTGCCCTGGCGGAGTTCATTCAGAGCCAGTCCATTCGGGACCTGAAGGTTTGGACCAGCCACATGAAGAGACAATCCAGACCGCTGAGGCCCTGGGAGTGCCCTACGAGCAGTGGAAGGCTCTCAACGAGATCGACGCTGTGAGTGTGTGTGTGTGTGTGTGTGTGGTTAATCTCTGTGCTCTGTGCACAGGGAGTGTGTGTGTGGTTAATCTCTGCTCTGGGCTCAGGGTGTGTGTGTGTGTGTGTGTGTGTGTGTGTGTGTGTGATTAATCTTTCTGGTCTGTGCTCAGGGTGTGTGTGTGTGTGTGTGTGTGTGTGTGTGTGTGTGAGATTAATCTCTACACTCTGTGCTCAGGGTGTGTGTGTGTGTGTGTGTGAGAGATTAATCCCTGCGCTCTGTGCTCAGGGTGTGTGTGAGGAGATGACGTATGAGGAAATCCAGGAGCACTACCCAGAGGAGTTTGCCCTGAGAGACCAGGATAAATACCGCTACCGCTACCCCAAGGGAGAGGTAGGACCCCGACACCGCACACAGCTCTCACGTGTGTGTGTGTGTCTGTGTAAATTGTGGTTGTGTGTGTGTGTTGAAAGTTGACAGGATTATGTGTGTGTGTGTGTGTGTGTGTGTGTGTGTGTGTGTGTGTGTGTGTGTGTACGGTTGATGTGCAGTTGACAGTGTATAAGTGTGTGGGTGCGCACTTGCGTGTATGTATGTGTGTGTGTGTGTGTGTGTGTGTGTGTGTGTGTGACAGATCTCTCCTGCTCTCCCAGTCCTATGAGGACCTGGTGCAGCGTCTGGAGCCGGTGATCATGGAGCTGGAGCGGCAGGAGAACGTGCTGGTGGTCTGTCACCAGGCCGTCATGCGCTGCCTGCTGGCCTACTTCCTGGACAAGAGCGCAGGTAGCCCTGACTCCAGCTGCTCAGTGTCTCATAGCTATTTTACCCCTCTTGGCCTGGGCTTCCCGCAGTATCGGTTAGGTACCAGCAGATTCTCCATGGTGGACTTGGTAGTCTAATTTATCGCTTCATGCATCTTTTGCCGAAACTCTGTGCCAACCCTCACTTGATTTGATTGGTATTATCAATTCCTGACCAATGGGATTATCAACAAAGCTCATCTCCAGAAGTTGGCATTAAGTTATACGACATTGGAGTGAGGGCCAGTAGGACTGGACTGCATGTGACCCAGGGGGCAGTAGTGTGGCCTGGAGATGGATGTCTGTCTCTTTTGTTCCACAGAGGAGCTGCCATACTTGAAGTGTCCTCTCCACACGGTGCTGAAACTCACCCCCGTGGCCTACGGTAAGACGACTCTCCCGGCGCGTCATACATCATACACCTGCCGATGATGTCAGATGCCATGTTTCACACACATGCTGATGATGTCACATGCTGCGTTTCCATAAACCGTTTCATGATGTCGCACGCTATGTTTCACACACCTGCTTACGATGTCAAACGCTACCTCACACACTGTGTGTTTCACATACCCTGCTGATGATGTCACACACCATGTTTCACACACCTGTTCACACTCCCTCTCATAGGCTGCAAGGTGGAGTCCATTTTCCTGAATGTGGAGGCAGTGAACACACACAGAGACAAGCCTGTGGTGAGTGTGTGTGAGTGAATGAGAATGTGAGGCAGCGAGTTAGTGAGTGAGCGAATTAGTTACCGAGTGAGTGAGTTAGTGAGTGTATAAGTGAGTGAGTTAGTGAGTGCATGAGTCAGTGAATCAGTGGCTGAACAAATTATTGAGTTAGTGAGCAAATTAATTAGTTATCAGTGAGTTAGTGAGTGCATAAGTGAGTGAGTTAGTGAGTTGGTGTGTGAATGAGTCAGCTCACTGCTTTGGTATGTTAAAGTGTCTCCTGTTTCTGCCGTAGAACGTGGATGTGACACGGGACCCCCAGGAGGCTCTGCTGACCGTCCCAGAGCACATTTAGAGGGGAAGAGGAGACAGACGGGTGGGGCCGCCTCTCCCCCTCACTCACACACCCACACTTACACGCTCATTTCCTTTCACCTCAGCCGGGGGTTAATTTTGCATCTGTAATTACGTTGTGACTGCGCAGTCGCGGTCGTTTTTTAAAGCGCGCAAAGGCTGGCCTGGTCTCGCCTCTCCTCAGGGTTTCCTGCACCATTCTGCCAGTTTTCACATCGGGGGCTCTGAGATTGGTTGTTCTCATGGAAACAGGGAATGGGCGTCAACTCCTGACAAGTCCCACCCCTCCCCCACCCCCAACGGAAAACTTGGTTGGCAAACTGAGGACCCCAGCTGCTTCACGGAGATGTTTCTTTGAGGAAACGTCTTCATTTGTATCGCACTGCCTAACAAAGTAAGCCTATCAAAGAGGAGTTACAGTCAGAAGTGATGTCATGTGATCACATGGGGCTGAATGTGGGCGGGGCTATACTTCGATGAGGGATGTCTCATGTTTTTCCAGTCCAATAGGTAGCCCCAGTAACAGAGAAATACTCACATAATCTGTAATTATTCTAACCTGAGCATTAAACATCTTTTGATAATTGAAAATAAAATATGAATTTGAGTTTGTTCATAATATAGAATCAAACCATTTACAAGAGCGGGGGAAAAGTTTTACATTTAAATACCATTCAGAGGAAGACCTCTCATTTTGGTGTGAAGGAAAGGAAGTTGTACATTTGTTTTTAAACCTAATCATTCTGGGTTATGTGAAAGAACGTCTGGCTCTAGGCATGTAGCAGTGAAATGGAACGGAGCAGAATGTAAAATCATTTAAACAGTGGCAAAGTGCAGAACAGGTCAGACGCAGGCGGTTGACGACAGCACGTCAGACTCTTTATGTAATGGACTGTATATTGAAAATGCTGCTTCACATTGCACTGCCACTCTCTCTTGCTGTACCTGAAGCAGAGTCCACTTAAAATATATACATTATAACCCATTGCGATCTGGGTCTTTGACTGGTGTGGGCCGCTGAGGTAGGGACTCAGTGAAACTCCCAGTGGATGAGCCTGGATGAGCATGAATTCTTCCAATCACATTGCGGAGTGCAAGTTGTGTCACTTCCGGGTCAAAGGGCATGACAATGAAACTGGGCTGTTATAGAGGGGAATAAAGGGGACAAAAGCACCTGGAATCCCCTTGACTCTTTGAATACTCCATCTTAAACCCCAGCTTCCTTAAATTACTCTGATCTCAGATCAGTTATTTGTACTAATCACTCACTCTGAATCTGTAACTGAAACCTGAAAGGGACTGGTGGGCCCTCTCTGTAATATATCCTTAGAATTCATACAGTCGGGAGTCCAAGCAGTCAGGTTAGGTTATATCTCTTCCTCATTTCCTTTCTAGTATTATCAAAGCGTAAGCTTACCCATAACCTAACCTGAACATTGGTAAAGATATTCCAGAGAGAGATTCTGGTTGATTGTACAATCTAAGGCAGTATTTACTGGTGCTTGAACTGTTAGCTCAGGTGCCTGCCCTTAGTGTAAAGAGAGCCATATGGCATATCTGTGGATCAGCACTAGGATAGTGCGTATCATTTTTTCCTACCCGTTCTATTTTCCTACTTTTTGTCACACACGTGTCCTGCATATGCGTGTATCTTTTTTTAAAGCAACTGCAAAAGTTTCTGTGCTTCTCTGAGACATTAGCTAATGTTCTTGGTTCTGCTGTGTACAGTCAAAACATGATCGAAGTATTTGTCACAAGGCTTTTAATACTGCATTTAATGTGTTGTTCATTAGTATAGAGTAGACTGACTAGGCAACTAAATTTAAGTCCCCATCTGGGTTTGTAAATATAAGTTGTTTATATGTAATTCTAATTATTTATTACACTACAGTTGTTTCGCTCCTCAAAATGAGCTGTTTGAGTGACATGTTCATGCGTTCATATTAATGAGCCACGGCACCTGATTGGCTGACAGCACTGACGATTGCACAATGCCCTCAACCCCTAAAAACATAAACTTTGGTCCAAAGATCACATACACTGAACGGAACAGTCACACACACACTGACCTCCATGGAGGCTGAGCAGGTCACATCGTAGGGGAGGTCTGACATCACAACGGGAGCCAATTTCAAACCACATCTAAAACAGCCCTGAATTCCAAAATTTTCACCATTGCAAAATGGCACCAGACTTCACACAAGATACACAAAAACATGCATTTCAACAAAAGTCATTAAAAATGTAACATTAACAATCGTGATGTAGCATTTGTCTTAATTTGAAAAAAAAAAAAATGTAGGCAATGTAGCAAATTTTGACATTTCAATTTTCAATTCAAATTCTGACTTTTTTTTTTTTTTAATTAAACGTCAATACTTGTTATATTTTGCTATGGTCGGAAAATTTGACAAAGTAGGAAAAAATGATACCAAAGTAGTGCAGCTGCTGGCTTAGCTTTGAGAAAGCAATAAAAAAATGCAATGTGTTGATAGTAATATTGTGATATATTGTGATGTGACACAAACCCAGAAGCAATAGTCATTGTAAAATTTAAATATGGAATTAAGAAGGTGTACAGAGATGTGTTCTAGATGGTTCAGTGTGTATGTGTGTAAGGCTTGTATTTGTTATTCCAGATCTTTCTCTTGTGGATAAATATGCTGTTGTGAGCTGATGTTTTGTGATTGTACGTGACCGCATATGATGGCTTGCATACGGTTGTCTCTTTATGGAGTTTGAACGTCGCCAAAATGTTGTAAGTAACTACGCTCAAATTCAAAATCACAGTTCACATGTACATGTAACATAAACTGAAAATGTAGAATGCGTCTCAAATACTGAATATATTTTACAAGTGCATTGAATGGGATTTACATACATTGAATGCAATTTACAAATACAGAGAGCATTGAACGACAGCCACATGATTTTTGGCTGTTTTGCCACATCCTTACTGCCAAATTTAATTTGGAGGTATGCCATCCACCAAATTATGGGTTGTAGGGGAATAACACTTCCCTGCATAGCACTTACAGTGTGACATTTCTCAGCATTTCCCACAGAAAGATCATAAGAGACTCAGACACTCGGTTCTTACAGACCGTAATCTCATTACCCTCTGACCTCATGTAAATACACAGAATTCAGATAAGACTTCACAATAAACACCCAAATTTAATTCAATTTCTATCTTTATCTTGTTCATATTTAGCTTCTCATTTTTTATTCTTTATCATATTGCGTCATCAAAAATATTCCTGTGTCGCTATTTTTAGGCTCTCAAGAAGTCGATGTAGTCAAGTAGCTCACAAGGCTAACAATGCCTTGTCCCTGGACGGTCAGGTATGACCAAAATCAACATATATCTACAAATTTAGCATAGCTGGACAAAAAGCCCTTTTACTTGGGATAACGAACAGGTAGATGTTTGTGCTTTATTCTACTGTATTTTGTGTGTTTATGCATTTCAAATCTGTAGGTCATTCCTTGTGTTTTTGTGAACTGTGCTCCATATTTGTCAGTTGCATTCTACAGTTGTGAATCTTGATCTACGTACTTACAACATGTTGGTGTCTAACTCCATATCTCTCTGTTTACAAACAGTAGTTCAGAGCAGGTGCTGTGCTGATCCGTTGATCTCCGTTTTTATACGGTCTTGCTTATCTGAAGGCCAGTGCCTTTTGTCAGTCTTCTAATGGTGGGGTAGAAATTGATTGATCTGTGCAAAGCTCCAGCTTGTAGAAATTGGACTTTTAAATTTTTTTACCTATCCTTTTTCTGTGGAGGTCTGTTGGGCCGCCATGTTAATTTGCACAGGTTCCAGTCCACTGTCTGTCCTTCAGAGTCCAGTAGCTGTGTCATCGCTTAGCACGACACTACTAAAGCACAACGAGCCCTGAGCTATGACCACTTCCTGCAGGGAGGCGGGGTTTTAAAATACCATTATAAAAATATGCTTATGGCTAGACACATACCCACCAATTGGTGCCAAATCAGAAATTCCATATTAGTAAGTAGCATTGATGAGCTGAGCCAATAAGTGGATTAGTTACAGTCTGTCTTAACCGTGTTTATTAAACCAAGATTCTAGAGACATTCTAATCAAGCTAATCTTCAGTGGTTAAACACAAACATGTTTTAAGAGATTCATTCTGAATGAGTCTGTAATAGCATTGCAGCTTCATGGCTAAGGGACTGGGGCTCTAGATAGGAGGTTGCAGGTTCAATTAAGGCACCACTGTTGCACCTTTGAGTACTCAACGTAGGTCACGTAATTTAATATACTGTACACCTGTGTCAATGGATCAGTGGAAAATATGTACAAACATACTGACGGGGGTTCGGCCACGTTGATCCATGTTTCCACACCAGCTCAATCACTGTGATTACAATCATCGGTGCACAGATTTTAAAATTAACTTTCAATAGATGGTGAAATAGCGCTTGCAGGGAGTCGCGTAGAAGGCACTGTATGATTTACAGTTGTCGTATGGGGCTTTGAGTCTCTAACTGGGTCTCTAATTAAAGTGTAGCAGTAGGTTTCTCTATTTTGTGTGCTGAGCTGGAGTTAAAGGTCAGTACTTTAGGAAAAAAATGGACATGAATAAAAGCACCATCTCTAACTACTAGCCTGTTCCAGGGTAATGACAACTTAATACACCAAAACGGGTTCAATGTTGTGTGTAGTCTCTAAAACAACTTACTGTGCTAAGTAATCAAAACTGTGAATGCATTGTTTTATTTTAATATGCAATAAAAATACATTTGTGAAGTAACATGTCAAGTGTGGGGGTATTTTTTTTATAATATCTAAATGCTGAAGAAAGACTTCTGAAATATACAGCAGGATGATCAAAAGTCATATGAAGTTTATGATGACAAATGTTAAAGGGTCATGGCTTTTACACTGTCAACCACAATGTCCCCCAACGATTATGGTTGGTTCAGTGGTCTTCACTCCTGGTCTTGGAAGTTGCAGTGTATGCTGGCTTTTGTTTGTCGCTCGGCAACTAATGACCAATTAAAGCTGGTGATTGCCCAGTTACCTCACCTCACCTAGTTTCTTGGGTCTGATCATGTTGTGGAATCTTAGGTGAAAGCAAAAACCAGCACGCCCTGCGGCTCTACGGTACCTGGAATGAGGACCGCTGGGTTGCCCTGTCGTAAGAATCTCAACCAGGCACCTCAGGATCACGGTACTCTACCAGCTGTGTTAGGTGAATAATGGCCAGAAGAAAAACTGTTTAATTTTACAACGAAAGTAAATTATCAAACGCAGACAGAGACATATGGCGCGGCCACCTGGGGGCCACATGCAAGACGTCCCAAATGTATACTTGGGCTTCCCCTAAATGCCATCCTGAATAACTTCCCACATTCCACGGTACCCTTGAGTCATCCAGTGGGATTCTGCCAGAAGGTTTCGCTGCCTCTCTGTTAATCTACCACAAAGAGACCCCCCCCTCTCCCCCACACACACACCCACACACACACTTTTCAGGAACAAAGGGATAGTGTAGCAATTATTCCCTTGTCTTCCATCCGTTAGACACAGTAGAGTCAATAGAAATGGAACTGGCATGCAAGAGACGTCAAACAAATATGCGTGCGCTTACGATTGTGTCTTATTTTTGCGCACACTCTCCCATGTCAGTCAGGATGAAGTCCCTGTTTTACTGATCTCAGTGGTACATGCTGTACATACATGCAAATACATTAACATGCAGAGAAATACACATATATGCATGTTAATAACTACATAAAATACAAAAAGAGATACAAATACATCCAAATAACCTGTTGGTGTGATTCATACATGCAAAAATGCTTCAGTGCAGTCTACTTGTAATATCTATATTTTCAGACTACAGCCCTGAATAAATACCAAATCATTTTACGGTTTATGTTTTCATTTTATACCCCACTTTATGTAGTACATACATGTTGTTGGGTACGTCAATGTTTGGTGGTTGGTCAGCTTGTGAGAATACTGTGCTACCACATATGGAATTAGCTGTATATTGACCCACTGTCGACCTTCTTTCCCCTCCAGGGTGTGTAGGCTCATATCCACTCCATACCCCAAGATTAAGAGAGCCTCTAGACCACAGGCGTCGTTTATGCTAGGGACGCTGGGGACACGTCCCCACCACTTTTTATCGTGGCCCATATCTTCCCCACCACTTTCAGAATGCATTTAGTTAGTTGAACCCGTCGTTGTCTCCAGCACTTTTTAAAACGAACTGACATCCATGTTTTACACCCTTCCCAATCATTGTGACCATGTGGCCTTTATTCAAGACCCAGGTTCAACGTTCCTCGCTATGCTCCTTCTTCATCTACACCCCTGTCTGCCTTTCAACTGTCTAAATAAAGAAAACATAAGTAAGGGGAAAAAACAGTTTGGGTAGCTGGACGGGATGGAACAGAGTTCACTATGGAATGGATTTCTCCGTTAAGTGGACTATGAGTACAAAAGGTTTCGAAATCCGACATTGCATGATATGGGAGACTTATGTTGACCTGCAAAATGGAAAATTGTTTTTTTTTTTTTTAAGGCCTTGCCTACAATAGCGGTCAGGTGGAATCGAGACCACAGAATATAAATATGTAAATATGTGTACTCCAGTTTTAGGTTTTTGAGTGGGAAGCTGAGAGAAGAAGAATAAACAATATTAATAATATATACAGCCTGATAATAATATATAATTATAATATTAATAAACAGTCTTTTTCAGTATCCATTATACCTGTTATCTTGCTTTTGCATTCAGATGTCAAGTACGGCTCTCACAGAGCTGCAGGTATACATGAAGAAACGCGCTGCAAGAAAAGTTGAATAAAATCGATACACTCTAACTGTTAGAATTTACCTGTTCAGTAAAGAGAATCAAATGCCAAACACGAACGCTAAAGGGACTGTTAACAGCACGCATGAGCAGGGTTATTCACTAGCAACTACAAATGTGACCGCATCCATGGAAAGATGCAGCATAGAAAGGAAACCACGCAGAGCAGCCGTGAGCGTCATTCAAAAACTTTTGCAAATATAGATTTGCTTTTGTTAAAAGTAGTACATCGGAATTGTGCAGGTATCTTCGTATAACAACGGATATTTGCATTTGGTTTTTGGTCTAGGACGCAGGAGACTATTATGTTTGGAAATATATAGTTGCAAACAAGTCATTTCGCTAATTTTAGCAAGACGCTGACAGGGAAACTTAGGTTATGTTTGCTTGTTAACGACTCAGTACATTAGTGCTAAAATTGGCTGTCATAAGTAAAGCTGGATGTTGGTTTAGCGTGCTGTTGCAGTATTACTTCTCTCTACCCCGAGAGCCACAGTACAACCTTCCTCGGATTTTTGTCCTACATCTTGATTTAATAAGCAAACAATCTCTGACTAGCTAGAATGCAATGAGAACTAAACAGTAGAGCCCCCAAACATTCGATTTCGAAATGAGCATTCAAAAACATTTATGTAAATGAATGCCGTCATATTTAGCCTAAGGTCGAGAGCGCTGGAGTCGGCAACCTTCATAGCTTAACCTTTTATTCTAAATTAATCAAAGCGATAAGCTACCGTTTCCCATTTTTGCTAGGGGAGAGATTAATTTTTAATACCAGACACATGGCGTGGTAACTGCACCAAAGGCATTTTACTTGGTTAGATTAGAACCGACCTCACGCAAAGAGCATGAATAGATGTAAAACACAAATTCTATCCGCTTGTACAACACACAAATACAGTCCTTATAACTTTAGATTGGAAAACTTTGGATCATTCTGTCAAAGACATACACTTTCGTGAAAACATATATTAAATATACCATCTGGTCAAAAGAGAAAACACTTCTGAAGACTTTGGGAAGAGGAGGCGTGATTACGTAAGAAGAAGATTACTTTATGACGCAGTCATAATAGCAGTCAGTCATTGATCCTCGAGGCTAGTTATTAAGAAATCATGTAGCATCCTTTGAAGTAGTTGCTCTTAAATTTATTGGAGTACTTTCGAGGACAGGCCAGAAAATATGCTATTCAGTTTCAGAGATCTTTAACGCAAAAAAAAAATAAATAAATAAAATAATTGAGTTCAGTTCATCCATTTTAGAAATATTGCACAGAAAATACCTTCTCAATTAAAATGTGACGTAAGAGAAGCGAACATACATCAGTACAATAACTGACCAATGGAATAAAAATTAATTTTCTTCAGACGGCAATCATGCATTTCGTTTAGGGATGGTATTTTAGCTAATTTATTTGTAGTGAGTCATTCCATAGGTTTTAAGATTGAGGTTTCCCGGAAAGTCGGCTCCTAGGGGTTAACTTTATCCCTACTCCCTTGTTCCCTGTTCTATGGCAGCCGCGTGCGAAATTTCCAGTATGTACCCACGAGGAGGAGTAGTACTAACCGTAGAAACACCACCCACACCTTACCTCTGTGCATACACGTATAGAATTGGAGCGCTTTGTACATATATCTCACAGTTGCTCTTAAACGGGGTTACCTTTAACACGAATTCTGGAACAAATTAATTCAATTGTCGTGGCAATGATCCAGACTAATTTTCAATTCCAGAAGCAGTTCAGTTCAGAAAACAAGAAGCAGTTGTAGAGTCGGTTCCTTTCAAGAAAAAAACTTTTTCCCTTTCTGTGTTACGAGCTTTTGCGGGGTCTGACGGACCAAAACTTTTTCCTTTGGATTTTCGAGATTTGTGCCCTGCTGGGTTTGGGAACACGGCGGCATTGATTGGCTCGTGACGGATGCAGGCATGGGAAAAGCTGCGCATAGTATCGGACTACTGTGGGTTGTTGTGATTTTCCTGACAGCATGTGTTCAGATGGGATTGTCAGAAAAGTACAGAGCGCGCATTGGGCCTCGGAATAACCTCTTTCTCCAGGTGAGTTTTTCTTGGCCGTAAACAGTGGGCATGCTTTAGAAAGTTGAATGTAGCATGCCGTGGGTTTTAAATTTTGCCAAGACAACAGCATGCCTTTACAGACTGATTTTGGTCACTAAATAATTGTCCATCATATCAAACTTTAACCCAAACCGTCTATCCACAGTCAGTTTTTGGCTGGTCTGCAGATGTAGACAAACATGCACGGGCGGATGTGGATGTATTGCATTTGCACACATTGCATTAGGGCAATCAAAAAGCAAGCTACCCTCCTCAAGGGAGACGGCAATACGGACGCACCGTTAAATAAACCATTCAAAAGTTCTTTGCGCATCCAGATCCGGGGGGTCACGGCGTAGCTCGGCAGGTGTATGTCTGAGTACAGGACGGCGGTGATTTGGCAGATTCGGGGCAGCACAGAAGCGGATAGAATACGAGCACTGTGCGGCACAGAACGGGGTCTCTCTTGGGGAGCGCTCAGTCCCCTGTATCTGTTTATAGACCTTTCAGGCAGTCTCCAGGTTATGTGGTCATTTATTGACATAGCGGTGATTTGTGAGCAAAATTAACATTTGAAACCCACCAGAGCACGCTCACCCGCCGCCACGCGCACACTGCTGTTCTTTATCCTCCCTTTCCCCGCCATTCATGAATAGGACCGATTCACTCTTTTTCTAAGGCAACCTTGAGGCCGAAAACCTCACTCGTGAATTCTGCAGATCATATCAAATGGGAGATCCCCCCACCCCACCCCACCCCAGTAAAAACAGGTCATTAGATTTGTTGATTAGCAGTACATCCAAGAGCAGAATCTGCGTGCAAAGCTGAAATGGCACTGGCCACGTGTTGCCAACTTGTCTCCAACTTTTTCGAAATGTTAATAGGAAAAGTGCCTCCTGGCACCACAATCAGTTCTGCAACACTGCATGCAATTTTGTTGCGCAACAGAATGACTTTTATAAAGATTCTCATTCATAGAATCCTTTCTCGGCCTGCATATCTCTTTTCCAGTTGGTAGATGATCTTTCTTGTCAGAAAGCATACATAAAGAGCTTACATTGATCACTTTATATATTTATTAAAACAGCCGGATATTTACTAACTCCAAACTGATGAACAATTTTTCTCAAGACTAAAAAGGTCATTTTGAACCAAAGTTTAAAACCTGCAACTCATGATCTTTGTCAGTTTGGTATCAACATTTGACGTATCTGTCTGGTCAGCGTTTCATGTGTGTCTTTTAGTGCTGTCTGTTTTAGGTCAGTAATTGTGTGTGTGTGTGTGTGTGTGTGTGTGTGTGTGTGTGTGTGTGTGTGTGTGTGTGTGTGTGTGTGTGTGTGTGTGTGTGTGTGTGTGTGTGCCAGCCAAAGTATTCCACATATAGGAGAGTCTGTCAGTGTAACCCCTGTAACAGGCTTTTGCTGTCTCTTCCAGAGGGCGAAGCGCGAGACCAGACCTGTCCGGGCAGAGGTGAGTGCATCCCCGTTGGTTACCTGCCATGACAACGTCCCCGAGAAACACTTCAAAGAGCATCGTCTCTCCCAGTGTGAAACGTATAGTGGCCCTGGAACGGCCTCTCATTGCCGCTGTGTTCTGTACAGAGCGACGGTGCTGGTACCTGGAAATCCTCTTCCTCCTATCGTTTAATGTCTGTGGTTGTAAAGCTCCCTGAAGCTCTCATGCTTCAACTGGGCTTGCCCACCTCAACACTCAGTACAGTAGAACCTTATCAATCCAGAACTCCAAGGACACTCAAGAACCTCACTGTTTTCCTCTAAGGCCATTTTCAGACTTGTTAAATATGGAGATCTTGTTGTGAAATCTTGTTTACCTCCTCAGAAGAGTTCATTTTGGCAAGCATGGAGGCACAAATGCCTACAGTTCTGAGTCAAGAAAACAGGACCTGGATGGTGTGGTCGAGGTGGTTTCCTCTCACTTGTAATTGAAACCTGTCCTGTATCCAACCAGTTCGCTTACTTAGAAGAACTCCCAGAGAATTTTGCATCGTAATTAAATGCAGGCCAAAGATTGTTTGGTTGGGAAACAAACACAGTGCTATTTTTGCAACCATGGTCCTCAGAGCCATTCCTTATTGGTACTGCTAGAGCCTCAGAATCTGTAAAATACATCACAGCTGTTGAAGTTATTGCTATAAGAATGAATTTCTCAGACCTGTCTGTGTCTAAATGAGATATGCCACTGAAATGTATCCACACAGCAGGCATCACACACAGTATTTGGGTCTCAGTTTGAAATGTGTCTTAAATGACAGGCTCTAACCATATGCTGAGTGGTCCGCCTGTAATAGCTATGATCAAACAGCGATTTTCCAAAGAGTAGACTCTTAGCGCTAATGGCAGCTGCCATATTTGTAGTCCCCCTAGTGAGTGTTCCTGTGTTTGAGAGCTGTTCCACTGCTTCTGGTTCCACAAACTTTGTGCAAGCCTGGTACACGATCGCTAACTTTTTGCATTACATCATAGGCATTTAGCAGATGATATTGTCCGAGGCAACATTCACAGTTAACATTTCTATCCACTATTTATTTGTGCTCTGGGATATATACTGAAGCAGTTTGGATCAAATACCTTACTTAAGGGTGCAATGGCAGTGACATACCTGGGAATTAAATCTATTACCTCTGAGATGAAAGCCCAGCTCCCTAACAATTACGCTACGCTGCAGCGGTAACAGCATAGCTAATCATGAGTCCTATGATGGTCCTATGCTTTGTCTAAAGGGCTAGCTCTCTTTCTAGAGACAATATGGTAATTTTCACTTGAGTCCAAATTGGACATACTGCCTCCCACATTGTTCATCAGTTTTGTATTTTATTTAACTTTTATTCATCCAGTTGAAACGCCCAATCAGACAATCATCTCTTGTTTCAAGGTAGACCTCGTCCAAGTCCAGGTCATTGCGAACAGCAGCCTAATTGCTAGGGGAATGACATTCTCTGGTTTCAACCCACATTATGTTTCATTTCCTGAGAAATGTCTATAATTCATTTGTATATAATGGATTGTCCCTTCTCTTTATCTTATTGTTTGCGTGGAGTGCGCTTATTGCAGTTATCGAACAATGTTCTGCGGAAATGAAGAACGCTAACTCAGTCAGAATCCAGGATTAGTCCCACCTGGTTCCAATGAATAAAACAGAGAGCATACAGACAGGCTTTCACATTAAACTGCTTACAGTTTCTTTCCCAAACAACTCCAGGGGAATGTTTGGAAAATGTACCACACGCACGGATAGTCAGTCATTGCATATCTTGTGCAAAAACACCAGATGCTCCAAAGTATATTTAGTCAGAGTAAGGATGCTCATCTTCATCCCATATTGTGTCATTTCCTGTGTGGGAGGGGCATCCTCCAAGATTTCAGTGTCCCCATCCAATGAGCATGTGCAGTCACCCCAGAGGTTTGATGGGTATGGCAATGGCATCCATAAGCCACCGCTGTCTCATTTTTCAACAGAGTTGGGCATCTATGGAGGATTCTGGAAAACGCACTACAAAATTGCAACAAACAGGGGCTGCCCTTGCAGCAAAATTGGTCATTGTTAAAACTGATGTGGTTGCGTTCTCCTCAATATACCAAGTCTAATTTGAGACAGGGTGAAATTTTAGGTTAAAGTGAATGAATTTTCGTCCTCAGCATAAAGAAGCTATTTACAAAAATCACCTGAAAAATCTACCTAGCAAGAGTTAGCAAGATACTTTATATAAAATACATAAACAGCAAATGTTGTAATATAAACATATATACATGTTTTAATTTATTTTTTTTATTATTTGGTCTGTCTTGTTTTGAAATGAGGTGGTAAGCTTAATCATTTTATCAGAATAGAGCTTGCTCTGTTAGGATACAAAATTGCATGCAATTCCGTTACATAACCAGCAGAAATCAGTGCATGCCATCTCAGAGCTGTGGTGAGATTTCAAATATGCCAGAAATATGTTCAGTAAATCTAAAGTAATCCTACATTGCAGCTTGATAGCCTTTGGAAAGGTTTTTTTTTCGACTCCATGACTTACCATTCCATAAGAGAAGCATAACTCAATTCCCAACACTGAGGATCGCGGGTACAGCGGGTATTTCTGCCAACCAAACCCTTCTCCACCTGATTCACGAATGTACAGTTTGTGCTTCCTTGGTTTTGGAAGTATACAGTTAGTGAATTCTCATGATGAACCCAAAACCTGCAAAATCTTGCAGTCTTCAGGCCTTGGAGTTGAGTATGTTGGTATTAGAATATTCACATACTAAAATTGTCATATACAACTAGTTCACAGTTACTACTGAAACACAAGTGCAGCAAGCCCGCTTGTTAGCCAGCCAGCTAGACAGCCCTCCAAAAATGCTAGCCAGCTACCTGTCTGTTGTTTTACAGTACGTAAAGTTCCAGGCCCTGGGAAGGTTGTGCTGCTTTGCAGCTGTCCTGCTGCGTGAATGTAACGTGTCTTACGAGCCAGATACACCTGATCAACGATCTCTGCTCACTCAAATTAATTGATTTTCTCGAGCGCTTCAGACCACTTCCCTGATTGCACAACCACGGGTAGGAATGAACAGTTGTCTAATATATAATTCCAGTGACACAGGCATCTATATTATTTTAACAAGATGGTGCCGAGAATGTTTTAATCATGTACAATCATTGAGGCCAACAAAATAACTAGCATTTAACTGAATTATGTAATCTTGAACATCAGCATTTAATATGTATTTGAGGGAAAAAACAAATGCAAACTTATTTTCCCTTCCCTTCAGGTGATTATTCATGACCGAACTAAAGGTTCTGATTCATGAGTTGCAGCATTTATAATCTCACCCAACCTAAGACGCGTGTATGTCGCATGTTATTTATTTGACCACTGAGCCCCTTTTCCGTGACATCTCGTTTCAAGCCGGAACATGCGTGCATTTTTCACATATTTCTGCTGCCAGCCATTTGGCCAATGCATCAAAAACAATGAAGGGTTTTTTTTTTTCATACAGTGCGGTTCAATTGGAACTATCCCAATAGATTACCGTAACTAAAGACAGCGTAACTAAGAACCGCGGGCGACCGCTTTCTTTGTGATTTCCAGCTGAAGGTGACGGATTTCCACGTACGTTGTACTGTGGTTTCCCGCTACGCAGCCACCACAGTGGAGAGCACTGTGTGGAACACGCTGCCGGTGACCAAGGAAGCCGCCTTCGAAGTGGATCTGCCTTCCTCCGCCTTCATCTCCAACTTTAGCATGTAAGTACAGTACTGACCAGACGCCTCTCTGTCTCTCTCCAGCTCTTTCCTCATGTCTCACTGTCTTTCTCTCTTCTTTCACACACACAGTCTTTCATTTTTTTTCTGTGAATTTATATTCAATTAAAATTTAGAAGTTGAAGTTTCTCTCTTTCAATGTGCTCTTTGTTTAAAAGCATTTTTTAAAGACGCTTTGAATGCTAGTCTCCAGAGTCTCTGGCTCTTATTCCGTCTTGATATCTTAATATCCTGTCACTGGTTTGTCTCTCTCTCTCTCTCTCTCTCTCTCTCTCTCTCTCTCTCTCTCTCTCTCATTATTTTGTTCATTTCCTCAATTGAATTTTGCAGTAAAATGTTCTTGAAACAGCTCCGGCTCACAAATATACTGTAGTCCTGAGAACATTCAGATGTGAAATACTACTGTGAATTTTACACAAGGAAAAACACTTCTTAGAAATACAGTCTTTCATAAATGTCAACCCCCCTCCCCACCACCCCCCAAATAAAAGTCAGGATGTAAATACAGGAAGAGATGGAACAGGCCCTGAAGGAAGGTGGTAACGGAAGGCAGAAATGAAAGGATCCAAACCAAAGAGGATGTGTGCGTATGAGTGAGTGTGAGAGAGAGTGAACCAGCGTGCTAAAAATAAATAAATAAAAACAAAAACTCCCTTAATAAGAGCTAATCATAGGCCCGGGGAGAAGCCTGGGGCTGGATTTGGGAGCGATGGCAGGTCAGGAGTGCATGAATAGAGGTTTTGTACACAGAAAGGCGAACATTAATGATGGCGGTGCAGACCTTTCTTTCTCCCTGCCCTGCAGTTTAGTCGGCGAACAGGCCAAACACGCACACACACACACACACACACACACACACACACACACACAAACACACTTATAATACACAGACATTCACTTTTACACAACTGTACGCCTACATACCCGCACATAAACAAACACACAGTTAGATTCACATACAAGCGCACTCACTTACATACACACATGCATTCATACACACATACTCAGCCAGGAAATCCATACACATAAATACACTTATATGTAAACAAAGACATACATGTACTTTTACACAAATACACTCCAAAGTGCTTGCACACACACACACACACACACACACACACATTTGAGCATATATGCAATCATGTACTGCTATGCATGCTAACATGGGCATACACACACACACACACAGACATTTACAGTCTGGAAAGGTCTGCTCTTCTTCATCTACTGAGAGGAAAATTCTTGAAGTGTTTCCATTTCATTAGTTCATTTGAGTTTCTCACAGAGTGACTGAGTTCTCTGTTCACTGCATATTCTCCACTTCACTCACTCACACATATCCCAGCTTACAGTGTACCTCACAAATACAGTTTGTGTTTGTCCTGTTTGTTCCACACCGCATGACAAAGACTCCCTTTCAAGCTGGTGCAGGTTATTTCGGTCATGTTTTTCTTTATTTAAATATATTTTTATTCAAAGGCTGTGACTTGGCTTGCGTCTCTTCTATTCCAGCCCGAAAACAGTTAGCTGGTCTTGACTGTGACTTAGTCATGGTTAGGGCGTATTTCATTTGAAAAAGGTTGAGATGGTGGTCATGTTTTCGCAAGGAAATCGCTTCCTTACTTTTCACCTTTACCCTGTTTTTTAGGGGCACGCGATTAATTCCGTTTTCAAGGGAAACTCACTTTATTACCTGAATTTGTTGGGCAAGTTTTCCTGTCCAGGTCAGCTAACATTCAGTAGATATTCACACAGCGCTCATTTAAACAGCTGGATATTTCACTGAGGTAAAGCGCAGTCATGGGTAGGAATGAATAATAGTTGTCTAATATATCAATCCAATGACCCAGGCGTCTATATTATTTTATCAACATGGTGCTGGGAATTTTTTAACTATGTACAATCATTGAGGCCAGCAAAATAACTAGCATTTAACTGAATTATTTAATCTTGAACATCAACATTTAACATTTTGTATTTTAGAAATGAAAACAAATTCAAACATATTCTCCATTCCCTTCAGGTGATTATTCATGACTGAACCAAAAGGTCTGATTTATGAGTTGTAGCATTTGTAATCGCGTCCCTAATACGAGTACATGTCGGATGTTATTTCTCTGGATATTGAGCCCCTTGTCTGTGGCATCCCATTTCAAGCTGGAACATGAGTGCATTTTTCACATATTTCTGTGTTCTGCTGCCAGCCATATGCCCAGTGCATCAAAAACAATTATGGTTTTTTTCATACTGCGCGTTTACTGGAAATTTGTCTGTGGCACATAGCTTCAGCCTACCCTTGTGGCTCACACAATCAGGTTCTGAACATTCTTCATTTTAAAACTGATGTGTTTTAATTTTATCAGAGGAAATATTTTTTGGAAAAAGGGAGGAAAGGATTTATACAGCTGGATATTTCACCAAGCTATATTTAAGTACTATCTCATGGGTAAAACATTCGTACCATCCAAAATGTACACTGAACACCTGGTTGCTAACCCTTGCCCTTAAGATCCGCACTACAGTCTTAAGTAATAATTATAACAATTTTGGAGCGCTAATGCTAACACAGTTCAGTATAGGCTGAATGTTGAGTGTGTCACGCCTTGAAGAATTCTGGTTGAGGGGTGTATACGTGTGTGTGACAGAGAAACCTGCACATCACAATGTTTCGATCACACTGGCCACATTACAACTGGTCTGCACAGATCCATCCCCATGTGATACATATTCAGCTCAGTGAATGGAGTGAGCTATCCAGATAAGATCAAGATCAGTGAATGGACACAGATTTCGAACATTAGAACTGAATTCCTGCAGCCTGTGCTTTGTAGCCGCGGAGAGCGAACTACATAGCACAAGTCTAAAGTCTTGCCTTACCCTTATCCAGCCTTGTTTTCTGTGATGGAAAGACCTATTCAGAATTAGTGAGTGTTCAAGGATCATGAACAAGCATACTTTCCGTTGAAGAGCGCACAGACAGTGCTACAAACACATAAAACGATCGTCGGTCGATGGATCGTTCCTGTTTAGACTGGTGACTCTGTAATTATGAGCTTGTGTGTCATTCGAGTTCCACCTGAACAGGAGAGAGTGCCAGGTGTGCAATGATCTGTCAGCACAGAATTTTTCCACAAAGTACTTAATCCCTGTCTGTTACCCCTCCCCCTCTTTCCTTTTGTGTAGAACCTCCAATGGCAAGGTGTATGTGGCACAGGTCAAAGAGAGGGGCGTGGCCAAGAAGATTTATGATGCAGCTAAGAAGAAAGGGAAGACCGCTGGGCTTGTGGCCACCAAGTCAGTGATACTACTTCTGCTTAGATATTTACAAAGTCATTTTGCAGTCCGACTCCACTGCTGTTTACAGCTCTACTGCCAGTTAGATCTTTGCCAAGTCAGTGTGATACCACTTCTCCATAGATATTTACAAAATCATTCTGTCTCTACTGATGTTTAGATCTATACCAGACTGGTCCAGCACTACGGCTGTTTAGATCTCCACTTAGTCAATGTGATACCATTAGCCTTTAGATAGAACCAGCATTTAGGTTTTCAGTGCAAAATGCTAAGTGCCTGTTTAGTTCTTCCTGTGTTCTTGTTATGAAACTGTTTGTTGTAGGATGTTGGTAGGAGGAATTAATGGTGTTTTACCCCCCACCCCAGGGAGCGGGAAGTGGAAAAGTTCAGGGTCGCTGTGAGCGTGCCCTCAGGCACACGGCTGTCATTTTCGCTCACATACGAGGAGCTGTTGTCACGACGACTGGGTCGGTACGAGCTGGCACTGGGCTTGAGGCCCGGGCAGCCCGTCCAGAACCTCTCCTTGGAGGTGACCGTGGCGGAGAGGTCCGGAATCAGCTTCATAAGGGTCCTGCCCCTCAGAGAAAGCCGCCTGCTCTCCAACACCGTCTCAGGTACAGGTGCATGTGGTGTGTGCCCATGTGTGTATAAATGAGTGTGCCTGCTTATACCTACTAATATGTATGTACAAGTCTTTATATGTCTGTACAAATTTGTATGTGTGCGCACAGAAGGGAGTTCTCACAACAACAGTGGAGAGCACCTTGCTCTAGGGCACAACGGTAGCACCCTACCTGGGAAAAGAACTTTCTTGAGTTACACACCCAGCTCCCAACCCATTATACTACACAGTTGACCTTTGAGAAGGGCTTAAGGGCTGACAGGATAAAGGAGTCGCTTTCTTTCTCTCCCTCCCACCTCCCACACATTCTCGCTCTCTCTCTACCCCTCTCTCTTGCTCGGCCCCTCCAGGTGAGGTGGAGCCTCCCCCATCCACCCAGGTGGTGCAGACCCCCCGCTGCGCCCACGTGAGCTACACCCCAACCCTGCAGCAGCAGACCAGTGCCTCCCCAAAAGGGCTCAATGCTGACTTCATCATCCAGTACGATGTGGACCTCACCGACCTCATGGGGGACGTCCAAGTGAGATACTCTACCTGAGACTTACACCTGTACATATGCACACACCCACTCACACCTGTACAGACTAGTCAATATGGGAGTTTACAGTAATAGTAAATACAAGCCTTATTTTAATGTAGAGTCCTGTGTGACATATTACAAAAATCAGAATCGATACAGTCATTAGGAGTTGAGGTGTCGATTAGTCGACTAGTTTGGCCACTAGTTGGCGCTGTGAGCATGGACTAGTCCCGGGTCAAACGATTGCATGATTCCGTGGTATGGGAGCTTAAGCAAGAGCAGCGAACATGATGCATGACAAGAATCAGACTGTGTCTTTTTCAGTTTCTTTGCACTTCAGGTTAAGGTTAACATGTTCAGGTTAACATGTTTGTACATGCCTTGTGGTTGACTGTCAGTGAAATCATTCTATGAACTCAATTTTCATTAATGAACAGAACCCATCTCTAGATCTTGTATATCACATAAGAGAAAGAACAACTTGTCAATAATTTTTTTAAATAATCAGTATTCAGTTAAATCAGTATTTATGCAACCCCTAACAGGTTCAAGTGTTGAGTGGTTTTCAAGGTCCCCATTATAAAAACCGAAAATCCTTTGACTTGTCTCGTTGTTCAGATCTACGATGGATACTTTGTGCACTACTTCGCTCCACGTGGACTTCCGGTCGTACCCAAGGATGTCATCTTTGTCATCGATATCAGCGGATCTATGATCGGCACTAAAATCAAGCAGGTAGAATTCTGCCCATTTGTTGTCCCGACACTTGCTCACTGAGCTGAACAATCAAAGTGGTACTTGAATCCTTATTGTGTGTGCTCCTGTTTGATGAAGCACCCTTAGAATTATGCCACTGGAATTCAGTTACAAGTTCAAACTTCTGACAAGCTTGAACCGTAATGAATAGGAGGGTGAGAATGTCCATTTTCTCTGCTCAGACAAAACAGGCCATGACTACCATCTTAAGCGACCTTCGAGAGGGAGACCACTTCAACATCATCACCTTCTCAGGCGAGGTGCGTTTGCAGTCTTTGTGTAACCAACAGACACATCTAGTGTATGTAAATGGTATACATTTTTCGCGGAGATTCCTACTTTTAAATCAGGCCTGCAACCTTTGGATCATGGCTGAGTCATTAACACATGTACCTTGCTGATGTCTGTGCAGGTGCACACCTGGAAGAAGGGCAGGACAGTGCAAGCCACGCGACAGAATGTACGTGAAGCAAAGGACTTCGTCAAGAAGATCCAAGCAAATGGGTGTAGGTTTCACTGAGTCACTAACCGAGTGGACCAATAACGGGTCTTCCTGGGGGAGAGGTGGGCCAATCACAGGCTTTTTTGCTGGAGGGTGGGCCAGTTACAGGCTGTATGTTTGGGAGGGTAAGCCTATCAGAGGCCAAGTATATACTTTAAATTTTGCTTCTGTCTTGTCCTTGCTGTCTCCACCCTGTAGGGACTAACATCAACTCTGCCCTGCTCGCTGCGGCTCAACTGGTGAACCCATCGCTGTCCGCCAAAGGGGCTCCACGGGAGTCCGAGCGGCGCGTACCCCTGGTGATCTTCCTGACAGACGGCGAGGCGACCAGTGGCGTGACGTCAGGAGAAGCCATTCTGCGGAATGCCCGGGAGGCCATGGGCAAGGCTTCGCTGTTCGGCCTGGCCTTCGGCGACGACGCTGACCTGCCACTGCTGCGCCGGCTGGCCCTGGAGAACCGCGGAGTGGCCCGGACGGTGTACGAGGATGCCGACGCCGCCCTGCAGCTCAAGGGCTTCTACGACGAGGTGGCCAGCCCCTTGCTCTCCGATGTCCAGCTCTCCTACCTGGACGACCAGGCCTTCGACGTCACCCGCGCCCTCTTCCCTAACTACTTCCAGGGCTCTGAGCTGGTGGTGGCGGGACGGGTGAAGCCAGGGGTGCAGGACCTGAAGGTCTCCCTGACCGCCACCGACTCCAACAACTTGCTGAAGCTGGAGAATGATGTGCCCATCAGCTCAGCCGGGGACAACAGTACATTGCTGTCCTGCCCGGGTGGCGCGGAAGGGATCTCCAGCTTTGTGCGCCGTCTGTGGGCGTACTTCACCATCAAAGAGCTGCTCCAGACCAAGCAGAACAGCACTGATCCTGCCACTCAGCGCCTGCTTATGGAGAAAGCCACCAACCTCTCCCTCAAGTACAATTTCGTCACCCCTGTCACCTCCCTGGTGGTGGTAAAGCCGGATGCCGATGAGGTCACCCCAAGTTCCACTGCCAGCCCCTCCACCACCACGGTGTCTGCAACTGCCAACACCCGCACCACCACAACCACAACCCGCACCACCACCACCACCACCACCTCCAGTACAGGTGCAACCACACCAGTCTCTGTCCACACCTCCCTGTCTGTGTCCAAAACCAACCCTCCCAACACTGCTGTTACCAAAAAGCCTACCTCCACCTTCTCCAGCCCCCGGAAAGGCAAAACCAAACCCGACAGTGGGCCAGTCTCAAAACAGCCCCCTCCCAACCCCCCCTCTGGGTTGCACACCACAGGGCGCCCCCTGCAGTCCCCTCATTCAAGCAGACCCTCCACCACACCCAGCCCTGGAAGAACCGCCGCGTCCCCATCACCCAAAAAAACCACCCCTGCCCCGCCTGGTGTGATCAAAACTGCCCCAGCATCCCTTTCAGGCAAAACCTCCGCTCCACCCCCCAGTTCTGTCAAAACTACCCTTGCGCCCCTCAGTCCATCCGCCAGCTCTGTCAAAACAGTTCCTCCTCCTACCTCTGGGAAAACAACCACCCCAGCTCCCATTTCTCCTAAACCAGCCACCTCGTCCCCTACAGAGAAACCCTCTGAACCCTCCCCCTCCCCCTCTCAGCCTGAAAACGGGACTGCGTCTCCCGCCGATATCCAACACCCTGAACTCACCACCCTCATCCTCTCGCCCTCGTCCACACCCCCCGACACTGACCCCGAGACCATCGAGGTCGCCACCCTGATTGCCGCTACCTTCGCCCCCATGCCGGGGGCCACTGATCCCCCCCGACTCTGGGAGGCAGCGGGGCTGCTGGGTAAGAAAGGCTGTGCCCCACCGCCGCCCGCCCCCTGCGCCTCCTCCCCACCCTCGCCAAAACCGCCGCCACCCCTACAGCTGCACTCAGCTGGAGGATTTCGGACTGAACAGAGGTGTTGGCGCGCTGCACATGTTTCGGAGGTCACATGTGCTAGTGTGTGCCAGTCATGATTCAACCCTAAATTAATACAGCAATGGGAAGGGCCTAATTTGGAGAAAAACCAATGAAAATGTAGATATAAACAAACAGACGTATACTGACTCCTCCACCTGAATGAGCAAGTACCCAACCTAAGAACCCCCCCCCATCCCCCGCCCAGTATATATGCATGACCCATATACGCACTGCACGGTGGAGGACATGCCCTCCCAGACAAAGGGGGCCACTGTCGCGCACACCTCAATGCTAACAAACATCTCACTCTGATGGGAGTCCCTCCCCAATGTTCCCTGTCTATCTGTTTGTCTTTGTATGTCTTTGTTTGTAAATGTGTCTGTCCCTATGTTTTTATGGTACATTTTTATTCCTATCTCTGGCAGTAAAATCATGTCACATTATCATGGTTCTGCCCATAGTTATCACTTGGCTCCAGTGCTAACCAGCCAATCGGCTAAAGCAGAATCAGCACGCATACGATAATGTCTCATATCTGCATATGAGTGGAATTAAAAATATATGTATCAGGGGATTGTCACCTCAGTTATGCAACTGTTAAAATGGATACATGTAATGAACAGGATGAAGCATCTGGAAATAAACCCAAGGAAACAAACATATCACTTAGCCATGCTAAGCTAAAATAATACTGTATGGCATTTGCATAACATTTTTCATGGATCTCAAAGTGTTTCGCCTTGGAAGGAAACCAAAGCACCAACAGAGCCTTATGAGGCAGACTTACAGAGACCTGGCCTGTCCAACAAAAAACTTTCCCTGGGTTTATTTTCCCATAGGACAATCCTATACAGCAGTAGGCAAAACATTTACAAACATGTCAATATTTAGTTTATATCATTAGTAATTAATTTATAAATCATTTAAGATTTGCTCATAAGTTTGTCGACATTAGTAAATCAAACTGAGACAGGTAATCACGATTGCCTGCTCTCCTGTTGCTTGTGCAAGGTCATAGGTCACCTTTAAGGCTAATCTGAGAGCCTCAATAGTTGCCAACAGTGACCAATCGATGTTACAAAGTCAAACTTCCCTCAGACCACGCACAGTGTAATTTACTAATGTTTACAAACACATGAATAAATAATATATAATGATTAATAAACATATTACGAATGACTATAAACTACTTATTATGTGATTATAAGCATTTTCTTTACATTACCCAGTCTAAAGTGTTACTCAGCAGTCCTCTCCAGAGATATTGGCTGTTGAGAAATAGGTGTTGCAGAATCCTAGGCCATGGTTGTAATGACAAAATATCCTCTGTGTTTCCCTGTAGATGTCTCCACTGTCATTCAGGTTGAGACCAAAGGTATGAATTAAAATCAGCCACTTCAGTGCCACATATAGTGTCAAATGCTACATCACAGAATGGAAAAGTATCACACTCAATCTAATACCACATCAATCACATTAAATATCACGTGACACCAAATGTCACATCCAGTCAAATGCTACATCAAAACAAATACCACATGACATTACATGTCAAGTGACATCAGATATCACACCAAAGTTATATTAGATCAAATATAGCATCGCACCACATCATATTCTTGCATTTCGTGTCACATAACCTAACACCACTTAACAGGTTCTCTCTCTCTCACATGTTACATGTCACATTGCCGCATATTGAAACCATTTTCTCATGTCTGCGTTTGTTTTCCGTATGTGTTTTTTGGAATTTTGGTCTTAAAGGTGCAACTTTCCAGAACATTTCCTGTTGCTGATATGCTACTAATGCAGTCAGTATACAACTAGGAAACTGAATAATACACAAAATATTTAAAAAACTATATATATATATTTTTTTAAATTTGTGCAGTTGTACACTGTGCTGATCTGTTTCTCCAGTATAACCCCATCTCTCCTCTGTTTCAGCTTTAGACCTGGTGAAAGGTAAGGGTCTTTTATCATTCCAGCAATACAATAGTATCAGATAGTTTAAAAATAAGATCGTTATTGACTGTAAATATCCTTAGTTGATAATTTTAACTTAAGGCCATAACAGACAGGTGTTACAGGTATCTGATATGTGATACAGGAAACCGATAATACCAGGAAATACAGGTTGCTGGTACATGATACAGATTACAAGGTTAATGTGATACAAATGCTATGTAGGCGATACAGGTGTCATCTGTTGTTTTAATCATACGTTTATGTAGTGGATAAAGACTACATGCAGGTTATACTGGTAACAGCCAGGTAATGTAAGTTACAGTGAGGTGTCACAGGTATGAGGTGTGTGATACAGGTAGGAGGCAAGTGATGAAGGGAACAGGTATTAGAGGCGTATGGAAAGTGATACACATGTTCACATGACCCCTCTGTGAATTATTTTTTCAGATTATGATGCAAACTATGACTACGACTATGACCTCAGATATGATACCAGTAAGTTAAAGGGGCATTTCACTTTGCCAGCATCTTAACGTCTCAGTATCCATAGTTTGCGTACCTCCAGTGTGCCTTCATGAATGGGGTTAAATCATTTTCAGGTGGCTCTAAATGAACCAAATGTGTCAGTTCAGAACAGGAAATGAGTGCGCCTCATTCATTAAGACACTCAAGGTATCTTTGGTATGAGCTTAAGGGCGAACCAAAGTGAAATGCCCCTTTAAAGGGCAAATAGAAACGATGGAGTCTACCTGCGCAGGCAGGATAGGGACCTTATAGAGGTGACTGTTTCTGATATCGGAAACTACCTGAGAGCGTTTGTGTGAGAGTACGAATGAGTTGTGCATGAAATCATTTTCTTAATGCATAAAATACAGATTGTTTCTCATTTGCCCTTTAAAAATGTTCATCACACCAAACATCATACAAAAGTAGATCCTGTGTAAAATTAACATGGTGCAGAATTATTAAGGTGTTTGCTGATTTGAATTAGGATCAGTAAGAAACAGCTATTTTCGATATTGAAATGGAACCGTAACTGGACTGAATCTACCTGCTACTGCATTTGTGCGGCACACTAGCAACAGAATTAGAGGATATTAGGAATACAATAGAATACAGCACAATAATTAAATAGGATGTCATGAAACGGACGATTAATAAGGTAATGTGTTCTTTCATTCTGTCATTCCTTTTATAGGTTTACATTGCCCTAGGTCCCTGCTAACTAAGTGTAGTGGTGCATGTGAATTAGTTTTGTTTTTTTTTATCTAATGCTTACTACACTGTGTAATGCTTTGTAGTACACAATTTAATTGTTTAAGAGTTCACGCCCGTTTCAGTTTCCGTCACCTGTGGCTCGCATGTATTATCTGCTCTGGAATTTTGTGGTTTAATTTCCGGAATGATCAGTTTTATAAAGATGTATGTGTGTTTATCATGTCTAATCTCGGATCTGTTTGTTGTTTCAGCTGATGATACAGGTGAGTTCAGCCCCCAACCCTGACCACCTTATACCCTCAGCCGACCCTTCCCAAATACAACATTACATGTTCTTATTTTCATAACTGACCGCTTTACTCGTTTGTTTCTTTTTTTCTGTGAAACTTAACCAGAAATAACACAGCAAATCACAATAAGACACAACGTCACAATAAGAACAAAAAGTATATTACTATGGGAGAACATTGCAATACTGCAGTTATATAAAGAACATAGATGATATGTGTTTGCTTTTGAGAGCGGTTTTTTTTAGACAGTTATGTCAAGCAGTACAGTACTACTTGTTTTGAACACGTCTAGTTCTCTGTCTGGCTGAGTTTTGTTATGATTTATATATCGTGCACTTCTGGAATTTTACAGTTTAGTAGAGAGCCAACAGTGCTATATGCTGTTCAAAACAATGTTAACAGAGTAGGAGTGAACAGGGAGTGAAGCATCGGAATGGGATTTTGAATGGGGGTGTGCGAATGGAATTGTGGTGTGGATTGAGATAAGATGTGAGGGCTAGAATGTATTTGGACTGTAGAGTGTTTTGAAGCATATTGTACTCGGTAGTATCTGCTCCTGGCCGTTATAAAATTGCTGCTTGATTCCTATGATTCCTTTACATTTTTGTCGAAATTCTTTCAGATGACTACGACGACCCTCAGCCCGGACATCACCACACCTCCCACAGAACCTTCTCCTCCTCAGGTAACAGGCATTGTTGTGTGTACAGTCGGCCCTGCCTTATCCACGGGTATGTGGTTCCAGGACCCCCGCGGATATGCAAAAACCGCAGATCCTAAGGACACTTTATAAAATGACGGAATTTTACCCTATACATGTTCATAACTTGAAACCCCACCTATATGTACTACCAAGAACTGCTAAAACCCACGTAAATCATACTGACTACAGTGTTCTAGCATACTCTGCACACGGGAATTTTAAATGTCTTTTTTTTCGAGAATATTCTGGATTTTTTACAAATATTTTTGAACCACAGTTGGTCAAAACCGCGGATGCGAAACCCACGGATAATGGGGGCCAACTGTATTTCCAAAACACATATTTATTCCAGGTAGTGACGTAGATGAACTTGAATTAAATCATTTTGTTACAATTGGCATGTGGATATATTTGACTAATTGAGTTATTTATAGAATCAATAACTCAATGAATTTTCAACATTCAAAAATATACATAAATAATAATAAAGAAGAAAAAAAATACTGTTGACAGAGGACTAAAATGTGCTTAAAATTTGAACTTGCCCAAAAAATGAGTGGTATGCTAAATATTTGGATTAAACTGCATCACAGTGCTGTCATCTCACAAATCCTTCTGTATTTTCCAGTGGACGGAGACCCCCACTTTGTGGTTCATATCCCCCAATCAGATCAGAGCCTGTGCTTCACCGTCGATGGCCGAGCCAATGACGTGCTGCGGCTGCTGGAGGACCCGGAAATAGGTGCCAGCAAGTGCCCCTGACTGACTTTCAAGACACAAGCAAAACCCTCTGCTCTTTAAACCTGAATTTGACTTACTGCACTCTTACATGTTTTGGTGCTTGTTTTAGAATATCGTTAAAATGCAAAAATACAATCACAGTTGCCAAGACCCTATTAAATAGCTCAGCAAAACTGTACGTGTATGTGAGTTAGAATAATCCTGGATAATTCTAACATGTTATTTTAAATAGATACTTATGTTAGGATGCGTTAATGTAGATTTTGCTTGAAGGCGTAACTGATTCAGAAACAAGCTGATGGCGAAATGGCAAACCACAACTCAGACTCTGACAGCAGAGATCTGTGTCTTGGGCACCAGGATGAGGGCAGTGCGGCCATACTTGTGTGATGCAATAATTCAGAATATTCAGGAAGTGGTAGTAGTTGGTGCTGGTGCAACCAAAAATTGGACATTCCTTGGACAAACTGAAACCAGTTTTCAAATAGTTCTCTTAAAAATGATTTGAATAATTAATCATTTTCATATCTGCAGGACATGCCTGTATACAGTTGAATTCATGTGCTAATATTATGGATGAATGACAATTTATAAAAAAATGGGTAAAGTTTTTTCAGTAAAGTTTGTTGCATTGGCTCAAATTAAAGTGGACAAGCCTTTGAGATCCTGTAACTGACTGTTTTTTCTTCAGGCATTATCGTGGACGGCCACCTGACCTGGGCACCATCAAAGGAGGGGTTTGAGGACCGGAGCCGCACCTACTTTGACCAGGTCACCATCTCAGCGGCCAAGCATGGGGGTATGATCGTCACGGTGACGATGGATTCCGTAGTGGTGGAGGGGGAGGGACTGACGAGGCTGCCCACTGACAGGCCAGGATCGATAGAGAGGCTGGGCCTGAGGGTCACCCTGGACGACCACCTGCGCTGCTGGGTGGAGCTGGGGCGGGGCCTGCGGTTTCTCATCCTCTTCCACCACTACAAGCACCCCAACTACCTGCAGATCGCTCACGTCGGCTTCTACATAGCAGATGGCCATGGCCTTCCCCCTCACGCAGGGGCTTCTGGGTAATCTCAGTTCTGATGACTCATTAAAACTCACACCATCATTTCACATCACTGCTAATTGAACACATGCTAGTTCATCCCTTCATTTAATCTTCTAGCCACTCTCCCCACACATTGTTTCTACAAGGCTCAAGAACTACATTTCCCACCATTCCTCACTCTTTTTCCTGCCACAATCTTTAGGTCAGTTTCAGCACGCTGACATGGAGATCCTCCAGACCAAGTCTTCTCTGAGGGGTTTGGCCCGCCACGCCCAGGAGACGGACGCGGAGCACCTGGCGGAAGGGGTGCTGAGGATCGGAGAGGTGAGAGTCACCGTCAGCCTGCAGAAGAAGAGCCTGAAGGACACAATTCGGAAGCGCCACCAGAGCAGTTGTTGGGTGGTGTCAAGGGGGGGCTTGGATGCTGTTCTGGGCCATCCTTATGAGAGCTACGTGGTAGATCATGTCTGAATGTGAAGAGAGAGCAGCTGACGGCATGATTTCGGGGAGGGCGGGGGTCATTGTAGACGGGTTTCTCGGTACGTGTGAATGTGAAGGCTCCCCAACAGTATACAGGCTTTCACAGCCTAACGCTACAAAGAGACGATTCTCCTTCCAGCTTCCAACTCTGCAGTCAGTCTCCTAAATCTGTTCTAAATAACACTGTAAAACATACTAAACCCACAATTATAAATCTGTATAAATATGTGTTTTGCCTTTCTTCCACTGATCTGGAGTCAGCTCCTGTCACACTTATCATATATGCCTCAGTTCATTATGTTACTTTTTTGTATGTTTTGTTTTTTTTTGTTTTTTTTTTAAAAAAACCTTTATATGAGTTGAGTGGAGTGACATGTAAAAAAAAAAACTATTAACAGTGGTATATGCTAACTTCAGAAAATGCAACAAAGCTATTCATTTGTTTCTCGTCTCTTACGTTGTAAAGTGTGTATATATGTTGTCCTTAATAAAGACATTTTTATGAAATTGATGTGTCTAAATGGCCACTCGCCTTTAAAATAAAACAGGCTCACGTCAGGCCTCCACATGGCACATAAAGTAAAGGTGCTTCTCCATGATGTCGCTATGTATCCTGTTGCTTAGCGACCAGCTGTGACAAAATGGAACTGGCATTAGAGTTACTCAACTCCGTCCTGGAGCTCCCCAACACACGCTGCTTATCGATCCAGCCTCATTAATAATTCATGAGCTGTTGACTGTTTCAGCTGAGGTCTTTTAAATGTGTAACATGGGACGATGCTCAAAACCACAGTGCTGAAAACAAACGGTCATGTTTCCAAAACGCATTCAAAATGTATTAATTTTGAAAGAGGCTTATGGTTTTAAAACATCAAAATTGAGGTAATAAGCCTGGTAATAAGAGTAATAAGCCCGTCTTGAATTGTGTTAAATTATGTGTAATTGTTCACTAATGCGCTTTTTCCAGTTGAAAATAGTAGTGTTATGGTAGTAAATCTACCATGCCTACATTCCCAGTTGGACACACCAAAACTCTGACATAAGAGAGAACAGAAGTACTCTCACACATCCCAAACTCAACACCGTAACTGTAAAAGCTGATTGGGGGGGGGGGGGGGGGGTCTGACCCTAATTAGCCACATGACTTGCATGACTGGGATGGACCCTCTCCTCTCTCCATCTCTCCCTCTTCTCTTCAGAGCATCTTTCAAAACAGCCGTAGGGTGAAGGAAGCCAGAATCTGAGGGTGAAATTACACTTACAGCAGGAAATTATGAAACTTGAACGTATGTTTTCAACCTTCATCAAGATATTGCCTGAAACAAAAATGAGTATACACAGTGGTATTGTGGGATTGAATTTGGGCACCCCTAGCATAAGGGAACGCGTGACTGGTATCTGAATCTGAGGAGTCATATGACCAGATGCCGTGCTTCCTCTTGCATCCGAGTCTTTGGGAAATGAGAGGTTGGGGCCGATGACAGTTCAGTTTGGGTTAGGAGAAACATGTCCGCAGGGAAGAATTTCTATCAATAGGGATTGCCATGTCTCATGGCTGAATAGCACCCCCTTCTGGTCAAACTAGCGCCCACAGCCTGAATGCATAAGGTCGCTCAGGACAAGTCTTCCACTAACTCCTTTATACTGCAAGGTCAAGTTGTGGACAGCAATGTGAGAAGAAGCAATGGCAGCACATAGCCTAACAACACTGCACCAGGCAGACGCATAAAAAGTGTTGTTCTTCAAAAATTTTCACAAAATAAAACACTGAGTGCAAAGCGGTAACCAACAAGCTTTGGAGTTTCTAGAACTTCTGTTTCCTCACTTTTTAGAGAGGTTAGCTTGCTGTTCCTGTAGACCTGCAGACTTCCACTCATTTTGTAAACGCAGCATTGGCAGAGGTGGGGGGGGGGATGGGGGGATATCTACATGTTGCAGGCACAGAAATTTAAATGGTACCATTGAGTTCCTCTGACTCTGCCAAAATTTCCTTTAACGCTACTGATATAGAATTTTCATAACTGCGCTCTGAGCTTCATCTCAAGAAATTGATTTCATTTTAGGTATTTAAGGCATTTAGCAGGTGCTCTTATCCAGTTTACATTTTAACACACAATCAATTTATGCAGCTGGATATGCACTGAAGCAATTTAGGTGAAGTACCTTCCTAAAAGGTATAGCGGTGGTGTCCTAACTGTGAATGAAACCTGCAACTCATGAGTTATAGCCCCATCTCACTGCACAGCCCTGCCTGTAACATTATAGTACAGTGCTGCAATTTTCAACTTTCATGAGTGGAAATTTTCAACACTTGATTTAAAACATCACAAATCTGCTATCAGATGTTAAGCAATGTATTCAAAACTTTTTGAAAAGTTGTGAAAGGGTGTATGCACACACACACACACACACACACACACACACTAATAATCAAATCTGTACAGTGCACACAAACTCTCACCACTTCCACATTTCGCCATGTGCCTTTTTATTTCATGTTTTATTTCCTTTTTCCATTTTTTTTATTTCTTTTTTTGCACAAGACATTAGGTACTGTTCACATACTAGTGTTGGAATAAGGACCACAAGCCAGCTACTTGTCAGTCTGAGTAATAAGTTAACGACAGTTCAAAGAGATATTTCTGTTTTTCTGCATTATCCTTCAAAAGAGCCAAATAAAATTATACTAAAATTAAATAAAAAAAAACAAATATATATTTTTTAATCAAATAAATAAATGTGGTCTGGGAAAGGAGACAGATTAGTGAAGGAGGACAAACCCCAAACTTCGGTCTGTTCGTTAAATAAACGCATAACTACTCCAGTCTCACAGCATTGAAAGTCACTGAAAACATTAAAATTACACAGTACAGTACAGATCTGCCACTTCAAAGTTATTCCACTGACCAATAGAGAACCAATATCTAGTAGCTTCGATTCAGGGATGGCCTGCTCTGGTCTAGGTAGGTGTGTGTGAGAGTGTGAGTTAATATGGATGTGTGTGTATCTCTGTGAGGGGGGTGGAAAGAGGGAAGGTACTACAATGGGACAGAGTTTAGTTATCATTCGTACCCACGTGAATTGGGTGGGAGAGACTTGATTGTAGGATAGGGTGCACCCCGAAAACCTGGGGGGACCACAGCAGATCTCCCAGGCTGAGGCTATGTCTTCCTCTACTAACAAAGACAAGTAATTCCTTGGTGAGACCCCTCACTCTGCATTACTTCCTGTTCCGGGCCAAAGAGTTCCTTTCCGCTCAGTAAACTACACAGCTCTGGCAGTAGCTGTGCTTTGTGAATATTCGTGAGCGGCTGGGTTTGGAATGTATTCGTGTCACGCCCACATCCGTGGCAAGACGTCTCGGGAGTGACCGGGATGAGGAAAGGTTCTGCTAACGACTACTCAACAGCCTTAGACAACACCCTGAATGTGTTAGTTTCCGCGATGCAGGGACATAGCTTTCAATGCTAAACGAGGAAAGTGAGGAATCGCATTACTACAAATACAGAATTTCTGGAATCTGTCGACTGTTGTTGCTATTGGTCCTTGCAGGGGTCGTGACCCCATGAACCCAAAGACCAAATGAAGTAACTCTGTCCACTGAGGGGCTTTCTGTGAGACAAGACTGTGGATATGAGGAGCCAAATGACACAGTCGTCATTAGCTTACCTTAAGACATGCAAAAACATAAGAGCAGCAGCCTATAGATCCAGCCTTAAAATCCTGCGTTTCAGGTCATCTCATCTTACATTACTACTGCTCTGTCCAGTTCTAGCCAATAACAAAACATTTCTCAGACTCTGCTGAGATGTTAGACTGTTAGCATACCGAGTATCTCAAACATAACTCGTCATAATGAAATCCTTTATAACTTTACTAGGCAAACCCTGACATAAACACAAAATCATAAAAAAACTACAGATTGTATGTATAATATTGTTATATTGGTCAGACTGTATTTCCAGCACTACCTATCCAACTGGTCAATGATAGCAGTGTCCATTCCACCTTGTTTCTCCCTTCCACTAAACCTCTGAAGCAACACAACCGAAATAAATTAAGAGTGTTAAGACACACAAAGCACCTGACAGGAGTGACTGTGGAGTTAAAAGTGGGAGAGGGGGGGCTGCCAGTGTCAGGGGACCTACGTTAAGGAAGGAGGGCTGAGGAATTTGTGCCTGACCAATCACAGCGTGGCATCTCACAGATCCATTTCCTGTCTTTCTGACTAATCACATTGCAACCCAAGGACATTTCCTGTTTTTCTGACCAATCTCCAGAGGGGGTGGAAGGGAGGGCGGACATCAGCAGGAATGAAGACTCTAAAACTAACGTGGGAAGGGAGGAGATTAAGCCCAAATTTTAGTAGCAGGATCTAAACTTTTCTATTGCACAGGAACCATCTGTAGCTCAAGATGACTCTTGAAATTGAAAGTTTTTAAAAGATTTCCAGCCAACTTTACCTAAAGGGACATCTCAAGCAAGGGGGAAGGCTATAACGGTAGCATCTACTAAGAGAAGTCAAGGTTGACATCTGCAGTTTAAGGCTTAAACCCACTTCTTGACCAGCAAACAAACTTTCATTAATTGGCACCTTCTTTTGTGGTCAAAGATTTCACTGTCACATTAACTGGGCGATTATTCAATTCACCTTCCTACAGAGCAGTCACCAAATTTTAGCAAATTTCCACTGTTGTCACGTTCCAAAAACCATTCAACAAACCACAACTTGCACTTGTACCATCCTTTCGCATTCCTCAAATCAACACAAAATGTTAGCCTAGCTCTTTTTTTTTCTGATCTACACACGTAAAACATAAGAAACAACACACTAATGTTTAAGTTAATGGTGGCTGGTCAGTCTGAAAGAGGTGTGACGCGGGACTCGAACCCGACGCCATGTTCCAGCTCTTTGATTCACCAGCTGAGACCTCAGTCTCCGTCCGTAACAAGGATGAAAAACTGCAGTGAGACTTTTCCGACTTACTTTCCTGTCACATGACCACATCACAATGCCTAGCTCCTCCCCTTTCTTGCATAACTTCCCTCCTCCTGCCACACCAACAAAACCTCTACTCCTTCTGCCCTGTGGCTACCTCCACCATTCCCCAATCCCCGCACCCTTACCCCTCCCCCTCGCTTCTCCTTCACCATCTCACCTCTCCTTGTAAAGTCTCACTTCAGAATTTCTGCTCATGGCTACTTTCCTTTTCCCCTCTCCAAAGTAACTTCATAGGCCCAGCCAGTGAAAGCAAAACTCACCTGCACCAGCTTTAGTCCTAAAGCTGCTCTGGTCTGGACCAGCTGCTTACTGAAATTATATTACAATAACAAAATACCGCTGCCAAATCACGCAAAAGAAAAGAAGCAAAGGGTTATGGGAGGGGCGTTGGCAAGGGGTTGGGGGCAGGGAGGGGAGGGCAAGGAGTGCTCTAGTAGGCCTATTCATTTTATAATTTTAACTTTTTCTTCAGACGCCCTGTCCACTGGCCTAGAGTTTTTAGAAAGGACACAGGGCACATATTCAATTAACAGTGTCGGAGGAGAGATGAAGAAGGCGAGAGAGAGAGAGAGAGAGAGAGAGAGAGAGAAAGAGACGGAGAGAGAGAGAGGATGAAAAAGTCAGCAGGGTTGACAGATGTGATCAACAGAAGCTGTTCCAAGAGAACGCAGTGACAGGAGATTCCCAGGCTTCCGACTGGCCAATCCAGCCTTGGCCCCGCCCCTCCCCCAGAAACCCCTCCCACTGAGGTGGTCTATCTGTCATAGTACACTTCCTGTGAGTGTGATATGCATGCGTGTTAATGAGGTGAGACAGGTGTCCATTGCCATGGCGATTAGACCTCTGCCGCTTTGAACGTCACCTCTTTTTCTCAGACATTTATGAATGTGAAAAAGACAAAGGGAATGTCGGTAGTTTCCTTAATTGAACAGTTGCCTTAATATCTCTCACCAGTTAATACATACTAAATTGAAAATGAAGTACAGTCGGTGACTCAGGATTTCAGACGTGTCTGCGTGTGAGTGTGTGGTGTGTGTTCTTGACTGTGTGGCGGGTCGCGATGCATAAGCTTCAAAGACACAGACAGAAGCACTGAGCGGCGAAACAAAGTTAAAACCACATCGAGATTCAACGTAAAACTGTTCCTGCTGAAGTCTTGAAAGTGTCACGACGATACGTGCTCTTTGCGATAGTAGCTCGCAGAAATAACTTTTACATTATGCCTAATGGAATGAAAAAAAACGTTCAGAGGTGTCAACCCTGCTTGTGCTGCTGGGGAGTGGAGAGAGAGAGAGTGTGTGTGTCCGAGTGTGTGTGTGTTTGTCTGTGTGTGTGTGTGTGTGTGTGCGAGTATTTAGTATGTGTGTCTGTGCATGTGTATATCTGTGTGTGTTTGTAAGTTGTAGCATGTGTGGTCATGTAGTCTGTGCGTGTGTGTGTGTGTGTGTGAGAGGAGGTGGAGGGAGGTGAGATGTTGGGGAAGCCAGATGCGTGCAGTAACATTGGCTGTGTCCCAAATCCCCGCCCTCTCCAGCCACGATCCAAACTCCGCCCCTCTCCTGAACACGACAACGCCCGTCCCGCCCCCTCTCCCAGCAGCCCCTCCCTCTCCCGGAAGCCCCGCCCCCTCACTGCTCCTCCTCTCCGAACACGTCGTTCTGTTTGCGCTTCATGTTTTCAAAGTCGAAGTCGCTGCCCGTCATGCGCTTGTAGATGTCCTTGATGTCATTGCAGGTGGTCTCGAAGTGGGTGGTGGCATCGTACGCCCGGGAGGCAAAGATCTGCACACAATCAGAACGGTCCCATAACATCAGCGACACAGCTGAAAGGCTTAATGAGCAAATCTACTCCTACAACAGTCAGTGTCATTCACATCAGTGTGTATGTGGGTGTGACAGAGAGAGAGAGTGAGAGGCTGTGTGTGTATGTGAGAGAGAGACAGAGAAAGAGAGAGAGTCTGTGTGAGTGTGTATTGTGTGTGTGTGTGTGTGTGTGTTTGAGAAGGAGAGAGAGAGAGAGTGTGTGAGTGTGTATTGTGTGCGTGTGTATTTGTGTATGAGAGAGAGAGTCTGTGTGAGTGTGTATTGTGTATGTGTGTATAAGACAGAGATAGACAGAGTCTGTGTGTGTGTATGTGTATGTGTGTGTGTGTGTTACCTGGCTCTCTGTGCCATCATCGGTGGGCTCATAAAGGTCACTGATGGCCACAAACCTGTACCAAAACAAACAACAGCAGGACCAAGGTCAGACAGGGCACTACTGCATCTTACCACCAGGGGGCAGTGTGTTAAACAAAATGTAGATTGATCCCCAGATCAGCAGCACACAGACAGACAGGAGGACGGGTATGGAGGCAGAAGGGGGACTGACTTCTGATCGATGGGCTCCAGCAGCTCCAGCGCGGGCTCGATCTCGGCCTCCGGCTCGGCGGTCTCCACCGTGGTGCTGACGATGGCGATGTACTTGCCCTGCGCCGCCACGTTGTGTGCGTAGGAGATCATGCACACGTAGATATCTGCGCGAGAGGGCACGGCAATGTCAACTCAACCACACAACCGAAACATCAGTTTCTATTTCATTTCGCTCAGAGACAGTAAAAAAATGTATAATAATAACAGAGGAGTAACAAAAATGACAAATAAATGGGTAGTGCAAATTATAAGAATGATGGAAAATAAAGGTAAGATGGCAAGGTAGAGAGATAAAACCGTTAACAGAATTAGTACCAGAGGGAGTGATTAAATGAGGCTGTGAACAGAGCGCTACTGGAGACAGAGGCACAGATGAAGGAACAATTATCACTTTGTGCTGCAGGTTCAAGATATTATCCTTTTCCAGTTATCATTTTGTAATAAATGGTATTAAAGCAATTACACTTATTATGTGTCTACTTTACAGGGACTCTGTCTAGTGTGATCTCAAAAAGGGTACATCCTCTCCACAAATTCTCCACCCTAAAGGAAATACGAAATGCAGTAATATGTTGTAAAATATATTGCAATTATCTTTACAATGTTTCCCATAAGGACATCAGCACAACTGCATTGTTTTCCTGATGGTATTCGGACACAGGATTTGAACCTGCAACCCTCTGGATGAAAGCCCAGTCCCTGGCCTATGCCGCTTCAGTATCACCCTCACCCTGCATTGCCTACCTCACCTAGTCCAGCCTGTTTCGCTACTCTGCTCACATGACTCCTTCTTACCATAGTGGCACCCTCTTCTGATTTGCCTTGCCTCGAGCAGCAGTACACTACCTAACATTATTATAACGTAATATAGAGCTGGGCTTGCAACCCAAGTAGAGCACTGCTGTACCCTTGATACTTAACTTGAATTTCTTGTGTAAATATGTGTGTTAAAGTGTCTTTGGTCACTCTGAATGAGAACATCTTCTAAATGCTTCAAGGTAATGCGATGAAGTACACTGTAATGAAATGGAGTGCCACTCCCATTTAAGCTGCCCTACCTTATTACTTTTATCACCTGGTTTACCTTGCCTTAGTTCCACTCTAGCCTTACCTGGTCTACCTTAGCACTACCCTTACCTGTTTTTTTTTTGCCCTGTTTTAGCACCGCTCTAGCCTTGCCGCAGACCCACCTGACTTGCGGTTGACCTGGTTCTGGGGGATGATGATCTGGCACGAGTTGGCGTCGTTGGTGTTCTTGATCGGGTGGCTGAGGATGCAGATGACCCGGATCACCTGACCCGCCTTCCGGACCCGGTCCTGGATGTAGCTCGGGTCACAGATGAGCTGCTTACAGCGGGCCACCTGCGGGGGAAGGGGGCAGGGACACAACCGTGAGCATGCGTAAGAGAGAGAGAGCTATTGTGTTGTAACAGCAACTATTACATCATCTTATAGCTGTTATGGTCGGAGGTGGATCTGGCAACATGGTATTTGTCTCTGGTTGGTGTGCTAGCCTATTGTATACACTTTTGTAAGTCGCCCTTGCTAATGCTAATGCTCTGCTAAATGCCTGAATGTAAATGTGAATGTAAATATTACAAACAAGCACTTAAACGTGCAGGCTAACGATTGTCATCGGCAAAGCACGTGACCGCCGGCGCCAGGACAACGGGAGTCGAGGGTTTCCCCAGATCAGCGGGTTTTTACCTCTCCCTCGGACTTCACTCCGACCACGTGGCCGTCCTCCATCACGATCTCCTCCACGGGCTTGTTCAACATGTAAGTGCCTCCATATATGGCACTTAACCTGGAGAGGTGGGGGGGGACCAATCAAATGCAAGATTTTAAAATTGTGCCTTTTGGTCCAATCACAGGAAAGCACTTCATGTTAAATTTTGCAGAAATATCTAAACAAACACCATGAAACAACCATCCATTTGCTTAATTAAGGCCAACTCTATCATGCTGTGTGTGTGTGTGTATAAGTGTGTAAGACACACTGCGATGTTCCCCACAGGTGAAGGAGGCTCACTGACCTGGCGAAACCCTGGGGAAGCTCCCCAAGACCATACAGAGGGTAGAGGTAAGGGCTCTTCCCATAGCGAGCCAGGGACTCGCTGTACAGCTTGATACGATTAATAGTCTCCAGGCATGGCTGGTCCAGGTAACTGAACAGAGAACAGACACAAGCATTTTTTATTATTATTATTACTATTATTATTGTTATTATTATTAGTGGGTGTGTCATTGTCATTGGATGCAAATGTAATGTCATGCGAATTATCAATATTATGTTCTTGTTTTATTATTATTATTATTATGTTCTTGTTTCATAATTATTGTTGTTATTATTATATTATTATTATTACTAATGCACATGTATTGTCATTACAATTAAGCAGCAAAATGAGAGACACAGACTGGGAAAGAGGGAAGAATTATTATTATTATCATCATCATTATTATTATTATTATATTCACATGTAATGTCATACAAATTAACCAGCAAAATGAGAGACACAGACAGGGAAAGAGGGAAGAGAAAGACAGCACAAAAGACTAAAACAGGCATGACCTGAATGTAGGAAACTTAGAATAAGAGTCTCTTTGTTTCACAAGCCCGAGTAAAGGGAGGAATAAACACTTCCATATTTTTGCTTTCATCAGAATGCAACATACAGGATCATCTGATGTCACAGCTGCTCCCAGCAAAGAAGCAGCGAAAATAAATTTGAAATAACCGTCTGACTTAGTACGGTCCTTTAGCCTTACTTTATATTGTGAGTGTGCTGTGGAAATGGACATTTACAAATGAGGGCCTGCCTTAACAAAGATGTAGTACAATTTACATGGAGACTTCATACAAGAAATCGTGCTTACTTTCAATATCAGTCTGGTCTTCCATGAGCTTGCACTAAACCACACCCGTTAGGGCTTAAGTAGTCGATAGCTTCAGCAAGGAAATGATGATGTCATCCGGGAGTCAAATAAAAATACTATTTTCAGAAAAAAAAGTCTATTTCCCATTTTGTTTTGGTGTATTCGGCAAAAAGCTAAACGTTATTTAAAGGGTGCATTCGATCAACAACTCCATCAGGTGTATATTGTGCGACTCAGGTGTAGACTAACCCCGCCTGCACTTACTCGTCCGTCCTGTAGAGGGCCAAGGCATGGCCTGTGAAGTCTATGACATCCTGGCCCAGGTCGAACTTCTTGTACACATCCCTCATGGTCGTGAGTTTGGGGTCCACGCCCTCGAACGTCTTGGGGTCGTTCTCATCGAAGTTGGCCACGAAAACCAGGAACTTCCTGAATCTCCTCTTCTCGAACATCCCCATGAGATCTGAACGCAGAACGCAGGAAATCAGGACAGAGACGGGGTCTAACGGGTGGCAGGATATGGTCTCAGACTAGCGTAAACACTGCTTTTACTCTGTGAACAGCTGAAATAACTCTTCAGAACTAACGTGGACAAGTCGTTTGATGTTAACAGCTGTTCACTAGAAACCAGAGACTCCCTATGTGTGTTCACTATAGCTATCTGTAACATATGGGGACTTTTCCCTCTCCATATACTGTCTATGCCACAATAACATTGTCAAGACCATTAAAAATTCTTCAAAGTCTTTGTCAGACACTGCCCTTGCAGTACCCTTTTACCCTGGGAATTAGGGAGAGATCAGAGACTCAATATTCACTAAAACTATTAGGTTACATCTGGTTTGCCTGAAAAAAACAAAATCCCCATTTTATGTTTTTTTCAGTACCACCCTTGAAACCGTGCTTGATGGCTACTCCCATTTTTATTGCACTTGTGAGACGCTCCCTTACTTGAGGCAAGCGCTTCGGTCTCTGTGGAGGGCACTTTGTAGATCTTCCCTCCCTTGTACACAAAGCTGCCCTCCACTACCTTGAAGTCCAGGTATCGGGTCACCTCTGTGTACAGTAGCATCTTCACCAGCTGGCCTGGAGGAAATACATTACCCACTCCTTATTATAAACAACTCACAAGGGGACAGCTCCAACCATAGGGTTCTCATACGCAGGCACACACACACACACACACACACACACACAAAGACACATACACACTCACACAAACGCCCACACATTCACAAACACACCAACACACAGAAAGTATAATAACTGTCAACAGCGACGCAGACAGAGAGCGCTAACCGTTGGCCATCAGGAATTTGGGGATGAGGTCAACGTTCCAGTCTCTTCCCCGTCCCATCGACTCCGGGGGGCTGTCAGGAAGGCCGAAGCGCTTGTACAGCTGAGACAGGAAACACAATCCAACAGCGTGAGATCACATGACACAGATCATATGACAACCGTCTGCTGAGCGCAGCCAGCTAAGAGGGAGGACAATGAGATAAAGAAGAAAGGAAACCGGGGAAAGCAGAGAGAAACTGGAAGGGCAAGATAAAAAGGGGGGAGAGAAGTGGGTAGAAAGAAACATCGTATCACTGATATTTCAGTAAAATGTCGCTAAAAACCACAAACTATACAACAGGCTGAGCTACAAACTAGAGAGTCAGACATGCAGGAACTGACCTTTACATCATTATGGTCCTTAACCTGTTTTACTAAATAGATCCCGACCATTAAAACCAATTTTCATCTATACTTGTTTACAGTGGCGCCTCCCATCGGAAAACCCTCTCCTCCTCAACAGCGGAACATTTTTCTTCTCCTCACCTCCTCCAGAGGAGTGATGGAAGAACTCTCGCCTCCATAGTATGGGTTGCGGTCCATGTGGAGAACCTTCTTCCCGTTCACGGACATAATCCCGGACAGAATGCATTCCTATGGAGACACACACACGCAATTTTTACTCATGGAGGTTGGGTTCACGCTAACAGTTGAACACAACCTAGCAATTTATCGTTTCCCTCTGAAAAAGTACTCATCAATAAGGATTTAACAATTCATAGAAACCATGGCATGGTGAGTACCTTAGTTTTAGGGTCAGGGTTTAAATTCATTTTTGGTACAGGCAAAAATGACTTACTAGCAACAAATTTTAATATATTTGATGAAACATGTTAGGCATTGCCAGAAACAAGCTCTGCTCACGATGATTAAAGAAATCATGAAGGTATTGTCGACGCTGGTTCTTTATCCATAATGAAACTCATTCCCACAGACACTCTTGCATTATTCCGCCATTTTACCGGGAAGGGGTTCTGTGGGAATGAGGCCAGAGTCTAAATGCTGCCAGCTTGGTTCTGCAAATTCCAGGTTCAAGGCTTATTCAAATCTTTAGTAATGTGTTAATAGACTATTTATGGGAACATAGCTTCAACATTGATGTGAACTTGTGTCTTGATACAGTGGGGCTCTCGTTGCAAGAAAAAAAGCAAGCTAGAAAGCAAAATCAGTGAGGGGCAATCGCTATAGTAAACTACTGGGAAGCCTAAACTTTCCCGGGCAGAGATAGGGATAATGGACGATCTTCCAGCTCTACTTGATGTCCTCCCACCATTTCAGAAAGATTGGATGCCCTCCTGCGCTTTGCTAGCTTAAAATGATGTGTTAATGAGAACTGAATTTTGAACAGGCGTTTATTGATCAAGTGGGTTAAAAAAACATTATTACTCGCTCGAGAAGCATATGATGTAAAATGAATATGCAAGGCTCTGAATGTTTTTCCTCGTGATTGTCCTTGAGATCATTTTATGATTTTTTTCACGTTGTTTAATCTTTAACGATCCAATCCACTTATGTAGTTTTAAAGAGATGGGGAAAAACCTATTTCACTAACAGCTGTTTTAATAGTAGTCCCCGTGTTAGCCACTGCACATTTTCTTGCTGGGGAAAATTAACTTTTATTTTACTGACAGTCAAATACGTTTCCATACTACTACCCGAAAAAAGGAACAGCTAAGGAAGCAAAAAGGAAAAAATAAATATTTTATCGTTAACAGACAGGTCAGTATACTGACCTCAGAAGACCACAGACCTTACCAGCACGACTGTATTACATACTGTGTTACCATAAGTTATTTATTCAGTTATGAGAAAATGTGTCTAGTCAACCCATGATTAGAACCGTCGGCTTTTAAACTATGACTGTATGTTACAACGTGTAGATGCAATGAGTGGCATCACATTTATACTGCGCAAATAAATGCGTAAAGTGCTAAATCCCATCTCACTATAGAATGCTGGACGGCACGATACACTGTCTATCTCCATACATTTTATTTTAATTTTTGATGTACAGTAACAGGGGGGTTTTGAAATGAAGCTGCTTGAAACATCAGTTTTTCCTTTGGGTAGTAACACGCATCGCGCTTCGATTAACGTCCTTATTTTCTTTTTTACTTGCACAGATCAGTGACTCCCCCTCCCTCACAACTTCTCTCTTCCTTTGACCGTCTGCGCAGAATCATTCATTCTCTCTACCGCTGCCTCTGCCACTGTTCCGACGGTGCAGTGCACTCTGGGATACCCCGGTCTTCCAAAACCCCACCCAAGACACACACGATCTGCGCTGCAGCTAGTGAAAATGGAACGTGCTATTATGCACTGGCTAGCGTCGGGCAGCATTAAGGAAAACTTACAGAAGCGAACAGATGCTACCCATCACTGCAATATATGCAATCATTACCTGAATATACGTATTTTAACGTACACAAGTGTTCTCTGAAGCAGACAGGCTACTACATACAAGGCAGGGGATAGACTGACATTCAAACCTGACTATCATGGTTACGTTGCATCTTAATTGTGATTGTTGTCCTCTGCAATATGATTTTGATATAACAATATTTAGGGGCCTCGAGACGTCGAGATATGACGTCACATTGATGCTGTATTGTAGTGTTATGTAACGCAGGCATTGTGTGGTGTTTGTATGACCTGGTCTTCTTGATTAGTCATGAAATAATAATAATAATAATAATAATAATAATAATAATAATAATAATAGTTGTTGTTTATGTTATTGTTTTGACTGATATATTGAATAATATCCACAATAATAAAAAGTGTTCTTTTTATTTAGAATACTTCCTTTGACAGAACTTGCCAATTACTTATGTATTTCACATATCAAAATTACTTGCTGTGCCAATTTTATGCGACTAACACCCAAGTGAATCCCCTCTGCGCCAGCAAAATTTGATATCTTACAATATAGGGTTTACGCCAATGTAATCCCAAGACAATGATCCTCAAAGATTATTATATAGCAGCAAACGACAATAGCATGTATTATTTATTCCTGCATAGGCGTGGAGGTAGGAAACAATACGCAAAGTGTAGTCTCCTCTGTTACAGTCTATCGAGAATCTCTACCTTTTTCTGCTTCAAGACAAACGCACAACAGGGCGTGTTAACTGGAGCCTTCAGCGGAACATTATACAGGGACGAACAGAAACACTCTCGCGATCAATAATTCAAACCGTTTTTTTTTTCCTCTCCGCCGTTCTTGGGCCTGTCATATACGAATACGGTGTGTCACTAGGGCCTACATCCATGACTAGTGGATTTGAATGGTACATTTTCACTGAGGGACCGAACCATAATCTCTAAAACGGAATGCCTTTGCCACAATGAAGCTTAGGCTAGATGTGCTTCTTAAAATATAATCTTCTCTGTTTAAATCAATCAGTGGGGTGAAGACACATGCAGGCCGTTTCAAAATACGTTGATAACATTTGGTTGGCTAAAATGTCTACATGAATGCTTTATTGTTACACGATGCTTTATTGCAAATTCCAGTATTGAAAGTGCCAGTGATGCAAGATGTCAGTGAATCGTTCATCCAGGCTCTGTCATTAAGGAAATACATCCTACGAGCTGTTTCGAAAAGCTATTTCTTTTCACTACTTTACACGCCGACATGCATTCTGTATTGCATCCGGTAAAATTCCCCATCCGTTTGCGCGGCTGTTTATTCCTAATAGATACTCACTGTGAGTCCGGTGCCTAGTACGATCACATCGTATTCCTCATCCATGTCGTATCACCGCTGCTCCGGTCCTGCAACTGCCTGGTGAAATTCAAGCAAAATATGCCAGAATAGAGATGAATACGCAAATGCACGAATATGACCAGATTATTGCTTTTTCGCTTGATTGCGATACACGGGATGTCGCTAAATAAAGTTTTATTTATTTAACACTGAATTCAAAACGATTCCTGGAGTGAGTATTGCACCCGGCGAGAACGACCAAAGATGGCCCTGTCCGTGGAACTCTACCTCCCATCCCAGATTCGTCCGCGTCGGGAAATAGTACCCCCCTCCTCCTCCTTGCCCGGCCCACGTCACCCCCTCTTCCCCCTCTCTGCTATGGAAGAATTCAACATTTCCTGTATCCCCGCCCACCCCCGGGCAGTGTGTAGGCAAAAATATTAAGCGGATAGTCCTGTGATGCAGGTATGAATTTACATGTTTAAAACACATTTAAAAATGCCAATGCTGTTTACTCTATTGTCATTATTATTCTCTAACCCCCACTGGTGGAGACGGTGCAGTCAGTGACCTTGGTGCGCAGGCTGCGGTATTCCTCCGCCGGCTGCGTCGCTCCGCGCCTTGCGGGAATCGATACCTCAGTGGTACAACCAGGGTTCGGGTGCTGAGGAGAGACGTAGCCTACCACAGCGCGTTTTCCGTACTCGAAGACGCATAGGCCACCCTGACACAGATTAACATGCTCAGGCACAAGCGAACCCATATATCTATGTGTCATTTTAATGAGATTCATCTTCGACCATTTAAACGCATCACCTAGCTACATCTAGGCTACATGAATCTACATTTACATGCATATTTTAAATGGTACTACTTACGGCTTGTAAACATACAAACGCCCTCCATTGTTACGTTAGATTTTTTTTCGTAAATGAAAGCCAACGTAATGTCACGTAAATAAAGTTGTTGCTGAAGGTTAATATCAGATAGCCTACATTTTGCGGTTAAGCAATTTATACTCCAAATGCATGGGCGTTTTACGGGCTCTAAATCTGCACGCCGAATAGAAAAGATCATGTTTAAAGGTTCGATCTTATACCATGGGCAGCATCACAAACGGGGTCGCAGGTTCTATTTCCAGCACCATGGAGAGCGACCGAAATATCAATTAATAGGGGACTCATTGAAAGGTATAGGTGGAGGAAAAAAGGCGGTTGTGATTTGTCCATTATGGTTGGCGAAAGAAGTCGTTGTTCTGCCGTTGTCATGGCCACCTTTCATGTGAAGTGGATGAGAACGCAAATGTTCTCAGTGTTTTTAATCTGCTGCGAGCACTATCAAAATACACAGTCGGTTTTCGCCAAGGCAACGGTTACTGGCATACGAGCCGTTATACAAGCGGCCTTTTGAAATATTTTAGATGAGACATGGGTGATATGGTCGCTTTTGGGGTACGTGTGAATCTGTGGGTCCCTTCGCTTGTAAAAACAGAGTTGAGGTGTGCCGAGATACCATTTCTCCGGTGAATGACTCTCCTCGCAACCTCTCAGGTCTTTGCCTCTCACATTATGGGGCTACTGAGGGCCATAATGCTTCATACGATGGTGAGGTTTCAAGCTGTAAGGGAATACTTAGTTTTGACGTTCAGTTGTAAGCAAAGAATAAAGCAGACCATGTGAAATGGCGTTCATTCGTGTTCAAATTGATTTAGGCCTATGGAAACAGAAAAAAGAAAATAATTGCAAAACAGAATAAGATGCAGTGTACATGAGAGGCACTGCTACAATTGTGTGTGGACCATGCTAACAAATATAGATTAATTCTGGTTAACTGGTTTATGTTCCTAGAAAAACATTTAATAGGCTCACTTTGCCTGGTGAAAAAGTTATTGAAGACTTCACCTAAAATCATATTTGAACGTTGGGAAGTTCGTGAATTGGGTTTAAACGCATGCAGATATTATCGACATGTTATTTCCACTGAAGACTATTGTTTAGAGTGGGTTTGCAGTAAAGTGTAGGGAAATGAATACCCTAACTTTGTGTGACAGTCCAGGGCGTGTGAGAATGGCAAAGTTTGTCGCAACACTCCCCTCTAATGGCCATACGTCATACCGCAAATGACGCCACGTCCATTGAGCATGAACAGTCTGAGATAGCAAAGAACAGAATTGTTTATAAATTATAGTGACGTCGTGGATAGCAAGTAGAGGGTCTTGTGAGGGGTTGGATTCAGAGTTTCGTCGATTTGTAGGAGTCTGAATACCGCAACACTACAATCCAGTAACTCCACCAGACAGATTATTGTTGTCGTTATCTTGAGCTATTGTTTTAACATTACCGACATGAATATTATCTCATCCAAAGAGTGATGTAATATAATTTTCTTTCACTGAACATTTGCCTCATGCAAATACTGCATGGACTTTCATACGGGGCAGGATAATACCCAGTGAAGTCCAGAGGGTGGCGCTCTTTAGTCGCACGTGCTGTTTTTCACCTTCCTCCTTAAGTCCTGTTACTGTAAATTCAAATGCAAAAATGAATGAATGAAGAGCTGACCAAGCTGTCGAATCATCATCATTGGGTCCTCGTGAGCCGTTTTGACCTGTATATTCCTATTTATCCATTATTCGAAAATAATACACAGGCTAATTCGATATTATAGGTTGGGTATTTAATTAAGAACATTTTCGTTGGAACTGCAAATTCGGACAATGGCAGTTCCGACTGTGGGCAGCAGGGGAAGCGCAATTGGGTGTTAGATTCACAGAAGAGGTTGAGGAAATGAGTGTGGCTTGTGAATGTGACTGGTCATTCCAGACTGGTAGGATGAGGGGAGAAAGCATTTAAAATGGTATATACATTTCTTTGTAATTGATTTTCATTTTTATGAGTTGTGCAATGGAAGATGCTGAAAGTGTATGTTGGGTGGACAGTGATGTAAGACTACACTAGTGATAGTCAAATTAGGGTTTCTTTCAACTAATGAAAACGTTTTGCTTTCCATAGCAAAACGCAATAATCAGTTAAACTCAGAGAGTACTGATAGGTATCTTTCCTCGTTTGTGGTGCCATGAAATGTCACTCTCACATCTCTATGTTTTGCTGATCATGTTGGACTGTAAACCAAATGAAGAACCCATTGTTTTTGTTCATTTGAATTCAGAATAATACGAAGGTCTGTTTATTGGACATGAACGGTAATTCGCTATTAAGTTAAACAGACATACACATAGACTTCAACAGACGTGGTGATGGTACAGAAGAAAATAATTGAGCGTTCAGCTCAGTGACGCCTAGAGGCACCGAAAAGTAATGCTCACGACGGCTCGAGGAAGTGTTCCTCTGCTCACATGACAGTCAGCCGGTGAGCATCACGTGATGTCGTAGTTGACGTGAAAACACAAAATGGCCGTCTTGTGGGTAAGCGATAAGCCAGGTGCCATGGAATTTCTTCTGATTTTACTTTCCATACTCTGTACGGGGAGCTGTAGTGGCCAGGTACCACTGGTGCTGTGGTCCAGCGAAGGGTAAGTGTGTTTGTGTGTTGGGTTGTACAAGGGACATTTGCTTTGATTTGAAGTTTGTGCTGTGTAATGTTTGCGAGCTAGTCCGCTGTAACGAAACCATGACCACCTTCGTTGATTTAGCACCAAATTTCGTCAGTTTGAAGTATAATTAACTATCGTATCCACTGAAATACCACTTAATGCGATCTTAAACTGTGCCTCACATGCTGTTTTGTGGTTTTAATACTACTTTATCCTTTGATTCTAAAAGAATGTACTTATCTCTCAGTCTAATGTCATGACAGTTTGGTGTGAAATACCGCAGCAAAACGAGAACTTCAGCGTTAATTTGAGAGTTAAGATTGCAATCTATTTTGTATTACAATTGCCCTCTGAGGTTTAGGCAGGAACTTAGAGTGCCGAGTGGTTTCCAAGTATTTGTAAGTTGATAAATATTCCAGCATCGAAAAAGCTTAATGTTGAAGCTGGTCAGTCCTGGTTTCTTTATGGTCAGGATGTTAAACTGCTGGTCTTTTGGTTTAAGTTTAAAGAAGCTCATTGTGCAGTGTTAGCGAAGGTGTCAAAAGTGTCTCTTCAGAGTTGCAGTATGAACTGTTCTAAATGAAATGTCTTTGAGTGATGAATGAAATTGTGTGCTGAATTATATGGAAACCTTATTAACTTGGGGTTCTCTGATGTCAAGAATGAACACCACTGACCATCTTGAGATGGTTTGTGTTAGATTTTCCTGCTAAGACATGGAACAACATTAATAACTGAAACAAGATTAGGAATGTAAAGCCAATTCACACAGAGTGTAACAAATCTCCTCTTGGTGGAAGTGTGTACTTTTGGAAATTGCTCAAGAATGGGCTTTTCTCCAATTTAGAGAAGTGCGGTGTCTTCCAAGAGCTCAACTTTTTATATAAACATTGGAAGGGATTCTTTGTCTTTGCACACAGAATGCACTTAAAATTACACATAGAATGGTGTTGTGGTTCTTACAGCATGCATAGTCATGGGTGGGGGTTGGGGGAGTATGCCTGTGGTCTGTACTGTAATGCATTGTGGGTCAGAGATTATATATCATTTTATCCAGTGACTTAACAGTCTTCACCATCTTTCACCCATGTCCAGGTATCCGTTGCCACAGCAGAATCCACCCCCAGCTGGGCACATAGTGTCCACTGGCCAGCTGGACTCCTACCTCAGCTCCGCACTGAGTACTGCTCCTCAGAACACCCTAGTGTTCCTACAGGACCAGGTCAGATGCTTAAACCCCCATATCTTTTACTCTGTTCCCAAGTAACCACAGCCAGGCACTGTTTTTATTCCACAGTTTTCCACTGTTTGTCAGCTAGAGGAGGTGTTTTGTGTCTCTTGTCTTAACAAGTGTGAAAAACATGAACCTTTCAGTGAAGTCTGATTTTAGGCATAAGGGCTAGAAAAGGAGAAGTGAAATGGTGCCTACTGACTCAATGAAAATGGTGTTCTCCAGTGAGTGTTGGTTTTGCTGGTTGAGGCCTGCCCTCTACAGGTCAAAGGGGGAACTGAAAGTATAGTAGCTGTGGAAAGAGCAGTTACTTGTTTTGTAGCACCTACAAGCAGGTTTATCCTCAGGTCAGTGAACAGTCAAGACCCTGTTTACTTCAGTCTCTGTGATAGAGGAGCAGGCTACCTGCTGAAAGAGGAGGTAGTTTGTCTATAGATGTGAATGCAGTAATTTCACCTGGAGCTCAAGAGCCTGAAAAAACAGTGTCAACACCTTTGTGTGTATCTCTGCCTTGTGTAGTTGAGCGTGGATGACTTCACTGTGTATGGAGGTGTTTTCGACAACAAGCAGGACAGCGCCTTCCCCCACCTGGAGGTAACCTCCTGCCCCTGTCTACACGCAACACCCGCCCGCAGAGTTACCAAAAAACAGAGGTGTTTCTCGTCAGTCGCCTCTGTTGTTCTGCCTCGGCACTGAAACGGGGCTAATTGATGTGTCACAGTGCGCTAATGCATACAAACATGCGTGCGTTAGCATGTTACTGTGTGACTGCACACATTTCTACATTTGTGTGTATGGGCATGTTTGTGTGCAAGACACCATAATGGAGTGTTTGTGTGTGTGTGTGTGTGTGTGTCTCATTATGCATGTAAATGCTCCTTGGTTCAGTTGGGAATATAACTGTGGTCTGTAGCTCGCGGTCAGTGTTTGTTCTGTGGTGACTGTAGCCATTTAGTTCAATGCAGACTAATTTTGTGGGTCCTGTATTGACTGCAGCCCCTTGCTTTGGTGTGGGCGATAAGCGTTAGAGTGCCGCAGTGACTACAGTCGTCTCTGTTCTGGGATAACGGTGTTCCCTTCCTTGCAGTCGGCCCTGCAGGCATCCTCGTCCCCCCTGGTACTGCCAGCTCTGTCGTGGGAGGGGTCCAGCTCCATCCTGCCCCTGCTGCAGAAGCACCTGGGCACCCCTCCTCTGTACCTGGACCCCTCCAGCCTGGAACAGCTCAGCCTCAACGCCTCTGTTGCCGCCCTGCTGGTCATTCGCCTGCCCTACAGCCCTGGGTAACTGTCATTGTTACAATAGTGTTGGGATTTGGTAGTAATAATTATAATAAGTCGTATGTGGTCTGTGCAATCCATATAACGTTTATAGTCAAGTATGACTTATGGCATTGTTTTGCTCCTAAAATGTGTAATATCTAATATGTTGTTTCTTTAATGGTTTGTGTTGCGGTGTAATGTTTTGTCACATAAAGAACATTTTATGACTGTATATACAAATAATTATGTTCCAGAGGGACTTTTGTATTCTGTATCGTGGTGCTAGATATGCTTTGACTGAGGCCCTGTGTTTTAAGGTGTTGCTGTAACAGAAGGGCCTAATGAGTTGTTTTTGTAGCCAAACTCTAAATCGTCTCTCTCACGTTGTTCTGACTCAGCTCTGACCCGATGTCGCCTAAGGAAGCGCTCCGTGGAAACGGTGAGTGGAGAGGTTGGGCGTTGATTTGATCTCCTTTCAGACTCCAGATATTAACTGACCCAGAGACGGACAGGAGGTTTTAGTCAGTGGCAACATGATTCAGCATACCGTGACTGCTGCTTTGCTGCTTCCCAAAATGACTCAGATTCATACAGAGATATTTTAGTTAGTCGAGAACAGGAAGTTGTATTGGGTGCAGTGTGTGATTGAGGTATGTGAACAGGAAGTGATACTGGGCCTGGTTTTCTACTCCAGATGCAGTGATTGGTCAGGTTCTGGATATCATGAAGACACAAGCTGTGCCGTACACCGCTATCTACACTGCGCTCAAGCCCTCACGAGTAAGATGTTGGAGTGTGTGTGCGTGTGCATGGGGGGGTGGGTTTGTGGATGGAAATATATGGATAGATCTGTGTATATTTCAATGTATTTAGTTTAAGCATACATTTTGGCTGTATAACCTCATTTGTCTCCTTACCAAGAGTAGAGCAACACTGTGGTGTCTATGTAACCAATGCACCGGACAACACTTAGCGTTAGCACAATGACTGGAAATCTATGGAGTTATCTAGGAACTAGCTTGGAACTCAAAGTGAGGTGATGCGCCTTCTAGCAACTCTAAAGCTCAGAGTGCCTTGCACTCCACCACGGGCATAAGATTAAAGAAAAATTACAAAATTATAATACTCTCACAACTGGGAGCTTTTTTTTTTTTGACAATTTTGGAGCTAGGTAGAGTTCCTTTAAGTGTTTTTGGGGATTAATTTGTGTTTATGGTGTGTTTGTTGAGGTATTGGCATGTGTCTATCGTTTACCTTTGTCCTGGATCTTTTGTCCTGTGTGTGGTTCTGCTTGTAGCCATACAGTGTCGCTGTAGTTTTGCCCTCCTCTTGTAGCCTGTCATTGCTTTGTAGTCCGTGTTTTCCTGTACCTCCTCTGAGGGTGCCTCTGCTCCCTGTGCATACAGGAGGCGCAGGAGATGTCCATGGGGGTGCAGTCAGTGGGGCGCACCCTGCTCCAGACCCCCAGCAGTTCCTACGCTCCCGTCCGCTACCCTAACGACTCGGCCTGCATCCTGATGTGGGCGGAGAACCTGTCCGTCTTTCAAGAGCGCGACCAAAAGTGGACGCGCTTCGAACTCGGGCCAATGACCTTCGGCGCAGGAGCCACAGTCACGTTCGACGGATCCTCCTGCAACACCACGCGGTCCAGGTGCGGGCGGGGGGCACAGGTCATTGGGGTGGGGAGGGGAGACAAAAAGTCATGACATCACATGTAAATCGTCAGAGAAAAAACGCTGCCCAAAACTGACTCCATTTTGAAACACTGACTCCATTTTGAAACGCTCTAATTTGCTGGTCTGTCTCCCGTTTCTCAGACTCGTCCTCAATTACCAGAACGTTCTGGGCCATCAGACATTCAGACTCATGTAAGTATTGTGTAAACAAAACATTACCCCCAAACAGGACTAAGCATAACTTGTTTATTTGTAAATGGGTTACATTTTGTATGTATAAGGACATACATAAAATACATTGCTTGAATGTCCCCAGTCTGCAATACAGTCATCTCCCAAGTAAACGTCATTATAAAGACTTGTTAGATTTTGTTTTATAATTAAAAACAGAAAAATTGTAAACCCCTTTGTAAGGTCTTTAATGACCCATAGTTACTTTTGAAGGTCTTTAGTAATCATTTAGCAAACCCTTCAGGAAATATTTTAGGAAAGCGTTTGTGGGTGTTCACACTTAGCATTTCCTTCACGTGTCAGACCCACAGAATTTAGCTGTTGTAAATCAGGGCCCATTTGAGCCTTTCGCTTTTTTCGACGTGCGGCCGGTCTTCACAGCTTCTCCATGAGCCGGAGCTTCTACAAGGTGTCGGCGCGCGACTGGTTCACGCTGGACCACGTGGAGCTGGAGTACGAAACACAGCGGCTCGTCTTCAACGGCAGCCGCAACATCTACGCGCCCGCTGAGTACTCCTACCGCTGCGAGTCAGTCACCAGCTACCTGTATGCCCTGCTGGTACCCAGCGACCCCAAGGATCCCCTCAGCAGCCAATGGAGGGTGTCCTTTGAAGACTTCCAGGTACCGCCTTTTTTCTGTGTGCTCCCCAACAACGCAGTCTTCTATTCTCAGGCTATCATCGAGTCTACTGCATTGACTCTATATTACAAATACAGAGAATCTGCATTTCTGATTGGCTGGCAGGTGTCAATTAAATTTGAATATCGTGGACACCTTGAACGTAGACCCCCAAAAGTTTTATCACCGTTCTTAATCAATACGCTACAGCAAAACAATGGTAACCATGCCAACCACAGGCTTGTCAATAACGGTCAGCTGTTTTCATTCACTCATTAGCATTTTAACACATTCATTAGCTAATTAAAACTTAAAAGTATAAAAACCACAACGGACCATTTCCACGTTAATTTTACTTTATTTGGTGAGGACAAAACATTAGAGGATATCATCTACAGTGATTGGATATGTCTTAACATAGTCATACTTTTAGCTGAAAAGAGTGACCACACCTAGCAAGTAACCGTCATATAAGTGGCGTAAAACCCTTCCAGGTGTCCGTTGTATGAATGTAAGGGACTTGGTGGAGGCAACTCCACTCTGCTTGGTGTCATGGAGTTCTTCGCTTTCACCTCGTCATCTCACTGTGATGATGATGATGATGATGATGATGATGATGATGATTATCATTATTATAAAAGCCAGTCGTGTGGTATAAAAATTGTAAACATGACATTTTGTTGTTAGTGACTGTAGTCTTTCAGTGCATTGCTAACCGTTTCCCTCCTCTCTCCATGGCTGTGTCAGATCCAGGGCTTCAGCGTATCAGGCAATAACTTTGCGTACGCCAGCGACTGCGCGAGCTTCTTCACCCCGGCGATCTGGATGGGCCTGCTCACGTCCCTGCTGATGCTGCTGATCCTCACCTACGGCCTGCACATGATCACGCAGCTCCGCACCATGGACCGCTTCGACGACCCCAAGGGGCCCTCCATCTCCGTGCCCCAGAACGAGTGACCCCCACCCCCCGTTCTCCCCCTGCTCCTGTCTGTTTCCCCTTCTTCCCAATTCCTAATTCATTACATCCAATTACATTCCAGCCCCATTTCTCTCTTATTCTCCCTTCCTCATTTTTCACTGAGCTGCAGTCATGCTCTCCCCTTCAGCTGTTTTCATGATTACCATTTCATAGTGGCCTGCATCTTCCACTCTTCTCCATTGGTTTACTTTGCACATATTTTAAGAGGGAATGGAGCAAAAACACTGCAACAGACTCAAAGCTGTTTGGGTCCTGAGGCAGAGCCAAAGCTGATTGGCTCCTGAGGTAGTGCCAAAGCTGATTGGCTCATCAGGCAGAGCCAGAGCCATAATTGACCACTTGTTGGTCACTCCTTTAATACAAGTGAGAGTTGAGGCCATTCTAGTGGGTGGAGCCATCTTATATCTTCAACGATGTAATGCTTTACTAATTTTTGTTTGACAGCTCTTAGCTGTCTTTAGATCGGTCGAAACAAGCGAGTGATGAGCTGCATGTGGAAACACCGCCCGATACGGAGTGTGGTCTGCATCACTGCTTTATGCCACACGGAGTAGCTCTTTCTCCTGCCTTACATTTCCTTACACACCCATTCCCTTAACATTCTTTACTGAAGTGAAAGTGCGTGACTTTCACGTAGACCTCGAATGCCTGGGAAAATGTTTGTTCTTCTCCCCTCTCCCGACATTAAATTTACAGTATTGTGCAAAACTAGTTTTGATTTGATAGCCCCTTCCCCCCCAAAAAAACAGTTGCCATAATTTTTTGTTGTTACTCCTATAATTTTCAAAATATGTGCAGGCATTTGTGGAGTTAAAACAGTGTGCTGTTGGATACTGAGATTATTATGTATATATGAGGATAAAAGCACTCGTTCGATTGTATTTATTAATGTTCTTTCTCTGTATGGGTGCGACGCGTGTCTGTCTCTCTGTGCTTAACCTTTATTCAGGCTTAAATTAGTCTCTGTTTGACTGAGTACATCGTTGAATCATGTTTCATCGTTATGGAAAGAATTAAGTAATTTATTTGACATGTACACTGTAACTGTTTGCCATAAGGACACATTTTGCAGACCCAGACCCTGAAAGATGATTGCATTTGTCATAAATTAGGCCTTGTTTTAGAATTGTAACTATTCTGTGGTAACAGCTCAGTCTGGCCATGTTAATGGAGGGCGTTTGACTCCTGTTTAAGGCCGAAGAATCGCTCTGAGCAGTTAACGCAACATAAAAATCCTGAATGTCTGTGCCAATATATTTCCAAGTAAAGAGAACTTAATTGGAGTAGATAACTTTTTGCATTAATATTGAATTCTGCCTGTCATGAACTGGCTGAGACAAAGCAGATTGAAAGTTTTTGGTTTTTTTTTTTCTCAATTTTTTTTGTGCCTTTAAGACTTGCACGCTTTTGCAACAGGGTCTTGTAAAATTGCGTGCTGGGTTTGTCCGACGCTGTCATGAAAATGGAGGTTGCAAAATAAATTAAAATAAATTGTAACTGTCTCTGAAATGCACTTATTTGAAACATAAAAACACACCTACCCACAAAAATATGAAAAATACAATCAAGCGTACACACCATGACTAGCTATGTCTGTGTTCCTCTTAATTACCAATGTATGTGAATGTGAACACATCTGTATGTGCAGTCGAATGGTTCTTTTCAGTTCAGTTCATCTGCACTTTTTTCTCTGGTTTTACTGTTGAAATAAGTCTGATTCATGGAACCTCTTCACTTGTAGACGTCTGACACACAAAGGCGTATAACATTACTCTATCATACACTGCATATGTACAAACAGGAATGTTTCGAGATGGGCTACATATGTCAGGGGTCTGTTAAAAATGAATGGAGTTTCTTTGTGACTGACAGTCTGAAAGCTAACACGGTGGCGTACTGGATTCGCTGCCCAACATACTCTTTCTGAGCCGATGTTGAAATGGCAAATTGCAACATAACTGAAGTTACCGAGAATTTTGACATGACTACAGAGGTCTGTTATGAACAGCAGGATCAATGAAGCATGCACAGAATGGTAAATCAACATATTCAGTAGGAATGAGATGTCACTGAAGAAGTTGTGGTGTGGATCTGCAGAAATGGTAAGCAAGCAGAGCTGTTGATAACTGTGTATGATAACCTATATCCGTTTGTTAGCTAATAGTAACACCAAGCTGGTATGTAATGCTATAACTGTAATGTGGCTAACTTGTTCCGCAGAAAACTGTCAAGCAGTCAGTGTCTCCATGATTGTTTGTTTAGGCAAAGTGTGGGCCATATCTGATCGGTGAATGCAAATACAGGCATTTGTATCGATGCTGTAAGGAAGTCAGCCAAAAATACCCCATTCATAAGCTAAAAGAGAAGTCATGAATTCTCTCTAAAAATCCTGAATAATAACAATACAATAATATGCGTATTGAAATTGCATACTACCACTATGGTGTTTTTGTTATTGTACAGATGTAAAAAAATATTATGCTGTGGTTGTTGGGTTAGTGTAAAGACAAAGTTGAATTAACATGCATTTCTCTGTGTGCTTCAAGTGAATGGATCCCTTTCCTGTTTGCTTGGGACTTTGCTCGGCTCTGTGTGAACAGTCTCTTCTTTTGCATACGTAATATTTATCCAGTAGTGTTTCACATTATGTGTTTCAGGATTACATTGCTCTCCCCTGTGAGTGTGACTAAGTGAGTTTGTTAATACGTGAATTTGATTTTGCATGTATGCGTATAAATGTGAGCAAAAACAGTGTGACAAAAAGAGTGTACTACTTCACATCTGTGTGTATGAGTGTGAATGGGTGCATCTCTTATGTCTTGGGTTAGTCAGCATTCAGTTGTGCTTATCTGTGGGTATGACTAAGGGCCAAGCCTTCAGCACACGTTAGAAGTTTTTGCACATGCCAGTTCGAGTGACATGCTTTGTGATTGGAGCAAATCAACCACCTCAACCAATCACACGGCCTCTTAGTCTTGGCGATAGCAGAATGGTTTTGCACATACTAAATGTTTCAGTAAGTGTCTGTGGTTTTTTTTTTTTTTTTTGCATGTGCGCGTATGGGTGTGAGCGTGTGTGCCTGCGCACACAATGCGCGGATAGCGGCCCTGAATGGCCCGGCTCCATTGTGTGCGGTGCGTTTTCAGCCCTTTCTAGATGGCGCTCCGTGCTGACTGAACCCTGACGCAGCACATCTCCAAAAGGGACCTCCCCCCAGCCTTTTCTCTTCCAGCAACCCAAAACCCACCAAAGAGGACTCACTTAGAGCATGGAGCTAAAGGCACACTGGCACTGAGGGTGAGGGAAACATTTGCTTTCACTGTGAAGGAAATTCTGGTCACTTAAATAACAAGGACAAAACCAAACCGTTGTGGGTTATACTATCCTTGTGCCTCACAAGAATAATTGATTACCAGTTAATTACTACCAACATAGAAGTAATTATGTATTTTATGTTTTCTCTTTGATATATATGTTTACTAAGCTATGATCCTGAAATCTGCAGTTTAATTTTTTTGTGAAAATTTGAATTTTTAAATTCTTTCAACCTTATTAGGCCTACAGGAAGATAAAAATTGAGCTCTGAACACTTGATTGCTGGTAAAATATAGACTAAAAGTCACCTGCATGTTGACTTGATTGAAAGTTTTGATGATGGTCTTGTAAAGGTCAACGAGTTCAATTGTCTTGAGAGTTCCAGTGTTGTCTTGTCTTTCAGTATGTTTCTGAAACTGAGGGCTGTATCTCTGTGTTTTGCGTTTGTGAACGGCAGCGCTGTGTTAAGGAGGCCGTTCTGAAGAGCACGATGAGGTCCCCTCTTCTCCTGTTGACTCTGCTGGCCCTGTGTCTTTGGGCGGTGACTCTCTCCCTCAAAATATGCGCCTTCAACGTCCGCAGCTTCGGAGAGGCCAAAGTCGGCAACAGGAGAGTCATGGCCCTGCTCATTAAGGTAAAGTATGAATCTCAGAGACGCATGAATATCTCTGACCAACGGCATCAGAATGAAAGTTAAACATACTCTTCTTTAAAAATGCCTTAAAGTGACTGAGAAATTCTAACTAACGCCTTCACCGCTCGGCTGTTTTAACTTCACGAGAAGCCACAGTGAAATAAAAAGTGTCAGCCACAGACTATATTTTCTTTTCCTGCCATTTAAGTGTTTCCTGGTGAGCTTGCTTATTTCTTATCTTTCTTATCTGGTGCGTTGGTTTGCATCGGTACACAGTTTGTGTTGCACTAGCCGTGACCTAGTCTCTCCATATCTTTCACTCTGTCCCAGATCATCTCTCGCTGTGACCTGTGTTTGATCCAAGAGGTTCGAGACAGTAAGGGCACAGCCATCCCAGCACTGGTGAGGGAACTGAACAGGTAAACGGGTATCCAGAGGGACATTAAACACTGGGGGTTTTAGTTTATGGGTAACACTGGTGTCATCTTTTCTTTCAGGGGGAGGAAATGTGGTCTTTTCGGAGATATACACCATGGGGGAGGGGGAATAAGCTTCTAATGTTGTTTTTGATCACTTGCTCATTCTTTTGAGAACTTCACAAAATCTTATTTCTACTGCCTCTTATCCAATCACAGCTTAGACAAATCACGTTCCTACTCTCATGTGGACAGTAAGAGACTGGGAAAGAAGACCTACAAGGAGCAGTATGTGTATTTATACAGGTAACCCACTATGTATGATCACCTTCAGTAATGTACACGGACAACCCCGATTTATGACAATCTACAAACACAGTTAACCCCAAATAAATTATAAGTAGCAGGGGAAGCTGACCCTGGTCCCAGAGAGCTAAAGTGTCAACAGGTTTTTGTTTACACCTTCAAATGATCAAAACATTCTGACCCAAGAAACCAGGGGATGTGGTCTGACCGAGAAATCAATTATTTTTTCTTATCAGCTGATTAAAAACACCCCTGGTCTACAGTGTGATATGTAAGTAACATTTTCGGCAGACAGGCGGATTTTTCATATCAAATGCTAATTTGATGCCATAATTCTTGGACACAGTTTCAGTGCAGCTCAAATTACCAAGTGGATCCTTACCCAGATCATTTCGCTTGGACTAACCCCAAAAGAGGGAAGCTGAAGCACTTTGAGCTCAGAGCAGAAGAAACTTTTAACAAACTTCATTAAAAGCGTTCTTCCGTTCTGAGCCCTGAGTGGCCCTGCTTCCTTGTTTTTTGAATCAGTCGTAGTGAAGTAATGCAAATACCAACGCAAATAATGTTCCCCGTATCCAAATTTGATTGTCCTGGCTGTTCAGTGCCTTCTTAGTCCTCTTTCATGGAGTTGGCCTGAAGTGTATCTGGTGGCTTTCTTGAATCTCAATTTAGCTCACACAGCCAGGCTATCTAATCATTACCTGTTACGAATGAATACATCAGCTCTTCTCCAGCTGGGTACGTATGGAAAACTGTGGTGAGAAAATGGCTGCTTTGCACCACAAAGTGTGTACCCCCTGCCCATGGAAAGAAATCAGTGATTCTGAAAAGGGAAACACGAATGCTGTTTTCCGCTGTCTTAATAACTGTTAGAAGACTATTGTTATCATGGGAACCATTTAAAGTTATTTTATTTTTGAGTTGAAGAGACAACATTCCACAGCTTATTGTCTGCTTGCGTTCAGGACTGACATGCTGCAGGTTCTGGAGCACTACCAGTATCAGCCAAACTTAGAGGGCACGGCCAACGACACGGACGTTTTCTCTCGCGACCCGTTCATCGTGCGCTTCCATTCGCCAAACACTAGTGAGTCCTCCTGATCCTCGTGTGACCTTATGACCCTCTGCTAATTGTTTTATTTTAGATACATGGCTCCAGTGTGTACCTCTCATCCTAGAGTAGAAATGCTTTATTGTCTAAAGTAAAAAAAAAAAAAAAAATTAGAAGTACCAAAAATGGCAGAAGGGCCGTTTATTCTAAAGGATTAAAACACGTGAATGTTTGTGCACGTTTTAAAAAATTGTAAACTTGTATGTGTTCATTGTCTGGCTGTTCCCTCTGTCAGTGGTGAAGGATTTCGTTCTGGTGGGTCAGCACACCTGTCCCAAAAATGCGATGCGGGAGATGGACGAACTCTACAGTGTTTTCCAGGCCGTTCGCAAGGAGTGGCAAACAGAGGTCTGGTAATATGGCTGTTAATGTGATTCCAGTTTAATATAATCTTCATCAAATTCACACTTTTTTTCCTAGATTGTTAAGCGTACAAAACTTCCGTCATAACTAAACAGAACAGGAAACCTTTCTGAAAATCATTATGGCGCTTTAGTGCTAAACACAACGATGTAGACAGGGCATAAAAAGTGAGTAAGTATTTGTGAATTTTTTTCATACACAGGAGACAGTGAGATTTACTAAATGGTACACTGTTATATGTGTCAGAAACTTACTTGCGCAGTTGTGAAATCCACGATCACTCATTTTTCACGTTTGGAAAAATGGACTACCAGACCAAGGACAGACATTTGTTTATGAACAGTTCGTTTTGGTATCCGATTCTGCCTTGGTTTTCCCCTAAGTTCAGCATATCAGAGAGAACTTCAAAAGGAACCAGAAAAAGTTCTAAAAGTTCTCTTACTTGGCCCTAGGTGAGGTAGTTGTATCAACTGAGCAGCTTCGAGAAGTAATGGCAGAGGGGATGCAAGTTCCATTTCAATCTTTTTTTGTCTCGGGTTTGCGGATTTCCAGAACGTGATGTTTCTGGGGGATCTAAACGCAGCATGCGGGTACGTCACTGTGAAAGGGTGGGGATTGGTTCGACTGAAGAACGACCCCCGATTCCACTGGCTGATCGGAGACAAGGAGGACACCACAGTCCGTGAGAAAACACACTGTGCTTATGACAGGTAAGCAGCCTGCTTCAGGCTCTGCCCATACAATAGACAAGCTTGCAGCTTGTGTGCAGTACAGAGGACACAGTTCATGAGAAAATGTAGTGTGCCCTCTAGAGGTGGTGTTGTATGACAGCAGTGTGGTGTAGCCTTAATGGAGCTGGGTTTGTAACGTCAAGGCAGCAGGTTAAAGTCCCAGGTAGGATCCAACTGTGGTACCACTGAACAACTTATTTAACCTGAATTGCTTCAGTAATTACCCAGCTGTATAAGGAGAATGCCTCCTATATATAAATAAAGGTAAACTACCCGCTAATATGTTATATATATATATATATATATATATATATATAACAGGTAAGCTACATGCTAATGTGCTGTTATGTATATAGACGGTAAGCTATGTGATCATGTGATGTTCAAAGGACACATAAGCTATATGATAACATGCTGTGCATACAATAGAGAAACCTCAGTCTGACGTGCATTGCGTACAATGGAAAAGGTGATGGCTAAATGAGTAGTAGAGAGTACATTAAAAGAAGGTGGTTGGTGTGCAACAGCAGATGTGGTTTTCCTCCTTTAATTAACATCAAAACATACTCAGGACTGTGCATGAAAATATGCTTGGCCTGGCCAGGTTACCTATAATTGTAGATTTCATGGCTTAGGGGGGTGATTGTTGATACGTTTTTCAAAAGGAGTGGTGTCTAAGGTAATGTTGGCACGGAACGCTGAGGGAAACAGTATGTGAACAAAAGGAAACTATAGTCCTGTATATTCTTGAATTGTGGTTTCTGTGCATTAGTTTGGCATGTCAATCGTCTGACATGGCTACATGGGCAAGCAACTCTAAGTCAACAAAGCCGCACTTCTGCACCATAAGCATGTGGTGGTATGAAGAGCAGAAGATTAGGACCTCTAGAGTTCTTTTTGCTATGGGCAGCCTGTAGTCTAGTGGCTAAGGTGCATGACTGGGACCCTTGAGGTTGGCCCCAGTCCAGCCACAGCAAGAACACCACTGCTATTGGGCCCTTGAGCAAGGCTCTTAGCCCCACATTGCTCCCACGGGGGATTGGCCCTTGGTTAGCCTAATCAACCATAAGTCGCTTTGGATAACAGCGTCAGCTAAATGACTGTAATGTCATGTAGAAGGATACTGAGTTAACAAACCTTTTTGTGTGCAGAGGGGCAAATAGGTGAATTGATTTTCCCAAGTGGAGCCCAGGTGACTCACCTTCCCCCACGGTCTCCGTTAGTGAAGTTCTGCAGAGGACACGGTCCCGAGCGCTCGAGTCCAGCGGTGAGGGGTTCTGGTGGTGCCGCATCTTCCTGGCAGGGTCTGCATGCGCTCGTCCTTTCAGAGGGCAAAGTCAATGCCAGTGATTCAGAGTGATCACTTTCCTCCCGTGGGCTAGTGTTTCCTGCCAGGGAGGGCCGTTTTCCAGGATGACAACATCCCTGGCACGTGCCGACACCCAGCGCAACAGTGAGCACGAGAATCTTTTCTGTTTACTACTGCTGTCAGTCACTAGACGTATTTATTAGAGATTCCAGAATGATGCCTAAGAGCGCTGTCTACTTCTATCAATGAGGTGTGAGTTGATTGGCTTTCTTGTAAGAGGAACCATGCCATTTCCTTCCTGCTGAATTCAATACACTGAAAGGTTGTATGGCACAGCTCATACAAGCTATTTTTGACTGTTGCAGACCAATGCACTGTAACATGATTACATGTGACTCACGTAGTTTCACCTTTCTCTCCACAACAAGCACACACCAACACATTTTACTAACACATGAAACATGTAAGCCACCTAATATCCATGTTACAGCGTGGGTTCCCCATCTTCATGCCAGGGGTCATTGTTTTCCACAATAAACTATTCAACATAGTGACTTGCCAGAAATACATTCCTTTGTCCTACTCTGCAACAAATCGTTCTCATACCTTATCCCAAACAGGATTGTTGTCCATGGGAAAGAGCTCCTATCTGGAATCGTACCAAACTCTGCTCGGCCCTTCAATTTCAAAAAGGAGTTCCGGCTCACGGAAGAGGAGGTAAAAGACAGTTTTGACTGTGGAACGGTAACTGCTTGAAAGAATTTCAGTGTTTAAACTTTGTGATCTGTGCACAGGCTCTTGAGGTCAGCGATCACTATCCGGTGGAAGTGGACCTGAAACCCAGCCGTCGGTACCTGCTGCGTCATGAACTCTGACTCCTGGACATTCCTAAATGATGGACCTCCAGTTAAGATCTGGTGCGTTTGCTCAGTGAATCAAATTTGCTGTTGAATTCCCTAACTAATCAAACACCACTCCACAGTTTAAATGTGAATCAGAAATGGACTACTAAAACTTCATAAAAAGACAATGGTTTGGAAATTTCACAAACACTGTAGGTTAGGTTTCCTATGCACCAACAAGACTTCACAGAAAACACCCAATGAAATATTGCTGCCACCTGCACATGCTAACACATTGCATATCCATGTAAGTAATACTGATATGCATGATAAAAGCTGGCTACTCCATTTGCATGCCCGAGTACCCACCAGGTTTCTGAACATAGACTTCTGAACAGTCTACTCTTCATAGGGACTTAACACCAAAGAGATGCATCAGAACAGCGGACTTCACCTAAATCGGTTCTCATTTATGCAAACTAGTAAATGTATGAATTCTGCTAGTGTTGACCAAAATCCCTTATTAAACATACTATAACTGTACATTTGGTTGCTTCCTCAGTTCAGTATTCTCTGTCATCGATGTAGTCTGTAAGTCTTTTGCCTTGTAAGTCGCTCTGGATAAGAGCGTCTAACAAATGCCCATAATGTAATGTAATGTAGTCTCTCACCTTGAATAATGACCACTCCAAGAAGAGCACAACGCGCATTAGGTGTCATCTAGCTTATTCAGGTGAACAGTGTAGTCCAGAGACACCAGCAAGCATGGTATACCACAAAGCAGGTTCATTGGTTACCCAGCTAACTAGGAAATATGAAAATCAAACTTTTCTGTTGACCTATTTATTAGAATATACAACAGCTAATGTTTTTACTATAGCTGGTTACATTTTTACCTCCACATGTTTACTGAAGTTACCCAGCTTAGTTATTTTTTGGAGACTAAGTACGTGCATGTCACACAAGCACAACACCACACTGCAGTCTGATGGTTTATTACTCAAATGTTTATTGGCCGGTTTGGTCATGTGACGCAGTCTATGCTGCGTGCAGGGCTCTCCAGCGGTCCAGGGGGCCGCGGTTGGGGATGTACTTCACCCCGCAGCCGTCAGGGATCAGACGCTTCTCCTGCATCATATCGTCGAAGTCGCAGGCGTTGAACTTGGTGAAGCCGTACTTCTTGGAGATGTGGATCTGAGGGGTAGGAAAAGATGCCATGTGTTAGATATTAAACTTACACCAAGTTCAGGAACAGCTTTGAGAACATAAAATAGAAACAAAACAGCAGTTACTCAAAGGAGGACAAATGACCACCATTTCCAGTATGGATTTTAAGGGAAGAATACACTCAAAAGTGCTTAGACAAGTGCTGTCAAACGTCTGGTCCTGAAGGGCCACAGGCTACAGATTTTTATGGTTTCTTTGCAATCTACAGCCAATTTAGGGCCACAGAATGCAGGCCAGCAGGCCTTGACAATTGACGACAAATTACACACACACAAAAAAACAAATCCACCAAACACCATGTCCATCCAGGACTAGACAGAACCTCCTAGTTTAGTGTCTCAGAGGTCCCTTAGAGCACAACACACCGCCAGTGAAGCGCATACACAACCAGAGACATTACTGTCTGCAGCCATTGCACACCAGAGCAGTACAGCACTCTGTCTGGTCGGCTTAATTGACTGCAGGTTTTCCAGGATAAGTACATGAGACAGGACGCCGCCATAGATAGGTAGGGTGTATACTAGGCATAAAGCAGAGTTCGAGATAAGTCATACCTTCTGGCGACCGGGGAACTTGAACTTGGCTCTGCGGAGAGCCTCGATGACGTGCTCCTTGTTTTGGGCCTTGGTGCGCACGGACATGATCACCTGGCCAATGTGGACGCGCGCCACGGTGCCCTGGGGCTTACCGAAAGCACCACGCATCCCTGTCTGGAGCCTGTGTGTATGTGGGAGGGAGGAGGAGGAGATACGGGAAGATAAGTCAAGGCCTGAACTGTTCTCCAGTAGCTAGTTTCAACGGTCATTGTGATGAATCCGTTTCTGACCCATACTGAATCACATGTGACAAAGCTAAACATGGCCTACAGCATGCCTAAAATCACCCATTCTTCACAATAACCTCAATCCAGCTAGTCCAATTATGAATGCGCAGTCATTAACCGCTTAAACATTCTCCTTAAATTTAGGGAAGGGCGTCTCACCTATCGGCCCCAGCACAGGACAACATCTTGTTGATGCGGATGACGTGGAAGGGGTGCAGGCGCACGCGGATGTGGAAGCCGTCCTTCCCGCAGGTCTTCACCATGTACTTGTTGGCGCAGATACGGGCCGCCTCCAGAGCTGGAAGGGGTGAACCAAAACGGTGTCACACACATCTGTCTGCACCCCATAATCCCACACAAAATCATACCCATTCCCCCACCGAGGAAATGCTCTCAATTGAACCACATCCTACTATCCAAAATTGCAGCGGAGCATCTGTTCAGTTTAACTGGCTTCAATACAAGACCTGGGAGCAAAGGAACACTAAAGATTAAAGTTTTGAATGAGCAAAGATAAGAGTATCTCGTTAACCTGCTGCTTTCATAAACAGCTCCAATGGGACCAGCCATTCTCTGACTGTAATGCCCTCTTGTGGAAATTAACTAATGCTCAAAAAGCCTGTTCAATTTCAATTTTTAATGCTGGCTTGTAATTTAATTTCAAAAATAATGTACGCATATTGGTTTGCTTTAAGAGTTAACAAGTCTCTTCCCTGATGAAGACCACCTTGGCTGAAATATTGGTGTTGCAGGTATTTTAGATGGAGCCTGAGAATGTCTCAGAGGTCCCTTTGAGAACAATAAACTGCCATCAAAATGCAGCTACTCCCACTGCACACTAGAACAATACATCAGGCTGTCTGGTGTGCCAACTGGATGTTTTTTTTCTCCTTATAAATGCTAGTATGTGAACAATATTCCCTCACCTTCGGAGGACAGCTGCTCGTACTCATCAGACACCATGTGACCGCATAGTGGGAACTCGTCCACCTTGGCCTTCTTCCTGCCCAGGTCGAAGATTCTGATCTTGGGGTCTGAAAAGCACGAGGGGGGGTGGGAGGGGAGAAAGCACCAAAAACATGAGGCACATTTCATCCACAGTCTGCAGAGACCCAAGAGGAACAGCAATAAATATGAACTGCTCTTTATCACTGACTACATGCACCTTGCTCACACGTGTTGACATGCATGTTCATTCTGGATTACAAATTTCAATTAATCTTAAACATTAATACTGCCAAGACTTATTCAGAGGTAAACAGCATTTACAGTTCTCAGTTTCCCAGACTAATGGCAGTGCCTCTAAGTGCATTCAAAAGGAGGAATGGAGTTCATTAAAATACCTGTACTTTACCCAGCCCAGTAAAACCAAAGAGAAGATAGACAAGACTCACCAGGCACACCACGACAGAACCTGGACTTGGGGTAGGGTTTGTTCTTACAGTATCTGTAACTGAATACAGACACACTTCATTAAGACAGAGCAAACACAGGTGAAAACTACCAGCAACATGTCTACAGTGGAGGTGGTTTTTCCTTCAATGTTTTTACGTTTACCACCAGCAAAAGTGGATATATACGGTTTTAAACTTGGTTTCGATCATGATTCAAAGGGCTTCCTGATTGATCATTAAGAGATTTAAGGATAAATACAAAACAAGGGTCCCAATTCTGGTCTGCTGGGGGTGTAGTCTAAAGACGACTTGCATGTTATCTGACTGACTTGGGCAAACATTATGAAAATAATCTATTTTGTAAATGAGTAACTTAATTTTATGTGTTCCAAATATAGAGTAACTAAAACCACATTAATACTTTTCCTTCAGCATGTTTACCAGAGTTAACCAGCTAACTTGGTCAGGCAGCTTCATAATATAACTCCAGGAGTCATATGGTCTCCTGGTTTACCATTACGTTAGTTCAATCACCTCTGTTTATCAAATTCAAAGTGGGTGCTGATTTAAAGGTGAAAATATACATGTTACAGTTGCTTTCCAAGGTCCCTCAAAATTGATCTCTCTAAATAGCCGGTCAGAAAAATTATATTATGATATTGTAGCTAGCAATGCAGTTTCTCTTATGTTGACATCAAGATATGAGCACTAACATCCAGCAATGTGCCATTACACTCCTAAAAATAAGATCAAACTAACTTCACCTAAGTAAATGTACAAAAAATGTGCAAGGTGGTTATAAATTTAAGAGAGTCTTCAGTTGTCTTTTTAAAATAGCATTATGCCTCAACTTATGTTCTAAATTTTAAGAGTTTAAAAGTGTCTCAGAGGTCCCTTAGAGCACACCGCACCGCCAGCGAAGCGCATACACAAACCAGAGACATTACTGTCTGCAGCCATTGCACACCAGAGCAGTACAGCACCCTGTCTGGTCGGCTTAATTGACTGCAGTTTTTATTTTTTTATATTTTATTAAAGATGACAGGAGATGAGGTAAAATGCTGCCATAAACTGTAAGATATGATAAGTAGAATACCCAATTCCGCTTATAACTTGGCCTACTGTTAGCCGTACTTAGATGCTACTTGACATCTAGCCAACTGCCTTCAAGTCCAGCAATTTGACAGGAAATCGCTCTGAAACTAATATATATTCCTAAGTCCTGGGTAGTTAGGCTATAACATGGGAAAAGAGCTTGTGATCTGAAATTCTATTTGCCGACAATATGCAGGCCTTCGGAATTATACTTGGTTAACTCGGAAGCCACGCAGCTTTACATAGTTATGCATTTTCTATACAACAGCTAATACAATAATCTGTAAATCATTACTAGCTACATTTCATAAATTTCTTGGCCAATGACATTACCCATAAACAGAATGGGACTCATGTTATGCCGATTTCTACATGATAACGTTTTTGCACATGGTCTCATGGAGAGAACACTTGGCATGCTGGCGGCCATTTTCAGAGCTCGCCGACTGCCCGACTCAATCAAATCCAAGACAAAATCACTTACCAACGCGCTGGTCGGCGCCCCATGGTTACAATCTACAACAAAATGTAAAGGGAAACGTTAAGAAAATGAATATGGAGACCTGACGAATATAGGTTGAGAATTTCACCAATTCAAATACATTTTTCAACGGAGCGCTACCGGGCGCGCTGTTCACACGCACTCACCTAATGGTAGAAAGAGAACGATAGCAGCTTCCGCTGCATTACATCACTTCCTCTGATCTCTCATAAGAGAACGTATAACGAAATTTAATAAAATAGATAATTTTTGAATTTGTCCCTGTTATTTCGTACCTTTCAGAACAAATAATACAAAAATATTCAACAAACGTATAATTATTTATTTTAGAAAGACTCTTCAAACGATGACTTGTGTTTCTCAACAAGCATACTTGAAGGCGATTGGTCCATTTGGGTCGGAAAACCAATCAGAAGCCACTACGCTTTGTGTGCGAAGTGAAAAACAACCAGACAAAGCGAATATAAAATTTCGAAGTTACCGTAACTTGATGTATCTTTCTAAAATCACCAGAAGGGTGTAACGCACTTCAAAGAGACGTCACTCCTCATTGGCTCTGTTCTAAATTAGCTGTCTTTCATCTCTGTGTTAGCCAACTTTAGGCCATAAAATTAAGTACTTTGAGTCCAAGTTAGAAGACACAAGCATTGGAACTGCAGTGTAATCGCAAGTCTTTCAGCATCAGACTTAGTCAAGTATCTAAGTCTCAGCCATCACGGTCGTAAGGTCATGATGTATTTAGTCAAGAGTATATAGTGCTGTGCATGCTTTTGTTTTGGTTAACACGTAGTGTGTGTTGCACAGAATTAAAAAGACAGGACTTCAGAAAGTAAATATTATGGGTAATAACATTTAGTTATTTTATATAACATTATTTATTCAGCTAAAGGATACAGGAGCCATAAATCAAACAACAAAACTACAACATAGTAATTCAGTAAACTCATTCCGTACTCTGCTGAATAAGTCAAAGAAAGCCTGCAAACCTGGCCTGAACCAAAAAAGGCCCAACCATTCAACACAAATGCCTCTTTTCTTTTGTCTGTTATTATGATCAGACTTACAGATATGTTTATGGTGATAGGTAGGATAGTTAGGAAGCTGGAGTAAGGTGAAACATAATTTTGACTGATTATTGAAATTATTTCAAGGTTTATTTTTTTTTCATAAATGTAGACTCCTGCATTACATAATTTTGGCATATTGCTTGTATTTCAGAATTTAAATTTCATTTTCAATGTGTTAGATGAAACACAAAACAGTGAGTATGAATCACAAAAAAAGTACCTGAACAAGTACCCAACTGCCCTGCATGTGTTTTCACAAAATAGCATGTTGGTTGTAATGGTCTGGTCTGTCTAGCATCCCAGCCCTGTGAACAATGTAATTGATGACCCCTGTTGTAATCTGTGACAAACTAGGATAAATCAAAAGAGGACACAAAAATTCAGTAAACTGCTAGAAAAACTCAGTAAATAAGTAAGTATAATACAAAGAAAACATCAGTGAAACTGCCAAAAGATGTAATATAATGCACTGAAAATTCTCAATATGCCACCACCGTGCTGTATTACCAGACTGTAATGGTAGTATGTGATATTTCTCACATCACTTTAATCCCTCGTTTCAAAGAAGTGGTCAGAGTCATGACTCAGGCCTGTTATTTGACAGAAACTAAAAGTAACAAAAAATTTGTTATTCCAAAACATGGAAGATAAGGGGAACTCTATGTTGTCCACAAGAAAGTCCCCTGTTTACATGAAGCACAAGTTAAAACATGCAGAACATGCCCCCCGTGAGTTCAGCATTTGAGCCGTTAGATGTTGACGTTCTCTAAACACTTAGCATTGCACCTTCTAATACTTCGAAAACAGAAAAGAAGTCTGAGAGGTCTGGTCATGATACCAAGAGTATCTAATCATGGGGTCTGCTTTTACAGACAAATGCAGTCATCTCATTCCAATGAGCAAGAGTTCAAAATATGCGCTAATTGACCCCACCGCTGATAAAACCTAATTGGTCGCGATGGTGTTGATAAGGGCTGCAGCAGCAGTGTAGTGTACATCAGAGAAGAGAGAGAGAAACTTGAGGGGGTGCTCAACCAAAAAACCACACTTTGGATGACGTCTGGTGCGTCTCTAGGTGAGCGCATCAACAAAGAGAGCTGCTTTCTTTCCTGACTTCAACCGCCAAACTGCAGCAGACAGCAAATCAGAGGTTTGTTTTGAACGTCCTGTTTTTTTGCCCTCCATTTTAAACTTCGCTACCAGAAATGGCATCTTCTTACACTATCGCCTTCCTTTGATTCTAACGTTAGGTTTGGGGGCAAAGGAAGACAGTTTGGTCAATTTGCGAGTTTTGTCAGAGGTTTTTTTTTGTTGTTCTTTTCTGTACTTTTTTCAGCAAGGCATTCAGCAGACGTTCTTATCTAGGGCGACTCAAACTGCTTTTTTTTAACAGGAAACTGCTGCAAGAATGCAAGAAGCAAGTCAGGTATGTGTCTCTGCTCCTTTCCCTTTGAAGCAAACGATGCATTGAGGGCATAGTTATTCTGAGATGACTTTCTTCACTAAACTTTTCTCGAGAAGCTATGCTAGATTCATCAAGCTGTCAAATAAATACATAGCCTGGAACACAATGTGTTTTATTCTTTTAACAGGCTTAATGAACAAGGGGTCAAAGTGTACCAATCTCATCTACATCCACTGATTAGTGCTCATTAGAAGGTGGGTGAACGCAATTAACACATGTCCATTTAAATGTATACTAATTTGTTTTGAAGTGAACTGATTTTCTCCCAAGAATCATGAACTGTGTCAGTCCCTATATTCTCATGGTCAAAATTAAATTGTAGGTGATACTACCCCTTCTGGTTATTGTAATAAATGTGTTATACAGTGTCATGAAACTGTTCAGTGTGTCTGTTTATGCGCTCAGGGAACACACTGCGTATTCCTCATTCTTGCTGAAATGACTGTGTTTTTGAAAACAGAAGCTGTAAAAAGAGCGTAACCTGTCCATGTCTTTTTGTGCTGCACGTAGAAAATGGAGCACAGTTTTGCTGATTTACTGGGTGCATTTTCAGGTGAGTCTCTCTCCTTCTTTTTTCGCATTTATTCCTTTTCTTCTTTCCCCACATCTTCACACCAGCGTAAATGCTTCTAATAATGTAATCGTCTCACAGTAAGCCCTAGAGGAGTCTGGGAGAAAGACTGATTAAATCAGTCTAAACTTCCACCTGTAAATTGTGAGTGCAGTAAAGAACATGCACTGAAGATAGCAGTACTGTACCGATCCTAAATTTCCTCATTCCTTTGCCGTGTTGTCTTTACACCTCTCCATGTGACATGATGCAGAACAAATACTGATGATGTTGGAATTATTTGAGGAATTCCCAATCATGTGGCGGTCCTGCCGCGAATGCTTGGCGATTATGGATGCTCTTTATGAGGACTCGCTCGAGCTTCATGACCGAGTTATTCCTGAAAACTGATTTCATCCCAAGCGTTAAGATATGTACTGTATGACCGTTCTCTGGAGTAACGGAGACAACAATGGACACAAACATGGGGCGAGGGAGACGGGCCATTTGTGTATTTTGTGTTTCTTCCCATGGCAACGTGAGAGAAGATGTTGTGTACAGTTATGACACATCCCCTACCCACCCCCACCGCCCCCGCCCACCTCCCAGAACACTCAGCCATGGTTCCTTTGAATAGATGACATAGACTGTGTAGTCACCCCCAGAAATCGGCTTTTTGAGATTGCTGTAGATAAATATCTCTTCCAGAGCTACAATGCTGACACATAAATTGAAGAGCTGACTTCATAAGTAAAACATCAATATAGGTAATTCTGTCAGAAATCAAACAGTGACCCAACATGACCCTCTCTGATCCCCTGTAGGGATGGGTGGTTTCTGGTGTAATGACCCTTGTATATTATTATTAACAAAAATACTGTCTGGATGACGTTACCACTGAGAAATTATTGTTTTGACTAGAGGGGGGTCTTAAAGTTGTGAGATGTCTGTCCAAGATTCAGATCTTTGTTTGCATAAAGGCAAAGCAGTTGGATTTTATGACTCATCAAATTTTGCGCTAGTTAAATGATTGATTTGATTTACTCTGAATATAACCAGGGTGTATGTATTTTTAAATAAAAAGACTGTTAGAAAAATGAACAAACATCAGTTCCAGTCTAATCTTTAGTAATCGGTCCAAAAGCAAATGCTAATCTGCTCATTTAGCATGACCTTAAACCACAGACATCAAAGACACAGTATTTACAAGTATACCCATACAAGAGACAAGGCTGTGGAGAAGTGCATGACTGACACAAGGTCTGTCTGAATAACACAAATAACTCTGGGTTCTCTTGAAGATTCCAGAATATTATGGATAACGCAGATGACTCTGAGTGTAGATAAATCTGGTACTGTTGAATGGTTCTCAGTAGAACTTTATTTCAGGGGTCAAAGGTCAATGTATTACCTTTACTTTTTTATTACCTGTTTTGCTGAAAACAGATGCATGTGATGAGAGTGAACACAGAGTTTAACAAGCCTTTGCTTCCTATACTGCTACGTTGTCATTTCTGCCAGTGTTTAACTGTCTTCACCTGAAAATATACCCATGATGCATTGCAAATTCATATGCATTAAATACAAAAATATAAAAAAGTTTTTTCCCCATTACTTCTGATATCTAGCTGAGTTGCTTGATGTTTGATGTTGATAAAGTTTCACATTTTCACTTGTTTGCATATTGGCAGATGGGTATTAGCTAATTTCATTTTTACTAGTGTGTCCATTTGTACAATGTATTTCAGAAATATAAAACCACAATAATGAAAATATATTTGCCATTGTCATTGTTGTTGCTCCAGACACATCTCTACCATGCTACCAAGAGGCAGAGCTTGACTTCGAGCCTTTAAATTTAGAAGAGGGCAGCGGAGATGAGAACGGTAATGGTGTGTCTGAGAGGCTGCCTGCGCTCACCGAAGCCGATGAGGAAGATGACCCTGAGGAGGAAGAGGACACAGGTCGCATGTCCGGTAGTGTGTCAGAGGAAGAACCAGGCTGCGGCAGGTCTGAGTCCCCTCGAGACGAGGGCTGGGGAGTTGCAGCGAACCTGGAGGAAGGAGAGGAAGTTGAAGATGAAGAAGACATGGGCGCTGAGGACACAGACTCGGCGAAGGGTGAGGATGCCGGTGGATTCCGCTCCCCGTTGGACATCCCACAGAAGATTGGTCTGGGACAAACTCTTCTGGAGGGCGATCGAGCTGAGGACGAAGAGGACACAGGAAGTGGGAGCCAGACTGAGGACGAGGGGAAGGATATTGGGTTTTCCACGCGGGAGTTGGACTCTGAAGAAGACGACGGGCTGGAGTTCCCCCGAGTAGATGTTCTGCGCGGAGATTCAGATTCTGAATCGGAGGGGGAGGAGGAGGAACAGAGAGAGCTGAAGGAAGGAAGGCGTTTCTCTGCACCCCTTTCTTTCCAAAACCTGAAGGGGGGGGAGGAAAGACAGAGAAAAGTAGATGCGGATGTCGTCACGGAGACAGATTCCGAATCGGATGCGGATACGGCTCGGACTCGGATGTGGTGGTGGACACCGATGTAGTCATAGACGCGGACACCTACGTGGTCATGGAGATGGGCTCTGATTCTGATGTGGACGGAGACACAGGGGTGGACACTGTGGTGGACATCGATGTAGCCGTAGGCATAAGTGTAGTGACAGATTCGGACATAGCTGTAGGTGCAGATAGAGATGCCGAGGTGGATGAGGGAATCCGTGGCTTTGCGGGTCTGAGGGAGTCTCCCGACCCACAGGATCCTTATCTGAGTGAGCTCCAAGAGGAGCCTTTCAGGGGAGAAATGAAGGAGTTCTCAGAGGCCGACTATGGGGGGATCGGAGAGGGATATGCAGAGTACCTAACTGAGGAAGAGGAATACGAGCACAAAGAAGTCGCGGAGCAGGACTTTGGAACGACGTCAGGGCAACACCTGGAGTCCAGGACTGAGGAAGCTGGAGGAGAACTATCCGACTGGGAGCTGATGGGAAAGGTCGAAGGGTTTGAGAAGCAAGAGTCTGGGGAAAGCGAGGGAATGGGTCCAGAGGAAGGAAGTGAGGAGGAGGAAATGGAGGTTTGGAATCCCGTAGATTGAGGGGCATGGGAGATGCAGATGAGGCGGAGCTAGTGAATGAAGCCGGTAAAGTTGAGTTTGCAGGCATTCATGAAAATCAGCCTCGAGACTGGACACAAGACGATGGAAGTGACAGTTCTGCTGAAAGACACGATGGCAGTGACGATGAAATTCTGTCCAAAGTTAAATTTACAGGGGAAGAGTGGGAAAGGGGAGGGAAGGAGGACCTTAAACAGGATGTCAGACAGATGCAGGCCTCTGCTGATGACGATGACCTCCTTCATAGCTTGAGACAGGAACGGGTCTATGTCGATGAAGAGGGGGCTCTACGTTGCATCAAACAAGTACGGGCATTTGTTGATGAAGAGGATGCCCTTCTTGGCGTTAGACAGGAACAGGTTTATAACTATGATGAGGATGTTCTTCATGGGCTTAGGCACGAGGAGATTTTACCTGGTGAGGTGGATATCCGCTTTGCGGAACTGAAGGATGGAAAGGTAGATGGAAGCTCTGGAGGGAGGAATGCAGTGGGGCCTGGGGGTAGGAGTCCAAGGATGACCACACTGTCCATCTCCTCCTCAGACAGGAGCAGCAGAGACAGCGAATCAGAGAGCAGCCTCAGCGATTTGGAGCCCTGGCCAGACAGGGCGGCGTCCCTTAGAGATCTGATTACCGGGCCTCCCGGTCCACAACCATATTCAGCCTCACAGAAAGAGGGCGCCACTGAGCTCCTCCCTGGTACTACGACTCACATAGACACAGCCGTACTTCAACGGTTTGGAAACATGGAGGAGGAGGAGGAGGAGGAGGAAGATGAGAGGAACTGGGAGCAAGAGCAAGAGAGGATTCAGGCCTTTTACCGCTACTACAACGACGATGACGAGGAAGAGAACGGCACAGGGGGTGAGTGATCTGTGATTTGAAAGCTTTTCAAGAGCTTATCTGAGAGGTGCATGACAAAATGAAAATAAATATGAAACTGATGGAGTAAAAACTCCTGTTTATGATTGAACAGTGGGTCCGGCTTTGAGGACCTTCGCTATGCGTAGAGGTCCACATCAGTAAAGTAGCTGGTTAGAGCTGGTTAGAATTATCAGCCTCACTGCTTTCTAGCACCCTCTTCTGGCTGGCTGATTACCTGGAATGCTTGTGAACTGAGCACATGCTTACTTTGTATTCTTCTACCAGACTATTCAGTCAGTTATTGGTGTTGCATCTGCAGAGTGGAAAGAGCAAGGGTTACTTATGTGACTTCCTCTTCCTGAGTCTGAGATGGTTGCTCAGTGCAAATGAAACAGTTCTTAAATCTGTGAAAAGGGAGCAAATGCAACAAAAGAAAGTAAGTACAAATCCACAGAAAGAGGTTGGACAGAGGAGATGGGTGGAGTCTGTTACTAGGTGCAACAAGGAAGGGGATGGGCAGACTATAAGATATGCAGAGAGCAAATGGTAAATACACAGAAAGAAGGAGAGAGAGGGAGAAATACAAAGAGTGAGAATAAGATTTATGGAACTCAGGGTAGATTTTTCTGGTCCTCTGTTTCCTTGACAGTGTTTATGTTTGTGAGGCTGCTTGAGATTCTTTCAGACTGTATGTTTACACCTTCATCCTCTCTGCCAACACACCATAGCATAGCAACCAGAGGAAACACATACACACACACACAAACACACACTTATGATCACTGACAAATCAGAACATGTATGTATGACTGTATGCACGCACATTCATTTACATACCTATTAACTCAAAAACAGATACATAATCATCCTCTCCAAAATGCACAATGAAATCTAACACATCTAACATATTCTGTCTCACACAGGTATGTTTGCACTGTGATACACATCACACACACACACATACGCACACACACATCAGTCTCATCTCCAGAGTATGATCAACAGAGACAATTCTGACAAACTGCAGTTTTTGCTGATGGTGAAGGGAGACACAAAGAATGGCAAGTTGAATGCCCTATATTATTCAGACCCATCCATAGCTAAACACCTTTGAAAATGACATGTTTTCTTTGCAGTATTTAAAGAACTAGCGTTTTGTCTCAAGCCGTGGAGACATGCAGTCAAATACAAGCAAATGTAGCCGTGTCTTCCTGTGGACTATGATCTGTGATCTGGTTTAACTTGACAGATCACAAATCTGTCAACGCCTGACAGAGGGTGAAATGCATAGACAGACATACCGGTTTGCATCAGCGGTTTCTTTGGGGACATAACACTTTCTCACATCTCACTTCCTTGGTCGGTAGAACCACATATGAGTTTGAGGTGGCGGGGTGGGGGAGAGTTAAACATTAGTACTAGTATTGCAAATAATATTGACGACAAGCATCAGTTAATGCCACTGAACGCAGTTATCGGTAACTCTCTAAATATCCCAGCATGCCCTCCTTAATTTTACTGTGTATGCTTTCAAAACTACTTGCTACAGGTTTCTGCGTGAAACGAAACTGACTTTACCACCTGCTTCACATTAAATCATTTGTATTGCCACACTAGAAAACTTGTATATCCCCATGTTACCTCCATGTTCAGCTGAGTTCAGTTAGATACGTGGGTCCAATCAGGTAAAACAGAATAAGATTTAAATGGCTGGACAAAATTTTAATGATTTTGTAGTTACCACCCCCCATTCCCATATAGGCACTGAAAACATAAATAGACTACTGCAGAATTGTCTAACTCCATATCAGTATTTAAACCAAAAATTAAAGCTACAGTTGGTCCACCTTATCCACAGTTTTGGCATCTGCAGTTCTGACAAACTGTGGTTTGAAAATATTTTTGAAAAATCCAGAATATTCTCGAAAAAAGAACATTTGAAATTCCTGTGTGCAGTGTATGCTAGGATACTGTAGTCAATATAATTTATGTGGGTTTTAGCAGTTCTTAGTTGTACATATAGGTGGGGTTTCAAGTTATGAACTCATATTGGGTAAAATTTCATCCTCTTATATACGTGTCCTTGGCATCTGCGAGGGGTGTGGGGGTCCTGGAACCATATACCTGTGGGTAAGGTGGGCCAACTGTATATGTTTTGTCCTGGAGAAAAGATACATTACTGCATCCCAACTATGTCATCAAACATCCACAACAAACTGTAATGAGCTCTCTGTTCTGCTGTACTCTCAGCCCAGGGGCAGTCCGGGAGAAAGCTCATGGTCCGGTTCTGTTTGGACCCCCCACCTCAGCAAGACTCTGACAGGTAAGTCCTGTTCTGCCCCGGGTCGCTTCCCATCAAGAACACCGTTAGACAGCCTTAATTGACTGGGAAATCGGCAATGACAGAAACGAGCGTACACAGCGTTCCCCCAGGACCACTGTTTCAGCAGACAGCGAGAAACTGGTCCTTAAATAAAAAAAAAAACAAGCAAAACAAAAAGACAGAGCAGTACCCAAGTTCAAGGAAGAGTCAGAGGAACAATGTTCTGGTCAGGGTTGTTCTGTGAAGGTTATCAGAGTTCAGACATTCATGTGTTTACACGGCCAGGCTTACAAGTGCCAGTGAGAGGATATCCTGCCCCCGGGGCACCCCTCTCACTATCTACCTCCTCTCTGTGCTCTTTCAGTATGTCACTATCCACCCTTCTTTGTCTCGCTCTAAGCCCTCTATTCAGATCGGGTCATTTAAAATCAATTCAGTGATGCTTCATTGGGAAGAAAACAATAAAATGTGTTGTTTCATATTCAACCATCAATCGAAGAACATAACAGTAGTAATACCTCTGTAACTATTATTGTTATTATTATTATATTACTGTTAACTAGAAAAATGTAAGGAAAACGAATAACTACCAACTTTCTTTATTTCTACGCTATTTCCTTCTCTTTACCTTTCTGCACAGACATTGTTTGTTGCCGTTCTGACAATTGGTGTACTGACAGTATGTGCTATAGAATGTTTTTGTACTGACAGCATGTGCTAAAATTTTGGAGTACTGACAGTATGTGCTATAGAATGTTTGTGTACTGACAGTGCAATGCAAGCTGTAGAATGTTAGTGTACTGAGAGTGTGCGCTGTAGAATATTGGTATACTGACAGTGTGTGCTACATAATGTTGCTGTACTGACAGTGCATGCTATAGAATGTTGGTGTACTGACAGTGTGTGCTATGGAATGTCGGTGTACTGACAGTGTGTGCTATGGAATGTTGGTGTACTGACAGTGTGTGCTATGGAATGTTGGTGTACTGACAGTGCATGCTATAGAATGTTGGTATACTGACAGTGCATGCTATAGAATGTTGGTATACTGACTGTGTCTGCATTTACTTTGTTTACTTAAGCCATGCAGCTTTGTATATGTTTCCTTTTGCAAGTCCTTAAGCACCATCTTCTCAGTTTTTATCATATTAACAACTAATTATCGGTTAATAAAGCTTGGTCTGGCTGTGGGACATAGTTTGTGTCTGTGCTGATCTCTCAGTAGCGATACAGACGCAGATGTGGTCAGTAGCTCCTCAGAGGGGACCGATGATTTGGAACCTGAGGTGATCCATATGGGGACCGGGCTGGAGGATCTGGACTCTGCGGTAACTGGGATGGAGGATTTGGGGCCCATAGAGACCAGGCTTTTTGCGAGAACAGAGGTGAGCAGTGTGATCCCCACGAATTGGTACTACAGTCACAACGGCTGCTGTAGGAATGAATTAATAATGTGTGTGTGTGTGTGTGTTTCAGGTGGATGAAGAGCGAGATAGTAACAGGGAGAAGTTCTCTCTCCTCCTGCAGCAGAGTCAGGTCACGCAGTCAGAGCTGACGAAGCTGAACGCGGAGCTGAGGGCCCGGCGTCAGAGGAAAACGGTAACGGACGCCGAAACTGACCGTTAACATGTTGCGCCGCAATTCAGCACTGCCGTACACAAAGTCACAGTTCCGCTCTGCAAAACACACTACAATACACTGTAACACACAGTCCTTGTGGCACTTCTTCATGCACTGTAGAATATGAATGCATCTATATCATTCTCTAATGTGTTGTGAAGCACTGCGATACTGATTACATGCTGTCTTTATTTTAAATAAACATACATAAACAATCTATAGGATGCGGATGCAATATCGTGCTGGCCTCTCCTTAAGGAATAACCCCTTGTGTCCTCTCACTTCGGTAGCTTGTAAAGTGCTCAGATATTATGGCACACGAGCTTTGCCTTAAATGGCTTGGTTTGTGTAACCCCGAAGGCATAGCGGAGGGTCCATAAATCACGTCTAACTTTAGAGCGAGAGAGACAGAGGCCGTGAGAGGTGGCCGTGAGCAGTGCTTTATGGGTAGCTGGTGATCCGAGCTGTATTCGTAAAGATGGAGTTCTCAGGTGTGAGAGCGTGAGACGGGATGTTTGAGCTACGCAACCTGTCTCGTTGCTCCACCGTGCTGCGTACTGTGAGCCCAAGGCGTTTAGTTACCACATTGTCTGTCCTAGTCATGGTTCCACCACTTTTAAACTGTCATAATGGCCCATGTCAATGGCTCATGTGAAAAGTCACAAGTCGTTTGTTTAACAGGATGCGGTGTGTGTGATCTCAAAACCAGAGGGATCGTTTTAATATCGGCACCCGGGAAGCCTACAAAATTAGCCTCTATGTTTTATCAGTGATTTAATTTCCGCTCCAGTGGAATCAGTAGGTTACCGTAACTTCACTCTGAAAGTGAATGTGAATGAGGTAATACTACTGCATTGCATGGTGGGCCAAGGCACCAATACTTCCTGATAATGCTTAAAATTACGATGTTGAGGAGCATATAAATCGCAATATCTTGATAAAAAAAGGCTTGTCTTTGTATACTCCTCTTTAACATGCTCTTCTCTTGAATTGTATTTTACCCCTTTGCTTTCTGAGCACAGATATTTATGTTGATATACAACAAGTTACTTGTCTGATAAAATACATCCTGTTGAATGTTCTTCAGAAAGGCTGGTCTAGCTTATCAGAGGTATAAATTATGCTAGTGAGCATACTATACTTGAAATGTGTATAATATTTATACTGTGGTGTTTATGTTGAGGAATATGAGCAAATTTCATTGCTACAGAATAGGCCATATCTGAATATGAAAATATTAGCATTTTCATCTATAACACTTAAGGCGTGAGGTAGGTCTGATATTTCAGGTAGTGTGTGCCTGTATAGAAAATGTCTTCAGGATGACAGAAGTCTTGGCCTGTGCCAGAATCTTCTCCTACCCTCCAAGTCCCCTCCCTCTCACTGCTCTTATAATCTGTGACCTGGAACCTCACTGTCACGCTCCACCTCCCATTTCCTGTTCCACTACTTCCTGTTCCTCCCTTTCCAGTCCCTGCACCAGGTTCACTACATGCATGGGTGGATTCATGGACCTGGTCCAGAATGCCCTCCCATGAGGATGACAACCTCTCTCTCTCTCTCTCTCTCTCTCTCTCTCTCTCTCTCTCTCTCTCTCTCTCTCTGTCTCTCTCTCTCTCTCTCTCTCTCTCTCTCGAGATGCCATCTGTCTTCAGGAGAATTTCCTAAAGAGGACAGAAGCTCATGCTGACATATAAAGATGGAAGGGAGGGAGGAAGGGAGGGAAGGAAGGAGAGAGAGAGAGACAGAGAAAGAGTTCCAACCCACCTTTGAGATATCACTACAACACACATCAAAGACCTTTTAACACCACATAAGCAGATACAGACAAGACGCCTTGAAGACTGTTATACCCCTAACCCCACCCCACAAAGGAAACACAGAAAAGAAGTGAGAGTGAGACGGAGAAAGAAAGGTAGCAAATGAGAGGGAACTGAAAGCAACACACACACCTTGTAAACACAAGTATACAAACACACGCAATCACATCAACTCACACGCTCAGTACACTCTCTCTTACACACACACACACACACACACACACACCTTGAACGCACAAATATGCAGACACACACACTCAAATACGCTGTCACACACTCAGTACTCTCTGCCTCACACTCACAAACCCACATACTCACTCGCGCACTCACGCACACACACACATACAAATACACACACAATCACACCTTGAACACACAAATATGCAGACACACACTCAAATACACTCTCACATACTCAGTACTCTATGCTTCACACACACACACACACACACACACACACACACACACACACACACACACACACACACACACACACACACACACACAGACACACACACAGGGAGGGCCTGTGTGAAATATAAAGTGTATATTTTCTCTGACTTTGAGAGACAGCAGACACAGAGCTCTGTGTGTCCTCTGCCTTTCTTTTGGATACCGTAAAGCAAACAGCAGCTGTAACGCTCCGTAATCAGGGCCGTGTACTGTCCAGACTGAACTGCAGATATTTGACGCGCTTAAATGCCATTTAAAAAGTGAGCATGAAACAGCCCACTCTCCATGCATTCCTCAGCTGGACGATTCCAACGCTAAGAGAGCTCTTTTGTGTCTCAGACATCCATCTTCACTCTTTTAGTTCTGTTTGTCGCTCCGAATCCACACCGTCCCCACCAAACATCTCCCTCTGCCACCTCTCCAAACCCCGGCGTTTTTGAAAAAGTGGACTGAACCACTTATTGTTGGTTGACTGAATACGTCTGAACTGCAACACTGATTATGGAACCTCCCGTTTAAACAGCTGCGAGGATTCTGCTCGAAAGCTGCAACGCTTGTCAGGGAAAAGGAACCATTTTCCATGGTTTTCTACCACATAGACCACTGTAGAGGAGTAATCATTTGTTTCAGAAGTAAATTATTACATTTATCAACAAAGGAACAATTATTAAATAATTAAGAAGAATGAACAAAGAATAAAAATAACAGGTATATACAGGTAGAGACAGGTATATTAATTACAATAATAATTACTATGTTTAAAGTGAATAAATCTACTATTATTATTATTATTATTATTATTATTATTATTATTATTTATTGCCTTACCTCAGTGTGTCCTGCAGGGTCTCTCCACATATATTTGAGCCTCCCTGACTTCTTGAATGACCGTTTCCACAGAGGCCTTCTTCATCACCATGTTGCCTGTGGACACAAAGGGATCACTATTTCACCATCATCATCATCATCATCATCATCATCATCATAAGAACCATCTTCCTCTTTTTCTTCTTCATCCTTCATCCTTTTTTTCCATCTTCATCACTGCCATCTTCATCACTCATACCTACCACAACAATCATCATTATAGTCATCATCATCATCATCAATCTCGTAAACGTCTCAATAAACATCTTAATAAGGCGCTTTTCTCTTGGCTGTGCTGGAGGCGCTCTCTCGCTCAGCTCTGTTTATCTTCACTGTGTTTGTCCCCCACAGCACTCCATCCATCAACACAGTGTCCAGTGGGAGCAAACAGCAATTTCAGAGAAACCCTTTCCTTTCTCTCCTCTCCCCTCTCCTTCATTTACTTGTTTTCACCTCATTTGTTCCTCCCTTCTATCCTGATGTCGGTCACTTTTCTCTTGAGTCATTTGGTTACTTCCTGCTCATTGAATAAATACAAAGCTTTATGAATATATCGCTATTGACGACATTCACTGTCAACAAGTTCCTGTTTTATTGTTGAGACAGTTTTATGGGGTCAATCTTGTCTCGATCTTAGATAGATAAATGAACCAATGATAACTTTATAGTAATATGTCATTAGATACCATAGGATGTTTACAAATGACAAATTAACATTGGACAGGAAAGAAAAAGTTTCCCTCCATGTACACTAATAGACACATTTTAACGTGTAATTGGCTGATGCTGACTTTGGAGTCATTACAAAGTCATTTGATGCTTTGATCCAGTTTTAACCCAATACAGTTGATTGGGTTAACCAAGGGCCAATCCCCCATGGGAGCAATGTGGGGTCAAGGGTCCAACAGCAATGGTGATCTGTGGCTAGACCGGGGCTTGAGCCAACAACCTCAAGGGTCCCAGTCATGTAACTTAGCCACTTGACACAGCCTGTCCCACAGGTGGGAGTCGGACAGCCGTGACATTTTCGTGCTCTCCCTTCGTCACTACAGGAGCCCAGCATGTTGAGGTCAGCCATGAAGATGTGTCTGGTGTCCGTGCTCGGAGTTATCATGTTCTGGTGGGCGACTGACCAGCTGGACTGGACCATGGGAACCATCAAATGAGAGCCCAGATGATGCAGCGCATGACCAAGTCGAAATGATACAGTTTTCTGCCATGTTTGTTTTTTAAGTATCTGATATGAAATTTGCTTCAGTTTATATTTTTATCTGCTCTAAAGGAATATATTTTTATACTAAAATACTATACTAAAAAACTGTTATTTTTACATATTGATGTATTTATATACTGATGGTATTATTGCACTTATCATTGATTTTCAAAAAATGCGTTTTATGAACAATTTGTCATTTAGGATTAAAATTGTATGGGACATTGCAGGGCGTAGCAGGGATAAAACGTATTGGTCATATATGAAATTGCTCACCAACACATTTACACACAGGTACAGATTAATTTTGATATGATTATTGCATAAAATGTACTTGAACCATCCTCTTTCTAAAATAATCAACACATTTTTCTAAGTCACATAAATCTGTCATTTAATATTTTCTTCTTAATTCTGTTTTTGGAGTAATGTGTGTTTAGCGAATTAGTGTCGTTTGTCATTCAGTAGTAGGCAGCAGCACCTGTAATGTAATGAAAGTGCCAATCATTGGTAAACATGTCAATCCACATTTTGATTAATAAAGAAATATGTTTCATTTTGAAAGCCACAATGCTTTTGCCGTTTGTAGTTTTCAGGTTTTAAACTCTGATGAGCGGTCTCATAGTTATCAAAATAATACGTGGTGCGTGTTTTGTTCTTTTCCTTTATGGAATTTGACATTTGACATTTTGATAATTTCCCATCAGCACTAGCTCAGTGAAACGAGAACACGTTTTCAGATCTAGGAGAAAGCGAGAGAAAGAGAATTGGCGAGGTTTTGGCGGAGGGACTGAATTAAGGAGGAAAAACGAAAACAAAAAATATTCATCAATCTCAGGGGACTGGAAATGGGAGCTCCAGCACGCGAGCGGGAGGGTGACATTAAGCTTTAAACTCGAAGGAGTGGTCCCACATATTACGTCAACATTAGCTCTGAAAGTATTACTGAAGCATATTTCATGGAAGAGAAGCCCCCCCTCCCCAAGACCACTTTGAGTATCTGACCAATTAAGGCTGAGCGAGAAGCCCAGCCTGAGTCTCCGGACGCTCATCTCTTCGCAGTGCGTAAGGACTTTCCCAGCAGGGAAGACGCGCTGCGTGGGAGGTACACTGTGATAGCCATATTCCAACTTTTCCCCACAGCTGTTTGGGCTTCGTGCGTGGGACAGGAGGAGAAAACAAGTGGACTTCATCATAAAGTAAGTTCCGACGTGTAACTTTTCATAAAACGTCACGAACAGTGTCGAGAGGGGTTTAAAGTGTAGTGATATGTCAGGAATATACCGGAGATAACGGACGCGTCTTTTACCAAAAGGAAACTCCCACAAAAGATTCACGTAATATTTGAAAACATACTTCAAAGCACATAAAAGATACTCTATTGTTACGAACTGCTGTCTTTTATACATTCAAAGGGTTTTATTATTTGATCGTGTTACCCTTGATTGTTCCTGCCGATTGTCGGAATATAGCATATTTAAAATTCAAGCAACCTGATTATAAATAATGTATATCTATAGGAGTACTGTTAAACTGATAATGTCACACTTGGGAAAGGCTTTTTTGTTTTTCTAATATGTCCATTAAGCACCTGTTATACAGAGCAGAAGTCTATTCTGTGTTGTTTTTCATTCGAAGAAATGACATTTCCTAAAGCGAACGTGATATCCTTGTAAAATACTGAAAAAAGCACAATCCCCATTGTTTCAGATAAGTAAACTTTACACAGCTTTAGATGGGTGCAGCTGTTAAATGTTACTTTTTCTAATGAATTGATTTTATTTTATGTTAGTGCTGGCTATTTCCAGTTCCATTGTTAGCTTAATGTCAGCACTAATGGGTTGAGTGGCAGGTGGGGATGGGTGTAGACCTCAAAAATCTAACGCAATCTCAGAAGGATAATTTGTGTCCTGACATTAAGGCTCTGCCCCAGATAAGACAAAATTAAAGTATGTTTCAGTGTGAGGGGGAACATCAAACTGTAAACCCTATCACAGTGTCAAGGTCACATGACCAGAGGAGTTTTGCTATAAACTGCCAGTTTTAGCCACAGGATTGTGACCAATGGAATGTCACACTGGTAAGACAGTGTAAGAGACAAGAATCATATGAGCTTAATTTAATATCACAAACACCCTCCACCAGCCTGTTCTGTTGTGGTTTCCTGTGGAAGTGATGATAATAATACAGAATGGAGCTGACAGACCACAGTGTCAGATACTTAGGATTTCCCATGAGGCCAGAACAATTCAACAAAGCCAAACCAACACACGTCACAAACACCTCTGAGACTGTCATTCATTCAGTGCTTTCACCCTTATGTAACATAAACTTTTAAAAACATTTTTACACCTGGTTAATTATATATACTGCCAGACACTGTCAAAGATTACTGTGATTTAATGGTCATTACATTTATTGAAGGCTAATTCAAGTTTCAAAATATGATTCTTTTATTTGCCCACAGAAAATCCCCAGACTTAAACAATGACAGAAAGATGGGGTAGTTTGGGGAAGTAGTCTGTGTTTATACTTGTTAAATGCTAAAAATATAGACAATAGAGATAAAATATTGCACAATTTGGATTGGGAACTAAAATAACAGCATGACCATAACATCCAAGTCAACCTTTGCCCTTCTACATCTGTATACCTGTAAAAACATTCAAATTCATGGTCTACCCTTGATATTGGTGTCAAATATGAGCTTCGAAACAGCTATCAGTCTCAGGTTTGGCCTGGCCTGGTCCCAAATTGCCTCCCGACCACTCCGCCTACCCAACACCGCCCACACACTCATCTCGCGCGTTCGCGAGAGCCGCCATCTTGTATGAGGGTTTCCTGGAAGCGAGTGAGCCAAATTTCAGCGAGGGGGAGCGGCTGCTCGGGCCTCCGATGCTCCCTCGGTAATGAGGAAATCAAAGCGCTGGCTTAACAGCAAGTGTTGACCCAGCATGCATTGCGTTGCTGAGTGCCGTGTTCCTGCCTAAATGCCCTGCAACGTGTCATCAAAGTTGTAGAGATACATTCTGAACACTGTTAAAAGAATGTCAGGCCAGTACACTGATGGGCAATATTTATGGATATTATCTTACTTAATTAAAATCATATACATGATGGTGTACTGTACAATGTAATGTAACATGGATTGATTTATAATGTACTAAAATATTATACCAATATGTGCTTGCATTAATCGATATTCTTGTAGTGCAAATGTGAAGGATCCAAGAAGCCTACAGTGCCCAACTGTTCAGTCACATTTGTTTCATGGGGTGATGATTTATGATATATTATATATATATTATAATAACTGATCATTTGTAAATTCACATCAGGTTTGCTGACAAAGAGCAGACTGAGACTCATTGCACTTCTTTCTGAAGATGGAGACCATTTCACCAAAACAGACAATGCTGCCATCAGCGCCTTTGAGAACTTAATAACGATAATGATGATTTCAAATGAACCACAATCCAATTATGTAACAATATTTATTCACTGGATAGATGGACTTTCTTCGATACAGGGACAAGAGATGCAAGTTAGCTGATAGCTAACTATTGTGCAATTACTTTTAATTGTGCATTGGCCTTGTAAATATAAACAATAAAATAAAATAAATTTGTTAATATTGGATTAAATATCCAATCTCCATTTTAAATCAAAATGGTCAAATAATAATCCATCTGCAATGCCTACTTTCACATTGCACTTTGACATTTATTATTAATAAGGATATAAGATAGGACTGAATATTTATTTTCTCAATAATTAATGAAGATAAAAATAAAATATGAACCACAGCTATATGGGTCTGACACAGCTGTGTGCTGCTCCAGATTATATCCATGCTAATTGTTCAGACAAAGGGGTCTCTTTCGATTTTTGAGAACGGCTGCACGTCTTGGATGTAATTGTCGGGAAAAAGATTTGGATGTCACCCCTGGGGTCTCCAACATGGTGCCCCTGCCCAAACCTCGCTGGGGCATTCTGGGAAGGGGAGTGGGTTCGGGGCCCGAGGGCCTTTCTGCCCTCGACTCCTGTATTAGTGACATTCCGGCTGCGTTTCAATACTCATAACGTATCCTCTTCCCTCCCTCCAATGTCCCATTACTGGAGAGAGGGAGGAGATGAGGTGATAGTGAAGGAAGGGAGGATAGAGTTTGCGAGTATTGGAACGCAGCCTCCATGTCAACAAACTGTCCCCACACCTGCTGCTTTCTGTGGTTCTTATCACCTTGTCATACACCAATATACCAGCTCACTTGTAATTTAGACCACATTAAAAGGCCTTTGGTTGTTGCTAATGACCTTAACACAAAATGCTGATAAAACATATGATCACATAAAAGATGTAACACATCGCATAATCTATTGGAAAACTTGGAATGAGGTCTAGAGAGATACAGTCTATCTTCCTAAGCTATATTCTACTCTTCTGAAGTAGTTGTTGTGTATAGTCTTCATGTATTATCACAGCCCATTTCATTAGGTTGTAAAATGTCTTCTAAAATTTCTGCCATCATTTTCCCTTCAACTCAATTAAATTTCAGGACACTGCAGGTTTGGCTCCATGCCATTTGCTCTGTTATTGACGTTTCCTTCTCCACAAAAAGATCTTATTTCAGTTACCAGCGCCGTATCCAAATAATTCTCTTATGATTATATAGCGCGCTAGGTAGGGACTCTCAGTCTCAGGCTGGCTACGTATATAGCGCGCCAGGTGTCCACACTTTCAACAGGTAGGATTCCAATGATTTCACCTGTCAGTGTATAATTTAAGGGCGGGAAACGCCTCTCTTGAAGGGTTGTAGTGTATACATGTGTTTGTTCCCACCAATTGAGCTTACACTCTTGCTGTGTTAAACGATTAGCTATATACAGCAATACTTGTTTATTAGTAGTTTAGAACACGAATGAGTAAAAATTTTCATATAGATTCTTAAGAAAAGCCTTCAGCTGTTTTTCGTTAACTTTACGCAAAGTGTAACTAAAATTTAAGTCACAGAATGGCTGAATTATTACGATTTAAATGATATATTGGAATGATATCCAAGAGACAGAAACAGTCCATCCTTTACGGCAATGGAACCCAGATCAATTGAATTAAATTTTGACAAGACTTCAGTAATCCAAATGAACTAAATTACTAAATTATTTTTTTTTTTCTTATTTCTTCATTCAGGCAAGCGCGCAACACCAAGGAAAAGCCAGTCCGTGGAGCAGTAAAAACTCAGCGCTGTTGACCCCACCCTGAAAGCCAGGCAGCACACTAGTGGGGGAGAGAGAGAGAGAGAAAGGTCAAAATGAGTTATCCACACTCACGCCCCAGTCAGTCAGGCGCTGCTCCTGTCTCCAACTCCTCAGTCGATCCTGACGCGGACGCAGAAATGCCGGCCACGGAGAAGGACCTCGCCGAAGACGCTCCCTGGAAGAAGATCCAGCAGAACACCTTCACCCGCTGGTGCAACGAGCACCTGAGGCTGATCAACAAGCGGATCGCGAACCTGCAGACGGACCTCGGCGATGGACTACGCCTCATCGGCCTCATTGAGGTCTTGAGCCAGCGGAAGATGTTCCGAAAGTACAACCAGCGTCCCACGTTTAGACAGATGCAGCTGGAGAACGTTTCTGTGGCACTTGAATTCCTAGAGAGGGAGAATATCAAGCTAGTCTCGATTGGTAAGTAGTTTATATTTCGGTTAGTCTATCGTGTGCAGTTGGATTTTCTTGTGGTTCGTTGTGAATCCTACGTTTTTAAAATGTATTTTTGAATAAGTATTTCGATTTTGGGATTAAATCAGAATGTTAAAAATTTGGGGGGAGAAAGTGTGATCTCGTTTAATTTTAGTAAATAAACAGTGCGTGCAGATCTTCTGAATTTACTCCCCAAGCATTTTTACCTAAAACTTTCTCCTATTAGTTTTTACAAAGTCACTACATTTTGGGGGATTACTCCAGGCTGGCAACCCTAAACAGAAGCGCAACAATTGCCTGTGTGCCTTAGTGGTCTGTAACTTCGGAGCTGTTGGAGCGTGAAATTCTGAGGATGCGATCCACGGATAAGATTAATGTAATGCACAAATAAAGGTCTTTATTGAAAAATATAATAATGAAGTTCACAATGGCGTGCGACACCAATTGAAGTCTCCTTTAAACTGACACTGTCGTAGCATACAGCCTGATTGGATTAACCAACATATTTGGGACCATGTGTCAAGCACGTGCAGTTAATTAAGCACGTTAAACCTTCTCATTCGCATTAGGTGTATCTTTTACGCTTTGCTTAAGGACTGTCTTGTACATTCCATCATATGTAGCAAAACACGTTTTCTCTTGCTTGATTCGAGCACACGCCTCCCTTAACGTTGAGAATGTTCATTTGTACACGTGATACCATTGCATAAACTCGGACGTTTATTTGTTTACCTGGATCAATATGAACAGATGTAGCAATATTGATTATTAATTTAACAGTGGCTCTAATCCAGATTGATCAGAAGATTAACAAATCCATGTTGTAAGAGCTGCAGGATCAATGTAGTAGAATAGCCAGCAACTGATAGCGAAATATCTACCAGAAAAGAAGTTTAAACACTCAGCAATCCGCACATTAGCCAATATGTAGTCAATAATTGTACTTGTTTGCATTTTCTAATTATATTCTGCAGTTTTGTACTGCATCATGTATTTAAGGAATTAAGTATTTTCAGTGGATTTAATATTACACACACACACACACACACACACACACACACACACACACACACACACACACACACACACACACACACACACACACACACACATATAATACATTACATTATTGGCATTGTGCAGACACTCTCATCCAGAATAACTTAGAACTCAAAGTGCATTATGGCAGGGATAAGCGTGTTAAAGTGCTAGAGGGGGTAAAAGTCCCAAGTTCCAGAAGGGTTAGCATGGACTAAACCCTGTGGGTGACCTGTTGAAGAAACAAACACACATATCCTTATATACGTCTACATCAAACATTATCTGGATATCTGGGTGTTTGTCCCTATAGAGAGGGAGCAGGGGTTGTATGAGTTGGGGGGGGGGGTCACTGTGTGTAGGGCTTCATCCTATATGTTAATCTGAGCACAACCTCTCTTGTTTATGTCCCTGCATGAATAAAGGAACCCGTTGGCAGAGCTCTAATCTGTGTCTCATTCATGGAATCGTCGTGTGCAAGATAATACAGTTTCACTCAGGCCAAGCCACGTTTTGTTTTATGTTGGGGGTGGGAGGTGAGATGACGCTTGCCAGTAGTGTGTTTATACAGTATTTTTTTTTTTTCTTAGCATAGATTGCCACCCCATCACCCCCACCTCCACCGCCCCAATCTCAGATGTGCAACATTATCTCATTTCCTGTGGTTGGCCAACCATTTCACTGTGATGTTCATACTTCCTGTTATTATGTCTTTCCTGTATATTAACCTCCACATCAGAGAAGCACTGAAGTTCAGTTGCTCCTCCTGCAGCTTCTACGCCAGGGCCCTCCACTGTGAGCACATGGGAGGACCTCCAAGCAAACCGTAACCTCAGAGAATAAACTGCTCCTCAGTTTATCAGCACAGTTTATAACAGCTGGGTTTCTTATGGTTATTACTTACTGTCATCTAAGCTTCGTTTAAGAGCTACATTGTAGGCTACATAATATGTAAGAGAACATTTTTTGTTGCTTGTTACATATGCTTCTCTTAGCCTTGAGAATGATTAATTTTTGCTGCAGTGACACTGTTGCGCAAAATTTTATTGTTTGTTATCAGGATCAATACACACGGATCCAGGAATATTGATTAATATTGGCTCATTTTAGGATAAGCAGGAATATGCCCTGCCATTTGAAGCTTTGTTGAAGACGTCTGTTATACATTATGTTGTCGCTGAAGATGACTCAGTGATGCTAACATGCTAAAACACTTGTTGCAGGGGTGATGTGTACTTGGATGGCTCCTCTCTTGTCTACTGTGGGGTAGTCGCTGTGTAGCACCGTGTGTGTGTGTGTGCCCCTGCAGTTTTGCTTTGGGGATGGGGGGGGGGTGGGAATTCCAGAGCTGCTGTGCTGCATTCGTTCGCTTGATTCGCTCTATTGTATCAGCTGTAACTGATAAACACCGTGGCTTACTGTGATAACAGCTCAGATCCCAGTGCTGACTGTAATTCATACACTGCCAAGCTTCTGGCCAGGAAGAGAGCCAGATGGTTCTAACGTCAATCTGATCCAGCCGCTGCCAGTATGTGCTCAGGGGATGAATCAATGTTTTGATGTTGGTGTCATTTGTGTTTATCATTTAAGTGGAAAAAAATGTACTTGTAGTAGCTTTTTGTAACGTTATAGCCTATGGCATCGGTTCTCTTTAGATAAGACCCATGTGTCCCAGTTTGAAGTCAGAACCAGCACTAGTGTACCTGTCTTGTGTGGATGCTAACTATTTCTGTGAGGGCTGAATGGCTAACTGTGTTCATGTTGTCGTGTGCGTTTCCAGCAGCCCAATGAGAGGGATTGGGGAGTTTAACACCCACTCTCGTGTCCTGCACCCAGACCCTTGTTTCTCACTGACTGGAGTTCAAATCAAGACCTTTTATGGTCAGAATCTCTGATCAGGCAATCCCTGGTCAGTTATATTACAGGCCTGAGGGAAACGATTTTGGATTCCTGTTGTGTGTACATGTGTCTGTGTGCGTTAAAACATGTTGATGTTAACCAGCTAGGAGACCAACTGGAGTTTATCTTTTGCCTATGTCTCTCGTTTGTCATTGTGCAAAATAAACTACAACATGTGGGTTGTAGTGGTGATTAGTGATGAGGATGGAGAAATGTTGGCCTCCATTGTTTGACTACTTAAAGACTTCCTGGCAGAACATTCCGGTCCTAGAGTCATGTTCCCCGGGTGACTGTGTGATCATTGTGAGTGTCCTTACAGTAGCGAGGTCTCATTAGATGAAAATGGTCACTGTTACCATATGGTATCACTGACTCACTGACTTTAAACCAATTGCTGTGCTTTTAATGTAAAAATTCTGATCGGCGTAAGCATGTCACTCATTGACACCTGGATGTAGCTCCACCCATTATGAGGTTCATGAAACCTTACTCTCCCATTGCTAATGTACAGTGCATTCCATGTGAAATCCAGCAGAGGGCAGTGTTTTCTGTGCAGGCTAGGGATTCTCTACTGGCTGGTTCTTGGGTAGGGGCCAATCCGCAAACCAACCATAAGGGCTATCCAATCTTTTAACCATTGAAAAGCAAAGGTCCTAAGATGATTTTTGCACCAAAACGGTTTTTGGAAATGGGGTGAGGTGTATGGAGATGTTCCCTATGTGTACCTTTTGAACCAGGGGTTCTCAGACCATTTAGCACCATGATACACTTCCTCTTTGAAATACTGTTTATTAAAATGTATGCATATATTCATTGAATCCACATGTAAGGTACCATTTTATCTAGGGAGATTTTATCTGAGAATGGAAGTGAAGGAAAACGAGAGTAATTTTTTGTAAAACTTTGATAGATATGCATTTAGAATCCATTTTAATATATGTCAAGTTGTAGGAAACCAACCATCCAGCTGTACCAAGTACAGATTTCCTCTGAATTTGTCTTTGGTTGCAACCTGGAACGTGTTCTACCTTGATTCTTGTGAGGACACTGAGGTGAAACTATCAAGCTACCATCAGCCATGGCCCGTCATGTCCGAATGAGTCACATGGCCCGATGAACAAGTGTTTCCTCTTCGGTCTGTGACCTTTTTTAGGAATCTGCATTCAGCCCTCTCCCCTCTGTCGCAGCAGTAAAGAATGGGCCGCCCTTTTTCTGCATAGCCACGTCTTTGTGCCCCAGTCTAAGAGAGCGTCTTTGTTGTGGCTCTCGCTCCTTCCTGCACACACACAACCATATGGGCCCAGTGTGTCCGCCGTCCTGGCTGCTGAAGGCATTGCCGTCAGGACGACTCTTAGACCCGCCTCCAGTGGAGCCCTGGTGACCTTCTCTGCTCTCTGTCTGTGTTTTCCTCTCTCTCCCTTTGCTCCCCAAAAATGAGGAGCTCCCCTCATACCGAGGAGACCGCATCGCCAGTCAGATGGTTGGGGTTTGGGATCGGTAGCCCGCTAAATGGGGCAATCGGTCGCCAGTTTCTTATTTTGTGCGGAGTGATTGTATTCAGTGATGCAGTGGCACAATCTTAGGTTGTACTTGTGTTTTGAAAAATGTACATCTTCAACAGACATGTATTCACACTCTTATGATATTGCATTATGTTTGTATTCATTATGTACTATAGGTTTATTGTGTATCCTCTTGAATTTGCTGTAGATTTGTACTGAGGTTTTAGGGACTTCAGATGAAAGTGTGAACTGATGGCATGCACAAATATTATTCTTTCGTAGAACTACAGGACCTCAGTGGGTGGATTACCACCTGACTCCTGACCTATAGGGGAACTGGGGTGGCTAAAAGGCCTGTGAGGCAGTATTGGCGGGACCACACTGGGGTTCTAGCCTCTCGGTGAAGTCCCTTCATGAATCACTGAACACTGATGTGGTGTTTCCAATGGTTACCAAATAGTTGCTGTTTTGGATAAAAATAGTTTTTCTCCTATTCATATTCTAAATGGACATTCTATCAATGCCCTTCACTCATAAGGGAGAAATGTATTCAAGCACATCCTTTTGTCAGACATGTATGACGTCAGTCATGACTTATTTTCACTCTGATGCCCAATGGTTGTGCTGCCCACTTACAGAGATGAGAACTGAGGTTTACACTTCATATGTGGAAGTTGCATGCAGACTGCAGCCAATCAGCTGTAGGGGCTGCATTTGTCTGCAGAGTCAGGAGAAAACCCAATGACAGGAGCCCTTCCTCTCAAAGTGACATCAAGGGTAGTTCTCTTGTGTTCTCTTTGGGTCACTGGCTACAGTTTGCACTGAAAGAGGATTTGATCAAGACTGGGGAGAACATTGTTGTGTTGGGGACCAGTTCTTTTGCAGAATTTCTCCCAGGACAAGGCCCAGTTATGCTTTTGACTTATGTAAATACCTATTTTCTGTAATTAAGAGCCCCTCCTTTCATCTCTCTCTTATCCTCATCTCAGACTCGAAGGCGATCGTTGATGGTAACCTGAAGTTGATTCTGGGTCTGATATGGACATTGATCCTGCATTACTCGATCTCCATGCCCATGTGGGATGAGGAAGAGGAGGATGACGAAGCCAAGCAGAAGACGCCAAAGCAGAGGCTGCTGGGATGGATCCAGAACAAAGTGCCGGACCTGCCCATCGCCAACTTCAGCCGTGACTGGCAGACGGGCAAGGCCCTCGGCGCGCTGGTGGACAGCTGTGCTCCAGGTGAGAACCGTTTACAAGCCAACAGTGTTACCAATCCAAACCCGGCCATGAGCAAGCTGATTCGCTAATGCTAGCTACAGTAGGTATGATGTAGTCAGGAGGCACATGACATAAAGTCATGCACATCTGTGAATCTGAATATTGGCTAAGGCATAATACAACAACCTTGTAGCCATAGCCTACATGTATTGTTCCTGTAGACCGCTTTCATTAGCTCACTAGCTGTGATAATATTTGCTCAGCTAGCTATACATTCCGTCTGGGTGCATGATTGCGCTTAACCCAACATAATGCTTACATAGGCAAGCAGAAGTCAAGGATATGCCACGTAATGGTATGTAATGAGCTAATTGCTCCACATTGTCATGTCTTTCCCACACCCTCCAGGGCTATGCCCTGACTGGGATTCCTGGGACAAGGACAAGCCAGTGGACAACGCCCGTGTAGCCATGCAGCAGGCAGACGACTGGCTGGGAATCCCTCAGGTACAGAGGTTTGCTCCGGCTCGCTGGGCCTTTAAACTCTTTCTAAAACATGGAAACCATTTTTAAACTGCAGGATGCAGTATATGGTGACTCCAACCTCAGGATAAGTCAAGTGGGCTTTTAACTTTGTGTAGGTGTGTGTGCATGTCTGTTAATGGCTTCTGGGTTTTACTCTGTAAAGCAGAACACAGACTGAAGTGAGTGAAATGTCTAAAGAGGGGTGTGGCTATTCTAATTAGTCCCACCTCCCACATGTAGGTGATAACTCCGGCTGAGATCGTGGACCCGAACGTGGACGAGCACTCTGTGATGACCTACCTGTCCCAGTTCCCCAAAGCCAAGCTGAAACCTGGAGCCCCTCTGCGCTCCAAGCTTGACCCCAAAAAGGCTCGCGCATATGGACCAGGTAACCCTCAAATAATCGCACACTCTGTCAGGCACAAATGCTTGCACTACCCCCACATTCACCCAATGGCTCACATTTTCACAGCTGTGTGATTGTATAGCCAAAAGTTTTATGTTGATATATGTATGTTATGTTGATGTATGTATCTTTAACCGTGATGGAGAGGCTGCTGGCGATTAGTGATGGCTGAAATGAGGTGGCTCCAACCCTGTTAGGGTGGGGCTACGCTTAGCTGTCAGTCATGATTGATTTTGATTTTGAACCAATGAAAAATGTTTCTCTCCAAAGCCAATGAGGTCATTGGTCCAAACCATTGACTGAAACTATAAGGTGGCTCTTCCCATTCATGGTTAAGTGAAACATCACCCCACATCATTACTGATGATTGTTGCTGGTGGGGAAAATGTGATTTTCCTTGTGACAGGCATTGAGCCGACAGGCAACATGGTGATGAAGAAGGCCGTCTTCACTGTGGAGACAGTTAGCGCAGGGACCGGGGAGGTGCTGGTCTATGTGGAGGACCCTGCTGGACACCGTGAGGAGGTGAGTGAATGGGCGCAATAGAGAGGTCATTCTTGTGTTTGATATTTGTCTTTTGGAATTCATCTTTCTCTCAATTTCACCTCAGGCTAAAGTCACGAGCAACAATGACAAGAACCGCACCTACACTGTGTTCTACATCCCAAAAGTCACAGGAAACCACAAGGTAATAATGGACATTATAGCTGAACTTATTCGTGGGTGGTGATGGTAGTTGTAGTTTGGTCATGGTAATAAATAGATGATGGGTCATTTGAGTAATTATGGCTAAATGTAAATGGTCTCCCTCCCTACCTTGCAGGTGACTGTGCTCTTTGCAGGGCAGCACATCTCCAAGAGCCCCTTCCTGGTGGACGTTGGGGTGTCCCAGGGAGATGCCAGCAAGGTGACCGCCCAGGGACCAGGCCTCGAGCCTGTGGGGAACGTCGCCAACAAAACCACCTACTTCGATATCTACACCGCAGGTACTATACCTCCAATGCCCCATCTACACAGCCACCAAACGACCGATATACACCTCAGAACAGAAACTGCTTCTAAGACAATGATCCTTACTCCTGGTCCTGAAGAGCTGCACAGTGTGCTGGTTTTGTCTTCATCTGAAATTCAACTGCAAGTTCAGAACCAAGAAATCAGGTGATGTGAGTTAGCTGTGTAATGAGCTGTTATAATTTGTCAATTAAGTGCTGAGCAACAATAGAAACCAGCACTGTGGCTTTTCAGGACCCAGGAGTGAGGATGACGGTTGTAATGCATTGAACAACACATTACAAATGCTGCACATAGATACTGTCATTATTATTGATTAAGCAAATTTCTCTACAAAGCTCCTCCTGTAAATGTGAAACTGTCAGTTTGATTATTGATTAATGCTAAAATCAAATGATTTATTCTCCAGCCTGTCAGCCTTTCTTTTCTTATAATTTCCAGTCTTATGCTTTCTGTTTTGTTTTTTCATTTTTCCCAAATGGTATTCTTTCTTTGTGATACCAATACATGTGCCTTTGTACTTTGCCTTCCTATAATCCATGTGTGTTCCACAGGTGCAGGAGAGGGCGATGTGCAGGTGCAGATCGTGGACCCGCAGGGGAGGCGGGACACCGTGGTGTGCCAGCTGGAGAATAAGGGCAACAACACCTACCGCTGCACCTACAGGCCCACCCAGAGGGGACCACACACCATCTACATCACTTTCTCCGGGGCGCAAATCCCAAAAAGCCCCTTCACCGTCACCGTGGGAGAGGGTAAGAGGCGTGGTCAGTCTGGCAGTTGATATGGAGTGACTATTGGGTGAGCTGCGGACACGTTCAGGGTTGCCAGTCGCTGTGGCAAAGGTAGAGGCAGAACATTCATTTAAATCCACCATCTCTTTGTTGGTGTGATGGTAGGTGGTGATGCTTTTTTTATAAATCTGGAATTTTGTCATACTATATTTAGAGGAGAAGGATTTCCTTTTTCCTGACATGTGAATGGTGGATTGATGAAAAATATGAAACAGATTTGATTACATGTTACTTTCTCTGAGGTGTGGTGTAATGACTGAATCGCTAGATCAGTCATTTGATTCCCCCCTGCAGTGTGTTGTAATGATTTTCAGATTTTTAATGTCTGTGTCATTTACTTTCACTGTGCTATATTTCTCTGCTTCCCTTGTGTAAAGTTGTCTTTGGTGCCTGCTGCCTTTCTTTTCCTGAAGCACCTCTCCCTCTCTTTTCTTGCTACCCAGGCAGCCTGTCCTTTGCCTGAGGTCACATCCTGTCTCTTTGGATGATGTTCTTTCCCTCTGATGTAATTTCCTGTTGCTTGGAATCTGTTTGGTACTCTTCCTATGGCATCCTGTGTGTTTACCCTGCATGTATTTATGTTTGATTTACTACAAATGCAAATAACACAGATCCTCATATCAAAAAGCCTTTGTTGCTAGATCTATTATTACTCAGCTGTATTAAGTACTGTGAAAGTGGAAAGGCTATGGAAATAAGTTAAGTTATGGAAATACCTGTGGGTTTGAAATAAGCTGATACACTGTAATGAGTCTGCCTCTGTTAGCATTAGCATATGGCCAGTGCTTATAGGTTGTTATATTTCAACATTAACTGTAGGCTGCATGCAGTGTATTTTTGTGGTCTCATACCTTTTCTCCTGCTGAGGCATAAGGTTCAGTGGCAGTCATGAGCAGGTGATTTATTTTTGTGTCCTCTGTCCCTGCATTTTGCAGCCTGTAACCCCAATGTGTGCCGGGCCAAGGGGCGTGGCCTGCAGGCGAAAGGTGTCCGGGTGCGAGAGACTGCCGATTTCAGGGTGTACACCAAAGGAGCGGGCAGCGGGGAGCTCAAGGTCACCATCAAAGGGCCGAGTGAGTGACACCTGCACTTGATATTAGCCAGTAGCAATGCTAATGATCTGCTAAGCATTAGCTAACATTCCATTAAAGCTTATCCAGAGGAATTACATTTTAGTTTACACTATCCATTTGTACATTCAGCTAGCTAGGAGTTGAAGTAAATCACTCAAGGACAGCATTATGTCATTGGCATCAAATCATTAGCACTCCAATTTCTCTCTAAAACACTCTTTATTATCTCACCTGTAATTGTGATAGCCTCTCTCTTCCACTGTAAGTGATGTGCTGTAATCACCTCTCCTTTCCCCAGAGGGTCAGGAGGAACCGTGTAAAAGGACAGATTTAGGAGATGGAGTGTATGGGTTTGAGTATTACCCCACCGTGCCAGGGAACTACAGCATCACCATCACGTGGGGTGCCCAGAACATACCGCGCAGGTGAGAAGGGTGTATGGTACACTACAATCATTTAGCAGCTGCTCTTATCCAGAGGAGCTTGCTTAGTTCTCTGTTACTTAGTTATATGAGCAATAGTGCCAGACCTGACAAACCGCATTTCCAGGTCCAGCGAGTATATAATTATGCAAATCACTAAATCGCCAATGCAAGTTGGTTCTGCTTCTCCAAGTTGAAATAAAACTTATGAATGCAAACAGTACATACCCTAACAAGAAAGCTGGAAAGGTGAGTCTCACAACCCACCACTAGTGACTGTAAACAACTTGGATTTGTATGAACAGGAATCTTGTGCATAAGCTCATTCAGTTTCTTATTGAGCCAGAAGATAATTAATTCAGTACTTGAGTATTTGTAGCAGGCTACTGCTTAGCACATTGTTCGTTTGATTCTCCCTTATTTCCCCTCTTCATCTTGTCTCTCTGTTTATCCCTCTATTGTGCTCTGCCTCAGCCCATTTGAGGTGAAGGTGGGGTTGGAGGCAGGGCCACAGAAGGTGCGGGCCTGGGGACCAGGTCTGGAAGGCGGGACAGTTGGCAGGTCAGCTGATTTTGTGGTGGAGGCTATCGGGGAGAACGTCGGTACCCTGGGTGAGTGCACACACACACACACACTCTTGCGTGCGCATACACACACACACACTTGTGCGTGCACATATAGTCTTGGACATGCAGCCATGACATTTCCCTCGCTGCCCTCCAGGATTCTCAGTGGAGGGACCTTCCCAGGCAAAGATCGAGTGTGATGACAAGGGCGACGGGTCATGTGATGTCCGCTACTGGCCCATGGAACCTGGCGAGTACGCGGTGCACGTCCTCTGCAACAACGAGGACATCCTCCACAGCCCCTTTATGGCCGATATCCAGCCCGCTCCCACCGACTTCCACCCTGAGAAGGTAAACCCAGTGGAGTGCAGTGTGGGGACCAGGTTCTTCTTAAGGATGTACTTTGAATTTATACACACCACATACACAATCTTGATATCGTCTGAAGCCACATTATGTGTACTTACAAATTGTAACAGCTATATTGTGCCAGATGTAAATGTACATAATCTATTTTTAGAATATGTATACTTTTTCACACAGCATGTTACTCAGCTCCACTGCCCACCCACTTGAACACACTTGACCACATCCCTAAAAGCTCCTCCCATTTCCCCACCAACTATGTGGTCACTGGAGTTTCTGGTAGAATACTGCTCTGGGATTAGTTAAGTGGTGTGGTTTGAGCAGGTGAGAGGGAAGAGTCTGATAGCATCTGATGGCGGCTGTGATCCATCTGTCTCCATTTCCCAGGTGAAGGCGTACGGTCCAGGTGTCCAGAGCAGCAGCGTGGTGGTGAAGAAACCCGCAGACTTCACCGTGGACGCCACACAGGGAGGCAAGGCCGCTCTGAAGATACAAGTGCAGGTATTAGATGGAGACATGGCATCAACTGGCCCTCCTGGGGATCAGCTTAACCATTTTAACCATTAATGAACCATCACAGACTTCACCTCTATCATCTCCGTATCCCCCCTCCCTCAGGATGGAGACGGTACACCACTGGACGTGCAGGTGAAGGATAATGGTAACGGAACATACAGCTGCAGCTACACCCCCTCCAAACCCCTCAAACACACGGTCGTAGTGTCCTGGGGTGGGGTCAACATCCCAGACAGTCCCTACAGAGTGAGTACCTCCCAGGGTTCCTCCTAAAGACTGTTACAGTGATGCTGTGTGACTGTGTTTTCTCTGAATGACAATGCAAATTCTAGCCATTATAATTGGTAACACAGAGTCGCTATTTTTGCCTTGAGCCTCTGCTATGGAGCACTGAAACTGAAGGTCAAACTCCAGCCAGTGCTGGTTGGACAAAGGCATACTGATGGCTGAGGTTTTAATGCTCAGCGGTGAGTAAACCAGCCCCAGCTTTATTGGTTTAATGCTAAGCTCTATTTGTAGGTGAAGGTTGGAGCTGGGTGCTACCCTAACAAGGTGAAGGTGTTTGGTCCTGGGATATCGAAGACTGGGCTGAAGGCCTTCGAGCCCACCTATTTCACTGTGGACTGCACTGCAGCTGGGCAAGGTACCCCAGACTGAAAACATCCTGTTATTTATATATATTTATTACTGTTAAGCTAATGTTATGTGTGCAGAATGCCTATAATATTAAAAAGTTTGTATTTCTTATATCTTCATGAAACAAAAAATTTCCATTTCTAATGTGTATGTGCCAGATTTTAAAACTACATTACCAAATGTAGCATAACAGTATGGTATTTGGAAGTGCTTTGCATTCTGGGTAACCCACGTTTTGTGTGTATAGGAGACATCAGTATTGGAGTGAAGTGCGACCCAGGTGTGGTCGGACCTGCTGAGGCTGACATCGACTTCGACATCATCAGAAACGACAACGACACCTTCACCATCAAGTACACACCCCCTGGAGCTGGGAACTACACAATCATGGTGCTGTTTGCAGAACAGGTGATGCCAGAATGATACCAGAGGATGAGAATAAGGTTTTTATGTATTGAATGGAGCTTTCTGCATGAAAAGTTTTTAAAAGGCATCAATGGCTGATGTAAAAACAGAAAGGTCTAGGAAAAGGAAAATTTCCTGAAAGCGTCAAATTAATTACAAGGTTAGATATTGAACGTAAGGAGGTAGTGTTGAGTGGTGTTTGGTGCATTAGTTTTCTGAAAGTCTATGACTGTGTTCTGAAAGGATCGTCCTTATTGGTTTATTTTTCAGGCTGTTCCCATGACGCCCATCCGGGTGAAGGTGGATCCATCTCATGATGCCAGCAGAGTGACAGCAGAGGGGCCAGGGGCTGAGCAAGAAGGGTGAGGAGAACTTCCTGTGGAAATACAATTCAAATTCAAATTAAGCTTTATTTGTATGACCACACATCAGCACAGTATCACCAAAGCAGTATTTTACAAAAACTATAAATCAACAAGATATGAGATGTTTTAAAATAGATAAATATCTTTAAAAAGTAAATAATGAATATAGTGATATTGAATTTTCTTTCGCATTAAATCAAAGCTGGGAAAGACTGTTGAAAGGCAGATTCCACTAGAATCAGAATCAAATTTTTAAACAAGTCTTGATGTTTCATAAAGTTAAGTACCCCACTGTTCGGTAATATTTTTTTACGAAGGTTTAGGAATAATGCATACCTTGGAAAGATCAGTGTGGGGTGCTGTGTAGTCTTTCAGTGTGTCGTTGTTGGCCAGTGCGGTTGAACATGTACATGTATCCAACTACCTGTGTAGGCTGAAGCTGCCTTTTCTGATCAGCTACCCCCACCCTCCCTACAGGTGTAGAGCAGAACACCCCCACCCACTTCACTGTGTCCACCAAGGGGGCGGGCAAGGCTGAGCTGGATGTCCAGTTCACTGGCCCTGCCAAGGGCGATGCTGTGCGTGATTTTGACATCATAAACAACCATGATAACACCTACACTGTCAAATACACCCCTATGCAGAAGGTGAGAGCACAGCAACGGTTATTAGCAGAGTTTTCAGGGTCTGGTGGGGCATTTCTGATTCAATAAAACATCTGTTTCCTCCTCTGGCCAGGGTAACATGGGTGTGAATGTTACCTACGGTGGAGACTCCATTCCCAGAAGTCCCTTCTCTGTGCCAGTCGCCCCCACACTGGACCTGAGCAAGATCCAGGTGTCTGGCCTTGGAAAAGGTGAGCATCTGGAACACTTTCTTGCTTGAAAAACGGATTGTACTGAACCAGGCTTGTGCCTGCTCTGCGACTGAGCCAGCCTGGTTCCAGCTCTGCAGTGGGAAAGGGGGTGTAATGAGCCAGCCTGGTTCCAGCTTTGCAGTGGGAAAGGGGGTATAGTGAGCCAGCCTGGTTCTAGCTCTGCAGTGGGAAAGGGGGTATAGTGAGCCATCCTGGTTCCAGCTGTACAGTGGGAAAGGGGGTATAATGAGCCAGCCTAGTTCCAGCTTTGAAGTGGGAAAGGGGGTATAGTGAGCCAGCCTGGTTCCAGCTCTGCAGTGGGAAAGGGGGTATAGTGAGCCAGCCTGGTTCTAGCTCTGCATAATGAGCCAGCCTGGTTCTTGCCAGTGGGAAAAGTGAGCCGGCCTGGTTCCAGCTCTGCAGTGGGAAAGGGGGTATAGTGAGCCGGCTTGGTTCTAGCTGAATTGTGTTTGGGAGTTGTTGGTGTTCATGCTTTGCTAATGTTCCTGTGGTCCTGGTGCTCAGAGATGCTGGTGGGTAAAGAGCAGGAGATCATGGTGAAGAGTACCGGTGCTGGAGGGCAGGGCAGAGTGGATGCCCAGGTGACGGGTCCCAGTGGCAGGCCGGTGGCCACTGCGGTGGAGCCGGGCCCGGAACCAGAGACTGGGAGGGTCCTCTTCATTCCTTTGGAGCCAGGGCCTTATGAGGTGGAGCTTACCTATGACTCCGCCCCCATTCCCAGGCAGCCCCTTCCCTGTGCAGGCTGTACCACCCATCGACCCCTCCAAGGTGAGAGCGGGGCAGGGTGCTTGTAGGGGGTGGGGGTCTGGGTGTTTTCCAGGGAACAGTGGAGTGATTCTGATTGCTATTAAATCCACACAGCTGAGACTGTAAAAACCATGAAATAGTCAGTAATGGTCTGTAAACTACATTCTGTAAAGTTTACAAGATGAAAGGAAGTGAAAACTGCATTGGCCACCCCCTTTAGGTTCGATGCACCGGGCCTGGTTTGGAGCGTGGCAGGGTGGGGGAGACGGGTGAATTCGTGGTGGACTGCTCCAGCGCTGGCCCGGCTGAGCTCACCATTGAGATCATCTCCGAGAACGGCAAGGAGGCAGAGGTCCACATTCAGGACAATGGTGATGGCACCTTCTCCATCACTTACACCCCTCTCTACCCCGGGGCCTACACCCTCACCATCCGCTACGGAGGCCAGCCTGTGCCAAACTTCCCTGCCACCCTTAACGTTGACCCGGCCGGAGACGCCACAGGGGTCAAGGTGTTCGGACCTGGAGTGGAGGGCAAGGGTACGGAGAGTGTGTGTTGGACACTTCTGGGGGTGTGCATGTATGCATGCATCTAGGACTGAGCATTTGCGTGCTTGTGGATGGATGTATGTGGATGTAGACATGTGTACATGTGCATGTATGTCTTTGGCTGAGATGCAAGACATGCGTTGCAGTTAGATTTCCATCATCTCCACTGTGGCGGTTTTTTCCCCCCTGCAGGAGTTTTCTGTGAGGCCACCACAGAGTTCACGGTGGATGCCCGTGCTCGGACTCCCTGCGGCGGGCAGCACGTCAGGGCCCATGTCAGCAGCCCCTCGGGCAGCCACCTGGAGACCCTCATCCAGGACAACCGGGACGGCATCTACCAGGTGGAGTACACCCCATACGAAGAGGGTGAGTTCCAGCTGCCTGGAGACTGGGTGCCTTAAGGGAAATCTACAAAAGCTAATTCTGCTGGTGCTAGGGACTATGGGGAAATTTACTAAAGCTAATGCTTCTTGTGCTAGGGACTATGGGGAATTCACTAAAGCTAATGCTACTAAACCTAATGGTAACAGCCTGGTTGATCTGATTTCAGGTCAGTTTGACCTGATGAGTCTGACTCTAGCTCTGGAATGGCCACCATGATACTGCGTAGGGTTTGTGAAGGACATGAATGTAATTGAATCTTTATTCTAACTTGAAAACAAAGAAGCCAAAGTATCATGGAAAATATGGGTTGAAAATAGTGTATCTTTCTTATGCATAGCATTATGTGAAGCCCATTTTCCAAAGGATTATAATGAAGCAGGATTAGCTGCAGATAAAGTGTCGGTCATTGGAATCATCATGTTCAGGTGGAGTAGTGTGTTTGTTAAATGTGCCTTTAAATCAGCCATTCCTGATTTAAAAACACATGCAAAAGTGTAAATCCCCCTGCAGTCAAATACACCAACACTGCCTTTGAGCCTAAGGTAGTTTGGTCTTGATTTACATTTTGGAAATGAGGAAAGTCTTAACATAGCCCTGCACTAGTTTTTGATGAAAGAGACTCTGAGCTGGATTTGGCTTGTTTTCCCTCCATTTCTGCTAAGAAAACACTTTTTTGTTTACATCTGTTGGCATAGTGACTGTACTTCATTCCAAGGGCTTACTAAAATTACACACTGAAAATAATGAAGTGCATTGTCAAAGTGCAGGTTTCTGAAAATCAGCTGTACATGAGTTGCTGTTGTTGTTTTGACCACATCCTTAAGAAGATAAGCCTCCTCGTCTGAAATATGCTAATTTTGGTGATATGGGTGCTCTGTCTGTATTTGTGTTTTTTTTTTTTTTTCTCCGTGGGTTTCTGCTCTTATCCTGACCTGTGGAGACAAGTAAAAGGTTTAATCTAAATAGTTTTTAAAGTCGAGTGTGTCGTGAAATGTTACAGTTGTTGGCACGTTCTGTCTCTCTAGGCGTGCACAATGTGGTGGTGACGTATGATGGTGTCCCAGTGCCCAGCAGCCCGTTCCGTGTGCCGGTGACAGAGGGCTGCGATCCGGCACGGGTCCGAGTCCACGGCCCGGGCCTAGAGTCCGGTATCACCAACAAGCCAAACAAGTTCACCGTGGAAACCCGGTGAGAGGGGGGCGGGGCCACAAATGAGAGATGGGGAATGGGTGTGGGTAGACAGCGTGTGCGTGTGTGTGAATTGAGTGTACATCCACCTTATTGGGGTTCATAAAACTTCGTATGAACCTTCATTACAAAGCACCCCTCTGTCTGTGTGTATGTATGCATATGCTTGCTCAGTGTACAGCTGACTCATCGGCGCCCTCTGCTGTGCCTCTTCTCTCCTTAGGGGTGCTGGGACTGGCGGGTTGGGTCTTGCAGTGGAGGGACCGTCTGAGGCAAAGATGTCCTGTGTGGACAACAAAGATGGCAGCTGCACTGTAGAGTACATTCCCTTTCAGCCTGGTACCTACAACCTCAACATCACCTACGGCGGACAGCCTGTCACCGGTCAGTCTGAGCACCTAATACAGATCCTCAATGACAACTAATGAGCCAACCAGATGGACAATATTTCTATGGACTCTTGGCAAACAAAACATATTTTTATTTGTTGCTAAAAATCAAAAGGAAGTGAAGCTCTGAGCAGGGAAAGAACTGCTTTCTTGACATTACAACCTCAGATAACCTTTTTACATACATCACATAAAATCTGTTTTTTGTTGTTGTAGTAAAATTTTTGTGAGAATATGCAAATAAACTCCAGTGTGTCCTACCTGCGCATACACCTAGCTTGTTGGCTACTGCTCAGATAAATGCAATAGGTTTATTAAGATTATACTGGACAAATTGATTGTATTATAATTGTATCTCTCAGCTTTGTTCGAGCCATTGGTTTAATGTGGATGAAGCACTTTGTTTTATATTTTGTTAATCCCCCCCCCCAACAGGCAGCCCGTTCTCAGTGCCGGTTTATGACATGGTGGACTCGTCAAAGGTCCGTTGTGAGGGGCCAGGCCTGGGCCCCGGAGTCAGGGCCAATGTCCCCCAGAACTTCACCGTGGACGCCAGCAAGTCTGGGGGTGTCGCTCCCCTACAGGTGGAGGTGAAAGGACCGAAAGGTGAGAAAGGAGTGGTCAGAGCAGAGGTGGAAAAATCCTAGCAGTTGATCCTAATTAGCACAACACTTTATCAAGGTTGGGGAATGAATTGGTGAAATCAGCTGGCAAGAATATACCTAGGCCCCAAGTCTGAGGATGTGGCTTCAGTGTGGAGGTGTGGCCTTGGGCAGGGGGTGGATTGGAGGGTGGGGAGTAAGGGAGCCGGTAAGGAGACCACAGGATGTAACATCCCCTGTCTCTGCTGCAGGTGTACAGGAACCGGTGGAGGTGGTGGACGCAGGAGACCAGACACACACAGTTCGCTACATGCCACCCAGAGAGGGGCCCTACTCCATTAGTGTGAAGTATGCTGATGAGGAAGTTCCACACAGGTGAGTTTCCTCAAAAACCGGTCTCCGGAAAAATCTCTCCGTCTGAACAGAAAGATGTTCTTCAAAGTGATGCATGTAGTCAATCATGAATAACGGGTCACCCTCTTGTCCCCCAGTCCATACAGTGTGAAGGTGCTGCCCACATATGATGCCAGTAAAGTGCGTGCCAGTGGGCCTGGCCTGGAGCCCGGGGGCGTGCCTGCCAGCCTGCCAATCACATTCACTGTGGACACCACAGATGCTGGGGAAGCTCTGCTGGGAGTACAGATCACGGTGAGGGGGTGGGGCTGATTGTGTCCGTGTGGGTTTGATTGATAGAGGAGTTGCATGACCATGGCTGTGAGTTATGGTGGAAGGGTTGGGGCTGTAGGTGTGACCTTGGGTGTGATTGATGGGCGTCCGGTTGTTTGTGTGATCAGCGTGAGCATGTAGCTGTGATCAATCGAGAAGGGGTGGGCAGCAGTAATAGGAGAAGCCAGCCTGAGTCATCAGTAGGCGCACTCTATTCGTACACCAAATACGCCAGCAGAGTGCTGAGTGGAAGGAGATTAAATACTGTTTTTAAATGCCAAATGCTTTGGTTCAAATTCCCTTCTTCTAATTGGGCAAAACTGGTTTGAAAAGCCTATTGACAAATTCTCTGAAACTGCTTCTGCACCTCACTGAATTTGGATTGCCGTCTGAAAAGGTAGCAGATTTTGCTAATTTTTATGGGAATAGTATTGTTGACTAATTGTCAACAACACTTCAGCTACAGCACTCTCCTAAGTAGACTATCTATATTGATATGTAGGGCACATAATACAACTGCTACAATAAATCTTCAGCCTCATACAAGCTGTGTCATGCTCTTGGAGTATCATGTCATTTTCAACGCCGCATGACAATTTCTCCTTGTGTACAGTATATGGTAGTTTAGTCCTCCATTGCTGCTTGTACTGCTCTCAGTAGCATTGGTTCAATTTGAAGTTCTTTGACTGGTTCATATGAATCCATGATATACAGGCAAGGGAGCTCCACCCTCCATAGAATGAATGTACCCCCCCTTCACCCATCATTCACCCCTCCTCTTCCCTCTCAGGATCCACAGGACAAGCCCAAAAAGGCTGACATTCTGGACAACCAGGACGGGACATACCTCATCTCCTACATGCTCGACACCCCAGGCTTCTACAACATCGCCGTCAAATACGGGGGAGATGACACCCCCAACTCCCCGTTCCGAGTCTGCGCCATACCCACGGGGGACGCTACGAAATGCAAAGTCACAGGTACTACAGGCAAAAACGTACCCCCGGCCTCGTGCTTAAATACAGTCCTCAGAGTGACGGGGGTTTGCAAGGAGGCGCAGGGATCCCAGTGAGGTGACGGTGTGATATTAGAGTCACGGCATAACAGTAGAGTGGGATTGTGGGTAGGTGTGGGTGTGTCCAGTATACATTAGAGGACTTCAGTACGCTGACATCAGCAGTATATTGGGGTAGGTAGGAATGCTAAGCTGCTTTTCATGCTGAAAAAAATTATTTGATGACACACAAAAATCAGTACCGTTGTATAATGGCCCTATGAGACCTCGTTCTCATATATGTACACATGCATATGCACATATTAACTTAATGATAATGATAATTGTCGTAGTAGTAGTAATAGTAATACTAGTAGTAATAGTAATACTAGTAGTAATAGTAATAGTAGTAGTAATAGTAATATTCATCATGGTAATGATAGTAACAACATACTCTCACTTTCTGGCCTTTTTTGCTTGACTTCTCCTCAGTCTCCATTGGCGGGCTTGATCTGGGTAAGCAAGGGGAATTGTCTTGTGTTCCTCACAGAGGAAGCGTTTTACCTGTTTAGTTATTCCTGTGTATCTAACATGTTTTTCCTCCCTAATATAAACCTGTGGTGAGGTGATGTAACTGCTTGTGTATACAGTAGCAGTTATGCCACCTGCTGCCTTTTAGTTTCTGTGACAATTTTTGCAATCTTTTTTTTTTTTTTTTTTTTTTTTTTTTTTAAGGTGTGGTTTTTAGCTCATCTCCATAATCTTGTTTGTGTGTTGAAAAGTGAAACCACTAATGTCATTTGAATAAAGAACTTAATGAAGCAGCGTCACGCTAGGGGGGTTATGAGTACAGCCTTGACGACAGGTCAGATCCCTTAAGGCAGTTATGAGAACCAGCTGGCCAGTCTGTGTCACTGCTACATCAGGCCCTTCAGACGTGTTTAAGGAGGCGTTTTTGGTTGTATACATAAATGATTCAGACGCAGTTAATGATTCGTAACAATATGAGCATCAGCTACAAAAAAATGACATGCAAACGATCTTACATGTGCAGGTAGTTTTGCACAATGTGGGTTATGAATCCCCATGATTCTCACAATTTCGATCTTCAACAGATTTTGATATAAATTGTACTTGTTTGCTGAGTCCCCATTGTATCGTTCATGTTGTGGTTGATGGGCAGCTCTGATAACATATAACTAATATACCTGTGTGTGGGAGTGGGAATAAGGGGGGTGTGGTGTTGATGGGGAAGTCAGTGTTGTGGGGACATTGGGATGAGTGTATGTGTGTGGGGTGGAAAGCATGCAAGTGTGAAAGAATGCGTTTGGTTTAGTGTGTGTGGCACAGCGATACTGACAGGCCTGTTTCCCCCGATGTGGCTCCAGGTATTGGGGTGGGTTCCACCATTCCGCTGGGTGAGCGGGCGGTGATCACGGTGGACGCCCGAGCGGCCGGGCCTGGTCAGGTGACCTGCTGCATACGCACACCAGACGGCACGGAGGTGGACGTGGACGTGGTGGACAACGGGGACGGGACCTTCGACATCTCCTACACCGCCCAGCAGCCTGGGAACTACGTGGTGTGCCTGCGTTTCGGAGGAGAGAACATCCCCAACAGCCCCTTCTACGTCACTGTGAGTACCTTGCCAATCCCAGTTCATGAAGCCTCTGAGTGCTGACCCAAGACCAGTCTTCCTTCTCGGTATCGCACCATTATCCATTATATGTGAAAATTTAAAACTGACCCCAGATCAGCACTCCTGCTCTGAGACAATTTGTGAATATGGGCCATGACCTGAGTGAGTTTACTCCATTGGCCGCTGTTATGTGTTGACCTTTGACCCCTTGTTGCAGGCTGTTGACAGACCAGTCAGTGTGAATGGGCTGGACACAACAGGGCTGAGACCATTTGACCTGGTTATTCCACTCACCTTAGAAAAAGGAGAGCTCTCAGGTAATGGTCACCCACAGGTACCCATATGTAGCACAGAGCATTTGAATGCTAATGCGACTTCACCTGGAACGATATCTAAATCAGCACCATAAAACGGTACAGTCCAGACAGGGGATTCCAAACTTTTTTATAATAGATTTAGATTTGATAATGATAATGATGATAAAACTTTATTGGAATGGTGATGTTTATGATACTCTAAAATACTGCTGTTATTTGAAATTATTGGGAGTAGTCTCACTAAATGACTGACTGGATGATGTGGTGGAGTCATTGACTGGCTGTGTAAATTTTCTGAGGAAAATAATGCCCTCACTTCTCTAAAGGAACAATGAACAAGCCCTGGGTAATCAAGGTACTCAAAAGAACATTACCTGTGATTTCCCCCCCTGGAATAAATCGTTAATTTCTATTCTGTTTTACATAATTGGTCCACTGTAATTCAGTACCACAGACCAGTACTGAATGTGAGACTGTCGCTCTTTCATTTCTCTCCAGGTGAGGTGAGGACACCCTCGGGCAAGGTGTCCGATCCGGACATCACTGACAACAAAGACGGCACGGTGACGTCCGTCAGGTACGCCCCCAATGAGCTGGGGCTTCATCACATGGACATCAAATCCAACGACAACCACATTCCAGGTGACGACGCCCTGCCCAGTGACTGGTTTGCAACGCTATGGCTGAATCGTTCCACAGTCAGGATTAGGATTGTGTTAGGATCCTGGCCTCTGCGACTAATTTTCATTTTAAATCATGTGACTGTTGTTTGTCCCTCCTGTGCACACAGGAAGTCCCCTCCAGTTCTACGTTGACTATGTCAACAGTGGTCACGTGACCGCTTATGGTCCTGGTCTGATCCACGGTATGGTCGGCAAGCCCGCAGTCTTCACAGTGGACACCAAGGAAGCAGGAGAAGGTACAGCTACATTCCAGTGATGACTCCGCCCCCTAATATTAGGCTCCACCCATCTAGCCCCAGGACTTGACTCTTGATAAATGGAGGCTTAGAATTTGACTGATTTCACTGCAAAGTCCCACAGTTACAAGCATGTACAATACACATAACAGGGCAAGGAAACTAAAGTCAGATGGTATATAGGACATACACTGAACACGCCATAATGTTCATTTAGGTTTTGGAGGACATCTCAGTGAATTAATGAATAGATCTTTCTTTTAACCAAGCGCACAGAATGACAGACATTTGGTTTTCTGCAGTAGAGAAAACACACTTGTCTGCTGTCTTTTAAAGAGAAGTGATTCATGGGTGAAATGTTCAGTGTGCTGTATGTTATACATGCCTGCATTTCTGTATTTACTCTTGCGCTTCCTCAGGTGGTCTGTCCCTGGCCATTGAGGGCCCCTCCAAAGCCGAGATCAACTGCGTGGATAACGAGGACGGCACCTGCACTGTATCTTACCTGCCCATCACACCTGGACTCTACAACATACTGGTCAAGTACAACGACCAGCACATCTCTGGTAGTCCCTTTCAGGCCAGGATTACAGGTCAGTCAAACTGGCTTAGCCCAAGGTCTGTGGACTTCTCCAAAAGCTTTGTGAAATCTCACTTCTAATTTACATCTGTTATTTATTTTTTATTAAATGTTCATGTTTTAAAAACAAAATGCCCTCCTCCCCCTCCCAAAGAATATCCATTTCCTCAGCCCTCCCCATTCTCAGTTTTTGATTCTTTTATTATGGAAATATTACGTCTTCTAAACTTGGTAAGACATTGTGGCGACAGATGAGTAGAAGGCACCTAATTGACCAACAGGGGCCACTAGTGAACAACAAGATAATGACATCCCTGCTTTAAGAAGCCAGTTATGTGTAGCTTTACTGGACTATCCACTACAGTCTGCAATCGCGCTGTCCAAAACCGCACTCGGGGTCTTTATCACACACTAGTGAATGTAGTCCTTTCTAAAGGAAGCTTAAGGCTTTATTTCAACAAGACTGCACTCACAGCGCTTTCCACCTAGTGTGGACTATAAAGGCGTTGACACAAAGGTCATATGGAAGTCCACACACATGCGTATTCTCTTCTCCCGCTCTCTGTAGGGGAGGAGACTGTGCAGAGGGCCGTGGGCTCGGCGGCTGACATACCTCTGGACATTGGTGAGCTGGACCTGAGTCAGCTGACCGCCTCTGACCACGCCTTCCGGGCGGGAGGAACCCTGCATGATAAAACTGCTGCGAAATGGTCACATGGGTAAGACGCTGTCACGCAAATATGTGCATTCTGTGTACGTTCCTCGCCCCATTGGTCATTACCCCTCTTCTGTCCCAGGTGTGTCCTTCATTCCCAGGGAGATCGGGGAACACCTGATCAACATCAAAAAGAACGGCCGGCACATCCCCAGCAGCCCCATCACCGTCACCATCAGCCAATCAGAGTTTGGGGACGCCAGCCGGGTCCGGGTGACCGGACGGGGCCTGAGCGAGGGTCACACGTTTGAGCCGGCAGAGTTCACCATCGACACCAGAGGAGCAGGTGAGATTGAGGAGAGGGGTTTTGCTCAGACTTCCTTTTTTGTGGTTAGGAAAAGGAAGAAGAGTGGACGGATTGTTTTAATCATTATTGACGTAATTGGCATGCTGTAGTTCCTGCACAGAACGCTGCTTCATGTGATAAAGTTGCATTTAGGGACTTATCTGCACAGTTCAATTTTTCTGGGAAAAAGTTTGGCATCATTGGAATGAACATTGCACAGATGCAATGTAATTTGAAATGTATTTACTTTGTCTGCACAGATCTCTCTTTTAGGGGTATTGCAGATCCAACCATCAAAATGCTCTTATAAAAGCTTGTACTGTATGCAACAAATAGCATCTCACAGAAGAAGAGTTGAAGTCGCATGACCTAAAGGAAGCACTGTCTGTGTCTGTGTCTGTGTCTGTGTGTGTGTGTGTGTGTCATGTCCAGGTTACGGGGGCCTGAGTCTGTCCATCGAGGGGCCCAGTAAAGTGGACATCCACACAGAGGATCTGGAGGAGGGGGTGTGCAAAGTCATTTACTGCCCCACCAAGCCAGGGAATTACATCATCACCATCAAGTTCGCTGACCAGCATGTTCCAGGTAACCCTCCCTCCCCCCCCCCAAAGTAATGAAACGGTACTGGGACCCACCGCATACCAACCTGCCCACCCCCCACCCCCTCCACCACCACAGTGTTCTGAGAACAGGTCCTCTCCCCACAGGAAGTGCCTTCACAGCAAAGGTGACCGGAGAGGGCAGGAGAACAGAGAGCATCACCAAGCTCAGGAGTGCCGCCTCAGTGGCCAACGTGGGCAGCCAGTGTGACCTCAGCCTCAAAATCCCAGGTAACACCACTCCCCTCCCACCGACACCATCACCACCACCTAAAAATGCCCTCATGATTCCGGCACTGTTTGAATTGTTGCTATGGTCTCAGTAACCACAGCAACAACAGAGATGTGCCTAATTTACTGGAGAACATGTAGACATGTTGATTTCAAAAAGCACAGTAATTATTTGCAGGCTTCTGTTTATCATATTTTTATGACATCTAATGCATATTAATGAATCTTGCCATCAGAGATCGATGTGGCCGATATGACGGCCCAGGTGACTGGGCCCTCGGGGACAGTTCACAAAGCAGAGATCGTGCAAGGAGATGACCACACCTATAGCATTCGCTTCTTTCCCACGGAGATGGGTGTCCACACAGTCACTGTCAAGTACCAAAGCCAACATGTCCCAGGGAGCCCCTTCCAGTTCACTGTGGGACCCCTGGGAGAGGGTGGGGCCCACAAGGTTCGAGCTGGGGGCCCTGGGTTGGAAAGGGCCCAGGCTGGAGTACCAGGTACTAAATTTCAACAACGCTACTGCTATATCACTGTGAACAGTACCTCTGTGCTATATTCATGGTGTCAAAACTGAGAGGAAGTTACTGTTCACTGTGTGTGTGAAGGGTACATCAAATTAACCCCAGGGCTGGTTAATGTTTGACCCCTTCCCCCTGCTCTGTACCCCCAGCGGAGTTCAGCGTTTGGACCAGAGAGGCAGGGGCTGGGGGCCTGGCGATCTCGGTGGAGGGACCCGGGAGAGCAGAGATCACCTTTGAGGAGCGCAAGGACGGGGCCAGTGGAGTGTCCTATGTGGTGCAGGAACCAGGTAAAAGAAGTAATGCAGACCAGGCAGGTAATACAAGTAACACAGGGAAAGCAGGCCTGGAATGAAGAGAATTTTGAGCCCAGGGGAATTATGGTATATGGAGTCTCACAGCCAGTCTGTGTTTATTTACATAGGAGCCAGCCTTCAGTTTGGCTAGCAGTGAAGGCAGTCACTCTTCCCATACTGTGTAAGAATCTTGTGCTCTTTGATCCAGTGCAGAGAACTTGCATACAATCGATTTCCTTTCCTCTCATAGGAGACTACGAAGTATCGATCAAGTTCAACGAGGAGCACATTCCGGACAGTCCCTTCCTAGTGGCGGTCACTGCGCCCTCGGACGACGCCAGTCGCCTTACTGTTGCTAGCCTTCAGGTGAGGCACCAAGAAAGACGCACACATCAATCCCATGAGCTTCCCAGTGTCATCCAAGGCAGGGGCAGCTGGGTGGTGCTGGGAGCTTTGGGTCGGTCAGAGTGGATGTGCGTGTGTTTCTTGTGTCGTTTCCTAAAGGCTTCCAACAGGATTGACTGTTGTGATCTGGAGGAGAGAAGAGCATCTTGCCCCTCTATCTGGGGAACCTGCAGGCAGACAAAGGGTGAAAGGGGAGAATGGGGTGGAGTTCTTCACGCTCAGGCAGAAATCGGTGCTGCCATGTGACAAGGTTGATCATAACCAGAGGCTGATCACAATCCGTAGGCTAGCACAGTGCACTACCCTTGTGGGAATGAAGAAATGTAGAGACAGCAGGGGCTCTAGGTCCAGTGGGAATGGCTGATAAGAAATGGCTGATAGAGTCAGTGTCCAGTATCACCCAATCAACACCATTGTAAAAATGCCTCCATTTATATTGCTATAGTTGTGCTGGAGTCCATTATCCTAAATGGGTAAGAACACATAACTGTCAGACTGATATCACTGATGGTTTGAGGATAGATAAGTGGTAACCATGGAAACCAAGCAGAATCACAAAGAATCAGGGGATCCAATGGGGACAGGGCAGGGCAGGGGTAAGAGTGTGTCCACTCAGCTGTCGTTTCCTGCAGGAGTCGGGCCTGAAAGTGAACCAGCCGGCCTCCTTCTCTGTGAGTCTTAACGGTGTCAGGGGCACCATCAACGCCAAAGTGCATGCCCCCTCGGGTGCAATAGAGGACTGCATCGTCACCCAGATTGATGAGGGTGAGTGTGAGCGGGAGAAAGGATTGCTGTTTTGGGTGTAGAGTAATTTGGTAGTTGATATACAGGAAAACGATGCCCTCTTGGGATGCTCTTGTTAAGAATTTGGTAAGCAAAATCATTTAATTCATGAAACCAATTTGTGTGATGTAGTGATAAATGTCTACACTGAGAAATAAAATACACCTTTCACATGTTCAAGAAGAATTTTTCCCAGGTATTTTTGGCAAATATACATATTAAAGGGTGCAAATCTGATTTTTTTTTTTATTTTCATAACCAATATGACCATCAGTTTTTGGTATGAAAATTTAAAAAAAAATCAAGTTTGCACCCTTTAATATGTATATTTGCCAAAAATACCTGGGAAAAATTCTTCTTGGACATGTGAAAGGTGTATTTTATTTTTCAGTGGTGTTCATTTATATGACTGGGGGTATACCAAAAAGATGGCACACCAAGTTAGCTAGCTAACTTTTTGAATGTTAAATGCACTGTGCAAAGACATTGTCATTAACTATTATGGTGTATTTTGAACACAAATTAAGAGCTAGTTTCATTAACAGGAAAGCCTTTCAATATGTGCCAAAGTTTGTCTGGCACCCAGTAAACTGGCTTCACCCTGGAGTAAGGTATTACAGTTCTGTGGAGTACACACCCTCATGCAGGAGTGTAGATTTTTAGTTGATCACTTCCTCATTTTCCTAGAAAAATATGCCATACGCTTCATCCCACGAGAGAATGGGCTTCACATTATCGACGTCAAGTTCAACGGCTCCCACATACCTGACAGCCCCTTCAAGATCCATGTCGGGGACATGGGCCAGGCTGGGGACCCGGGCCTAGTGTCTGCCTATGGGGCTGGACTTGAGGGCGGGACAACAGGTTAGTGAGCATTTCTATATTGGTATGGCAGGTATGCCATCTGTCAAAATTAGAGGTCTATCTGTATGGCACAAAGACATTGACATTATTCTGGATTCCCACAGGAAAGACCATAATGGCCACAGGTTCTTAATACTGACAGACACAAACTTCACAGTAAAACCCAGGACTTCAGCCACTATTATGTTGTGTTAAACTTGAGCATTTAGCAAATGCTTTCATCTACAGCTGTTTGCACAGTTCTCGATCCACGTCCATCCACTATACATTTATACAGTTGGATATTTTCCTGAGGCTCAAGGATACAACAGCAAGTGCCCTTGCAGAGAATCAAACTTTGGGGTTACTAGGCCAGCTCCCTAACCATTAAATATCCACGCTTTTTACATATTTGGGGAAATGGTTAAGAAAATGTAACTGTTTTGTTTTTAATATTGAGCCAATTTTTTGAGAGGCACTGTTCTTTCTGTGCAAGTTGAGTAAAACATTTCCCATGGTCCTTTGTGGGTGTCATTCCCCATGAGCTCTGGGTCTAAGCATCGTGTGACCTCCTTTCAGGCTCCCCTTGTGAGTTCATCATAAAGACGCGCTCTGCGGGGCGTGGCACCCTGTCCGTGACCATCGACGGCCCCTCCAAGGTGAAGATGGACTGCCAGGAGTGCCCTGAGGGCTATAGGGTCATCTACACCCCGATGGCCCCCGGAAACTACCTGATCTCCATTAAATACGGGGGGCCTTCCCACATCGTGGGGAGCCCTTTCAAAGCCAAGATCACTGGTAAGGCCGCTGGAAGTGAGTGTGTGTGTGGACGATTATAGACAATTAGATGAAGAGCTTGTCTCAGACACTGACTAGGGTGTATTTACTGTGACCGTAACTCCTTGGACCATGTTTGAGCTGTGGGCTCGGATTCTCAGTGTGTTTTTTATTTTCTAAGCAGCTGCCAGAATGCTTCTTTATCCTAACAAATTTCAAGTGTGTGGTCAGACAAGCCACAGTAATCATTTGCTTCAATTCTAACACTGGTTATTATTTTTGCCATGTGGCATTATGCAAGTGACTTTGCATCATATGGAGAGTGACAAAAATTCATGCTGTGCAGTACTGAGACAGCCTGAAGCATCTGTTTTGAACCAAAGGTTAAAGAAGTAACCAAATAGCATTGAGTATTGTCGAGACAGACGTGTTATTATGGTTATAATAATGTAATGATGTTATATAGTTGTAATAACGTCATCAATAAAGTTGACAGCTGTCCTTCCCCGTCCCACCAATCCCCTACCACCTTCCTGCCCTGCTCCACCAATCACCTACCATCTGCCCGTCCTGCACCGCCCCTTTCTTCCTGCCCATTTGTTTTCCCTCAGGTTCTCGGTTGGTCAGCACCCATAGCATCCACGAGACTACCTCTGTGCTGGTGGACACGGTCACTCGCGGAGCCATCGTAGAGGAGCTGGGGTCGGGACAGGCTCCCACCGATGCCAGCCGCGTAGGCCAAGGGCCTGGGACTGACAAAGGCCTTCACGGGCCAGAAGAACAGCTTCAGTGTGGACTGCAGCAAAGCAGGTACTCTCCATTAGCATGCATAGGTGGGGCAGGATCATTCAGGCTAAAGTGATCTTGCTCAACATGGATATGATCCTGAGTCAGTCTACTTGCATGGCATAACCAATTTATATCAGATGAAACCAAGATCAGTTTTAAATGAGTCTTGGACATTGTGTGTTCTTCAGTCCCCCAAAGGCACTTTAAAATGTGATAAGGGATATAGATCACTCACAAATGTTTCGGCTCCTTCAGCTACCCTTTTAAATGTCCAACACTAACAATGAGGGGTAACATGCTTTCACACATTCATATATAGTAGGGTTTGGCATAATATGAAAACGGATGCTAGCCAGTCAGCCAAATTCAAAGTATGGGGTTTAACTGGTAAAGAAGGGATAGAAACAGATGCTATTGCTTTTTACTGAAAATGATAAAAGATGAAGAGAAGATAAATTGTAAGCATTTTTTTTTTTTAATTCATTGCTATGATATAGGTGGTGATGGAAATTTGGTGTGGATTATCACAATTGTTGGTTTAAATACATGGATCTCTAAGTACTTAGTAAACCCCTAAGGAAAGCTGCAACCATAATCACTACTAAAATAAATGTGAAATAAAGATTTGAATAAAACAGCAGTTGTAGGGATGATGGTTGTATGGTTATCATGACAGCCCCGCTAAGACCCTCCCTCCGCCCCTCTCTCCCCGTGTTCAGGGCGTGGGATGCTCCTGGTGGGCGTGGAAGGTCCCTCCATCCCCTGCGAGGAGGTGGTGGTCAGACATCTGGGGAGCCGCCTCTACAACGTGACCTACCTGCTGAAGAAGAGGGGCGAGTACGTGCTGGTGGTGAAGTGGGGCGATGACCACATCCCTGGGAGCCCTTTCCACATCACAGTGTGACTACAAACCCCATAATCCCCCACCGTTTTCCCATGGGCGTCACCTCTTTCCTCCTCTAATGCCCCACCTTTCTCTCTCTCTCTCCCTTCCTCCACCTCATTCCAGCATTTCATTTCTTTCCTCAACAGAGAGCATAATTACAAGGTGCATATTTTCACTGAATATCCACAGTAGTTGTCAAGTTCAGCTCCTTTTTTTCTATTTATTCCCATTGTTTTTTTTTTTCTCATTTCAGTTTTTGTTTTGAAGAGGAAGGGAGATTTAACACTGTATTTAAACCAAAGGGACTCACTAACACACTAGTGTAGCTGCTGCTGGTTTTTGATGTTCTAGAGCACTGCGGTTCAGGTTTCTCGCTTAAAGGTTAGAAAAGCATGTCGAATTGTAACTGTGTTCTGCACATCTGAAAGGCAGGAAAGGTTTCACACTGACAGACAGTGGGGAGTAATTCTGGACAAAAAGATTCAATTTGTGAATGGCACTTTGACCATGAGGGGGAAAAAAAAGAAATTAATTCCCTTCTTATCAAAATCGGTAAGTTTAAGGAAATGAATGAACAGATATGTACTAATGGGTGGGTTGCAGCAATTAACAAGAAAACACCACATCTAATTTAAAAGTTTGTACAAGAGTTGTTTACACAGATGGATGAGGTTGATGTCCGCAGATGTTATTGGAATTTTACAAGTTCTGTCCTCTCCCCGGCTTCTTTTTGTCATTAATTTAATTGTTTAATCACTGTGCCTTAATAAAAAAAATATATTTTTAAGACTGCACGTTCTTAAACTGTTTGTTAAACTGTTGTAGTATTTTGATACACAATAAAGCTGTCTGAAATTACATTAGCACATTTTCTTCCCTCTGTCTTAAAATTCAGAACTCATATTCATCAAATGTGTGAGTAAGAGTATTGATTTTGTATTGGTTTTCATTTCAGCTCAGGATGCTGTCCTCCATATATTCACGTGGGAAATGAGAACCGCTGTTCTATTGGGTCCAAGTTTAGCCCTCAGAGAGGGTCTCCATGTGAATATACTGAGGTTATACATCGTGAGTGGTTTGGTTTTCTTCCCAACAATATATAAAGATGCTAATTGCTCTTTTGACACATTAAATGTGGCGAGAGATGATTTACGCTCTAATGAAACATTGTCAACAGTGGACTCATGATTTCACAACCCAGGTCAGGTAAACTATCAGATAAAGGAATGCTTTCATTCTCTCATTGTGTGAAAAGGCAAATGGTCTCTTCAATACAGGGAACATTTTGATTCAATTATACATAGAAAGGGTGGAGTGGAGTTTTGTGGAGTTCTTTTAAAATTAGCCTGAACAATTTGATAGACAATGAGGAAAGCATAAAGAAAATAAATGGCAATGATCCAAAATTTGAGGTAGTATAAACCTAAGGAAAAGTATCTTTATACATGCGGTCAAAATTGTTCATTTATGGAGTGACTGGTAGAAACAAAAAAATCAGTATACACAGGGGGAGGCATGAGGATGAGAAAATACTGGCCTTGGCCTCAAAAATAAGAGACAAATGGCTTGTCTGAGGCTGTACAAATGAAGCTATAATTCTGTGTGTTGGAGCCCTCAGCTGACATGCCATGTATAGATTTTCAGAATTACCTCAGACAATATTTTGAATGGGAAAATGTATTTTATTTAATATTTATTTGATCAGGTTATTCCCACTGAGATAGAGATTTCATTTTCAAGAGAGACCTAATGTACATAAAATGAAACAAAGTAAAAATGTTCATGAACAAATAATCTTAAAAAAATACATACACTTAAAAATACATACTTAAAATGCCAAATTAAAAGCACCAGCCATTTGTTAGATCAAAATAAAAGCATAAAACCTCATCAATTAAAACAGTGGTTCCCAACATCTGCCCTGGGGACCCACTGTGTATGCTGGTTTTTGTTCCGACCACAACTGCAATCCCAGAATCATACTGGTAAGTTTCTCAAGGTGAGACACTACAGGTGAATAGTGGAAAAGATATCACCATGAAACTTTGCCAGTTGATTACCTTCATTTTTATATATATAAATTTTTTTGTTTTGCATTGCAAGTTTTCCAGAAATTCACATTTAAATATGCACATTTATTCTTTTAATTTGATTTATTTAAACATGTTGATTATCAGAATGTCAGAAATCTAGATAATGAATAAAGCCAGACTTACAATATTTCAGTTTGACAACATGATATAGACCAAAGTACTTACAGAACCGATTTTTGACACATCCTTTTTTCATTTTTAAGTCAAAAATACTTTGTGCAGGTATTAAAATGCATTTTTGGTACGTTTTTAATAACGAAATGTCTGAAAAATCGGCAAATAAGAAATATATAACTAAATCATGAATGCAACCTCAATAAAACTGTTCTGAATATGAGATATGAATATGGTTAATGTAAGTGCATCTAGAAGTTGAGATTTTTGGTTCAGAGCATAGAAAATAAAACTGATTTTTAGAAAATGGCCATTAAAGATATATATTGTGCATTCATACACTCAATAAGGAGTATTTAATCATTATAACAACAATAACCCGTTCAATCATATCTCCCAACTGTCCATCAAACAACTGAATATCTAAATTGTCCATATACCTGTATGATAATATCAACTACAACTTAGGATCACTGGCATGCAGGACCTTCATATTACTGTGCAGCCCTTTGTGTTGAATCTGTACATTACTTGTATATTACTACTGTATATTATCTGCTTTATCTTTGTTCTATCCTCCCCAGTTATTTTGCTATACCTGCCCCACATGTAAGACCTTCTTGTAATTCCTGCTGGCATCTTTTGAGCTTTTTATCTGTATAAGTGGACTTTTTTTCTTATGCTTGGCACCCAAGTGATTCCATTGTCTCTCCTTGTCTTTCAATATATATAAGTGACAATATGAAGATAAAACTTCACAGTCAATAACCAGACCTGTAAGGATGGCAATACACAGTCTAATTGCACAATTTGACGTGAAGCTGGTGATTTTTTTTCAGCATATTTTTCTGTCAACCCCTTTTTATTTTTAGTTTTGGAGGTAGGGCAATGGTATATTGTCTTTTCTGAATCTTCAGCACAATATATTGAGGTCATTTATAACTTTTTATTGTCTGGGTGGATAACATGCTTTTTCAGCACCACAGATAAATCTCATTTACTCACTTTCAAAACATTTCTAATATTTTTTTCTTGAATGGGTGGATAATACAGCTCATTTACTGTAAAAAATGAAAAAAACAATTCTGTCAACCCTTTTTTTAATTTTGAAAGTAAGACTATAGTTTTATGTCTTTTGCAGATTTTCAGCACCACACATATGCCTTTTTTACTCACCTTCAAATCATTTCAAACAACTTTTTCTACCGTGGGTGGACAGTGCAGCACATTTACCATCATTTAATGTAAAAAACTCAAATATTTTTCTGTCAACCCATTTTTTCACTTTTGGAGGTAAGACTATTGTCTCATGTCTTTTTTGGATTTTCAGCACCACACATGCGCCTCTTTAACTCACTTTCAAATCATTTCAAAAACTTTTTCTCTTGTGGGTGGATAGTACAGCTCATTTACTATCATTTAATGTAAAAAACTCAAATATTTTTCTGTCAACCCATTTTTTTCACTTTTGGAGGTAAGACTATAGTCTTATGTCTTTTTTGGATTTTCAGCACCACACTTATGCGTCTTTTACTCACTTTAAAATCATTTCTAACAACTTTTTCTCCGTGGGTGGATAGTACAGCTCATTTACTATCATTTAATGTAAAAACTCAAATATTTTTCTGTCAACCCATTTTTTCACTTTTGGAGGTAAGACTATAGTCTTATGTCTTTTTGGATTTTCAGCACCACACTTATGCCTGTTTTCTCACTTATAAAATCATTTCTAACAACTTTTTCTCCGTGGGTGGATAGTACAGCTCATTTACTATCATTTAATGTAAAAAAATCAAATATTTTTCTGTCAACCCATTTTTTTCACTTTTGGAGGTAAGACTATAGTCTTATATCTTTTTGGATTTTCAGCACACACACTTATGTCTTTTACTCACTTTAAAATCATTTCTAACAACTTTTTCTCCCGTGGGTGGATAGTACAGCTCATTTACTATCATTTAATGTAAAAAAATCAAATATTTTTCTGTCAACCCATTTTTTTCACTTTTGGAGGTAAGACTATAGTCTTATGTCTTTTTTGGATTTCCAGCACAACACTTATGCCTGTTTTCTCACTTTAAAATAATTTCTAACAACTTTTTCTCCCGTGGGTGGATAGTACAGCTCATTTACTATCATTTAATGTAAAAACTCAAATATTTTTCTGTCAACCCATTTTTTTCACTTTTGGAGGTAAGACTATAGTCTTATGTCTTTTTTGGATTTTCAGCACCACACTTATGCGTCTTTTACTCACTTTAAAATCATTTCTAACAACTTTTTCTCCGTGGGTGGATAGTACAGCTCATTTACTATCATTTAATGTAAAAAAATCAAATATTTTTCTGTCAACCCATTTTTTTCACTTTTGGAGGTAAGACTATAGTCTTATGTCTTTTTGGATTTCAGCACAACACTTATGCCTGTTTTCTCACTTTAAAATAATTTCTAACAACTTTTTCTCCCGTGGGTGGATACTACAGCTCATTTACTATCATTTAATGTAAAAAAATCAAATATTTTTCTGTCAACCCATTTTTTTCACTTTTGGAGGTAAGACTATAGTCTTATGTCTTTTTTGGATTTTCAGCACCACACTTATGCGTCTTTTACTCACTTTAAAATCATTTGTAACAACTTTTTCTCCCGTGGGTGGATAGTACAGCTCATTTACTATCATTTAATGTAAAAACTCAAATATTTTTCTGTCAACCCATTTTTTTTCACTTTTGGAGGTAAGACTAAAATATAGTCTTATGTCTTTTTGGATTTTCAGCACCACACTTATGCGTCTTTTTACTCACAAAATCATTTCTGACAACTTTTTCTCCCGTGGGTGGATAGTACAGCTCATTTACTATCATTTAATGTAAAAACTCAAATATTTTTCTGTCAACCCATTTTTCTCACTTTTGGAGGTAAGACTATAGTCTTATGTCTTTTTTGGATTTTCAGCACCACACTTATGCCTGTTTTCTCACTTTAAAATCATTTCTAACAACTTTTTCTCCCGTGGGTGGATAGTACAGCTCATTTACTATCATTTAATGTAAAAAACTCAAATATTTTTCTGTCAACCCATTTTTTTCACTTTTGGAGGTAAGACTATAGTCTTATGTCTTTTTGGATTTTCAGCACCACACTTATGCGTCTTTTACTCACCTTTAAAATCATTTCTAACAACTTTTTCTCCCGTGGGTGGATAGTACAGCTCATTTACTATCATTTAATGTAAAAAACTCAAATATTTTTCTGTCAACCCATTTTTTTCACTTTTGGAGGTAAGACTATAGTCTTATGTCTTTTGGATTTTCAGCACCACACTTATGCGTCTTTTACTCACTTTAAAATCATTTCTAACAACTTTTTCTCCCGTGGGTGGATAGTACAGCTCATTTACTATCATTTAATGTAAAAAACTCAAATATTTTTCTGTCAACCCATTTTTTTCACTTTTGGAGGTAAGACTATAGTCTTATGTCTTTTTTGGATTTTCAGCACCACACTTATGCGTCTTTTACTCACTTTAAAATCATTTCTAACAACTTTTTCTCCCGTGGGTGGATAGTACAGCTCATTTACTATCATTTAATGTAAAAACTCAAATATTTTTCTGTCAACCCATTTTTTTTCACTTTTGGAGGTAAGACTATAGTCTTATGTCTTTTTTGGATTTTCAGCACCACACTTATGCCTGTTTTCTCACTTTAAAATCATTTCTAACAACTTTTTCTCTCGTGGGTGGATAGTACAGCTCATTTACTATCATTTAATGTAAAAACTCAAATATTTTTCTGTCAACCCATTTTTTCTCACTTTGGAGGTAAGACTATAGTCTTATGTCTTTTTGGATTTTCAGCACCACACTTATGCGTCTTTTACTCACTTTAAAATCATTTCTAACAACTTTTTCTCCCGTGGGTGGATAGTACAGCTCATTTACTATCATTTAATGTAAAAAAATCAAATATTTTTCTGTCAACCCATTTTTTTCACTTTTGGAGGTAAGACTATAGTCTTATGTCTTTTTTGGATTTTCAGCACCACACTTATGTGTCTTTTACTCACTTTAAAATCATTTCTAACAACTTTTTCTCCCGTGGGTGGATAGTACAGCTCATTTACTATCATTTAATATAAAAAACTCAAATATTTTTCTGTCAACCCATTTTTCTCACTTTTGGAGGTAAGACTATAGTCTTATGTCTTTTTTGGATTTTCAGCACCACACTTAAGCATCATTTACTCACCCTTAAATCATTTCTAACACCTTTTTCTCCCATGGGTGGATAGTAAAGCTCATTTACTGTCATTTAAAGTAAAAAAATTAAATATTTTTCTGTCAACCCATTTTTCTCACTTTTGGAGGTAAGACTATAGTCTTATGTCTTTTTTGGATTTCCTGCACAACACTTATGCCTGTTTTCTCACTTTAAAATGATTTTGAACAACTTTTTCTCCCGTGGGTGGATAGTACAGCTCATTTACTATCATTTAATGTAAAAAAATCAAATATTTTTCTGTCAACCCATTTTTCTCACTTTTGGAGGTAAGACTATAGTCTTATGTGTTTTTTGGATTTTCAGCACCACAGTTATGCGTCTTTTACTCACTTTAAAATCATTTCTAACAACTTTTTCTCCCGTGCGTGGATAGTACAGCTCATTTACTATCATTTAATGTAAAAAACTCAAATATTTTTCTGTCAACCCATTTTTTTCAATTTTGGAGGTAAGACTATAGTCTTATGTCTTTTTTGGATTTTCAGCACCACACTTATGCCTGTTTTCTCACTTTAAAATCATTTCTAACAACTTTTTCTCCATGGGTGGATAGTACAGCTCATTTACTATCATTTAATGTAAAAACTCAAATATTTTTCTGTCAACCCATTTTTTCACTTTTGGAGGTAAGACTATAGTCTTATGTCTTTTTGGATTTTCAGCACCACACTTATGCCTGTTTTCTCACTTTATAATCATTTCTAACAACTTTTCTCTCGTGGGTGGATAGTACAGCTCATTTACTATCATTTAATGTAAAAAACTCAAATATTTTTCTGTCAACCCATTTTTTTCACTTTTGGAGGTAAGACTATAGTCTTATGTCTTTTTTGGATTTTCAGCACCACACTTAAGCATCATTTACTCACCCTTAAATCATTTCTAACACCTTTTTCTTCCATGGGTGGATAGTACAGCTCATTTACTGTCATTTAATGTAAAAAACTCAAATATTTTTCTTTCAACCCATTTTTTCACTTTTGGAGGTAAGACTATAGTCTTATGTCTTTTTGGATTTTCAGCACCACACTTATGCCTGTTTTCTCACTTTAAAATCATTTCTAACAACTTTTTCTCCGTGGGTGGATAGTACAGCTCATTTACTATCATTTAATGTAAAAAAATGAAATATTTTTCTGTCAACCCATTTTTTCACTTTTGGAGGTAAGACTATAGTCTTATGTCTTTTTTTGGATTTCCTGCACAACACTTATGCCTGTTTTCTCACTTTAAAATGATTTTGAACAACTTTTCCTCCCGCGGGTGGATAGTACAGCTCATTTACTATCATTTAATGTAAAAAACTCAAATATTTTTCTGTCAACCCATTTTTTTCACTTTTGGAGGTAAGACTATAGTCTTATGTCTTTTTGGATTTTCAGCACCACACTTATGCGTCTTTTACTCACTTTAAAATCATTTCTAACAACTTTGTCTCCCGTGGGTGGATAGTACAGCTCATTTACTATCATTTAATGTAAAAAAATGAAATATTTTTCTGTCAACCCATTTTTCTCACTTTTGGAGGTAAGACTATAGTCTTATGTCTTTTTTGGATTTCCAGCATCACACTTAAGCATCGTTTACTCACCCTTAAAATCATTTCTAACACCTTTTTCTCCCATGGGTGGATAGTACAGCTCATTGACTGTCATTTAATGTAAAAAAATCAAATATTTTTCTGTCAACCCATTTTTTTCACTTTTGGAGGTAAGACTATAGTCTTATGTCTTTTTTTTGGATTTTCAGCACCACACTTATGCGTCTTTTACTCACTTTAAAATCATTTCTAACAACTTTTTCTCCCGTGGGTGGATAGTACAGCTCATTTACTATCATTTAATGTAAAAAAACTCAAATATTTTTCTGTCAACCCATTTTTTTCACTTTTGGAGGTAAGACAATAGTCTTATGTCATTTGTGGATTTCCAGTACCACACATATGCCTCCTTTACTCACTTTAAAATCATTTCGAACAAGTTTTTCTCCCGTGGGTGGAAAGTACAGCTCATTTACTATCATTTAATGTAAAAAAACTCAAATATTTTTCTGTCAACTCATTTTTTTTTCTCTTTTGGAGGTAAGACTATTGTCTTTTGTCTTTTTTCGATTTCCAGCACCACACATATGCCTGTTTAGTCAGTTTAAAATGATTTCTAACAACTTTTTCTCATGTGCGTGGATAGTACAGCTCATAAAAAATTAATTTTTTGTGTGTCAACCCATTTTTTTCAGTTTTTGAGGTAAGACCATCGTTTTCTGTCATTTTTGCATATTAGGCACAATGTATACATGTTATTTGCTCACTTTCAAATCAGGTTTGACATCTTTTTCTTGTGTGGGTGGATAATATAGTCCATTTATTTTAATTCAGAATTAAAAAGTGAAACATTTTTCCGTCAACCCATTTTTTTCCAGTTTTGGAGGGAAGACTTACCTCCAAATGTCTTACCTCCTCTTATGTCTTACCTGGATTTTCAGCACAACATTGATCTGATTTAATTAGTTTCAAACCATTTCTGACAACTTTATCTTGCATGGTTCGATAATACAGCTGATTACGTGTCATTCATTGAAAAAAAATTTAAAATATTTTGGTAAACTCATTCTTCACTTTTGGAGGTAAGACAATAGTTTTTTGGAGGTCTGGGTTTCTTGGTTTTGGGTTTGGGTCACTTGGATTATGCTCTGTATCTTTCAGGTTTGTCGGATTACGGTTTGTGTTTCTCAGATTTGGATTTTGGGGTAGGGTTTCTAATTTAACTTTGAGTTTAAATTTAGTCTCAAGTTTCTCGGTTAGGGTTTCTGGAGTTAGGTTGTGGGTTTGTAGGGTTAGCTGCTTTCTAGTTTCTAGGTTTGGGTTTCTAGAGTTGGTTGTGGGTTTCAGTAGTTTAGGTTTCTGAGGTTGGGGTTTTGGCTTCATCTCGAGTTTAAATTTAGTTTCAAGTTTTAAGTTATTCTCCAGTTTTAAATTAGTGTTCGGGTTTCTCAGGTAATGGTTACAGTTTCTAGGGTAGAGGTTTCGAGGGTTCGGGTCAGGGTTTGTAGAATTAGGGTTAGGGTTTCTAGGGTTTGCCTGAGGGTTAGGGTTTCTTGAATTAACTTACATTACATTACATTGCAGGCATTTAGCAGACGCTCTTGTCCAGAGTGACCTTTCTTGCGTTGCATGTATTTCAGGATGTGGGTGTTCACGTGCTGGGGGTTATAAGTCTCAAGGGCCAGAAAGGTTAGCATGGACTAAACCCTGTGGATGACCTGTTGAAGAAACAAAACAAAAAACACTTTGTAATGTCAACATTACTTTAGGGTTATGGTTATGGTGAATTAGGGTTATGGTTCCTCGGGTTAGGGTTTTTAGGGTTAGAGTTAAAGCTAGGGTTTGTAGAATTAGGGTTAGGGTTTCTAGAATTAGGGTTCTGGTTTCCAGCTCCATTACAGGTAGGTTTTTCTCTATTCTTGGTTGTGTCCACACATGCATGCACATCACATGATACACTTAGCAGATATGGAATGGAATTCAGCAGGGACTGTACAGGAGCAAATCAGACAAAAATAAAATGATAATAATTTGGTCTACATCTACCGGGGTGTCACCAGACCCTATTTACCGGGGCATGTGCCCCAGTCATAATTTGATTGATTTGTATCAGGAGGTCTCCCACCCAAGTACAAACCAAGCCCACACCTGATTAGCTTCTGAACAAAATAATTAAACTCTGATGCATTTGTAGAAGTTGAATTCAAGCTGGGCTGTGATCTGCCTTTTGATGAGATTACTGTGACACTGACTGCTGTATCATTCAAAACCATGGAGCAAAGCCATGCACAGCACAAACTGGCAAAAATCTCCTTCCTCTCACCACCATTATTCTGAGCACCATAGCAAAGAATAAAAGCCAAACCATCACCGTTAGCCCATCTTTTAATCAGCCTGCCATACTTGTGGATATCACATAGATGCATTTGCATTCAAAATGCTAAAAGTGTTCCAGGATCATACAATTGAGGTGACTGAAACAATCTAGAAAAATGGTATCTCTTCTCATCTGTATTCAAATGTTAGAGATCTATGAAGGTTGGCTAACTATTCCCATTGTTATATTAGATGTTTGTGAATATTTTCGTGATGCCGCCTTCCATTAGTGATCCAATTTCAAAGGAGAAACATTAAAGACTTGCTAACCGCTGTGAAACTATTTTCAAAGTTTATACTGGCAGAAAAATGTTAGCCTGTAAGCATGCAAGTCTTCTAAATCCAACAAGATGCAAACATCAGATATATTGGTATAAACAAATGTTTGCAAGTGAATGAAACTGACAAAACTAATTATTAATTTAAAATTCCACTGGGACCCACTTGGTTAAAAACAAGTGTTCCAAATATTGAGCCTTGAGGCACATGGAATTTTGTGTTGTTAATTTCATTACCTTTTTTAACTTATGGGTTTATTGTATATAGAAGAAGTACTGGCTCTTCCCAAAGCCAAAGAGCCTCTTCATAAATTCTCACAGCCCCCAAAGGGTTATGAACACCTGAATACAACAACCTGAAAAGTACGGATTTATCTGTTTGTGAATCATAGTTTTGTACTGTACTGATCCATGTTCTAGCTCCTGGGAGCTTGCCAGAGCTACACATTTGCTGTTTCAGTGATCCATTGGTGTAGTGCACAAAAGTCCACCCTGAAGTTTGGCCTCCAGCCTACCAGCCAGTGCTGGCAAACAGCCATTGAGCAAACTCAGTGAAGGAGGTTATAAAGTTTAGGGCAGTGATGTCCTTGAGACTTGGTCCCCTCCTCTCCATTGTCACTCTTATGGTGAGCTGGAGCTTGGCTGCTGCACTGTACAGGAGACCGCCTGGCAAAACGTGTATCGGAGATACAGCCCTAAGCTGGCCCCTTTTCTCATAAGCTGTATTGCTTGGTGACAGACTTGTGGAGTGGAGTTGTGTCACCGCAACAACATCACACTGAAGTCCGCCAAAAAAGAGAGGTACACAGGAACAGATGTGGATTTCTCTCACACCCCAAGTAAGAACTCAAAACCAACATACAAAGTAAACACAGAGGTAAGTCTGTTAACTGTTGATCTGCAATTTTTGTGTGGTTACTCCATGACTCGACTCCTACTACCACTTAACAATTGCATATCACTTATTTAACCAAATAACGACTCTAATCAAATACAAAGACCATTTTTGGATGGCCGGTTTAACTTGCAACAAAACAGAGTAAACATGTGTAAATTATCTGTCACTGTCTTTGTCACACTCTGTACATGTTACATGTAATATAACCGGTAAGAGTGTCTGTCAAATAAATAAATGAATAATATACTGTAAACAGCACACAAGATTTCAATGCTGGGTTTAATTTCTTTCTCACAAAGTGGCTTTGTATGAGAAAGGCTCAGGGTTAAAGCCATATAAAGCTCCTTTGGCTACGTTTTGTGCGTTGTCTGTATTAAACTTTTGATCTTTCGTAAGCTTGAATGCACAGAGTGGTCTCATTAATGAGACCTTTGTCCCATTAATTTTTTGCAGGGTCTAACTTTAACAAGAGTCTGCCTCCTACAAGAGAGGCCTTTTTTTGGTGGGTTTTGATTTCCATTTCATTTTGTCAGAAATTAATATTGGCAAGGTGTTGAAACAGCTTGCATTGTTTTGGTAAGTACAACAAAACATGGAATCAGTGTACAGTTGTAATAGGGGGCTTACAGCTTCCATCCCCAATACAGTAGTTTGCATAACAAAAATATGTTCATGTGCACAGTTCTTCTAAATGAATGAACAGCTCAGTGAGAGTTTTTGCAGAAGCACCTGAAAGTAAACACGACTGTATAATCACATACAACCTATTGATCCTTTTAGGTCAGTCATTGCACTGAACAGATTGTGTCCGTTTTCACAGAACTACAAATGAACTCTAAACTACTGCACCACAACGTACCGCCCTCTTCCACACTGTGCTCGTCAGCTGCTAAAGATCTGACAGAACATTACCTTTTTAAAGTTTGTTATCACAGTCTCATGCAGGTACTCTCTCTGCTTATTCATTTGTAGCAAGACTTGAACTCTTTTGAGTGAATAATCTACTATTGTGCAACAAAGATTATGGCAAAAATTAAAATTACAGTAATATGATTTCCTTTCAATACATCTAATATGTACTGGAGCATGTAGCCCTTTCTGAGATTAGTGTTTTTCCTGTGGTCACATTGCTTCATGATTCAGAGGCAATAAAACCACCCAAACTGTAGAACTTAATAAATATTCCTAATATTCATGAATTGCTGTATTTCATCAGGTGAGAAGTTAAAGGTACACCTTTAATTGCATAACTGCAAACTGCTACCTCGATAGACCATGGGAGAACTGCTTTTAATTGCCTTACACCAAAAAGCTGGAATGACTGAATGAATGTTTAAACCATTCTCTGATTTGAAACATATATTATTGCATAATATTACTGAAAAATGAACCTGTACTTACATTTTAGTCATTGTTTATATTGAGACTTGTCTTGTTTCCAGTCATTTGTCATGGCATTACGTTTGGATATATGTGCATGTGTATATCAGGTCCCCCTTGAAAAACATCTGCAAAATAAAGAACATGTGCAGCAGAGGAGTCTTTGCAAAATCCCCATGGAGCTAATTCATCTAGAGTAGAGCAGAGGGTGAAAGTGACGATCATATTCTATACTGGTACATTGTGGTATACTATGCTATGCTATGTTATGCTATACTATACACTATACGATACTATACTATTCTATTACTAAACTATACGATACTATATTCGATATCACTGACAAAAATCACAAATGATTAAACTTTCAAGTAAATCTAATTGAGACAGTTGCTTACCCAGAAGCATGTATCTCTGTGATCTTGTACCACATGTTCCTTGGATATCCCAGCATTCACTGCAACTGTTGGCACCTCTCTTGCCTCTCTCTCCCCCTGGCAGTGATTCCCTCCCTTGAGGCCACAGTTGGCGTCGAGCGTTCTGAGCTGGTGCCGGGCGCTGAGATTCTGCGGCTGCTACAAAGACTCGGCGGTGGGCGTGATGTTGTGCCTCCAGGCGGTTCTCCTGCTGGTGCTGTGGGCGGTGCCTGAGTCTGAAGGTGGGCGGGTGCTGGTGTACCCGGTGGATGGGAGCCACTGGGTCAACATGCATGTGCTGGTGAAGGAGCTCCACGCTCGGGGGCACGAGGTCACAGTCCTGCGCACCTCCACCAGCTGGTATGTCAAGGAGCACTCGCCATATTACACCTCAATCACTATACAACAGGACACCCCCCAGAACATCGAGAGTCAGGAGTTCATGGCTGGCTTTCTGCGCAGGTCTATTGAAATCCGTAAGAAAAAGATCCCCCTGCTATCATCTCTTGGCTTGCACTTAAACCTATTCCACCTGCTTGGTGAAAACCAGCAGGCAGTGGCTCGAGTGGTCCACGCCATATTGGAAGATCAGGTCCTCATAAAGCGGCTGAAGGAGGCCAACTTTGATCTGGTCCTGACAGACCCAGCCTTTCCTACCGGTGTCCTGCTAGCTCACTACTTGCAGCTGCCCCTGGTCCTCAACGTGCGCTGGATCTCAAGCGGAGAGGGGCATTTCGCCATCGCCCCATCGCCCCTGTCCTACATCCCCCAGCTGTTCTCCCACTTTTCCAACAAGATGGACTTTCTCCAGCGGCTCCAGAACCTCTTTTATCATGCGCTCAGCCTCTACATGCACCACGTCATCTCCAACCCTCCATACCAGGCTGTGTGTGACCGCTTCTTTCCCGAGGGTGTGGACACACTGTCCATACTCCAGGGAGCCGACCTGTGGCTGATGCGAGTGGATTTCGTCTTTGAGTTCCCACGCCCCACCATGCCCAACGTGGTGTACATAGGCGGGTTCCAGTGCCGCCCTGCCCGGCCATTGCCTCCAGAGCTGGAGGAGTTTGTGCAGAGCTCCGGGGAGCACGGGGTGGTGGTCATGACCCTGGGCACTCTGCTTGGGGATCTCCAGCCACAGATTTCAGAGATTATCGCCTCAGCCTTCGCCCGTCTGCCTCAGAAGGTGGTATGGAGGCACCTGGGGGCGAGGCCCTCCACTCTGGGAAACAACACCCTGCTGCTGGACTGGCTTCCCCAAAATGACCTGCTGGGCCATCCCAAAACCCGTGCCTTCTTCACCCATGGGGGCACCAATGGCCTGTATGAGGCCATCTATCATGGGGTGCCTGTGCTTGGCCTCCCGCTCATCTTCGACCAGCAGGATAACATGGTGCGCATAGAGGCGAGGGGGGCGGGGCTCTTCCTGGACGTGACAACACTGGAGGTGGACTCCCTGACCCAAGCCCTGGAGGACATCCTGAATGAGCAGAAGCCCTACAGGGAGAACATGCGCAGGCTGTCCAGGCTGCACCGCGACCGGCCAATTGAACCCCTAGACAGCGCCCTCTTCTGGTTGGAGTTTGTAATGAGAAACAAGGGCGCAGCACACCTGCGCTCAGAGTCTTACAGGATGCCCTGGTATGCCTACCACAACCTGGATGTGCTGGCACTGCTGCTAAGCTTGACTGCTATGCTCCTGCTGCTCATGAGCGCCATCTGCAGGTGTCTGTTTCAGAAACTCTGCAGGAGGAGGAAGGTCAAACTACAGTGACCACTTCATTTGGATCTACTGGTGCAACTGCAGTAAATCACTACATTACCCCTATTTGCATGGAATACAAAACTGTCTCTTGAAAATTAAATACTAGGGTGTATTGCCCACATATAGCCACTAGGAGATAGTAGTCTGACTGAGCCAGCAGTTGATACTCTGTACCTGCGCATGCAGGTTTCCTGAATAATTCTCAGTAATGTGGCGAATACAGCTGCAGTGATAAAACACACTCATTCAAAGCCAAAGGTTGGAGATGGATTGTCCATAATTCGTATTATTTTCTTTTAGAACAATACATTTTTATTTGAACCCACATCAAATGCTACTATCATACGTGTAGAAATATTCACACTGAAATCCACAATCTCTCTTCGTCAAAACAACTAAATATAATTTAAAACAAATACCCTGAATGTAAAAGTGGTAAGGCAAGTGTCTTTGCAAATGTTGTGGTGTAATTTCCTGTCAGGGAACAGTGGACAGGTTAATTCCTCTGAACGTGAAATAAAGTGCTCTATCCCTTCTTTTGCAGTGTACTTGTAACCGAGTACTTTCAAAACTCTTTTGCATCCCCATGGAATGAAATGTGTTTTGCTTTGTTGCATTTAATATGTACCATACATTTACAAGGTGTTTATCTGAGGGCATATGTGAAAGTTATTACTAATGACTTTTCATAAAAGGGTGCGGGTAGTTTCAAGGATAAATTCCATTTGCTATCACTTAATACTGAATTAAATGCTAACTGGAGTGGTAATTATTTAGCTAAGTGTAGATCAAGTGATTTCTTCCTTATTTCCTATTCATCTTCAAGAACATTGCTGTTCAACACAAAGCAGTGACAGTGGTAATTAGGCTACAGAGTGGACATTTTGCTAAAATGTGCAAACTCTAAACACAAGAATGTCAGGACTGACTGGGTCTATCTGGCTCAATGTTCATTCATTTACATGTGGTTAAAATTGTGAAAAACCGCGATACAATGGCATGCTTGTTTAGCTGCCTACTAATTCTATAGTAAGATGTTAAAATCTTAAAATGGGCAATTACATTTCAATGGACCGACACTGGTGTCAGTGATTAACGTTGTGCCTGCTACCATTTACATCTGAGTAGCCGAATTGGTTGAAACCAATGATCTTTAAAACAAAGTCTCGTCACAGGCACCAGAAGAGTCCACGTAATCCCTCATGTTGCTTGACAGGGAATGCGGTTTCAAACTTCCAGTACACGGTGCAGAGTTGGGAATTACTTTTACAGTATGCGCCATGCTACTGTACTGTACCACGGACCACAACGATGACCTTTAGTTTAGAAAAAAAAAACTTGACAATAAACTATTAAACATTTCCTTAATGCTGACCATTATTTATTTACTGACAAAACTCATTGATATTAATTTAAAATACCACTGGGACCCATATGGTTCAAAACCAGGGTTCCAAATACTGAGCCTTGAGGCACACAGGACTTTGTGTTGTTAATTTCATTACCTTTTTTAACTTATGGGTTTATTATATATAGAAGAAGTACTGGCTCTTCCCAAAGCCAAAGAGCCTCTTCATAAATTCTCACAGCCCCCAAAAGGTTATCAACACCTGAATATAGTTTTGTACAGCACTGATCCATGTTCTAGCTCCTGGGAGCTTGCCAGAGCTACACATTTGCTGTTTCAGTGATCCATTGGTGGAGTGCACAAAAGTCCACCCTGAAGTTTGGCCTCCAGCCTACCGGCCATTGCTGGCAAACAGCCATTTAGCAAACTCAGTGAAGGAGGTTATAAAGTTTAGGGCAGTGATGTCCTTGAGACTTGGTCCCCTCCTCTCCATTGTCACTCTTATGGTGAGCTGGAGCTTGGCCGCTGCACTGTACAGGTGACTGCCTGGCAAAGCGTGTATCGGAGGAATAAAAAGTAAAAGAAGAACAGAAGATCGTGATACAATTTTAGCCCTAAGCTGGCCCCTTTTCTCATAAGCCGTATTGCTTGGTGACAGACTTGTGGAGTGGAGTTGTGTCACTGCTACGCACCGCCAGTGTGTAACAACATCACACTGAAGTCACCCAAAAAAAAAAGAGGTACACAGGGACAGAGGTGGATTTCTCGCACACCCCGAGGAAGAACGCAAAACCGACATACACAGTAAACCTTTAGGTAAGTCTTTCATTTGGAGTTTAACTCTCAGATCAACCAGAGCAGGTGTAATGATCTTGCAGGTGTGAAATAGCAGGTGAATATGAATTAAAATTAAGTATTAATGCATCGACAATTTAACAGTTGATCTGCTATTTTCATGTGGTTACTTCATGACTACACTCCGACTACCACTTAACAATTACATATCACTTATTTAACCAAATAACAACTCCAATCAAATACAAAGACCATTTTGGATAGCTGGTTTAATTTGCAACAAAACAGAGGAAACGTGTGTAAATTATTTGTCACTGTCTTTGTTACACTCTATACATGTTACCTGTTATTCCTGCCTATCAGAGCACTATGTGCTGGATCGAGTGTCCGTTGAATAAATAAATGAATAATATACTGTAAACAGCACACAGGATTTCAATGCTGGGTTTAATTTCTTTCTCACAAAGTGCCTTTGTATGAGAAAGGCTCAGGGTTAAAGCCATATAAAGCTACATTTTGTGCGTTGTCTGTATTAAACTTTTGATCTTTCGTAAGCTTGAATGCAGAGTGGTCTCATCAATGAGACCTTTGTCCCATAAATCTTTTACAGGGTGTAACATTAACAAAAGTCTGCCTCCCACAAGAGAGGCCTTTTTTTTTTGGTGGGTTTTGATTTCCGCTTCATTTTGTCAGAGATTAATATTGGCAAGGTGTTTAAACAGCTTGCATTGCTTCAAAGTTTTGGTAAGTACAACAAAACATGGAATCAGTGTACAGTTGTAATAAGGTGCTTATAACTTCCATCCCCAATACAGTCGTTTGCATAACAAAATATGTTCATGTGCACAGTAATTCTGAATGAATAAACAGCTCAGTGAGAGTTTTTGCAGAAGCACCTGAAAGTAAACACTACTGTATAATCACATATAACCTACTGATCCTTTCAGGTCAGTCATTGCACTGAACAGGTTGTGTCCGTTTTCACAGAACTACAAATGAACTCAAGTGATTAAACTTTCAAGTAAATCTAATTAAGACAGTTGCTTACCCACAAGCTTGTATCTCTGTGATCTTGTACCACATGTCCCTCGGATGTCCCACCATCCACTGCAACTGTTGGCGCCTCCCTTGCCTCTCTCTCCCTGGCAGTGATTCCCTCCCTTGAGGCCACAGTTGGCGTCGAGCGTTCTGAGCTGGTGTCAGGCGCTGAGATTCTGCGGCTGCTACAGAGACTCGGTGGTGGGCGTGATGTTGTGCCTCCAGGCGGTTCTCCTGCTGGTGCTGTGGGCGGTGCCAGAGTCCGAAGGTGGGCGGGTACTGGTTTACCCGGTGGATGGGAGCCACTGGGTCAACATGCATGTGCTGGTGAAGGAGCTCCACGCTCGGGGGCACGAGGTCACAGTCCTGCGCACCTCCACCAGCTGGTATGTCAAGGAGCACTCACCATATTACACCTCGATCACTATACAACAGGACACCCCCCAGAACATCGAGAGTCAGGAGTTCATGGCTGGCTTTCTGTGCAGGTCTATCGAAATCCGTAAGAAAAAGATCCCCCTGCTATCATCTCTTGGCCTGCACTTAAACTTCTTCCACCTGTTTAGTGAAAACCAGCAGGCAGTGGCTCGAGTGGTCCACACCATATTGGAAGATCAGGTCCTCATAAAGCGGCTGAAGGAGGCCAACTTTGATCTGGTCTTGACAGACCCGGCCCTCCCTGCCGGTATCCTGCTGGCTCACTACCTGCAGCTGCCCCTGGTCCTCAACGTGCGCTGGATCTCAAGCGGAGAGGGACATTTCGCCATCGCCCCGTCGCCCCTGTCCTACATCCCCCAGATGTTCTCCCACTTTTCCAACAAGATGGACTTTCTCCAGCGGCTCCAGAACTCTCTTTTATCATGCGCTCAGCCTCTACATGCACCACGTCATCTCCAACCCTCCATACCAGGCTGTGTGTGACCGCTTCTTTCCCGAGGGTGTGGACACACTCTCCATACTCCAGGGAGCCGACTTGTGGCTGATGCGAGTGGATTTTGTCTTTGACTTCCCACGCCCCACCATGCCCAACGTGGTGTACATGGGTGGGTTCCAGTGCCGCCCTGCACAACCGTTGCCTCCAGAGCTGGAGGAGTTTGTGCAGAGCTCCGGGGAGCACGGGGTGGTGGTCATGACCCTGGGCACTCTGCTTGGGGATCTCCAGCCACAGATTTCAGAGATTATCGCCTCAGCCTTCACCCGTCTGCCTCAGAAGGTGGTATGGAGGCACCTGGGGGCGAGGCCCTCCACTCTGGGAAACAACACCCTGCTGCTAGACTGGCTTCCCCAAAATGACCTGCTGGGCCATCCCAAAACCCGTGCCTTCTTCACCCATGGGGGCACCAATGGCCTGTATGAGGCCATCTATCATGGGGTGCCTGTGCTCGGCCTCCCGCTCATCTTCGACCAGCAGGATAACATGGTGCGCATAGAGGCGAGGGGGGCGGGGCTCTTCCTGGACGTGACAACACTGGAGGTGGACTCCCTGACCCAGGCCCTGAAGGACATCCTGAATGAGCAGAAGCCCTACAGGGAGAACATGCGCAGGCTGTCCAGGCTGCACCGCGACCGGCCAATTGAACCCCTAGACAGCGCCCTCTTCTGGTTGGAGTTTGTAATGAGAAACAAGGGTGCAGCACACCTGCGATCAGAGTCTTACAGGATGCCCTGGTATGCCTACCACAACCTGGATGTGCTGGCACTTCTGCTAAGCTTGACTGCTATGCTCCTGCTGCTCATGAGCGCCATCTGCAGGTGTCTGTTTCAGAGACTCTGCAGGAGGAGGAAGGTCAAACTACAATGACCACTTCATTTGGATCTACTGGTGCAATTGCAGTTAATCACTACATTACCCCTTTTTGCATGGAATACAGAACTGTCTATTGAAAAATCAAATACTAGGGTGTATTGCCCACATATAGTAACTAGGAGATAGTAGTCTGAGTGAGCCAGCAGTTGATACTCTGTACCTGCGCATGCAGGTTTCCTGAATAATTATCAGCAATGTGGCAAATACAGTTGCAGTGATAAAACACACTCATTCAAAGGCAAAGGTTGGAGATGGATTGTCCATAATTCGAATTATTTTTTTTAAGAACAATACATTTTTATTTGAACCCATATCAATTGCTACTATAATATACGTGTAGAAATATTCACACTGAAATCCACAATCTCTCTTTGTCAAAACAACTAAATATAATTCAAAACAAATACCCTGAATGTAAAAGTGGTATGGCAAGTGTCTTTGCAAATGTTGTGGTGTAATTTCCTGTCAGGGAACAGTGGACAGGTTAATTCCTATGAACGTGAAATAAAGTGCTCTTTCCCTTCTTTTGCGGTGTTGAAAGGATTGTATGTGTTTACAGCTTCTGAAACAAGCTTAGCTAGGAAGAAAATGGATGGTTAGAAAAAAATACATTTACAAAATACAAAAAATATCATCTTTCAGATATGGACTTACAGACAGCAGCTGGAAGATGAGTTGACGGTAGTCTTTCAAATGTACTGTAAGTCACACTGGTTGATCAATCTTCATATAAGCAAAGACTCCCAAACAAACTTGCTACATTTATAAAAACCTATATAATATGTATCAGATTTTGCATCATTCTATCATCATGTTCCATAAAGAAAAATACAAACTCACCCACTGTAGATGTGGTTGAGCATCTTAACTGTGTACTCTTGTTAATCAACACTACTATCAGAACAAACTCATAAGTCTACTTACCATTTATGATTTGGTCACGGAACACCTGTTAGGAATTGCTCACTGACCCATTGCATTTTTCAACCAGCACTGATACCAACACAATGCTCGAAACATAAATAAAGCAACTCAAAATTAACATGAACTCATGGTTCACTTGAGATCAAATGTCCCATTTACGCAATACATCGTAGTATGTGCCAGTGGCCACTTGGGGAGAAACATGCATTCTAAGGTTAATGTTTCTGCAGAAGAAGCTTAAGGATACAAGACACACACATACACATAGATTGTGACAATAACCTACACAGAGAGTGAGAAAAAAGGATTGTGCACACATGTATATGAGAATGCTCATGGTCATTTGAACAGTAATTTGCTCTTTTTAACCGTAGGTTGTTGTTGATTTTCTTCATTTACTAGATTAGTCTACAGGGGGGCCTGATCTATTCTGTCACCTTTGGCACTTGGAACTTTAACGCTCACTACAGTTAACTTTGAGCTTTTTGTACCATTCATATGCACTTTGCCTTGTAAGTCGCTCTGGATAAGAGCGTCAAACAAATGCATTGTAATCTAATGTGAAGCATCAGCAAGTGTGCAAATGTATAGATAAAAGAAGGATAGAAGGTGTGTGTTAATGTTTATTCTGCAGGGTACTACATCATCCTTTTCGTCCTTCTCATGGCTGTCATGAGACACATCACGAAGACACGTTACAAAAAGCTCAAGTGACACCAGCATCTTCCCTTCCCTCAGAAACAGCCTAGGACAGAGCTGAATCACAGCCTCCCTCCAGCCCAAACACACACAACATTCCTCAGCCACACTCCTCCTTACCAACACCAAATACGATGTGTCTTTCAACAGGGTTCACTCCTGAAGGCTTCTTTGACCGCAGTGCATCATGGGTATCCGAGTAGGCTCAGAGCTGTTCAATCTCAAAATCTAAAATACTTAAAAACTGATGTCGACTTACTGTAACTGAGTACTTTCAAAACTCTTTTGTATCCCCATGGATTTCATTTGTATCGTACATTTACAAGGTGTTTATCTGAGGGCATGAGAAAGTTAATACTGATGATTTTTCATAAAAGGGTGTGGGTAGTTTCAAGGATAAATTCCATTTGCTATCACTTAACACTGAATTAAATGCTAATCGGAGAGGTAATTATTTAGCTAAGTGTAGATCAAGTGATTTCTTCCTTATTTCCTATTCATCTTCAAGAATATTGCTGTTCAACACAAAGGAGTGGCAGTGGTAGGTAGGCTACAGAGCGGTTTTGATATCATAATTAATGTGGACATTATGCTAAAATGTGCAAACTCTAAACACAAGAATGTCAGGACTGACTGGGTGTATCTGGTTAAATGTTCATTCATTTACGTGTGATTAAAATTCTGATAAACTGCGATACAATGGCATGCTTGTTCAGCTGCCTACTAATTGCATAGTAAGATGTTGAAATTTTAAAATCAATGATTACATTTCAATGGACCGACACTGGTGTCAAAGTGATTACCGCTGTGAGTGGCAGGAGCTATGCAATGCAGCTATACACTAACGAATCAGTATGTTTATACATTCCTGAGGTACTCTTTTTCTGCAACAGATGTGAGATCGACCAATCAGAAAGCACACAGCCGTTGGTTTATAATTCCCACCAATGGGAATGGTAATCTACAGTGTTTCTTCTGGGAAATACAGGAGGTGTTTCCTCTGTGCTCACCACTTTGATTCACAGGCACCATTTGGCCATTTCCACCATGATTTTGAGGACCTTGGGTGCCGATGCTTACTGTGTGAAATGTATGATCATGCGAGACTTTTTTCTGTTGAAGTATCCATGAAAGTTTTTGTAAAACCAGCATGCCTTGTGCAACTTGTATAATGTATATTTTGGTATTACATAAGTGACAAGATCTACCGTTTAGTTCCAGGGGTACTTTTTGGGGTACTTTTTATCCACTAAATTAGGACGAAGCAAGTTGATGCATGGGTCTATGAACACAGAAGTGTTTTAACAATAGGAATTAATATTAGGAACTTTCAGTGCAAGAATATGGAAGTTACAAAGAGAGAATTTATCTTTTTTCACACCCTCTTTAAGCCTTCAATTTCATTTTCAATTTTATTTAACATAACGCGTCTCTTGTGCAACTTTGCCCTCTGGCAAAAACAACTCGTTCAAATGCAGCATGGTTTGCAGACATTTTGTCCTTGGGAACGGAGAACCAAAAGTTAAAAATTATTGACATATCAAATTCTTACCCCATCCATGTCAGACAGACTTAACTATTGACATGCCAGGGTTGACCAGCTGAGCTACACAACTTCAAAACGTGATTTAACTTGTACTTTGGAATTAAGATTTTCAGAGAGAGGGCATCTTAACCGCATACACACTTTCGTATTTTGAAATGAGTGAGCCATAGTGAGCATAGTAACAGGACATAAATTAACCCCAACATTTTTTAATCAAATTGTCTTTTATAAACCATTAAGCTTTGGACTTACAGGATTAACACTTCATACCGGTAGCCAGCTAGATTTCTTCAGTATTGATGATGACAGTACAGTCAGGCAGCCATCAGATTCCATGACAACGATAACTACCAAGGCAACAGTGAGGGGAGAGCATTTTTGCAAATGGCTACGGCAAGAAGGGCAGGCCCTCCCACAAGCCACATGAAACAATATGAAGTCAGTCATGATGAAGTATCAAGGGAAAGAGACTATAGCTGTGTCTCAAATCTATCACAGAAATGTTTTCCTTCTCCCAATCCAACATTAATATTGTATGTAGTATACTGTGTTTAGTATAGTTCTTTGCAGTGTGGCTGAAATATCTCCATACAAAATAAACAGTTTTCAATGGAAGTGGAATCTGCATCACAGTAATATCTACTTGATGTCTTTGTTCCAAGCTGGGTGTTTGGTACGTGTTTGGTTTTGAAATGCTTAATGTAATTAAGTTAACCTCTGCTCGACTAGGACAGCCCACATACTGTCAAGTTATGCTCCTTCCCTTGTTACAGCACACACTGTACGACAGCATTTCCGAACCTAATGGTGTTCAACGATTCTACAACTTTTTAGTGATTTTGGTGATCCATCCAGGTTTTGTAAATGTACTTTTCCAAACTATAGGTAACTTGCATACTAACCTGAAGCACATATAAAAAATAGTATGAACAATATGCATAGTGATTTCAGACACGGCTTATGCAGACGCACCTGGCACACATTACCGTAACGCTTTGTAAGCACAGCTGTCTTTTAGAATTGGGAAGGGAGACCCTCAGGTTAACGTTAACTTGACCTCGACCGCTTCAACTGCAGAGCTGCTGTTGCATAGCATCTTCTTCATATTAGTTAGGGAGTTTATATACCAAACGTAGCGGTGATGGAGGAAGGTTTTATGACAGTTTATCACAGTTGGGTGGAGCTACCACATGCTCGTACCTGAGTTCAAGCAATCACTGTGCTCTGCTGAAAAGAGCAGAACGTTATCACTGGTTCCGAGAACACAAGTTAATGAAAGTTCATTTTAGTTCCACCCATTCTGGGGGTTCATGTAACCAGAGCCTACCAATTGTACTGAGCAACAGCAACAACACTTCAGTTAGCCAGCTGGCTATTGTTTTTGAAGGGCTAGCTCGCAAACTAATGACTGAATCAATAACTTGCAGCTGCTTGGTGAGGTCACCTAAAACACCGTAAGATTAAAATAATGAAAGATGGCTGGCTCAAAGCCAGCCAATGGGTCAGTACTCAGTTCTAGTTTTCGAGTCTACGGTAGCCGAATCTAAGTAGCCGAATTGGTTGAAACCAATGATCTTTAAAACAAACTGTCGTTATAGGCACCAGAAGAGTCCACGAAATCCCTCAAGTTGCTTGACAGGGAATGCGGTTTCAAACTTCCTGTACACGGTGCAGAGTTGGGAATTATTTTTACAGTATGTGCCATGCTACTGTACTGTACCACGGACCACAACGATGACCTTTAGTTTAAAAAAAAAAAAACTTGAGAATAAACTATTAAACATTTCCATAATGCTGAGCAGTATTTAAAGGAAATTTACATAAAAATGTAATTTACAATCACAGTTTTGTCACAACACCTTTGTCTCTCTCGTCTGTGTTGAATGTCAACCAATAAAAACAAGCAGTAACTTTTCCATCTTGAAATAATGTCTGCGGTTCGTATACTTGACCTGGGAGCTGAGTACGGCAGTTCCAGGTCACACTTTATGTAGAGTTTGTAAAATAACAGCTCCGGTCTTTCTTTTTTTAAAAGGTCACGCCTAGAGTAATGCTGAAAGCCTCGCCCAATCCTGAGTCACACTACAGGCTCCACCCCCAGAGCTCAACGCTCTCTCCTCCCCCAAACCTCCCAGTCACATCCACCGACCTCCCAGAGGATCGGTGAGGGCAGAGTGAAGTTTCATGAAACCCAGCACTGGACAGAGCCTCCGTACATTTTGAACCACTGTCTCAAGAGACCCAATTAAAATCCTATGTTCTCCAAGAAACACGCCCACACTGGTTGGGAACATCATTTGCTATCAACCACTCACTAATCGTGAAAGGGTTTAGTTCAGTTACTCATGGTGATCCATTGGTGAGTATCTGACTGCAAATGAGATGGCCCCACCCATTTTTGGGTTCATGAAGCCTCACTCCATCATTCAATTCCCAATTTACCTCCTAACACTCCCTCAGGCTTTGAGGAACACCTCCACTCTTCGCTTTCTCCATATCTAGCGCAAAAGCACCATTTCCACAACTTCTGACACCCCCTATTATGCTGAAGCTACGATACGGTTTCTCTGCTTCCCGCAGCACCCCCTGCTGTCACCAGGTTGCGAAGCAGCTTGCGTCTCCCGGCCTGGTAGTCCTCCTCGTCCACGTTGACCAGCAGTTTGATGGCCTCGTGGCCCACGGCCTGCTTCAGCGAGTCGGTGATGAATACGCCCTTCAGCGCCTCCAGCAGGGAGCCGTTGATGTAGTCGCGCCAGAAGGCGTCCAGGTACGTGAGCTCCGAGAACTTGATGTCGCAGATGATGGAGCCCAGGTCCCGGGATTTGAGGATGGTGTTGGCCTGGTTGAACCTCTCAAACTGCCTCTCTAGCGCCTCCTGCTTGTTGGAGAAGACGTTACCCTGCAGGGCCGACTCGTGCTGGCAGTACTCTGCCCTCACGCGCAGCCGGATATCTGTAACGAAATCATCAGAGGGAAGTCAGACGCTCAAGAGGTCAGGGGGCAGAAGGACAAAACGACCATGGAAGATGATGATAAGTAGGTCTGTGAAAGCAAAGGCTGGTAGGAGAACGAAATATAAAAATACACCACCCAGCCTTTCATTTAAAAATAAGGAAGGACATCAGAAGGGCAGGCTGTTTATTACCGCAGGTCTGCTTTTCACGGCAATCGGCGGTGGCGTGCGCTCGCTTCCTCTTTCGGCTGGGAGTGGGAGGGGCAGGCTTGGTGCGGGGGGGGCACACCTGGGGCCCTGACGGAGAGCAGTGGATCACTGGCTGGGGGCCTGGAGAGGGTCACACACCAAAAAAGGGAGGGTGGGGGCGGGAAGTACAGAATGCTGAGGGGGGGATCCTTTCGCACAGCCATAAAAAACTATCACAGCCCTGAGAAGATGAGGTCAGTCTGCGCAGCCATTCGGGAGTGTTCTGCTGGTCAATAATCCGTTAAGGACAAAATGTTCCCCCTGCATCTCCCAATTTCTGTATACAGCGGCTCAGAAACAGACTGTGCTGACCAGCTATCGCTGCTTGTTATATTCCTCTAGGTTAAACTCCAGTCAGAACTGACAGCTGCACCCACAAACATGTATACCTCCACTTTTTTTTTTTTTTTTTAAACTCACTCCCTCCATCTTGTACATCTCCACCCACCTTCTTTATCATTCACTTTCTTCACCTCTACCCTGTTTGACACTGGCTGCGTCCGAAATCGCATACTAATCAGTGCCTACTAAATTTGAACAGAAGCGCACTGCTCTGACGTCAACATGGCGCCTGCTACTCAGTGCAGTACACAAGTTTTTGGACATAAAACCATAGATATAACGGTCGCTGTTTTTTTAGTCTAATAGTCCGGACGCTTTACAACTGACGTACATCCGTCATCAAACTTAATAAACTCTGCCGTCTTCTTCTTTGGTATTTATCCACCCAACGGCCATGTGGGATAGCTTGTCCTTGAACTCTGCAGAATTTTACCAGAAACAGTACGCCATCTGGGTAATGCTAGCATACTGATTCAGCCGGTTTGAGATTTTGGACACACTACATATACTGATTTTTGCCTACTATATAGGCATAGTATGCACTTTCAGATGCAGCCACTAACTCCACCATTTAAATAAATACCTCCATCTTGGTTGACACTCACTCCAGCTCTTCCTTGTTTCACATTGCCTTGTTTCCAGATCTAGGATGCAGGCTGGGTCATATATAAGCCCATGCAAAATCCACACCGAAAAAGAAGAATGTGAACTTCTTAAATACGGCAAACTTCCCCTTCCTTTACCTGCTCTTCTGTGGGGTGTGGCAGCACCACTCTCCTCCACCCTTCTGGGGGACACATAACGTACGGACGTCTCCTCTAGGTACTTGTCCACTGGGTCCGGACATACTGAGCGAGAGACAGAGAGAGAAGAAGGAGAATACAGGAAGACGGGAGACGGAGGGGCAGACAGAGAGGAGGGAGAGGAAGACAAAAGTAGACAGACTGACGGTTAGCACGGTGAATCACAACAACATTTTTTCTCATCAGATCGTCACAATATTAAGACTATGGCGGTCCTCTCTGTGTCTGTGATACAGAGGATATCTGTTTAGTGACTTATCAAGGCAAACAGCATGTATGAGTATAACAATGTACATAACCCTAAAATACCATCATAACCAGCTTTGCTGATCTGACCAATAGGGAGATGTCCGCTGAGGACTCACCGGTCCGCCTCTTGCGCAGAGTGACATACGGCAGCAGGTCATGGCGGGTAATGATGCGTAGCAGCTGGAGGACGTGTCTGAAGTTGGTCTCGTCGCAGCGTCCCTGTCGCTCCAGCGCCAACAAGAAGTCTCGTCCGCTCCTGATGCCCCCCCGCTCGTATTCGTCGATCACGTCCACAAACAAGAAGGACAGCACCCGCACGTCGCGGTGCGTGAGCTGGGCTCCCACAATCTCGAACATGCGGTGCAGGGAGTAGAGGCCGTACGTGCTGTCCACCGCCTCCTCCGGCCAGGGCTCGAACCGGCCTGCCAGCTGTCTCCGTGACGATGGTGAGGCAGTGACAGCAGGAGCCCCGACCCTGTTCGCAGTCACTCCGCTGGAACCTGCGGGGTAGGACGATGAGGCCACGCCCCCTCCTGTGATGTCCCGGCTGTGGGCGGAGCTGCTCTGTGAGGAATCGGCCTGGCTGGGTTGCGGAGGAGGCCTGCCCTGATTGGCTGAGGAGTTCCGTGGGATGAGTGAGGGGGGGTTAGTGTTGGCATGTGAGAGAGAATGCTGCTGTGAGGTCATCACTCTGTGCCAGGGGGAAGGTGGAGAAAACAGGGAGAACAGAGGATGACTGGAGCCCCCAGAAACCCTTCTGGCTCAGGTATGAGTCACAGTTAGGGACCGCTAGTCTCTTGCTCAGTGTTCACCTCCAAACTGCCCCTGTAACAGCCAAAAGAAAAACACACTCAATTTACAAAAAACGGCCCCTGAGGATGACTGTTTATTGGGCACACATCCTCCAACAAATGAGTACTGGTCCATAAAAGAAGGATGCTCACACAGGTATTGAATGCAAACTGTATAACAGTACTGAAAAGAGTTAGGACTATTTTCTTAACATTTTTTTGAGTGAAATGTACAGGAAAAACTTTCTTGATGTCCACACACTTTTGTCTGCAAGATATTCCACACTCAATGATCTTAATGACATTAAAATATTCAAATTCACACATTTTGAAGAAAAAAAGAATAAGCACCATACAAAGTTGTATGTCATGCAGATTGCATGCAACCCTGCACCTTTAAGCTTTACAGAGTAGAAGAAAAACACAACCTCAGACATAATACAACATTTAATACAATTAGTTTAAATGAAATTTCAAATGTGCAAAGACCAAGACAGAAAATCATGCTTTTAAGAAATCTCACATCCACGCTGCAAAAGCCCACTGCTTTCTTGAATAATGCAACCACAATGAAACGCACATACCATTTCTTTCTTTAGTAACCCGTTTAGATGGCCAAGACACGACACATAAGCGAGTGCTTTTAACAAATACCTTTAAGTGGAGGCTAGTTTCAGATGTTAACACATTAATATTAGTATTATAGATGCAGGTAGCCACATATTCACTGAATAATTAGATACTGCTGACGGCTCAAGACGAAAACTGCAGGATTGAAAGGTGCAACATTAATCTAGGAGGCCAGTCCTCTAATGATTTTCTGAAATTGGGGATTCTCAAAGCAATGTTTTAGGATTTAACCCATACCTACTCGTAAATACCTCGTTGTTTTTAACATGAGCATTTGGTAACTGAGGGCAGAAGACAGATGCCATGGTAGCCAGAAGGGACCGAATTTTTCTATCTAGCCAAATCAAACGCATTTCGGTAACGTTGATTAATGTTAGTTAGTCAGCATCAAAGCTGAAGATTTACATACGTGTAAGGCTAAACAGTGAATCTAACTAGCTGGCTGTCAAATTCCCAAGGGATGCCCGATTTATCTAACTGATGACAACGATATCTAGCCACCTTGGTGGCTCCCATAACGTTAGCTGGTGCTGATTAGCCGGCTAACGTTCCGCTGAGTAGAAACGCTATCTACGTTAGCTCTAGCTCGGTCACCGTTAACTAGATATTCAATTGTAGACTATAGTGATATATCATAGTGATAGAAGAGGGAAGACGGTATAATACTTACATGTGCATGCAGATATCCAACGCAGTTTATTTTCGGGTTTTAACCAAGATCGGAGTTAAACAATGTCAGGGAAACAAACTGGCCAGCCTTAACACTGATTACCACTAATTATATCGCTGTATCTTGGCAAATTGGTAGCTAGCACAAGCCATCCAGCCGGCCAGCAAGGACCTGGACAATATCCCCTGACTGGATTCCGCTACTATCAAGATACGAAACTAATAATCGCTAGCTAAACTAGTTAGCTGGCTGGCTATGGTTGGCAGAAAACTGCAACTAACCCTATGGGACAGTCCAGCAAGACAATTATCTAGACTAACGGTATCTAGTTCGCGAACATCAGCTCCAAGTGTATCAAATGTAAACACATGTGCAAGAACTCGGCGTTGCTACAGCTGGCAATGCAAAGTCATCGCTGTTAGCTCATAACAGGCATCTTTTTTTTACTTCCAAACAGCTAACTGGTGTAATACACCTAACGCTAGCTAGCTACATAAACAGTAGCTGGATAGCTGGTACAGTACTTAAGTTCGGCATCACACTCTTGGGCTCCAGGCGTCTCAGACGTATATCTGTTTGTCTTTGTATTCTCTGTATTACAAACGATTGGAAATCATTCTTTTCTAGACGATCGTCTCTGTTTTCAGACAATCTCAGCCTGTGTTGACACGACCATTTTTGTTCGTGGGCTAAAATGAAGGCGCATCCGGGAAATGGTCATACGTGCATCTTCCGGGGAATGATGGGCAACGTCGCTCCGCTTACGCAGTACAGTACGGGTGCCTCCCAAAATGTTATCTTTTTTTCCCCCCTTCTCCATGGCCAAGAAACACATGCGTGTCCATCCTCGCTCCCAAATCCTATTATCTTATCGATAGGAGCCATCCATTTAACCTATCTTGACGGTTTTCACTCTGGTGACATCCCTGTTCTAATGCCAGACCGATGCTAAAGACCATCACATAGAATCTGACTCACTATCAATCCTTAAAAACAAGGAAAGGCATTAACCTCTACACAAATGTAGGTGCAAGACCAGTATAAAATAGCATGCAAAATGTCACTAAAGCTCAAGGATGACAGTTTGTTTATTGCCCAGCTTGTTATTGTAGCTGTAAGTTTATTTATTTATAGCTTAAACAATGATTTCCTACAGTAGAGTGGAATGGTGCAATGTGGGTGTTAAACTTTACATTTTGCAGCATAAACAGGGCTGGTAGTGTATAGGAAGTGTCACTTAATCTTTAGCATCAGGTAAAGATAAGAGACGGCTAAATGATTTAGTCAACATTGAATTTGGTGATGGAGCGGTAGATAAGCTGTTCCAGTTCAATTCACATTTCCACATTCAATCTATTCCACTCGTCTCCTCCTCTTCTTTCCCCTGCAAACTTGTTAGACAGAATCTAACAGTCATTTCGTTTGTAAGATTTTATTTCACTGCACTGTGATGGAGTGCCCCTCAAAGTCATTCAGACTATGCAAGCTTATCAAAAGGAAATTGATTTGGAAGGTTTTAAAATCCATGGACGTGATCAGCTAAATAAACTAAAAAAAAAATTGTTCAGGCTGAGATATGGGTGGAAATCAATTAACAGTACATTCTGAGATGATAACAGGAAGTACATTTTTCCACAGGTTGCTAAGTTGTGTAATAAAAGCTGAGAGTCTTGAGGTCTTTGCCTCCAGGCATGGCATAGTGCTTGCTACTGTCTAGACCTGGTGAATGGCAAGCCTTGTTAGGCTGAATGGCCTGTTCCGGTCATTAACTATTCTTTTTCTTTGAAGCTGAATCTAATCCTTTAAAATGTATGTTGTCCACCTTGCCTGTATTACATCTTTCCTTAAATCTACATAGCCCCATCCCTTTAAGCGTCTTAGGAGTTCATTCAGTTCATTTCTGAAAACCAGCATAAGACTACGGCCATCCCCAGCGCACACTGGGCCCTGGTACATACCTTAAACTGTGCAGACTCCAAACACGTAAATACAAACTGAATCACACTTTACTACTACCACGATGAACAAAAATGTGTTTCAAATGTGTTTAGTTACATAAGCAAGATCAATGTACATTTTTTTTACAGAACAAAGAACAGAAATAAACAGAAAATACAAGTCATTTTACACACTACGCTTCTTCGTCGTTTTCAGTACTCTCGGGATTCACGATGCGCTCGAAGACCCCAGTTGCCTCCTCACATTCCTGGTTCTTACTCCTTCCTGGAATCTGAATAAAAAATATGAAAATTGCCTTAAGTAGTTTGTCGTGACAATAACGAAATGGTACAGATAATCATTATACTTCCATCACTATCACAGGGAAATCATGAGTCAGTCTACACTCCATTTTAAGGTGTTAAAAGCTCACCTCAATCTCGAATTCTTGAACTCTTTACTTTAAACATTACAGACAATTCCAAACTTGTTGTCAGTAGTAAGTATGTAGACTCAAATCAACTGAATGATTTGTTTGATTAAATAAAAAGCCATTTAATTCATTTATTTTCGTAGCACAGGCTACGTTTGACACCCATTCATTCCATACAACCACCTGATTGTGCTAACCCACCTGGTTGCAAACAGCCTCTCCAAATCGCACGTAAGTGGCGAAGTGTTCGCAGTTGAGGCTGAAGAGCTTGTACGGCAGCTCCTGGTCCAGCAGCGCGTCCCGCCGGCGGCGCATGTCTTTCTCTGAGGAAGGAGTCCGCGCATGGCGATTGTTGGTGATCATGATGTGAGCCCCTTCTGGCACGTTGACCTCTGCGATTGGCTGCCGTCGTATCTGCGTCTCGCCAAGAAGCAGGTCGCCGCATAGGGGGAATACGGTCTGGAGATAGCTACGGAGCATGCTCTTCAGGCGTCCCTCATCTGCGAAGAACACAATGTACAGTATTAGACCAGAACAGACTTTGGTGGCCTTGGTGAACTTCTGATCTAGCGTAGGCCACAAATCTAGTGACAGCCCATCCACTGTGTATGGTGATTTTTGTTTCAAACACAGATGCATCCACTGAATTATAGTGAGCTGCGAATTGTTTTTAACCAGAAATTTGTAATATCTAATGAAGGATGGATGATTTGACCACTTGACCCTTTAAGCAGTATGTTTCGAAATTGCTGCTCTTGGACTTTGCAGAGTGTATTTCAGAGTGCATGTCCGACCTAATTCATCACAATTTTCTATACATTCCGAATTCCAAGTTGCACAGGTTGAAGGTTGGTGGGTTTAACTTTTTGAATCAATACAGAAAGTAATTCATTTTGGTTTAATTCTTTGCATCCCTAATAATTAGCATGATAAAAAAACTAGCAATGCGCAGTTTACTCTTAGTTAGCCCCCATCATTTACATTTCCTTCTAATTGGGTGTAGCTATTTTGTTATCTGACTGGATAGTCATTCATTTATAGTTACAGTAAGGATTTGTACAACAACTGGTTGTGTTTTGGTTTAATACTGGCATTAGTGCTATTTGCATTAAAATTGAGTTAAAATTGAGAAAGGAATCATTATACTTCTACTTCCAGGTTAAGGTTGATGGGTATTTCTACTATAGGGTACTATTGTTTGAAATATGTGTTGAGGTTAGAACTCTGTTCGGATAATCAATCATGTTAATCACATTGTGGCAGTTGAGTTGTTACAGCCGCTATCTGTCCACCTCTTTTAATGGTAAGTCTACAGTGTCTGATTCCTGAGCGAAAGCCAGCAGAAGCATTGACTCATTATTTTAGCCCTCCTGCAGGGAAAACTGCAGAGAGCCTGGGAGAAAAGGAAGGATTCGTCGAGGTTAGTGGGAGAATTCCCAGCTCCCCAACACTCCAAATCAGGGAGCTCCGTCCTCTGATGCCCCAGCCTTTCTGTGTCTAAACGTGCCGCTGCCGTTCGCCACGTGAATGCAAAGTTGTTCCGTTTGCTGGGGCTTAACCATTCAACAAATTCCCCCTCCCCCCTAGTCCATACATCACTATAGCAGGAAAGGGAAATTCTCTCTCTCTCTGAGGTCAGTTCCTTCTTCCCTCTTCCCTATGAATGCATTGCCAGCCAGAAACCTGACAAGATCTTTAAAAATTTAAAACAACACCACCAGGCCTTTTTCTATAGTTCTGAACACCAAGCCCCTCCTTCCCCTTTCTCTCTTTATCAGGCTTTGGGGAGTATAGGCAGACTGACCATCTGCTTAAATTCAATAATCAAGATGAATGACTCACTACAGTTTGCTCAAGACCCTCCTCGGTGCAGTCGAAGAAACTCACATCTGCAATCTGATGCCCACGATGTCCAAAGAGATCTTACATGACTTTTTCAGAGCTATATCAGTCTTGTCATAGGGCAGAAAGAGGAACAGTTTTTTTATTCTTTCTCCTTCCTTTTCGCCAAGAGGGATGGTAAAATGAGAATTTATTTTTGGATGTAAAAACCAGAAGGCTCTCTCACCAGCTAGGGAAATCAATAGTTATTGAATGGGATGTTGACCTCACCCCTATAACATATGAATGTGTTAGACCTGATAACTGTCTTTTCTTTTGTTTCTTCAACAGGTCATTCACAGGGTTTAGTTCATGCTAACCCTTCTGGCACTCCCATGGATAAACCTGTTGGTCATCCTGAAATACTTGTTGGTATCACCACCATTAAATGCCACATGTTCTTGTTTCCATCCAATGTGATGCAGTACTGTTACATTTAAGTCATTATCACAGTTATACATCAAAGAAATTGAGCAACCCCATTCCAATGACTCAGCTTTGGGCAAACCTGACATATGTGTGTCAGACTAACATTCTGGTATGTGTGAACATCTTAGCGATGCTAAACAATGTCATTTCCATTGAAGGTTATGTGTTTTTAAGAGGATACCTCCACTCATCATACTTCCACTCACCTGCCTTGTTTCAGCCTTAAATATGAGTTAATATCTCAGCAATGCCACATTCTATCATTCTTGTTCAAAGTGTTATTTTGTCCCTCATTTACAGTGATCAAAACAGCTTTTCAAAGACATTTCTCCTCCTCTGAACCAAAATGTTTGAGATGAAAGAAGTTGTGTATTTTTAACCTAACAGTATATAATTCTCCCTGTGTTTGCATGTGTTTCCTCTGGAACCTCCCGTGGGTTCTCCAATGATATTCAGGTTGGGTGGATCGGACTTGTCAAATTGCTTGCGGGTGTGTGCTTCTGCGTGTTTGAGGAAGTGTTTGTCTGACCCTGCAAGGGACTGGTGACCTGTCCAGGGTGTCTCCCTCCCAGGGTATGCTGGGATAGGCCCCAGTTTCCCTCGTGACTTGAATTAACTGGGTACAGACCTCTAAAAAGCCACAACTAGCCCAGCATGCTTTGACCGAATTATGTTAAAATCTGAACCTCCATTGATCAAGAGACACAACTTTGCGCAATAGATCAGCTGAATGGGTGCCCATGTTTGTGAACTAGCTTCTTTGACCGTTCAAGCCTGTTAGAATCATTATTATGCAAAGCTTGTTGGAACGAAATATGCGATCCAGACCCGCCATTGTCAGTTCAGCTTGCCTTGTGTAGGTATGAATCACCACCCTCACAACACTGTCGTCGTTGCTGTCATTGTCCTTCCCTTACCTGCCACAGCGAAATGAATCACGTGCCCGTCCTCGTCGTACACGCCCCAATGCGAGTATCCAATTGGATATGAAAATTCAATCAAATCCCCAAACTGGGCGTTGGACGTGACATCCTTCACCTGCCAAATCAGAGCGTAATTGTTCAGCACGCGCTCCTCCCGGGCTCCACCGCATACTCCCAGACAGGTTCTGGAGCAAGTTTGGCAACATAGCAGCTTTTCACCTGCTGCACCTCCAGCCAAATCGCCACTACTTGTGTATACAGTATCAAGCATTAAGCACTTATATTACAATGCTTCTTCTTGTTATTATGATTATTTAGTCATTATTGTTATCACACACGGCTGATCAGTTTTCTACATCTTCATTAAAAATCTCGTGTGTTTTTTTTTTGTTGTTTTTTTTTTTTTCTTGCAGAGATGAACACTTTTTGAGAATGAGCAGTACTTTTTACTATTCCATTGTGGTTTTAAACAAACATATTTTTGACAGGAACAAATTTTTGAACAAATTTCTGCTATAGTTACAAAAGCTCAGAGTGCTTGTCTTCCGAAAAATCTGTGTATATAAAAATCTCCAATCTCTCAATCATATTATATTTGCACTTCTTTCACATACTGCACACTGGGTACAAAAATATTACACTAAATGTTATTGGTGAAATAACAACCATGGTTAGACAAAAGCATTTCTGTAATGCTACTTCAGGCAAGTTGTTGGAGGAAAGTTTTGAAAAAATGCAGTGATAAAAATGTTTGTTACCTGTTCCTCGTAGTCCATTGTCTCCCGTACTGTCACCGAGAATGAAGCAGAACTAAATGGTTTCTTGTGCAGCGAATAGTCCTGCCCGTCATCAGTGGGTGGAGCTTGTTTACTCAAATCAGGTCTATCAACAAATCTAAATCCAGGATCAAAGGCTGTCAGATTCACAACAAGAGTGTACCGTTGCATATGATACTGTTTTCAGGATCTTTTTTTTTACTAGAATTGATCCTATGTTCATAACATTAAAATTCTAGGTTAAAGGTCTATGTTGTAATTCTTCCCTCCCACCAAAAATGTAAAACAGCATTTGGAATGAAAAACAACAGAACTCACAGATGTGGTTCACTGACATTTAATACTATGTGTTACCAGGGTATCATAATCCTTTCAAACAATTAATGTTCGAATAAGATCCAAACACCTCCATATCACTGTGAAGTGTTTTCTTTTTTTTTTTCTCAGAAACAGGACTGACAGGACATACAGGCTAATCAACTTAATTGCAAATTTACAACAGTATAATTCAAATACACAACAAATATCCTTGATCCAGTCAAATGCAATTGGACAATCTGGAATTTCTTTTTAGAAGAAAATGGTAAGCAATTATAAATCATCTCCATGGAGACTATGAAAAATTTTGTATTTGGTCTCCGAGTGCTTCAAATCTCTCCACTACTGCTCTAACTTCAGAAACCTCACTTCGTATGTACCGTCCTTGAACCTGCGTTTCACGGATCCCCACACTTTGAAACGTGCGGCTGAGTTTCGCCGTAAAGGGAAACTCCAACGTAGTTTTTGCGCCCTCTAGTGTCAAGACTACCTTACTGCAAGCGGGAACCTCCTGCTCAAGAGACAGCTCGTGATTCTTGGTTTCCGAAGCAGACATCGTTCCCTCGTGGCACTGGTAGTCTTTGGATACCATCAACACATTCTCATCATCAAACTGAGGCAAACTGGCCGTAATTTTGGTGGACAACCCAGGGCTGACCGGACGATTTATGTCCCAGACGTGAGAGACCACAGACGGAAACTTCAAGACCTTCTTCTTTGTCACAGCTTTGTCGTCAGAGTTTGTGATGACAGACCTGTCTAGGATTTCGGTGGCTTGTCGGGATTTTGAAACCTGGTCAATGTCAAATTCGAGATCTTTCAGACGCTGCGTGTAGGGTTCTTGGGAGACGGTCAGGACCTCATAGGTCTTATAAAATGTCTCTTTTCCATCCTTGGGAAGGAAGAGGGCTTTGTGTGTCTCCACCATTTTACCTAAGCCATATCTGTTCCTCGCCACAAACACGTCCCCGTTGCTGTTAACCGGCACAGCGTTCTCTGGCACAGAACCCCATGACCCAGAACGCCACTCCAGAAGCTCAAAGCCATCCACGTTAACCAGAACCTCAAACGTCTGTGATCTCTCCTCTCTGTCAGACAAAGGGTAGAAGCAGTAGGGGCCTTTGCTTGGAGTATAATACCCGGCGCAGGTGTTGACCTTGGCCACGTAATCTGTGCGAGAAGCATCTTGGTTATAGATGGACACAGTGTGGTCAGGTAGAGACCCCTCCCACGGCAGCCATTTTAGGTTTCTGTGGGCACTGAAGAGGTAGGAATAGTCTTTTGCATTAGGCTTCACGAAATGTCTGTAGGCTCCCAGAGCTGTTTGGAACATTTGGATCATGTCTGGCAGTTGGGTTGCAGTGGACAAGCTGGCAGGAGTCTCTTTTGTTTCGGTGGCAGTGCTCCCTGCTCTGGACGACTCTAACGAGACGTAAAAAGACACAGCACAAAGCATAAATGGCCAAAATTGGGATTTTAAAAACTTTCCAATCATAGATATTTTTTAAGGAAAAAATCACTTATTTTCCTATAAGTTGTCAATTATGTTGTTATTGCCTTAAATGTGTAGTGGTGCATCTATTCTTTCCATGTGAAAAGAATTAGATTAAATAATTGAATTTAGACCATTTCCATTCCAGGTATAGTCCAATGCAAGACTGACTTGCATTGAGCTATAACTGTGGAATGAATCTAAGTCTACCCCAATGTGTTACTTTTGTGACCTTTTCCTTCAGTGTAAGTATATATTTTGTCAAATACAAACCCAAATACATGAACTTATTTCACCTTAATTCACAGGGTCAGAAAGGCAAAGATAGACAGGTTGAAGTATGATCATTATTGATACGTAGACATGCATCAGTTTTGTGAAAATGTAAACAAATAAATGTTTTCCCTTTCTTTAATGTAGTGTAAACTGTTGTTTGTTAGCTCCTCATCCTTAGCGGTTGTTTAGTAACTCTTAGTTGTTCAATACATTATTGTGTAGTCACATATGTCCTTATTTTTACAGCATTGTCGAACTCAAGATTCTTACGGTTATTCTGAGGCTGTTCCAGAATGTCACCCAGCCTCTTGGCCAGGTCCCTCCTTCCCACCCGCGGCAGCAGATCCAGGGTCAGTCTCAGCGCGTCATTTGGGTAAGTATTCATCAGTAATTTCACCAGGTCACTGATCCCAGTGGCCCCCTCCAGCTTCCCCCGGGGGATGCGCGGCTCCCGGGGGTCCCGATCTCCCAGCTTCAGCTTGAAGCGCTTCAGTTCCTCGGCCTCCAGTTCCTCTAGAATCTCCACCAGGATGTCCATCGGCGTGGGAGCAGCCATTTTGTCTGCACACCTCCACCGCTCTGTGCATCACTTAGAGCAGAAATGCTTCCGTCATCTCCTCACTGCAGTGAGTGCTTCCACTAAACGTAATGAGGTTGGTTAGCAACAAATATAACAACAAATAACAAATACAACAAATATGTGATTTGTTGTGATATTTATATCATGTAGAGTGATACTTCTAAGTTTCCAGACTCATAATTGTCTACATTCAAAGTCAGAATATTTTTGTCTTGTGTTAAAGAAGCCTCCAGAGGATTAACAGTTTAAAATACAGAGATGAGTATTACCTATACTGTAATAAAAATATGCTTTTTTCAAGTTTTTTCAAGACAGCACATGGCAATTTGATACTGTATATTCTGAGTAAAAGACCCATTGTATTCCAGTCCAATGCCTTCTGTTTAATAAAATTGGATGACAAGTAATCCATGTTTTTCCAATATCTTAGAGAAGCATTGGAATAAAAATGGAACGTAGGTGGGTTTATTTCGTCAACAGGGCACAAGGTACTTTGGACCTCAAGCTTATCGGTAGTTACTGCCCCAGTGTCTCTAATATTTCTAATGTGACATAAATCCAGAACTCTTCATAACGAGTATATATTACATTTCTTTTTCAAACTGGATTCAGTTGTGCTTGACTTTATCCCCATTGTAATAAATAATGCATATGACACATTTTGCTAAGAAATAATATGCATTTACATCAATATACTTCAAAACCTCAAACACATCGCGCTGGCTGACTAGGAAGGTAAACAAAGACGACTGTCCCTGTGACGAACACAGCTTTTGAACTGTATCGCTAATCCCCATGATGATGGGTAGGACAGGTTGCCTGATTGAAAACCGAACTGTAATGGAACAATCTTTCAACACAGAGACATATGAAGAATGGTAACATAATGGTCGCTGGTACGCTCACCTAGCATGTGTTCGCCAACTTCACACTGCTGGCCAGGAGTGAACTTTTACTTTCAGCCTGGGTCTGTATGATAAGGCCACTTGTTATCTGCAGTCTTTATAGGGTCACTCAACCTTATATAGACTCAGCTGAAGTGTTTTGAACGAGATGGTTAACCCGATGTTCACCTCGCTGAGAAGTTAGAGGCAGAGGAGGACAGTGGAGAAGTGCAAATAGTCAGTCACTGCGTTAAATAAAGCGGCATAACATTTTGTTCATTCTAAAGACAGGGTACACAGAAAATGATTCTACCTTGTTTATGAGGACACTGGAGGTCAGTAACATATAGAACTTATAGTGATATCAAAGGGTGGTAACAAAGACACTCCTCTTTAATAGTGTCAATAAACGTACGGTTCTCATTGAAACAGCATTACACAGGTAGTTGAACTGGGAAAACAAAACCTCTGCACAGCTCATCTTTCCTAAAAAGGACTCAAATCCTCAATGAAATTGAGATATTTAAGATATGTACAAGTTTAAACACAACAGGGGAATTGATCTTTCAACATATCTTTTCAGTGCGTGGTAAAAAAAAAAAAGCTTTTAAAAAACGGAATTATGCGTTTGTTAGCTGTGTTAACAAATCTTTAATAAATTAGAAGGGTGTTTTAAAGCACTCAGCCAAGTTACTCAGGTGTAGAAGCTACAGAAGGTCTGCCGTATATAAGCTTGGACATGTTTGGTTCAGAGTATGGTCTAGTGACCCCTCTTTACTGATTTAATGGCCTAGCAAGGCCTAGCTTGGGTCAGCAGACCTGGATTATGTTATCATGTATTGATTCATAGGTTACATATGGACAAGCAACACCCACAATTTGAGTTTTTATTTACCCCATTAGGCCTGCCAGTCACCAAAGGGCACCACTCTTCATTCTAATATTCTAATGTATACAGTGGTGTCAAAATGAACCTATTCTCAGTTAGCATGGACAGATGCTAATAGGCTCTGGGCTGCACTCTACATTTGCCAACTGTAGAGTACACAATTTCATATTGGCATGCAAGATTACAGACAAAGTAGGATGTGAACTGTAGACTATTCGCACATTGGGAGATAGACGTCGAGCCCATCGGCACCTGGTAAGAAAAGTAACAAGAAGACCTCAAATCGGTAAACAAAGATCATTCCAATCCAAACTTTTATGGAGCCAACCTTCCTCAGCCCCACCAGCAACATCCTATTTATATTATACTGGTAATCAGCTTGTCATTCCCTTTTTCCCTGTAGTTATCAATCCCAGTACTTTCATTGTCTTTGATTGTTGCTCTGCTTTCCTTTCTGTACCAATACACCTAGACAGCCAGAATCTTTTTGCCTATACGTACAAATTCAGGCAGTCCACATAGACTCATCTTACACAAGGCCATACATGATCATCTTCATTTTTCTCACGAGCATTTCCAGTCTGATTCGGCGGAACTGAGTTTTTCCAACATCTCTGCATTAATTCAGTGTGCGGGTAATCTTCTCCCACATTCTCCTGATTCATCAACTCCACTCACAGCCTTAGCTGAGAAGGGGCCTCAAGGTCAACGGAAGGAAACTCCACTTCTGCCAGAATGAGTTTCTTATCTAGGTCATGACATTCCTTCTGGAAGCAAGCACATCTAACACAAAAGAGTGCAGAATGTGTGTGCTGGCTAGGGTCTCCCTAGTGGTCTGAAGAGGCTACTGCTTCTTTTCACAACCTTACACAGGCCCTCACTACAGTACTTGCCTTAGGTGTACCTGATAACAAAAGAAGCCATTTGTTCTCAATTTTGCCATTAGAGGATTTTCATAAGCAGTTCTCTTGTCTAATTCTGCTCTCTCGGCCCTGCTGCTATGTCTGCCACAGTGGTGGTTTTGGTCGTTGAGTCTTCCGCTGCCGTTGTCCGTGGTAACCCTCTCACGCCATTCACTCCCCATCCTGTTAAAGTTGCTTTGCTTTTAGGCGTGAAAACACACGTTTCCAGCAGCTTGTCTGACTTGATGTGATCTGTTCGCTTTAATCATCGGCAAACATTTCTGTTCAATGCTGTTCTGTCCCTAACCATGACTCCATTTTAACTCTGCATACAGATGGGGAGCCTCATGGTTGCGTCCCTGCTGAAGACATTGTTACCAAAACACGCTATTTACCTGAAGGGTTTTCTCTGACTTTGAGGAACGTTGACATAAGTTGAGGTCAATCCTCAGTGAGAATTTGACCCAAATTTTTCTCATTGTTCTGTGAACATTTTTTTGTTACAGCTGAGATGTTCGAAGGCCTACCCTTTACCTGCTTCCTGCTCTGCTCAGACAGCGGATCTTTATGCTCTTACACCTGCTTGAAGGATTAAACAGAAACCATATACACAGATTCTCATTTTGTTTCTGGAGTGGCACTTGACTACAGTACTCTCTGTAAACATCAAGGCTTTCTTGATGTTTACAGCTTCAGGTCCAGCAATTAAAGATGCCCAACTTGTAGATAACCTCTTAGATGCAGTCACCCATCGTCCAAGTTAGCTATTATATGTCCTGCAGACACACACACATACACAGAGCAGATGATGTCAGTCATGGCAATGCACTGGCTGATGTGTGGCCACTTCTTCCTCTCCTGCAGCCCTTCCAGCATTTTCCTCCTCATACCCAGACATTTATTCCATTATTAATGATGTTTTTGTCCTACAGCATAGGATGATGGCAGAGAAGAAGGCTGTTCAGGCCTCCAATTCCAGCTCCCTTCATGCTGATGGGAAGTGGCGAACACAAGATGGCCGCCTGATCGCCCCGAGTCTTTGTTAGCATGTCCCATGGGTTTGGCACATGTGAGCAAAGTGGGGAGGGGTGGGGGGAGGTTGTAGCAATAAACAAAAGCTAGTATGTGCCTAGATTCCCACAAGTAGCCAGTATTGTGAAAGGTGCATTATCCTCCAACAGCACAATGCAGGCAAAGTTCAAAATACTGCTCCAGCAACACACACCTCTGCTTCCCCTTGGGGATCTTTTGTAAATATCCAAGTAGAGTTCATTCAGTGTTGCAACTATGAATACATCATTGTAATTGTTGATGTGCTCTCAAAGAGGGTTGAAGCCTTCCTCAGCCCGGAAGGCAGATACTAAGAACAGTTTGCTCAGAGACCTTAGACTCGGGGTTCCCTAGAGTAAACACTGACTGCTGGCTGACGCTTTACTTGAACAGATAGTGAAGGAACTGTGTGGAGGCCTGAATGTTAAACAAAACCATCACTGAGTCTGCAGGTGCAATGGAGCGACAGAAGGGTGTGCTCAAAGACAAACTTGCAACACTATGTGCTGAGATGGCCATGAAATGGCTGGACCCGTTGCCAATTGCCCCTTTTTGAGTAGGAGGGGCACACACAACCGGAGCACCGGACCTACCCCTCATGAGATCCACTGCCAGCTCCCACCTTCCCACCACATTACTGCTTTATGGGGCAAAATGTTTATGGGTTAAGCCTCAACTATGAGTATTAGGTCTATTCATTCACAGGTGGAAGTGGACTAGGAGAAGGAGCCCAAGCTGCAGTGCCATTCTCTCCTGGGGACTGAATCCAAAGTCCACCAGAGAAAGAACTCCTGCAGCTATGGAAAGGCCCATTCCAGGTTCTGGTGATGGCCAGCACCGCCATAAAGTGCTTGGACTGGGATGAGTGGATTCACGCCTCTGACTGCATGAAAGTGACTCCACCAGCCAACAGTCACTATGTGTCATGGTACATCTTGGTGTCAGGGTACTGCAAGAGCTCAAATCACAGACAGACATGAAAATAAACCGAAGTTTACTGCAGCCAAACTCAAGTCCACAATCCAAAAACCACAGTCAAAAACAGGCAGAGTTCAAAACCAGTAAGACACAGCAGAAGTACCAAAAGACAATCCAAAAGACAAAAAGGGAAAAAAAAGGTTGTCAAAACCAGGAAAACTCAGCAATCAAACACAAATAAGAATCCAAAACATGAGAAAACAGGAAACAGACAAAAGTCAAACCAGAGATCAGGCAGGACCAAAAAGGCTTGTAGCACACCAGAGAGTGAAAACAAACTGAGACAAACTCACACAGAATAAAGGAAAAGGCAGGGTATAAAAGCACAGAGGACTAACGAGCAAACGAGACACAGGTGAACAACAGGGCAGGTGAAACAAATTGGCAATCAGGTAATGAGGAGGAAGGTGGGGGAAAGACACAAGGGCAAACAAAAACAAAAGCACATGGACCAGGGGAAACGAAGCAAAAGAAAACACATGAACACAGTCAAACAAAACCGAAAAAAAACACATGACAAACACAGCAAATACTGACACTTGGCAAGATATGGACAAGAAGCTGGTGACAGCGACCCCAAGACAGGGGCGAGGTTAGAGAGCTGATTGTTTCTGAAGCCATCAGAACTGTGCTGCTGCTGGCCTTGGCCAGAGGACTGACCTGAGCTGGCCAGTACCGCCTCTCCAACACATGCACTTAATGAGATCAATAAAACGCTCATTTATTACCTAACCGGGGATACACCCTCACCATAATGATATGCACAGGGTTGACTCATTTCTCCTTTTGGTTCTCCATGCACAACAAATGAATGTAAGCTCTTGTTGGTCATGAACTGAAATCTCACTCAATGTTAATACTGGGCTACCACTGGGCTCTGTGCATCTTGGCTGGTGTGAATAAGCCCCTCTATCCAGGGAAGTAACATACCCCATATTAAAGACGGAAAGTCAATTACTAAATCCATACACTAGCCCTAACACAACTAATTACCAAGTGGTCCTAGAGTCCAATAATCTGGCCAGCCCTGTACTGTTTGTTTTTCCCTCAAGGGGATATTTATGTTTTCATAGAGAAGCGAACACAAAATGTAGGATACAGTTTCTGTAACAATGCCTTTCTTTGTGGCTCACATGCCAAACACATGGCAATATCCAGCAAGGTGTGACAAAGCCACAACATCTACCTTTATCCAGATCTTATTTATTACTGGTCATAAAGCCTGTTAATTGTTCCCTGATAACTGGACAGGCGGTTGCTATTTAGGTGATGTCATCGCTCACACTAGACACACCCTTTTCTTACATTTTGTATCAGGATGCAAAAGATCAATAGTTCAAAGTGAAAGATTTTGGGCCATTGAGTTTCCTGTTTTGAGGCACAGGGAAACTAGCAAAAGATATCCATCAGCATGACCAGCTCCTTTGGAAAACTAGCCAGTGAGACTGCTGATAGACCAGCAGGATTAAATGTGCAGGTCATTGCTGTTCGTGCTGTTGCTTTGCAGAGTTGTATGGCCTGGGGTACTTACTGTTGACTCAGGGTGCATGTGCCATAAAATGAACAGGGAGTCGCGAGATAACAGACCTTGCAGCCAAAATTCGAGGGTCAGAAGTATTATGACTATAACACTGATGACTTGGGTATCACCAGTTGGTCATGGAACGTACTTGGAGCTTTAGGTGCCACAGTATTTTATGTGCTGCTTGTTACGCTGTGCCCTATAGCTGTCTTAATGTATAATCACACTTGCACAAAAGCTTTGTGTTCGGTATGTTTATGCTCTCTCGCCCTGTGAAAACTCCCCTTCTGTCTGCTGTAGTGACCTTCCCAGCGGAGGATGAAGACGAGATACTACAAAAGCAGTGTGATATATCACTTTGAACCTGTCTAAAAGTATAAACTAGAGGCTGTAACCACTGAAATGCACTTCCAGGAAGGTATACCACACTCCCTATTGATACCAGGATGTTTGTACCATCTCTGTAAGCCTAAGGCAGTGTTTTTCGACCTTTTTTGAGCCACGGCACATTTTTTACATTGGAAAATTCTTGCGGCACACCACCAACCAAAAATGTCACAAAATGACACTCTGTAGCCTAATACAGTATATATAATTACAATATAGTTTCTCAATTTATTTATACTCACTCAGTGTGAAACCTGGGCCTGTTTAGATGAACACAAAGCCGATATCCTGGCAAGAATTGAAGGAAGACACACACAAAGCTCTTCTTCAACAGCTCTCAGTCTCTCTCTGTTTTTAGTTTTTACAGCAGTTAGGCTTGAAAAGCTCAGCTCACACAGATATGTTGTGGAAAATAGGAGGAATGTCAAAACAGCTTTGTTAGCCAGAATGGGGAACTCCTTGGCAGCGGTCAACCAAAAACTGTCCAAAGGAAGATCAGCAAATCTTAGCTTTAAACCACGATCTTGTTTCAGTTCAGTTAGTTCCTCCTGCTCCTGTAAGGTCATGTCCTTTCCAACAACTGATGCTGAGCTGTATGGGTCCCTAACCCAGTCAAGGCATTCAGTGGAGGCTGAAGAGAAATAAAATGACAACTTCTCCTCAAGAGTTTTCAAATGTTTACCTATTACCTTGCACAGTGCAGCAGTGTGATCTTGCCTTTTCTCTATGAGTGGGAACATCTCAAGGTTGGAACTTTGCACATGTTGTTGCCAGATGTGCACCTTTAAACGGAATCCATTTATTTTATCTGTGCTTGTAAGCAGGTTTTCATTTCGGCCTTGCATCCGTGTGTTCAGTTCATTCAGATGATGAAATATATCTGCCAGGCATGCCAGCTTTGCACACCACTCATCATCTGCAAACAGATTTGAGTAATCGGACCTCTCATTTGTCAGAAACACTTTAAGTTCCTCCCGCAGCTCATACACACGGGCCAGCACCTTGCCGTGCGACAACCATCGGACCTCCATATGGAGCAATAAGGCTTAATGCTCTGCTGCCATTTTTTCGCCACCACGGATATCCAGAAACAAGTAAATAGCACACTGTTGTTATATATACATTCATTGGTAATATCACTGTTTTAGTTAGAGACAACAAGTACTTTAAAGCGTTTTTCTTGTAATCACGTTTATAGCGCCAGCTCTGTTTCATTCGGATTAATTCTCCCAGGTATCTTTCGTATTATTTTGGCAGATTTTATTAATTGGTTTTCTGATTAATGTTGTGGGCTAAATACATGTTAGCTTTATGATGTTGTGGGGGGAACAATAGCCTAGCTACACCAGATCGGTCAAATATCCATTGAAAGCCTTGTTATTGTACATTAGGCGGTATCAATGTACCATATAATCTTGCTGGAGATCTGAAGAAGGAACAAGGCAATTAGCTACCTGCTGCCACCCAGACGAATATTACATTACTCTGCCAGTCACTATGCCATTACAGCACAGACACTTGACAATGGAATATTATTTGCAAATAATAATTAATAAATGTTAATAAAAAAAAGAATTTTAAGACTAATTTAGTGAAATTGGATAATTTCTCACGGCACACCTGACGAATCTCTCACAGCACACGAGTGTGCCGCAGCACAGTGGTTGAAAATCACTGGCGGAAGGGGCTCATGGCTGTTGTCTTTCAGTTGACAAACGGGAGGAGCGTAGAAGCCAAAGAGGGTTTGCTGTAAATACGCTAGGATAGGAATGTTTGAGTACTGATTTAATCTGTGATTCTTTATTTAACGTGGTCTTGTGAATTATTTAACTGATTCAACGTGGCTCGGCAGCCCTGCAAGGTCGGCAGGCTGGGATCGTGCCATCTTGTTTTGATCCAAGTTTACAACAGCCACATCTAAGGCCTGTGCGCATCTTGCGGCTGTTCACTGCCTCTCCATGCACGATCACATAATTAAAAGCCTTATAGTCCTAAAAATGAGTGGATTCATTTTCCACAACACAATGCAGAACACCATTATCTCAAAAAGTATCCCCATAAATTAAGTTTTACTCATGAAGGTAACACAGAATCTCTGTATTCACAAAAGCTCTTTATTAGAACAACCAGTGTCTTTGATAAACAATTCCATAAAACAGGGAATGTGCATTATGTGCGTAAGATTCACAATTTCGCCTTTTTGATCAACTTTCTTGATAAAATCAAACTATCACACTAAATTTGATTGTCTTTAAATAAAACATGGTCCTTTAAAGCACTTTATTTCAAGTAAAGAGAGGTCCTGCAAGAAAACAAAGAAAATCAAACCAAAAATATTTATATAAATATAAATACTAATCTGAGAAAAAGACTGACCCTTATAAAAATAAAACTATAAAAACTAAGAGAAAAAGGCACAAACAATGTCCAGGAAAAAGAATTTCTCTTTTAAGCTTGGAGGATGCTTCCAAATTAAAAGTCCTTTTTTTTTTCCCAAGCAGCACCACCTGAGAGAGGCCATGTGACCTTCATCACTTCTTTACTCTCAGCCCCTCCCTCAGCCCTTTGCTTAAGAGGTTTTATTGGTCGATACGTGGTGGGCTTGTCTCACAGCATTGGCTGAAGCCACATCCACATTCTTCGCTGGGGGTTTGGCTGGAGGGAGCGGGGCCTTCCTGACCGGATCGTCTCCGATGTTGACTGACAGGTTGGTGTAGAGGCGCTGCAGCTGTTTGGACAGAAGGGTGTAGGTCAGGGTGTTCAGCCCATCGGACCGCCAGCTGCTTCTGGTCTTCATGAGCAAATTGAACCTGTGGGGAGGGGAGGGGAAGGGCGGAGGGTGAGGGATGGCACACACACACACACACACGCCGACAACTGTGTTGTCTCCACCTGATTTCTCCATAATTTGTCACGGTTTTTCAGTTCAGTCCCTTCAAAGGTTGTGTGATGTTCTTACTGCCTGCGAGTTTTGTACTACTTTTACCTGTTATGGAGGCAGAAATTGTGCCAAAGCCAGTGATACCCACTTTCTCATACTGAACTGTAGCCACTATCTTACTCTGTGCAGGCTTTACTTTCACCTACTAGCAGAATTTAACAAAAACCGTTTGTCTATTCAGTTTACGATTCTCTCTTTCTCTTATCTGCCAGGGAGCCTAGCGACGGGCCGTGGCAACACGCCCAAGCTGGCAAGGCCGTGAGCATTCTGTAAGATGCCTTATTGCACAGGACTTAGCTTTTGGAGGCGGAAGGCTGTCTTGGTCTCCTCCCTAGGTGTGGTTGCTGATCAGTGTGTGAAGAGAAAGTGTAGAGAAAACAACATCTGCAACCCCAAAACTGTATTTACCTCTATATATTTAGAAACCACCAGTCAGATGCAGGCTACACCTATTCAGAAGCTATGTATAAACGTCTGCGCTTAAAACGTCTCCGCTAAGTCCTCTCGTTTTTGTACATGGTTTGGTTTGCTGAGGTATGACTCCATTACAGCCATTCAAATAAAGCTTTTTATTTCAAAATTCTCCAACCTTGGGACTGTTTTCCACCTCAGTCTGTGGGCTCTGTTTGTTATCCAGGAGGGTTCTACTGTTAGTGACCTGTTAATTTTCTGAGGAATGCATGTTTGCTTGTTTATTAACAATGAATTTGTACTATTTTAACAAATGTATGTTCACCAGTTATGTTACCAGTACATTTCCACTTTTTGCTAAATACAGGTTCACTCGGTCATCAGCAAATACAGGTTCACTCGGTCATTTAGCTGACGCTTTTTATCCAAAGTAACTCACAGTTGATTAGGCTAACCAAGGGCCAGTCCCCCCTGGGGAACAATGTGGGGTTAGGGGCCTTGCTCAAGGGCCCAACAGCAGTGGTGTTCTTGCTGTGGTTAGACTGGGGCTTAAGCCACCAACCTCAGGGGTCCCAGTCATGAACCTTAGCCACTAGCCTACAGGCTGCCCCAATGACAAATTTGACACATGCACGTTGAGGTGTTTATTACCTTTTCGGGTTCACCTCGTTACCCTTGTCCACTTTGTGTTTGATCATCTTGTAGTGTCCAACAGCCACAGAGGGGCGAATGATCTTCATCCCAGAGAGATGAACTCTGGTAGGGCGGGGGTGGGAAGAGGACCGTCATTACAAAAGGAAAGGAAAACCACAGAACGGCCAACTGTTATTTTTTAACCCTTAGGGCTCGTCCTAGGGATCTAGGCCCTGCAGCGAAACATATTTCAATTTCACTACTTCAGGCCTGAAAATTTCACCATCAAATGATCAAATTACACTAAAATTTGCACACAAAAATCCATGCAACAAAGAACCTGAGGCCTAATTTATAAAACCTTTGTACGTACAGATTTGATCCTAAATTTCACAAATCTGATCATTATCAAAAACTTTTATAACACTTGTTTTATAAAACTTGAAGCTTTGATAAATCTGGCCCTATGTGTTCCTTGCGGCTATACAGCTGTGTTGCAAACATGTTTTATTCTGATGTGAAGATATCTTGTCAATTCCCTGACTTAGGTTTATTATAGTTCATATTTAGACTTAGATTTATTACAGTTCGTAAGTTCATGTATATGTCAGTTTTAACTATGTAATAAGCTTGTAGTGGGGACGGGTCTACTGCAAGACTTCCAGAATACATTATAAATTGTGCAGAACCTAGTAAAAATAGTCTAGCAGGATAATAATATAATTTTTACAATTATTATTTAATCATTTTTTCTTCCCATTTTGCAATATCATTTGTTCATCATTCCATTGATAATTAGCCTTAATTGGCATCCAAGCCATACAGATTGAAGGCATGAGATCCTGGCATGTAAGGACATTTTTGGACATTCCCTGAGTGGTGTCAATAAGCTCAAACTTTGAGGGAAATTTGTTATTTATAAAGATTTTCAGACTAGGAAAAACCACACATTTAAAATTTTAGAATGTTATAAATCAGGGCCCAGGACTGAGAGACACAGAAGACTTTCAGACACCACACTTCCCAGTTCCTAAAACACCGAAGCTCTTCCGTCTTACGGTTTGGGCTTCAGCTTTCATCAATGTGCGTGTCCGTTTCTCCGGATTCAAGACTTGAATTTGGATCGTTTTTTTAGCACAGTGCTAAAGGCTTTATAATGTCGAGATGTAGCCTGGGAGTGACGTTAGGTCTAGGAGAGCAGGCGCTACACACCGCAGTACTGACGGGAGTATAGCGTCAGTGATGAAGCTGAAGCCTGAGACATCCTCCAGAATACACACACTTACGGTTGTAATGACCCTCCAGAAGGCTGGGGCGAGTGTGAAAGAGAGGAAGAGCACAGAGAGGAGGTCAGACAACACAACGAAGCGCGTGTCACAGACGCCGGCTTTGGCAGGTGAAACAGGATGTATGACAGACAGATAGTAGTAATAAAAGCTGTAATCAATGTTGTGTGGCAGACATTATGTTTGGGAAGTAGGGCTGTCACGATTATGAAATTTGGGTGCACTGATAACCGTAAGGTTAATCAAGTGAGCAGGCATTATTGATTGGAGGAATTTGATTGTTGAGGTCATCATACAAATTATCCAGTGGACTTTCACTTTTAAAAAAAACCTGACACTGAGAACTTTGTCACACCTTCACCACACCCATTACTCACTTTAAGATGTTCATGTATGATGTGATTTGCAATATAGGTTGATAAATGCTAGCAAATCGACTAAGTCCAAAGTTCATATGCTTAAACTCTGTCAAGGAGGGCAAGAAAATATAAGTGATTGCTGTTTTCTTAAAACAAAAAATGATAAAGTATGTTAAATATGTTTAAAAAATGCACCATCCTAATACAGACAGTGATGGACATTTTAGCATGTGAATTTTCGCGAGTATGACGGTTATGTGGCAATCGTGCCAGCCCTAGTAACAGACAGGAAGAGACAGTAAAACGTTTGCAAGAGGTTTTGAGCCATTCAGCCGAAAAGAAGAAATGAAGAAAAACCGTTTTATGATAAACCGTTTTATGAGAAACATTCAACCCTCGCTCACCAATTCATGCCTCAAGCTTTCCCACTCCTTCTGTTTATTGACACATTCTCTCTAGAAATTGCACCTCAATCGCCCATATTTACATATTCTCTCGTTATCCTACGCAAAGACAGACAATAGTCAAATACATGCAAATGCAGACATGCACTAACACCCAAATAAGGCTCAAGCGAGAGCGAGCGCACACACTCTCTCCATCCCTCCCCCCCTTCCCCTCCCCCTTCCTCTCCTCACCTGGCGGCGATGTCGTCGTCCTCCCCGCCCCATCCCCAGTACCTGTTGGGGAAGCCGTTCATTCGCAGGTACTGGTCAGGCGTCAGCGCAGAGACGCCCCCGAAATACTGCGAGTACGGCAACCTGTGAGTGTTTTGAGGCAGAGTTAGTCGGTAGACGGGCGGACATGTTGTGCGCTGTTTAGATTTGTGCAAATACGGTTCTTTCCCTAAACCCCTCCACACACCCAACTGTTTCCATGCCCGTCGACCAATCAGAATTCATTCTGGCACAAGGCACTAGGTCACACCAGGCCAATCAGCCTTTATGCCCAGTCTGGATGCTTGCTGAAAGGAGATGAAAAGACCGGTTGGTCCTCATTCCTGACATTCTGTATCTCTGAGTCTCACCTGTATATCTAAAGGGAGAAAATGAACATCAAACTGAAATTATCGCTAAAGCTGCAGACAGTGACTGATCACATGACCTTCCTCAGTTATGCTCATCACACAACTTCCTGTTTTATACTGATATGTTATGGATATGTTACCAATCATATTACTGCCTATATCATCATAAGGACATGGACTTGGCGTACGGTTCTCATGCCTGCACATGCCTGGCTGGCCAGTAGTGGCCGCTAGAGAGCGACGAGACTGATGAACCTTGACTAGCTTAATTACTATCTTTCCCTGGCGATTGTTGCCTTGCCAGTGCAGACCTCTGGTCACAGCTGATAATAGCATGCCATTGGCTTGAAAACCAGTAGCAGAACTAGCAGCTGCACCATAAACAACCATTTTTACTGTGAGCCATCTGGCCATCTGGGAGTTTTACATTACATTTACTTTCAGGTAATTATCAGACGCTCCCATCCAGAGACGTACACAGTTTACATTTCTACACACTATCCATTTATACAGCTTGAATATTTCAAGAGGAATCTTTTGGTTTAGGTATCTTAGCCCAAGAGTAAAACAGCAGCATCCAACTTGGTAATCAAACCCACCCCCTTTGAGTTAAAGACCCAGCCCTCTAACCGTTATACTACACTGTTGCCCATAACTGCTGGATGAAACAATACCAAAATTAAGCAAGATCACCCCAACAAAAATACTACGAAACTACAACACATTCAGTATACAATATAAGAGAAACGCAATAACACTAACTCCACCCCCATTAGCCGCTTCACTGACGGGTAGCTCACTTGTATCGGAACTTGTCCATGGCCACGGACATGTGCGTGGGGTATTGGCTGTTGCAGGTGTAGGTGTTGTGGTCGTTCTCGGGCAGCAGGTCGACGTCGTGCAGGAACAGGCAGTCCCATTCCTCGTCCTTCAGCGCCTCCCGCACCCCCACGTTCAGCAGCTTCGCCCGGTTAAATGTGGAGCGCCCCTCCTGAGAGCACAGAGGGAGAGACATACAGAGCTATGACAGAGATTTAGGGTAACACACATACAGAGATATTATAGAGATATACAGCCACACATATACAGAGATATTATAGAGATATACAGCCACACATATACAGAGATATTATAGAGATATACAGCCACACATATACAGATATTATAGAGATATAGTAACACAAATCCAAGATATTAAAGAGAAATATGGAAGAGAGAAGAGCAAAAGCTATACAGAGATAAAGACAGATATACAGTGACAGATATAGAGATATTAAAGAGAGGTAAAGAGTGAGGCCAAAAGGGAATGGGGGAAAAAATGTGTCCAGTGTCAAAAGAATGCAGTAAAACATACTGTATACTCACATATCAAATAGTCTGTGTTAATCAGTGTGCAGCTTAGATAGCAAGCAGAACATACTTTAAGCATGCAGTATTCACCACAGAATTTGAACATGATAACATTAAATCGTTACGTGATATAAAAATGTTATATTAACTCTTGTTGCCACAAGTATTTGGTCCTTGGTTGCTAGGATGGAATTCTAAGCTGTGGTGATCGGAAAGGTGATTCGAACGACGTAGTTACCTGGTGAACGACGTAGATCCTGTAATGCAACTGCTGTCTCTGCAGGAAAGGGTGTAGGTGGTACAGCAGGGAGCGCAGGTGCGACAGTCTGTCCCGGTATGGGAATGATAATGGCCGTGAGGTGGCGGGACTCACAGTCGGGAGGTTGATAGTGACCCCGGAGACACCACAGGGTTCCTCTTCCAAATTTCGTCCATGGAGCGGGGAGAGGCGAGCCGGACCGACACAGGACCCACTTTGGGTGGGGGCCGGGGGGTTCAAAAACAATGCCGCTCATGAGTAACGATCATACATGAATAATAACCGATAACAATATTAATAGTGAATAAGAGTGCAGGTGCTTACAGAGATATGCAGCATAAAAGTATTTCCTAATTGTGATCTGAAAGCTGTTACAGCCTATTACAATTAAAGACATTGTAATTACTCTACTGCAGGTAGATTAATTAAGCAATAGAGCAAGAGAGGCCGTAACGTGTCATGAAGAGGCATTTCTGAGTGTCATACTGAATGCTGTAATTCTGACAGAAGTACAACCACAAACATGCTTTCACTGACATATCCGCACATACACACCCACCCATATGCATGCATGTGCGCGCATACAACGGTACATGTGAATGGATTCACCTACGTCACGCTCACACACACACAGACACACAAGAGGAACACAAACCAGCACACACACACACACCCACCCATGCACGCACACACACAAAGCAGCCCACCCATACAGACAGGCGAAACGCTCACCCAGCAGGGGAGACCGCCGGGGGCAGTATTTGAGCTGGTTGGTCCTCTGCCTCCCGGGATGAAGGGACGAGAGCTCCTCCAGCCGGCTGAGATTGGTGTAGACGTCGTGAGCGCGCGAGTAGTCAAACTCCTGCTGGGTGGAGAGCGCCAGGAACGAGGCCAGGCCATGGAACCCGCCCAGGGAGAAGTAGAGGACGAAGGCCAGCTGGAAGACCACCAGCAGGCTGAGGGTACACGGGGAGTCCAGGCCACGCCAAAACTGCATCGCAACCACACACATACGGCACATAGCGGGAGGCTAGGGGGGTAAAGAGGGACAGCCGGTGAAGAATGGCTTTCATTAATCACCAAAGTAATACATAAGCAATTTATGTACGTTCTCTGCAATTTATGTGTGTACATTCTCACAAGATTTTAGTCCGTAACAGGACTGTAATTTAGGGAATTTACAAATGCAGTTTCTGACATTTTGTCTCTCAATGTAATTTTTGTCAATTGTTTCATTTCTGCTTGTTGCTTCGTTGGAAATTATTTAATTTCCACTGGCTACTTCATCTGAATGTCTAGTGTATTAGTTAGGTAAGACAAGAGACTGATGAGAAAAGAGAGTCGGTAGTTCAGAGGGAATATGGAGGCAAGGAAAGGGGGATGTTTTGAGGTGAAATCTGACCAAAACATGTTTGCATGTGATTTTCAATGGGGATCCATTTGGTTATAGACTTGGGACACCAACACGCTGCACTATATCTCACTGTACCTCAATAATGCAAGAATCACTGGGGACATTTCTAAACAGTTAACTGGGCTGGGTTTTTTTTGAAAGCATTACCTTAATCGCGGTTGGTTGAAGTCTGGTCGGGTCCGGTTCAGACCGGGTCAAGGCCTGCAGCCCGAGTCACAGTTCCCGACCCTCCTGGTCTCTCGTGGCCCCACACTCATGACCCTGTCTGTAGGAAATCAAGCAGCTATAACCACCTGTTAAACTGGGCCATCCAATAAGCTAACACCAGACAATGTAGACGAAAACCGGACCCAACAAATGGGATTTTTGCCATTCATTGCACAAGTGTCCACAATACCTGTTGATGTCAGCATTGTGCTTGTCACAAAACCCGTAAATATCCTTTCTGTAAGTCCACACTAGTCATTTAGTACGTTATTTAAATCTGCGACTATTTTATCTGCTATATATATATATATATATATATATATATATATATATATATATATATATATATATATATATATATATATATATATATATATATATATATATATATATATATATATATATATAATCTGCTATATATTTTGATGTCTTTTTGCTAGCATACAAAAGGAACTACATGTGTATACAGCTCGTATATATGTTTTGCTTAAATGAAGATGACTTGAACATACAAACAACTTAGGTGTAAGTGGCATTAATATTTTCAGCATTCACGTACAAGAACCGTGATTGGCTTAAGATGAATTTGGTACCCTTCACAGTTGTGACATGGTCACTTCTAACAATCATTTAATTGTCAATATTTGAATATGATGACGGTGGAGCATGCATTTTTCAATTCTCCCCATCTTCTTCCCTCCCCTCCCCCAATTTTTTTAGATAGCAAAGAAAAGAGACACTGTAGAAGTGGAGGAAAGAAGGTGACAACTGAAAAGTGACATTTTGGGACTCACCCCCTGAGTCTATCTTCCAAATCTCACGAGATGGAAGAGGGAGAGAATGTCAGGGATAAAAACAACGGGAGGTCTCTGCATTTTCCCTTTAATTCGTCGAGCTGCCGCTACTATAAGAAGAGAAGTTTTGGTACCTGGGCATGGATTAAGTCTCACACGGATGGGAAGACATGAAAGCTATGCTATTTATGTTATTTTTCAGACGTTAGCGGACAAACCTTTTTTCAGCTAACGTTATATTACAGTTGACTAGTTTTCAGTTGACAAAATACAATCACTGACATGCGAAGAATGACTATTTGATGTCCCGTGTCACATGAGGCAAGACTGGCCTGAGCTGACACTAAATGCAAATTAATCCAGGTCACTCAACAATATAAATTACAGCGCCAACTTTATTTCCTTCTCTCTGCATCTCCATCTCCTGAGAGGAAACAATGCGCTGTGTTATTGAATTGATTATGTTTTAGCAAACCAATGTTTGATGACAACCAAGTAACATATGCTTAACGGATCTACTGAAATGACTTCCTGCTACTATTTGGAGAGCCTTTTAACACGCATAAAAGGTTACACTTTCGAGATTTTGTCATTTCTGTAAGAAATGTCAGAGTTTGGTGACATGCCCTATAGTTACACTGGGTAGTGTTGCTATCAGCAAACAGTTGAATACTTTCAACGTTCGTCATGCAACACATACTTCAGTACTGACTGAAACTCACCTTGAAGTTCCGACACAAATATAGCGTTAATAAACGTCTTGTTGGATCACTCTTCCAGACCTCTCTTCCTTCCCCGACCGAAATTCCTCTCTTGTTGGCGTAGCCACGCCGGTGTATCGCTTTTATAAACCCAAATAGTTCCACATAGTTCCTGCTCTTTCCTGAAATAAAGTTGCCGCACACGCGGACGCCATGTTAGTGAGGGGCAAGCGCTGAGGGGCAAGTTACATGTGCACATAAAGTGAAACCATAGAGTGTACGTACATTGATGAAACTGTCCTTCCCTCTGAAGTCAGAAAAAACCTTATGGGTCAGTCACTAATTAGTTCTTTTCTGCTATTATTTTTGTATAACCGTCGGGGGAAAGAAGTTGGTCACAAAATTCCGTGGCTAGTCGTTCAAAGGCTCGAGAGGAAAGTTACCTTAACTGTACGTTTGAACAATGATACACTATCGGGTGCTGAAATGAGCAAGAACTGAAATGTCAAGCAAGAAGAAACAAGCGACATACAATTTACAACTGTGAATTGGAAAGTTGAATTTCAAAACGCAAGTAATACCAAATAATCTAACAGAAAGGAAAAAAAAAACATGTGGATTTGACAAAAATCACACTGTGCTGACATACTGTATTTGATCAGTTGGGTAAGAGGTTATTGTGAAATGTTAGGGACTGAGACTGACAGTCACATATTTCTACTGTATCACCAGAATATTTTAATGTGTCAACTAATAACATAACCTTTTGCTGCATGGTCTCATTTTGTACTTTTATGTCTTGCATATCCAGAGCTCTTTGCACAAGCCACATTTTTACACTTCTTGTTTCACTTACCCCATATGACCATATTTACTATTATATATTACTGCATGAACAGTGCTTAGAGTGATATGTGTTACAGGTTAGAAAATTAATTGAACAAGACACCTTATAGGTTTACTGGCAGTGTTCAGTTGTGGTTGAATATCTAGGTATATCTGTAACAGGCTATTCCTGTCAAAATTAAACGAATCACTGATAATATATAGAGTATGAGACAACACTTTGCAAATGGAGATATAGATCATTTTACCTTTTTGTTATGTTTTATGTTATTGAAAAGATAAAAATAGAATTAGCAGTTTAGCCAGGAAACTTCTTCTTTTTTGTGGTTTTTTCAGGCAGCTGTAGACCTTGTGTGACCCTGTGGGGTCACATGTGTCTGCTTTTGTCCCAGTTTTTTTTTTTTTTTTTTTTTTTACAGTTTTCAGAAAGCATATGCTACCTTTAAACCAGAGACTTGTTCTAATTGAGTATTCTCAATCAGCCGCACTGGCATTTATCTGGTAAGTAACATGCAGTGTGAACTAAGCCCCGGGGTTTGGATCCAGGGAGGTCCTCAGCAGTTTACCCGTTATCCACATCCAGAAGGCCTGTCACACCCTTCAGCTGATCTCTGGTCGTATATGATTTCACCCGTTTTTTTTTTTTAATTATTATTATTGTTTTGTTTTTCATCTCAAAGCAAGCTGATCCCTTTTTCTGCTGCTGAACTGAAGCAGAGCTTTTATTCTCACATGCAACAGAAAAGACAAACATGGGAAACATGGCATCGGAGTACAGAGTTTGCATGAGGGTCTGTGAACATGAAGAGCCTACAGTCAGTCATCCACTAGGGTAAGCAATGAAAGATCGGATATTGAGTGAATTTGTGTAAAAAAAAAAAAAAAAGGTTCTACTTACAGCCTAACAAGTCGGAAATAAACCTATGCATTTCTGCAGCACTCAAACATTTTCTGTGTTATAAGGGACCTTGGCCTAGTTATTGATTCCAATCCCTCTTCAGGTGGGAGTGGATATCCCCCACACACACACGAATAACACCTCTCTGAAATAAATCCCTTTACAAACAATAAAAAGTAAAGTCATGTTCAAATGGGTTTCACCAAAGGCACAATCCATTTTGAGAATTTCATAATAATAATAATAATAATCATAAATCCATTGTCTCTAGCACCATTAAACAGACATATTTTCATATGAGCTCATTGATGATCAATATTTTACCAAAACAAAATCAGTTACAAACAACAGTTTTGGTTATTATAATAGTGATGATGGTGATAACAATTTCTGTACTACAACAAAATCGATAATAATAAACACAACACCAACAATATTCATTCAAAGTTTTATAAAATAAAAAAATGTCACAGCATCAGAATTTGTTGGATAAATAAATCTGTAATGCTCTTCTTGAATGACGCGGTTCTGAATGTTGCGTATGGTTGTCGGTTCGATGAGCTTGAACAGGGAATTACAAATACTGTGAATTAGGGTGGTTGGTTTTCTCTGCCCTGACTGAAATAAAAATGATTAGAAAGTTCATCAAGGGATGGAGAGGAAACAAGCTCTCCACAGCGATGGACGAATGGTGACTTATGAACCATCACCATATCCCAGCTAAAATTAAACATTTGTTGCCGCTGAAATTTTCTGTTTGATTTAAATATATTGTTCAAATAGTACCCAGGACAAATGTACATGAGAGGAACAGTAGCCCTATGTTTTCTAACATTCTGGGAATGTTTAGGAACCAAAAATGTGTGACTGGTTAGAGCTACAATTAGCAAATCAGTATTTTGTTTGGCCCAATTGAAAGAATCGTGTTTTCCACAGCAGAACGCAACGATTGGCTCACATCAGTGAGCATATGATAGTTCCTCCCATTTTTGGTTTTTTTTTTTTTAAGCCTGTGCCCCCGCTCCCTATATTTTTATGTTTTAGTGTGAATGTCACAAGAATGCCTAAAGATCATGAAACATCGCCCCTGTCCTATATTCTCTCCTCTACCCATAATCCCCTCCCGAATGCTCAGACATCCATGTTTTTAGACATCGTTTTGGAGTAATTTCAATTCTCCTCTCCCTTTCTCGGTCTATCTTTCTCCACCGCTCTCTGTCCCTTTCTTTTCACCCTACCTCCCTCCCACTCTCTCTCTCCCTTTCTCGCTCTCCCTCTCTCCTCCCCCTCTCTCTCTCCCACACACTCCCTATCTCTCTCACCCCTGCTTCTCCTCCCTCTTTATTTCTTGTTGTTGGCGTCGCCGAACTGAATGGCGTGGCGACTGCTGACGCAGCGGAAGGTGGCGGGCTGCACCTCCCAGTACTTAATGGGGTTGGAGAAGAGGCTGATGCCGTTGTAGAAGGTCTTCTTCATGCCGAAGCCCCGGGGACAGAAGTCGTTCACGTCCACTTGGCTGATGTTGTTGCTGTGGAGGTAGACCACCTGCAGCCAGGTCGAGACAGAGCGACTCAGATTCAGAATAAGGGAGATATACTGGAAGACCCACAAACATGCTGCCCTGGTCAGGTGACCGAGGCTAACCTGATCTGTTGCGACACCCAGCTCACCTGCAGGTACTTCATTTCCGGCAGGCCCACAGGCACCTTGTTGAGTCGGTTATTGTCCAGGTGTAGTTCTCTCAGGTTGGGCAGGTAGTACAGGCTGCCGGCCTCAATATTCCGAATACGGTTAAAGCCAAGGCCCAGTCTGAGATAAATAGATGCACACACAGAAAGGGGAAAATTATGACAGATTACAGTTCAGATTCACACTCACAGAACACTGAAGTGCAAAAATAAACCACTAGTCAGGATGATAAATGATAGCATTTGAAATGTACATAATATTAGTAGCCAATTACACAACAATCGCTTTGCCGTTTGAGAAATTCAGGAATTCACGGCAAAGGCGTACCAGCACGGTGCTTTCTTTACTAATCCATCTGGACCGAAATGAATAGAAAATGATAACTTAAAAAGTTAAGTCAAATCCATAATCACAGGACAAAATAAGTCTTTTTAATCAAAATATGGGAGATAATTATGAAAATTATGTATTTTTACCCAGGCGGTGGGTAACATATATAGGAGCACAAACATTTTGTGATTCACTTGACATTACTGACCCTGGAGCTCCAGTTTGTAAGCACCTAGGTCCTGGCATTTACCTGTACAGGTCTGTGTAGCTGCTCAAATCCTCCAGCTCTATGGCCTGAATCTGGTTATGGTCCAAATGGAGTTCATGTAGAGTATAAGGCAGGTCTGGAAACAGAGAGGGAGAGAGTTTTATCCCATTTATCCCAGCCTCAAACTTTACCGTCGGTAAACACTAAACACTACACCTGTAATTTACAGATAACATTGTATACACCATGTTTAATATGGTTAATCTTGTATCAGAATCAATGGGTTGAACTGCGTTCCTGTAGCATCAGAAGGCGAGCAGGCTACCTTTGGGCACTCCTGTCAGTTTGGCCTCTGAGATACGAAGGTAGCTGAGCCTGAGGTCTCTGAAAGCTCCGGGTTCGAAACCACTGTTCTGCAGGGGGTTACCCCCCATTTCTGCAAAAGACAAAAAACACACCCTGTAAACCCATGCTGTCTGACGCTTTTAAAGCTCTCAACTCTTTTTCTCCCTCCCATGAATATCGCGAACAGTAAAACCGATTATCTATGAGTAATCGTGAGACAGATAGTCCATAGACAGATTTTTTTTTAACAATTGACATGCAGTTAAAGTACAGCTTCTCAGCTTGGATTAAAATATTTTCTAGACATCTTGGTCTTACCATAAAGAAATTGCAGCACTTTTATAAACAGTGCCCCATTTCAGAGCACCATAACAGGACAAAATGGCGTCACAATCTCAAGATATTCTGATTCGTCAGGTGTGTTAAATTGCTTCCTCAGTGAAGGTATAAGACAGCCTTCCAGATATAGCCAGATTCCAAGCTTTTGGCAAACGTTATATTATAGATATATATTATGCATATGGCGAGGAGGTTAGAGAGATGATCAGGTGACCCACCGATGCAGTTCATGTTGTGCAGGCCCGCGAAGGCGTCCGTGGTGATCTTCCGGATGCGGTTGTCATGGATACGCAGCTCCACCAGGGAGGCGGGCAGGTTCTTGGGCACCGTCGTCAGGTAGTTGTGGGAAAAGTAGAGCTTCTGCATGCGCTCGAGGGGGAGGAAGGCCCGGGGGTGGACCCTGGCGATCATGTTGTTCCTCAGGATCAGAGCCTATGAAATCAGTGGAGGAGGATGCGAGAGAGCAGAGGGGGAAACAGTGTGTTACGCTGGTACAGACTTGGTGGGTGAAATCACAGGAACTGTTGTTTCCATGCATTGTAATTGCTTGTTTAAAGAAACGACTGTTGAATGCATGTCAAAGGGGGATGTGGCGGTGAGAGGGTGAATGTAGAGGCCTGACAGTAGAGAGAGTGAAAGCAGAGGCGAGCATGAGAAATGAGAAGTTGTGAAGTCAGAGAGAATCATTCTGCGAGGTATCTAAGAAGAAATCGATACCCCCAAGAGCAGGTACAGCTAAAGTAATGAAGAATACGTGTATCTCCAGCCTGTTCTTTGATGAGAGCTATGAGAGTTAATGTAATGACCTCAATATACTGTTTTGTTCGGTAATCATGAATGTAGATGGGAAATGTCACACTGCTCACAAGGAACGTATTGGCAAGCCACCTCACTGTTTGTTTCCCCAGTAAATTTGTAAACTACAGTTGATTTAGCTAATTGCCACACTCTTTCTCTCTCTCTCCCTCAGTCCCTCCCCCTCTCTGCATCTCTTACGTAGAGGTTGTTGAGGCCCTTGAAGTCATGCTCTCTCAGCTCTGTGATGTAATTGTTCTGCAGGTCCAGCAGCCTGGTGTCCTTGGGGATATCGTATGGGACGATAGTGAGACCTGATGAGGAACACAGAGTCATACACCCACAATAGTGTCAGCACAGGCTCGCAATCACAGTACTGTCAACACAGCCACACACCGACAATACTGTCAACACAGTCACCCAATCACAGTACTGTCAACACAGTCGACACACCGACAATACTGTCAACACGGTCACACACCGGCAATACTTTCCGCACATGCTCACAGTCAAAAAACTGACTTGCAGTTTACTGATATTGCCGTTATTTTCACAAGGTATTTAAAATATACTGCAGTACAGTACATTACTGTAACTGTATACCACTAAGAGAAAATAATTGCTACTGAATGGGCTGTTTTCTGAGATGAGGTATCGTGCTTTCTGGATATGAAGCACACCAAGTTAGGCTATATATCACACTGATTTAGACTATACACAAAGACTGATTTAGACTGTGCTGTAGAACTCCTTCTGTATAATTACAATTAAACAAATCAATTTACTTGTACATGTATACAAATACCTGTGCACTAACCGATTATCCTGTTGCCACGATACAGTGATTACGAAAACATATGAACTCTTGCACACAAATGAGTCACTCCTGTGCTTATTTCCTTTTTTCAGTGTCTCTTTAAAGTTCCAAAGTTTGTTGTAATGAGTAATAATAATAATACTCAAAGAATGATTATACATCGGTATTTTAGTTGTTGTTTTATTTGAAATAACTTTTTAATTATGTGAAGTTATTTGGTAAAATGACTCAGTCTGTAGTATAACAAAGGGTAGAAATGAGTATTTTTCTCCTCAGTTGCACTTATGGTTTCCAGCAGCCTAAATGGTGAAGTTTTTCCAGAAACCTGTAATTTTGGGAAACGCTCGGTAATTCACTGCGGCCGGTCTAAGTGTGTGTTTCTTTGCATGTGTATGGATCCGGGTGCACGAGTGTGCGCATGCACATGCATCCGTCTTTGAGTGAGTGTGCGTTTGCTTTTCTTATATAAATAAAGATGGTGCCAGTTGACTGGTAGCAATGTGGGAGAGACAGGCAACTGTACTGTTCCTCTGCATAGCCTCTATTGCTTTGTTGTCTGCAGATCAGACTTTAATGGACTAGAGCTTTCATCTTATTGCTTTTCCTTCATCCAGTTCTTTGATGTCTACTCACAGCCATTCAGTACAGGCTAGGGACTGACTGACAGGAAGTGAATTTGGACCAGGCCAAAGGTGGTGCAGCTATGGTGTGCTCTTACTGAGCTGAAGGGTGGATATATTGGCGCTGCTCATATTTACACAATATTGACTTTGCATACCTTTAAGGTTTCATCACTCTGTCCATCTCTCTTTATTTCCCTCCCTGTCTTTTTATTTCTCTGGATCTGCTTGTCTCTTATACAGTATCCACTCTATCATATGTGTTTGAATGCATGCATGAGTGCACACCACATAGGCATACACACAGATCCATACATGCTCTCGAAAACACACTCTGTCATATATGTTTAAACATGCAAACGAGTGCACACACACATTTGCATACTCATAGACCCACGCGTGCTCTCAAACACACACTCAGACATATGCACACACTCACACATGCACACACACACTCATTTGCATACACACAGACCCATGCGTGCTCTCAAACACACACTCACACATGCACACACACACACACACACACACACACACACTCATTTGCATACACACAGACCCATGCGTGCTCTCGAACACACACTCAGACATACGCACACACTCACACATGTGTACACTCACACATGCACACACACACTCATTTGCATACACACAGACCCATATGTGCTCTCAAACACACACACACATATGCATACACACAGACCCATGCATGCTCTCAAACACACACTCAAACATATGCACACACTCACACATGCACACACACACATTTGCATACACACAGACCCATGCATGCTCTCGAACACACACTCAGACATATGCACACACTCACACATGTGTACACTCACACATGCACACACACACTCATTTGCATACACACAGACCCATGCGTGCTCTCAAACACACATGCACACACACTCATACATATGCACACACTCACGCATGCTTACGCAGGTCAGAGCACTGGACCACACGCAGGTGACACAGGCAGCCGAAGGGGCAGGTGGGCTCGCGCTCCGGGCCGGGGAGCTCCAGCATGGCGGAGCCCTCCTCTTCATCCCTCATCATCTGAATCAGCTCCCCGAGATCGCCGTCCATGTTGAAATCCCAGAAGCCCGTCTGCTCAAAGGGCAGGGCGGAGCAGGGGGCGAGGAGCTGTGCCACACCCAGCAGCAGGAGGATGGCAGTCGGGGGACAGCATGGCTGCACTTACAGACACTGACCTGCAGGGCGGAGACACACACACACAGGTTATATAACACTTAACATTCAGAACTCCCTGCACTTACACACAGTGACCTGCAGGGTGGAGACACACACACACACACATACACACAGGTTATATAGCACTCAACATTCAGAACTCCCTGCACTTACACACAGTGACCTGCAGGGCAGAGACACAGACACACACACACAGGTTATGTAACACACCATTCAGAAGAGCCTGCACTTACACACACTGACCTACAGGGTGAAGACATACATATTTTATATAACACTCAGCACTCAAAATTTGTATTTTGGATTTACAACAAATATGTCTAAAATTATATTAAATAAATAAAAATAAGAACAGCCTGCACTTATGCATACTGACCTGTAGGACACACACACACACTCACACTTATGTAACACTCAGAACAGCCTGCACTTACACACACTGTAATGATTCCCTTCCTCATTTGTCATTTCCCCTTACTCAACCTCTCCCTTGAAATAACCCCCATTCAAACATAATAATTATGGTAGATTACATAATAACTACCGAAAAAATGTAATTATGAAAAGTCTGGTGTTATATGTATTTTTAAACTGCAGTGTATGGTCTGTAGCACACAGCAGAGCAGAGACCTCACAACCTGAGCTTCTGCCATGTCTGTGCCAGTCTCAATCACCTCCTGCCAACTAAGATTGGCCAATGCCTTAGGAAAATGAAATATCAAAAACATAAATAGTTTAAATTAAAAATAACGACTCACCTTGGAATGGGGAAATCTGCTTAGTTCCAAAAACCTGGAATGAGAAACAGTAAAATCAGCGAAGAAGACGGTCAGAGTTAATGGATTATGTGACTGTGATTTCCCATCAGTCTCTGAGGAAGTTTTGCTACGGTAATGGTAAAGACGTGGTAAAGATAATGGTAAATATGCATAGGCTTTGAGATAATAATGGTGGACATCTGCTAGTTTTGTGTCGCAACACGTGGCACAAAATTAAAAAGGAAGAAAATGAAGATTGAAAGTAGAGCTCCGGAGAGCTCTCTAATCTGCAGCTTAAAACCACACACCACTTCTGGGAAATTGCACCCTACACAATGACACACATGTGCAAGCACACACACACACACACACATACTTTCTCTCTTCTCTCACATTAACACACAAACACCCACACATATCCACATCGACACCGATATACATTACTGCTATAGGTAAAATTGCATCGGTGTGGATCGCTGCAAAATTCCGATCGTGAAGCATGAAGCGCGGTGAGCCTTCTTCCTCATCCGCAAGTCTGAAGAATGTTGTGTATCGACCATTTGGGATGTTGTCACTGTGAGTGTCACGGATCCAACCAAAGGAAGAACAGGATGAATGTCAAAGAATGTGGGCTGGCTTACCACTCAGAGAAGAGAAGAGTGGAAGTGGAGGTGGTGGTTGGGGGAGGTATAGGAACGAGAGCCATGGACATGGGTGTGGTCTAGTTGTTGAGGTTAGGGAACGCATGGGTGTGGTTGAAGTGTTGACTACAGATGCTTCTATAGTGTAATATTCGCTGCAGGTCTCTGCAGTGCGTGTTGTTGTGTGAGACACGTTTATCTCCGACGGAGGTTAGAACTGTGATGGAAAATACCCGTGACTATGCAGTGAAAATGAGGGCTGTAACTGCAAGTGGGCTGGGATAGCAGCAGACCCCTCCGTTTTCAGGTTAAACCAAGACGTGAGAGTGTGCGGTGAATGCAGCTATTCACTTAACAGAGTGCAATGAATGTAGCTATGCACTCAAACAGTGTGCAGTAAATGTAGCTATGCACTTTTTACAGTGTGCACTTTACAGAGTGCAATAAGTGTAGCTATGCACTCAAACAGTGTGCAATTAGTATAGCTATGCACTCAAACTGTGTGCAGTAAGTGTAGGTATGCACTTTACAGAGTGCAATAAATGTAGCTATGCACTTTACAGAGTGCAATAAGTATAGCTGTGCACTTTACAGTGTGCACTAGGTGTAATTTTGCACTTCACAGTGTGCAATACCTGTACCTATTCCCTTTAAATTGTACATTAAGTGTAGCAATGCACTTTCCGTAATCTGAATTATTTTCAGTCTCCCTGGTGGTGTATCCACCTAAAAGCACTAAACCCTGGTGCAATGACAAGTCCCTCTAGTCCTTGGCTGCCAGTTATGGGTGGTGGACAGAAAGCCCTGACATGGCACAGGGTTTTTTCCTGTCTCACCATGCATGAGGGATGACTCTGGTCAATCAGGGGGTCTGCAGGCTGCCTAGACGACCTGCACATGAAGCATACGCTGCTTGTGCAATGACTGCATACTTCAGCTAGTGGACTAGCTGGAGTAGCTTCTAGCACTCATGCATGCTCATTTGTGTTCCCTTGAATCCAAGAACAATGCAACCACCATAAAGATATAAATGGACGAGCCAAATTAGGCGAAACTGTAAAAAGACGATAAAAAAGGAAAGACATTTAGGTTTTTACGCGTTTTTAGTTTAATACGGTAACTGATACCAGGACAGGGTTTCTCTACGTCCATGTGTAGCTGCAGTTTGGATGTTTGGCTGCTGCCAGTTTCTCAAACTGACCTTCTCAAACGTAAATAAATCTGTTCTGAATTACGTGCTGTCAGCACGGCACAATGGAGGCCTCCTCTCCTTGTCTCTTCGTGTCACCCCTAATCACGGCTCTTGAGGTTCGCCATAACTGCTCCTCTCCATTTGAAATCGGGCCGCCCCCCTCCTCCCCGCCCTGCTGCAGACCTACCACTCCTCAAGCTGCAGCTGCGAGAGCTCCACACGGGCCCCCATATCATCCCTAACCCCCCCAACCCCCACCCCAACCGCATGGCGGGAAACCTTCCAAAAACCCAGCCTCGTCCCAAACAAAACGCAAAATCTCACTCGGCCTCATACTCTTTGCTCTTACCCTGATGCAAACATAACCAAGCGGTGGCTTGTGCAAACCTCCTATTTTGTCACATCTGAAGGCATTTAAGTTCCCCTCAGAGCCTGTAAGTCCTTCACATGCACATCGGTCAGGCGGTAAGAGTACCTGCCCAGGTGTGTTTAGGCCAGTGAGCATACTCCGGTCGGGTACCTGTGAGCATTTTGAACAGCAGGCACTTGGGGTATGGTACCTGTCTGTACATTTAGGACAGTAAGTCCTTAGAAGTACAATACTTGTCTGTGTTTGTCATAGTAAGCGCTATTTGGAACCTCTCCACTCATCTGCATTTGAGACAGCGTGTAGTCTAAAAAAAAAAAAACCACATGGTAATAGAGTTTGTGTTTAGAAACACAGACTTACCACAGAGTTTGAAAGAGCATTGTTTTCCACCTACTGCATCAGACATTGTTAGCGTTTTTTTTTTATATCTGTTTAATATTTGTTATATCAAATATGTCATTATATTAATTGATATTGGTATCACACAGAGCAAATAAAATACAATTTTCACAGTTCAGTCTTAAAGATGGTGAGACAAATTAGTTAATTCACCATAATTATTTATGTTCACACAACCAGGCTAGTGGAATTGTTTTTCATTTCTGGAAGACAATTTACATAACCTCACAATCAAAATACCTCAAGTACATGATGTTCCCACACACAGATACACACATAAACACAAAGATATGAAAGTACATTTATACCACACAGATAAAGACACACGCTTACACGATGACATAGTTAATAGTTCATTAATACAGCTTCTACAGTAGGCTCTGCCATTTTGTCACATATAAATTGCTATTTGTCTTGGATGTGAATGTTGGATTTGTCCTAAATGCAAGAATGTATAGACTATATGTTACATGCACTACAGAAAAACACTCATGAAGAACTAACTTTCAAGAAGTGGGTATCTCTTTAAGTGAAATATCTTTGTGAGCCAGGGCAGGCACTATCACTTCTGTAGATTTCAACACAAAAGACTCAGGCCAGAACCCAAACAAAAATAGTGGCTTTAAGGTTAGTGCAACTTATTCAAGAGGCACTTTCATCTTTTTGAGGGCATCTGCTTCTCTATTTTAGAATAAAAGAATCGCATACCAAAGGAAATGTTTGATAGTCTCCAGTAAAACATAAAGAGCCCAAAGAAACTCGTGTTGCAATGTAAAGTGCACTTTAATTGAATTGCTTATGCGTTTAAAGAGACTAAACGCCTTTGAATGCGTCCCAGCCTCAGTTATTTTGAACAAAATGTTTCTCCATAAAAGTGGAATTCACCGACCGAGGCCGTGAGGTTTCCAGCTCCACTTTTTTTGTTCATAAACAGAAAAGCCACCTTTCCCTGTGCTCTCAGATCGCATGCAGTTTAACCTCCGACAGCCCACACACTGTGACGGGAAAACTCAAGTCATTCTTCTGGCATAGCCGGAACAGTGGGAACCTCAGTAAACCCAATCCGAATTGGGAACAGGGGGATTGCGGTCCGGATTACTGAAGGTTCCGGATTACTAAAAGCAATGCCAAACTATGATAAATGATTTTAGTCCTCGGCAACCTTCACTTACATAATTTTGACCTTGTTTTTAAAAATGCTACGCTTGTTTTTTTATCTACCAACAATCAAACCACCAGCATGCAGCTTTAATGAAGGCAAACTAATGAAGGCTAACCCTTCACATACATATGTACAGAATCAGTCACAGGTAACTGCAGAAAGATAAATAATACTACTCCACTTCTTTCACTCTCAAAAATAAACATGTTGCAAACCAAATATAAAATAGTAAAAGCAGACATTAATTATTCCAGAATGTGAATTGTTCCAGGGGATTGTTTTACCTTGAAAGTATATGTATCTCTTGATGGTTATGAAGATAACAGTAAGATATATCTGTAGCCAGCTCGTTAGCCTAACATAAGTTTTTTTTTAAATTGTCTTGCTTTTTTGCACCTGATTGGATCGTTTGCCTTCTAAACCAGCCTCTACAGCCAGGTATTTAGCTGGTATTACTAGCTTTGCAATCTTTTGCAGTCAGCCTTTTAATTTTCCCAAGTAGTATTTTTAGTAGTGGTGCCAATGAATTTCATTTTGTCCAACTGCGATTGTGTTTTCCATTTCTCTTATTTATGCAAAGAATGCTCACCTCTTTAGCTCAGTATTTGAAATTAATAATTAGAATTAGACCACACCCCTACCCAACCTTCAAGTACTAGTTCTTCCAGGTTTATAGCTAGTTAGGAGTACCAGTGTTTTTAGAACACTAAATTCCAGTTTAATGAGGTTCTACTGTACTCACATATTGTGTGAAACAGGCCTATTGTAATTTATTGTTTTTCTTTCTGTCCACGGTCTGTGAATGCAAATTAGCTCAATAATTGGCTCTGGTACAACATATTGATAAGGTCTACCTGTCCTTGGACAAACAGATAAATAAATACTTCAATAAGTTAAGCATGACGTTTTCAGATTCTGAACTGAGAGGTACAAAGTCTAAACTGTACCTGCTACTCTGCAGTGTGGACTCTCTTACCGCCTTCCTCCTACATTCGCAAGAAGTCTGTGTCTCCTTCCCGCACAGCAACACAATGGAGTCTTTCATAGCTCACAGACAGCTGCAGTCGAAACAGGTACTGTTTTCCCCAAAGCAACGCAGTCTAGCGAAAAACAAGGAACTATGAGTCAAGGCACTTTGTCTGGATAAACGCGACCATAGCCCAAGCTCCAGATGTTACCAAAACGCATAATATTGACCGTAATTATACTCATCTATCCCGGCAACACGCCCTCATCTCCCAGCATCACAGGGACGCGGGGATTAAAAGACAAAATCGACAAGCGGAAAAAAGTAATAACATTAAGAGGAGCTCAGACAGGATGATGGTTTTCAGAGGCCCCCTAAAATAAACCTGAAAGGAGAGTGACCGTGTAACCACCTCGCGTCTGTATTTATAATGGAAAAGCAGCCATCTTAAGTATACCCTGGGGAAAGGGACGATTATTTCTGAAGACAAGACACAAAATGGATTTCCCGGCCACATCTAAACATAAGAACGGGCCGTGCCAAATTTGTCAAGGATATTTGTTGTTGTAAAATCGAATAAGGCGATGATTGAAAGGAGGAGGTCTGGACATTTTTATCGAAATGGGGCCTGGCCCTGGAGATGACAGGAAATCACCATTAATCGTTTTCAGATTTAGTCAACGGTTTACAGCTGCTGTGGACATTGCGGGGTCATTGGTTTTTAGGGAATGAGGGATAATCTGATTAAAATGATGTCACTATTATGAGACCTGGTGAGAATGATGTCACAGTCATGCTGCCAAACCCAGTGCATGGTACAGCCAGTTAGGTGAAAGTAAGAGGTACAGGCCTGGTGTAGCCAGTCAGGTGAGAGCTTAAAGGTATAAAACCTGTCTGTAAATATGAAAAAAGCAAACAGAAAGAAGAAAACTTTGGATGAAAATACTTGCTTTTGCTTAATTTAAGTGTTTACTCTATTGTGATCAATTCACCCTCCGATTTCACAGCCAAAACATCACATTATTTCCTATGCTGGAGAAACATAAAGTCAACGCTTGTCCAGTGTGCTAAATTGCAATTGCCTGAATGGCCAAGGAGGTCGCTAGAGAGTGAGCTTAAACCATGTTTCCCCTGGCAACGCCCATACTGTTCCACCATTATGGATCTCCAGCCCTGGCCGGTATTGACAATTTTGCACCCATTTTGATGCATTGTAATTAATAGTAGTTAAATGGGTTAGCATATAGGCTATTGGCCAAGGTGCTTGTCCGGGAACTAGAAGGTTGGTGGCGCTAGCTCCAGTAAGACCTGTGTAGCTGTTGGGCCCCTTAGCAAGGCCCTCAACTCCAGATGAGCAAGGGGGGAACCACCCCCTGGCTAGTCCAATCAACTGTGAGCTCATTTGCATAAAAGTGTCAGCTAAATAGCTGAACTATAATTAACCATGGCTGAAGCAGGTATTTAAATGCTACCTTATTCCTTCAATGATGTTGTGTCTTTCATTACACTATAAGTACTTTGCCTGTCTAGCTTCAGGTTCATATTTCAGCCTATTATTCAGTAACTTATTACCCTAATGCTTTGGGTCTATAGCTTTCAGTTTCACTGCAATTCACTCACCGTTTTGACATCTCAGCTCTTTTCCCTCAACTGTTACATTTCAAGTGCAAATAGTCTGAGTGTTCCATTCATTTACAAAGGACAGTCTCTTTAGAATTCCCCCAAAAGTAATAAGTATACAATTGAACTGGCCAGAGATGTGGGTACCTTCATTCCTCGGACTTTAGCTGGCTGAAAGTGTGTGGTGCACAATGAATATACAGTTTGCAATGTTTTCGTTTCTGAGAGCACCCAAAAGAAATAGTAATTTTTCCCCAACTGCAGGTACAGGTAATTCTTCAGTTTGCTGAAATACATTAGTTCTGTTACACCCGTTCTTTGGTTTTGGAGTGTCACAGTAAATGAAGAGCCAAAACTCCAGAAGATGTATTTTTGTTTTAAATGTATCATTTTTGGTCCAATGTGGGAAACAACATGATATTTTGGTTTTGTTTAGGAAAAATGCCTGGTAGAATAAGTGTATTCTGTGTGACATATCAGTACCCCAAATCAAAGTCTGGTTTCCTGGCAACAGCCTATCACGGACCTTCTGAACCCTGAACCCGAACATCACTGCAGGACGGCACAACCATAGGCAAAATTACAGCCCACATCGCCTCGAATGTAAAAGAAAAGCTGTTATCCATGAAAAAGAATAGGGTTTCCTTTTTTAAAATCAAAAACCGCTCACTGTAAGATCTAGGCCTGGACGGATGACCAAACCCAGCTACACAATCGGGCCTTTTTAAAAGCAAAAAATAACTACCAAATTATATCCAGAAAAGCCTGGTTTTGGCCGGGAAAAATGAAGGGAGAGAGAAGTTACTGGTGCGCTGGCCTTTTAGCTAAAGGCAATATGAGATTACGCACTGCTTATTATGTAAACTACAAACCACACACATACAAATATAGAATATACTAACCTGCTAACAGCAGCAATAGAAACTAATGCACTGCCCATTAATGATAGTAATAATAAAAATAATAATGGCTTACATTTACATAGCGCTCTCATAGCCCTCTGCAAGGAAGGGGCAGAAACTCAACACCTCCACACCGCTAATCTGTACTGACCATCTGGGTCATGCATAACTACTGTTTTCCACCAAAATGCACACCACCTATTTAGGTGGAGAGGGAGAGAATCACCAAGCCATTTAAATGGGGGTGGTGAAGGGGTGGGGGGTAATAAGGCGGATGGTGAAGTTGGATTTGTTTCCGGGAGCGCAGCCAACCCCCCCCCGCCAACCCAACCCCCCACCAATAATTGCCATGGGTCCTTAAGAGACCACACTAAAATAGGACCCAAATGTCACATTAGAAGAGAAGCACACCTGCATACAGTTACACTCAGCACACATGGCCGAAACCTTGCAATCTGCTTAGTTTTAACCTGAGGTGGAAAACCCCAGCTTCGCAAAGTAGAAGTACTACCACGTCTTTGTTCCATCCACTTAAGATTGATGATTCCAATTAGACCAACAATTCAGCCAGGTAGCAGAACTAATTAGCGACAGCACCTGATTTAATGAATGGGAAGAACAGCTGTATAGAAGTACTTGCTCTGTCTGAGGCCGGAATTTTCCACCTCTGCTCTCACCACACTGAGAGCAGCAAGCAGGCCAGGCCGTTCATGGCCCTTCAATATCTACTAGATCTGAAATCTGTCAGGCTGGCACAGCATGTTTAGTAAACTGTAACTACGTGGCAAAATAAAATATGTTTGTATAACTAACAGAGATATTTCTCAATAACTAAGTAGATAGACTAAAGATTTAGCGATGCAGATTCTACCAGCGAGGGAGTTGAGTTTTGGCAGAGATTCTAAAGTACTAAATCGCTAACCCTCTCTAGCATCACAGCACTGACACACAGGACAACACACACACTTCTCCTCCTCTGAGCTTCTTGTCTTATAACAGTTTCGTGTGACATCGGCTTAGATATAGAAGACAGTCCCTAGAGATCTTTGAGACAGAATGTGGAGCCAAGACTGTCCAAAATCCAAGCAGCACACCTTAGCACCTGAGAGGATATGAAATTACCAATGGTGAAATAAATGGCAAACATGGTGTAGCATTTCCATAGCTTTATATGTGAATTGCTGTCCGGGCCTCCAGAATAGATTATGTAGTTTTATTGAACAAAGTGCATTGCTTATGTTAGCAATTACACTTGTGGAGCCCAGTCTTTTGGACTCTTTCTAGCACAAACTATTAACATTGCCCCCATACCACATAAACTGTCCTGGTATTGCTACCCTTTCTGTCACTAAAACCCACTCTCAGTGCTGTCTTCGCCCTCCTCACACACACGCACACACTCCCAGCACGGACACCACCCCCCACCCGTTGGAAACACACACCCACGCCCTTAACCACAGGAAGGCTCAGAACCACACAGCTGCCATTTCTGAGCCACTCTTCGGCACAGCTAACCTCCTCCTCCTCCTCGACATCATCTCTCCCTCACTCCCCACACGGACACCGTCTGGAAAGACACCTGAAAACCCTCTGAGAACATATTCACAGGAAAATGCTGACAAAGGCCAGTTGACCATCAGCTGAGGAGTTTTAAGCAAAACAACAACGATCTTGCCAACAACACCTGCTGTTATGTCCGTACATTTTTTTCCAACCGACATACAGACAAGATTTTACAGTGGATCAGTGATGTGAATGAGGCCAACTATCTGTGATAAAGCTATAGTGACTTCTGGTGTTTTATCTTGATAGTACTTTTGTCCAGGACAAGGTTCCCCTTTCACTATATGACTGATAGACCAGGGAGAGTGTGTTTGGCGCCAAGGGAGTTGTATGGAAACACTTGGCTGTAATTTGGTGACTTTAGTCCCAAACGCTCTAAGTGAAAGACAGAGCCATGTGGCAGAGTTTTGGATGTGTGCGTGTGTGTGTGTGTGTGTGTGTGTGTGTGTGTGTGTGTGTGTGTGTGTGTGTGTGTGTGTGTGTGTGTGTGTGTGTGTTCGCAGCTGTGGATGTGGCAGCCTCTATAAACGCAGATCGCAGCGCGAACATAGCTCTTAGCCGTGCATGCTGGGTATTTATAGTGACCAGTCTGTCTCCATCTCCTTCCTCTGCCGTTTTGATGGGGGTTGTTGGTTTTTCTGACATCTTTTTTCAATGAAAATCTATTTATTACCATATATCCTTTTACACCAGTGAAATTATGGAAATTATACTGTATAAATGTACAGTATATTTTAAACTATTGAACAACCAAAATACCTTCTACACGCCAAAACTTGAGTAAAAACAGATTTGAAGAAAATGCTAAATTATATGAAATGAAAACTGAGTCGTCATTTGCCTGTCAAAAATTACAGTCAAATGATTATTATGTAATTTTCTTAACATATGGTCTTATCTGTGGATTTTTCACTGAGTTTTAAATACATTTCAGACGTTATCCATTCATACAGTTGAACAGTTACATTATTAATCTCTACAATTGCATAATTATACTTCATCCGTGTGTACACTTTGCTAAAAGGTTCCCATTACATTGGGGAACATTTACGTCACATTTCCAGTGGGGTTTGACATAATATTGTGATCCGAACGTTAGTCAAAAATTATAAGAACGTTACGTTGTTCCAAACAAATTATACCAAGGTCCCAAGAAAACGGTCCAGGTACATAACGTTCAAGGAACAGGATGAAAATTGGACCACATTTACGACTTGGAACCATTTGTCCTGACGCTTTGCGAATGCAGAATGGAACCAGAACTTGTTAGCTGGGAACAGTGGTACCTCAGTGAGCATCCAATATCGATTAATTCTCGTTCAAATCCAATTTCAAACTCGGGCTAAGCAAATAGCTTTCACAGGTGACTCATTTTTTCATGCAGCCAAATAATCTCCAAGCTTAGCGAAGCATCATCATTACAGTTAAACAATTAAGAATACACAGGGGACGGAATAACTTTTTAGAACAAATTACCTCAACATACATCTCTGTCGTGACATTAAATAGTTGCCATTATATTTTTATATCGTGTATATCGTAGGTAATTGAAGCACATCTCAACAGGTTATATTGTTAATGTAAATACGTTTTAAAAAACGTTCTCAAGTTTACAACAGCCGCCGAACTTGTAAAGTTGTGCATTAAAGGCGATACCGATATCTGTATGGTGACATAAAAAAAAAAAACTTTCAGAAATACAGTACGAGAGAGGGTCTGTTGCTATAGCGTCCCAGCATCATCCTGTTCATCACTTCTCCGCTATGTGAAAACGTTCAAAAGCATCTTTGTCTGAAAACTCTTGGCGGTGATTGTAAATTACCAGTGACTGAAACAGCAGCGACGTAAGCCTGTTCCGAATAACTTAACTGCATAAAATGTAACATCAAAATAAAGAAAAATTTATAGGAACTGAAATTATACCCTGTGGTAAAGTTAAGCAGGTGAATATCATTTAAACCACTAACTGTAACTTTTGTCGCTCACAAAATAACAAAGATTATTATGCATTTGTGAAAATTGTAGTTTTAGACAAATAATTAAAAGATAAACCTACCTTTTGGCTGGTTATTACGAATTTCCCAGATTGACGTGGTGGGCAAATCTGGGTATATTTCCTTGAAGTCGGCAAATTATTGTGCTTGGATATAATTCAAAGTACGCTGTAAGTGTATAAATGTATTTAAAAATCAATAGTTCATGTGCGTATTTTTCTATGGGAATTATAGAGTTAGGATGTGGGGGCGTCCCCTCTCCGCGAGCCCCGTTCTGCCTGCAGAGTTGGAGCTTTGACCCGCTCTTACATACCACGGAAATAACGCGACTGTAAAGAGTTTTTTTAAAAAACAAGATATATTTAAAGTCATGCCCAAATGGTTAAACCAACCCCTTTTTTAAATGAGAGAGTGTGTGAGAGAGAGAGAGAGAGAGAGAGAGAGAGAGAGAGAGAGAGAGAGAGAGTGTGTGTGTGTGTGTGTGTGTGTGTGTGTGTGTGTGTGTGTGTGTGTGTGTGTGTGTGTGTGTGTGTGTGTGTGTGTGAGAGAGAGAGGGAGAGAGATTGCGGGTTACTGAATTGGTAGTTCAAAATAGGTCTTTCTATGTATTGTGATTTTCTTGCTTACTTAAGTGAGTAACAAAAGAAAAACGACACTGTGCTTTTTAGATAACGGTAGTCCCAACAGTGTAAACATTTAAGATTTAACCTATGTCCTTGCAAAGTTTTGTGCATTTTCCTATGGTTTTCCAATGAAAAACCTCTTTTTGAGTTAATACCGAATACAGGGATACTGAGGCAACCTGTTCTGTGGAACTTTCACCAAATATTAATGTTTATGACTCGTCATCACCATATTTAAAAATAGGGGGAAACGATAATAAACACAGGTTTTCAAAAGACAAACCCAGCTGTGCTACTACACTTGCTGGTGTAGAGACAGCAGCTGAGTTTGAGAAAGGATGAAAGATTTTTTTAGAAAGTTAATACATAAAAAGACAGCTCAATAAAATAACTCACTGTCTTCACCTGTGCTATAGGATAGAGTGCGCTTGGCTGCATTACATTAGCACACTTACCAACTCATACAACCATAAAAATGCTTAATTGACAAGAAACACAAATATATAGAAAATATTTCTAAAGCATAAAGCAATACAGTTAAAATATGAAACATAGTAAATGGTGCGTTGACGTCATAAACAAAGATGACTGTCACAACAACAAAAACAATATAGTGTACTAATATTAATTCTACTATTACTATTCAAATTCTACAACTTGTACAAATAATTATTATAATATTAATGACAACAATCATATTTCCTTTGTTAATCTGTCAATATACAATATACAACAGTTTGTTGTCTTATTGTGTCAGAGTTACTAAGCATCTTGTATTTTCAGTGCTATAGACATCTCATTTCAATATGGTGAGCAGAAGTGGAGAGAATGCGTTACTCTCTGAATGGAGGTACAGGTAAGGACACAGACACAGGCTGAGCTTCAGACACAGACAGGTACACAGGCCGACACAGTCAGACACACACTGCACAGGCGGACGACGCAGGCTCGGTCACAGAAATAGGTACAGGCGCAGTGCGAGATGGACTGTGCAAAGGCTCCAGGCTGGCTGCTGTGTAAGTCATAATGACATGGTCTATTTTAAACCCACAGTCTTCCCTCGCTCTTTCTTTCTTTCTTTTCTTTCCCTCTCTCTTTCTCTCTCTGATCCACTGAGTGTGACCGTGACTCCACAGAACTCCAAAGTCAGCACTTTTTTAACACGAGGACACAGTGTTCCATCCTCTTGTGATAGCTGCACTGTAAAGATATGACGTCCTTGTGGAACTTTAAGAGCAACACAAGCGACTCTTGCTCTAGGAAACGGCAGAATCAGTGGCATTTGTATGGTTATCTTCCCTATTTGCCAAAATATGACTTAGGTATCCCATATTTCCCCATTACACTGTTGTCTAATGGAGGAAAGATCTATATGCTACCTGTGATATTTGTATTAGGTGTGCTATCTATGGTTTTGCAGGTATTCTATGGTGGGTCTTGTATGGTGATCTAGATTTTAAGATGTATGTAAACTCTATGGTATCCCAGCTTTTGCAAATGGAGACTGCTGGTTTGGGACTGGCTGATTCTCAGGTAACAACTGAGGGATTCCATTGGCAGTGGAGCATAGTGTGGGTATAAATAGTTTAGTCTTTATTTCTGTTTTATTTTCTTTGCACCGGATTCAGGGAATTCAAAAAGGACAGACTCTGTGTTCTGTAAATGGTGCGGTGAACCAGAGAGACTATTTGCTGTTCATAATCTCCCCTTCTATAAGAGAATACAGAAACTCAAAGCCCAGACACCTCAACACAACAAATACAGATATCACTCTCAAAATCATTACAAGGTTTATTATCTTAAAATAGAATGCATTAAAGATTCTGTTACAGAAATAAACACTCACAATTCGCAGCGTTCTTTGCATGCAGCACCATTTAAAAAAACACACACATCAAATAAGTTTACTTTTTTCCATACGAATATCTCAACCTGATTTAAATCAGGGTTCAACCATGGTTTTATCCACATATTATCTGTTCTGTCGACTATATTTATGGTCTATAATCTTACATTCCTATCAAGCTGCTTGTTTTCTTTCACAAACAGTAACCAGTGCCAAGCAACAGATTCCAATGCATACAACATTAGACCAGAATTTAAATGACATCTGTCAGGTTATTTACAGTTTATAGCGACCAGCCTCTAAAACACCTCTACTCTCCTGCATCTACAAACTGGCCCATATTGCATTTTTTCCAACACATTATGTAAAATTTCAAAAACATAACTATATTGTACGTCTCAGAGTCACCTACACTAAAAAAAGATGCAGATGGTTAATTGCCAATTATGGTCAGCTAGTTTACATTTTATTTAAAGTCAGCTCAAATGGGGGTTTACGACAATACTCTTGTTTCTGTCTGGTGACATGCTCACACAGAGGAAAACATTCTTCCCAGGTAATAATGTCTGTGGTTTTTAACAGTTTACACACAGAAACAATCATGAGTTTGCCACAGGCCGTTGAAAATCCCACATACAAAATACAGGATCTGCGGAGCCCAAAAGTGATGGCTGAGGTGAGGTTTAAACGAGCTACACTCAGCTGTCGATCATTGACCCGTTTGAGCCAATCAAAAACGTTTTTCCTCTCCCCAACCGATAAGGTCATTGGTTGAAACCATTGAGACACTGATACTAGGTGGAAGCTCCTCACATTTTTGGTTGAACAAAACCTCACTTCCTCATTACTAGTACTCAGAATGTGATGTCACAATTTAAACTTTGAATTCATCATGTCGGGGCTGTCTTATAAAAGCTCTTCTCCAGATCAGTGGCAAATTGTTAGGCCCTTTTTCATCAGTAAGAAACGAGCTGGAGGACAACCCAGGGAAACAGCACAAGGAGGTGAGACTGTTGGGTCGGAGGGTTAAAGGTCAAAGGTTAAGGGTCAAAAATAAACAAGACATAGGGTTTGGGGAAGGAGGGGACGTACTGTATTCATGTGAAAGGGCGGAGTAGCGATGAAAAGGAGGGGAGTCTACTCCTGCAGGCCAATGCTCTGAGGTTCCAGCAGGACGTTGATGGGAGAACCCAGGCAGGAGAACGCCGAGGCGGGGATCAGGTGGCGGTCGATCAGGTTGTGCTCCAGGTGGAGAGCTTCCAGGTGAGACACCTGGCCATTGCGTGAGTCGCACACTGCGTTCTGGGGGACGTACCTGCATGGATGGATGGGGGAACACATGAGAGCTTCATACACTGAAAGATGGTTTGGATGATTTGTCCTCTCTGTGTTCACTGGAGTTGAGAGGGTAAAGAGAGAGGATGTGAAAGCTAAGGAATGGTGAAGATGAGGGGGAGGAGAGATGGAGGGGGAGGGTTGCAGCGGAAGAGAGAGAGAGAGAGAGAGTCACACCTGATGAGATTGCTGTCAAGCCTCAGTTCCTCCAGGGCCTTGAACCGCGCAAGGCCTGGCGGGAAGGCCTGCAGCTGGTTGTGGTCGAGGTACAGCCTGGTCAGGGAGCGGTGCAGTCCGAGGAAAGAGAAGGCCGTCACCCCGTCGTCCCGCAGGTGGTTGTGGGACAGTCGCAGGGCGTCTAGGCCGGGCTTCATGTGACCGAAAACGTTAGCGGGAACCCGCTGGACCTGGTTACGGTGGAGGGACAGCAAGCGTAGGGTCCGCGGCAACAGGGGAGGAACCCGGAGCAGCTTATTATGGGATAGATCCAGCACCTCCAGCTTCCTGCGACCACACAAAATAATCATCGATTCACCGACAGATCGACGTTGATTCTTCCTCCCCCCAACAGCGGGTCACGTGACTTCTTTCGCAGCTGAGGCCACGACAGCAGTCTCCTCATTTGTCTGCTTTTTAAAGCTGCGCAGTAAATATATGTTCTGCCCTAAACACAATTTCCCATTTTCTTTATTGGCAGCACTCATTTGCAACTCACTGAACTCAACTGCACTGATTAGAGGGTTGGAAAAGATGTCATTCTAAACACAGGCCACAAAAAGGCACTGATACACTCCCTTCCTTTACATGCTAAGCGCTATCTTTCACTTTAATGAGCCATATACGCTCAGATCAGGGCTACGCACAATACGCTGATGGAACATGTAAACGTAAGCAACAGGACTCAGAAGCAAAGGATCACAGGTTCAAATCCGGGTGGGGCATAGCTATTGCAATTCTACAAGGTGGAAATAACATGGATTGGCTTAGTTCATCTGTACAGCGATATAAATTGTTAAAGTGTGATAATGTAACGTGACATGGTTTCTATCTGGTGTGTAAATACAGAGTGAGACATGAGTCAGGTTGAAAGATGAAGCCAACCATTCGATCGTATTGCATTCACACGCTCAGTACCGTGACATGTTTCGTGATGGTACGTGATGCTTTTTATCACCGCAGTCCAGCACTGCGATGTCCCTGACAGGATAAACACACACTGCAGGTCCTTACAGGCTGGATTTACTGCGCTGCGGTCACAGCGTTACAAACAATAATGCGGCAAGTCGCTGAAGGCCCATCACTACATGAAAATGGGATAGACCAATAACTGTGAACTGGACCATAACATATTTATAGGCAAGGAGTGAGGGAATTACTGCTATTGTCTCTAGCTGAGCTGTTAAACAGTGTTCCTGGATCTCGGATGTATTATGGCAACATCTGCTGAGAGCATGAATCTTGGAGACGGTGATTGGCATAAAGATAGGCTTGTTATTTTAGATTCCAGGAGACGGTCTTGTGGGTAAGACTTTAGGACCATGAAATCAGACTGTGTTGAGGTTGTTGGTGAGGTTAGAGTGTTCCAGGGACAGACACACACAAGACAGATGTTGCCCAGAGCTTCAGGCTGTCTGACATGACTTGCTGATCTGAGGTCAGCCCCAAGGAGGTCAAACCACTCCTATCTCCATCTACACACTGATACCAGGTTAGCGCGTTCCCACCCAACAAGGAACTCAAAACAACAAGTATTTAAATTCGGCTGTAAACACTGGTGTGTGCAGTCCAGACCCTGGGGCTGAAATCACAGAGTCGAAGCCCAGACCTTTTCCGCAATGTGGTCGGAGAGCGCAGCGCTAATCTCTCTGTCTATGCTGGAAAACAGGCACTGAGCGCGGTCACCAGCGCTATCGTGTGCGCCCGCGGAGCTCCGGGTCCCCACGGCAACGCTGGTGCTAACACGCTGCTCGCATTCAAAAACATCTGTCGGGAACGCGGAAAAAAATAAACCAGACGGACTCCCCCGCACAGGCTTAGCGATCCTTCCCTCCTTTAATATGGATTTACAAGCAAACTGAATCAGACCTAACAGTTAAATCGCAGAGCACTTACCGCAAAAACCAACCGCGCTCCTGCTGCAACAGTAGCTTCTAATAATCGAGATTGGGAGCAGCTGCTTCAGTTCTGACAAGGCTTAGCGGTTGGCGGCTAAAACGACGGGGGGTTAAACTCCAGTTTGTCTTTAGCTGACCCTCTTTGATCCATGTACTGCATGGCCTGAAGCCCAACTTGACAAATTACACAAATTAGTCAGCAAATGTACATATCCAGTCATGTTTTTAAAAATAAATTTTTCCCCACCCATTTTGAACTATGTCACCAAATCCAGCTACTTCAAAGCTCCCCCACAGACACAACAGGGCACCTATCCATTATTTTTTTAACCAATCAATTTTCATCCTTTTTCAGAGCTGAATTAAACCGTATCAACCCCACCCACCGCAAGCCTCATTCACAGACACTGACTTAGCAGGAAGCGGCTGCACATTTAACTCCTGTAAATAATATGGTGTCTAGCCTTTGCTATTTTTCACAAAGCAGATGTAACACCAATCACATGTTGCCTATCCTGTTGGAGGAAACCCTCAAGTTAACACACGCATATTTCACAAACCTGCAGGCACCGAGCCAGGGGGAGAGCAAACATAACTGGCTCGGATGCTGTTTTCCTATATGTGAGGTTGAGGCTGTTGTTTCCTCACCAATGTGGGCCTCCGGCCATAGCCGGTAATGGTGTGGCTGGGACTTAAGCTCTCACAGAGAGCACTCCTACCAAATATACCGTCACTCCCTTCCCTCCACTCCCTTCCTGGTTATCCAGATGGAAGGTATGACATCTTCCCAGTTATGGGTGGATGGTGGCTACACCTCTCCTGTACAGCACTGAGAATTTGAACTCAGATTGTACTGACTGCCTTGTAGTCATGTTAGTTTTCTGAGTCACAAAACAATAGGATACACTAAATGTACATTAACACATACATTATTTATTCTTAATATGAAAAGAAAATAATTGTAGAAATAGATCCTGGTTGCATCCATTAGTGTAAATTTCAGGGGGTGCTATTGGCTGTCTCGGGATGGATGGGGGGGGCAACTGCACCCAGGCCTGCATGAGGGGGGAGTGATAGCTGGCGAATGAAACATACGATTTTTCTCAGCTCTATGGGGAAGTTTTCTGTTGACTGCAACAGTGCCAGTTTGCATTGGTGAAATTCATTATGAGAGTGGGGTATGTGATATACTGTGAACACAAAGAAATATAAACCAGATACAGTTCTAGAAGTGGCAGGCGTTTGATGTCTGAACTATATATGCCTAAACATTTTACGTGTTTCTATATCTGTTTCACTGTTATAATTGTTTTTTTTTTTTTTTTAAACTCCAGACTGGCAGTCTATCAGTTTTAAATTCAACCTTTTTCTTTTTTATTCTACTAAATCGCCCTCTTGTGGCCATTTAAAAAAATAAATAAAATACCAAAAACGGGAAAATAAATCTGTCATAGCATGAAAAGAATTTCTGTAAATAGAACTTTGAAGCTTTAGACTTGATGGAGAATACAGTGTTAAATGTCTACTGTTAATAAATGTGTAATGGAACAATTAATATAATCATCAAAATCAACACTGTCGACATATAAGTTATTGATGAATACAGATGTGTAGTACAGTATATGAAGCTGTGTCAATGGATGACAGTAAATTCCTTGAGGATGAGTGTCTGCTAAATATAGACTTCGTACAATAGCATACCAGACAATGAGATTAAGAATACTAGACTGCGACTGTATTCGATCTGAATCTTGACCACAGCCTGACCTCATTATAACCACAGTGTAACTGCAGGCCGACCGCACTGGTTTTTGACTCACTTCAGGTGCTTCCAGGCTTTCGGGGAGATTCGGTCATCCCGGATATGGTTGCTGCTGAGGTCCAGGGCCCTGAGTTTGCCACTCTTGTTCAGCACCCCGTCCGGCACCTGCTCCAGTTTGTTCTCTGAGAGACGCAGCTCCTGAAAGCCACAGGCACAGGTGAGCGTGTTCCTGTGTGAATTCCTCATCACTGATTCCATCTATATAAAACCTAAAATCCACCAATAATAGTTATGTCCAGCCTCCTTCAGTTCCCACAAACTACCTTGTCAATTACAAAACAGCAGATGTGAAAATTCACAGTGTAGTCTTCTGTATAAAATTATTGCATTTTCAGTTGGCCTGCCTTATCCACGGGTTTGGCATCTGCAGTATATTAAATATTAAATATTGTCAAAAAAGAACTTTTGAAATTCCTACACACAGCGTATGCTAGAATACTGTAGTCAGTATGATTTACGTGGGTTTTAGCAGTTCTTAGTAGTACATATAAGTGGGGTTTCGAGTTATGAACACATACAGGGTAAAATTACATCATTATAAATGTTCATTTTAAGTGTCCTGAGCATCCTCCGTTTTTGCACATCCACGGGGGTCCTGGTACCATATACCCGCGGATGAGGTGGGCCGACAGTACAATCATGACATTTTTTGGGGACTCGAACCCCTAGTCTAAGTGCCCGCACCTGCTTCCCAGATTAATGTTTTTCTGCTTGAGCCTCCCTGAGACACAAGCACAGTGGCAGTGTCAAACGAACACTGCAGTATCACCCACAAACTCCAGCTAATCAGCTGTACGTGTTTTGTGGCACTGGCTGTGCTAAACAGAGTGCTTCCATTATAATAAAGTAATTGAGACCTCTCATGATTAATTCATTGCACGAGTCGGAATTGTGACTGCTATTGATATTTGAGTAGCTGTGCAGCCCCAGGTTGCCATGGTAGTTGTGCTCCCCAGCGTGAGCGGGGTTCCGCACCTGAAGGGAGGGGGGCAGTCCGAGCGGGATGGAGCGCAGCTTGTTGTCGTCCAGATTGAGGAAGAGGAGGCGTCGGAGTGGCCGGAATGCTTCGGGAGCGATGCTTCCTTCCAGGAAGTGATTATCCTCCAGCTCCAACCTCAGAAGCTTGGACAGACCTGAGAACAGCCAAATGCAGATCCCTGGCTGAGTCTCCAATGTGATTAAAACAACCTGGACTGACCTGGGAATAGCCGTCAGTGATTTGACATGTGTGAAAATTGAAGATGTCTGCCAGTTATCACAACACATTATTATGACTTCATGTATTATAATATGTACATTATTATAACTTTATTTAAAATTTGAATACCTATTTAAATACTTAATGCTACACTTAAATACTGGTGACTATTATACTAATATAATGTGTCATTCATAGATTGTTATGTGTCCCTTGTCCAAAAGGGGGCAGCAGAATACAACAGGAGATATGCACCAGGTACACAACAAGGTTGAGAAAATAAATACCCACAATGCATAATATTTGTACAATCTGTGGTAATCTCCATTTTTCTTGTTTCCGTTTAATGCGTTTTTGCATCAGTGTTTGGTATTAATGAAACATACTATGGGTCTATGCCCCACTTATACTACTAAAGCACTACACATTTTTCGGTACTTGAAATTCTTCTAGTTTCAGGAAATGACAAGATAATAACGAAGCTCCGTGGTTAAAACCCATGTTGAATCACCCAACTTATCATTCAAACTAGAAAAATGAATCTGTTCAAGCAAAAAATCATACTCCTGAGGGCGCTAGCGCATACCTGCGAAGCTTTTCGGCGTTAAAGTGATGATCTTGTTGTCGTTCAGTTTCAGCTCCTCCAGGGACGGCGGCAGGAGTGGGATTTTAGTCAGGTCGTTCCCATCCAGGTTAAGTCTCTTCAGTTTTGTCAGGCCCTGTGAGAAACCAAGGCAGCATAAAACACAATAATATATGAAACATTTATGGAATATAAGAGTATCATGGTGAAGATTACAGATTAAAGGCTAGATCTCCCATATACACGTTGTGGTTTAAAGGTGTTAGCTCCTGCAGGTGATAAGCGCACCTAAATCTGCTCTCTGTGTTCTCCTACACTCCCTAGATTCAGTATATCTGAGGTGCTGTGTTTTACTAAGCGGCTGGAATTTCCAGCATGGCCCACTGAAAGAAAGCTGGCCGAAGCACATGGTTTTTCTGTCCTCAGAAGCACATTTCAGAGCCGAGGGCTTGGCCTTACAAAGACCTCACACGGCAATATGAACAGTGGGAATGCGACCCGAAACTGGAGGGGCACTTTATGATGCGGTTTTGTCTGTTGACTGATGATATTTTCATATTTATTTTGAGCTCATAGGTATGTCACATTGGCTCTGTGAGCAGTGGGTTCTGCCATAGTATGAGGGTATCTGGACCCAGGTGTGTGTGTGTGTGTGTGTGTGTGTGTGTGTGTGTGTGTGTGTGTGTGTGTGTGTGTGTGTGTGTGTGTGTGTGTGTGTGTGTGTGTGTGTGTGTGTGCGTGAGAAGCATTGACTCTTGGTTTTACCCTGAACAGGTCTGGGGGCAGTGAAGAGTCGCTCAGCACATTCTTACTGAGGTCCAGCCACTCCAGGTTGGGGAGGCCAGCCAGGCCATCAGGGGGAATATGCTTGATCTTGTTCTCTGGGCAGAAGAGACAACAGCCAATCAATGTGCAGCATCCACCTCAGATACATGTATCTCCATCCAATCAGGCCACAGAAAGACATTGTCATGGGTACCAACCATAGGAATGAAACCATGTCCTGATCCCTCTATTGACAGGTAAACAAAGGGCTTTACAGTCTTATGACCCCAACTGATATAGTCTTGTGCACTCAGAACCAGCACTTGAATACAGAATTCTGATCCATAACTTTAATCTTAAACTCCACAGTAACAGTATCCATAAATTTGATCTCACACTATTCTACAATAGTATTCTATTACAGCTAATCCCATACTTCAGTCTAACACTCTAATATTGTAGTCTACCGCAGTGTTCTAATCCCACATTCCAACACTCTAATATACCATATAATACAGTTATATATAGCTTATAATACTGCACTCTTGAATAGCGTTCTATAGCTTATAATAAAGCACTTATATAGCATTCTAATATAGCACTTTGATTGCACCTCCAAACCCACTCACTTGATAGGGAGAGCACTTTGATGTTGGGGTCGGTGAGGATGGGCATGTGGGTCAGTCCAGCCTTCCTGCAGGCTATCACAGACTCAGACAGCAGGCAGCCAATGGGGATGGTATCTGTTACACCCCGCCCCTCCGCAGGCATGTCAGAGGGGTGCTCTCCAGCAGCAGCATCAGTGACATTAACATCTTCACCATCCTCCTCCTCCTCACCATCATCATCGTCATCGTCGTCATCATCGTCCTTGTCATCATCATCAACATCATCATCATCATCATCATCATCATCTCATCATCATCATCTCATCATCATCATCCTCATCCTCATCATCTTCATCTTCGTCATCACCACCATCAATTACAAGCTCTGGTCTGTCAGTCTCAACCTCCCCCTCTTCCTCTGTCACAGTCAAATTCCCTTCCCCCCCTCCCTCTACCAAAGACGTCCTCTCCACCACCTCCTCCTTCTCTTTCTCCTCCTCCCTGTCCGCTCTCGTTACGCGTCTCACCGCAACAGCCGACAGCGTCTCTGCCAGCTGCCAGACAGATTCACACGGACAGTGAGAACTTCTCGCCTCCTCACCAACAAAAACCAGCAAATATTAAACTGAACGAGATATAAATGTTTATTCGTAATTTTTCAATTTTAAAAATGTGTTCATTAACATTAGTTTTTGCAAACGAGTTAATTAATCAATTTTATATTATAATTATACTAAAATTCATTTTATGTCACGACTTGGTTAAATGTTAAAGTCTGATTGGTTGCGAGGGTGCTGATTTTCAAAAGTTGCTCAGAGAAACATAAAAGTGCAATGCACTCTCTGTTTTTCTGTGAATATTTGTTTTACTCATGAAAATAACCACAAAAAGCTAAGAAGTTAACATGCACCATGGCAATTTTGTTAAATTGCATGTGGGTGTTTTGTTGCACGTTCAGCTAATGAATAAGTAGTATAAGCCACAGGAATGTAAAGGAAAATACTTTTAAACAAACCTTAAACCTTGGTTTGCCACAGCACTGCCATCATATCGCCCTATGGAGGTATGATGTTTGATTTATTTCATAGCTAAGCGTTTCATAATGTATTGCTTACATAATAAATTGGCTCTAATGAGGTTGAGACATGAACTAAAGCAAAACGAGTATCTGGCCCTCTTCTGTCAGAATTTCAGCATGTGTTAATCATTCAGTCGATCCATCCTCATCCCATCAACCCAGTCAATCTGTCAGCTGCTCTTTCTACCAATCAGTCAATCAATCGCACAAACAATTGATCAGTCGGTTAGTCAATCAATCGATTAATCGGCAAATCGATAAGTCGGTCAGGCAAAGCCCTGGATCACTCACCGCTTTGGATTGGGCTGAGTTCAGCATCCTCCTGGGCGGGGTGCGAATCAGAATCTTGACCTTGGGACTGAGAGAGGGAGGTCTGCGTCCAGCTGAGAGGTCAGGGGTCAAAGGTCAGATGAGGGCTCTGACATAGATTCTCAGCAGTAAGCAGAATGTCATCTCCAGCATGCTATGATTGAAATGTCGGCTGCTGTACCTTTGCTGGGACAGTGGACAGGCTTGCAGTTGACCTCTCCTTTCTCACAGCGACAGACCGAGCAAGGTTCTGTAGACCACTGCGCCCCTTCGAGGAGAGAAAGACCACCAACCACACACTGCTTGCTGCCAGCCCCACTGCCACGCCCTACAATACACACACACAAACACACACACACACACAGATATCAGCACATATATTCACACTATCCACTGTATATGCACATAAACACACAGATAGAACACGCACACACACACATACACACACAAGTAGCAGCAAACATATGAACACACAATCAAGTCCTTGTAAAAAGTTGAAAACTGTACTAAACACAAACACACATAAGCAAGGCAACATTGTCCTCACAAACGTAACGAAAAAAAGTACACATACTTTCACAACACTATACACACCGACACTCACACTCACATATAGACACACAGTGCATCACGTTTTACATGCACACAACAGATGTCCATGCATATTTTTCAATAAAAATCCACACTGAGACACAGGTTCATAGTTCACAGGTGGTACAAAACCAAAGATGAAGCAAATCACCACTTCAAACTATCGTCACCTCCCAATGCTTCTGTCCTCATGGCCTCAGCCGAAAAGAGACCCTTACCTAGAACTGGGACTCCATCCCGCACAGGTGCTTCACCTTTAAAAGCAGCCAGGCTCCGGGAAATCTTCGTCTTCTGTGCCTTCCTCCCCTGCAGCGCCCCCTCCGCGAGACAGAGCGCCGCGCAGAGAGACAGAGACAGCAGCACAGTCGAGTACATGGCACCGCCGAACACCTTCAGTTCACAGCTCTGCCATCCCAGCCCTGGCGCTGCCTTAAATCCCCGCAAACCCCCCACCCCACCCCACCCTTCTCTCCAACCCCCTCGCCACGGGAGGGGCGGGCATGGAGCAGGAGGGGGAGAGAAAACACCTCCAACAAAGACCCTCTTTCATTCCAGCAAAAACCCCAGAGCAGGGAGGAGGGACCCTGCAGGAAGGGTAGCGGGACGGCGGCCCTTTTCCTAGGGCGTGATACCAAAATCGGGGGTGACAACGGTAGCCAAATCGCCCGGACCGGAAACGTCTCATTTAGCAACATGAGGGACACCACACAGAACCGCACGGTGGTGGAAGACTACAGGAAAAACTTCCCTCTGTCCTAAAATGGTAATTGTGGGGTCATACCACTGTGTTTTGTGTAGAGGGGTAATGGTGGTGGTACAAAATAGCACAGAGAGACCCCCCCCCTCACCCACCCACAACATAGGAGCCCAATGCAGGATTAATGGATTCCTCACCACTGAAACACAGAGACCACACCCCTAATAGGTGACATCACCCGACCACACTTACAGAGCGGAGACCAATTCCTATGACAATGACACCAATGTATGCTGGGTATTAAGCTCCCCTATGCTCTTTAACACTAGTTAAACACAGTTTCGTGCCACTAAAACCAACTTCCTAGAACGAACCACAATACAGAAGCAATGACCCCAATACCCTCCTAACACCCACGCTGGAGAATTAAATTCACGCCCACATATTATTTTTCACTAAATGACAAAAATAAAAAAATGGAAAACATAGCTTGTGTCGCTGTTTTCTATTATCAGCACATATCCTGTTTATGAAATATAAATAAGGTATAGAGCAGGGGAAGAGGGCAGTATTTGAGTTTGTAAATATTGGGCCTTCCCTCTCCTTCCTGGCCAGTGAGTGTGACTCATGGGGAAATAGGCCATGTCTGTCAGTCATTCATGGTTTGGACACAGTCATATTGAGTAACACTCCAACATCCAACCACACCGATGTTATCAGGGCCCCGTTTCAGTGCGGGTGGTAGACTGTTTAGGATGGGTTTAGGTGCCAGTACTGAGTTCTGTATTATTTTTCTCGACAAGATGTTCATTTCTTTACTCCCATAGGAACACATGTTTCCTGTAAACAGGCGATTAAGTCAATTATCGCCCTCAGGAACATTAAGCTCGTTTAAGCGAACAGCGTTAACAAATGATCAAACATAAAGCTCCAATCATAGATGCTAATTCTGGTGTCTTAGTGTGCACTTCCATGTACTGTATCTATTAACTGTATTTGTATATAGATTATAATAGAACTTCATTGTCCATGTGAAGGAGAGGAAATTTGTCTTTGGCATAATCAGAACCGACAGAAATACGGCCACAATGTAAATCAATTCACATATATGGTGTAAAGTTCATCCACTGCCATCAAACTGCTTTTGCATTTCCTCAGTATTGACAGTTAGTGTCAATGTTTAGCTCCATTTAAGAACAGAACAAAGTATTGACCTCACTTCAATACATATATTTATATTTGTCTATATATGTCTATATGTGTCTATATATGTCAGTTTGTTACACCTGGTTGCAGTTGTGGCCACCCTCCCTGTCCCATTCTGCGGTCTTGAGCGTGAGATCCTTTGGGCTAGATGGCTGTTCGGTTCACACAGCCTCTGCAGAGGCACCCAGCCACCCAGAGGATTCGCTTAAGAGCGGGGAGGTAACACATCATCCACCCAATTAAAAATGCACTTTCCCTAGGGAACTATATGATGAAGGCCTGGATAAAATCTTGTGCATGATACCGTCGAGGGTTTGACTGGAAGCCAAAAGGTTGTTGATTCAATCCTTCAATCCCAAATACATGTTTTCCTGGTGCTCGATCTTTAATTTAATGACATTTGATACAGGCATAATTATCATTTTGCTGGCTGACACATGATATTACTAAAATGACAGACTGAGAGCATTCTGCCAGAACCCTGACAGACTGCAGTTGATGGCTGATAAAGTCGGCTGGCTAGCTCTCACTCCTTTGAACTGATTGCCAGGGAAATACTGAATTGAATTCCTTTCTGAGTATCGTGTTTGTTGAAACTTGTTTCAGTAAGCATGACAGCTCACACTAGCTAGAAAATAATGCATCTATCCGAGCAGATAGCGGCTTGCTAATGATATCAAGTTGGCTGACTATCTTATTAGCACCAAAAAGCTTGTTCAAACAACCGATCTAGATTTGTCAACTGTTAGCTGGTTGGACTTACCGATGTCAAGTTCATCTCTTGTACGATGAATTACAGTAACTTTCATGATGAATACTGTTGCTACAAATCAGTGTGGTGGAAGTTCAACTTGAAATCTGAATACACAGATAACGTCAAGTTGCATGTCAATGGACAATGTAAGGATAAAGACCAGTGGGGAATTGGTATGTTCCTCTGGAAAAACTGGATCGTCCATAATTAAATGTTTTTTTACACTAGAATATGATAAATGGGTGGTCAGTTCAAATGCTTCTACGTGAAAGTTTAAACTTTCTTGAAAAAAACATGAAAAAAACCTTGACATGAAAGATCCATCTGTATCAACTGTGAAAATGTTGAATTATTATCATTTACTATATTATCATAGATGAAAATTCTTAAGAGTGAATATATGCTCACTCAGTTGATTCTTACATGGACAAATTCTCGTTCCCTCCCTTGTTTTCGCCCTATGTTACCCAACGTATTTCTGTCCAAATATTTATTTAACCCTGATACGGTTTACTGTGAATTACGTGACAGATACGATTGTAGCACAGTTGTTCAACAGTATGTGTTACATGCTACAGAGAAAAATATGCCAGTAGTTTTTGGAGGGAGGGAGGGAGGGAGGGGTGTGTTTCGCTCAGCCCCGTGGGACTGCTGTTTGGGACGAGGGCCAGTAATGTGATTTTAAATGTCAGCAGTACGCAGCCTGCGTGTTTTCATAAGTCTGGAATTCGTGAAGGTAAATAAAGAGGACTGCTCCAGGCAGAGAGGGCCTTGTGAGGACATTCAGTTCACCTGCCTCTCCGGTATCGATGAAAACAAAGCCAACGACGGACTCGTAAAACTCACAGTTTGGTGAAAATGTTGCCTATGGAGTGGGATGCAATGCTTTGGTGCCAGGCCTGTCAAATCGCTGATCTTAAGGCCAGCAGAACATTTTCCGACACCCTGTGCACCGCGGTGAGATACCTCGACCTGAGGTGTAACTACATGCATACATACACAAGTGCGGTGGCCTGTTAGGTCGATGTTACGCAACACCTGGCATTGCTTAAAGGCTCTTTGCTTCATGCACCCATTCCCTGCCAATTTAGTCATCTGTGTTTAATATAGTGCTGCTCCTTCCAGGGTTTAAGAATGATCAAATAAAAACTACCCTGAGCAAATATTTTCAAAGAAAGATTTTAAATTTTCTTGTAATAAATGCAGAATTATCAAGAGAGGTCTTGATTTTTCATATAGAATAACTATCATAAATATAACACAGGAAAGGTGACATAGTTTGTCATTGGGCCTGTTTGAGGATCTTGATTATCACCCCTTCTTTACTTCATCAAATAAAAAAGAACAGTCATACCCCCAGTTTGGGTGGAGTAAGCGGAGCCACATTGCATTCTGGGTAGTGTAGGCCTAAGCTTAACTCCAATCTTCACATAGTAAGGCAATGGTCAGCACCAGCGCTCTCACAATGCAAGCTGTTCAGTGACCCAATCACATGGCTTCTTCTAAAATTAATATCACCACTTGTACACAATACTAGCAAGGCATAGATGGAAAACGATGTTCTCTAAAACCGGTGAATTGGGTGAGAGGTTGTTCTTCCGTCATTTTGCTTGAAGTCCCAGAGGCGCGTGTCTTCAGATACGCAGACTGACACATGAATGTTTATGTGGAGAGAGGTTTGTTTAAGAGTCTATTTACGTTGAGCACCTGACCAGAGTCACCTCAGCAATAACTCATTCACAATTCTCTGCTATTTCAGTTAACCGTTGTGTGGGAGTCCCACTTCTATGGTTTAGTAAATTTGGCCAGACAGACAAGATGGTCGGGTTGGCCATGTTACCGGGACGTGTGTGATTTTATATTTATGTTTTAAGTTTTTTTATCATAAGCTGAGGCTCAATATGGACTAGTGATACATTCTCTTTTGAAGTAGTTGCACAGACTATTTACTTTTTAAAAATTAGCATTCAGTCTATAAATACAGATATAATTTTTATAACCCTCCTATCCCATTGCATAATTAGTCTCATTTGTGGATTTGAGGCCAGACATGTTCCATTTTAGCTCTACACTGACCTGGGTGTCTGCAGCCTAGTGCACCAAGAGCGTTACTTATCACTGTCATGTAACCTCATTTATTAAAATAAAATAACTTAACATAAACACTGTCACTGTCATATTTATATAAATATACTTTTTGTATGAACTGTCCAGTTCTAATGCAATTGAATATATATCTATAACCAGTATTGGCCCATACTTTTTTGGACTTTGCCCCTTTCTCCCACCTACCCACTCAACCAGAATTTATTATACCACCATAGGGTGAAGTTTACTCAAGAGAGTCACAGACTAAAGAGGGAGCAGCTGCTCACATAGCTATCTCCAATTCACATGTCAAACAAGCTTGTCTTTATTAATTGTTTTAGTATTACAGATATATCACCAATTATCCATTGATTATTTTGACAATGGAGCATGAAGTCAACATATACTTGGTTCACATATTTGTAGTTGACCAGCTGGCCAGGAGAGGCTGCTAGAGAGCACTGAGACTGGTTGCCTTGCCCATGTGAACTTCCAGCTAGAGCCAGTAACAATGAAGTAACACCCAGTCACAGGACTCACAGCTGTATCCCGAGGCCCACCCACTGACCTCCTGAATGCAACCTAAATTTACTCTATGGTATCTCACCTGTTTTAGGCTAATAATGGGGAAAAATCCTCTTCCTTAATCAGTTTGTTCATCAGTACAACAACAGGATAATGTCTTTTAACATAACATTCTGTGTATGTTAAAAGAGAAACACTTTAAGGTAGTTCCAATATGTTGTGGTGCACCGTGACTATGTTCTTTTTGAACTGTGGGTACATAACCAGCATAGGGCACTTACCCAATGCAGACAAGATGAAATCTGCTTAACCAGGCTTATAAACAAAGCTATGAGTCAATAAAATAGCCTTGATAAAGAATAGGACATATAAAGTAGCTAATGCATTTTTGAGGTAGCACACCTGGTTCAAACTGTGGGTAGAGAGGTATAGAAATACACAGTCACCGGATAGCGGAGCGAATGAGTGTGCATTCACACCTCTGTGTTTTCGCACCCCTTTCATAGAAGAGCTGTCCACTTCATAGAACTGAACAGGAAATGCCAGTTTGAAGGTAAGGTTTGGGTATTGAAGGTACCACCACAGCTGCGACTCACAGTCATCGAGAGAAACACACGCACACTCACACATATTCACCGTACACACATATGCTTGCATACACACACACACAGACATTGTTATTGACATCCATCACTCTGTGTGCTCACACACATACGCACATAAACATACACCCAAACCTCCAAAACACACATGCATTCAGACACTACGTCCAGCTGTATATTATTAAATAAAGACAGATAAAAGGATCATGATTCTTAATTTAGTTTAATCATCACTCAGTAGGCTGTAGCAACAGGAACGCAGGAGTGACAAAGTTTCACGTCAGAAAACATCTGATCATCAAACCTTCTGAGTAGTTTTACCTATGGACCTTCAAAAGCTAATGTGGGGTCATTTTAAACCAGAAAAGTGGACAGGTCAAAGGTCAGAGGTTAAAGGTTAAAGGGTAGAAACACATGGATGGATATACACACTGTCACAGGGACTGAACTTGTATGATGGTGTGTCTCCAAAGACAGCCCAGCAGAAGAGTTAGAGAAGAAAAACATCAATCGTTGGGCAGTAACTACAATATAATTCTCCTAAACCTTATCGAAAGCTGCCGCACAGAGGGGAGTTTCAAACACACATGCAAGGGTTCAGGGAGGTCAGAGGCTATTGATATTTGATATTTGTCAACACACCAAAAAAAGGAATGATTCGTTTATGTGGCTTTCACACTTAGTTCATTTAGACAGGCATTTTTCCTGAATCTGAGTACATTTGCAGTATAAACATGATCTGTTTGAATATGAAACCAGAAAAAAACAACACATCAAAGGAAGTTTGTTTGTACAAGGTGGTCTCACGCCAACTGAACTGAGTCTCAATACCAACGGTCAGGGGTTGCCAATTAATCAAGTAGTCTGGCCACTAGTGGGCGCTGTGGCCATGGAGCAGCAAGCAAAGGTCAAGTGATTACACTTTATTCGGCTAGAGCCGCAAACATGCAGCAGGACAAAATCAGACCGTACCATTTCAATACATGTGGTCCAACATGTTTGCACACACTCACATGGTTACCTGTCGGTGATATAATTCTATGAATACAATTTACACTGATGCACATAACCCCTCTCTAGAATTAATGTTACTTATGAGAAACAATAACTAGTTGACTACTTTTTGAAATGACGAATGACTAGTAAAATCAGCAGTTTTGCGACTCCTACTACCCACTTGATGAGAGTCAAATTGAACCAATCCGCTGTGATTCCATGCGAGACAGTGGACGCACACGCAAAGGACAAATATGATGTGACGCTCCAACTTCAGCGGAACACTGTTTGGTATTGATATGTTTCAACCTCATTTATTTTGACCGATGTGACTTTGCATATACTGTAGTTACAACCTTAAAGATCAGAAAACAGTAGCAATTAGCTTATTTAGCAGCCACAATCAATGAAAACAGAGTTTACATAGAAAGCATCCTTCTTGTAGTGGCTGTTATTCTTGAAAATCTTCCGTTATGCACCTTGGCAACACTTATTTGCCATGCTCTATGTTTTGGTGATAGCACCAAGTAAGTGTTAGCAAAACCAGTAACACAGTCAAAGTGTTTGTTCACGTCTATATGCAAGTTGACATGCAAGTTTATGAGTTGAAAGTTATTTTATCACACAAAACAATTTTTATATACTGTGAAATGAAACCACTGATGATACAAAAGGTAAAACGATAATGACAAATGCACTCTGGTTTGGACTCCAGAAAAACAAACTACATGTGAATGAAATGCCAAACCAGGCCTAGGAGATTTGATTAAGAGGTGAAACTCCGCCCACACCTCTGAGGTCACAACAGAGCCCCTCCCCCCAACTCCATCCATGCTGAATACATGAATTTGGGCGCTGACACACAGGAAAATGGCAGACTCATACACACATAGGAGTCCATGGTTCATTCTTTTTTTTTTTTTTGGACGAATTTCACTGAGTGGGAGCAATGCTTACTGTTATACAGAAATGCAGAGAAACACATACATCCAACCTTTCTTATTTATTGAGAATTAAAAAATTAAATACTGTGAAAAATAGCCAATATACAAACACATCAGTTTCAGTAGGAATTTATTCAAGATAATGTCAATAAGACAGGGGTATATACTATTGGTTGATGTACTGCTTCATCAAAATGCATTCCGTCAAAAGTTACTTTTGACCGACGTTGGGGCTGGATTTTTGTGGACTGGACTCTGGTTGTTGCTGTCCTACAGCAACGCAATGCTCCCTTTGAAAAGCCCTTGTCCGGTTGCGTTTTCAACGCTTCTGGAATTTCTGTGTGAGGTATATGAGCCTTTATCAATTTTTATGCGGCAGAAAGGCCAAGAAACATTTATTTTATACGTCAAATCTATTTTGCTTGATTTATTCGAATGGTTCAAATCGGAATGGAGGAAATGTATACTGCCACACAGTGGGCAGGCTGGAATGTTCCCTCTGTGAGACTGAAATGAATGGTAGCCTTAAAGGGGAGGTGATGTGATAATAGCTTTAACTATACAGTGTTATGATGCAGGTTTATGATGTCACTGCACCTCCCTTTAACCCTGCCACAGCTGGATCTATTTTCACAGGAGTGGAGGGGAGGGGGAATTAACTACTGAGACCAGGTAGAGAACAGCGCTGACAGCAGCCTAGAGGAGGAGGAGGTTTGAGAGGGGGGGTTTTGGGGGACGGCGGTTAGCATTAGCGTCCCCCTCAGTTGGCGAAGGTGGACTTGACGGTGGCCACGATGTTCTTGGCGCTGATGCCGTACAGGTCCAGCAGCTCCTGTGGCTTCCCGCTCTTCGGGACCCCGCTGACGGCCAATCGCTGCACGACGATGCCAGGCTCCGCCCCCAGGGCTGCACATACCGCTTCGCCGAGCCCACCTGCAGAGAGAGAGTGAGATCAGCAAACAAGCTCACCCATTTAAGAAAGATTAAAAGTACAAACACTGTGACAAAGTATATATTATATTACACTGTACATGCATTTATGTATGGACAATTTGAATTAGGAAAAGAGAAGAGGGACAGTGAGTGAGAAGATGCAAAGAGGGAAAATAAGACAGAGACAATAGGCTGAAATAGCGAACGTCAGCAAAATGTGACAGAATTACAGAATTTGGACAGAGACAGCACCATGTGAGAGAGAGAGTGTGGTGTGACAGAGAGAGACAGCACCATGTGACAGAGGGACAGTGCGGTGTGACAGAGAATGACAGCACTTTGTGACAGAGGGACAGTTCAGTGTGACAGAGAGCCAGTGTGGTGTGACAGAGTGAAAGGCCGTGCTCGTCTCACCCTCTTTGTAGTGGTCCTCCACAGTGATGACTCTGCCCCCTGTCGCCCTGGCGTTGAAGAGGATGGTCTCTGCGTCCAGAGGCTTGATGGTGAAGGGGTCAATGACCCGGATATTCACCCCTGGGGAGAGCAGAGAGGGTCAGAGAGGCACAGTGCTAAGTATTGGGCAGAAGTGAAACAGGCCTGACCATAACCCTTATCTTAATCCTAACCTTTACCCTAAAACTAACCCTAACCCTTGAACTAACCATTACCTTTACCCAAACCCTAACCTTTATTCTAACCCTAACCCTTATCCCTGAACTTTATCCTAACCTATCCCAAAACCCTATCCTAACCCTATCCTCACCCCTAACCTTAATCCTTACCCTAACTCTTATCCTAATCAAATTCTGCCTACTTAAGCTTGTGGTAAACCCTAAAAACCTTAAACCTTAAAACCTAACCCTAACCATAAACCCTCACCCTAAATCTAACCTGAACCACAACCCTAACCGTAAAAATAACCAGAACCAAAACCTCTTACCCGAACCCCAGGAACCCTAACCCTAACCTCAACCCCAACCCGAACCCCTACAATTAACTGGGAAGATTAAACAAAAGCACACAGGAATTCCACCTAGGAGGGACTTAATTCTGCCGACTCAAAGCCACCGGTACACTGAAGGTGAGTCCACAGCACATACAGGGAAACATCTGGCACTCAACCACATTGAAGGCAATCTGAGCACAGGTGGAAGTGTTTATATAATTTATAACCAAGATGCAAGACACTGGGGCTCACCTTCTCTGGCCAGCTGGTCGGCCGCCGCCAGCGCCTCGTGCAGGGTCACTCCGGCCCCGATGACCGTCACTCTGTCGCTGTCCGAGTGCCGGACCACCTGCCCCATGTAGAAGACTGAAAGCGTTAGACCATGGGCGAGTATGTGCAAGGGCGCGGTGTGGTGCCCACCCCTTGCCCGCCCCATCGGACCCCATCCCTGCCCCTCACCTTGGCCTGGCCGACTACAAACTTCTCCTCAGGGGAGTAGATGACCTGTGTGTCTGGGCGGCTGGTCCTGATGAAGCAGATTCCCTGGAGGTGGAAGAAGAGAATCAACCAACGGACCCCACGCTCACAAACATACATGTATATAAACGCACACACTCACATATATATATATATATATACAGTACACAGTATATAATACATACATGTTAATGCATGCACACACACAAACACATATTTAGATACACACACACACATACATACATATATACATACATAAGGGGCCTCACTCACATATACATACATCATCAGAAAAACACACACACATATACATACATACCAAAACACACACACGTACACCACCCTATGGAGGAAAACCACCACAGGCACTGACCTGTGTGTTTGCAGCCAGCTCCACGGCCCTCTCAGTGGAGACCCCATCTGAGGGGTAGAAGACGGTGCAGGTGGGGATTGCCCTGAACATGGCCAGGTCCTCCAGGGCCATCTGCGATGGGCCGTCCTCCCCTGAACACAGGACCATGTATCAGCCAATCAGACACAGCGCCAAATATCAGCCAATCAAATGCAGGGCCACATATTAGCCAGTAAAACACAGGTCCATGCACAGACTGATCAAAAAAACTGCACCAACCGATAACAACACAGCACCTCCCACTGGCCAATAAATGACTGGGCTATTACAGCTCTGAAAAGGTGTGGTTTTGGTCTGTGGTGGAATGTAGGTATGTGTGTGTGAATGAATGTATGAATGAGCATGTGTACGGGGTCGTGTGTGTCGCACATTTGTCCCTTTCATGACTTATTTTCTCACCGATAGAGACACCGCAGTGGGAGCCAACCAGGTTGACGTTGGACTGGGAGATGGCCGCCATGCGGATCTGGTCATAGGCCCGCGAGAAGAAGGCCGCGAACGTGCTGGCGAAAGCGACCGTGCGATCTCGCGTTGCGCACCCAATCGCCACGCTCACCTGAAGAGCAAAGCGGACGGTTAGGGTACAACTGAGGTGCACCCTTGAGGAAGAAAACGATAACTCTGTATGCTCAGGCATCCAAACCACATTTAAGCCAATCAGCTTTCATAACTATGCGTGACATGTTACTCACAACCAATCAGCTTGCTTGATTATTTATAGGAGACTGAGCAAGTATCCAATGGGAAAGGTTCAAAATAATGTGCTGCATAAAGGGCTTTTAGCCACAGCTAATCTGCAACACCTCTCCTAGCTGAGGCTTTTGAAAAAAAACATTGTGGAATGCATTGTGAGACACTACAGTGAATAGTCTGAGTTTGAAATGCGAATGAGTCGTCTCCTCCTCTTCCTCACCATGTTCTGCTCGGCGATGAAGCACTCGATGTAGCGGTTGGGATGAGACTTTTTGAAGGTCTCAGAGAAGGTGGAGTTCTTGGTGTCCCCGTCCAGAGCCACAACCCTGGAGCACCCCTGACCCAGCCGAGCCAGGGCGACTCCGTACGCCCGCCGAGTGGCGATCTGTCCCACAAAACACACACACATGCATTAAACAGGTTCATTTTAATTCAGCGTAGTTGATTTACGTTTCTAATTTAGCAACCTCAGCTTGATCTCTGAGAAAAAAATATGAATTTGAATTGAATTAAAAACAATTCATAGTGTCATAGTGCTTGTTGAGATATGGTATTATTTCTAATAGTTCAACTATTGCAGTAAATACATCCACTGGCTCATTTAATACAGTTAATATGGTAAAAACGCCATCTTGTGGAATATGTGGTTGTTGAGTTACAAAATGCATGTGTGTGCAGCAATGTCAATAACCTGACTCTGTGTGAGTAAAATCAATTATAACATTTCTTTTGTATCAAATGAATTAGCATTGCTAACCAGCTAGCCCAGGAGGAACCAGGAAGCTGTGAGTAGTTTAGGAGGCAGCTGGACAGGTGACTCACCTTGTCCCCCATTTTGTAGGCGGGCGGGGTGGGCAGGCGTATGGGGGACAGGTCGAGGCGGGGGGCGTCCTCGTTCGGCTGTTCTGGGTACAGCGGCTTGTTGGTCTGGATCAGCGCCTGCAGGGCGGACACCACGGCCTCCTCGCGGTCCTTGGGAATGGGCTTGCCGTGCCAGTTGTCCTCATTCTCAATCCCTGCGGAGGGAGAAGACCAGCCATGTGACATGAGCCTATGCACCTGCCTGCCACTAGGGGGAGACAGTCTTCACTAAAGAGATCATCAGTCCCCCATCTTCCTATCAACTTCACCCAGAAACAAACTGGAAAAGAAAGTTACCGCTGTATTTATTGAACAAATGTTAAACTGTGTGAGCAAAACCTTCAACACGCCAAAATGAGAAAACATTTTCCCTTTGTGACAGACTCTTATAACATCCTCTTTAAATCTTTAAAAAGTTTTGGTTCACCAAAAAAAAAAGATTTGACCTCCTTAGATGTGTTGTGGGTTAAACAATTGGGGCACTACATTTTCTCACGTCGCTTCCATTAACTGGCATCACACTTTGATCCCCTCACGGGGGCTAAGATTAGCCAGGAAGAGTCAATCATTAGTGAAGCAATGAGCTTACATAGGTAAACCGCTCCTGAGCCCCACTGATATAAACATTACTAAGGTTTAGACAGAGGTGTTCATGGGAGTTGCGGTCCGACCTTGTAGGCGGTGAGCGCTGTGGCTTACCTCGGAGCCCTTTGCCCTTGAAGGTCTTGGCGACGATGGCGGTGGGCCTGCCCTTCACCTGCTGAGCCTGCCAGAGCGCTTTGCACAGCTCCTCTACGTCGTGCCCGTCCACCACGTACGTGTTCCACCTGAGGGACAGAGCACAGGTGTGAGGTATGGCTGCACGATATGGCATATGACATGTATAATCCAAAATGCATGTTTCCTGTTCCTACTGGGTAAAGAAACATCACCCAATGTCTCAGTGACCAGTAAATTTTTACTGCATATCACCTCTGATTGAGTGTGGTCGTAATGTGAAAAACCGAAACACTGTCTCACAACCGAGGTGCTTCTTCGTTTGCAACTTGCTCTTCTTTCGCAAAACATAATTGGTGTGCACACATCCGCATCAAGAGGAAGTTGTGAGCGCGACTATCCTCCGCTCTCTGGATTTCCATAAAGTTGTCGGCGATTTAAATTACAATAATCCAATTATTGCAACACATTGCGGTATGCTTATTGCGATTACTTCATCTGCAATATTTTTAAAAATGCGTGCAGCCCTAGTGTCACCTGACACCATTCAAAATTACACATTACATTTACTGTTTCCAGTGCGACTTATAGTTTGTATATGTACTTCTACACATTATTCAAGTATACAGCTGGACAGTATCATTAAAGCAACCCTGGGGTTAAGTAACACGCTCAAGGGTACAACAGGACTGCCTTCCCTAGGAATTAAACCTGCTATCTCTAAATAGAAAGACCAGCTCCTTAACAATTAGGCTACACTGTTAACCGAAAATCTACCAGCCGTCAACCAGTCATCCAACCGCTCATTTCTTGTTCACATTGCAAGAAAGGGAGAGCGTTCATTGGTCGGTAAGAGTTCATTAGGATTCACTACTGGTTCCAGAAATTTTCAGAAAAGAAGTTACCGCGTTCCATTTTTTAACATGAACATGGCTGAATTTGGCCTGCTGAACCTAGGTTACTCTTGAGTGCCATTATGGTGTTATCTTATATTCTGTCTAAGCTATGGAAGCAGTATACTCATTAGAGGACAACTACGTTATCTAATCTGATCCTTTCCGATTTCAACTAAACGAGGATGGCGATTACAAGTCTAGCTCACAGGCTACATTACGCACATGTATAACACTGATACACCAAGAACAGTGCGATTAGGACATATTAACATATTAGCATTGCCACAGGTGCAGGGCTTTTAACCCCTTTAGCCTGCAGATAGCATTGTCCAGGCTTTGGACAGATATACTGGAACCGTGCAGTGGAATGGGATTACAGAGGTCAGGGGACAAAGGTCAGAGGTCAGGGGTCAGGTCTTACCCGAAGGCCTCGCAGCGGCGGCGGTAGGTGTCCATGTCGTGCTGCAGGGGTGCGGGCTCGCTCTGCCCCAGACGGTTGATGTCCAGGATGGCTACCAGGTTGTCCAGGTTGTAGTAGGAGGCGAAGGCCATGGCCTCCCACACGGCTCCCTCGGAGCACTCCCCATCTCCCAGCATGCAGTACACACGGTAACTATAGCAAGAGGGGCGTGAAAAAATACATTTTTTATTCAAAAATCGGCAAACGACAAAAATCAGAGCAGGTAAAGAGGGGACATTTGGTTATTTCCAACAGAATGGCATGAAATACATGCGCGAGAGTTTTTGTACAAATGTAGATTCAGCTTCCACAGAGGTGATACAGCATGCAATAAACAGGTTATGTAAATGTGGGGCAGTGCATACGATGTGTACATTCGGAGGAGTGGGTGGTGGGGTTGTGGTTCAGGAAAAGGCCACGGTTGAGACATACCTTGCCTTATCAAAGTGTTTCCCAGTGTAGGCCATTCCGCAGGCAGCTCCCAGGCCCTGTCCCAGCGACCCCGTCGCCACATCGACAAACGCCAGTTTCTGTGGACGTTACGCAGGCAAAAACCTCACTTATCAGGACCGGAAATCTAACAGGCAACGCAGTTCTCTCTTTAAGTGTTATTCTGTGGTGTATGATTCTTATTTCCTGTCATCAACATCAACAGCTGATTTAATATGTACATGCAAAAAGACCAACATGTGACGCATATACATAGCTATGAATATCTCTAAGGTCAATCTGTGTGTGCGACCATGCATTATATGACAGTCAGTACTTCTGAGGTCATCGTGTGTTTGTGTGTGTGTGTGTGTGTGTGTGTATGTGAGTGTGCATGTTAGATCATGTGCATGTGTGATCGTCAGTATCTATGAAGTTACTGTGTGTACATGTGTGATACTATCCACATGTATGACCATTACAAACTGTTTAGTCTAGTTTGTCTCCCACAACCATGCACTTCAACATCTGATTTCACTCATAATCTCAGCTTCTGGACCACAGTGGTAAACTGATTGGTGAAATCAGGTGATTTAGTGTGTGGCTGTAGCAGATACCTGTCGAAACTGCGGCCCTCAGGCCCTGGATTTAAATCGCCCTGGCCTTGTTGCATGAGACTCACGGGGGTTGGGTGTCCCTCCAGTTCGCAGTCAATCTTGCGCAGGTTCAGAAGCTCCGCCTCTTTCACAAACCCCGCCTCCACCCAGGCAGCATAGAGGATTGGTGCAGCGTGGCCCTGAGGAGAATAAGTAATAGCTTTTACACTTGCTGCCTCATCACAAAGAATACAGCTAGCTTAGCTTTACGATTACCCCTAGAAACCTGTTCCTACTTGCAGCTCTGAATGTTGCACCGCAAGAACGAATATATGCAGCATGATTTCACTCCTGCGGGGAAACATTCAGAACTTGTGCGTACCATCTGAGGGGGTGGCGCGTAGCAGAGTGAAGGGTCTGTAGATTTTTGGGAGGGAGGAGGGAGGTGGCAGGTGGTAGGACTCACCTTGGACATGATGAACCGATCGTTGCAGGCATTGCGTGGGTCGTTGGCTTTGTAGCGCATGGTGTTAAAGAACAGCACGGACATGATCTCCGCTGCACTGCAGCAGGAGGTGGGGTGACTGGATGGAGTCAAGGTGAAAACAGAAAAAAATAGTCAGGACGATACACTTTGTGTCTCCTGCTTAACTAGTTAGCACACAGTTAGCATGTATGTGCAGCTATCATGAAGACACACCGTTACCCTGACAGTGAGCTGTTGCCATGACTGCAGGTAGATCTATGGGATGGTCTTGTAGCTGGGCCTTTCTGATCGAATTTGAAAGGAGTGTGACCCTCTGTGTGAATGGCACTAATGGGAACACACATGGTACTTCACCATCAGCCCTACACATTCTGATACTTTTATCATGGTCCTACCATATAAGCTGTAATATATGTGCACCACAAAATCTTCAAGGTCTCAAGATGGACTGCAGCTTTGAACAAAGCAATTTCAGAACCTTATTTCTTATCCTTTTTCTAGTTTTCGGGCTTTATTTAAGGAGTCATTGGGGTGATGTCAGTGTTAGTCATGCAGCAGGCTGGACAGGCCTATACACAAGGGGTTTAAGAGGTGTGTGAGGGTGGATGGGTGTAATCTAACCCCAAACTGCCCTAGCTCTGTGAATAGGACCAAGCATCACAATAAGGAAATATGACACTTATTGGAAAATGACCAGCTGAAAGTTAAAGACAAAAACGCATTGGGGTTAGACTGGACGACTCCTCCACACAGCTCCCACGAAAATCAAAGAACCACTTTTGAAATATTAGGTGCGTGTACAAATATTGTCAACTCAAAATTGAGGCAAAAATTGAGCACCATTAAATATAATGAAACCTCAACCACCCCCAACCCCCCAGCCCACCCCAAAAGGACACAGGTTAGCTGATAACCATAGTTACTGATGAATCAGTGCTACAAACTAAAAATCAAGCTCTGAGTGCAGAGTTCACACCAAGCACCGAGTGCATGCTAGCTACAATTGGGACACAGCTACGTTATCATTTCACAGACTGGTAGTGGAGTTGAAACATGCTCGTCATCGTAGTTACAACACGCAACACACCCACACAACGTACGAGGAGAACCGACACTCATATCTCCCCGAACAGGAAACTTCTTTTTATTATTTCACTGAAACTGCAGGCGGTTATTTTTCCTTGTCAGTCGTGGGGAGGTCAGGATCCACGAGGGCCTGTTTGTTGAGTCAGTCACATGCTCTTACTGTCTGCGAGGCCAGACCCTGTGGCCAACACCACAGATCAAGGTACGTTATGGGTTAGGTGGGCCTCTACGCTGAGACATGCATGGTTTTCACTGCACAAAAAAACTCCAGGCTGTCACTTACTATCACTTGTTCCCAGATACACTGGATTACTGAGGTCATATGGAGGTCAGCCAGGGTCTTCTTCAGAAACTTACTGTATACACTTCCAGCCCTACCACACTCAAAATATTTCATTGTTGCAAAGTTGCACCCCCCTCCCTCCCCCAAAAAGAATCCAGAAGTACAGCTGTGAAATAAAAGGCAAAAGAGATAGTAATTCATTCATTAACAACAACAGACTGTGGGGTGAAGACTTTTCTGAAAAACATTTTTATAGATTTTTATCAGAGAACATAAAGGACTTTATTTTCCTGTATTTATATCCGAGGGAAATCATTTAGACTGATTTAGACGGTTAAACTGTGAAATTAATTTGGCGCAACACAGCACAGCTTTTGATAAGAGATTCTGGCGAGTTCCCAGGAAACACGCCTATTTCCTTCTACGTCCATCTCATTCATTCTCGAAAACACGTTTTTCGAGATACCCTTTCCTGAACGCACAAAGGGTTTACATTGTGCAAAAAAACTTGGAATATTTTCAAAAGGAAAAAACTAGATCCGTTTTCATTGAAACCTACAAGGAAGTAGGAAGTAAAATTTACTTCGGGGATGGACATACTTTCTCAATCCGGGAAATCCATACATTTTTCTGCTCACGATTTTAAACAATAACATGCATGGCCTAAATGTCAAATGATCATTTCAACTATTTTCATGGTAATGTTAACGTTTTGCACTGAACAGCTTGATGACCACTCCCCCACTGTCCACAAAATCTCGTTTTTGATCGCGGTGCTGTCTCAACGGAGCGCAGGTGTGTGTGGCTCTGTGCCGAAGTCCACCATCCCATTGCAGCTTGCGCTGGTCTTTGCAAAACTGTGCAGTTACATGCAGACTTTAAACTAGAGCTAAGAACACACGAGGCAACCCATGTGTTTCATTTCGTCTCAAATACTGTACAGTTTTAACATTGTAGCTGTAATATCATCCACATTCATAATTTTTCCATTTTTTGCCATATAATACAAAATACAATCCCAACTGTACAGTGTATGACTCGTGCAGAAATGTGTGCCCTCCCACCAAATCTGCTTTGACCCACAAGCCTGTTCCTACGTCATTCAGCATATTCATCCAATCAAACGAGAAAGAAAATAATAACCGTAACAATACGAGTTGTCATTACTGTCTACGTAGTTGTAAGAATAAGCCACTTATATATAATTATGAGATCTGCTCGGTTATTCGCGCTAACCAGCAATTTCTGTAGTTACAGTATCTACATTGTGAAAGTAAGCTGGAAGTGACGTGACCTGCAGCACGAACTTGTTCATCAATGCGACTATGTATGCGCCAGGCCTGTCTTACATTTCAATTACACAATAACAAAAATTAAGTGCATGAATGTGACAAAATTATTTACCCAGAGTTGGACGCGCATGTCGCCCGGATAGAATGGATCCTCAACTTGTTCGCTATATCCTTCAGGCCTTGAAGTGTTTTCTCGTCGGGTTTGTGGTAGTTAGCCATTTCTTATCTTATCTTAGAGCGTTTAACGGCAGAATGCGATCAGCGAGCGAGTGGCCCACAAATCCTTTAACCTCAATCTGTTCAATCCCCCGAAAGCTTACACACTATATGCGTGCTTTAACCCTGGGCAGCGCTGCAGAGGAGGGGTCCAATCGGTGAGAGACGAGCGTTTTAACATCGGAGTTTCCAATGGCCCGGCCCTCTCTTTCAACATGCTTGGATAGGCGGAGTCACGAGTGGCCTGTCTAGTCACACCACTACTGTACAGAAAGGGAGAAAAATGTCTTGAGGTAAAGTGTTAGCGGTCCTGTTTTATCCATATGAATGGATAAAATAGGACCCTTAGATTTGCGAAGATTTCTGATTTGAACTTGTGTTTTGGTATTTGTATTCATGGCACGCATTTACAAATGTGTTCATACATTATAGAGTTGGGTACGTGGAAGAACAGGTACAATCTGAAACCAAGCACTGAAAAAATCCAACATTGACTGTAAAGTGTATGGATGCATTAAACTTAGAGCAAACATAAATGCACGTGGAACTCATTTATTGAAATCACGTCTGAGAATAAACGAAACTACAGTGAGGAATCTGCGCTCTGACACGATCTTCACACATTAGTGGAAACATGGCTGGTACGTGTAGAGTAACTAGCTAGTGCACGCTATTGCAAGTGTTGCGCGCTATTCAGTGTAGTCAGCATCTTTGAAAAATGGAGAAGTGCCCTGTTTTGGCCCCATGGTAACCGGTGAGATATGAGGGGAAGTCTTTCCTGTGTACTTCCCTCTCCTCCAGCTCAAATTTATTTTTCAGCAACAATGATTGGAGTACATTTGAACGGTGGAGGAGGGATGGAAAGGCAGTTCTGAATAGCGCTAGTAATGCATATACGGCTGCGTCGGAGAGAATTGAGTACGCCCTGTCCAACACCAGAATTTTGATCCGTTGCGTTGTGTGCGCACATGCTCTTACATCAGGCAAGGCTATATATACTTGATGCGGCATTCCGCTTTTCAACTGCGTATTGCTTCTAATTGCGCATGAAGTCTGTTTTATGGATGTACGCCAATAACGCTTCCCTCATTCGCAGTACAAACTAAAGATGAGCCATTTTTACAGGCTACACTAAAGCTATTTAACGAGCCTCATGATAGAGTTGTGTTACATAGATTTTAGCGTTATATCACTATATGTAAAAATACATTAATAAAAGATATATTGGAGAACAGAGCAAGAAGGCCATAAACAAAACGTAGAACTGACAAACGCAAGGAATACTGGGAATGTCAACCAAACAAAGACAGGGGATTATGACTTAAAATCACAGACGATATTCAACTGATCTTTGGGGTGGAGCAGTGAAAAGAATTCATTGTAAGCAAGTCAGACAACGACAGTTGGAACAAAGAAAATAGAATGAATTGGCAACCAATGTGCTTTTTTGTTCTTAAAAATGACTGTAATATGCCCCTTATTACATGTTACAACCAGTCACAGTACACAGTGACAGTTACAGTACACAGGTAGATCAGGAAACATCAGCATAATTAGCTACAGTAAACTACAGTTTTATAAAATTCAGCTTTTATTTATTGTGCTAGATCTTAAATGTTGCAGAGTTGCTCTCCAAAATGAAAACTTTTGTAATGCAATATGCTGGCTTTAAATGTAATAACATGGATATTATTACTGCGGTTTTTTTTTTTCATTTCATTTGCATTTGCGTTTATTAGCCTGAATCAATATTCAATGCACTTTGGTTGTGTACTGTGAAGTCTGACCTTTTATATGATAGAATCATTTCCATTAGGCATACAGCTGATGTTGTTCAGTGGGTTTTTATCATCAGTGAACCCCGCCTTAACACATTAGCACAAATGTTTGCCGAGGTGTGAAGAGCAGAATTCTGCCATAGTCTTACATTCAAAATTGGTCGTTAGCATGTGCTGTGCTCAAGCAGTATTTATTTATACATTCGTGCTAACGATTCAGCTGTTTATAAATTTAACAGCGCTACATTAATTAATCTATTCTTCCATCCCCACCCCAGTCCAATGTATTTTGGCAGAAGCTTAGCGCTATTGTAGAGGTTTTGTCACTAAAAAGTAAGACTACTTTTGTGTGTGTGAGAATAATCAATTTTATAGGGAGGTCTCACTGTACTTCCTGGTCTGTCAGTTCCTATTACCCTTTCTGCCCAAACGTCAGGGTGGACAAAAACTTGATTATGGCAATCTAGGGAAAAAATAAATTCATTAGTAGAGGTGGGGAGTAACAAAGTACACATACTCTGTTACTTCACTTAAGTAGACTATGATTTCCTAATACTACTTTTCTTAAGTGTCCTTTTTTCGAAGAAACTTTTACTCCTTGACTTATCAAGAGTATCCCACTTTTGAAGTAATTTCTCTAAAACATGTTTTTTTTTGTTACTTTGAGGGGACAGTTTTGATTCTGTAACATTCTGTCTATTCGCGCCATGAGTGAGAAGAACCAGTCAGGGCGCATAGCGAGCTCAGCTATTGGCGCTCCAGCCGTCTACGCCAGGCAGCTACTTGCTTAACTGAATTTGCTACACCTGTCTGTCTAGCTTGGGCCTGTAGACATGTTTCTTGTTAAGTAGCGAAAGCGACAGGAGAGCAGGAAATCGTGCTGAGTACCAGTTTAACGCCAGAAGACACCCATGTGGAAGTGTATGAAAATGTACCACTGCAAACATTTTGTGGTCAAGTTGAGATTCTTGGTTCCATTCAACATTCGAACACTTTTGGACATTTCACACACTTGTACGATATGCATATGCATGTACCAAAAACACAGGCTTATATAACTCGATGTTCAATTCCAGATTTGCAGAAAAGTCACAGCAGAACAATGACAATTCAAAATGAGCTTCTTCTAATTTTTAAAATAACATATGCTAGCAGATAATATTGCAAATTTTAATATGTCAAGATATGGTCAAATCTCAAGTCACACACCACAATCAAATGACAAAGACTGATAATGGGAACAATTAACTAAAAGAGTAAATCACACACCCTTGCTCCATTTGCAAGTAATTATTTATTTGAGCAGCAAGAACAGGAACACAGGATGCCACAACATTCAAAGAAGTGCATTATGGGAAAAAACATGAAATGAGTGTGGAATTTTTTTCTCAGGTATTCTGCTTGTTATGGCCAACAACCCCCTGTTTTACAATAGCCAGGAAATTCCAACAGACCGAACATATAATGCCACAAGCCAGTATTAATGGCCAAAATTGTATGCACTTAATACACATATTGACGGTATAACACAAACATTCAACAATACAACACAGGCTGAGCCAGGGCAAGCACATAAAAATGGAGCAAAACTACCATAGGTGTATAAATCTTCCAGAATGTCGTTCTTACCTAGCCATCAACTGGGATTTTCCACAGCCTAAATTGTCTATACTATCATCAGTCAACTCTTCAAAAATAATGTTCTAGTGCCCAGACATTCAACCAAAATATAATACAAAAAAGAAGATACAAACAAAAGTACCACAATTAAAAAATAATAATAGTAATGTGGGTCTCTGTGAGGGGAAAAACGAGACGCCTTCATTCTGCCACTCCCATGAAAAAAAAAGAAGCCCAGGAATAATTCAAGTTAGGAATAAAAACTTGAATAATTCAAGTCATTTTAAAATAATAATATAAAAAAATGAATGCTTCAATGCATTTATCAAAATGAATTGCAATATATCCCAGGCAGCAACACATTTAGAGCATTTGACAAAGCAGTGCATTATGGGCTAAGGAGAGGTTGACGTCCTCAATGTCGTCAGTCCAATCCAAATCTAAACTATTGTGTATGATCACACATTTGTGGACATGACGTATGGCTCTATATAGCTAACTATATAGCTAGTAGTTAGCAAACAAAGATAAATATTTGATTTCCCAATTCTTGCATGTGATCATCAGAAGTAATCAAGCTACAATGTATTTATTTTTCTTCAGCATCACTAACATCTAAGATTATTCCAGAGCACTTAAGTACCAGTAGCTTATTGGTTGCTCGCTAAGATTATATTTAATTCTAATTGTGACTTGGGTCAGTAGCAGGGGCATCACCAGACCCTATTTACTGGGGTTTGTGCCCCAATACTGCTAAAAGTCTAGCAACATCCCTGCTCAGTAGATAACTAGGTACAATCATGTGTGTTCGTAACATTCCTATTAGCAAATGGTAGCTTATTTTCAGGTTAACGTACATATTTTTTGGGCCTCTCCACGCTGAATGAATCATGGCTGGATGCTGCCAGTCTTTTGACCTTTGTGAAACATGAACATTTCCTTGTTTTATGTCCATCAGCGACTGAGTGATCAGGGTTAAAAACGGCTGTGAGTTTCATCGTCTAAAAATTGAATGTCATAAATGAATATATTTCTTAGATATTATTTAGATACTATGTTAGTTACTACTCCTGTAATTGCACTTTGTGCAAATTTGTCATTATGGCATATACATTCATACAGATTGTCTTTCAGCATCTGACATCTTTACTAAGGTGGCATCACACCTTTAAAGCAAGGGCAGAATGCCTGATGTCCGTTTCAGTCACTGCCCCGTCTCCTTCAGGTAAGCAGAGTTCTCATAGTCCGACTCACTGTCATCGTCGTCGTCACCGCCGGATGTAGCGAGCGTGTCCGCGTTGACGTAATCCCCCTCGTCGTCCTCGCTTTCCTCCTCCGCGGGAATCTCCACGTTGACGTAGCTCGCGTTGCTTTCCTCCGATGGCGGTCGCCCGTTACTATCAACTACCCCCGAACCTGGCACCTCCACGTTGATGTAGCTGGCCCCGCTGCCTAACGAGGGCGTGTCCATGTAATCAGGCTCTGACTCCAGGTACTCACTCTGTTCCACATTCTGGCTCTGGAACGTCCTGAGGACCACTGCGAGAGCGGAAACAATTTCATCCATTTAACACAACAGCAAAACACAACATTACTTTACCACGTAAGGATGCATACAGATGACAACAGGCAATTCAGCCCACCCAGGCTACCATTTACCTACAATCTATCCAGTATCTAGTACTGTAACGTTACTAAGAGTCAGGAGTGAGAACACAGATGCACCATTTCTGATGGCCAGTGGAGACTTATGGGCTTTAATCAGAAGTAGGTAAAAACACATTGTTGCGTCTGTTGGCTCCTGGTCTGTGATACTCAAGCTCAATTGATACGTTTGTCAGTTTAAAAACTATACCCATCAGCCTGTGCTACCGGCTTATGGTTTTGCCGTTATCTCTGAATATGATACATTTAGGTAAAAACAGGGTATATTTTGTAGTTCCAATCTATTTTTCTGCATTTCCCCATTACGCCTCATTGAATGAAACTGGCACTAAATCTTTTCACACCGCCGATGTACAACCGTTCAAACATTGGCTGCTGTTACTTTCTCACATAGATGACACAAGTTTGCCTAGTCGATGTATAGCATTGCCAATGCAATGCTAGTTTGTTGCTTGTGTTGTTGATACTGTTAGCAACGATTTCACACTTTTTTTGGCTTACCTCATTTCAAGAAACACAACGGTAATTTTTCCACTTGTGATGTCAGCTTAAACGGCTGATGTTTTTCGTCTCAGCTACCCTGCTTCCAAAGTTTTATTTCCTTGCTTTATTTACACTAATTCAATTAAGAGTCATATTGTTGTGGTGCATGCCTGGAGGTTTGGCCTAGGTGGCAAGCCAATCCCTGAATCATCCAAGCATGCTCAGTTCGAGCTTACAGGTTCGAGTAACGTTCTTGTATGTAACAGAGCAGGGGAAATTCCGAATAAAAATGTTGCATCTCCCCAGTGACCTTCAACAAGATAAACCAAGAGTTCTCTGTAACGTGCTCAAAATGCAAAACCCAGAAATGTACATTGGAATTATTATTTTTGATCTGTCCTCTGATTGCCACTTTCTAGGTGAAAATAAGGAAGTAGAGGACATGTTGGACAGCAGGGTTGTAGAAGATCCTTTGTTTTTTTCTGTTTGGAATGGTATCTAATGCCAGTGTTGTGGTTTCTAAGTTATTCTTGCTAAATGACTGTGACTCTTGAAGTGTATCTTGTTAGATTGGATCAAAGACTCTCCTCATACTATAGATCACTAGCATGAACATTTTTAAGATTCTTCTGTAGGAGGGACTTAGTGCTCAGGTAAGGGAGGGCAGTGTCTGTTTTCAGCAAATCTGGGGTCAGTTTATATTTTTTTGCTGTCTCTGTACATTGACAGGATATGGAAGGTTATTGAAGGAACACGAAGTCAACATATGAACAGTTCACAAGCCTTGCCAGCACTCAGCAAGCCACAGTTGACTGCACACTAAGTATCAGCATTAAAGGAGACATAGGTCAGTATGACCGACCATGGAAACTTCTCAGCTAATGTCAACTCAGGAAAGCGTGAAAATACAAACACAGAAGTGAGTTGAGGGAAATGGTTTTGGGTGAAGGCTTATTGGGCCAGCACCCTTTTCACTTCATCTACTTCACCTACTGGACGTTGTGTCATAGATGTCCATTGGCTCTCGCACAGCATTGACCTTTTCTTACCTGTGTCGTCTCTGGTCTTGCCCTTGCAGGCCACACAGATGCCGAGAATGGAGAGGAGCAGAACCACAGCGCCCCCTGCTGACCCTGCCACTATGGGAACCAGGTGAGATACTGCAAGCAGAGACACAACGCCACTGTCACACTGTCCTTGCTGCTGGCTTCACACTTAAACCAAACACAAAACCAGCTACAGAATCGAACACCTTGTCTCGGGACTCCACAAACGGGTGTCTTTAATGTGTGAGCCACCCAGTGGCCCTCTGACAGCACATTTAAGCCAAACACAGACCTGGCTAATCCACTTAACCACAAACCTACCTCAAACCAAACACAAAGTATGGAGCACTTACCAGGTTTGTCCTCTCCATCAACCTTGACAATCACCACGCCACTCTTGAATAGGCTTCCTGTAGCATTGAGGACGCAGCTGTAGTTCCCTTCATGGGAGGAGTTGACTATAAACCGGAACTTGATTGGTTCACCCAGCACTTGCTGATCTGGGGCAATCCTTTCCCCGTTCAGCTCCAAATAAACAGACCCATTCAAACTCTGAGTATTGCAAGTGATCGTGACGTTATGGCCCAGGGTCACTACACTTATGTTAGGATCGAGAGAGATTCCTGGCGACCTGGGATCTGGAGAAGAACAACATGAAAAATATGAGACAAGAGAGAAACGGGACGGAATTACCTCACCGTGGCCGCAAGTTCCCGGCCTTGTGGATCAAATGCAGGCTACGCGGAAGCGGCACAGATCGCGTGCGACCTTACCTGCAGCCAGACAGCCCATGTAGAAGAGACAGAGTTGACCTGCAGAGAACAGCAAGAGACAAGAGACTCCAGTGGTTACGCCAGCGCCAAATAAACTCCAAAAGCATGATACATATACAAATATATACTCAACCAGACCTACCAGTCAGGTCTGTAGTGAAACAGTAGCTTGCTAGCGGGACAAATTTAGTTTGAGGTGTTTGCTGTGGTCCATGTCTAAAGTGTCTAAAGCTAGCTTGCTTTGAACCGGTTATACTTTGTTGTTCGCAGGCTGCAGTCAGACATCAAGACAGCTGTAAGTTATAGCTTTGGCTTTACACTTTACCCGTTGCCCGTCATGCCTGTGGTGAGCATTTCATATCTCCAGATACTACCTACAATTAGTCCGCATTTGTCTGTCACTGTCACTGACAAAAGTGGTAACACCCATGTAGCTGCACTGCTGCTGCTGCACCATTGCTCCTCTGCTGCATATCTGTGCGTGTGTCATCCACGTAGCTACAAAACAGCTTGCGGATAAAAATCGGTCGTGAATGTGAATCGCCCGACTGTATTATCATTCATTTTGCTTTCAGTATGGTTGCGGTAGTGTCTCAAGTTACTCCTGGCATGAGTTTGCTTAAGCTTGCATAAAGCTTGGTTTTTGTATTTCTTGCTTGGCTAGTGAGTAAGCAAGAAAATGATTGCAATTCATACTGAAGCGGGACCAGGACACTAGCTAGTTACAGATTCAGACAGTATACTCAGATAATACTCAGACGCTACCCTCACTTCATGCCAGTAGCTTGATCAGTTACGAAGTAGTGCAGTGTTTAAAAATGGTCAATGTGTGGTGAATTATTTAGAACAATAGTAAAAGTAATGGTGGAAACACAACTGTAAAACACAAATATGGTACGTGACTTTCCAAAGCAGTGTTGGGCAACAGGTCCACAGTGACCGGATGGTCAGGACCTGTATTGCATTACTGGTCATAACAGCAGAGAAATTACATAATGTGGCATGGGATTATGCCACATATAAAATTATTATGAAGCAAGCCAAACTCAAACATACTACCCCGGAAAGAGGAACAGTGGTTGAAAAATCAGTTGAATAGACTAATATAATTGTACACACTGCGTAGAAATTGTATAACAGTATTCAAAGAAACAATTCAGAATTTCCAAGAAAGATTTTCTGAAGGTGAATGGTGGTCCCGTATTCTTTTTATATGAGTGAAGTGAACGTGAAGTGGAAAAAAATAATATTAGACATTGCAATTATAGAAAATAATGAGATCAATGACTTGGTTATCCCTAAGACTGAATTTACTCTACCAGCCATAGGAAGTGCTGTTTCTCACAGTTCACAAACTTTGACCTTTTAATTTATGTGTTCCTATGTATCCCAGCATCCTTTTCCGTTTTTGCTGCTAAATCTAGCTTCATATGTCTAGATCCATAATGACCTGGGTCAACAATTACTCCCATTTTTTTTTTAACTCAAACTTTAATGTAGTACATCACATAAAATGATCCTGTCGTAATTTCTTATGCAATATTATAACCCTTAATTTATATGTGTATTGGATTTTATTTATTAAATTCTATTGGAATTCAACCAATTTTGAATTATTGTCTTCACAGGCTTTCCTATGAGCAATTTGTAAAATGTCTATATGCCATTGTTTTTAAAGTTTGAGAACAAAGTCATCTGCACAACTGTCCATAAATGTATATGTTACAAATGTCTGTTTTGTGAAGACCCAAAGTTACTGGGTAACATGTCATAGAAACTTCAAAGAAGTCCCTATTCGCTAACCACATGACTTGCAGTAGTACTGTCCCTCGTGACATCTCTAAGTTGGTTGTGATGATGGATTTACAAATCTAGCATCAGATGCTTATCAAGCTAGCAGGCCTGTGCTGCATCATGCATGATGAAACGCAAAGGGGTTATTGTAAGTCATGAACGTGACTACCACAGACAGACTTGTATTTGAGTCAGCATAAAGCTGAGAAACACCCAAACAGTGCTTTGTCTTCAGCAGTAATGAAACTCTTTGCTGGAGCTTCTCATGTTAGCCTACGCTGCCGTATTCTTCCATCAAACAGCATGCTAGTCAGTACATTTCCAGCTGAAATGTGAATAATGTGCGAATAATGAATAATGGGTAAAACATTGAACAATTGAAGTCACCCCAGGCTTAAAGGAACTAAAGGAACCTGACAAGGAAATGATATTTGTGACAGAATGTGCTCTGAACGCAATTTCTTCAATGTATTTTTGAAGGTCTGCTTGACCGACCAAGAGCTAATGAGAACGGCAGTTTGTCTCACTTGCGGCTGCCAAACTGTGAATATAAGACCACACATAAAAATAGCTTTCAGACAATTTGTCTCTTTACTTTCATATTTATCATGTGTACTGGCTTAAGCGGATAAGTCACCAACAGTAAATGTAAGGCTTTTATGCAGAGTGATACGTTATATCTATTGTATTGTTTCCTATCACCTCTTCTAAAAGAGAACCATTTCTGAAAACAACCAAAATATTAATCTCTTTTAAACTGATTGCTTTGTGGCTGAACAAGATAGAATGTGACAGAAGATACATTCCAAACTCTCACTTGCAGCCCCTGTGGATTTATCTTTTTAGTCATTTTTTTTACAGTCTCTGGTAAATGTATTTATTTGTTCCCTGGTGGTTTCACTGCAAATGCACACAGAATAAAATTGAAACTTTCTTACTTTTACCCATGTCTCAAAACCAAACTTGTTATACCAGTTTTATTTCATTACTTTTTCAAAAAGACTGTCTCCAAGTTGCAGCTAAAATATAATAGTGGAGTACTCCAAAGCTTAAATAATACAGTATACGCTCACAGATTTTATGTTACTACATTGAAGCAATATGGACATCCACAGAGAAGAAAGTTTATGAACTAAACGAAATAGGCAGGAATAGTAAGAATATACATGCAAATGTGCAACAGAATTGTCAGATATCTAGACTTACCACTTAAGAGTAGCAGCATAGAGGTACAAGACATGATAGCATGACAGGGAGTGGTGGAATCTCTATGTGAGAATGAGGTAGAGAAGAGAGAACAAGTAACAGCGAGAGAGAGCGAGAGAGAGAGAGAGACGGAAACCACTTTTTCTTGCATAAATGCATTCACCATGAAACTATGAAACTTTCTTGGGCAAAGAACTTCTGCTTCCCACTTGCACAAAACCCTTCAAATGTGGCAGCTTGCCAGGAGCTTTTATACATTTCATCCGTTGGGGGCGTCCTAGCCAAGCATTACTTTTATACCCCCTGGTAACTAATCAAATGTCCAGTTCTGAGCCATGCATTAACCATCAGTTCATCATTAGCTGTACAAAGCTGTACAACAACTGTGACATCTCTGTGATCTATGATTTTATGTCTATATCTAAGAAAATGCATCTTTGATTGGACAAAATGTACCCCCCTCATTTTTTCCTATGTGAATTGAACTCAATCAACCACCTTGAGTGAGCTTGTCCTATAGACTCCTTTAGACTACAGGAAGAACTACCGCACATTTGACTCCTCTGGTTCACATGGAAACCAGCCTGTCCCGTTCTACATTTGTAGCATAGATGGTGTGAATCACCAGCCATTGGCAGTGATTTTATTCCACTGCCTCGCAGACTGGCAAATACATCGGCCTACAGCTTTTGATGCGATAGATTGAGAACTTGACTTCAGTTCTGAGATCCACGTTAGTCCTGGGAGCTGTGTTTTGGCCACCACCTGCTGCAGCATTAAAATAGCTATTTTATTTAGATTATAATAGTATTCTTTGTTTTTTTTTATTCAACATAAAGTGTGATACCATTTCCATTCATTAAAAAAAACAACAACAAATAAAGCCATAATTAGTAACAAGTATTCAGCAGATTTGGATAGTCATAAGTAGAACACTACTTCCTGGTGTAAACACCCTTTGGTTGAGTTCTTTTGGGTGACTGGGTCTCTTAGTTCTGTATGTCTGTGGTTCAGCTGTAGATTTACGGTCAAAGTTAGACAATTTCCATAAGTCATAACCACGTTCTTTCTCTGTTTCGCTTATTCCAAACACACATGAAGTACTTACCAGTGTTAAAAAAAGAATAGATGCAACAGCGTGTAGTTACATGAAAGAGGAATAAGGTGCAAGATTTTGTGAGAACTTTCTGAACATCTCTCAAATAAAATGCTGCTGTATTACAAAATGGAGAGCATAAACAATGTGTAATTTACATTCATTGTGAACTTTATGTAATCTGTAATTGACAAAAATTGCACAATTAACATAGATTACACAATTTATATTACAATTATATTTCCTGACATTTACTTATTTTTTTATGTATATTTTTGACCTATTTTTCTGTAGATTTCTGTTTATAATTGGGAGAGAGGGCGGGAGGGTAAAGTGTTATTGCAGATGAGTTGTGTACGTGTGAGATGTAGCTCCACACCCCTAAACTAGCTCACAGCAGAGGAAAGCTGAATTTTTTGTTTTGATAACCTTATTATTCCCACAATACTGTGAATTGTGTCCTTCACTGCAGCTGCAAGGTGCAGCAATTGATAGCTCAATAAAAACAAGTGACGGATGATTCAGGCCGGTCCTTCGGCCTCGTTGGACCGGCACTGGTATGACTAATTGTCTATCCTGATCGAAGCTCTGTATTTGTGGAAAGAATGCTTTCAGTGAATACTCATTGTTCAGTTACTTTGTAAACCCAGAGTTACCCCACGCCGCTGTCTGCTATTACTTGCAACTGCAATTATATTTAAAAAAAATACTTTGTGAACTCTCCAACAAGATCGAAATGGTATTACATCATTTTTCACCATTGAGGGGCAACTCAGACAGGGAGGATTGAAAGAAGATTGGACGAAAACAAGTTTTTTGTGTGTACATTGAGCCAGTTTAGGTGTTTGTTACATTAGGGTTTTTTTTTTTTTTTGTGAATGAAAAATGTTTCACACCAAAGATGGTAAAAAGAGGACGCTGTAAAAACATTTCTGGTTACTGACCCGGTTGATCTAATATACAATCTGTAGACTGATCAAGAGCCACCTTAACTGTCATCTGCTGCACGCTATTCTTTGTTTTACAGACGGATTTTTATTGGGTTTAGAGAACTAAGGGGCGGGAGATTGAAGGAAGCTGAGTACAGTTACTGGTGCACGACACATCAGTCTTAACGAATGCTAAGGTGGTGTGACTGTAAACGCAATTGTATTAAATCTTCTGTAATACTGTAGATCTAAATTGTTAACCGAATAAAACAAGTATTAATACCAACAAGAACAGAATGAAATTTACAGTAATTTGTCATTTGGTTAACATAAGTGTTTAAGCCAGTTATAACCCAGTCTGTAAATTAGTGAAGTAGCTATGTCCCATTTAAGAACTACAACCAAAGAGGACATGCGCAGAAGGTCACTAGTCAGAGGCACACAGCGAACATGCATGCACAGAGATTCGGGTGACAACTAAGCGCAGTTCGTGAGTGTGCAATCTACCTCATGATTCGGCATTGCGGGATATCACCAACAAATTATGACAGCTCCTTCGCTCTCCTGGTCGGAAAAGGCGCTCCGATTGCTTCGGCGGATGAATAATTTTTATCTTCCAGGTTTGACCATTCCGGCCCGTAAAAGTTATACTTTTGTCGGCCCTCACCTATTTCTGACAGTGTACACACAAACATAATGTCTTAGGCTACGTAATGAGCTGTTAAAATATAACCCAGTTCTGTTATTATTGCCCCTCAAAAGAATCTGACAGCGGCCAGTTCTGAAATTTTGAATGAGATGCGGTTTAGTTACCAAAGCGCCGATTAACATTCAGGGGGTGGACAAAAAATGGAAACATGAGCAGTAGCCTTTTGAATGAATGAGTGTTTATCGCCTAATCAGGAATTGGATCGCTCTTTGCTCTCATAGCAGCCTCAGACCTTGGAAATTTGTAGTAAATATAAAGAGAAGGGGGCATGGAAGGTGTTTGGTTTCATCCTGGTGTTCAGAAACCCACTGTTGAATCCAATTAGTACATCTCTTTGAACATTAAGTCTTCCCTTTTTATATTATTGCAAAATGTGAGTCTGTTTTATTAGGTTTTTCCATTGTTTTGTCTACCACCTATGCACTGTAACTGTATTTTGACTCATGCGAAACTGAGTGTAAACCTGAAGCATGTACTAGTTACCTAGTTATTAATGTAGAACTGTCTGTGTCTAGTATTTATGGAGTATTAGTTGTTAGCTATACATATATCACGCATGGTACTCTGGCTGTTTGTCTCTCTCTTGATTGTGTTGTAATTGTGTTGCAGGCTCCAGTCGCTCAGAGTGTTTGAGGTTTGAGGTGGAGGGGGTGCAGGTCGGATGGGTACCCCCGGCTGTGACGCCGGCTCTGAGCAGATTTCCCAAGGTGTTCACCCCGCCACAAGAGGGCGCCATAACACTGTGCCCTGGCCTGGATTCCTACAACAGCAGGTCAAGCTCCGTGCATTCTGTTCTGCAAAAGCTGAGGGAGGAGAACCAGTACACCTGCCTGAGGGGGTGGAGAGAGGAGGTGAGACTCATCTGTCACCTGTCAGGAGTGAGACTGGGGTGCCATGATGCCAAAATGGGTGGAGAGAGTCAGTAACCCTCTCAGTTGAACCAATCATTGTGTTCCCTTACAAATAGCAAAGCCCTTTTAAGGGCTGAAATGTGTTGAATGCAGTGACTGACAGGTTGAGAGGTGGGAAGAAAACATTTAAAGTATAGTATAGGAAAATGTAATCGGTGTCTGTGTGTATTCTTCCAACAGAAATACGAAGTGATGGCTAGATTCTGTGACAGTCCGCTAATGTGTATGGAGAGGGCAGCTACCAGTAAGCACGAATACGGCTGCTCCACTGAGAGCAACACACATATACAGCGAACAAAGGCTGTGACGCATTTTACGCCGACACGTGTGCGTGTGTGTGTCTGCAGGCCTGTTTGGGGTGAAGCGGTACGGTGTTCACGTGAACGGTTACACACGGGACAAGGACGGGACGGTCAGAATGTGGCTGGCAAGACGTTCCCCCACCAAGCAGACCTACCCTGGCAGACTGGACAACCTGGTAAAACCTACACTCTACACATTATACAGTGGAATATACCACTGTTCACCCCACACACTACATATACTCCACACAGTACATACAGTGGGTTTAGAATATATTCAGACCCCCTCACTTTCTCCATACTCTGGAAATTTGAATTTTGGTTCATTTCATGTTTGGAATCATTCTTCACAAAATCCCCCTTTATTACAAAGTAATAATGTGTTGTTACATTTTTTGTGCAAATTTATGAAAAATAAAAAGCTGAAATATCACATTTACATAGATATAGTTATGGCATGGTGATACTGTTGATGTTTTTAATATATTTGCTCTCAATAAGTCTTTAAAAAGAATAGACTGTGAGGCTACTGTACTCTGAATTGTATCCTGCAATGTGTAAGCATTTATCAAAAGTGAATGCATATTCTGTTTGCTGCCAAAGCAGACAGCTGAGAGTGGGCAGCAAACGGAATACCCAGTTCTTTGCTGTAAACGAATGATCTGGATGTCTCGTAACGTGAGAGTGAACTAAAGACACTTTCGTGTCACAATATTTTAAGAGCGGTTATAAGAGACATTCTAAGAGGATTTTAGCGCTAGGAGGCTTTCGTGAAGCCTGCCACAGTTTTGGATTGATTGTGGTTTTTCCGTTTCACAGGCAGCTGGTGGTTTGGCCTCAGGGACTGGCGTGAGACAGACCATGATCAAAGAGTGCCAGGAGGAAGCATGTATCCCAGAATGCATTGCTGAGAATGCTCACCCTGTGGGAACAATCAGGTGAATTCCCCAAAGCCACACCCCTGCCCCCCACTCCTCTGGTATTTTTCAATGTTTCCATTTGCACCTACATCAAGCATGTTAGACAGAAAGTAGAATGTGGTAACTTTAATGAATATCCTTGGTTTGTGGTCAGGCAAAACAAACACATAAAAATTTTGTGGAAAAACCCCAGCTTCAGAAAGTACAAGTTCTACCATGTATCTGTTCCATCCATGCACTAAGATAGTTTATTCTAACTAGCAGAGTTCTTCAGCTTGATAAAGGAGCATTTTTGATGAATGGGTGGTGCGAATACGTGGTAGCCCAGGTTTTCCACCTCTGTAAACACAGACACACACACACACGAACACAGATGTTGGTCCGAGCCCTGTTTCTGTCTCAGCTACACCTATGAGGACGAAGAGGGTGTGTTCCCAGAATGCCAGTTCGTGTTTGACCTGGAGCTGCCCCCAGAATTCAGGCCCCGGATTGGAGACGGGGAGGTTCAGGACTTCTACCTCTGGCCCATTGAGAAGGTCAGGCTCGCCTTCGCAACACTGAACACAAACTGAACACAGACCACACAGACACACTTAACACAGAGACCAAGCATTTGACATAGCACTCGACACTCCATGCTGACCATAGCTCAACATCCTACTCCAAACAGTGTGTCTTTTACAGGTAAAGGACGTGATTGTGACTGACGACTTCAAACCCAACTGCGCCATGGTCGTTTTGGACTTTCTGATCAGACACTCCTTCATACAGCCTGACACTGGTCAGTACCATCATAACCTGGCACAGACAACCATGTGCAAATCCCCGAACATCCCATAGTGCACCAACAATTATACATTCTAAAATTAACACCACATAATCCCATATATGTATTACATTACAAGGCTAATGCCACATAATTCCATGTACTAAATTGTGCCACATGGAGTAATCCCATAATTCCCGATATCGATCTCGCATAGTTCAGTATAGTACAGTATACAGAACTGTATACAGAAGAGCAGGGACGGTGTGTCATCGCCCTGATTGCCGCTTTCTCTGTGTTTCAGAGCGGTTTTATCAAGAACTTATGACAGGACTGCACAGATCCCTCTGAGATATCAACGGGACCCCAGAACAGCGGCCATCTTATCACCAGGCGAGCAGCACACCTGAACTGTAACACAGTACTGGTTTAGCATTTTTAAACAGTACTTTATTAATCCCAGAGGGAAATTGTGTTTACCCTATTAACCATATTGCATTTCCATATTTTATAAGTGAAACCTCATCTTCCATGTAAAATAAACCGTTTGGTTTATACATGCTTTGAAAAATTCTGATTATTGGACATTCAAAGTGTTTACATTGTACAAAATACCACCACGTGTTATGTAAGTCTATATTACAACTTGACTTATTTTCCGTGCAATAGTATGTTAAATATATGCTGCATTTGCAGTTGTATTAAGTGTCAAATGTTTTATGAAGGTGATCCAACTGCTGTGCACTGAATCAGGGGGATCCCAAAACTTCAATATGAAGACCCCCTCCCCCTCCGGGTTAGAATAAAGCGAGATTTGTCTCTCAAATGGTTGTGGCAACCAGACATTAACTTTTCCGTGATTCTGAGGGTAATCCAGTTAACTGTGCTTAGTTTCTCAACCAAATATGAAATTAAATGACTTGTCAAAGTGTGAGGGTGATGCTAATTAGAGATACAGTGAACCTTGTTATAGCAGAGTCCGAGTATTGTTATACACCCAACTCTCAGTAAATATGGCTTTACCACAGGACGACTGTTTTTTTATCACCTGGTTATATTGTACTATCGGTTATGTCGCACTCCCTTTTCCCCCCAACTAGTCCAGTTTAATGAGGGTTCTCTGTAATGTGAATGGGCACCACTTTATCATTAAAACAGAAGTCCAAATACAGCGCACTGATGGGTAAAACGTTTAGTCTCCTGGGTACTTGTGTGAAAGTGATGACGTTGCAGGGCCGTTTAGTATTGTACTGTACCACCTCTGTGGCCGTAATGGCTGTAAATAACCGCAGTGGGTGTAGTCCTATCACTTCACACACATCATATAACAGTGGAAGGCAAAAAATGACAACAAAGACAACAACAGTTACCCTAAAAACAATTTATTTTTTTAAAGTACGTTTAAAAGCAGACTGAGGAAACTCCAGGATGCATGTGTGTACAAAAGGTTATTTGCACCAAGATTTATTTTCTGTCACTCAGTTTTTTTGTTTTTTTTTACAACAATTAAACGCAAGATATTAAAAAGTTAATAGTATAATATTTAGTTGTTTGCTCTTTTTCTTTCTTTTTTTTATTACTTTTATACTTTTTTACATTTTTATTTTTAAGGTAAGGTTCTATACTTTGCGAAAGAGGCGAGAGACACAAGGATCAGCCAGTAGAGTTTCACATAGAATAAAATATACAATACAGGAGCCGATTAAGGGGAAACAACCACAATTATAATTATAATTAAAAAAAGACAAAAAAAGAAGGAGGGGGTAAATGGAGTGAAAGATGGAGGGAACTTCTCATTCTTTTATCAGGGGAAAGTGAGACAACAGCAAACACTCAGCCCCGCCCCTCCCGTAGCTACCCTGGCACATGGGCAAAACTCATTGGCCAAAAAAACTCAAGTAATTAATCTGCGAAACCTTTTAAAGAGTCAAATACAAAATAATAGCGCTTTCCATAACCTGACACTGTCCCCTATGTTACGCCGCGAGTGGAATTTATCCTGATCAAATTTCTTTAAATGTTTCCACTGAAAATCGGGGGCAAGCGATCAAACCGAGTTAGCTATTGGTTACAAACCAATTTATTTTCAAAATCTACATAACCAGGCACAAAAGTCAGCCTCACAAAAACTGAATATGTATTATCACCATTTTTGTATAATTTAATGTGAACTTAAGGAGGAGAGAAAGGTGTTCTTTTAACAACTCCATAATTATAAGCAAGAAAACGTCTGTTTCATAAATATGGAGTTATTGTAATAGCTAGCTCCCATCCTAATTTTCACTGTGAGCCAGCACCTTGCAAAATGGTGGGTTCCCACTCACCATGTTCCAATTCCAGCTTTATATGCAAAGGCAAATAAAAAATGTTGTAGGTATGTAAATAAATAACAAACTGCTGGTTAGTTCAGTGAACTGTTCAACTGGACTTTCTGTCCAATGAAAGGGGTTTGGGGGCAGAGGGCTCCGCCCACATCCACAGCTGCACAGTGGAGAGCATGTGCACATAGGAAGTGATGCACGGTTACTCGGCCACACACACGGACAGACTTGCAGACACACGGACAGTGTGTAAAATGTACAATACATCTCGCTGAGAGTAAACCGTGAATAAGCTCCTGGTCTGGAGTGTTAGCTCCGCCTTTTCTTTTTTTCCCACTCTAACACTGAGTCTGAATCCCATAGACAGACATAGACATAGAACATACCGGAACAAATGTGCGATGATTCACCTTCCTGAAGTAAAACAGACAAACAGAATCCACTCTGCCCCTGAATCAGCATGTTTTCCATTACATCCCACCTCACTGCCCTGCCGCTGAAACTGTGTTTCTGACCTCTGACCCCTGCTGTTATTGACATGGAAACGTGTCAGCTTTCCCTCCATCTTCCTCCATCTCCTTTGGCCTGTTTTGAATCTCTCCTCCTAAATCCCTCCCACCCAGCCCCGCCCCAATCCCACCCTGTCCTGTCCCTTGTGCACCCAGAGGCCACTGCCCCTCCCATCCTGGGTGCTGTTAAGTACCCCCCCACCCCCCCCACAACACTCCCCTTCTCTCCTTAGCCCTCTATAGCAGGAGGCAGGCATTCTTCTTGCCGCGTTTCTTGGCCTGCAGCGCCGCCCTGGTGGCCATCTCGAACACCTCCCTCACTCCGTCCTTGGTTTTGGCCGAGCACTCCAGGTAGCCGAAAGCATTGATGCGGTTGGCCATGTCCCGCCCCTCTTCCGGCTTCACTGGTTCCTGTGGAGAGGGAGGGAAGAGGGAAAAAAGGTCATACTGCGTCCTCAGTTTTAAGTGTGTGCACATGTATACCTGTGTACATTAATGAATGTGACGTGTTTGCGGACCTGTTTCATCTTGGCCAGCTCCCGACGTGTGTGTTCATCGTTGCGCAGGTCCTTCTTGTTGCCCACGAGGATGATGGGAACATTGGGGCAGAAGTGCTTCACCTCAGGCGTCCACTTCTCTGGAATGTTCTCTGTGAAGCACATGGAGGCATATAAATGCACCATACTATCACTAAGGCCCTAGCGGAGCTACAATTAGCTGCCAATTGATTGATGGTTCACTCAACCAATCAAAATGTTTGCAACAGAACCCAATGACACGAAAACAGATCAGTGAGATACTCATAACATATGGTAACTCCACATATTTTGGTGTCATCATACATCATATATTTACCATCAGTATAGTGAGCATTCATGACACAGGCACACACTCAAGTGTATGTTATATAGGCTTATTAAGTCTCACCCAAGCTGTCAGGGCTGTCTATAGAGAAGCACATAAGGATGACGTCAGTGTCGGGGTAGGACAGGGGTCGGAGCCTATCATAGTCCTCTTGCCCTGCTGTGTCCCAAAGTGCCAGTTCAACCTGCAGCGAGGAGAGAGAACCATTTAAAGGGGGCCTCTGATTGGTCAAGGATCCTGCCCGAAAACCTGCAAACACAAAAATCTCACCTGCTTGCCGTCCACCTCGATATCAGCTACGTAGTTTTCGAACACCGTGGGTACATAGACCTCGGGAAACTGGTCTTTACTGAATACGATGAGCAGACACGTCTTTCCACAAGCTCCATCCCCAACGATCACCAGCTTCTTACGGATGGCAGCCATCTGCAGCGGAACACCGAGACAGACACACGGAGCACCTCCATTAGACCACAAGAACATATGATGATTAATACAGGCCATTCGTTAGAGTACAGTCATTTAGCGGATGCTTTTATCCAAAGCAACTTACAGTTGATCATGCTAACCACGGGTCAATCTGCCCTGGGAGCAATGTGGGGTTAAGGGCCTTGCTGTTAAGGGCTAGCAATGGTGTTCTTGCTGTGGCTGGACTGGGGCTTGAAGCACCAACCTCAGGGGTCCCAGTCATGTACCTTAGCCACTAAACTACAGGCTGCCTGGAGAAAAACCTCATTCAGAAAAAAAAAAATCAAGCCATTTACCAACAAACTACAAACCATCCAGCACTGCAAACCAGGACATGAACACACCAAGGGTCTCTACCTCAACTACATGAACTACTACAAGTATAAAAAAACTCTTTCTGTAAAATAATACTTCCTAATATGAGTATGAAATTTACTCGAAATGCCTGGATCCTGTTAATCAGTGTGGTTATACAGAGTAACACACATGGCTGCTCTCTGACCTCTCCCAAGTAGTGGTGAAAAGTATAATGTTTAAACATTTATTTGCTCGTGGTGTAACAGCACGCATGTACTAACTGTTCAGTGCGTGTAGCTCAGTTTGACACTTTGACCCAAATTATTCTCTAATGGGCAAGTGCTGACTTTGAAGCGAAACAATACTGAAAACCACCCACACTCAGCCTACAGGGTTTATACACCACTCAAAGCTGAGAAGAAAACAACGTAGCTTATTCTGTTTTTTTTTTTGACAACAGGAACAAAGGGTGATTTATTAATAAACGCTAACTACTATTTAGTGGTGCTTTCAATGATGAATAATTTCAAACGATAAGTAAAGTGCAACAAATTTCTGTGCAATAGTGAGTGGAGGAAATAAGCATGCCAGCCATTTTATTTCACTGGTGACGTCTCATAAATCACATTCAGTTTAAAATCTTTGTGCAAGCACAGTGAATGTAAAATCTCCAGTGTATCTCCAGTCAAGCTTCCCGCACCCAACATCCCAGTCACTTCACTTTCCATTACACTACCTAAAGGTGACTCTGACCCACCAGTGGTGGAACCAACACTGAGGTCAGTCAGGGCGACAGAGCTGCTGGCCTCCTTCTACAAAGACTGAGGCCTCACACTACCAGACTGCATCTTGGTCCAAACTAAGGTTATGGTATTTGACAGATTTGGTTATTGTGCTTACGGTTATGTTTATGGTCGTGCTTTAGTAATGTTATATACTGTCTGTTTTAGCCAGGCTTGGCTCTGTAGCTCATGTTAATCACTTAATGCACTTATTTTTTCCCATATTATATATCACTCTGCAAAAGACTGTCAGCTAAATTACTGTATTGCAATGTAATGCCTAAACTGCATGACAATCCATCTTAAGTTTCCCGGTTGACTGTAATTATAGCTGCATAAACATCAATATACTGCCAGATAACGTCAAAGGGATTTCTTGCCCCCGCACAAATTTTGCATTATTTTAACATGTCAGTGCTATTCCCACACACTGCCTATAACTGAACAAATACAAGGATGGACAAATAATGGAACAACATGTGAAAAGGACATAAATTATTGAATGTGTTATGAAAATATATGTAGCCTAAATACAAACTGCACTGGCAAAATGGAATAGTGGTCCCAAGTCAAAGCTCACAAACAGGGACAGACAGATAACCAAATATGAAGTGACAGATGGATACTACTCAACACTCAAAAGTTACAGCCTGAAGAATTAGCACAAAACCAAACAACACCTCTGTGACCCAAAAACAGTATGTCCTCAGCTTCACTAAGCTCCAATTAATGGTAGGGCTGCCATTGGCTAACTCCTTGTGTCCAAGACTAATGCACAAAGAAACATAACCTGGTGTACAGAGAACAACACCTGGACCCCTGAGCAGTCTGAAAAACTATTATGGTCTGATGAATCCTCTTCTACTCTTTTTTTCCTGCATCTATACAGGTTTACATTTGAAAGCCAAAGAATTTGGCCCAGCTGGTAAACATGGAAGTGGATCTGTAAAGGTAACGACAGCCATCTGGGAGTCATTGTGTTTGATGATTACCCTGCATAATTGTGTAACGGGCAGGGGATATGAAGCAATTTTATAAGACCAGGTGCATCCAATAGTGCAAACTCAGTTCCCTAATGATGTCCCCATATCCCTGGATTGTCATACCCTTAAACACACTGCAACACAAATTCAAGAGTGGTTTAATGAACAACTGGATCAACTCAGACACCATCCAAGGCTGCCACTATCAGCGTTCTTAACATAACTGAACCATTATGGGACATTCTGGAGCACAGAGTGCATAGTAAATTTCCTCCTCTTTCATCCCTCAAAGAACTAGAGGGTTTCCTTTTTAAAGAATGGTCCAATATCCGACTAAACACTGCTCAGAACTTGGCTGACAGTATTTCAAGGACTGTGGCTGTACAACTCCTTATTAGTTACTTGCATACAAGCATATTACCACAAATACGAAGCAAACTGAGCTAGGGCTGAAACGATTATTTAAGTTACTCGAGTACCTCGGATAGTAAAAATACTTGATTAAAATGTTGCGCCTTGAAGCTTAGTTTATATTTTTTCCTGGTTTCCCCTTGCTGCAGACCAGCGCTGCAGTGTATCAACGTGGACCATTATAGCTTGCGCACTCATAGTGGAAAACTGCGAGGAAAGTGTGAGTGAAAAGGTCCTGAAACGCATAAAAATAGTAAAATTTGGGAGCATTTTACAATAAAACCTACGGAAAATGTAGCGTGGTGCAAAATTTGTAAGATGGACCTTGCTTATCATAATAGCACGTTGTCCATGCTGCAACACATTAAAAGAAAGCATCCTTCATATGAGCAAGATGAAGTGGGTACAAGGTAAGAAATTAACACAGAATGCTCTTACATATTGTGCTGCAATGTCAAAATTCACATCCCCTGTTCAATTAAAAAGCTGGCAGAAGAGCGGGTTGAATTTAATGCACAAGTATTTTGTCTGTCTACTTTCACTCTCAAGAGTACAGAATCCTGCATTTTAATGCCTTCATTCACACTCTTTCGACAACTTAACTCTACCATCTAGAGTCATTTTATTCTTCCTTATATGACAGTAATGCACTGGCACTTACACCGGTGACTGTATTTTAGACTGGATGTTCAAAATGTCCATTTAATTTAGCCGGGTCTTTATAAACTGTCCTAGCTGTTAGCAGTAAGACAGCTAGCTTATCTCAGTGGAAACACATTTTTTTTCCAGTGTTGACTCGTTGAGCTGCTTAAGCAGGAATATTAAAGATTTCTGTAAAATAGATAATTAATTCATCATTATTACACTTTATAATATTGAATAATTATAAAACAAAACATATTTGTATTTTTTGTATGGTTCAACTTATTATCTGGAGGTTTCATGATAATTAAATGTATTGTTTATCATTCATTAATCATTTAAGTAAATTTAAAATTTTTTCCCAATTACTCGATTAATCATCAAATTAATCGACAGATTATTCGATCACCAATATAATTGTTAGTGACAGCCCGCAACAGATCCATCCCCTGTTCATTGTGGACTTCCACACCCACTTCAGTGATGAAACCTGATCGTGAAAATAGATATTTTATCTCTATTTTTCACCTTTCTTACCTCCTGCTTTTCCCTTCAGATGGTTATTATGAAACTTGGATAGAGGATGTCTCTCAAAACCCCATTACCAAATTTGGCACCAATTAGTGTCACTGGGGGGGGATGATTTTTAAGCACAACTCTTGGCACAGTTGACCTAGAGACCAATGTCAGTAGATTCCTTTCCTCATCCTCACAAGAAACAAACCTGCCTCAAGATCCACAACACTGGTTTTCTGCCATTTTGACTTCTCATAAAAACCACTTAAATTTGTATTCCTATAAAATTTGAGCCATTTACATGAAATTCTGTATGACACACCACTGGACCAAACTATACAGGAAATGCTATTCTAGATTTTGTGACAAGATGGCAGTAAATTTATCACCAATATTTGCTTTTAGATTCATATTGCTACAAGGACATATTGCTACAAGGACTATATTTTTTCTTTTCATCAACTGGAAGTGTGACAATGTTTGAGTTTAATACTTGCTTTTTTGTATCTACGTTTGAATGTGAAAAGGTATATCTGGTGCAGATGGACATGAGTATTCGAATATTGAAACTGACTTCACACCTCAACCTTTGATCGGGGTAGATAATTTTTTTCCCATTCTAATGTCACACAAGTTAACGGACTGAACTGCAGCCCTGTTCTTTAGTCATGTCACTATTTTTTCCTGTTATTTTAAGGGCACAATGAATAAAATGGACCTACTTAGGTGACGCTTGGTGCTGGTATGCTCTGTTACATTCAGGCTGCCATGAAAATGAAATGCATGTACAGTAATTTATTCTCACCTAGCTGTATATAATATTATTTTAAGAGATGTTTATACACGTTGCCATCACCTGTCATAATATCTCTCTGAATGTAATAATTTCAGTAGTTTATACAAAAGGCACACCTGTTGACTGATGAGCAGGCAGTTTAATGACCCAGCTCACCTTAAACTGCCTCAATCATTGCAAATCAATACTTGCATCTATTAAAGTATCTAAAAATGCATTATAAATGTATGTATGTTATCAATGTAGCCTACGGCTAGTGAGTAGTCTGTTGTTGTTCTTGTATTATACCATGCAAAACTCACTGATGTTCGATAAATTCGGCTAAAGTCCCGGTTGAAATATTTACTTTGAGCTTCATTATTATGAATTAAACATGTTATTTTTAGTTTAACAATTGCCTTTTTGCATACATGATAATAATGATAAAAGCCAAATATTTGCATTGTATACTTATAGAGCCAGCTAGCAACTTACATTTTTTTGTATTGTGACTAGCTAATTTGCCATCAGCTGGCTAGCCAATCATTTGCCTTGTAGGAAGATTTGTGCAACCATTTCCAAGCTTTATGCTGGCTAATCACATTTACTTGCCAGCTCGTTCATTCTCCTTCATCATATTTATCATAAATAATATTAATAGACATATCTTCGACTGATTTGGATTGTATGATCATTTTTTATCAATGGGTTATTTAATGGATTAATGCTTGCAGTTTTGCCCCAAAGTTTCTTCTGTTTTTATGTTTGGATGGCTGGTGTTTCTTAACCTACCTCTGAGTTCTGTGTCCCGGACATTCTATCGCAACTATTGAAATACTTAACATAGCTAAAATTTCGAAATCGTATTGTTTGTAATACTTCTTCAAAACTGTCTAGTCAGACAACAAAATTTCCCAACAACTACAACACACACTATTTCCCCCAAGCAAGTCAGTGATGAAATACTACATATTTGCCCCTTCATGTCAGCAGTAAAAGGCAGAGTTTAGTGACGCTAATGTCCAACTTCTTCAATGCACTCGTCCAGATACCCAATGTAACACTGTAGCTATACCCTAAGAGTGTATGTCAGCAATTAAAAGGTAATGCCCCTACTAAACCGAGATGCACACAAATATTGCAACACTAAAACTGTCCTATAGTAAAATTACCATTGCATAACCCAATGTGATGGAGATGGGAAGTAGAGTTTTATTTATGAAGCTGTGGACAACTCCCATGTCCATGGCAACACCAGTGTTTAGTCCAAGCCTATGTCCTTGATGACAGATTTGGACTTAGATCACTCCTGTGTGCATGGTGACTGGCTGTTGTCTGAGCCACGCCAGTGTCTACAATGACTGACAGTGCTGCAGGTTCAGGTCTAATATGAAAAATGTGTGTCATGATTCAGTATCCTTAAGTGAAAAGGTCTGTCATATGATCTATTGTGCATTAATTTGTAAGTACTCTAATATTTGGGAAATATTCTCTGAGACAATCTCAATTTAAATGATACATCTAATAAAAGGACTTTCAAAGACTGTGGACCATTGGTTTGCTTGAGCTACGAAAGTAGTAAGTAGTGTGTAATCTCAAAACAAGTCTACCGGGTTACACCTCCATGCACACAATAGGTCAAACTGTCAAAACAAGCCAAAAATTCACCACACAACCAAATTTATAGTCTATTTGCGATTGCAGCAATCTGACAAGGTCGACAACCAGTCTTATATTGGTGCACAATAAATATTGGAAGCATTTTCTACTGCTCAGTTGGAAAACCTATTCCAATCTATTCCTATTCTATAATGTAGCATATTCTAACAGCTTTCCAAATTCACCTAAAGGGTTGAACTGACTCATATTTTAACGCAAAGTGTGTAACTGATAGATATAAGCATTACTGTTAGTTCACAGATGCCATCTGTCACTACAAAGTTGTTAGTTTGCTACCTAGCTAAGATAGTTAGCTGTCAAAACATCTTAGGCAAATAGTTAAGTCCAACTCCGCTGTCCACATAGGTAGAACATGGACGATAGGCTGATTGAACAAAGGTATGTAATAGCATTCGGCTACAAAATACGTCAGTAAAAATAGATGTTTCATAACAGAAACTGTGACTTGCTAACAGGAGAGACATTAAGTTACAGATACGGAAGTTAGGCCTGACCGGAAAGCGGGTTCTTTAGCTAGTGCAGAGCCAGAAGCGGGCGAGAATGGGGAGCATCTACTAATCTCTACACAATGGATAAAACACATGTGATTTTCTATTCTCCTTCAGCACGGACATATTCTCCTTGCGACCGTTTATTACAAAGTTATTAAACTTACAAGAAACACTGCAACATTTAGAGAGATACCGGCCAAGTTAGGCCCTGTTCCAGAAACCCGTAGACACTTGGCGTAGGCAGGGCCCTAGCACCGCACCCAACAGTATCCCTCGAACCAATAAAACCACTATTAACGACATACTTTCTCACAGGGATATATTATAATACACTCAGACTATATTTCCTCGTAAATACTGAATGTAAAACTATACATAAGGTGTCCCACATGAATGCTAAATTAAAAGCCGGGCTTCGAGCTAACTACCAATTTATTTCAAGCTAACCATTACTAGCTAGCAAGCTACGCCACGTAGCTAGCGGCTGTGATAGAATAAACTCATGAACACTGCTTGTCAGAATGCTAAGCCATGCTTTACTGTTGAGAAGAGATACCGCTGTATTACCCTTCCACTCTATCTAAAGTTTCAAACGTTGGCACACAAACATATTTGTGTCATTTCCTTGTCATTAACTTCGCTGGTGGAAAAGCTAGCTAGCCGGATACAACAGGTGACGCTAACTCTGACACGTTAGCCACCGAATTGTTTACCGGTGTCCCTCACGCAACGAGCTAACGATGTAGCAGGCGCGCTATCTAGAGAACACGACCTAGCATATACCGACTTGCTAAAGAACAGGCTAGCCTTTTATTCTGTTATGCGTCTGACATGGGCGAGTGACTTAGCTAACCAGCACTTGCTATGTTAGCTAATAAGGTTGGCTTATTGTGGTGTCTTCCAAGAGTGCGGTAAATTAATGTTGCCTTAGGCGAGACAGTTAGCTACTTAGCTAAACGTTATCTACACAATATTTGGTGCTTACCAATATCACTGCTGAACCGGTCAGACTGTTGACCGCCCTGCTAATAAGCAAGCTAAACAGCTAGCTACCAAACATCACAGCTCAAGTTTTTTTTTTTTTTTTTTTTTGAAGGCGAAAGAGGCGACACCCAATGACACCATCACATTATTCTTTAGTTTTAGAAGCAAGCTAGCCCCACACGATATTGTGATATTTTTATTTTTAGTTCACGAAAAATCTAATAATTCAAAGTAAAAATTTGCTGATCTAAACTTCATTGTGTTTTCAACTAATTGCCCGGACAAGGAGTTTTTTCACTTGTTGTTCGCCCATTTCCGTCATCAGTAGCTTGCTACTAGCTAACGCTCATCTGCTGGCTAAGTACCTAGTTAACCTTGTTGGTTTGATGTCCTAGTTATAGGAAGAACTTTTCGCACATCAGTCAAACTAGACATAGCAAACATGTGTAGTTTTACTCTCACGACGCGACAGTAGCTGAAACTGTACAAAAAATATACTTTATTTACCGTTTATTTCTCTCTCGGGTGTCTTCGCTTTCCTTCTCTTTTCCTGTCCGACCCTTACGCCCCGCCCCCTTCTGCCACGCTGCTAACACCCGCCTATTCCAGTGAGGTCTAACCAATAGGACCTATCCTTGGTATGAGTGGCACCCAGTTTACTCAATCGCTATAGGAATCGAGTCACCTTACTCGATTTTCACTGAGACGCTAGAATGACAGGGCGGAAGTATGACGCCCAAACTGTAATAAAATCGTCCAATCAAAGTATAGACAGTGTAGTCCTGCTATGCTCCTTCAAAATATCAGATCTTCCAGTTCCTCTCTGCATTGCTTAATCCTCATGACATTATGACGGTAGTGATTTTCGTTCCGTTGTCGTTGCGTTTGGTCTTACTTTAACAATTTAATTATTTTAGGAGGTTGGCCTGAGCATGTACATGTACAAATGATTTACTTTTTTTAATTTTCGAGTTCTCCCCCAGAGGGATATACACAAATAACCTTTCCTAATAATTGTATTGAGGCACAATATATCATTCCTATTGTTGGACAGCTCATCGGGGCAGAAACACCATCATAAACATTTGGGTCCGTCCAGACCAAGGATAAAAAAATCCATTTTGGCGGTTTGCTACGGTCCGCCTTGGATTCGAAGTTCACTCGAAACGGTTTGCAAGTTTCCGCCAACAGTTTTTTATAGTGATGAGAGAATTTGGTTAAGTGACACAACAAATGGGTGGAGTTACCTTATTTATACTAACAGTATCTGATATATTTGAATATTTTATGGTTTTGTGCAGAGAGCAAAACCTTTTGATGAATTAAGGTCAGTGATTGATAACTCATTTTAGTCCTATCCATTATTCATTAAATCTTATTTTATGTTAATAGTGTTGTCTCCCATTTGGTCACATATCACCCTTTCACCTGTCATACCCTCAATGCTCTGCAACCAGAACTTTAGTACAGGTTTTATCACCCACCCTAACTTACACAAATGGACACACGATAGCATCCTTGACGTACCCACAAACCAGCTGAAGAGTGCTTGCAAACTTGTAAAATGGAGCAAACTTAGTCTAACAAAAGCTAATTGGAAGGAACTTATGAAAACATAACAATGTTCTAATTGAATAAATGGTGGGGCCATTGACTGCTTGGTTTGTTCCTCCCAAAAGCACATTAGATATCCACAGATCACCAGGGCTGTATGCAAAGATGAGGAAATATTTTTAATGCTGTTTTTAAGCATTTACATTCTCTTATTGGACATCCAATTAAAGGATGTTGTATGAATGCTTGCTGATTGGTTGGTTGTGTTGGGTGTGGCAGCAATACTTTAAATAAGTCACTGCTTCTATTTACATCATTCATTTCCCCACCTAACAAAAGAAAACATTTCAAAGACTGTTCCAGAATGTTGCCAGAGGGTTCAACTGAATGTTGTGTTCAGTGCTAACTCTAGCAAAGTTTTGTGTCTTGAATAAGCTCTTTTGTCATTAGCAGAATATGTGCCTCTCCTCCAATTAGAGCTCTCCTATTTAACTCTATCTGTACAGTCATTGGCTCACGGTGGAGTGTATGGGAAAATTGTTTAGGGTCCAGGTGCAGTGGTTTTCAGGCAAGATGCTGCTGGCACAGCTGTGTCACAAGATGCAAAACTGAAAAATTGAAGACCAATGTGTTAAAAAAATACTTCACATCGGCAGCTGGAGTTCCTCTTGTTTATAGCAACACACACTAATGATAGCCAGGTACACAGTAGCAACTTTGACCATGTGTTAGAAAAGTTATTTTCAATAGGTTACTTAAAATCAGTAAATGATATATTACAACTTTAAATTGTCTAATAATTTCCTTGTGTGGAAATGTGTCATCAATAAAAGGAAAATAATTGGATTTGGTTGATAATAATAGTTTATTTTTTGTTTACATGACACAAAATAACAGGTTATCAAACAGAGACATTTGTCCAACCATTCACTCAGTACACCAGGAATTCTAGAATTACTCCTCCCCCCCAGCAGATGGCAGTGTGATTGTGCTGGGGTCATAGTAGTTCTCATCAATGAGGGGAAGGCCCTCTGCCTCTCGCTGTTTAATCACTTTCTCTGCTTCCCTCCTGGCCCACTCCCTCATTCTGGTGACAGAGAGAATAGTGTCAATGTTTTGCTTAAATAACATTTCATTAATTTAAAATTTCATTTAAGTAAAATGAGCTGTTTGTCTTCAGTGCTGTTTCCATTTAAGTCCAAAGCTGCAGAACAAACACACCTTACTATACAAAATGCATAGAAATGTAGATCACATCTATGTTCTTATGACACTCAATACAAAGCTCATGTCAAACTGTAAGTGGTATATGTCCCCATCATTCAGAACAAGATTCTGTGTTTAAATAATCTTAATTCCTCACATTAATCTTGGTGCATTTAAATGTAATTTTAGATTTTTATTGTGTTCCATTGCCACAATATTTCAAAATGAACTCAATCTGCTTGTATGTATCTGCCTGCCTGCCAGAATTATTCCATTATCCTTTTGAAACCAGTTGACACTTTGAACATTTTTTTTGTATTTTATTATTTAGTATTTTAGTCCAGGGTTACATGAACTAGAAGTATGAGTTGAGTGAAAGCAATAAATTAAAATGTATTTAGAATGTTTGTGCTTAAAAGTGATACAATCATGTTTACCACATTGTACTTTATTCGAGTACTTAATTTCACCATACTGAAATGAAGTAAATGTATGTAAAATATAAAAAGTATGAGTCCGGTATGAGGAATCTTTGTGGAATTGAACCACAACAATTTTTTGAATATTGCTCAAATGTCATGTTGCCTTATATTTAATATAATAATAAATAAATATTTTCTCTTCCCAGAACATGAGAGCAGTACTTAATGCAATGAAATAGTTATGCATATCAAGCTGTAATTACAATTTAATAATACATTATAACAGATTTTGGTTGAGGATGGTTTGTTCATTCATTAATAAATTTTGGACCATTAACTTGACTCTTAAATTTTGGTAAGTTTTCTCCAAGGTGAGCAGCTAAAAGTCTGAAAACAGCCGGTAGTTCAGTTATTTTCAAAATAATCTCACTTCTGAATTTTAATATGTCCACACGCTGGGAAAAGGCTGTGTTGTCCAATTCTCTTGAGCACATATTGATGATCATTTTATTTATCAGGCTATCAAATAATATGATAAAAATATGATAAAAAGCATTACAAGAGATTCAATCAAATACATGAATTGCATTTAAAATGTATAATGCAACTACAAAACTGTAACCTCTTTAAAGGGAATCTTTTGATTCTGCACATTAAAAATATTGAATTATTAATTGTCTGACACCTAACCTGACTAACTGATTAAGTCCTTATGTGAATATGGATCATTCCTATTTTGAATATTAATTTGTAACATTAATATCAATTTCTTACAAATAAGCATTTAAGACACAATTAAACCAATGAAGATGATAAAACCCTTCATTAGAAATTAAAAGCATATAATTGGGAAAAAATAGCACCTCAAACTTAAGGAACTGCAGCTTGCACAGAGTGTTCCAGGACCAGGGTTGAGAATAAGTTCCCTGGATGAACCGGTCATGGGTTGCAATGCGTACGGTCAGTTTGGGCCACCTATCACGTCTTAAATCTTTCACCAGGGCCCTACTTACCCATGGTCAGGCAGATAGTGGAGGAATGTCCCCCCAAGAACAATGGCCACCGAGATGCCAAAGAAGAACACAACCCGCATGTTCCACTGGTCCACATGAGGGTCCTGGGAGAACCCATGGAAGTCTGGATTCTGTAAAAGGACAGGGTGGCAAAATGATGGGCCTCCAGGATCAACCAACCAAATCATATATCATATCAATATACTTCAGACTCAATTCAGGTCAACTCAACAACCCATGTCACCCACCATCTCAGACTGTTGCGAAAGGTTTCCCATAGTTAGATACAGATGAGCACTGCTGTAACATGACTTTGCATGAATATGATTTGATATAAAATAATTCAGGCAGGTTGACTGTGCCCAAAATAATATTAAATATAGTACTGACACCCAGTATGGAGTTCTAAGCCCTTCCTGATAATGATTAAGACTTGGGGAATCAAAATAAATGGCAATTCCATTCATGGTAAGAGTTTGGTATTTGGTACAGAGGAAATTTAAAAAGAGATCACTGGTTTTGGATTTTTGCCCATACTCCCACTCCAAGCTCAGCCAAACTGTTTATTCTGTAGTCTGTTCAGGCTATAGTCCACCACAGCAACCTGCTCCTCCTAACTGCCAGGATTCTGTGATTCCTCTGATTCACATGTCAACCAGCTGTCACTGAAAACAGGTTTCTACACTGCAGATGCACCACCAACTGCATGCTTCCTAGGTTACGCTATGGATGTGAAGTCAGCTATATCCTCTACCCAGCCGTAAAGGAGCAGTCACTAGAGGGCAATAAGTATGACAAACTTCACTGGTTAACCCCCTATCGATACCCAGCAAGGCCGAGCCAACTGTTGCCTTGACAATGTGGACCTCCTGGGTTGGATTCGAACTCCCTGGCGAATGGCCTCACATCTGCTACCCAAACAAATGTTTGATTTAATGAGCCACCCAGAGGCAAAAGGTCTTTTCTTAATTGATTAATTTACAGAATGGCAGGTGAATTAGTGGAGTCTTAATTAGCGACAGTGTGGACAAATAGGGACTGAAACTAAACTGTGATAAAAAAACAAATGGCAACAATGCAAACATGCACTGCATTTAAATATATTTAAGGCCAAAACAACGGTAAAACTTGCACAACAAAAACCAGCATACACAGGGGTCCCCCAGTATGTAGTTTGAGAATCCCAGAATAAGACAGCATGAAGAAGCTTTATACTGATTGTTTGCACTCGTCATTTTGTACAAAAACGTCTGCAAAAGGACTAAATGTAAATGTAAGAAGCAATATTCCAGCTCACCATAATACTATTCTTTAAACATAAAGAACTAATATGACATGGTAGTTGTTGGACTGGGACTGGGGTTGAGTTTGGTAGTCTGTAAGTGGATATTGATTATTTAGATTTTTGGTCTTAATCATTACCAGGAGGGAGTTTGGTACAAATATTGGATAAAATATTTGCAAGATATTATATAAATGCTAGCAAATTATAATTTCATTTTGGTGTCATCAATCAGCTTGATTTCCTCTTACCATTTTAAAAAATTCCAAGGCGGCTGGTGCAGAAATCCACTTTGTGTGATTTAATTTTAAATGACTAGGCCTAAAGATTTTCATACAAGCCTTCCCTCAGTAAGTTATACACTGTATTTCATACACTGACAGGATTACTGAAGAGTTTATAACCTACACACAGAAGACATCCCACAAAAGCAAACACACACCACAAGTAATTCATACATCACCTGGCTAGAATGCTTTTACAGAATGAGAATGTTTGTTCGATTCACAAAAAACAAATGAGTTATAGTTGCAAAATTTAGGTCATTGCACGGTTGGATTAAAAAAATACCAACAACATTGCTGCAGGCCGGTTGCTGTTACCAACGTCAAACCTGCAAAACCCGGGGACGGTTTTGATTGAGCACTGAGCAGCTAGCGCTCCATGAACATCTTGAACAGCTTGTCTGAACGACTAATTGCTAGCAAGCTGTACAAATGAACAATAAATGATTTGAATGAGTCCTTTCACGTTTAAGGCTTGCTATTACAGATGTAGTTATCACCAGTCAGGTACTTCAGTTGGTCTGATTCTGGCCCGACTCACCTTCTCGTACGCGTTGACCTCTCCGTGTCCATGGCTGTCCTTCGCGTGCTCCGGGTGCAAATTCGACACCGTGGCGGTGCCGGCAGCACCTGAAGACTTTGTCTGAGACACGAACCGAGCCTGGCCCAATGACCCCAGCCGAAGCTGAGACAAGAGGGGCCAACTCCGCATTAGCCGTGTGGCCATATCGTTCTTCACCTAAAATACACTCTTTGCATCCGGAACCGGAAACGTTGCTAGTTTGAGAAAACGTCTTCTTCTCTGGATTTACACCACTGACTAAAACCAGTGCATGCATAAGAGCGCCCTCTGCTGTGCTGTATGAGGTAAAAAAAAAAACAAGCTAAATGTTTGGCTGGACATTTCATTGTTTTGTGTGTTTAGCAATTTCCACATTCTAACATTACACATTAAAATCACGTGAACAGAGTAAAACTAGGGAACTGATTTTCTGAGAACACATTATTTTTGGCAAAATCAAGTCCACTATGACAACTACAAAATTTCCAAGAAAAATGGTACTGGATGTATAAGATGTGATATATTTTCTTGTGAACATATTGTAAATCATCAAAAGAAACTTGTGATATTCAGTACAAACAAACAAAAAATGTAGAATTTCTGACAGGCTTAGAATTCTGCACTTACACATTTTAACCTTACTATAATGATGGATTAAGTCACTCCAAGCAAACTTTGGGTCTCCTGACACATAAGTTAAGATGGCCTCTGCATTTGATTGGGAGCAAGAGGCTACTGGAAAGCATATCTAAGCAGATTAGGTGAAATTTTGATTGGACATGTATATGCAATAATCACCATGGATTCTTCCATTGTGCAAACATGCTTAGAACAAAACAGTAATGCACAAACACATCTGTGCTTTATGCTGACTCATGTCCCAGTACCGTGTGAGCAAATGTTTACTCTCATTGAGATCAGTGGAACAGGTGGGTTTTTGATGGATACTGAACTGTGTGTGTGTGAATATCCCTGGAGAAAACAATCCAATGTGCAACAATTTGGTAATACTTAAGGTGAACCAGACCTCCCTCTCATTCATTGTAGGACTTGAGATTTTAAAGCTACGCTATTTATACAAATACTGTATGTTAATCTACATGTAAACTCATTTAATTCAGATATAGAATTGTGTCATTTTAATTATCTTTTCAGAGAACTCATTGAAAGAAGTGAAACCACACCCCACCCCACAGGCAGGACACAACTAATTCAGAAATAACCACAGCAGTAGTTTGACATCTTTATTTACTCTCATACTAAGTGCTCCTGTTACAGAATGTCACCTTTTCTAGACTTGTATAGCTGTTTGGAGTTTTTTTTTTTTTTTTTTTTAAACAAAGTAAAAAGAAAACAGTTTTCAGTTCTAGAAGCTGTGGACCACACCTGTGACCCTAACACACAAAAAATGAACAATCCTGAAGGGTGTGCAAAGACCCTGCCCCCTCCCACTTTACTCACACAGAGCCAATCAAAGAACAGGAGTATTCACTGACTGTACCACTGCTCAGCTTGTAGGGGGGTGGCAGAAAGAGTGGGGGGTCAAGGGCAGGCTGGTTTGAGGAGAGGGGCCAAGGAATGGAGAAAATGAGAAAGGGGGAGGGGGTGGAGACATAATCTGACAGCAGCATTCCATGAGTAACATGTCATTATTGCAAATAATCACACTCTAAATGGACTGAACTCATTCAAATGTTAGAAACCAAAATGCATCAATTTTCTCAACAATATTGATTAGAACACTTTGCCCTACACTAAAAGTTTAGCCGGCATTCCTTTTCGACAAATGGACATCAAAGCGTTCTGATTTTCAAACAAGTTTGACCAAAAAACAAGAAAAATATTGAATAAATGTGATGAGGTAAAATGCATTATTGTCGTAAGTTTTTTTTTTTTTTTTTGCCCAATCGCTGTGTGAAATTGCTGTAATAGAAGACATCAAGGGGGAGAGAGAGATGGAGAGGTCTTTGTGTTAGTAATGACTGAACTGCAGTTATAGACAGTGAGATTTTAAAAGGTGTCATTTTCAAGCTGGAAATAAAGAGTGAAGGTGAAAGTGAGTAGCATGAGTCAAACACAGGCTAAGCAGTGTTGTAATCAGTTTAATTACAGTCAAAAGTCCAGTATAAACCTCTCCCCCACCTCCCCACAGAGTACAGATCCATGTATTCCTATGTGTTACTGTTTAAGCAGTGTAGAGGTCATACCCACTTCCTGTCCTGTAACCCCTCTCAGGCTCTGCTGACCCACAGACAGACATGTGATTGGTTGTTAGAGCTGTCAATAAAATGTTTGACATGGGGGCCATCAGGGTCAAATGTACTTGAGCTTGACCTCCAGTGTTTCACTTTTATCAAAATGATACACCTCCCCAAAACATGTAACAGCCCTTACACTCAATCTGCTCCCTCCCCCTAAAACCGCCCCACCCCACCCCTGGTGACCTCAGTGACCCCCAATAACCACACCCACCCACCTCCCCACCCCCCAGGCTCTCTCAGCGGATGGTGTATCTGACGTAGGGCACTTCCACGTCCTCGTCAGTGTCGTCGTTACAGCACAACTCAAACACGAGGGCGCCGATGTGCTTCCCCAGCTTCTTCTTGGAAACTTTGGTCACGATTTCCGTCATCCTGGACGAGGAGCGAGACAGAAGCATCAGCATCACATGGCCATTCTGTACCCACCTCTTCACTACTGATAATAATGAGGAGTGAGGTTTTGCTGTACCAAAAATGGGAGGAGCTACTACATAGCAACAGTGATTTACACCAGTGGCCACATTGGAGAAGGAAAACATTTTTGATTGGTTCAAACAAGACAATGATTGACAGCTGAGTGTAGCTACACCCTAACAGGCTTCAAAAAACCTTGTCTTAATCATCACTACTGCACATGCATTCAAACACCAAACCAGGCCACTCTACACAATTCTGATCAGCATAAATTTGTCCAGCATATCTCTTCGGTGTGAATCGAACCGAGCACAGTGCATTTATCTCTACTGATGAATGGAAGCTTATCTCAGCCTCTGTTTAAACAGATTTTCTAGGAAGAATCTGGTGTGCGCTCGCTGAAGCTCTGCTTTGTGGTACAGCCTTAAATCTTTTGACGTGTCAGCCCCAACTCCTGATTCTGAAGCAGTCTGAGCATGTCAGCTTTATAAGAAATGCGTGTGATTTTCAGGAACTATGACAAGAACCAGACTTCACTGAAACTGAAGTGTCCTGCAGCTATTTTCCCATGACCCCCATTACCACACCGAGAGAGCTCACTTTGTTCCCCACCCCACCCAACATGAGTACTCACGGCATCTCCAGCCTCTCTTTGAGTTTGGCGGCCGGCATGAAGAAAGAGTAGAGCATCGACACTCCCTGTGACAGCATGGTGATCTCCAGCTTGTGTTCATTCTGCATGGACACACGAGAGAGAGAGGAAGGGTTATTCGGGTAACACCGGTCAAACATGGCTGTTTAACCTGACCCAAGAACTTAAACAGAGTTTTGCTAGTATTCCTAACAGCCAAATCAGGCCGAGGTTAACTGCTCTAGCTCACAGCCAATCAGGCCGAGGTTACCTGCTCTAGCTTACAGCCAATCAGGCCGAGGTTAACTGCTCTAGCTTACAGCCAATCAGGCTGAGGTTAACTGCTCTAGCTTACAGCCAATCAGGACGAGGTTAACTGCTCTAGCTTACAGCCAATCAGGACGAGGTTAACTGCTGTACCTTGAAATAATCCAGGAACTGGCGGAGTGTCATCTCTTCTCCGCTGGGCTGGATTCCCTTCACTTCAAAGCGGTCCCATAACGTCCACTCGGTCTCATAATACTGTGGAGAACAAAATCCCTCTCAGACTCAGCTGCATTTGTGAGACTGCGCACAGAAAGAAGCTAACAAATGGATTTGCTTTTACGCTGGGCCTCGCCCATTACCCATTCATAATACATTCTCACCTTTTGCATATGAAGGTCTTTGCTATTACTGTAGTACAAGTGCAGTTTTGTATCCAATTTTTCCCTTTGCTTTTGAGAAATTTTAGTCCATCTGAGCTCACACAGACTTCCATTGACAATTTAAAACTACAACTCCCAGGATGCATTTTCCCAAGTCTGGCGTTCAGGCAGAATCCTTTCCTCCGCAAGCCATGGCCATGACTGGCAACTGTCAGTGGAAGCATATCTTAATGCACTGAACTACAATAATATTTTAGGTGTGAATAGGACAAAGGCATTTAAACTGCCTGTTTGTTGCACTGTATTCGGTTACAGCAAGCATAAAGCAGCAGCTGCACATGGACACAAAACACCAGAATAATGCAGAATCTGAACACAAGAACGCTCAAGATTGAACGGATGCATAAATAGAGTATATGCGGGCCAGAATATGTGCTTGTGTATGAGGCAGGGTACCAGAACAATATAACTTTTCAAGGCTACTGAAAAAGTCGTGGGAAAGCACACACTGAGGAAGTGAGAGGCGTACACAAAAGCACCAAACTGACCTCTAGTGTTCACCATTCTCACTCCCACAAATAGAACACCCCGGACCACAGGGAGCAGGGGTCTACCTTGTGTTTGGGGGCAGCGATTGGCTCTGAGAAGGCGAAGAAGGGCAGGGCGAGGTTCATGAAGCCGTTCTTGTAGGACTCGAGCCGGCGGTGGCCCTGCACCAGCTTCAGCAGCTCCAGGCAGACCAGCCCCACAACCGCCGCCGTCGTCGTGGCGATGGCCGGGATGATCTTCCCGGCGATGAGCTTGCTCTGTGCAGAGACGAGGTCATGGGGGTCAAAGGGGGAGAGACTACGGCACTGCATGCAACACACTCACTCAGACTCACGGTTCACATGGTATCCTGGCTCTGAATACATTTAAATGAGCAATGCATCACTAAACACTGAAAATAAATGACATTTACCCCTCAGGTTAATCTAGAACAATCCTGACGACGCAAAAGGAATGACTACACACCAAAATGACAAAATATTATATCAAGACTGCAATTCTAAGGACCCTTGCACAGAGTAATTTCCAGACCATGCTAAAATACCCAAGTATCTTTTCCTGCAGTTTTTAAAAAGTATATTTACACAGCCATCCAGTTTCAGCTTTTATTATGCAAGTGTTCACACAAATACTGGCACAAACCCACCAGTGGTAGGGTGGAAACCTGGATACGTACAAGTGGATTTCCTCTTCAGCATGAATGTAGAGCATTTGTTTTGCCTTCGCAGCAGATGCCTGCCATATTTTACAACTATTTATGGATAAACTAGTTCCTGTTAGGGCATTGATTTATGTTTGCTTACTTTGTTTTAGCTGGTACAATCCGTCTAAAGCTCAAATGGATCTGGTACTTTTCTCAACGTCTTGTGTCTCTTCCTAAAATCAACACAGCTGATTCTGCAAGTTAGTTATAAGGCTAGACGTTCTTCTTTGGCCCAGTTATTTTTCTATTTCTATTTCAGGGTGATTAGCATCGTGCTAACATGGCGAAGCTCTAGGGAGCTCTTACCTTGTGTCGGTCAGCAGGCGGGATGTCATAGTTCTCTGCTCTGAGATTGGACGCCGCCACGATGAAGTCCATGTGGAAATTTGAGTCATCATCCTGGAACAAACAGGTAGTCCAGCGATGAATTCAACACGGAAAACATAGTGGTCAATTAATGTGATCTGACTAGCATACCCTGACTCAGGGCAGGAATTCCTTTGCAAACAGAAACAGACAGTCACTCGTTCACAGACACATACTCATACATTCACAGACTCACTCACTCATTCATTCAGACACACTCATACATTCACAGACACACTCACCCACTCATTCACAGACACTCAATTACTTTTTAACTCATGAGGGACACTAAAACTTGTTTGTCTCTCTTCACTCTTACCTTCTCAAAGTCGACTGGGAAGAGTCTGAACTGCGCTGAAGCCTCAGGACTGGGCAGCTGAGATTTCAACTCCTCCAGACGAGAATCATCTACAAACATAAAATAAATGAACGCACTCACATACACATCCGTCAAGATTCACACTGGCAAATGACATGAGCGAATAAAAAAAAAAAACTCTTGACTATAAATACTGCCGACCCTATTCATGCCCAAACCCAGAGACAGACCAATCAAATGCAAGCCCATTAAACGTAATGCATTTCAATCCAAGAACAGCATGAACATAAGAGCTAAAAAAAAAAAAAAAAAAAAAAAAAAAAACGTAAGGGACAGTCAGAAAAGAAGTGAAATTCCCTCAGTCCAAAAAATGAAATTTTTTTTAGCTGGTGGACTGCTGCTCACCCACGGACGAGTTGGCGTTCTGCAGCTCCTGGTCGGACACGTGGATTTTGACCCCTGACCGGGGCGTGAACTCGGGGACGGTGATTTCGTTCAGCAGGCGGGTGAGGGCGGCGCGGTCGCGGGACGTGGGGATGCCGTAGGTCTGCGCGTACAGGTTGGCTGCGGCCAGGATGTAGTCCATGTGCAAATCCTGCAGGGGGCGGACATGAGCACCGATACATTTTAACAGTCATGCGGCATCAACCTGGATGGTTTCCAAGACAAGGTACCTCATCACAAAGACTGTTTACTCATTCAATTTTCTACCCTTTGACTTGACAATGACAGCTTCACAGTATGTGACTGCAGTAGACTCAGTCAGCCAATAAAAAAATGCTCCACACATGGTCTTGTTCACATAAGTCATTTGAGGGTTGTGTGTGTAGCTACAACATCACAATATATTTGTGTCTAAAATTTCCACTTTTCCTCTCAATCTATTAAGGTAAGCACAAGCTAGCCAAAGCTGCTATTGAGCATAGGGTTATATAGCCACTTTAGTTTCAGGATAATGGAAACAATATTAAGGCGTTATACCTTCATAGATATGACTACAGCTGTATATGCCATATTTTTGAATGATTGATTACTACAAATAGTCAGATTCAGTTTGATAATGTTCCATTTAGCATTTAGTAGACGTGCTTACGCTGAGTGACCTCAACAGATATTCCTTGATTACTTCTGGTATTTCAAAGATACTTCAAAGTGGAGTTAGCAGTAGAGCTGTAACGATTAGTCGATTTAATGAGGTCACCTTGTGCTCTAGGAAACTGTAATGGGCATTTTTCACTGTTTTCTGATGTTTTATAGACCACACGATTAATCGAGAAAATAATCGGCAGATTAATCGATAATGAAAGTAGTTGGTAGTTGCAGCCCTAGTTAGCAGCTAGCCGTAGGAAGCTGGAGAGATAGAGAGAGATACCCACGTTGCTGGTGCTGAACTCCAGAGGATGGGGACACCGTTTCGGACCGGACCAAAAGGGAGCGCCAGAACTGGTGAGCTGAGAACGAGAGGGAGATAGGACGTGAGAGAGGCAAATCATACTCTAGACATTACTAATCAACCAGGAACTTTCAACTGGAATACAGAGATTATGACTCCTACCCCCAAAACAATATGGCCACACAAGTTACCTACTAAATATGTCTATGCAAGTCATTAGCACAACATTTTAACATTTTTCATGTTAAGAAAGTTAAGTATTCTGCAAAGCTCTTCACGGAATGCCCCGCTCGGATTTGAATCCGTAACCCTAGGTTACGAGCCCGGAGTTTCCTTACAAGGAAAACCAAACTCTGCTTCAATTAGCTTTAGCTTAGCAGTAATTTATCCAAATGTATCTTGAGCGGAAAAGTACTGGTACTGCAATATAAATCCCATTCAGAATTTATCCAGTATCTCAAAGACATCACAGTCAATGTTTTAGGAATGAATCATGAGTTTGCCGAATACACACTCCTTCAATCTAAAGTTTAAAAACCAATTTACTTGGAGCCAAGGGCAGGAAATACATCTACTTCTTGTAAATCACAAAGCATGAGCCAACCCAAATCTAGTGTGATTTGTCTACATCTGATAAATGATGTTCTTCTGTCAAACAGGGCATTATATGTGTCATATTCTGGGTATTTAGAAAGACACATTTTTCCTTTGTTTGATGCGTCACACTCTGAGGGGGTTTGAGCCTGTGGGCGTGGCCTCACCTGGCTCGGGGGGAAGTTGTGCAGGAGCTGGCGGATGTTGTTGCTGTACTGGCACTGCCAGTGGTTGCGGGCCCAGGACACGCAGTCGGCCCAGCTCTGCGGCCGCTCTGTCACCAGGCTGCGGTGCACGGCCTCCAGCACCTCCACCGGCTGCGCCCCGGGCAGCTTCAGAGTGCGCTCCATGAACTTTGGGTCTCTGAGGGAGGGAGGAGGGAGAGAGAGAGAGAGAGAGAAGGGTGGAGGGAGGGAGGGAGGGAGGGAGGGAGAGAAGGGTGGAGGGAGGGAGAGTGGGGGGAGAGAGAGTGAGTATCTGTATGAGGGAGAATACAGGCCCCTTCTCAACAGGGAATAATAAACAAGGCTATGCTTGTTTATAGTTGTCAGGGATACTGTGATGTAATGTTTTTTTTTTTTTTTTTTTTTCCATACTGTAGTCACAATTTTACTCCTTTTCGGTGATTTGCCAGGTTTTTTGATGATCACTGTCATTTTAACCACCAGTGTGGCTTGACCCATTTCTAACCACATACTTCAATGAACCAGAAGGTTAAAATTGTTTCCACTGAACCATAGCTGGCAGTTATTTCCCCATCTAAACAACCCCTGAAATGAATAACAAAAGGAGCCATTGTCCCTGAGAGGAAACAGAATCTCTCAAAGCGGCGTCTGTGTTGATCCGATCCCAGGGGGAAGCCTTTGTGAGCGCGCTGCGCTACCAATGGGAGGGGAAATTGAAACAGCGAATGAAGAGACTTACGTCAGATACTGCATAGCGTTCTCCGCCGGCTGCTTGAAAAGGCCCTCGAGTTCGTCACGAGCCCACTGCCAGGGAGAGAGAACGACTCTTTTAAAAAAAAAAAATTATTTAACAGCTGTCCAAAGATAACGCGTGATAAGGACCGTACTAGAACAACTTCTGCGTTACCATGGGCAGCAGCAGACGGCATATCGGATGTTGCCGTTTTCAGTGAGAGCATTACAGTGAATTCCATAAAGGCTTGCGGAATTTTCCATCAACAGCGACGATAGACTGTACTTGCCGCCAAAAGTTCAATTTCTTTTGCCGTCTACCATCTTGGTTTAGCTAAATGGTGGATGACGAAAGGCTATATACTGATATTTGATTGCATAAATTTTTAAGAATTCATTTTTGATTACGAGAATAAATGTTCAAACTTAACTAGCACAAACAATTTTAAATACATAAATTCCGATTGTAAAAACGACTTGTAAGGCATCACTTAGCAATATCCGCTAGCAAAGGATACTGTAATGCAGGGCCATTTCACCTCTGACCTCCCTGTTCAGCTATTTACAGCCATTCTGTCCGACGTTATGATAATGTCAATGTGAAAACAGCGTAAGAAACAGCGGAACATTCTCGGGCGCTCTCCTGACCTGCAGAGTGTGCTCGATGGCGTTGGGGAAGTTCTTGAGGGTGCAGATGGGGATAGACTTTTCCGGGGGGTCCTGGCTGGAGCTGTAGGACTCTGTGAGGAAGGGGATGACCACCTGCACGTTCCCCTTGGTGCCCAGCGTGCCCGACTCCAGCAGAGGCTTCCGGTAATACACACACCTGCGGTCCATGTACATACCTGTGTGGAGTAGCGGAGGGAGGGGAGAGGTCAGAGACTGCTAACTCACACTATGGCCTAAATACACACACACAAACATGATGGCCTACACACATATACATACATATCAACCTCATCTAACCCCACACACACACACACACACACACACACACACACACACACACACACACACACACACACACACACACACACACATCAACCTGGTCTAACCACACGCGCACGAGCACACACACACCAACATGATGGCCTACACACACATACATACACATCAACCTGGTCTAGCCACACACACATTCAACAACATGATGGCAACTGACTATGCATTCACAATCACACAAATGATTGGACATACACATGAAAGTACCATTTTCTCTCTCACACACACACAAAAATGGTCCAAACACAGACACACACAGAAGCACAATCCTGTCTTGGTCGTTTCACGTGACTCTTACGGGCATCGACATTGTCCAAGGCATTGGCGACACCGTGCAGCCCCTCGAAAAACTCGTCGTCGTAGATCTTCTCAGTGTCAGGCCCGACTCGGTTCTGATGGCCGGTGATACGGATGGAGGGGTTCATCTGCTGGACTGCGGCGGCGGCTGTTTCACTCTTCATCCTCTGGGGGCGAAACAGCGTCAAACACATTCAGTCTGAGCTACTCAACGGGACATTCCATTAAAAATGAACAAAAACTCCAGCGCACGGCAAATTTGAGCCAAAATGTCTGAATTTAACAACTCAAACAACAGCAACTAGAGTAACTGTGTTCCGCAGGCCACACCAGCATCTTCCAAAGCTCACCGTGACGTCCCAGGGTCTGAAGAGGAACTGGCGGTTGAGGTTGGATTTTTCGATGGTGTCCATGTCGGTGACGATGACCTCGCCCTCTCCGCAGGCCAGGCCGATCATGGCGAAGTTCTTCAGCAGCTCACAGCCGATGGCGCCGGCTCCCACCTGCATATACGGCGGCAGCAAGACGTACCCAGTCATACATCTGCCATTTCCACTAAGCCAAACAAGAACAGACGCGCCCTCGACACATGCGCAGCAGACCCGCGGTTCTGAAGAAGCAGCAGCACACACGGTGCATAATTGGGTTCTCACCAGGAAGTATCTCTGCTTGGCCAGCTCATCCTGCAGTCTGGTGCCGAACACGGCGATCTGGCCATCGTAGCGAGAGTTCCTCTGAGAGACAGAAAAGAAGAGTGAGGGAAGAGCACATACAATCCTCCACAAAACACGAACACTGACAACTCTAAATAAGGCCTAAAACTCAAATATTCAGCTCAAATATATAACTACTGTCATCAGAAAAGAATATTTCCAGGACACAAGCAACCACAGTCCCTGGCTTTCGATGCTTGACCCACATGCGAAAATAAAGCCCAAGAATAAATTAGTAACAGTTGTCAGAATGATGGAGAATCAATGAAGGCCCCCCACCATAAAACAAACTACCATTCACAACGGAGTGTCTGTACACTCGCTGTGCTTGGTCCCCCTAGTAACAACAGCACACGGGCGCCGTGCATCAGTGCGGACGGCCTGTCACTCACAGGGGCGCACTCCTCTTCGGTGAGCATAGCTCCCTCAGCCTCGGACAGACACTCCAGAGCATCGAAATACAGCCACTGCATGATGGGCATGAACTTCCCAGTGCAGGCCTGCAGGGGGCAGAGTGGAGCACGGTCAATACCAACACTACTCACTGATACTCAAACCTAACCCATACAAAACACATTGACACTGCACTAATACTCAACCAGAACACTTGGTAATATCACCAAGGCTAAAGGGATGCTGAGATTTTTTACATATACAAGTGAATTAAAAATTCTCCAAAGGGTACACTGATGTTAACTAAGCTGAATGCAGCTTTGTAAGCCGATAACACAGCAGGCTGGCGGCGTTTAGGGGGAGCTTTACCTTCATGATTTCCTGTGCGGCCAACCCCCCGATGAAGGCGTTAACGGGGGCCAGGTCACCCGCTGACATGTAGGCCAGTTTCTTCAGCAGCCCCTCGTCCAGCTGCTCCAGCTTGGCCCCGCCCGTCTGCGCTGCGTTCACCTCATTGCAGAGGGCGACCAGCTCGTCCCCGTCCGCCTGGGAGACACGGAGACGTTCAGGTCCAGAGAATCGCGCTCTCACACACCGCCAAAATCACACAAGTACAGAGAATCTCACTCCATCTCTCTCTCTCACACACACACACACACACACACACACCTACAGAAAATCTCACACACAGTCACACGACTGTACTCAAAGACTATCCCACCCACTGACTCATGTGCACAGACAATCGCATACACAGGCACACAGAGAGAGTCTCAGCCACAGGTCAGCTGACTGCAGGTGAGTCATGGGGGCCGGGGCGCAGGGTCACCTGACTCCAGGGCTTGGGGAGGCGGCTGTGTTTTTTCTGGAAGGCGTGCAGGGCCTGGAACCCCACATGCAGCTGGCCCGGGCGCTCAAACTTGGCAAAGTCCGTCAGCATATACTCAGGGTCACACATGGAGGCAGACAGAGATTTCTGAGGGGAGCAGAACCAGAATTTTAATCAAAACCCCTCGATGTGAATTCTATTTACAGTTTCTGAGAGGCACTGAAATTTACATGAGAGGGACTTAAGTGTGAACATGAAATTTGTTCTTTTGGGCAAAAGAAATGGGCCCTTATATCCACCATCTTTGAGGTGCATATAATACAATTCAAAATAGGTTCACATTCATACAAATAACATTTTTCATAATTATGCAATATTATGAATTATGAAATCCCTGTTGGAGGGTTGGAGCATTCTATGGAAATTTTAATATATGTATATATGTACCATTAATAATCTGGAAATTAAACTGTACCATACATTGCATAGTGTTGAAATGGCCATTGAAGTCATACACTAACATTGTGCATGGTAGTGATTTACAACTCAATGCCTGAGCAATTGTGTTCATCAAAACGTTTTGTCTATATATATAATGCATTTAATCAAATAGGGGTCCTGGTGTTGCACAACACTTACAAAGCTGATCTTCTTGGGCACCTTAACCTGGGAGACGATCCCTCCTCTTACATACTGTGAAAATGAGCTGGTGTCGCCAACGCTGAAGGTGTAGGGACCTGAAAAAAACACCGCGTCAGCATTCAGCAATGACAAATACGTACCAGAAATGACTCCTGCCAAGCAATGAAGGAGGGAGGGAGATTTCACTGAGCCCAAAATGGGTGGGGCTACCATAAGTAGCAACGATTTTGGGCCAATGGCTGCATTGGCTGTGTGCAGAAAAATATTTGATTGGTTCAAATGCATCAATGATTGACAGCTGAGTGTAGCTCCACCCCAATGTCAGCTGGAAGAATGTCTCAAAATGTTACCAATGGGCAATATGTCAGCTATGCAGGTAGCGCTCTGCAGTGTGCGTGTGTAGCAGAGCGTGAGTATTTGAGCGTCAGCAGTTTTGCCTATGGGGAAGCTGAACAGGAGACTTACCCAGTACTTTGATCTCTAGGGGCTGGCAGTTGTTGAGCTCCGTCATGCCCTGCACCTCGCTGAAGGTCACGTGATCGCCGCTCTCGAACCCGTGCCGGGCCTCATCCAGACAGGTCACCACGCCGGCATTGTCCTGGGGTCACATGACGCCGAGAGAGATTATGGACATTGGCCATTTTAACAGTGATTGCAAAGCACAATGCCTCCTGTCCTAGAGCCAAAACACCATTAGTATGGTACAGAGCTACCCTACAGAGAGGGGAGAGCAAGTCCATTACTGTGAGTGCAGATGAGAGAGAGAGAGAGAGAGAGAGAGATGGGGAGAGACCAAGTCTTACAGTGTGAGGAGCAAGAGTGACAAACATGGAGAACAGGGAGAGAGATGTATCAAGTATGGTTTTAATTTGTCACTGTTAACTGTATCATTATTTGTTTTGGCTTTGGCAATATTGCATGTATGCATTCATGCCGATAAAGCATTATTACACTGAAATAGAACATTTAAATTGGTGTGCGAAGAGGGGGAGAGAGACTGAGGAAGAGATGAGGTGAGAACAGGGAGAGACAGATAATGTGAGAAGAAGGAGAGAGACAGTGTGAGGACACGGAGAGAAAACAGAGGCAGAGCTAGCATTATTGCTCACCTTGGTGATCATGGAGACCATGGCGCTGAGGGGCTGCTCGCCGTTGGTGTCGTACACGACCATGTCCCCAAAATCACAAAACAGCTGCCTGCAAGGAGACAGGATCTGTTAGCGTTCACTACATCCACTGCACCACTAAAATGCTTACAATACCTGCCACTGCACCATTATCCCTACTCCATTATCCCTATCCCCTACACCACATTATCCCTACTCCATTATCTCTACTCCATACTCCATCCCTGCACAACATTATCCCTACTCCATTATCCCTATCCCCTACACCACATTATCCCTACTCCATTATCCCTATCCCCTACACAACATTATCCTTACTCCATACTCCATCCCTACACATTATCCCTACTCCATTATTCCTATCCCCTAGACATTATCCTTACACAACATTATCCTTACCCTCTACCTAAACATTATCAGTACTCCATTATCCCAACAACATTATCTCTAATACTGCATGCAGCTCTTGCTTCACCATCATTGTGCAATTGTACAAAAGATTACACATATTTGTAAATAAAAGGCATCCTGCAGACGGTTCCTAACCCGAAAAGGCCGCGCGTGTCCGCGATGACCAGTTTGATGCCTTTGCTGTGACACAGATCCCCGATGCGCAGCTGCTCCTCCAGACTGGAGTTCGTCAGCACCACCACCTGCGCAGAGAGACGCTTTGAGCAACACGCTCTCCCTAATGTGTATGCATGTGTCAGCATGTGTAAGAGAATGCAGGGTGTAGTGTGTGTGTGTGTGTGTGATGGGTTTGAACATCAGTTTACATAAGACCATTTTGCAGGCATTCTGACCTGGAGGTTAGACAGGTACTCGTCGGTGAGCGGGCCCGTGTAGGCGCTCACTGGGACGTAGCTGTTGAGCTCCGCCAGGCGCGGCTGGCTCACTTCGGCCCGGTTCTTCCCCAGGTCCTCCTCACGAAGGTAGAACTGCACGCACATCGTGGGGGGGGCACGGAATCAGTATTACAAATATGGACACTAATCACAATAGCAAAAGTAATAATGACCCTTCACATTATGCATTTGGAGGTGGTTGGGCCCGACTGTGTACAGAGGTTCTGTTAACTGTGGATTCTCCATCCTTTACCAACTTTCAGAGGGTATTCTAGAAACTTCCAAATGCCCTCCATCATTCTGACAGATAAAAACATTGCTGCAAAAAGGTTAAGCATGAACAGCAACAGCCTACAATATCTGAGAACAGCTTATTGTAGTTCCAGCTAATCCTCCATGTAAATGTATGACAAGTGCAAATAGACGTTGATGGCTTTTTTTTTTTTTTTTCTCCTTCTTCATAATAGCCTGTCATGTTGCCAGATGATGATTTCATTCTGGTGGAATCAGTAATATAGATATGGATACTAACCACAATTGTCAAAGTATTAATCACTTCCACTATGCATTATTTGGAAGGGGCTGGGCCCTATTATGTAAATGCCCTGTTATGACCTTCCCTGCCCCACCCATCAGCGCAGTGTTCACAGCTGTCAGCGACGTGGCCCACAATGCTGCGTTCCTGACCTGTGAGGACAGGTCCCTCCATTCGGCGACGCCCTGGTCGTGCAGAGTCACGGACTTCACCCCGCCCAGGATCACGTTCTTGGCGATCTCCACGCCCAGCCCCCGGAGGCCCGAGATCAGCACGTTGGAGTTTTGCATCCGCTTCATGGCGTCATGACCCAGCACGTACCTGCGGAGCAACAGAGAGGCATTTCGACGCTGACACCAAAAAACCCACAATCTAACGCGCCACAACTAAGGACAACGCACAGGGCAACACAAAGACCAATCGCTGGCTCTGAAAATACTGGTAAACACAATCTGAGCCATCACTTGAAAGTGTGAACGTGTGTCATGGTTACTACAGCTCTGAAAGGGAGACGGACAGACGGATGGAAGGAAGGACTCACAGCTGTCTGGAGTACAGGCCTTCATCGATCTCCGCTTCATTGCCATTGTTAGCCATGCCCTGGAAACACAGGGAACGTGATTAAAATCAGGGATTAAACAATCACCGCAGATGAACAGGCCAGCTTTGCCTCACACCCCTCCGCACATCTGTTTCTGAGCATGCACCTTCGGTCACCCGCAAAGCCAATTACCCAAGGATTCTCTGCATGTTGTGCCAGGGCCTTACAGCGATGGTGTGTGTGTAAATGCACATCTCTCTGTGTGTGTGTGTGTTTTCAGTTTGGTCTGCTGTAGTGTGGGCGTGCGAAGGTAGTCTCTTGTATTTGTGTCCGTGAGTGGGTGGTGTTGAGTCCGTGGGGCGTTTGTCCATGTGCATGAGTTAGGGAGTGAGTGAATACGTTAAGGCTTGTGAGTGTGTGTGCGTTAAACTCACGTTCGCAGGAGTGTGGGTCTGTTGACTTTCAGCGGAGTAAGAGGAGGAGCAGTGTGGCACTGACTTGGTCTCGGATCCTGACACGCGACGCTTCTTGGACAGCGGGGAGCTGGACATCTGGACATTTACACAAAGTCAAACATCAGATTTGAGGCAATATAACAAATGGGAACAAATTTCATACAAAAATTATGGGGAAAAGGGGCAGGGTTTCAGCACTGGACAGCTCCCGTCACACAGAAACAAAAACACACACATAACGCAGAAAGACAATCAACATTCTTTCAGGTCCCTTCCCTAATTTCTGTTATAATGTTACAACACACACAGCTGAACTGTTCCAAACTAAGTTTAATATATGTTTAAAACTGTACAAACCAAAGGGTATCAATTTGTAAAAATCTTCATTTGAACTGTTTCTTGAGAAAATTCCTTAATCATCAATTTCCTGTTATGACAGTTATGCTCTGTATTTTTATTTCTATCCTCCCATACAACTAAGAACACAGGCCTCAAGTCTACAGCTAGACATAGTTTCAAAATTCAAATCAATTGCAAGAAATGAGCTGAATGAGCTCTAGCACCAAACAGGCGGAGAGCTACAATTAGATATCAGTCACTGCCTTATCTTCATCAATGACTGGGTCAGATCAGTAACAGGGAACATATGTTAGCTCCACCCATTTCTGGTGTCATGATACTTCATTCTCCCATCACTAGCAAACCCAATTCACGGGTGTCAAGTTCTACATAAAAGCTCGCTTTACAGTCGGTTGCTTATGTAAAAATAAATGTTATAACAAGATTATTACTAGGCATCAATTTCGTGGCCATTTTCGACAACTTTCATTTCCAGAGGCAAAATGTAAAAACCGTCCAAAACGCCATTCTGTACCTGGTGAGCTAATCTTGCTATTAATATCTCTCCGCATCACTCCAGACCTGGTGAAAGGGTGTGTTTAGGTAAGCGGTGGCTAGCGAAGTGGCTGCTCGTTTACAAAAAAAAATGCTGATTCATTCAAAAGCAGCTGCAGATACGAAGTGTTAGTTTAGTACAGTGACTTCGTTGGCAGCTTTCTATAAATACAGCTGACGTGCTAGCTAACCCCTTCAAGTTGGCGTGACACACTATTCACTGCCTATACGGCTAACGTAGCATTGATAGCAAACTGTCTAGCCAGCTAATTAGCAGCCTCGAGATAACTGATGTAGCGATAGCCAACCGTTTTGGTTTTGACACTGCAACATTTAAGGTCGAACGCCAACAAACCACATAGTGTTAGCTAGTTTTTTATTTTTCGTGGCGTGTTCGGCACCTGTTTGTAACTAAATTGGACGAGGTATCGAGAATATAAATTGAAATATCTGTCCGCTAACACTAGCTTTCATTTTAATCGGACACAAAGTCCTATCATTGGCCACAGTGTGGTCAGCTATGCTAGCTCGCTACTTCCTTGTAGCAGGCTAAAGTAGCACTACAACTAAACACAGGCCGCAACCGCGCCATTCATTTCATTTTTAAAATCTGCCCAGCAACTTGGCAAACTACGCGAACTAAAGCACCTGCCTAGTTAAACCATATTTTCATTGCCCTAGTGGCAAGAACATATTGTACATTAATGTACATTAGGATTATGCAACCGTATGCAACTTCAGCACGACTGGGATGCATGGTTTCTATAGCTAACGATTTATTGATTCATTCGAAAACGAGCAATCTTTGCACACTCGCTGGTTACCGAGTAGAGCTCACAACCTAAGGCCCATCTTGAATTATTAGCAAGCTAAGGAACTAGGTAACACTTTAAAGTAGTTTGTCGTATTTGAGATCTAGTTTCGGGCGAAGTTAGAAATACATAACTACCGCTAGCAACCATAACAAATGTTCTAAAACCTAAAGCACAGATTAATGGCGAGCAAGCAAATCACAGCATTCCAGCTAATCATCCAATTAAGCGATAGATGTTCAAATTGGAAAACCACCTAAAGCTTGTATGGATATACTAACAATTGAACAAGCAGTGACTAGCAATATCTTACCAATAATCCTTCCCTGCTTCCTCAGTGACAGCAAACCGCTCCTTTTTTGTGTGACTAGTTATGACAACCTGGCTTTTCTACGGGGTGGAAAAATATACGGGAAACCAAATTAAAGTGCAAAAAAAAATCAAGGCGTTTTTGTGCTCGGAGATTTTTCCGTAACTGTCGAGTCACGGTACCTAGTGCGGATGCCAGCTAGGTAGGTATCGCTAGCTAGGTTGCGTTTTCGTGTCTGTACTGTGGACTACTGTGTAGTTCTTCGGTGTTACTGCACAGCAAACGCGATCACAATCAAAATGGCAGCTTAGGCCAAGGGGCGGTGCTGCTTTAATATTAATGAGGGAAGGGTGGGGTCACCGCGATCTCAAAAAAAAAAAAAAACCCAATTCCCTGCTCCTCACATGGCCAGCCAAGTAGACGAGGTAAAACTGCAAACAGTCAGCCTCACTCTGGGTTTACATGGCGAGCTATCGGCTATTTTACCATTGCATGTAGAATTATATCAGTACCAGCATTACTGTGTTGGGAGAATCAAGATGGGCCAATTAAATTTTGGAAGCAACGTTTATAAATGGGGGTCAAAGATAACTTGACACGCACTTGTAGCCCACCAATTTTATTTTAACTCTAACTTGTAAAGCAGTGCAACGTCAGAGATCTTCAAGAACAACTACTGTAGCTCAGTTTCAAATTCAAAATCTCCATACTTTTCCATACATTTGCGTGAAATCGCGCATATTAGCATGACAAATCTGCAACGTTTCTGAGACCTTATTCTGTCATTGTTTTCTAATTATTTCTTATGCATTTTTAACAGTGCCGTTCAAATACTTACCTGGGGAAGATGCTGGGTTGAAGTCTTTCAAGTCCATGTGAAATATAGCAATAATAGCACGTGGGTTGCAGAAAATGTATTTTATTTACATGAGAAAGTCTAGGGAATGTGTTTTTGTGGGGGAAAAATGAATTAATGATAATTGAAAGTAGAGTCCAACTAGCTAGCCCTATATCGAAGTAAAGTAGGAGTACTTCACTCCTGACTGAACCCTCTGCTGTCAAATAAAAAAGCAGACCTAACTGATAGAGGCGGTCATGTTGTGCTTCTCAGTGACCCGAGAAAGATGTGATTCGTCAATTGTGTCATTTGTTATTTTCTGTGCAAATATTTCAGCCTTACACAATAAAGCCAGATTTCGACAATAGAATATACCCATGCCTCTTAGTTAAAACGAAGTTAGTGCACGTTAGCAAACGTATGTTAGCTATTATCATGCAAAAGAGAATGAACATCATTAGTTAGCATTAGCTAACGAAGTTAGCAAGCTTGCTTGCGGTGTTATATATATACCTTAATAATAAACCCGGCGTTATAGGTATGCACGGACACCACTAATCCAACAACAGAAATGCATTAGCCAGTTATGATTTTGAAACTGTCCAGGTTGGTTACCAGGCTTGGTTCGAAATGTGTATGTTGCTTCGGGGTGGTGGGGATGGGGGTGGTGGGGGTAGTTGATGACAAAGGCCCAAGTGGGCCGCTTGGTCTACGGCGCACTACTAGAAACTAGGCCGGGGGTTCGGTTCCTGGCTTGCAGCACATTTTAATTTCATCCAAGATAGCCGACATCAGCTAACTAAGAATAGCCAGGCTAAAACATTCGGGTTCACTCATCTCTTCCACTGAGGAACAGCACTTCACAAAGCATGCAATTGCAAGATGTAGCTAGTATCCACCGATATACAACCGTTAGCTAGATAACTAGCTGACTAAATTCACCGCGCTGGAGAATCAACTTGAGGCAACTACTAACTAGTTAACCTGCCTGGGTTTAATGAGGGTGCAACTCAGTGATTTTGGGAAGCTAACGTAAAATACGTAGGTACAAAGAAAAAGTGGGGCTAATATGTGAGGCTCCATTTTCTAGTCCACATGCAAATGTTTTGCGAATATTGCTCTCAATATTGTTAGGCATTGCTCATACGCATACACATATGAAAGCATATCGGTTATCATTCCCCCCCACCCTTCAATCGCTCCCAAAACTTACCTCAAAGCCCCAAAAGATGGCTACATTATTCAACTAGCTAGCTTCAAACTTTCATATCCTACAAATGCTAACTAGCTAACCTGGGAGTGATAATGAACGTTGACATTTGTTCATTCTCGCTACATCCTTACAGTGCAAGAAGATAAATAACGAGCTACATAGCTAACTTACCACATCAGATGTTACTCAGGCCCGGTCCGCGGTATCAAAAATAAAATATTCACCAAAGAAAAACTAAACAACGTCAAGGAAGAGATGAACAATTTGATCTCCTTGGTGTACAAGTTAGCTTTTTAGCCAGCTAGATTTTCTCAAGGAGGATTTTGATGACTTTCCACAGTAACGTATACACACGACCCGGCTCTTTCCAGCGCAACAACCAGCTAGCTAGCTGGCTGGCTCCCTTGCCTCTCCAACTCTTCCGTTGTACGGAAATCAGAACAGAGCAACGCAGAAACATGTGCACAGAGAGTTGAGTTTTGGAGAGGGAACTGAATCGACTTTAAGAAGTAGGGAATACTTTTCAACTTGGATTTTATTTGCAACAGGTTTATTATCCAGTAACAAAAAAATTTATTAGATATATAGGTTACTACTTATAATTCCATGTTACCATATTCTTTTCACGAGCTATCTCCGTTTATTTCGATTGAAATGTATGTTAAACTTGTCAACCCCCCTTCTCGTTACTATTAGTTGAACAACCCTGGGAGTACAGTGGCGCTGTGACACCTGGGTATTGTAGTCTTTCGGAAATATTTGGATCTTCCAGTTAAAGTAGGAAAGGGCCAAGAAAGTACCAGCACAACGTCTTGCAATCGACATTTCCCAAAGACGTTCAGAAGCAATTCGGATTTCGAACTGCGTAAGGGACGGACTGAGTATATTAATGAATAAGCAGTCGGTAACAGAATGATTTCAACAAAAACCTCTTCTAAAACGTTTTAATCTAGCTCTGCATTCCCTACATTTAATATCTCCTTCACTTGGTTTTCCTCGCATTTTGAAAGGCATTAAAAGCGTCAAATTTCACACTCTTGAGGGTCTAGCCTATAAAATCACTTGAATTACTTTTTTTATTCTGAGCCTGAAAATTGTACACGACCTCACATGAGCACTAACATTCACAAATGCTTACATTATACAGGCCTACTTTGTTTGAAATTAATGTGTAATGCTGTTCTCCAAACTGTACCATATGTATAAGACAAAACGTCCATCACATCAAGACAACATCTGTACCTCTTTTTCCCATGAACACTACATGTCTCAACACAAATATTTTTCATGCCACATGGGTTTATTGGATTTTCTGTCATTATTTGTATTTGTATGCCTTGGTATGCACAGATATACAACTTATGAACATATAGTACACTAAAATGAAACCACATTATGAACCATATTATATAGTGCACTAAAATTGACTTGTTTTGTCTTTTCATATAACACAAATACACTGCATGTCATGTGGGGAACACATTCAGATTCAATGAGCCTTTCAGACTTACACCTTTGTGTAGTTTTTGTGTATAGAGCAACTTTGGCCGTTTTTAAAGCTTCTACATTAGAGCATCACATTTTCCGCAAAATAATGTGTTCATTCCTGAATATGTTCAGGGATCAAGAGTGTGTTCCAGGGTTGCTTCCACAATGATTTTCCCCCCTTAAATTTATTTTAACACAAAGTGGGTTTGGCTTGTTTCCATTTTCTTTTGAATTCTTCTGATTTTACTTTCTTCTGAGCCATTCATTTGTCTCTAGAGTTCAATCAATTGTTCCATCAATTTCCTTTGACCCTCCTTAAGTCCTTCAGTTTAATCTTTTGCTCCTACAGTTTCAAGCACATGTAGCAGAAACCCTTGTTTTTTGTGGTAGCTTGTGTACTAACAGCATTTGGACGATGACATGAGATCAGAGGAAAATCTGTACAAATGCCTGCGGATGGGATTATGGGAACAAATGTATTATTTTATATTTAAGTAGTGGATAGCGGCAGCTGGATATCTCTATTTTCATTGAAACACATACCGCTTCTCTATGGCAAGCAATGAGCCATTTAATTTGCAGGTACGGTACAAAACAACAAATAGAAGTGTGTCTCCCTTGAGAGTTTAATGGCTCCATACAATAAGGGTTTACTTTTATAACTCAGTGAATTATAAAATAATCCCAACCTTGACTGCCTCAGTTTTCTTAATATTTCATCCATGTTAGAGCCATATAATTGTAATAGCACCACCAACAACAATAATGATCATGAAATTAATGATAATATGAATCTCTCGCACAGACACACACACATACACATAACCATAACTACATGTTTGTACATGCACACACACACTTTCACACACATTCACACATCACAAACCAACACAAAATATTAGTTTTGTTTTAGAGTTTTACTGAAAGAAAAGCAGGTGAGTGGCAGGTTCATGGTATGAAGACCAACTGCCAGTCGGGCTATAGGTCCATCTGTGGAATATAATGGCAAAGAATCTGCTTATCAGACATTTAAAATGAAGTGAAGAGAATACAGAGGTAATATCAGTGTTACTAAGGACATCTGGGAAAGAGACATAAACAATCAGTACATCAGTTTCAGTATAACATGAAAACAGTAGCTGTGTAACAAGCCAAAATCCCTTTAAAATCCAATCCATACCCAAGTGAGTTTGAATACATTTTTATGTATGAGTGTGTATACGTTCTCAAGGTGCAGTTACGTATTCAACTATACAAGAGAAATGTTCATAATTTGCTGTTTTTCAAGGCTTTAAGTGTAAACATCCGCAGTGTACCCATTATTATATACCCATAAAACACACATAGGTATGTGAGCATGCATCCACACACACATACATTCACACGTGCATACAAACACATACACATGTTTATCTCACATGCACTTACTCACGCATCTGAATACAAACACACTCGTGTATACACAATCACACTCTCTCTTACACTCACACACTTATACACACACGTGCATACACACCCACACAATCACTTACATGCACATGTAGATACACATCCACACACACACATACATCCCTTATCTCCACCACTTATTCACTGCCAGTGTTTTTGTGATTAGGAATAAGTTGTGTGTACTCATCAGTGCATTTGTGATTTAGACACAAGAGCATGTACCAATTCGTATGTGCTTAATGCAGTCACTGGTGTACACCCGTGAGTTTGTTTCTGAGCCAGATACAAGTGTGTGGACTTGTCAGTGTGCTTGTGATTTATATACAGGTGTGTGCACCTGCAGGTATGTTTGTGAATTTCAACAATGCATATACAGGCTCTCAGAGTCCTCTGCCTGATTGCCCCTCTCTCAGAGGTACGCGTGGTTTGACGGTATTCCCTAGGAAGTCCGTTTCTACCTGAGAGGAACTCAGGTCAACAGGTGGAGGGGGTGGAGGAGAAGTTGGGGGTGGGGGTCGGGGTAGAATAGGGGGTGCAGGGGGGACGATTCGGGAGGAGGAATATAAGGAAGTATCTTCAGGTTGGTTGCCTGTCTGCCTAAGTAGGGGTGGAATGTTTCCCTCCATTTTGTCCAAGGTTGATAGTGTTGGTTCTTCCGTCTGTTTGATCACAGTTTCACTGCTGTGGTGCAACCCACCTTCTGCAGTACTGCCTACAACACCCCCAAAAGGAGACTGAGAGGTACCACAGGGGCTTTCAGGTGGGGGAGCTTCATTCTTTTCTAGAACAGACATAGTTGGCGCATTCCCCGCACTTGCAGACTCCGCCCACCCATAATGCACTTCTTGGTGGTTCCTCTTGGGACATACCAGTTCCTCAGCTGCCCCTCTTATATCTGTCACTGCTTCGGCTCCACCCTCAGGCCCCTGTTCTGCAAAACACACCCTCTCCTCTGACGCGCCAGGAATTTGGGTTTGGTGTCCAGATATGTGCTCACCCCTCCCCTCTCCCTGTCTCTGTTGTTGCTGTTGCTGTGCTGCCTTGAGCTGGTTTGCAATGGCTGCTGCAGTTCCCATGGCTGGCCCACAGGGGTCGCCCTCCTGATTCTTTGCACCGAATCTGACCATTCATGTTCCTGCTTCATCTCTTCGGCTCCACCCCTCTGCAGAACCTTCTGAGCATCAAGCAGTCTCAACTCCCATTGACTCCTTCTCTCTAGACCCTTCCTCTCCCCAGCATCCCTCTCTCCACCCAACATATCTCCACCCCCCTCATCCTCACCACGTGTGATTGGACAGCGGGCTTGTCCCACACTCGCTTGACCGCACCCTACTGAAGGGGTAACTATGGGTACGGTCCTGTACATTCTACCGTCTCTGTTTTCCTTATGTCCTCGTTCACTTGTCCCTCTTCCTCACTGTCTCCACTCTCGTCCCCTGACATATCCGCGGTGCTCCTGGGAGCTGCCGCCCCCTCACCCTTCTCACCCCCCCGTTCGCCCCCATCACCTGCGGAGGTCTTTGGCTCAGGGGTACGGAGGCGCTGCATGAAGGTGGTGACACAGAGGGCTTTCTGTCAGGAGGAAGAGCAGGAGAAGAGAGGAGGAAGGGCCAAGGGAAAAAGGACAAAGAACAATAAGAGGGAGGAGGAAGAGAAGCAAAAGAAAGGAAGAAGAGAACAAGAAGAGAGGAAAAGATTAACTTAATTCTAGTAATCAGCTATTACACCCAATTATATGACATTTGAGGCTTTCTCTTTCAAAACAGGTTTCCAAAATATGTGATCCATTGTGTATCATTAGACACCAAAAAATGCAGGAGCTGGTCTTTGCTTTCACTCTGCCCTCCTTGCTCATAGTTTTTCTGTCTGTCCCCTTCCCCTGTCCCCTGTCATGCCTTACCCTCCATTTAGATCGGGCAAAGTTCCTCTCAAACTGAGCACACACCACATCCTTTAGGTTCCTCTCTGAGGCCACCTGTCCGGTGATCCTGATGAAGATACATACTTTCATTTCTGTCTCTCTCTCACACATACTGAAATACACAGTCCCAAGCATTTATTGTTATTCATCATTCATTCACATGCACATACATGTACGCTATACACACAGACACAATTTCCTCATGTACATACAGGCACAGATATGCACCCACAAACCCTATCATTACATTTACTCACATACAAAAACATCCACACGCACACACTTACACATACACACACACCACACACACACACACACACACACACACACACACGTGAATGAGACTCACCATTCATGACCCAAAGCCTCCTCCGCTGTGATTCTCAGCATCTGGTCCACCTCCATTAGCCTGCACACCAATGCTTTCGCTGAGAGGGGAAAAACACACACACACACACACACACACACACACACACACACACACACACACACACACACACACACACACACACACACAGTAACACAAGGACCATCAGTTAAGAATTTGCCCTCTTATTAACAATTACACAAAAGTGTGCACCGGTTCCAAAGTGGTGTCTGGGATACGACCCATAATCCCCTGGACCTGCCTGTATCACTCCCTCAGGGCTCCATTAAAAATCTTTTAAAATCTGATTACATGCGGTCAGATTTATAAACACTGCAATCAAATCTGGAGCTGGGGGTTCTGTCAGTAATCACGGTCTGAGTAATCAGATTTGTGATTGTGGATTAGTGGACTCAAATCTGGATTTATTTTACCATCTTGAAAACAGGCGAAATCCACAGTCTCGTATCATTTGCAGTGGAGTACTGTCGCACTGGAGCACATAGGGAGTCCTTGTAGTAAGCTTACATTTATACTGCTTGTAGAACAGGATCACATTTGTAGCTTTGTCCACATTTTAGGAGAAAAAAAGAAAATTGGAAGAATAATTAAATGACAGATGTCCCTTTATGTGTTGATTCTTGATTAAAAGGGGTAACCCCAAAATGAGTGGCCTAAATCAGGGGTGCAATGACACCCCCTTCCCATCTCCCAGCATGCCATTCAGCATTGGGATTATGTTCCTCTCCACGACCATTACACCCTTCTGCACTCTGTTATTGTCGTCATGCACTGTGTTCCCATTTACACTATGACTACCCCTTCTGCACTGTGATTCCACCCCTCTGCATTGCTATAAGCCTTTGTTCCCATTGCAGGTTTTGATGCTCAAATTCTGTTTTGGTTTTGTGCTGCAACGCCTCTCTGTCCGTCCTGCAAATTTCAAGTCACCAAGTTGGATTTGTGCACTCAGACAAAGTGAGTTCTGGCTTGTGTTCATTTGCTGAGATTGCTGTGCTTGTTCTTATTATCTTTTTGGCATGGAGTGATGACATAAACTCAGCAAAAGAAAACACTTGAAGGCTTAAAAAAAATCTGATTTGACCATTCAGACAGAAATCAGGTTAAGCTGGGTATCAGATTTGTATTGGATTTCAAACTACCCATGATAGCGGTTTAAATCACATTTCAAAAGATCAGATTCCAGGTGCTTTTGCTTGTTAAGACCAGAGGAAATGATCAGATTGGAAACTTGTTTGTGTGGAAAATCCAATTTGAGTCATTTCAACTCGCCAATGTGAGCATAGCCTTAAACCTCCTCTCCATTTGCTCAGATGAGTCACACAGTCCCAGTGTACTCTCACCTTCAGGAGAGATGTCGTCCCAGTAGGGGGAGTCGAACTCAAACTCTCCAGCGGCGATACGGCAGAAGATGACCCGGTTGTGCATGTCCGTGTCCTCCTCCTCTGCCTCGTCATAGAACGGAGGGTTCCCAGACAGGCTGACGGACAGTTGGACAAGAGTTATTCAAGTTAATGACAAAGAAGAAATTAGTGAACACTTAAGACCATACATATGTAAACATTTCACATAAATACGAGCATATGGACATAACACGCATACACAAACATGCATACCTCAGGCCTTAGCATTGCCAATGGCCTGTTGCCACGGTACATCTTCGTACCCACTTGGGTCGGTTAATCAGGCTTTTTGATGGCCCACTCGGACCCGTGTATTTCAAAATTGAAAAACGGAAAAAAGTACTTTTGCATACAGGTGGTGGAAAAACCATGGAAACAACACATTAAAAAAGGACTTTGGCTTTGAAGTAACTAAATCACAATTACAAAGGCAGGTACTTAGGTGATTCATACACAGCTGAAAGCCAGTTCGCAGCGTATATCAGCTATAAAAGAGACCTGACAATCAACACTTTGATATGTGAGTTTTCAAAGAAATCTGAGGCAACTAACAGAGATCCTAATAGTTTGTGCTCGTGGGTGTATTGGTCACAAAAACTGCAAATGTAATTTCATGTGGCTAGGGGTTCTTTGACATCCTTGAGTTTCCTTTGCTGCTTATCTAATGATCTCTCACATCAAGTGTGACATTGAGTGACACCTTGGCAATGAGGTTTAAAACACTGATCGAATACCTTCGAAATCACTTGAACAGGAAATGTTCAAAATAATGAAGTATGTATAATAATAATGAAGTATAAATAATCAAGTATGACAATGGAGCTTGCATTATGCAATGTGCAGATATGCATTAATTACTAGTTGCATTATTAGGGTAAATAATTCATGGGAAAAATCATGTAGGCTACATTTTTTAGTTTTAAATCTTATCTTTTCTAATTCAGTAAAATAGTGTTGCATTTTATATATCCTACATTAAGAGGTAAAAAAACAGAAACATGGTACCACTACCGTATTTCTTCCTAAGGTGACAGTGATTAATTGATAGTTGCCCTCCTAAGCCTTAACTAATTATCTAACTAGTTACTTAACTAACTAGTTAAGTAATAAACTAAATGGTCAGATAGGTGTGGTCACATCTCTAGGATGTGTGGAGTGAGGACTGGGGGACAGTAACTGTTTCGGCCTCCAAATGTTCAAAAAAAAAAAAACTAAGTGTTTGCACACAGAAACATAAATATATACAGTACCATGCCAAAGGATTTTCCCCATCTGATATTCTGCATTGTCTGTTATCAGAACAATCACTTCCTCACCTCTGAAGATTACAGGTTTGATAACCTTGCACACCTAACGTATGAAAGAAACTTTGGTGTCGTTTGTTTAAAATCACAGATTCCACATACTATTACAATAAAACAAAAGATCCAATCAAACTGAAAGCATAGCAGTGCAGAAGATCAGACAGGGGTTAATGTGTTTTTCATGGTATTGTGCACGTAGGGTTAACCTACAGGATGAACATGATGACTCCTATGGCCCAGCAGTCTACAGGCCGTCCGTATCGCCGGCGGCTCACAACCTCTGGAGCTGAGGGAGGAGAGAACACCATTCCGGTTATACAGAAGACACAAAATGGAGGATATTGTGTGTATATACAGAATATCAGAGACTGAAGAAACTATGGCAGCAGCATAATCATTTGCTTCACCAAGATGAAGGTTGTTAAAGATAGAAAGGGAAGTCCTTAGTAACAAAGATGGAAGGCAGTCATAAATGATACTAGAGGAAGAGTTTTGACAGGTAAACATGATGTAAGAAAAGACACATAAATACCCAGGTACTCAGGTGTTCCACAGGGCTCTGTAATGGAGCCATTTTCAAATCTGGACAGGTAGAAATCCTGCAGCACAACTTTGCTCTGGTTGTTCTCTGTGTAGTACATGAGATTCTCCAGCTGGGGGAGACAGACAGTGTAAACAGACAAAGCGTTAGAACAGCAAGAGAAAATCCAGTGATACCTTGAACGAATTCCCATGAATTAAAATCTGAAAATGTAGCTATAGACTGTGCAATTTTGTGTTTTATCACAGAAGATGATGCTCCATTGAAGATTGTCAGTGTTCATGTGTATCTGATGTCCTGCTAAGGGCAATAGGGGACTGATGACGCACACACACACACACACACACACACACACACACACCTTCAGGTTCCTGTGGATGATGTTTAGGGAGTGCAGGTAGGCCACAGCCTCCAGGACCTGGCGGATGACGTTAGCAGCATCTCTCTCTGTGTAGCTGCCCTGATCCAGGATCCAGTCAAACAGATCCCCTCCTGTGGCTCTGAAATGATGGGGGATCCATACCAATGCAACAACACAATGCAAACACACACACACACACAAACACACACACATAAATACACACACACATATACACACACACATACACAGACAAACACACACACAAACATGCACACGCATACACACATATACACACATGCACAAACACATACACACACATACACGCACACACACATGTACACACGTACAGGCACACAATAACAGGAATGTATTCTTATTGTTAGTATTATTATTACACAACAATGACAAGAATAGCAACAAACAATCATAATAATTATAGTCAAGGTTGTTATTATTCTATAAATTTCCAATGATAATGAAACAAAGATAATTAAGAAAATTCTAATACAGCAAAATAATAATAATTAGTGCTATTATTGCTCGACGTGCGTATATGCAAAACATAACTAGAAAGTAATATTACAGTCATCAATTTTTTATATTACTGATCAGCCACTGTGTTTGAACCAAATTAAATTTAATTAAACAGAATATTGTTTCTCTCTCCCTTCTGTGTGCTCCCATCTTACTGGCAAAGAAAGAGACCTTCAAACAGTCATTTTTTCTGTATCCCTACAAGAGCCTCCTATTTTATTTATCCAATTGCTGTTATTGCCCAAATAAAATGAACTGTACTGGTATAAGACTATAAAGGCTATAAATAAAGGTGATTATGATTTCCTTATGTTCCTGAAACCACCTCTTCTAGAAGAGGCTTTTGTATTCCAGTCGGACTTCTCCAAACTCACATCTCCTGGATGATGAAGTATTCCTTCCTGGTTTCATATGTGTCCATCAGCTGCAGGATGTTGGGGTGGCTGACCCTGGAAGAAAAAGGAACCCACAACAGTCAACTCACTGGAACAACAGTCAACTCAATGGAAATGGGCATACTAATGTACACCAATGATTGAACAACCACCGATGGCATTTTTGGCAGACAGGAGTAAGCAAACAGAGTTTCGGTCTTGAACTCTCTCGTCTACTTTTCTTGCTAGACACGCTGAACAGCATTTCAGTTTAATAGGATTCAGATCGCTTGTATTCTCAGGGATCAGATCTCTTACATTCTCAGGATTCAGATCTCTATTATTCTCAGGATTCAGATCTCTTACATTCTCAGGATTCAGATCTCTTACATTCTCAGGATTCAGGTCTTTATCATTCTAAGGATTCAAATCTCAGGATTCAGATCTCTTACATTCTCAGGATTCAGATCTCTACCATTCTCAGGATTCAGATATCTTACATTCTCAGGATTCAAATCTCAGGATTCAGATCTCTTACATTTTCAGGATTCAGATCTTTTACATTCTCAGGATTCAGATCTCTTACATTTTCAGGATTCAGATCTCAGGATTCAGATCTCTTACATTTTCAGGATTCAGATCTTTTACATTCTCAGGATTCAGATCTCAGGATTCAGATCTCTTACATTTTCAGGATTCAGATCTCTTACATTTTCAGGATTCAGATCTTTTACAATCTCAGGATTCAGATCTCTTACATTCTCAGGATTCAGATCTCAGGATTCAGATCTCTTACATTTTCAGGATTCAGATCTTTTACATTCTCAGGATTCAGATCTCAGGATTCAGATCTCTTACATTTTCAGGATTCAGATCTCTTACATTCTCAAGATTCAGATCTCAGGATTCAGATCTCTTACATTCTCAGGATTCAGATAGCTATCATTCTCAGGATTCAGATCTCTTACATTCTCAGGATTCAGATCACTATCATTCTCAGGATTCAGATCTCTTACATTCTCAGGATTAGGATCTCGTTCTTTGCTGCACGCCGAACTTTCCTGCCATCTTTCTTCAGGAACTTCTTACAGATGAAGACCTCGCCTGTCTGCCGCTCCCTGGCCAGACAGAGCTCACAGAACTCCTTCCTACAGAAGCAGGAGAACCGTCATGGGAGCACAGAGAACAGGGACGGAACAGAGATCCGAAGCTCGGAGACAAATCACAGTGGCATACATCAAAGGGGAGACAGAACAGAGACACACAGCACAGATGAAAGTTATCAAAACACTCATCACAGCATGAGACCAGCGCTGTGACGGGGGTCACAATTTGTCAATGCAGGGGGGCGGAGCATAGTGACGGACATACAGCTCCGATGGGAGCAATTAAAGAGTCTTCCATGGCGCTGGGCAGTGTATCCAGCCAAAGAATTGACCTTAGCGCACTGAAGCACTCCACAGTCATAAATCTAATCTGGATGGTGCCAATACAGACAGTGGAGGCTTTAGTAATAAGGTTTCAGTACACACAGGGTTTGGGTTTCAGTCAGCAGAGTTTCCCCCATTTCCTATCATCCAGCTGGGACTCCTTTTCTCAGTTAAGTGCCAGCAGTCTGTCTGGCTCAGTTGCACAGAACCTGCATTCTGTGCCAGTGTCTGCGCAGTTCTTCTCATGAACTCCACACTCAAAATAAGCAGTGGCTGGCCATATATAATTCAGAGGACACCCATGCTAGTCTGCGCTCTCTCTTCAACTGACAACGCATGCCATTGCAGTGGAAAATATAAATAAAAAAGCAAAACAGGACAATGTGATTATGTAAAACACTGAAGACATAATCCAGTTTTGATGTTACAGTTCCGAAACAGTAGTTACTGGGCCCTTTGCAGTGCTACCATGGTGACCTGTGTTACATCAGAACTGTCGCCCATTAATCTTTGCTGTTGCTAAGGAAATACATATGGAAAAGGAAACAATACTGACAGGCTGGATATAACCACTAGCTCATGAATCAGTATTAAAGTAAATAGTGTACGTGTAGCTGCTGGAGTGAAATGGGATTATCGGATTACCTTGACATTGCGTAAGAATATATGTAGCGATTCTTATGTATTATTGTGACATTTGAAAAATATATAAGTATGTAACAGTTTTTAAATAATAAATATCCCGGCGCTTATTTGTAATTTGATCGTTGTGGGGTTTGTGTCTACCCCTGTTAGACTGATTCAATAATTATCTAGATACATCTATAGTCGAGATTGCACCATTCATAAATGATACAACAGTATTTGTTTCCATTTAAAACATCGCGGTGTCCTAGTTTTAACTGTGGTTTGTAGAAATTATTTATTGTCAATCCTTAAATTATGTATAGTACATTATCTTTTATTTAATCAACATAATGTGGTGCTAAAAGAGAGAAATGAACAAGCAAACATCTGCTTTTCTATTGTAATGATAGTAATGTCAGCGGAGAGATTGCGTCTTGGTAAAACCCAATAAGATGGCAATCAGTCAGTATCCTATCCAAACATTGGTAGAATAGTGTTTGTGACATCGATGTGGACTTGCGCTACTAAGATAGGGTACACCGGAGACAAAACAGAATGAAATGAAGACTTACGTCTCTTGAAGGCAATAGATATAACCTACAAAGCATCTGAGCCAAAGAGTGCTTTTTGTTCAGTACAATGAGAGGGAATCGACAGACCATATGGAGCCTAACTGCATCAAACAAACAAACATAAAAACATCAAAAAGGCTGTTTGTTAGATGTCCTTTTGACTAAGAAAGGGGATCTCATACTGCATTTCAGGATCAGAGATGGTTATTTATCGACATTATATTGGACAACTCTGTGAGACCGTGTCTGCCTCAGCTTTGCTGGTTAGAAGAAACTTCTTGTAGGCGGGAGGGGGTCAAACCAAGTACTAAAAACAGGAGGAAATTATTTTAAAACCTATGTTTTTTTTTAAAAAAAAAACTATGCATTACAAATAAATAAACTAACTTTACAACAATTAAAATATATATACATATATAATACAGTTAAAAAAAACAGGTTTTAAATTTATTTCACCCCATTTGAAAGATAGAAGATTTGTTCGATGACATTTGTGAATTGCTAAGAAAGCACATGCTGGAGATTTGTCTCTGCTATGATTGGTGGATGGTGCTACAGCAGGCAGATTAATTGACCAATGGGTACTCACACCCTGAGTATCTGTCCAAACTCGTACTTGTCCATGATATCGGATAGGCTGCTGGACTTCCCGCCATCCCGCGGGGAAAGGCACCCAAACGGCATGATGGAGGACACCTGAGAAAAGTAGAGACCACCATCACTACGGTAACAAACCTCACAAACCTACACTTGCCATAAAAGAGACTCCACCATTATGTTGACAAAGCTTCTTCACATCTAACTGCCAAAAAATGAGCCTCACTGTTAGATGTATGAACATACACCTGCCAAATAAAGACACCCCACAGTTAGACTGAAAAACATGTTAATGTCCACCTGCCAAAAACAGAGACCCCACTGTTGCATTATCAAACATATGGACATCATCTGCCAAAAAAGGAGACCAACCTGTTAAATTAACATATGTACAATCACTTATCTGCCAAAAACAGAGACCCCACTTTTACATGAACAATTATATGAACAACCACCTGCAAGCTTGTAACCGTTTTCTTACATTACCAAGGCATAAACATCCACCAGCAAAAAACAGAGACCCCAAGGTAACATTAATGAATGCACAAAATTCCACCTGCCAAAAACGGAGAACCCTCGGCAACATTAATAATTGTACAAAATTCCACCTGCCAAAAATGGAGACCAAAATGTTAAATTAACAATTATATACTTACCTGCCAACAACACAGATCTCACTGTTTCATTAATTAATGTATGGACATTCAGAGAACTGTCACTGTTGTTGTCTGTAAGAAGGCTATAACCCAACCAGCAGTGTTAGTTATCAAAATCAATGCTTCTTTTAAGATTAGTTAGGAATAAACACACTCTATATATGTAGCAAAAATTTGGATGAATATGCTATGGTAGTTAAAACAAATTATAGTTAATAGCAGAGTAAACACGCACTGTAACAACTGTGATAGATACATGAGCCTCACTTTATAATGTGGCTCATTCACACACTGCTGAAGAGACCATAGCATTGAAGTACAAGATTCACAAATCACCTCTCTATCCCCGGCATTGAGGTTAGGGTTAGGGTTAGAGTTAGGGGTTAGGGGTTAGGGATGTGTTTTTCTAGTCAGCTATGAAATCTGACAAATCACTGTCTTGTGCAGAAAGGACTGTGATTGGAAGCAGTGGATTTTCACAGTTTTTACTTGCCAGCTAATTGCTCTTTTCCTTCATACAAGCAATGCAAACAGCATTTCCAACTAGGTGAAGGCCGGATGAACCTGAAGTGGAAGCACATTTATTTTTAAACGCTAGCGATGACACTTTGCAAAATGTGTTTTGCGTTTCGACAATTATTTGCAATCCGAGGGTGAAAATGGTCACACGTTGCTTTTGTGAAGCAACCCCCAGAAGCACATTCAACACAGACAACACTCCACCGAGGAGGAGAACCGACGAGTAACAATACATTAAAACTCTATTATATTTATGATAATAACAAGTAGCTCTGAACTACAACACTGTGTTTATAATGACAATAACAAACAGCCAGACACTAACCCTCTATTTTAATCATGATAATAACATGTGGCCATAACCTAAAATGCGACTACAATTATGATAATAAGAGTAACAATGGGACCACACAAGCCAAAGAGGAAGCAAAAAAACACAACAGCATGTAGGGAAAAAAACGAAAGGATTGGGGCAGACTCTGCTAGTGTAATCTCTGCTGCCCCCATAATCTCTTACTGTAATCCCCCAATGAACTAGGAGGGAGAGAGAGAGGAGGGATAGAAGGAGAGAGAGTGAGAGGGATATCTGTACATTCAGGGAGAGAAAGATGGAGAGAAAAAAGAGTGAGAAGGACTGACTTTTCATGTCTCTTTGACTTACACAAGATAATCTTTCATTTCGATAACAAATCCTCTTGTTGGAGCAAGGTTCGAAAAAAAAACGATTTACAAGAAAACAAATGAGTAAGGGATATGGACTAAACAGAAATAAATTATGAGGGGAATGAAATAAAATATTACAATCATATCCCACAAGGTACATATAACAAAATGGTACAAAGCAATAAATTAACAATTTTCACTATTAAAATATCTAATATACATACAGGCACTATATTTCTCTATATCACATCAGGGTTTATCATCGAACCTTCATGAATTCTGTATCTACTCAATGAGTGAGACTGAGTTAGGCTTGTCACACGAACGTTGTGCCACTGGTAGTGACTGAAATGAGGTTTGAACCCTGTTAGGGTGGAGCTACACTTGGCTGTCAATCATTGACTTGTTTGAACCAACCAAAAAGCGGTATGTTCCAACAGCAAAAGTGTTCATTGGCCCAAATCATTGAGTCAATGATGCTGTTTTGTAGCCCCTCCCATTTTATGGTTCAATGAAGCCTCACTCCCCATCACTTGTTACTGGCACACGTGGAACAGTCAACATCTAAAGGACATTGACCACGTCAAATATCTGGTCTCTGCAGATGATGTCTTTCTAGTCTTACACAGCGAACAGATTCTACAGCAGAATGTCTGTCTTTCAGAATAGAACCATAACCATTACAATCAGAAGAAAATTATTTAAAAAGCATAAACCACTTCAATCAAGGTCACACAAACCTCAAAACATCATCCTTAGTCTGAAAATCAGTGCGTTAGGAAGGTTTGAATGACTGAAGGAGTATTACCACAGAATGCCTGCATAGCTCAATAGATATGAAAAAAAACCAAACATAGAGGAACCTCAGGGAATTATGGTAGGCCAGATTTATTGACACTTTTATTATCAATGGAATGAATGATTTGTTTCTGTTTAGTGCTCAACTTTTTGCATTGGTTATAATAAACATAAGAAGTGTTTATTTACAAAGTGTTAAGGCACTGTAGAGGTAAAAGCCTTCTGAACCAAACAGTTGACTCTTAAAAAGTACCCACCAAACCCCAAATAATATTGCGCCAGTCACTCGCCCAGGAAACCTATAAATGTAATACAGACCCAATGTCCATGCAACATATTTTCCACAACCTCAGAGACAGGTAAAATAGAATGGAGAGAGACTGAAAACAGATGAAAATAGAGAAAAAGAAGAATCAGGAACACAAGACTGCCAAAGGGAGTACTGAGAAAGACAGAGACTGAAAAATATAGATGTGTCTGCAGTCTGTCTTTCGTCCACGCTGGGCCGCGCTGTGCCACACTGTGCCAATATGTTCAAGTTCTCCTGGGTTACTAACCCTGTATCCGCCTAAATATGGCTCCCAGCGAGGGGCTTCCGACACCAGCAGCGCTTGCTGGCACATCTTAAAGGGTAACCGGGCCTGTTACATCAGAGCATCACAGGTGTTTGTGTGCTGATGGGTTGCGACTCTTAGTCTTCCACCTTGGAACTACGTAACTGTAGCATAATTTCTATATAATTGCATCCGCAGGCCTGTCCCATTTGTAAAATTTCACCCACTATTGTTTTTACTCTTCCACCCTGGAAAGTAAATTCATCCACAGGCGTATCCCTTCACTGAAGTGTCAGTTAATGACAGCGCAGCTGAATTTCCTGCAGGGAACGGGCTGCCGGTTGCCCTCAGATTTTTAACACTGAAGTCCACCAGCTGAGCTGTGGAGCCAGAAATGAATGACGGTTTCAATTTCAGTTGGCGCAGACTGACTGCATGTGCCACCACATCCATATGGAGAGTCTCTCATATAATAGTCCAAAGGAAAACCTTGCTGACTGCAACCCTCTCTTACTTACAAATAAACACATGAGACTCTGGTTCACATGTGAAAATCAGAACTATCACATGTGTAGTCCAAAAACCCACATGTCATTGAATTTCCACTTTTGAGGCCGAAATTTTCATGTGAAAATAAAAATGGCACATTTGAAGTCGGCTCTTCACATGTGATACAACGTATGTTTAATTTAAATTTCACAAATTATCCCGGTTTTCACATGTGAAATGTCTGACAGCCATGTGTCTGGAAAAATGAGTGAGCTTGAGTTTTTCGTGTGTTTTTTTATGAGGTCGTTCCTCATCAGAAGGCTCTAAGGCACTATGGCCCACTGTGGGTCTCTCTCTGTGGGAATTCCTGACACAATTAGCACTGACAGCCAGTTTGTTCCACATCACAGAAGAATGTCACGGCAACAAGGCCTAGAGTTTCAGGAGATGACCTGGTTAGTTTCTTTCTTACAGTTTCTCTCTGCTTTCTGCAAGTGCTCATTTTGAAAACAGTTATTTAGCATAAAAGTACACATATTTGCTAAATGTTATTATTTTCTCAAACCTGGCCCAAAAAAGGTTTATACAGGGACATTTAGGTGGCACATGGAGTCAAGCACATGTTCTCAGTGCAGCTGTTTTTTATTTAACTTTCTCAAATGTATTGTTTTTCTCGCACTAACTTGGTTTTGATGGGGTAAATAGTAGGTTAAGTAGGTAAAACTCACTGCTCTCTGGCAGCTCCCTGTGGCTGGCTGGCATCCCGCAGTTCTGTGCATATATCTGCTGCAAAAATATCACCTGCAATAATTCATCTTGATAGCATTCACTCAGACTGCAGCTTCGACTTCCAGCTTGTTAAAGCACTTCACAAGAAAGACAGCCTGCATATTGGGATGATGGTTGTGGAAGTTCCAGTGCCAAGCAGAGTAACCCTCCTCTGGAGGGTTCAGAAGAGGTACTTATAGTGGGAGGAAGTCATCATAAAACTGGTTCCTCCCCTGCATCCTCTGCTTCTATGAGTAGCTCATAAAGGGCCATTGAGAAAAAACAAGCAGCAGTGTCATATTACATGGCTTGGGAGCTGGGCTTGTCATGCAGAGGTTGCAGGTTTAATTCCCACATAGGGCACTGCTGCTTTACCCTTGAGAACTAACCTGAATTCCTATAGTATCAATATCCACCTGTCTAAACGGGCAGTGTGTAAAGACATAAACTGTGTAATTTGCATTGGTTTAAAGCTAAATTCCTTTAGTAAATTGAATTGTTTTGATTTTGCATTCTATCTCATTTTACTGCTGAAACATGAAATGTAGTAAACTCTGATTCATTCTGTAAAACTCCAGCAATGTGGGTGTCTGCCTTTTTTTAACTACACACCTACAATTTTACAGTGATTCTTAAATATGAAAACCATGATGAAAGCACAGCCTGGGCTAGCTAGAGTAAGAAGAGGCCATAGCATTGAAATCACTTAAGTACTAAGTCTGGTTCTTCCCAAGGTTTCTCCCCGTTTTCTTCTGTTTCACTTAGGGAGCTCTTCCTTGCTACTGTTGCCTCGAGCCTTGGATTTAAGCTGGGGTCGACTGTAAAGCCATTTGTGACAAATGCTTGAAAAATGTGCTGAGGAATTCATTTTGATTTGATTCAGTTTGAAAACAATGACATATAGTGTCTGAGTGCCTTAAGATATGATTACCATACAATGGAATCTTAAGGTGGAAACTGAATGCTATCGCACATTTTTCCTTTTTGATATCTTGGCATGTACCGTGTGAATGCCTCAAGTTTTCGGGTTTTATTTTCCCCAAAAAAAATCTGTAAATATATTGTTACTGATTTATATGCATTTTGTATGTCAGTATGTGTTATTATTGGATACAGACAATATGTGTTTGTGTGTGAAAAAGAGAGAGGGAGAGAGGATGTGTTTGTGTAAAAAAAAGTGGAAAAGTCATGGAGAAAGAGTGAGAGAGACAGACGGAGAGGGAAATAAAGGCAGAAAGTGTATGTGCGCTTGTGTGTGAGTCCTATGTTCTATTTTTGGTGCCTGACACGCCACCCTCTTTCACATACACCTCTTTCCCTCTCTCCTTCCTCCCTCTCACCCCTCCCGTCTACTCTCTCTCTCTCTCTCTCTGTCTGTCTGTCTGTTTGTCTGTCGTGACTCGGTTTAATAGCGTTTCCTTTACTGAGAGCAGATTTAATGAGCTCCCCAAAGGCCGGGCCCCAGCATGGCTCTGTCCTATAGCCACATTATTAACTCAAAGCACTTGTCTTTCAACCCCCTGCTGACTGTAACACTTTCAACCCCCTGCTTTGGGTGACCAGTTGCTTCTGCTCTTAAAAAGACACATACTGGTAATGAAAAAGAGAGAGAGAGACAGAAACAGAGAGAGAGAGGGTGACAGAGAGAGACAGGGATATGAAGAGAGATGGAGAGAGAGAAAGACACAGACGGAGAGAGATATGGAGAGACGGAGGGAAAGAGAGAGAGAGAGAGATCATTGACAAAGATAAAGACATAACCATCCAGTAACCATATCAGTGTTTTTTGTTAATAGTATTTATATTCCCTGCTTTACAATAAATGGTACTATTTTGTCCACTCAGAATTTAGCTGTGGTTGCATCTGTTGTTTTTGTCACATTTGCTACAACAATGACGTCTAATACTACACCCAAAACAACACCTTCAAAGGCAGAGCACTGCTCTTAGTGTGCTTCTATTTATGCTCAAACGTTTTTGTTGTAATTTAACAGAGTGCACATGCACCCTGAAAAACAAATCAATTATTAATGCGTGAATCAATACATTCCATTGGTTTATATTGGCAGTCCAACAACTGAAAGACCATTGAGCGAATACACTTCTCAAACACCACTGTGTGAACCCAACTGCTGAAACACCTACTTGTGAGGACCGGACACCTTAGTAATGGAGTTAATGGAGTGGGGGCAGGTCACACACTTTACAGTGATAAAAGAACACATGGGAAGATAGTTTATGAAGTTCAGATTTTGTCAGCTGTTTACTTTGGGAAAGGAGCCAGAAAGAGGGATTGTTCTGTTCTAGTGAAGACAGCTGAAGGACAGAAGAGAAGAATCAGAAATAAAGGAGTGAATGTACAAAGCACACAGGTGCCATTCTTCTCTCTCTGTGTCCCACCGAAAGAACACACCGCTTTCAATCTGCTGTCGTAACCAGTATGGATTCTCCTACATGTTGTTCAATAGCTCATCTGTGAAAGACAGTAACTGCAAGATACGCAAAAGACAGTGTTTGTGTGTGTGTGTGTGTGTGTGTGTGTGTGTGTGTGTGTGTTGAGAAAAAGGTAGTGCATATGTTTGGGATGTGTAAAAGACAGCAAATGTGAGATATATAAAAGTTGGTGTGTGCATGCATGTGTATTTGCGTGTGTGTATGATATGTGTGTCTGTGTATTGTGGAACAGCTATAGGTAGTGTGTAGGTGAGATACGTTAAAGGCAGTGTTTGTGAGCTGGAGTGTATTTTTGTGTGCGTAAATGCCAGAGAGTGTGACCCACAATAACTAGTGTGGGATAGGTGAGAAGGGTTGGGTAGCTACTAAAAGCAGTCCAGTAGTCGCTAGTCATTCTTTGTCTGGTGTAACATACAAGATCAAGAGAGTGCTTTTGTATATCAATGAAGATTCTATTCCTAAAACTAAGACATTTGCAGACAACCACTGTAGTGTGTACAAACATGTTAAACAGAACAAGCACAAAGACCATGAAATCCTACAGCCTGCTGTCTGCCCTGCTGCACGTTTGCTACTCACCGCCAAATTCAACAGAACGATGCAGTCACCTGCCCCGTGACTGGTCAACAGATACCTACAGCGCTGACTAGTGGTTAAACTAATAATTGACAAATCGACTAGTCAGCGCAACCTCTGATGGGTGATACTGTTTTGTTGCTAGTGGTTCCACAGGGAGAAGACTGAACTGGGATAATGTGAAAAAACTACAACAATGCAACCCAGCTGTTCTGAATGAGCACTAATGGTTCTGGGATCAGCACATTTCTATGAGAGTACCTGTCTCAGGTACAAAACTGAGTGCACACCGGCCTAACTGAGATCGGCTGCTGATGTCTGCTACCTGTCTCTCACTTTCTCTGTCCCACTTTCTGAGAGGAGTGAAAACCTCCACATCAGTTCTGTCCCTCCCGTCTCTCTCCCTTTCGCCCACTTATGTACTTATGTCCAGTAAGCAGAAAGAAAATAATGGCCATTAACCTCTCTATTTCTCCCTCTCTCTCTCTCTCTCTCTCTCTCTCTCTCTCTGTCTGTCCCTCAAGGAAAGCTTTTCCTCCATTCTTCTGCTGAGACATGATCATTACTACACTATGATGGTGGAAGAGAGATGGGGGAGGGAGAGAGAGAGAGATGTGAAAGGGAGAAAGGAGGTAGAGTCAGCTACACTATACTGCTAATGAATTCTCGAAAGGAAGACGTTAGAGATTAGAATGGTGTTTGCGTGAAATATATCACTCAGCCTTGCAGGCACACACACACACACACACACACACACACGGATACATACACACAAACACAGGGGCATGCAGGCACACACACACACACACACACACACACACACACACACACACACACACACACACACACACACAGACATCTGAGGACTAGGGATTTAGAGAAGCAGTACTCTGAAGCAAACAGCTGCTTTTAAAGCCTTAGGCCTGTAGAGAAAGGGAGGGGGACAGCGGTGATGGAGAAATGCAGAGATGGAGAGACAGTATGACCTCAGGAAGTAGGTTTGGGAAGGAAAAAAAAAAGAGCTTTAAGATATCCAACCATTTCATAAGTGCTGGAAACAGCCTACTCATCTAAACTGTGGAGTTGTGGAGCGAGGGAGAGATAACGGGTAGAAAAACAGGTTCCGCAGTTTCATTGCACAGCACAAACGATTACAGGCTTCATAAACGGGATTCATCCCGAACTATGCAGCCTGTGAACTCAAACAGAAGAGTGATACCTGAGCTCTAAGCGACGGCAGGTGTGAAATATTCGGTGTTACTTTCACAGGTGTCTATCCCCTGAGCCAGACACTGAAACTGATGAGTTCATTTATAGATCAGAAGCTGCACTCCTCTTCAAAAACCACAAAGCAAGAAACTGGGCTGGAAATTGTTAACGGTTTAATTAAATGATAACTCCACATAGGAAAACTCAGGCGTAAAGATAACTTAAGACTATTCACACATTTTTTATAAACAATCCTCTGGACCCTTCATAAAATGGATAAGCAGTAGTTTTCTAAGAAAGTCACATCGATAGCGTGTAACACATTACCTTATTTGCAAACAATGGCAATTACTTTAGCTGCTTCGAAAGACTTCGCAAAGATGGTCGATCACTCATGTGAAAGCCATTGCTGCCATTGCAATCATTCCAGCGACCGTTATGTTCTTGCTAATGTGACATTACTATTCTTCTGACAAAAACATTTCTTTAAAGTAATGAAAGTTTACTCCATTAACTGAAAAATGTCACTCTTCCCAGGTCTCCAGAAAGAAGCGAGCAACAACTCACCTAGATGTCCGGTCCTGGCTGAAATATGTGGCACCTATAGCTGGAACGAGTTTTGAAGAAAATCCATTGAACGTAAAACTTTGATTTGTCTGGAAATATTTATCCTGATTTATATGTGGCAGAGTTGTACTACATCGCCATACATCGCAACGAGGAGAAATGCTTAATCCTACGTGCCCCGATAAGCGCTGCTGTCTGTGCGCTCAGAGACGTGATCAGTGCTGCGTGCGCTCAAATAAAGTGATTGAGCGGGACGGGATTGGTACGGATTTAACCTCAGCAAACATCACTTCATCATCTGTACAGAGCATGGACACGGATAACGCACCCACACATGAATGGAGCAATGGCGCGGCTAACATACCTGACATTAAAACATCGATTTAAGTCTGTTTCTCTCAGAAGCCTTGTGTGGAAACCCCAGCCGCCTGTAACGCGCTTTAACGAAATGCAAGGCAAGCAGCCTCTCTCTCTCTCTCTCTCTCTCTCTCACACACACACACACACACACACATACTCTCAAACACACACAACCCAGAGACAGCATCTTTGTATGTACAAATGCGCTTCGGTTTGTTTATTTATTGTTATTTATTTATTTATTTATTTATAAGGTGAAAGGGTAGATTTTTTACTCTATGTTAAAATATGCTACCTCTATGACAGGCACACCCCATTTAAACAAACCAGTAGTATATTTGTGATTTGCTGCAGAAAATAATTATAGGCCAGTAACATCGAACAACTGTATTTGTATTTTGTACCTAAATAGTATGAAAATGTAGTAACAATAATAATTATAATAATAATAATAATAATAATGCTCCAATATGTGGTTTGAAAGGGACTTTGAGTGTTTAGAATATGGTTTGGTTTGAAAGAACTTGTTTGAAACTTAGTTTGGATGTAATTTGGTTTGGTACACATTTCCCTAATCAAAACTTGTACTGAAATTTCTGAAACACTAAATAAAAATGTTCTAAAAATGTCCAAAACTTTCTCTCATGTTTTATGGAGGGACTTTTTTGTTGTATATGATACTTGACCATAATCATTTCTAAAACTGTACTTTTATATAGACCCTCTGAGTCTTGTTTTGAGGAAAATCCCATTGTTCAAATGAACAATATATTGTGAATGTGACAGAATGGATTGTGCAGTGACCATAGGTATAATTTCTGAGGGGTGAATGGACACACACTACCATGAAATCAAGAAGCACGCAAAAAGTCTCTTTGAGACTGAGCAAAATGACTGCCTTCCTTGCTGTCCACTACCATAGATATTTGTTTCTCGCTCAGAATGGCAATGAGAGAGGCAGAAATGGACTTGTGAACGTCTATGATACAGCCAAACACATATTTAATGGGGTATGAGCTCTAGGCTGGAAAGTGGGGAGAAACAGGCATAGATATGGCACATATATAGAATAATTTGTAAACAGGATGAGTGTTGTTATTTGAGTCCCACATAAAAATTGTCTTTGTCTGAATTCCCTTCTACACATTGTAGTGAGGAACAGCTCTTGCGCTGGCAGTTAGGAAAGAGTCATTGATTTCATGTTTTCAGAGAAATGTTTTTAGCGTTCCATTATGTACCATTTATCCACCACACTTGCGCATTTTGTTTCACTTATGTTTCCTCCTAGAGGAATCTTTTGCAGATGTGAATGTAAATGATCCATTTACGATGCATTAAAGTTACTGAATTTTCCGTGAGGATTCCTCAATTGATAAATAATGTATATTATAAGTAATGTATCTGCAATAAGAAAAGTGTCCATGCAGACCTCTGCATTACAGGATCCCATTTGTGGTTTGCTGTGAGTCCTGTGATTGGGTGTTTGAGCTCCAGCTATGCTATTGCCCACTATGACCAGAGGTCTGCATTGGCAAGGTAACAGTTGGCTCAGTCAATTAGTATCATTTGGTAATAGTGCCTTGTTTTTGTACACTTATTGTATCTAGCATTGTATTTACTTTAAGGCATTTGGCAAAGTAAATTGGTCCTGAAAAACAAGTCACACCTCTAGATGTTGGGCTTGCCGTGACCCGGATTCGAACCGGGGTTGCTGCGGCCACAACGCAGAGTACTAACCACTATACGATCACGGCGATCCTTGAGAGATGATGGGGGTAAGCCAGTCAAAATTCGTCTGTCTCTTTGCTGTCTAGCGGCCACTACTGGTTGGCCGGGAATCTGCAGGCACTTGAGGGAAACATAAGGCTCATTCTATGTTCTTCTATGCTCTATGCGATAGGTAATGTATCTCACTTAGGACAAGTACCATCTGAGTTGAAGAAGAGTCCATTCCCAATGCTCAAGAATATGACTGAGTAAAGGTACATTAATGGCCAAAAATTTCACAACACCAAATCAATATCACATTAAAAAAAGGTTTTTTTCTTTAATATACACATTTGCAAATGTCCAAAGCTGAGCAAAACAGGAGGGTTTGCAGGACATTTTTATTACTCTAGACTGCGACTTTCATTTGGCTATCTGCTAATCTTGCCTCCCCAAACTGACACTTAAATCACATATATAGCATGTATACATACACATCTACCTTGGATACGAGCAATTTCTGAATGTCAGCCCTGTCATAAATGCTAGATTAGTGAAACTCACAACATACAGTTTTTTTCAGGCCAGGTCACCAAGCTCTTGATTCAATACCGTAGTCATTTTTGGTGTTCTGTTTCTATTTTTGGAGTGCACCGCAACTATCCTTTGAAGTGTCCGTCTGAACCTGTCGGTGAGCTCCCACCAGAGACTACAGTTCCTCTTTGCCAATGCAGTTTGTTCCTGTGCAGCATGCTTTGTCGTAATTATTGACACTGATATCAATATGAATAATTCTGCAGTTTTTGTGATCCATGCAATTAAACAAGCCAAGAATGTGCCCCTAGCCTTAAAACTGTACTTTTATGTGGTAAATCCACCTTAAATTTCAGCACTGACTATAAGGCCTGATTGAAATTTTGTTTCTTGCCCCATGTTGCTTTAGAAATTTATATCAAAGTGCTGATTGTCAGACCTATACTTCTAATTAGTGTTAGCTGTGTACATGCCTCTGTATTTGTGTCATCACTTAGTAACTTCAAAGCCAAAGTACTTTTTCCACACCATGATTCCATTATTTTGTCCACCCTGCATATAGATATATGCTCATCCCAAATACTATACATAATTCACTACAGAGATCAGCAAGATTCTTCCCAGAGGCTGTTCTAATGCTGACACTTGATGCTTTTCAATTTGCTTATGCTTAAGGTGGGAATTCACTTCAGCAAGACCTGGAAATCAATACGTTCCTTCTCTGTTTCAACACTTAATGTTCTCGTCCAAACCTTTTCACCTTAATACCCTTTAATGCTTCCTGCAGTGGAAACATAGACCCTGTCGACAGTCCTGTCTGGTCTCTACCCTAATGCTTTGGTTTGTTTATATTGTTAGAACTGCTTTTCTTATATTTATTGGTGGCATAATGGAACGCTTATAAAAAAAATATATTAGTAAGGTAATAGGCTCTAATGGAGTACCTAAAAAGCTAGGTGTAATTGCCTATAAAAAATGTACATGTATTTTTACGCAGTCGCTCCAAATAAGGGCAGACATATATGATTGGATGCAAGGTAAAATAATATGAATATATATGAGGGGGCAGTATTAAAATGGGAAAATACAGGCCTGTTAGATTAACTTTCTCATAGCATTCTCATAGCCTATCACAGGGGATACGTTATCTCTGGAATAATACAGTATCTTAAAGAATACCTTATGTATTTTTTTAAAGGGGAGATCATGTCTAACACACCCTCTGTACTTCATTTGAAGCAAATCTGACCAAAGTGCAAAAGAATGTTGGTCAGGCATTCCCAAAAGGTTTTAGGACATGTTGGAAAAGTCTCTCTGCCAAAATTATGGAAAACATCGCATATTTACATTTATTATCTGGAGATGGAGCAAGTAAGTTGTGATTTATAATGAGATGATAGGGCTTGTGCATCCAATCTAAGCTTGCTGTGCCAGAGAGAAGTATAACTTATGTCAGTCTGGGATCGATTCTCAGTACAATTTTATGCCCACGCGGGCATGGTGCCCAGGTCTATTGGACGTCCAGTATTAAAGCACACATCTACACTTCTAGGTGGTCTTGTTTCTTCCCAGACCTCCATAGAAATTCATGAATGCGTGCGTGTTCTCTGTTACACACATGCACTGGTGGGAGAGAGGGAGAGGGTTTGCCTTTGAGAGGCTTTCTCTCCCAGAATGCAATTTCCCACTTGAATCAAGTGACACAGTGACTCATGGGTGTGAAGTTTTTGTGTTTTCCTTGCATACTGGTGCAAAGTTCATTAGATTTTCCAAAACTGTCTATCACCTTTCCATGGGAGCACATTTCCTGCTGATCGCACGGAAAGTAGACAAAAATTATTTTTTGTGACATCAAACTTGGAATGTCAACAGCTTATTAGTTTAAAAATTGTAGCCTATTAGTATTGTTTGGTAATGGTGCTTTGATGCATGCATTTGTCCATGTAAGATCGCATCTTGCATTTTTTTTTACATTTGTATTGAATTGGTTCTGCCTATTTTCTGTTGTTTATCCAGGGTATATCTTATGCAATGCAAGTCAAGTGACTTGTTTAAAGACGCAGTGACAATGCTTTCACCTGGGCATCAAGCCCACTTGCACGTGCACAAGCCCTGCTGTTCAAGATTTACATTTCTCTGCGGTCCCAAAACGAAACCCCCCTTCGACGTGTAGAGGCACAATCTGCCGTGACCCGGATTCGAACCGGGGTTGCTGCGGCCACAACGCAGAGTACTAACCACTATACGATCACGGCGAGCTACTGAGGGCCATGGAGAAGGAACTTATAGTGTGAGACGTCCCCCTTTTCCAGCACGGTTTGAACTTAATAAAATGTAATTAAATTGACATTTCCGGTTTCATACTCTGTGGGGATTACCAGTGTTTCCGGATTACTGAGTTCCGGATTAGCAAACCGCGTCTGCATTGTTGTGTGGTAACGAAAAGAAAAAATAATATTTATTCCAGATCCCCCTAAGATTATTGTCCCCTTCCCGCAATTTTAGGCAATACCAATGAACAGTGCTATACTGAAAAATAAATTGGCTCAATATTGAGGTGCTCAGTTTCCAATATAATATGCGCACAAATTATTCTTTTGATCATTCAGTAAAGTGGGGGAGTGTACATCTGTTAGAGCTTGCACGCACAACACCTAGTGGTAGACAGGGGGACCGCTTGTGAAACACATACAAGCTTAATTCATAAATATTGTCGGAGAATATACCTAACAAAGTGAATGTGATATAGCTGAACTGACCTTACTGACCTTAAAGATAATTTGGCGCGCGGAATGCTAGTGGGGTAAGTGGCGCCCGCTGTTCTTCCTGGCTCGCCAATAAACTGGGCAATCAGTGGCCTTGTCTTCCAAGTTTAACACTTCATTAACGTAAATATTGTCATTGAAAAATAGTTTTTTATTTGAAAAACTGGAATTAATAAGTTATGAGGTCGTCCGTTACTTTAAGATAAAACACTTTTGTTAGTTTCTCCATCTAAATTAAGTTTGTTGCTATGAATATTCATTTTGCTCAATACGTCAGTGAATCCTCTTTTTCTGACATGTTAAGAGGAAGGCTATCATGTTCAGATCCGAAGACTGGAACAGACAATTGTATGTTCACGATGATACTGTATCATTGTGTCCTACCTCAGTTATATGAATATCCCTCCTGCTAGCGTTCACGTTTTTTTCTGTGACACCAACCTATTTTCAGAGGCGGAATTCACTCCATTTGACACCTGCTCCCACGCAACATGTTCAGGCTTGTTTTTTTCCCCCCGTATTTTGGATCCAAAAACTCATTTTTTTCAGGCTTAATCTTAGTAACAAACAACTCTGTTCATATTTCTGAAGTTTTTGTTCCATAATTTTCTTACCATGAGCGTTTATTCCTGAACCATATTTCCACTGTGCATTAGCCTACTTAGTGTTGTGTGTGACTTTCCTTATGCACATTTTAGAAATAGCAAATTATTCCTGCATAAAGTTATTATTTTCATTTCCATTTCTACGTATCAAAACTTTTGTAAAGAATCAATATTTTTAGTTATTTCCAAGCTGTTAATAACTGTCAACGAAGACTCTTATGTTGAAGAAGTTACACGTTTTTTGACTATCAAGCGAAGGGTAGAGCCAGTTTCCCTGTTCCATTCACAGATGTTATCTGATATTTAAGGGAAGTCAAATCCAGCATCTTTGTTGTCCCACAGAGATTCACAGGTTGAGGATGGCTTGGCGGGCTTGTGTCTGTTTGGAGAAGAAACTATTAAATAAGTTTGATTGCTAGCTTGGACTGTTCACAAACTGTGCAATATCTGCTCAGGAAAGAATATTGCTTTTTGTGAGGTCTAATTCATTATAATTCACAGTAATTATCTGACAGTCAGTCACCTGCCCATGATTCACAAGAACTGTGTCCATCACAGAATGGCCTTATAGTCATTACCAAGTTCTCTTGCGAGTTGACTTTTGCCGATTCTGCTCATTGATCAACACTGCCATCTGGTGGTTAAAATGTGATTTTCTTTAGTCGATATATTCCTTTATGAACATGGGAATATCATCATGATATATATCATGTACATCATCATTTTGAAAAGCAATAGTTTTCAGAGGAGCGATGTAGCACCAAAAAAGCAAAAGTTTACGAGCCAGCCAGGAGTCGAACCTAGAATCTTCTGATCCGTAGTCAGACGCGTTATCCATTGCGCCAAGGCCTGCGCCTGTGTGTCGAGGTTGAGCACCAAGAAGGGCACCAAAAATGCGCGTTCCGACCCGTTTCGAATCCCGTCTTCGGCTTAAATGTTCAGAATTTAAATCACGCAGAAGAGGCTGACGTGATTATTATAATGATAAAATACGCACTTGTTACAAAATGCCATGCCATCCGCTCACACAATTTCTGTGCGAATAAGGATAAGTTACATTTTACATAAATTCTTCTTACCGTTCAATTGTTACCAGTGAAAATCCCTGAGACATTTCTTAAATTATCGCACCTTTTTTCAGTGCAATGCAACCTTTCACTTAACGTTCATAGAATAGGCCTGCAAAAGTTCTTGTTTCGGTATTGAATTAATTAAAATCGGACTTAAAATCTTTCGCTGCATTGATATGGAAAGACGCATGTCTCGAGTGGCAAGAACGTAGAGAATTACGTCTCCCTTAAGAATGTACTGTAATTTTGTGACTATTCGAATGAATGGTCATACAATGAATGTTTTACACTGGGCCTTCAAATAGGTCACTCACCTTCAAACAGCCTATTCATGATGGACCCCTTTATTCAGAGAATGGACATTTGAAGGACCTTTATGGGTCTGCTTTTTATGGTAATCTATTCACACTCACCTTTGTCCCATACAAATTTATCTTTTCAGAAGCAAATGGGTCATCAATGACTTAAGACTTTTAATGCCATAAGACAAACAGTACACATTCCTGTGAACGACTTAACCATTATCATCTCAGAATGTGTTAGACCTTTTCTAGACTGATCTCAGTAAAGAAAACATGATGCCAAAGTTAAACTGAATGAAAGTGAGTATTGCAAACAGTATTACATTAAGTGTACTGGGAATTTAAATCAACACTGGAGAACAGTATTTAAAGCAATGTATTGTTTTATTGGAGAAATTAAAAAACCAAATAATAAACTGTAAAAAAAATATATATATAAATTACATTTGGAATTACAATTTTTACAATTTTATTTATTCTTCTTCCCATAGCCTTTGGCTGCCAGGCTCTCTCTCCATTCAGCTAGTGGTACAGTGGCTGTCTCCTCACAGTACCAGTTGCCAAAGTACTGCTGATGGGTTGGTGGCTCTCTCTTTTTCTGGCACTTCTTGCAAAGAATGACATCACTTTTTCTCTCATATCTGCGTGAGTGTATGCCAGCTTTCTCCTTCTCCAACCTCCTCTTCCTGTAGCGCTCAGTGGTGTATGGCACCCCTGTCCCCTGGCTGTGCGGGACTGCGACCTCCTGTGCAGATCCAGCAGTGGCGGTGGATGGCCTGGCAGGAAGGATCAGCCTAGGTGCAGGTCGACTGGAGGGACCCTCTGGACGTGGTCCGGGGAGGAGGAAGACTGGCACTGCAGGGAGAGGCACTGGACCAGCGGAGAGTGGGGTGGAGAGGACAGGAAGAGACTGCAGTGCTCCAGGAAGGCGTTGTTGTGCCGGAACAGATGTTGACACATGCAGTTTTAGTTTTGCTGTCCCAGCAGTGTTTTTTGGCAGCACAAAAACATGTGGGTTGTCTGTGGGGACAGACAGGATGGTGTCCTTCTGCAGTGTGGAGCGCTGCTCCACAGGTCCGGACTCTGGTGCCTCAGGAGTGCGGATGGCTTGCAGCACATCCGTCTCTTGGGAGCAGACTTAAAACCTAAACAGACAAAAAAAAAAAAAAAAAAAAAAAAAGACATGGATTTAAGAATCAATCTTAAAAAAAAAAAAAAAAAAAAAAAAGTGTCCTGGTCCTGCTTTGACCAGTCTATATGTTGTACAGATCTGCAGACATACTAATAAACATTTATTGATTTACTCATTTACTCACCATTGTGCCAGTGTCGCCGTGTTCACCTCCGGTAGCTGGATGGTGGTCTCTGTCATCACATGCGCGTTGCTCAGGATGCACTCCCTGATTTGCTTGTACGCATGGATGACCCGAGTCCACCTGCTACGGGTGCCCTCTGGGGTCTTCTTCCCACTGGTGAAGGCCATGCATAGCTTGACAAAGACTGCCTCCACAACGCTATTGCAGTTAGGCCACTGGGCCGGGCTGCTGGAACCGACAAAGGACCTGAAAAATAAAAACCATGCAAATAAACCTGACAACGAGTCTTGTCACAAATGCTGTAAATCAATGAAAATCACATCAACATACCGTCTTGTGGACTCCACGCCTGGTGCCACAAGCTTCTTGGTCGCCCTGAAGTGACCCTTGGTGAGGGTGTCTTGGTGACGTGGAGGATACACTGTCCTGCCCTTGTCAAAATCACTGAGATCCTGCCAGAGGGATATTATGTGACGGGACTCCTACATCAGCGCAAGACTGTGGTCCTTTAGGTTGAAGAGGCAGACGGCCAACGCCTGCACAGCCCCATACCCTGCAACACTGTCAGGCCCAACAGAGTCCTAAACGAATACAGTGTATAGAAATTGAAGTTAGGGACTTAGAGCAAAGCACAATATATTTGAGTTGTTCTTTAAAATCAGAGTAAGTTAGAGGGTGAAATCTTACATCAAGGCCAGAAGATGTAGAGGCAGATGCCTGGTCTCTTGATCCTGACGTGGAGCTTTGTAAATCAGAACCGACTTTAAAAAAAAAAAAAAAAAAAAAAGAACCTTTTAATATGCATGATTGTGTATCAATGAATGGTTGTATAATAATAATAATAATAATAATTTAAAAATGTAAGGAAAAATGCAATGCCTGCTTAATGTTCTTGGATGGTCACCTAATACAAACAATCAATGTAATGATCAAGGGGGGGCTAAAATCAAAGGGAGATGATTAGCTTGCCTTTTCCTGAATGATCATCAGGTTGCCTTCCACACCACACCTTTTGTTCCTGAGACTGTGAGACACAGGGGTGTGAACCCAAGACTGGATTTGTATATATTTGAGTGATTGGGATACTGTATGAGGTGTTATATCTCTGTATTTTCCTATGCGGTAGAGGAAGGAAGAGATTCTTTGAAGCCTCCAACCATTGATCTACAATAATGTCATTTTGTCTCCTTGTGAATCAATCAGGAACAGGAATCTGTATATTATGTCAGCATTTTATGTCAGGTTTGGGGTATAAAGCTTGTACCCACACCACAGCATTTTTGTAATTGATCTGCCTTTCTTTTACCCAGTATGTTTCATACTGTAAACACAGTACTTTGTTTTGCTTTGTTATTAAATTGCTTTTAACTTAAAGTTTGGAATTACGAGTCTAACTTACAAGAAGGAAAAATCCCTACAAAAACAATTAGCCTATTGTTACAGATTGTTTACATGTTTTTGTCTAAAATTAACTGCCCACTCAATAGACTCGAACAATAACACAATGTTAACCCTCTATGGTTGGATGGATACTTAATTCACAGAATTCACACAATACTTAAATCCAACAAAAACGACAGATTAAAAATTGCACAGAAAACGTCGTTAATAAAACGTCTTCACTACTATAGTCATCAATGTTAGTTGACAATACCTTACCCAATTATCAAAAATGTGTAAGTTGCCATTCAATATAGTACAGCAAAGATCGACAGTAATATGATAGTTAGTGAAAATGTTTAGGAGCAAGGACTTTGTTAGGACCAAGGTTTGCTTTCGACATGGATAACCGTCGAAAAATAAATCTGGAAAACCCCCCAGTCAATTAAACTCACTATTTTAGCTTCTCATCACCTCACTGACCAAGATAAATCGCTTTAGTCATTAATGATCGTACGATATAAAATCACCTTGTTACCAGAGACGTTAACGTTTTAAAAGCTGAAATGAAAACAAACTTACCAACGAAGTTGAGCACAAATTCTTCTGGAGAAAGAAATACGACGAGTCGTCCAGGTAATCGAAGTAAAAAGTCTTTTGTCGATGTCTGAGGTAAAAAAATAAATCACCTGAAGATGCGCTGGTTTAAAAACACCGCTCAGAATGCCGAGAACGACGTTAACGTTGGCCCATTCTTGGTAGCTGGTGACGTCACCAGCAATTCTTGGTAGAAGGCAGGCGCTGTTATTGGTCAATTCTTGGTAATTCTTGGTAGTGGATCGAATCGTGATTGGCTACTCACTACCAAGATTGCTGGGGGCGTTGCTCGACATACCGTTGCCCGTAGGCGCCACTGGCCCGTATGTCGAGCCGACGCGGCATGAGCAGTTTAAATAGCATAATTACAAAATTACACTTCATATAGATATTTAATATCAATTATTAATTATTAATTAATATGCTTAACGTCTCAGTATGAAATCGCATATCCTATCAAAATTATATATGCCGTTTTAAACAAATTCGAAATTCAACGGTGAATTAAACCAGAAACACCTTGAAAGGGGTGCATCTGCCGAAATAGCTCAGTTGGGAGAGCGTTAGACTGAAGATCTAAAGGTCCCTGGTTCGATCCCGGGTTTCGGCATTTTTATGCCTGACGATTGCTGCATTTAGTCCTGTGTTTGGTCCATAAAACCCACGTAAAGAAGTTGGCTCGAAAGAGGCTTTGTATTATCATGTATTCAACAAATTTTAATCTGTATCCCCTCCTACAGTTTTCGACTCATGCTAATGGAACTTTCTGGAAACATTCATGTATATCTAACTTGGCATGCTATTCAACAGTTTTTGGTAGCTCCTATAGATCCCGAGATATTCTACATTTTTGGGGGGAAATTTCCCATTGACTTGAAGAGGTGGAATCTCAAGTGCGAACGTTCTATCTCATCCATTATGATGTCATCAAGTCTGCAACTGCTAGATCATTGGAATTTTCAAAACTAATCACTACTTCAAGATTTTAGGTACTTTTGACCTGCAAATGTGCGCCTCCACTCAGTCTTTTCTTTCAATTTATCAATCGCTCCCTTATTCCCAACCCTATGTTGGGACTTTCCATGACTGTCTATAATGTTTAAACTTATTTGAAGCTCTTTTCAATGTCCCAACTTCTCCCATTTGTTTAGGCTTTATACTACTAGTGCTACATCTCAAACTACTACTATTCCTGTAATGACTATTACTTACATTACTGTGATTTCTTACTGCTAATACAACTACTAATTTTATCCTCCTAGTAGCAATACTCCTGCTTTTACTAGTTAAGTTACTGCTATCAACACTTTCATAACTCATTGTAAAAAAAAGTTTTAAAAAATGTTAACAGATTTTATATTCGGTAGGCTCATTGTAGCCCACTTGATTTGTTTTGAAAAATTAATAATGATAATAATTACTGAAATAATGATAATTAATAATTGAATTATACTTTGTACAACTACTTATACGTTATCATATTTTGATACTTAAATTGCCTTTTAAAGTTATCGTGAACATGTAGGAGTTTCCGTAGTGTAGTGGTTATCACGTTCGCCTCACACGCGAAAGGTCCCCGGTTCGAAACCGGGCGGGAACAACTTTTCATTTTCCTTTTTTGCACTATGAACAGCTGTGTTTGGTTTCAAGAAAGAATCAAGTCTCCATGAAGTAACAGGACACTATGCTGTGAAAATCACGTACTTCATGTGTGGTAACACAGATCGTCATACCGCAGTCACTATAGAAGCACCAATTGTAAATACCAGTATGGGTACTCCCAATGCCCTTTCAAAATATAAGTTTTCACAATTCCTTAAATTCCCTTAGGAGGGCTATAGTTGGTACTGAGGGCCAATCATTTGTCTTACATTCATGCATAATTCTTTGTTCTAGTCAAATGCATTGAATTCAGAACATCGTCCCTCCTGGGTAAATTCTTTCCTTGCCTGGTAATATGCAAAACACAAACATGTGTCTAAAAGGGAAAAGCTGAGGAGGGAATCCAACAAACTGTGGTGTCCAGCCTTTCCTTGTCAAAACTCGGCTAGTTAAGATCTTTGGAGTAATGAACACAATGACACAAGAGAGGGACTCAATAGATCCAATAGATAATATATATATATAATATAATATAATATAATTATATAATATAATAGATGGGGGCCAGGGGTGGGGCTAAGTGATCACATCACTGTGGGCCTCACTCCTGGCTCTGTCCCTGTCTTGAAGTCATTTGATGTATGATGTGCAATCTGGTGTAACATGGCTGCCCCTGCAAAACCCAGGTGAAGAATGAGAAAGAATGTGCAAAGCACGTTGTGAGATAAATACAGACGTCAAGTGCATTTATTTTACATTTGTTGTCATTACTGGCACTTCGCTAGCCCAGCACATGCCTCCTTGTGCGTTCCTCAGGTGTTCGGCGACACCATCATACAAAAAGAAAATTCATATAAAGATACACGATTAAATTATAGTTATCATCAAAATCACACAGAAATACAAGGCCCGTGATAAACTCCTTTTGATCACTGTTTCATCATTCACTTTCCTTATTTGTCAGTTCAAAAACAAATCAGGAACCAATTAAAGCCGTTAGTACAATGAAAAGGCAAAAGAAGACAGTTATTACTCAACATATGAAGCTATTGTTTTTAAACACTTTGTTAAAACAGACAGTACAGCTTTTTCAAGTTTTCTCTCACACATTTTTCAGCTAACAGAAAGGAAAAAAGGGTATGTTGGGCCACTCCTAAAATTGCACAGTTTAGCTCCTCACATTTTGTGAAAAGTAAATATTCAGTTGATTTCATGTGAGGAATACACTGAAAGTCTAGTTAGAGAGTGGAGTACTGGTGGTTCTTCAAGTTATGATTTTAGCTCTTCAACAGAGTTTAGTCTGCACAGTTCCACACAAAGACCCCTGGTGGAGTCCCACAGCTGCTGAAGCTGGACAGGGTTTCCTTACAAAAACGCAGCAATGAAGCCATATTCAACTTAAACATGGTGAGGGGGTGTTAGAATAAACAAGTAGGTATGTTTTTAGGATGAGGGAACAAAAACCTTGGCTCCAGCTCCACACACACACACAAAGGTGTTGATGACTGTCTTAACATTCTCTTAACGGCCTTACTGACTGTCATGATCATTGCAACATTTTGAAAACAGGAACTGGGAAGAGCCAGCTTTCTAAAAGCAGCAGGAACAGATCATCACATGATCAGACTGTGGGAAGGAAAGTGTGCATCTTGTAGCCCGGAGTCACAATGTTTACAACAGAGCAACCACTCACAAACATTTCCACAGAAATGAAATGTCTTTAAACAGAAGGCGACTAACCTGCATCAACTCTCAAACAAAAACCCCTCAAGCTGGGCTTCAGCTGAACCATCTGAATTCAGACAGGAGAAAAGTGGACGAACTGTATCCCATAATAATCTTAACATTTTCCTCGATCACTCGTTAAATTTGAAATAAGGACTCTTTGGTGATACAGATATTCAGAACATGGGACAATACCACTAAGGCTGTACAGAAATGAGCAGCAACACATTGTATAAGAAACACTTACGAAAGACAGTCTATCTTTTTTTGAAACAATATATGTAACGAAACACAATGATCTGATTCCTGGTTTCTGCCTGATATGTCACAGATATTCCATGTAAATCTTACAAGATTGAATAATCCAGTTAACTCGATGAGGAGATATTGGAGAAAGCCTGGAAGCTGTAGATCAGGCCTAAAGTGCTCAGGCAAGAAGCATGCAGCTGGTGATTTGTGTTTCTGAAATGACCATGGAAAGTGCAAACACGGACCACCGCAGCCATGTTTGTATCCTCTGCTCAGGGTGCAGCAGCACGATTGACTTGTTCTCGCACCGCTGCCTCCTTTTCCTCAACACAAGAGTCACATGTGACCTGTGATGCGGAGGACCAGGAGAGAGTCCACACAGTGACCGTGGTGATTCCATTAGAACAGAGTCACACAGTGATCGATGGCATCCATGGTCCAAGGGTCAATGCAAGGAGAGTCACACAAAGATCACAGTGAAAGCTTAGATTGTGGATGTGTGAACATGGTCACTGATTACAGTCTGTGAAGTGTGTGTGTGTGTGTGTGCGTGTGTGTTTAGAGTCGGTGGTGTGGCCTCAGTGTGCACTGATAGTTTGGCTCATAGTGGGGACCTTTGGTCGAGCGAAGATACCATCTTTCTGCCACTTGTAAGGCCAAAAATAAAAATTATAAAAGGGACAATAAGACACTCAAGAAAGGCTGGACAGACTGTATGAGTGTGTGTTTAAGTGGTGTATAAGAGCATGCGTGTGTGCGTGTGTGTATAATGTGTCTGGTCAGGAGGGTGGGGGGAGGGAACAGTACGTAGGTACAGAGGGGACAGTGTCCATCAGGTTGTAGGTGGAGTTGGGAGAGGCGGAGCCAGAGGAAGACTGGAGAAAATGTGGGTGTGGCCTGGCAGCGGGGGAGGGGTAATCAGAGCCAACCTCGTCGCCCTGCTCAGAGTCCCACACCTCACTCTGCAGGTACTCGGCAAACAGGGCCCGGGCCCGGTGCAGCACGCGGGCCAGGCTGTGGCGCCGCACCAGCCGGTCGAAGTGCATGGCCAGCTCGTTATGATCCAGCCCGCCCCGCAGGATGTGTGTCCGCTGCTCCAGCAGCAGCGACACACATAGGAACAGCATGAAGGGGTTCCCCCGTCCCAAGTCCTGTGGAGGGGGCAGCCTGGGAGGGGTCCCCTGTGCGGGTGACAGTGTTTTACCCAAAGAGAGGCCCCTTCTTGTAGGCGTGGATGGTGAGGAGGTCACTGATATGCTCGATGATGACATCGGGTCGTCACGTCTGTTGGTGGGATCACCAGGGGACGCTGCTCTCTGATTGGTTGCCGAAGCTGAGGTGGTGTGTTTAAGCTCAGGCTTGGCTGGAGGGCTGGGCAGTGGAGGGGATGAGTGTGGGGTCTGTGCGTGGTCACTAGCTATAGTGCACCCCCTGCTGTCTGCTGGTGGAGGGGAGATGAGCGGCACTCTCTCGCCTGGTTCCTCCTCACTATCCTCTGAGGCCTGCCGGCCTACTGGGGGAGCAGCCAGGTCAAAACTGCTGTCCCCTTTACAGGCACTGTAGTACTTAAACTCCCCAAAGCTGGACTGCTTCTCTAAGGGAGTAGGCACTGTGACATTCTCCTTATGCTCCTCCGAAAACCCAACCCCACAGACCCTCTCCCCCTCACCCCCTCCCCTCTGCCCCCACACTCATTCTTGCCCCCTCCCTCCAGTTCCCGCCCCCTGGGCCCCGCTGATGGCCCTTCTCGTGATGGTCTCAGCATGTGACGTGTTCTCTGCTGCCCCTCGGCTTTGCCCCCCTCTAGCCCCGACTCCCCGGGCCGGAACCCTCCCACCTCCAGGGGTGGTCCCACCAGCTCCACCTCTGTCTCAGGGGGGTCTGGGGGCAGCGAGCTCCAGCTGACCTCCAGCATGCGCAGGGCGTGCTCGAAAGCGAACTCGCGCTTGAGCTCCAGCAGCAGCCAGCGGTAGCAAAAGAGCAGGCCGTCAGCTCCGCACGACTCCAGGTAAGCATAGAACTCTGGGTCAGAGTGCTGCAGCAGTATCCGCAGGTGCTGGAATTTGAGCGACATGAGGTGGCCATCCGGGGCGAAGTTCCCTTCCAGCCGCTTCATGATGCCGCAGAAACAGATGTAGGCGTGCGCCTCATTGTCCATCACGGCCAGAATGGGTGAGGCTATGTCACTCATACCCTGGCAGTAAGACACCTGGAGACAACAGGGAAGGAAAGCAGCAGAGTCTCAGTACACCAATATCACAACAGGAGGGGGACCGAACACAGATACTTTCCACTTACCTTTCACCACACAAACAACCATTACCTTTCTACAGCCCTCAATTTGTGAGTACACAGCCCTGCCAGAATTCAATTACACTTGTCTGGGGGTAAAGCCTGTCTTTATTCCAAGTTATCTGGGCAGAGGTGATGACAGGATAGCTCTGATCCAGGAGGACTGCAGATGAGAAATCTAAATTCACGATGGGACTCCTCGCTTCATTCTGTCCTTTGTGATGTCACTAAGGTTGCCATGGTGATCACTGTTCCCTCACATGCTGTTCCTTTTACACAGTACAGGAAAAAAATGCACGATGTATGAGATATGCCTGTTCTACATTTCCAAATACCTGTAGAGATTAAAGGTGCAGTATGTAGATTTGAACAAATGTGGGAAAGGACACCACCTGTGGCTGGGAGGATAACTTCAGTCTAGCTGTCCCACATTTCCAAATAGTCTTTAGGTAGAACCACGGCTTGCACATGTCTATTTCAGCAGGCAGCTGTGGCTTGAGTCAAGACAGATCACACCACGTTGTAATGAGCAGAGGACTATGACCAATGACCTAATTTAAATTCCTTTTCATTATTCCAAAACTGTTTTCTCTACTAATGATTCTTCTGTGTGAGCATAACCACAGTTAAATTCAGCTTGCCAGTTCAACTAACCATAGCTTGTCAGCTAGCTAGCTACCTGTCTGTAGAAGATGTGCTAGGTCGTCAGCCCTTTCAGTTCCCACAACAATGTAAGCTTCAGGAAAAATCCTCATCTCATTCTCATTTCTCAAAAACTCCATTTTCACTTCTACACCAGACTTTGCCAAAATTTTCTTCGGGTTTGGGGCTGAAGAAGAGGCAGTCGATGTCATGGGTGTTTTCTTGGGTTTGGAATCTCTGACATTTCTGTGAAAGTGGTTTGATGATGTGAACCAAAAAGGGCCTCTCTGAAGGTCATCGAAGGAGCTCAAAACTTTTCTGTTTTTTTTTTCATGACCTGGTATCTGTCCATAACACAAGATTTTAGAGTCCAGTAACAGGGCGAACACAGCAGCACTCTACAAAGATGAGCTTCTCTTGCTCACTGATCCATCACAACTGATCATAGCAGTTTAGCCAGATTTCAGTTTCAAAATCCTTCATACAGCACATTCAAGGTTTAAGGCAAGGCAGTATCTGTGTGTGTGTGTGTGTGTGTGTGTGTGTGTGTGTGTGTGTGTGTGTGTGTGGGTGTGGGAGTGTAGACCCATGTGTTGGAATACAGCAGGGTGGGGGGTGGTTGGTGCACACCTGAGGGTGAGTGATGGCATAGGTGGTCAGCAGGTCAGCCAGCGCAGTCAGGTGGGGGCTGTCCTCGGACCCAGCGTAGTACACGTGGGTGCGGTCAGTCCGCAGCACGTCCTTCACCACGTTGCTCCTGATGAACTCCAGGTCACTGGCAGGGACCCGCGACGGCCACTCCCTCTTCAGCCGCTCGTACTCTCGACTCTTCCTCTTCATGTAGTCCATCCTCTCCTGGCCTGTCAGTCCGTCTGGGTAAACGTTCAACAGGTACCGCCACACCACCTGGGACAGGGGGAGAGGAGATCATTCAGGAGTAAAGCTAATGTTTTTCAATGTAAATTAAATTTTACAAATTACTTTTTACACATTGCCAATTCTGTCCTGCGTTCCCTGTCATTTTTCTTCCTTTCCAATTGCTTACAGTCAATAAAATTGTTTCAGGAGCATATGTGCGTAAAGTTATTAGAATGGGACTTGTCTGAGCCCTGTTCAGGTTGGGCTGGTGGCCCAGTGTGACTTTCCCATAATGTTGGACCCTGCGGCTGTATGCAGAGTCTCTGCAGTGGCAGTGAAGGCGTGCGCTGGCAGAGCTCTGTTTACCTTGCGCAGTGAGGGCTCCACACCCCCATGGTAAATACGCAATCGCAGCTCCTCTGGCCGGCAGAGCTGCCCCTGGCCATTCAGAAAGCTGTGGAACTCCGAATCGGTCAGAGGGGGTTTGAATGGCTTCACTTCCTCCCCATATGACCAACTCAGAGCCTGCTGCACCCGGGACAGAGTACGGCCAACCTGGGTTATGGTGGGAGGAATAGGAAGGAGAAATAAGACAAAACAGGTGAAAATGAGGCATGTGCAAATACACAAAAAGTGACTACAGCACTGAGATACCACAGACAGCAATGATTAATGACATAATGTTATTGAGGCAACAGTTAACAGATTGGTGATATCACTCATCTGAGAAACAGCAACCAGGTCAGTGACATCACTAACCTCAGACAGCAACATTTGGATCAGCAGCTCAATTAAACTGAGGCAATAGTGACTGGGTTGATGACATCACTCACCTGAGACAGCAGAGACTGTGTGAAAGGAAGGGCTGCAGCCACCAGGCCCCTCCTCTCTCCTGGCAGGAGGTCAGAGCCAATCACGTCTTTGGGGCTAATGATATCCCAGCCCTCTAAAACGGGGCCTGAAAGAGCCGAAGAGACATGAGTATAATGGCACAGAGGCTGTGAGAGTGTACTAAAGCTGAAGGAGAGTGATAAAGTTGTCAGTGAGTGGTTAGCACTTAATGAGGGTGTTAGTAAAAACTTCCTCACTGTCTTCAGCGGGTTTTACGTCCATCTTGAGAAGAAGGCATGGAGTAGCTGCATTTGCAAAGGCAGTGTCCAGGTCCCAGTCTGACAGAAGGGAGAGGTACACCTCTTCACCGCCATTTTCTCCACTTCCGTGGTCACGGCGCAGGTAGCTCATTCCAAAATGACACTTTCTGATGGAAGAGACAGAGAGTGAGCATAAAGGAGTGTGAGTGTGCCAGAGCAAAGTACGCTGTGTGTGGGTACATGTGTGAAGACACTATCTGTCTTCCTTTGACTATGATGAAACATTAAGCCCTACCCTTCCCACCAAGCCCCCTCCCCCCCATAACCCTCACTCACCCCTTGAGCTCAAAGGCCCGGATGAGGATGTGGTGCAGGACGTCCAGGGAGGTAATCTGTGGGTCCACAGCAAAGGAGCGAAACTCTACCGGCTGCGCCCCTTCACACTTCTGGGTGAAGGAGAGGGTCAATAACACAGAATCACTATGGGTTCTGTGGACATTCCAACTGATTCCCACTAAATTCACATTCACCCCACCATCCCAACAGTACTACAACATGTCTGGACTTGTCTACTCATCCTCTCCATGGCTCAAAAAAAAAAAAAAAAAAACAATATCTGGGATGTTGGGTGGTGTCCCAGCATTGTAAATTTCATAAAACATGCTTGAAACATCCCCCACTGTTTCCTATTTCAAAGGACTCCCAAGTTTATTTTTATCGTGCAAATTTCCCAAAACTGTTAACATGGGCCTCAATTTATTGTAATTTTATCGTAATTTATTATGAAATGTCCGTGGTCAGTGAAGCCTACGCACTGAGCTACTGAGAACTATAAATGTAGCGGCTATTTCTGGTAAACTGTATAATCCATTCGGAAAATACCGTCCAACACACCAGTTAAGGAGCATGTGAGTATGGATTGATGACCTCACTCTGATCAACATTGTGACGCGGCAGTGTGTAGGTTGTCCCATTTTCTCAAACCACAAGCCTCTGCAGCTCATCTACTCCTGGTGCTTTTCAAATAGGTGAGTGAAAGGAGACGAAGTATGAAACAAAGAAAAGGAACCGAGAAGATACTACAAATGTTCTGCAGTATGTAAAGGCCCGCTGTGTTTGTCCTCAATATGAGCCAATTCTGACGTAGGTAGCAGTATCTTGGTTTCTTTGAGTGAATAAAGAAATAAGGCTGAATTCTGAAGCCAGAAATTAAGGGGTAATTATGGATTAAAGACTAAAGGTATGTGAGAATATGGGCGGTTTAAACTTGTGGTTAAAACGCGCCCCCACAAACAAATTTGTTTGCCTGCACACCTAAGTTATTTAATCTTGTGGCCACAAATTTAGGAAGACCTTAATATTTTATATTTTCGCTATGTCTGGTGATCTCCCTGTTGCAAAGGTGTCATGTTTATTGTATCATATGGAAACAGATACGTTTGAGGCTTCATTATTTATTAGCTGATATCGTATGAGGTCATAAACTTACCAGAAAGTTATGTTAGGAGTTACAGAACGAATATATTGTCAAATTGTTGTGTGTGCGCATGTTGTTGGGTATGCATCAGTGGGTGATAGATTTGAGCGCTAAGGGTTCATTTTAACCGTCTACTGCAATTCGTTTATTATATATTAATACTTAGAAATAATAATCAATTCATCTTAGCTGACTGTGAAAGACTATAAAAAAACGGCTTAGTATATTGTTCACTTCTAATTGCACAGGAGTTTTTCAGATAGAGAACCCGTTAGAGTAACGGGATTACTGACCCCTGCAATCAAGCACAGCATATTCAAGTTGTCAAAACATATGAGAAAAATGAAACTTAAAGATTCAGCGTCAAATTCAATACTTTCGGTATGAAAAGAAGAGTTACGGTGGGTCAAATCCATGAAATGTATACGTGGAGCCTTCTGCAGCTGAGGGCGCATTTGTTTACTCATCGCACCCTTTAGAAACCAGTTGTGTCCAAACATTTCTCGGGAGACCATAGCCAACAGTAAATTCCTGGCGGACTAGTACAGAATAAAACACCTAAAGGTGTAGGATATTGTGTTTCACCCTCTGTATGTCTACCCTTATTACAGCCAAGATAGTTATGCAGTTGGCTGTGTCCCTTTAAAACACAGCGGGGCTGCCCATGTTTATGCTAACAGAATGATAAAGAATAGCTAGTTAGCGATCAATTTGGAGTCCTTTCTATGTGGATTTTTAGCACCCTATTTACTTTTTGTCAACCAACTACTGAAGAACACTGTCCAGAATTAGCTGACGTTTGCCAAGTTGCCAAACTTATCTACTAGCTAACGTTAGTTGGCTATTAACAAGCTGTGCATGGCCGCATAAACAACAGACAGGCTGGTTGGTACACTGTGCGATAGATAATGTAGATACTGATTTGTTCAGTGTGTTAGTTACGTCTAATGCTTTCAGTTTTGCCTTGATGGACATGGCGAAGTTCGTTAGCCAAGCATATAATAACAAACACAGTATAACGACAGTTGGTGTGGAACAGCTGGAAGTGGAAAGACTGTCACGCAATATTTAACCAGCTATTTAAGCAGAACAAGTCAGACAATACTTGAGATGATCTTTGTAAACAGAATGAACAATAAAATAAGTAGTTCCATCCAGCCAACAAGCACAATAAGATGCCCTAGTCTGAAAACCTTTTGTTTTGGTAAAAGATAGGACACAGTGTGCTTAGCTCTACCTTGGTGGTATCTATCAGTAAATATATTTCTTACCTTGACTCTGACCCGAACTACCTCCCTCTCGTCCTCGGCTGCCATGACGAGAAATTTGTGAACGTGATGGAATAATTCAGTAAATTTACTTCAGAAGACTTGAAATGACTCTTCTGTAGCTCACCAGCTGCCTGAAAGTGGTACACACGCAGCTGTGTTTTTGTCTCCGCCTGTCGCCCCATACGATACAGCGCCCCGGGATATGACGTCATTAAGCAACCTTAACACTGCATGACATAATTCATTTTGTTAAGGCACAATTCCTTGACAGAAGCTAAATGTTAAATGGTTCATCACAGCTTTTCTCGGTGATTAAACGTTGATACATGCCACTGATTGTATGCGCTGTAACACAATGACAGAAATTGTTATTTTGGGCTGTTTGAATTTTCAAAAACCCACCACACTGACCTGCTACAGTATAGTAAAACATCTGAAAACCTTCTGTTCTGGTAAGCACTATCATCATGACATAGGCCAGGTTAAAGTGCAGCTGCACTCTTATTTTATGTTCCCTGCTTTTTTGACCTTGTCAACTCTTAATGTGCCTTTTTTAGTTTGGAATTTCCAATGATATTCACAAGCCACGCTTGAGGTTGCAACCTCTCTTCTCAATTGTGCAGACAAGCATGTGTTCTCTTTCAAAAACAGGTTACACCACTGCCTCCTACAGCCATTGAGCAGGAAGAAGACTCTTCAATGTGCATCTTGTGTAACAGACTGAGTACATCTTGTTGACCAGCAGGGGCCGCTAGTGAGGATGCATATTTGCATTATTTAAAATTCATGGTCTGCTCAATGTGACAAAAACAAGGATAGTTTTGATATCAAAATGTATATATCCTTAAACGTCTGCCATTGTGACCTTGGGGAGGCATTTTCCTGAAAGATGGATACTTTTTGTCCCTTGCACCCCATTTTAATTAAAAAAACAACAATACACTTTAAACAGGTGAAGATTGATATATTGCGTATGGACTTTGCACATTGGGTATGTTCAAAATACCCTAATTAAATTTTTATGTGATTTTACACCAGACACTCATATAACCCCATATATGGTTCATTATTAATTTTCAGCCAAACATATATTTACTACTTAAAAAACTAATTTGCTGTCTGGATATATCTTTGTTAATGTTTAATGTTGATGTTTGCTGTTAAACTCAGGCTGCGGGGAAAATTTCTCTGAAATGGCATAAAGATGGAGGACATACCTTTCTGGCCACTCAAACTGTACATAGAATTTTACATAAAAAGCATATTGGAGTCTTACTATCAGGGAAAATTAGTTTTTTACTTTGAATTAGCTGTCATGAGTGTACTTCCTATATTAAATGTAGTGTCCCCTGATGTACCTGAATGTGACATAGGCCTAACAGATCTGTCATCTTTAGCTCTATTTTTTCAGAGTCTCTGATGTTGCATTGGCTCAACAGATTAAAATGCAAACCATGGCACAAGAAACTACATAATAAAATATGGATTTCAGAGTTAAATACAAAGATAGTCTCCAGAGGAGCAGAGATTGTAATAAAACTTGTCTGATTAAATGGACCTGTACATGCACAAGAAAATTCATTGCAAGCAAACAGTATTCCATTTAGGTCATTTTTCCAGATGTTGTTACATATATTTAAAAAAATCAATCATGTTACTGGTTCAAAAACTTGAGCCTCACTGCCGTTTCAGGAATTGAATCCTGCCGTGACCCGGATTCGAACCGGGGTTGCTGCGGCCACAACGCAGAGTACTAACCACTATACGATCACGGCGAGCTACAGAGGCTCATGTTCATAGCCGCGCAGAAAGCGTTTTTAAAACACTACTGCGTATGTCAGTGACGTCTCTCCATATGCTATGTGAACAACATAAAAACTAAATACAAATTACAGAAACTTATCCACAACATGTTTTTATTCGCCGACTAAGTTAAAATATTAATAAGCCGACCATACAAACCATTCGAGCAGGTCTTGTTTAGAGATATTAGCTCCTCCGATTCTTAACTCTTTAAATTTCATACCATAAACGATACTGGCGCTTTCACCACGTAAACAAGTGAAGCACGGACATGCAGGTCCTAAATTAATATCAATATAAAACAATACTTTGTGAATTTCAAACATTTTAACTCTATGATTTGTTACCAAAGAGTTATTTTTAATTATTTATGCTTCTTTCTGTCTCAGGATTAGCTACCTAACTATGATATCCCGCCCATAACACAACGAATAAATATGTGTCGTACCACAACTTAAAACTTCGAAACAGGAAAAAAAACAAACAAACATAGCGATAGCCTACAAGAGATATGTAGGGAAAGTTATGCCAACATTTGCTTGTACACAGTCAAACAGGTATAAATTACTCTTTCAGAAGCAAAATCTGCAATATTGACGAACCAGTACAAGTTCCAACCAACACATAAAGTGTATAGCAACATAAAATAAGATTTTGTAACTGCATAATAATAATAATAATAATAATAATAATAATAATAATAAAATGACGACTTTTTTCGTTGAAAGCACACCTTTCTGCCCCGCCAGTAGAGGAAGCCCGTGTTCTGTCTTGCACATATTTAGACTATGGTGTAGGAATTCCAGCCACGGATGGTGGTGCTGTGGATTACAGACCTAACCTTCACCACGAAATAGTGATGTAGGCCACACATCTTGCTTTATTATAGGTGCACTATCCTTGAAGTTATGTTGAGAATATTAATTTTAAACTATCTGCATCAAATATCCCTCTCAGTGCAATACCCTGCCTCCTCTTGGCGGAAGAGATAATGTAATACTGCATTCCAGTGCCTCATCTCCACCTGGAAGAATAAATGCTGATATGCGAAAACCTCACCCCCTCCTTATAGGAGAAATAATGGTAGTATGCTACTATCTCTTCTCCTCCTGGTAGGAGAAACAAAGCTAATATGCTGATACCTCTCCTCCACTTGGTAGCAAAACTGGTGCTAATATGCTAATGCCTCACGTTCACCTTGCAGAAACAATTCTTATATGCTAATACTTCACATCCACCTCACAGAAAAAATAATCCTCATATATAGAGGAAGAATATTTACCATAAAATATACTAGTTAGTGTATTTAATTGATTGCTAATAAATCTTTTGAATGTATCTGTCACCTTCTTCCCTTGAGTGTCATAATCTCAATTGGTGATAAAGCAGTTAGTTTGTGTTATATAAACCCAAGACCTTCATTATGACATCACAGAGACCATACAGAGTGATGATAATATTTCATCAACACCTGGCAGGAGAAATAATGCTAATATGCTAATACCTCATCTCCACCTGACAGGAAAAATAGTGCTATGCTAAAACCTCACTTCTATCTGACAGAAGGAATAACATGAAAATGCTAGTACTTAGAAGTAATGCCAATATGCTAATAGTTCACCTCCACCTAGCAGGATTTATCATTGTAATATGTGATTACCTCACCTCCATTGGGCAGATATGGTGGCATGCTAATGCCTCACCCCCATTAGGTTAGTGAAAGAGTGCTAATATGCTAGTTTCTCACCTCCACCTGGCACTAGAAATTGTGCTAATATGCTCATACCTCACCTCTATCTGGCAGGAGAAATAGAAGTAACATGCTAGCACCTCACCTCCACCTGGAAGGAGAACTAGCACTAACATGCTAGCACCTCTCCACCAAATGACAGGAGAATTAGTGCTACTGTACTTTACCTAGCAGGACTGCGCATATATGGTGGTAAATATATATTGAATAAATACACTGATTAGTATATTTAATTCATTGTGAATAAGAGATGTTATGAAAAATGTAATGGCCAAATTTTTAATCACAAGGTGTGCATCATGGTGAAGTACTTACCGAAGAGAACAGTGATGATATAACTTTGACTATTAATGCTGACAAGCACACAGGGTTTGATTGTTAGTAAAGTGTACAGTTTATAGGCAGTTGCGCTGATTGGTCTTAATTGGAGAAACAGGACTTCTTCACAGTAATAACTCAAGACTTTAAAACCCTCTTCCTTTGAACGTCATTAACAATTAGAAAATAAACCAGCTAGTCCTCATTATATAAACCCAAGGCCTTCACTATTTCATCACAGAGACCATGCAGAGTAAAAAAAAACTCTCATACTTATGTCCACCTGGTAGGAGAAACCGTGCTAATATGCCAGCACCTCATCTCCACCTGGCAGGAGAAATAATGCTAATATGCTAGAAATTCTTCTGTGCCTGGCAGGAGAAAGAGTGCTAATATACTGGCACCTCACTTCCACCCGGAAAGTAAAACAGAGTTAATATGCAAATACCTCACTTCTACCTTGCAAGAGAACTAGTGCTAATATGCTAGTACCTCACCTCCACCTGGAAGTAGGATTAATGCTAATATCCTACTACCTCATCTCTAACTGCCAGGAGAAACAGCACTAACATACTAATAGCTCACCTCCACCTGGAAGGAGAAACAATGCTAATATGCTAAACCCTCATCTCTGCCTGGCAAGGGAAAGAGTGCTAGCATACTAGCACCTCACTTCCACCTGGAAGGAGAAATATTGCCAAATGTGCTAAAACCTCAGCTCTGCTTGGCAGGAGAACTAGTACTAATATGCTAATAGCAAACCTCCATTTGGCAGGAGAGGTAGTGCCAACATGCTAATACATTATCTCTACCTGCCAGGAGAAATAGCGCTAATATACCAATACCTCACTCTCTGCCTGGCAAGAGAACTAGTGCTAGTGCATGATAATATGCCAAAAATATAGCAGGAGAACCAGTGCTAACATGCTAATACTGCACCTCTACCTAGCAGATAAAAGAGTGCTAATATGCTAATACCTCACCTTAGCAGAGAAATATTCATACATGGTGGTAAAAATATGTTTTAATAAATGTACTGGTTAGTATATGTAATTGATTGCAAACAAGTTGTTAATATCATTTTAAATGTTTTAATCAGTTTGTGTAAAATTTTTACGCAGATAAAGGGGGCTTACCTTGGAGAACAAAGATGGTTTTGCTAATTGATCTTTCACAGTAATGACTCCAGAGTTAAAAACCTTCTTTCGTTGAGTACATTCATCAATGGAAGATAGTCCAGGCAGTCCTTTATGTATAAAATTAAGGCTTTCATTATGACATCACAAGAAGCCATACAGAGACAAGCAGTGTTCTATGATGCATCAGAATGCACAGCAAGTACAGTTGCTATTTTGTGATGAAGTGTTTACAAATCATGCATATGCTGCAAGTCCACACAATAATCCCAGCATGTGTTTTCACACACCTGACATGACAAAATTTTCAAGTACTGTCTACCAGGTAGGAAACATAATACTAATATGCTAGCACCTCCACCAGGAAGGTGAAACAGTACTAAAATGCAAATACCCCACTTCTACCAGGCAGGAGAAATAATGCTAATATGCTCGCGCCTCATCTCTGCCTGGCAAGGAAAAGAGAGCTAGCATGCTAGCACCTCGCTTCCACCTGGAAGGAGAAATAGTGCTAATGTGCTCATACCTCAGCTCTGCTTGGCAGGAAAACTAGTACTGATATGCTAGTAGCACTCCTCCACCTGGCAGGGGAGGTAGTGCTAACATGCTAGTTGCTCAACTCCACCCGGTAGCAGAATTAATGCTAATATGCTAATACCTCATCTCTATCTGCCAGGAGAAATAGCATTAATATACCAATTGCTCACCTCCACCTGGCAGGAGAAATAATGCTAATATGCTAGAATCTGATCTCTGCCTGTCAAGAGAAAGAGTGCAAGCATGCTAGTACCTCACTTCCACCTGGAAGGAGAAATAGTGCTAATACTTCAGCTCTACCTGGCGAGAGAACTAGTGCTAATATACTAATAGCAAACCTCCACCTGACAGGAGAGGTAGTGCTAATATGCTAATACCTTAGCTCTACCTGCCAGGAGAAATAGCGCTAATATACCAATACTGCACTCTCTGCCTGGCAAGAGAACTAGTGCTAGTACGCTAGCACCTCACCTCCACCAGGAAGGAGAAATAGTGCTAATATGCTAATACTTAACCTCTAACTGGCAGAAATAATGCTCATATGCTACTACATGATAATATGCCAAAAAGTATAGCAGGAGAATTAGTGATAACATGCTAATACTGCACCTCTACCTGGCAGATAAAAGAGTGCTAATATGCTAATGCCTCACCTTTACTTGGCCAGGGAAATATTCATACATAGTGGTAAAAATATGTTTCAATAAATGTACTGGTTAGTATATGTAATTTATTGCAAACAGGTTATTAATATCATTTTTAAATGTTCTAATCAGTTTGTGTAAAATGTTTACGCAGATAAAGGGGGCTTACCTTGGAGAACAAAGATGGTTTTGCTAATTGATCTTTCACAGTAATGACTCCAGAGTTAAAACCTTCTTTCTTTGGGTATATTCATCAATGGAAGATAGACCAAGCAGTCCTTTATATAAAAACTCAAGGCTTTCATTATGACATCACAAGAAGCCATACAGAGACAAGCAGTGTTCTGTGATGCATCAGAATGCACAGAAAGTATAATTGCTATTTTGTGATCAATTGTTTACAAATAATAAATATCAAATCATAATCCTAGAATGTGTTTTCACATACTGGACCTGACAAAATTTTCAAGTATGCACTACTTGTATACATTTATTTCAAGACACATGTGATGTCTCTGCAAACCTTAGGCAGTGCAACTGTTGCAGATACTTTTTTCATAAAATTCCAATTTATCTGTGACAGTGACAGCTAAATATCAATACACAATACACAAGAGGAATAATAAGCTAAGGTTTAGCTAGTCTATATATTACCTGGTTGTTGCAGTTAATGCCAATTTAATGTTATATTGTTAACAACATTGTGTAATGATACCATGAATATGACTTCACCTAACACTCAGCTTGCTAGCTGCTCAAGCAATCATACTAAAAGTACTAGCTAATCAAGTAAAATGATGGAATCTTGGTAACAATACATGCAGTTCAATAAATTAAAACACCATGAATAAAACACTAAAATGTCATTATCATGTATGCTCATGATAACTAGCACTTGTTCAAGAATGGTGAATGTTATTCTACTGTAAATATTACCCTATTTTCACTGCTGTTTTTAGGTGGACCATGTTTGTTGTTTGGTTTTTTTATTTTGCTTTCCCTTTTTCCCCAAAAAGGAATTAATAAAAGGCCTTTGGCCTAGTGATGGCGAAACCGAGGCTTTTGAAACAATTGACACAATTGAAGCATTTGCTTCGAAAATGTATCGATGCTCCGACGCTTCACCCAGATGGGTATTACGTCACCATGATCAAACACGCATAATACAGCCCTACAACAGAAGTTTCCTATGGTTCTTTGAGAAGAGGGTTGGGTAGCTGTTTGAAGTTACACTTTCCACATGTATTTTCTAAATAAATAGTCTCTTTACTACGTTTTCTCTTACTTGAATATGCAGATAGGAGAAACATAGGCTGTGATGTGATTATCTGTGTGAAATGTCCTGAACTAATGACGAAGTCAGTGTTTAGCTACATCAAACCATACATCGGAACATTTAGACTACAGGAGTAAGCTAAGTTAAACCATGTGTTTCATCATGATCATTTTCCAAACGCAAGAATGAATTACCAATTAAAAGGATCTGTCATAATTTCTTTGTCAATCTCTTTATTTGAGAATGCAGAGCATCCGAATAATAGCGACCGAATAAGCTTTCCCTGAGAAGCGAAAGAGAAAACCGAAGAATCTGTCTATTCAAGGCTTTGACTCATTTAGCTGATGTGTCACAATAGTTGTACGTACTTTTTTCAAAGCACTTGTGATAACATTTGCTGGTTGTCTACACAAATCAGCGAACGTATTATTCCCTCAAGAGAAACTTTAAAACCAGCCTGTAGGCTTTCTCTCAATAGGTTAGGTGGGTCATATTTTATTTAGTTACTCCATACACACGCATTCACAAGGTATAGCCCGCTGTAGAAGTATTATGCGATAAAAGTTAATAGGCTTGTTCAGATTCGAACAACGCAACTTCGCTTTTCCTCACATAAGCAATCTTGGTAGTGAATAGCCAATCACGATTCGATCCACTACCAAGAATTACCAAGAATTGGCCAATAACAGTGCCTGCCTTCTACCAAGAATTGCTGTTGACGTCACCAGCGCGACCAAGAATGGGCCAATCAGAGAGCCGTTAACGTCATTCTCGGCATTCTGAGCGGTGTTTTTAAACCAGCGCATCGTACATACTCGTCCTATTTGTGCTCAACTTCATTGGTAAGTTTGTTTTCATTTCAGCTTTTAAAACGTTAACGTTTCTGATAACAAGGTGATTTTATATCGTACGATCATTAATGACTAAAGCGATTTATCTTGGTCAGTGAGGTGATGAGAAGCTAAAATAGTGAGCTTTATTGACTGGGGGGTTTTCCAGATTTATTTTTCGACGGTTATCCATGTCGAAAGCAAACCTTGGTCCTAACAAAGTCCTTGCTCCTAAAAATTTTCACTAACTATCATATTACTGTCGATCTTTGCTGTACTATATTGAATGGCAAATTATACATTTTTGATAATTGGGTAAGGTATTGTCAACTAACATTGATGACTATAGTCGTGAAGACGTTTTATTAACGACGTTTTCTGTGCAATTTTTAATCTGTCGTTTTTGTTGGATTTAAGTATTGTGTGAATTCTGTGAATTAAGTATCCATCCAACCATAGAGGGTTAGCATTGTGTTATTGTTCGAGTCTATTGAGTGGGCAGTTAATTTTAAACAAAAACATGTAAACAATCTATAACAATAGGCTAATTGTTTTTTTTTTTTTTTGGCCTGTGTACTTCAACGATTTTTTTCCACCTACAGAGATGGAGCCCCAATTTAGAAAGAAGGCTGATGGCAGCATCATTCTGAGTGATTCCTGGGAGGCACTTGGAGTGAAGAAAAAGAACAATGGGAGAGCATGGGTGCTTCCTCTTTCAGCTGAGGAGGTTTTGGAGTCTGCCAGGAGGGCTGCTGTATTGCAGGGCAACAACCCAGACAGCAAAAGTGTTTTGGGTTTCTTTGAGTTGCAGTTTGGCCTCTTCAGGGGCCAGACCTTCAAGTGGGTCATGGAAAATGCCCTGGGATATGGTGGATACCTTGTTGCCTCAATGATCTGGGAGACGGGAGAAGTGAAAGACACCAGGAGCCATAGGGCCAACAAGGAGGCTTTCAAGGAGTACATGGAGCTGTTTCCAGAGGGCCGAGAAGCCATTGCCATCAAACTCCAGCGGTCCAGCGCGCAGCCCTCCACCAAGAGTCATCCTCCAGTGCCAGTCTCCTCACTGCGTATAAGTAAGTATATAATGTTTCAATATTTCAAGTGTATGATACAAGTATTTCCAGGAATCATGTAAATACAGATTATTTATCTCTAATATGAATATGTTTTCTTGTTTAGCTGTTCCAGCAGTGCCCCCAGCTGTGGGTTCATTGGAGCCAAGCGACATGGATGACAGTGAGCTCGTAGCGGCAGCAGAGCATGCAGAGGCCCAAGCAACACGTAAGATATTTTAAATGTTTTCTTTTTATTTAAATGATTTATTTTTGTTTAAATTTTTTTTTTTTTTTGTGTACATTTACATTACGTGTATTTATGTAGCAGATGCTTTTATCCGAACATCAGTATGTGTGATGCCTGGGTGATACTACATTGTATAGTTACATTTATGGTGTGCAACAATTTTCTAATAAGCCACAGATTTTAAAACAAGAACTTCTCTCAATATTTCTTTTGTTCTGTTTAATAGAGAGCAGACTTAGTCTGCCTGCTGGCTGGATACCTGCCTTGCCTGTCCTGGACCAGCAGTGGATTTCCAAGGCACTCTCCACGTCAGGATCAAGAGACCAGGCATCTGCCTCTACATCTTCTGACCTTGATGTAAGATTTCGCTCTCTAAATTACTCTGATTTTAAAGAACAACTCAAATATATTGTGCTTTGCTCTAAGTCCCTAACTTCAATTTCTATACACTGTATTCGTTTAGGACTCTGTTGGGCCTGACAGTGTTTCAGGGTATGGGGCTGTGCAGGCGTTGGCCGCCTGCCTCTTCAACCTAAAGGACCACAGTCATGCGCTGACGCAGGAGGAGTCCCGTCACATAATATCCCTCTGGCAGGATCTCAGTGATTTTGACAAGGGCAGGACAGTGTATCCTCCACGTCACCAAGATACCCTCACCAAGGGTCACTTCAGGGCGACCAAGAAGCTTGTGGCACCAGGCGTGGAGTCCACAAGACGGTATGTTGATGTGATTTTTATTGATTTACAGCATTTGTGACAAGACTCGTTGTCAGGTTTATTTACATGGTTTTTATTTTTCAGGTCCTTTGTTGGTTCCAGCAGCCCGGCCCAGTGGCCTAACTGCAATAGGGTTGTGGAGGCAGTCTTTGTCAAGTTATGCATGGCCTTCACCAATGGGAAGAAGACCCCAGAGGGCACCCGTAGCAGGTGGACTCGGGTCATCCATGCGTACAAGCAAATCAGGGAGTGCATCCTGAGCAACGCGCATGTGATGACAGAGACCACCATCCAGCTACCGGAGGTGAACATGGCGACACTGGCACAATGGTGAGTAAATGAGTAAATCAATAAATGTTTATTAGTATGTCTGCAGATCTGTACAACATATAGACTGGTCAAAGCAGGACCAGGACACTTTTTATTTATTTATTTTTTTTTTTTTAAGATTGATTCTTAAATCCATGTCTTTTTTTTTTTTTTTTTTTTTTTTGTGTCTGTTTAGGTACAGTAAGCGGACCCGCTCCCAAGAGACGGATGTGCTGCAACAAGCCATCTGCACTCCTGAGGCACTGGAGTCCGGACCTGTGGAGCAGCGCTCCACACTGCAGAAGGACACCATCCTGTCTCTCCCCACAGACAACCCACATGTTTTTGTGCTGCCAAAAAACACTGCTGGGAAAGCAAAACTAAAACTGCATGTGCCGACATCTGTTCCGGCACAACAACGCCTTCCTGGAGCACTGCAGTCTCTTCCTGTCCTCTCCACCCCACTCTCCGCTGGTCCAGTGCTTCTCCCTGCTGTGCCAGTCTTCCTCCTCCCCGGACCACGTCCAGAGGTTCCCTCCAGTCAACCTGCACCTAGGCTGATCCTTCCTGCCAGGCCATCCACTGCCACTGCTGGATCTGCACAGGAGGTCGCAGTCCCGCACAGCCAGGGGACAGGGGTGCCATACACCACTGAGCGCTACAGGAAGAGGAAGTTGGAGAAGGAGAAAGCTGGCATACACTCACGCAGATATGTGAGAAAAAGTGAAGTCATTCTTTGCAAGAAGTGCCAGAAAAAGAGAGAGCCACCAACCCATCAGCAGTACTTTGGCAACTGGTACTGTGAGGAGACAGCCACTGTACCACTAGCTGAATGGAGAGAGTGCCTGGCAGCCAAAGGCTATGGGAAAAAGAATAAATAAAATTGAACAATTCCAAATGTAATTTATATACATATTTTTTACAGTTTATTATTTGGTTTAATTGTATTTTAATTTCTCCAATAAAACAATACATTGCTTTAAATACTGTTCTCCAGTGTTGATTTAAATTCCCATTATCACCAACAATAAGTACTATATCAACAGTACACTTAATATAATAGTGTTTGCAATACTCACTTTCATTCAGTTTAACTTTGGCATCATGTTTTCTTTACTGAGATTAGTTTAGAAAAGGTCTCTAACACATTATGAGATGATAATGGTTAAGTCGTTCACAGGAATGTGTACTGTTTGTCTTATGGCATTATAAGTCTCACGTCAGCCTCTTCTGTGTAATTTAAATTCTAAAAATTTCAGCCGAAGACGGGATTGGAAACGAGTCGGAACGTGCATTTTTGGTGCACTTGTAGGTGCGCAACCTCGACACACAGGCGCAGGCCTCAGCTCGCATTTGAACTTGTCCGTTACGTCAAGTAGGAAACGTGATGACGTTAAGCGCGTGCTTCGGTTGGGGCTCTGGAGCAGTGTGCCGAAACACAGCTGCTTCGAATGATTCGACGCAGCTTCGGAGCCCCGTCTCATTTCGCCCATCTCTACTTTGGCCACTTTTTGTTTAACTGCTGTTGAATTTTATTTCCACTCACCACCCCACTCAGTGGCCACACCTGCCACTGTGTCAGTACTATATCCATAATTGAAGGGGAGTGGAAAAACTAGATGCTAAACAGCTAGCAGGTAGACAGCTAGGAACACATCACTCTGTCACACCTGCTCCCAGTCTGCCAGCTCAGCCACGCCCACTTTAGCCCTGCTCCACCTCTCCAGCTCATTGAATACACCTGAACCTGACTATTTACTCAGTTCCTGCCTACTTAAGGACTCTGTGGTGTTTCATTGTGAGGTATTGTTCGTGTGACCTTACTAAGTCTGTGCTGTCGTGATCGTGATTCCCTGCTGCTATTTCGAACCAGCTTGCTTGCCCTTGTGTTTTCTTTTTGGATCTGTTTGGAACCGCTGCTTCCCCTGTTTTTTGGTCCAATTTACATTCCTGTCTACCGTTTCAGTACTTTATTAAAGCATCATTTCTGACTGCATTTGGATCCCAGTCTATGTCCTGACGCACTCGTTTAAAAGCAGCAGTTCAGTAATGTAATTTTAATACACTCCTCAGAAATTTTGTAATTTACAGGCATCTCAGTGATGGACTCACTTTGAGTCCACTGTTGTTCTGGAGCATGGTGGGTTCAAGTGCCTTTATTGGCTCATAAAAAATGAAGTGACCCACCACACAAACTACCCAAAGCTTTTGATCCTGGCTGAGCTTCCAGGGTGCGACTACTTTAGGAAATTAAAGGTAAAGGTCACGTAGCCATTATTTAAGATTAAATTCGATATTTACATGAATTAATAAACATTTTAACAAATTACAAAGTACTTTTTTGCCTTTTCCCAATGTCAAGATTGACCAGAGGTACAATTATAGGTGTCATCGTACCATTGACGAAATTTTTGAGATCTTAGCAGCAGTCAACAAGGAGCCTATTCTCATTGAGACCAAATCATCACAGGCAATTAGCCTGGAAGTCGATGAGAGCACAGATGAGTCTATGTCCAGGAAACTTCATTTGCATGTCCAGTGTGGGATTATTTCTTTTGTTTGATGTCAGAATCCCATGAATCCTGGGTCCTGTTAATGAACTGTGGATACTAGGTATTTGCCTAAGCTTTCTCTAAGATATGTGGATAAAGAGGGACATGTGCTCAATCAATTCCTGGACCTGGTCTCTATTACAGACGGTGAAGCAGACACTGTTGTGACAGCCTTGAAGAATGTAATCTTGAAGAACGGCTTCCCAACAGAGAAACACTATGGACTCATGACTGATTGGGAAACCGCAATGACGGGTAAGTATTTTATGCCCATGTGAGATCATTTTCTTTGTCTTTTTTTCATGACATGTAATGATAGTAAATGAGGTGTATGATCCACCCATGGCAGAAAAAGTTGTTAGAAATGATTTTAAAGTGAGTAAAAGAGACATCTGTGTGGTGCTGAAAATCCAAAAAGACATAAGACTATAGTCTTACCTCCAAAAGTGAAAAAAATGGGTTGACAGAAAAATATTTGATTTTTTTTTACATTAAATGATAGTAAATGAGCTGTACTATCCACCCACGGTATAAAAAGTTGTTAGAAATGATTTTAAAGTGAGTAAAAGAGGCATATGTGTTGTGCAGGAAATCCAAAAAAGACATAAGACTATAGTCTTACCTCCAAAAGTGAAAAAAATGGGTTGACAGAAAAATATTTGAGTTTTTTACATTAAATGATAGTAAATGAGCTGCACTATTCACCAACGGAATAAAAAGTTGTTAGAAATGATTTTAAACTGAGTAAAAGAGGCATATGTGTTGTGCAAGAAATCCCAAAAAGACATAAGACTATAGTCTTACCTCCAAAAGTGAAAAAAATGGGTTGACAGAATAATATTTGATTTTTTTACATTAAATGATAGTAAATGAGCTGTACTATCCACCCACAGCAGAAAAACGTTTTAGAAATGATTTGAAAGTGAGTAAAAGAGGCATATGTGTTCTGCAATAAATCCAAAAAAGACATAAGACTATAGTCTTACCTCCAAAAGTCACAAAAATGGGTTGACAGGAAAATATTTGAGTTTTTTACATTAAATGATAGTAAATGAGCTGTACTATCCACCCACGGCAGAAAAAGTTGTTAGAAATTATTTTAAAGTGAGTAAAAGACTGATGAGTGTGGTGCTGAAAATCCAAAAAAGACATAAGACTATAGTCTTACCTCCAAAAGTCACAAAAATGGGTTGACAGGAAAATATTTGAGTTTTTTACATTAAATGATAGTAAATGAGCTGTACTATCCACCCACGGCAGAAAAAGTTGTTAGAAATGATTTTAAAGTGAGTAAAAGAGGCATATGTGTTGTGCAGGAAATCCAAAAAAGACATAAGACTATAGTCTTACCTCCAAAAGTGAAAAAAATGGGTTGACAGAAAAATATTTGAGTTTTTTACATTAAATGATAGTAAATGAGCTGTACTATCCACCAACGGAATAAAAAGTTGTTAGAAATGATTATAAAGTGAGTAAAAGAGGCATATGTGTGGTGCAGGAAATCCAAAAAAGACATAAGACTATAGTCTTACCTCCAAAAGTCAAAAAAATGGGTTGAAAGAAAAATATTTGAGTTTTTACATTAAATGATAGTAAATGAGCTGTACTATCCACCCACGGCAGAAAAAGTTGTTAAAAAATGATTTTAAAGTGAGTAAAAAGGCATAAGTGTGGTGCAGGAAAAAATCCAAAAAAGACATAAGACTATAGTCTTACCTCCAAAAGTGTCTTACCTCCAAAAGTCAAAAAAAAAAAAATGGGTTGACAGAAAAATATTTGAGTTTTTACATTAAATGATAGTAAATGAGCTGTACTATCCACCCACGGCAGAAAAATTTGTTAGAAATTATTTTAAAGTGAGTAAAAGAGGCATATGTGTGGTGCTGAAATCCAAAAAAGACATAAGACTATAGTCTTACCTCCAAAAGTGAAAAAATGGGTTGACAGAAAAATATTTGAGTTTTTACATTAAATGATAGTAAATGAGCTGTACTATCCACCCACGGCAGAAAAAGTTGTTAGAAATGATTTTAAAGTAAGTAAAAGAGGCATATGTGTTGTGCAGGAAATCCAAAAAAGACATAAGACTATAGTCTTACCTCCAAAAGTACATTGAAAAAAATGGGTTGAAAGAAAAATATTTGAGTTTTTTACATTAAATGATAGTAAATGAGCTGTACTATCCACCCACGGCAGAAAAAGTTGTTAGAAATGATTTTAAAGTGAGTAAAAGAGGCATATGTGTGGTGCAGGAAATCCAAAAAAGACATAAGACTATAGTCTTACCTCCAAAAGTGAAAAAAATGGGTTGACAGAAAAATATTTGAGTTTTTTACATAAAATGATAGTAAATGAGCTGTACTATCCACCCACGGCAGAAAAAAAGTTGTTAGAAATGATTTTAAAGTGAGTATAAGAGGCATATGTGTGGTGCAGGAAATCCAAAAAGACATAAGACTATAGTCTTACCTCCTCCAAAAGTGAAAAAAATGGGTTGACAGAAAAATATTTGAGTTTTTTACATTAAATGATAGTAAATGAGCTGTACTATCCACCCACGGCAGAAAAAGTTGTTAGAAATGATTTTAAAGTGAGTAAAAGAGGCATATGTGTTGTGCAGGAAATCCAAAAAAGACATAAGACTATAGTCTTACCTCCAAAAGTCACAAAAATGGGTTGACAGAAAAATATTTGAGTTTTTTACATTAAATAATAGTAAATGAGTTGTACTATACACCCATGGGAGAAAGAGTTGTTAGAAATGATTTGAAGGTGAGTAAAAGAGGCATATGTGTTGTGAAAAAAAAACACAAAAGACTATAGTCTTACTTCAAAAGTGAAAAAATGGGTTGACAGAAAAATATTTGATTTTTTTTTTTACATTAAATGATAGTAAATGAGCTGTACTATCCACCCACGGCAGAAAAATTTTTAGAAATGATTTTAAAGTGAGTAAAAGAGGCATATGTGTTCTGCAATAAATCCAAATAAGACATAAGACTATAGTCTTACCTCCAAAAGTGAAAAAATGGGTTGACAGAAAATATTTGAGTTTTTACATTAAATGATAGTAAATGAGCTGTACTATCCACCAACGGCAGAAAAAGTTGTTAGAAATGATTTTAAAGTGAGTAAAAGAGGCATATGTGTGGTGAAGGAAAATCCAAAAAGACATAAGACTATAGTCTTACCTCCAAAAGTGAAAAAAATGGGTTGACAGAAAAATATTTGAGTTTTTACATTAAATGATAGTAAATGAGCTGTACTATCCACCCACGGCAGAAAAAGTTGTTAGAAATGATTTTAAAGTGAGTAAAGAGGCATATGTGTTGTGAAAAAATCCAAAAAGACATAAGACTATAGTCTTACCTCCAAAAGTGAAAAAAATGGGTTGACAGAAAAATATTTGAGTTTTTTACATAAAATGATAGTAAATGAGCTGTACTATCCACCCAGAAAAAACGGAAGAAAAAGTTGTTAGAAATGATTTTAAAGTGAGTAAAAGAGGCATATGTGTGGTGCAGGAAAATCCAAAAAAGACATAAGACTATAGTCTTACCTCCAAAAGTGAAAAAAATGGGTTGACAGAAAAATATTTGAGTTTTTTACATTAAATGATAGTAAATGAGCTGTACTATCCACCCACGGCAGAAAAAGTTGTTAGAAATGATTTTAAAGTGAGTAAAAGAGGCATATGTGTGGTGGAAATCCAAAAAAGACATAAGACTATAGTCTTACCTCCAAAAGTGAAAAAAATGGGTTGACAGAAAAATATTTGAGTTTTTTACATAAAATGATAGGAAATGAGTTGTACTATACACCCATGGGAGAAAGAGTTGTTAGAAATGATTTGAAGGTGAGTAAAAGACGCATGAGTGTGGTGCGGAAAATCCAAAAAACACAAAAGACTATAGTCTTACCTCCAAAAGTGAAAAAAATGGGTTGACAGAAAAATATTTGATTTTTTTACATTAAATGATAGTAAATGAGCTGTACTATCCACCCAAAGGCAGAAAAAGTTGTTAGAAATGATTTTAAAGTGAGTAAAAAGAGGCATATGTGTTGTGCAGGAAATCCAAAAAAGACATAAGACTATAGTCTTACCTCCAAAAGTCACAAAAATGGGTTGACAGAAAAATATTTGAGTTTTTTACATTAAATGATAGTAAATGAGCTGTACTATCCACCCACGGCAGAAAAAGTTGTTAGAAATGATTTTAAAGTGAGTAAAAGAGGCATATGTGTTGTGAAATAAATCCAAAAAAGACATAAGACTATAGTCTTACCTCCAAAAGTGAAAAAAATGGGTTGACAGAAAAATATTTGAGTTTTTTACATTAAATGATAGTAAATGAGCTGTACTATCCACCCATGGCAGAAAAAGTTGTTAGAAATGATTTTAAAGTGAGTAAAAGAGGCATATGTTGTGCAGGAAATCCAAAAAAGACATAAGACTATAGTCTTACCTCCAAAAGTGAAAAAAATGGGTTGACAGAAAAATATTTGAGTTTTTTACATAAAATGATAGTAAATGAGCTGTACTATCCACCCACGGCAGAAAAAAAGTTGTTAGAAATGATTTTAAAGTGAGTAAAAGAGGCATATGTGTTGTGCAGGAAATCCAAAAAAGACATAAGACTATAGTCTTACCTCCAAAAGTGAAAAAAATGGGTTGACAGAAAAATATTTGAGTTTTTACATTAAATGATAGTAAATGAGCTGTACTATCCACCAAAAGAAAAAGTTGTTAGAAAAATTTGAGTTTTTACATAAAATGAGAAAAAGTTGTTAGAAATGATTTTAAAGTGAGTAAAAGAGGCATATGTGTTGTGTACTAAACGGCAGAAAAATCCAAAAAGACATAAGACTATAAGTCTTAGTCTTACCTCCAAAAGTCAAAAAAATGGGTTGACAGAAAAATATTTGAGTTTTTACATTAAAATGATAGGAAATGAGTTGTACTACACCCATGGGAGAAAGAGTTGTTAGAAATGATTTGAAGGTGAGTAAAAGACGCATGAGTGTGGTGCGGAAAATCCAAAAAACACAAAAGACTATAGTCTTACCTCCAAAAGTGAAAAAAATGGGTTGACAGAAAAATATTTGATTTTTTTACATTAAAATGATAGTAAATGAGCTGTACTATCCACCCACGGCAGAAAAAGTTGTTAGAAATGATTTTAAAGTGAGTAAAAGAGGCATATGTGTTGTGCAGGAAATCCAAAAAGACATAAGACTATAGTCTTACCTCCAAAAGTGAAAAAAATGGGTTGACAGAAAAATATTTGAGTTTTTTACATTAAATGATAGTAAATGAGCTGTACTATCCACCCACGGCAGAAAAGTTGTTAGAAATGATTTTAAAGTGAGTAAAAGAGGCATATGTGTTGTGAAATAAATCCAAAAAAGACATAAGACTATAGTCTTACCTCCAAAAGTGAAAAAAATGGGTTGACAGAAAAATATTTGAGTTTTTTACATTAAATGATAGTAAATGAGCTGTACTATCCACCAACGGAATAAAAAGTTGTTAGAAATGATTATAAAGTGAGTAAAAGAGGCATATGTGTGGTGCAATAAATCCAAAAAAGACATAAGACTATAGTCTTACCTCCAAAAGTGAAAAAAATGGGTTGACAGAAAAATATTTGAGTTTTTTACATTAAATGATAGTAAATGAGCTGTACTATCCACCCACGGCAGAAAAAGTTGTTAGAAATGATTTTAAAGTGAGTAAAAGAGGCATATGTGTGGTGCTGAAAATCCAAAAAAGACATAAGACTATAGTCTTACCTCCAAAAGTCACAAAAATGGGTTGACAGAAAAATATTTGAGTTTTTTTACATAAAATGATAGTAAATGAGTTGTACTATCCACCCATGGGAGAAAAAGTTGTTAGAAATGATTTTAAAGTGAGTAAAAGAGGCATATGTGTTGTGCAGGAAAATCCAAAAAGACATAAGACTATAGTCTTACCTCCAAAAGTGAAAAAAATGGGTTGACAGAAAAATATTTGAGTTTTTACATAAAATGATAGTAAATGAGCTGTACTATCCACCCACGGCAGAAAAAGTTGTTAGAAATGATTTTAAAGTGAGTAAAAGAGGCATATGTGTTGTGACATAAATCCAAAAAAGACATAAGACTATAGTCTTACCTCCAAAAGTGAAAAAAATGGGTTGACAGGTACTATCCACCAACGGAATAAAAAGTTGTTAGAAATGATTATAAAGTGAGTAAAAGAGGCATATGTGTGGTGCAATAAATCCAAAAAAGACATAAGACTATAGTCTTACCTCCAAAAGTGAAAAAAAATGGGTTGACAGAAAAATATTTGAGAAAAATATTTTTTACATTAAATGGTAGTAAATGAGCTGTACTATCCACCCACGGCAGAAAAAGTTGTTAGAAATGATTTTAAAGTGAGTAAAAGAGGCATATGTGTGGTGCTGGAAATCCAAATAAGACATAAGACTATAGTCTTACCTCCAAAAGTCACAAAAATGGGTTGACAGGAAAATATTTGAGTTTTTTACATTAAATGATAGTAAATGAGCTATACTATCCACCCACGGCAGAAAAAGTTGTTAGAAATGATTTTAAAGTGAGTAAAAGAGTCATATGTGTGGTGCTGGAAATCCAAAAAGACATAAGACTATAGTCTTACCTCCAAAAGTGAAAAAAATGGGTTGACAGAAAAATATTTGATTTTTTTACATAAAATGATAGTAAATGAGCTATACTATCCACCAAAGGCAGAAACAGTTGTTAGAAATGATTTTAAAGTGAGTAAAAGAGGCATATGTGTTGTGCAGGAAATCCAAAAAAGACATAAGACTATAGTCTTACCTCCAAAAGTGAAAAAAATGGGTTGACAGAAAAATATTTGAGTTTTGTACATTAAATGATAGTAAATGAGCTGTACTATCCACCCACGGCAGAAAAAATTCTTAGAAATTATTTTAAAGTGAGTAAAAGAGTCATATGTGTGGTGCTGGAAATCCAAAAAAGACATAAGACTGTAGTCTTACCTCCAAAAGTGAAAAAAATGGGTTGACAGAAAAATATTTGAGTTTTTTACATTAAATGATAGTAAATGAGCTGTACTATCCACCCACGGCAGAAAAAGTTGTTAGAAATGATTTTAAAGTGAGTAAAAGAGGCATATGTGTTGTGCAGGAAATCCAAAAAAGACATAAGACTATAGTCTTACCTCCAAAAGTGAAAAAAATGGGTTGAAAGAAAAATATTTGAGTTTTTACATTAAATGATAGTAAATGAGCTGTACTATCCACCCACGGCAGAAAAAGTTGTTAGAAATGATTTTAAAGTGAGTAAAAGAGTCATATGTGTTGTGTAGGAAATCCAAAAAAGACATAAGACTATAGTCTTACCTCCAAAAGTGAAAAAAATGGGTTGACAGAAAAATATTTGAGTTTTTTACTTTAAATGGTAGTAAATGAGCTGTACTATCCACCAACGGCAGAAAAAGTTGTTACAAATGATTTTAAAGTGAGTAAAAGAGCATCATAGTGTGGTGCAGGAAATCCAAAAAGACATAAGACTATAGTCTTACCTCCAAAAGTGAAAAAAATGGGTTGACAGAAAAATATTTGAGTTTTTTACTTTAAATGGTAGTAAATGAGCTGTACTATCCACCAACGGCAGAAAAAGTTGTTACAAATGATTTTAAAGTGTGTAAAAGACGCATAAGTGTGGTGCTGGAAATCCAAGAAAAGACATAAGACTATAGTCTTACCTCCAAAAGTGAAAAAAATGGGTTGACAGAAAAATATTTGAGTTTTTTACATTAAATTATAGTAAATGAGCTGTACTATCCACCCACGGCAGAAAAAGTTGTTAGAAATGATTTTAAAGTGAGTAAAATAGGCATATGTGTTGTGAAATAAATCCAAAAAACACATAAGACTATAGTCTTACCTCCAAAAGTCACAAAAATGGGTTGACAGAAAAATATTTGATTTTTTTACATTAAATGATTGTAAATGAGCTGTACTTTCCACCCACGGCAGAAAAAGTTGATAGAAATGATTTTAAAGTGAATAAAAGAGTCATATGTGTGGTGCTGGAAATCCAAAAAAGACATAAGACTTAAGACATAAGTCTTACCTCCAAAAGTGAAAAAAATGGGTTGACAGAAAATATTTGAGTTTTTTACATTAAATGATAGTAAATGAGCTGTACTATCAACCCATGGGAGAAAAAGTTGTTAGAAATGATTTTAAAGTGAGTAAAAGAGGCATATGTGTGGTGCTGGCATGTTTTTACCCTTCTGTAGTTTTTCATCAATTTTAATTCATTTTAATATTAACAGAGGCAGCAGGAATTGATAAAACCAGTGGTCTTAGCTTGCCATCCCATTAACATAATGTTGCGTTTTTGTATGATTACCATTTGCGTAATGCATCACAAAAAAAAACATTTCAATTATTCTTGGGGGCCCTCTCGTTGCTACAGGGGCCCTTAACTGGGGCTTCATCCGCTTATGCATGAGCCCGACCCTGGTGTGACCGATATCCTCATTGCATTTGTACTGTTCAAAGTTCAAGGTGCGCTTTTTGATAGATTACCCCCGCTTCCCCTCCCTCGAGCTTCCAGTGGGGTGACCTGAGGTCAACCTCCACCCCGCCCCGTGTCTCGTACTTCTGAGTGGGAGACCGTTTGTGAGCTAGCCTGAATAGCTCACAAATTAGAATCGGGGCGTCCATTCGGACAAGGTTAACTGACCGACATGGTGACATGACATCACTGACGTGACGTGCAAATGAGTGATAGACAACCAACTGCGCAAATGTCACTATAATTTTTTTGCACAGGCTCCCCTGTGCCGCCCCCGGCAAGATGCCACCCTGGGCGGCTGCCCATGCTGCCCATAGCTAAAGCTGCCACTGTGAATCCAGGCCGGGGTAATACGTGAATCCCCTTAGAAATACGAGTGAGTTGGCAGCTATGACTTTAAACTATTGAGGACAAAATGCAGGGTTTGTCTTTTTCCTAACAGACTATTGAGTTTCAGTGACCAAGCTGTGCACTCTGAAACATAGCCAGAAGACACTGGAGTTTTCATGGAAAGGACCAACACTCCTACTTAGAAGGTGCAGAGAGAGGCTTAGCGGTATGTTTCAGATTACCTGCATGTGTGAAATTGCACTCAAACCTTCATGGATAGCAGTGTATTCTTAGATGTTTCAACGCTATCAAATTTAAAAATTGACAAAAGTGGGTTTAAGTGCTGCAGTTACATCATGTGAAATATCCGGGTTGAGCTCTACAGTTGGAAATCCCCCAATGAGAATGTTTTCGGAACTGGGTTTAACTTTGCACATGATGCTTTGGAATTCAGAGGAAAGCCATAAAGAAAACAGATCAAACCACTTCTGTACAGAATGTTTTATTGACTCAAAGACCAGCATGGACATCTGTCATCCAGATGACACAAGATGGTATAAAAATACAAAAGAGAAAAAAAGACAAGGAAAAACAAAAAAAGAATAAGACCTGCAGACTATAGATCTGCATGGTCTTTCTGTGCGTATCTTCTGCAGCCTGGCCTGGAGCTAGTTTGCTTTGTTATATTCAACGTACTCTATTTCAACGGGTCTCATAAGACTCAATATACTCTTCAAGTTTTATCCTGTCAAAATTTCAAAATGTCCACACCCTTTGCTAAAAAACAAACCTTTCCTAAAAACCCTGTTTATCCAATTGTCTATTAGAGAGCCGTTCCTTTGCTTGTACCAATTGGAGATGTACATGTTGATGCAAGTTGGTGGGGCTGTAACTTCTTTTTATTCATATTGCTTTTTTATCATTTTATCTTGGACCACAACAGGCCAGTCCGTTTTGGTTTTTCACCATGGCACGACACCGGTAACATTCTCTTCCACTTCCACCTCCACTACATGGTAACTACTGCTATGAAATACTCCGTTAAATATATCGGAGGAGAACCACAGCACTCTTGGCTGTCCAGAGAAAGCTACTGTGCGTTTTTGACATGAGATGGTCAGAATCACGTTTCCAAAAAGTAATGCATTTGTAACAGGTAACATAAAGTAGGTCAGCCTGTCTGACCTGTAGCTTCAATGTTCTAGAAAACAGTTTAAGTACCCTGGGTCCTGGAACACACCTGGGCCTGTAAACGAATAGGGCTGTCTATTTCCACAAGGTCCGGAGAATACTCCCACAAAGACAGATTGTACCCCAAAACTGACAAAAATTTAGCACAGGGGGTGCAATTCAGTGGTACGTAACAGACTCGGGATTTTGTGACCCGCATACAGTGAAAAGCTGAAAAAAAAAAAAAAAGTGTTCTGCCTAGTTGAGCAGTTTTGCTGGTTTTAGTTTTCTTCGGCTAGTGTCCGAGCTTATGTACAGGGTGTGTGGGCGTGGCTTGGGCGTGTGCTTCAGCCAATGGGCTCTCAGCGGATGTGGGCCATCTCCTCCAGGAAGGGGGTCTTCATGCAGCCTGTGCAGAGTTGGTCCATCCACAACGGGGCCTCGTGCTGCAGGGGGGTCCGGCGTGGGTAGAAGGTGTAGGAGAGGTCGTAGTTCAGCAGGCAGCTGAGGGAGGCCATGTACAGGTCGGAGAAGCGACAGAGGCGGCGCGAGAAGTAGGTGGGGTTGTGGCAGGTCCGGAAAATGCTGCCGAACTGTGGGTTGAACAGGTTCTTCGTCACAGCGCTGAGGAGGGGGAGGGGAAACGGAGACAACGGAAATGTTTATGCAATGCTTTTCCCGCACCATCACTCAAAAACACACACACACCATCACACTAAGGGATCGTGTGGAATGTCAGTTTCACACCATCTCTTGCTCTGCGAGTTCTTCTGAGATAGCCACTTACACCCCTGGTCTCCATGGGTGATTGTTGTTTCTTCAACGGGTCATCCACAGGGTTTAGTCCATGCTAACCCTCCTGGCACTTGACACTTTCACCCCCTCTAGCACTTTGACACCCTTGTGACAGAAAACTTTGTGTTGTAAATCGCTCTTGATAAGAGCGTCTGCTAAATGCCTACAATGTAATGGTGCCAGAAACTTCCCTAGCCCTTCCATTTGAGCATTCACACCACCATATCTGATAGCGTTTGGAGCTTACATCATTGTACATGATCGAGGAGCTGGGATTTTGTTATGGAAAGCCAGCAGGCTTCAAGCCAAGTGTTTTCCCAGAGTCTACGTGACACCCAAAGCACTTGCGTGCTAGTTTTAACAAGAAAGTCCTTCATCAGCCGGCCCCTCGACAATTACCAAGTACGTTTTGAGCTTCTTGGGTCTGGTTCTATGAACTCTATTTGATGACTGCATCATTCTGACTGGCCCTTGACTTCACAGGTCATACTTCATAGCAAGTGTCACTCCTTGTTGACTTAAAACTGTATCTCCCAGCATTGCTCACTATGCGAGTTCAGCTCGGTAACGAGAGGCACGTTTGTGCGCCGTGTTCACGGCGTTACTCACCGTAACTCTTCCCGCTCCTTCAGCCAGTCCTGCAGAACCTGCATGGACTCTGGGTCCCTGTGCATCTGTAGCAGAGGGAGGGAGGGAGGGAGGGAGAGAGTTAATAACATCCTGGGGGGGGGTCGTGTAGAGGGTAATGGGAGAATGGACTATGTAGGGTGTATAGGTGAGGTGATAGGGGACAGGACTGAGGCTTCAGGTTTAAAGATTTAGGATGTAGGGGTGAGGGGGTAGGGTGTAGGGTGTATGCTTATCGAGTTAGGAATTCAGAGCAGTTACAGGGTGCTGGGTTAGGGTAGTGTACAGAGGGTACAGGGGTAGGGGTTAAGGTACAGGACATAGGGTGAAGGATAAGGGGTTAGGGTACACTGAGGGGCAGTACCTGCATGCGTTCCAGCAGGCCGGTGAGGGCCTGCAGCCAGGTGAGGCTCTGTGCATACTGCTCCGTATTCACCACCTTCGTCTCCACCTCCAGCTCCGGCACTATGGCCCCTGTCCGCCAGCCGTGCCGCAGCATCAGGTCCTAAAGACGGGGGAGAGGGGGGAACAAAAAAAAACAGTGTGTCAACACAACCCAACAGCATGTCGCTAACCTCAAAGTGTGTCAGTCCACCGTGGGAGTAACCCATTTTCTATCACAGCTGTTTGTGGTCAACTGCACGGCACCTAACAGAAGTTTAACCTTCAGGTTTAAATCACTACACAGAACTTCATAAGAACTGAAAAAAAACACTACTTCCATGATATAAGGATTAGTTGCTCAAATAGCCTTTGCACTACACTACCAACAGCCCTTTATGTTTTATAAGACCATACCATAGTCATGGCATAAAACTGCACTATTGGGAGTGGGCTCAATCAATCCACAGAATAACAGCATGTGGCCCTCAGTTTAAGATTTTATCTTTATTGTGAGGGAAATGAAGAGACAGGGTTTCTGAAGGCAGAAATATCAGATCTCTTTGTAAACATCCCCCTGTTTCAGACACACCCCCAAATTAGCCTGACACACTCCTGTACAGGTCGAATATACTTTGAAGTCTCTTTTTTTTTCTTTGCCCTGGATTCTAATCTGTGCCAACGTCCCATGTCTGAGGTAAAAATAGCAGCGTTATCGAAGGTCATTCAGCAAAACAAAACAAAAAAAGTTTGACTACCACATTTTCTATTGATAATCAACAGTGTTCAAGGGCATGGGTGGATGGGGGGGTCAGGTGTAGGTCATGGAGAGCAGAAGCTAGGCAGGCCATGTGAGAGGGGACGGGGACAGAATATGGCACATGCAGTGCCGAAGTGGGGCTTCACGTGCACACTGCCCCCCTTCGCCATCAGAATACGGGCAAACAACCACTTACTGCCAAGTCACTGTAGAGATGGTCTCCGAAATACAACACTTTGGATCCTCTCCACCCGGTCAGCCGCAGAAAGTCAAACAGGTTCCCCTGAGGCGAAGAGGAAATGAAAAAACAGCACAGGCAGGTCAGGAACCAGAACGACAGGAACCAGAACGACCGCATTCGTTTAACCACGAAATGCTGGACCTAAACGGGGTGGAACGTTAAGGCACAGGACTGGATCGGGGCGGGAAAAGGACAATGATCACAGTCTCAGCCAGCCAGTGGGACTGCTCTGCTATTGGCCACAGACGAGCCAAACTGACTGATCGGCTTTACGATTGGACAAAAACCAAACGCAAATAAGACTTTTACATGTTACTATAATGCAAGTTAGTTCGTACCAGACATATGCCTTAAATACCCTGACTGCTGTTTATCATCAATGAGAATACATTTAATAATGGTTCTTATACATTCAACAGGATGTATCCTCAGATTTCTGTCAAAGGATAAATGACAAACTTCTTTGTTATCATTATAATAAGAATTTATGAAACAATTTATAGTTCGATAATAAAAACAGCGAGAACAAACAATTTATACAGTCATTTTAAATATTCATAATCTCACCCTGTTTAAAATGAGGAATTTAATATGAATTCCCTCAACTTTGTGCTAAATCAAAATGAACAGCTGGGGGAGGAAAATTGGAGTATATATATATAATAATGTATTTTATTTTTTCAACTGCTTCAACAAGTTAAGCGGGTTTTCACTTGTACAAAGAGACACAGCTGCTCGGAACACAGACTGTCTTGTTCACAGAGCACAAACTGCTTCAGATGTTTAAACAAGTTCAATCATCTAGTGCCAGTTCAGCTCATGACTAATCAAACCAAAATCTGCTCCTCATGCAGCTAAAAAACTTCTACTGGATAACAACTCCCACTGCCAAGGCCATAGCAACAGATGTCTCATTGGCTACTGCATTACTTGCACTGGCCAATCAGGTGAGGCAGACTAACAGGGACTTGGAAAAGGGGGGGAGGCAGTAAAGGGTGGGGTACTATATTGCTACGTTTCACAGCAGATGCAGCAGACTGACAGCAGAACGTTTCAACTGCTGAGCCACAATAAAAATGATACACTATTATTTTAACACTGTAAGAGTACCATCCTTCAGTCAAGATGAACAATGTCATTTCTTAGTTACCCTGCAACTTCAAAAATGTTTGATAAAAGGCTCTATCGTTTATGATACTGCTACATTTGGTTCTTTAACAAGTAAATAAACACAAAACACAGGCCAGCCTGCTTCCTAAAGCCCATTAGAATCTATGACAACTCAAAGTGAGTCCATGATAGCTCATACTATGTTGCAATTATAAACTCAATGCCAACCCTGGTCAAAAAGACCCACCAAAGTGAAAAAGGATTGCAACATTTAGGCTGAAAACACGCACTTTGTTCAACATGTTTGCAATAACAGTGAGATATGTTTTGATTTCTTGTGCCGGAGTGCGGTGCCAGAACACACAGATCTGGGCAGAGGATCGCAGTGGGACGGCTTTGGAGCTCTGGAGGGGGGTCTCTCTCTCTCCCGCTCCCCCTCTCTCATTCTCCACTCGGAGAGTACAGGTTTCCACTTCCCGTCTGCACTCTGAAAGCGGGGCATTGTGTGTGGGTCGGCTGCCTGGCCCCTTCGGAGGGACTTGAGTAAAGAAACCTGAGGCACAGTTTGAGAGGAGCTCTTTCACTGGAGGACTTTAACATGCAGGTCAGATCCGAAGCAGAGTTTCCAGATCCTGCCTCCTGACTCTCATTCACATCGTGGCCGAGCGCCACGTCATTGTGCTGGACCGACAAGGCCCAACGGTCGAACCAGCTCCCTCCTAAAACCATTCAAGATCTCCGCTCACTGCTGTTCAGAATATGCTTGAAAACCTTTTTTTTTTTTTTTTTTTTTTTTCAAAATTTTTCCCCTCAGCCAAACTGAACCCATGTATTCAACCTTAGAGTGAACTTCCTCAAACGGATTTGAGAGAAAGTCACTGCACATATGACTTTAATTCAATCTGGCAGTTAGCCTTTGCTTGTACACTTTGCAAATCCAGCACCAAAAACATGCTGGATGCTATCAGGGGAAAAGGGACTCAATGTACGCTTAGTGCATAAAACCGCAGGTACCTGGCTGGCCAGAGGAGGTCACCGGAGAGCAAAGGGCCTGCTCGCCCTGACCAAACGTCCTGCCTCAACAATGTGAAACTCCAGCTATGGACATAAATTGCATGAGTGGGATTCAAACATGCTCCAAGAACTGTCCCGTGGTGCACCATCAAAAGGCTCCAGCAATAAATCGCACCAGGGACAATTTCCTCTACGATTTGCACCCTCATACGCATGTTCGTTAGCGCTGCCCACACTGCCCGTTCAGCTCTGTGGCTCTGCCTCTGTGCGACGTGTTTCAACACCCTGCCGAAAGTGAAAGCGGCATCTTGTGTGGGAGGCGAAAGGGGCAAGAGCAAACCTATCCATATCCTCTGAATCAAGGTTCTGCACTGATGGAGAGATCACAGTGACTATCTCCCCCTACGGTTTGCTTTCATCTTTTATCAAGCCAAAACCAAAGCAAACAAACTCTCCACTTACCTGTTTATATATCTGGCCCTTTTCGAGACTGCTTATCTTGTCCCACTGAAGGTTCCCATTACTGTCCAGGCGCCTGAAAGGCCTAGAAAATCATAACAGAAAATAAAAATCAAATCAGACAAACCACTCAGGGCTCCAAGTCAATCACACTTGTGTGCAAAGGCCTCACACAGAGATACAGAGTGAGTCAGACTTCTGGACCAGGATAGAAAGAAGTAGTTTTCCACTGAGACATTGGCTCTTTGACAGCCAACAGAACGAAGCGCTCTCAAAGGCTTCAGTCTCCAGAGAACCGCTAGCAAGAATACGTGATATAAAGCATGCTTGAATTATTCATTTCGGCTCTCAAGACACCATGACAGTTCATTCACTTCTATAAAGACCCATCCGACTAGATCATGTGATCAAGTATATACAAACTACCCAAGGGAGGGATTTCGCAAATGAAGTAGAAGTGCAAAAACAGCTGAATATTCCTGAGGTGATATGGTCAAAACTGACTTGTTTCACAGATTTTAACATCGGTGAAGTACCGTTTCAGGTAGATGTGGTCGGTATGTAAAACAAAAAACAAAAAACTAGCAAGTTTTACAATAGTGGGTGAGCAACAAGTTGGTTATTAATAAGGTAAGACCAATTACTTGGTGGTAATATTCGCATTGTGCCCGCTGTGTGGCAATTTATCATCTCAGATCAAAACTGAGATACAGACAAAATGGATGAACCTGTTTGCCAAAAAAGTCATAGGTTAAACAAAATTACAAGGAGACTAAATCTATCATGGAAATTAAAATGAGACATGAAATGTTTCCGGATAAATGTCTAAAAATTGTAGACAAAATGCTTATTAAGCACATTTTAGGTGGAAACCATACGTGTGTCACACAGCTGTGACAAACGAGTAGAGTCACAAAGAGTGATGACTCAGAGATTCACACGCACGCAAATCACGGGCGATGACTCACTTGACGCAGTCGTTAAAGAAGTGGGGCTTGTCAGCCTGGACGATGACCACGTCGAAGAATTCCCTCCAGTCCTTCCCCAACCATGTACCTCATGCCCTTATCCCTAAAATGAACCAATCAGAGAGAGGGATCACTCTTACATCACCATCATAGTACTGCTCTGAAAGTATTGTGGAACAGCTGCAGGTTGCACAGTGTTGTGCTGTGGATTTAGTTGTATCGCGGAACTGGAATAGGTATACAATTACATCGTACAGCAGTAAGAAATGAAGTCAAGTTAAACCAAAGTCACAGTAAAACGCATGTGACAACAGAAAGATTATATGATTTACCCCAGCGGAAAAGCCTGTTATTAACAATCGAGCTATCAAAATAATCTCCTGATAAGAACCTACTGCATTTGAACAGCAATCCAACTTCTTTCAAATTGTCGGTTCTTATCAGTTTTGCTTCATGGTATAGTGTTTTTTTTTTCCGTAAACTTTACACCTGTAGCTGTCACAAGGACACAGGACAGACAGACAGACAGACAGACTCTTACACGAAGCTGAAGGGGCTGTTTGTGATGAGGAAGAGCTTCTTGCCGTTGTTGACGAGGCGATGGAGCACAGCGTACGTTTCGTCTCCGCGCAAGATAAACTTCTCTGAAAGGGGAAGGAGGACATTCAGAGGGGGCAAACGGGGTGACGGAGGCATTTAGGGAGGATGAGAGGGGGGACTTAAAGAGGCCATTTCCGCCTAAAATTACACTTTCTAAAATGAGGAGGTTTACCAGATTTGTATGATTAGAGTACCTTCATTAGAACAGCTTGTACAACGTAGGACACTGGGTTTTTAAACCATGTCCTTTAAACAGGAAATTCATATGTTGCAGTGAAATAACAGATAAAATTTTTTAAAATGCATGTTTTGATTATGAGAATTATGCAACAGACTTGCAGGAAGACATGCAGAAACATCGGGCAGGGAAGAGGTTAGATACCTTATCTAAATTACCTCACCCATTTACCAACATCCTTATTGGATTTGAAAGATTAAACCCCCTCCCCAAAAAATGCCTTCAAAATCCATCAGGAATGTTCATGTTTGTTTTAAAGACAGGGTCGTTCGGCCTATGGTGATGAGTGACTGATCTGAGGTCAGTCCACTTACCTACGTCCTGCATGATCCACTTGTACATGTAACCTTTGATGTGGACCATTCCTACAGCATCCTGCAAGCAGAAAACGTTTTATTTAATTTAAAGCGTTATTCTGCAAGAGCATTTTTCCAGATATTTTCATCTCTTGTTCAAGTGAGACCCAGCCAAGAAAGCAGCATTCCACCAATCTAAACACACTGTGCAAACAGACAAAGAGAAACAGTACAACGCAATCGTACATTTCGGTACAACTGTGTAAATACAGCTCATGGAAATTTAATAAGTGAAATCATGTTTTAAGAACCTCAATGCACTTTAATACATGAACGATGCATTTCTTTCTATATTTAATCGCTTTCGTAATGCTCTCCAAGAGAAAGGAGAACTGTATACTAAAGCATTCTTGTCATACACTGCATGTATTTTAGATACCTCAAAAAATGTGATTGTTTGATCATAGGTTACACAAATGTGAGAAAATATACACATAATATGTGAACAGCGGTGAGAACCCCCACAGCTCGGTGTCCTACTTGCTCAGTGAACACACAGTTCGTACCAGCAACACAAACATAGGAAGTGGTTTCATCAAAACACCCGTGCTCGTGCGTGCGTTGTGGTTTGTCCCTTGTGGTTTTCAGTGTGCCTACTGCATCACTCGAAACTACCGATTAAACGCTAATCTGCTGCACCAATCTGATAGGGAGGAGAATTTCGATGCTGTTTAACTTGTAAGGAAAACACGGACATTCCGCAACACCCCTCAGAACTGTTGAGGGGAGCCAGTTGGGCGTTAAAGAAGCAAAATAAGGGAGTTTGGAAACGTGCCCTATTCTCACAGTCCCTCAAACACAGAGGCTAACGGCTGCCTGCGAGTCACTGCCTGAGCAGAGAGAGAAAAGAAAAAAAAGGAACTGAAAGAGAAATAGTTTAATCCTGGCATCTGAGGACGTAGCGTCCAGCACAAAGAAATAAACATGGCCTCTGACCCAGACTCGGTCTGCTTGGTGAGAATGGGGTGGGTAGTTTTGGGATTAAAATGCCTCTTTGATTCTGGTGCCAATGAGGCAAAAGTAGAAACCAAAGCAAAGCTGCTCAGAAACAAGTAAAGTTCACTCTGATTTAATTAATACAAACTGCCATTTTGTTTGAAAAGGGGAACTTTACCAGGCCCCCCACTGTCGCTTCATGCCATTTTAAATCTTGAAAAGGAGCCCCAGTTTATACCCCCATATTGGATTTACTGTGGTTCTGTCATCAATGGGTGGATTTCTGGAGGGTGGAGGAGGCAGAAATTTGGGGCGGGCTGCAGGGGAATGGGATTCGGGGGGCAGGGCCAGCGTCACCGCGGCAGCACTCACCGAGACGTCCTTGTACAGGTGGACGGGGTCGTACTCAATGTCGTTGGAGACGAAAAAGTCGTTCGCGGCGGCGAGTAGGGTCATTTCCGGGATGGAGAAAACATCCATGAACTGCTTCATCTTGGGTCCCTGTGGAGAGAGAACGTCCAATCAGCACCGTTCCCCTTTCACATTACAGACAACACTACAGCTTCACCTCACAACACCAGTTACACTACAGTCAAAAACAGCAGCACTAGCCCAAGTTTATTGGATAAACATCACTGCACAAAACACATAAGTGGAAACAATTTGATGTTTTGAGCATCTGTGAGGACCACGTTCTCACACTAACAGGCCTAAATGCAGAAAAACAAACAGACAAAAAAAAAAAAAAAAACACAAAAATTCAAAATGGACAAACACAAGCCAAAACTGATAAATACCACGTAACAGTTTGTCAAATCTACATCTTGCTACACCATTCCAATCATGTCCATAGCTCCAAGGCACAGTCCAAATGACTCACAATCTCTCTTTAAATTACAGTTATAGCTCAGTCATAGATTTCGGTCAGTCCTACAGGGCAGACTGTGTGTTGACAATGAATCCCGTTCCGACATGAGCCAAGACTACTCCCTTTATGCTAACACAATAGAAACCCATATATACCTCTCTGGGACTGTCCATTATCCAGGCCTGTCACTACCGTACTGTCTAACACTCACACATTAACCTTTAAATAAGCAGCAGCTGCTAGTCTTTCACTTCTTACTCTGTCTCCCTCTGTGACGGTTTGCGTCTCCCTACCCAGGAAAACTCCTCTAAGGCACCAACTTTGACTTATACAAATACAGCCCCAATGTCATTTGATTTCTCACTGTATGCTCTGAGATAAAGGTAAAAACGAGACGTAGCCAGACACTTTTACGGTACCCATGGTTATGAAAATGTGAAAATTATTTAAATTACAGAATCTTAGGTTGTTCTTGATTGCATTTTGTTGCATGGGCAGGCTTGAAAAATTCATAAAGGCTCTGAATTGGATCCTATGATGTTTATGATTTATGGTATATTGACTGCAAAGGGTTATGCCCTTCTCTGAGGAAAAAATACATTTCGCTCAGCAACAATCGAAGCTGGATGATTTCCAAAGTGACAGCTAGGTCAGAGGTACTAATATCATGGCCTAGTCTCACAGAGATCCAGCAGCTTTTTTGTCATTGCTGAGGAATACAGAGTTCCCCCTTACCCAATCATTTCCATGGGTATTAATGAGACCGCACTGCCAGAAATTTCAGTTCGGAACAACCGAACAAGGACATCATGCACGGCTGAACCCAGGACCTCTGGTCCATTTGGCAGGAGACTCCGCCTCCCTTCTCTGAAGCATATGACTCAGCTGGGCTGGGTCTGCCGGCAACTCCATCATAAACGGCACGATATTCTACTGCAACGCATAGGCCCGCATGTGCTGACAGTGTCCGTGCAGCACAGAGGAGTGCCCTAGTTAAAGACAGTACAATGTACGCGACCTTATCTGAATACACAGGGACTATTCAAATGGAAATCAAATGGAGAGACAAAACAAACGACCGCTTTGACTGAAAATACCCGCTATTTATTCTGGTTTGCAAATATTTGTGGATGAGCACAGTTCCCACTGCAGAGCTATAGGCCCGGACTGAGCGCGTGCCAAATCCTGGATTAGTTGCGAGGGTCGATCAATTCAGACGTCCGGGGGGTGGTTGGGGCTGTGGAAGGGGAGGGCGGGGGCTTGTCACGGGGACGCACTGACCTTTCCGTAGAATCCGCTGACCTGGTGTAGGGGTACGTGGTGGGTCCCTCCATACAGCTCCATTACTTCCTCATCCGGGACGGGCCTCAGTCCCCTGCAAAAGGGCAACGCCATGAGACATGACTTGTGTGCGCGAACTTAACACACAAACATAATGCAAATCACTCTGGAGAGAAGTGTCTGCTAAATGATTATGTAACGTAAAGGTAACTCTGATCATTTCTGGACCGTTCTAGTGAATGCTGTTAATGTTTAATGGTTATTTAATGGGCCTTTTTCCGCCCCCAAACATTCTCAATGAAAACTATCCGGGTATTGCGTCTGTATTAAAAAATAAAAAATACTGTTTGCCATAGTTGTGCCACTGCCTGCCCTGTTGGACCACACATGTAATATGCTATTTTGTGGATCCACTATTTAATTACCAGCTGTAAAGCTGACCATAATCCAATTACGTTCCAGGTATTTCAGTGGACAGAAGGATGAGCATAAACTGTTAGCTTAGCTGATAATGTGTGTTTAGTGGGGACAGACAGCGGCTTTCGTCAGGGTGTGTACGTGTGTGAGTGTCTGTGTGTGAGTGTACATGTGTGAGTGTGTGTGTGTACATGTGAGTGAGTGTGTGAGTGTGTGTGTGTGTGTGCCGTAATGAAGGGGATTAGTCCTGTGGTACCCCATACCTTTGTAACCTCTCAACAGTGCGAATTAATCATAAAAAAGCAACGCTTTCTCTTCCTGAAGTGTGCTGTATGGCAAATTGTTCCTTCAGACAGAGATTACATTTAAACTGATGAAATTATAGGTTGACAAGTAAAAATTGGTGGGGACCTGATTTCTGAAAGCCTGGACACCTGCTCACTGATGGTAATGAGACAGAAATCTTAAAATAAACACACACACACACACACACACACACACACACACACACACACACACACACACACACACACACACAGTACTCACCTGTACACAGTACCCAGCTGGATGTAATGAAAAGCATCGATCTTCATCAGCAACCCCTGTAGAAGGAAAGGTCAGAATTCCCCTTTTGAGACTTCAGATGCTGTGTGCTATCACTGAGGGTAAATCAATACACCACCCTAAACAGCAGACCTCAGAGAGTGTTTAAATCCGAAATGCTGCTACACTTTCCATTAATAAAAATTCCCATCTTAGTACTATTTTTAATGCATACAATTTAGGAAAATGAAAGGAAACAGCAAATGCACCCAGCCAACAAACACTTGAATTATTTTCCAGGGACTGTACTGGCTAGCAGCATTCATTTGTGAGGTACATGGTGATACAATAAACTATGACACACTCAGCACAAATTTAGTGATACAGCCTATTTTAACGAAGGACTTTAACAGTGCTAGCCAAGGCAATAATCCATGTTCATCGGCTACCGGGCATGCCTTTGACAGAACACGAGGCAAGGCAGTCCTACATGAGTTTTAAATGAACTTAATTCATACAGCATACAGCATTTTCATTTGGACACCAGCCCACTCCCCTCCCCACCTCCCAGCTCTTAACGCTCAGAATCTGATTTTGTTTTCAAATCCGTTCTTTTAAGGATGCTGCCCGTACAGCGCGTCTGGATTGGATTTGCACGCTTGACCTGACGGTTTGACCGAGCTTGACCGCTATCGTCACCCAGCCATTTGACCCGACGCTTTTGACCATGATCGTTAGCAAATGGAAATATATCAGGGCCAACAGGAAATTGATTTATTTCAATTACATAACTGTAGAAAAAGAGGGCGGATTGTTCCAGGTGCAGACAGAAGGCGTAACTTTGAACGAGTTCATCTAGAAAATGAGGTGATATCAGTTTGCAACTTTAATCCCAGTTTTTAAATACCTTTTCATTGAGGATATGTACATATTACAGACAGTGAGGTCACTACTCCTACTCTTAACCCATTTAGCACATCTTAGTACATGCGTTGTACTTGAAAACCACCCGCTTACCTTTTGGATATCATAATGAAGACCCCGGGCAGCGAAGTTCGGGATGTAGTCATAACTCTTTATGCCTTGAGGGTACTGGGATGGAGGAGAGGGAGGGACAGAGAGATGAGAGAAAATCTGAGAGAAGGAAGTTGTCCTTTTTTATTATTTCCCATCAATCTTCCAAGCACCACCACCACAAGATAACAATGAGCACTGTCCATTCAACCTCATTGGTAAGACAGGTTGACTCACAATGTGTTTTTTATTTCTGCATAGGTAAAAATGTACTTATTACATGAACAGTTTTTGACAGACTTGTCAGTTGTGCAATTTGGCAGTTATGCCAAGTGATGCAACAGGAAAGCCTGAGACGGTCAACCTCTCGCAGACACTCCACTGACTTTCTCACTCACGTTCGTGTTCCTATCTGTGGCTGTGTTTAGATACATGACTGCAATTGTTGTTTGTTTTCCCAAGTTTGAGTTCATGCTTATAAGGTCATGTCTGGGTGACAAAAGTTCATGAGCAGGCTTAGGTCATGTTTCTGTAGTTGAGCCACTGGATTTTGTGTGTGTGTGTGTGTGTGTGTGTGTGTGGGTGTGTGTGTGCGTAGACGGATTCATCGCAAAGCTACCTTGTAGTGTTCCACCAGGAACTCCCGTGCTTTGTTGTAAATCATCTCATCCAGAGAGTTGGAGTACAACGCCAGGGTGTAGTCGTAGTCAAAGCCGTAAATATTCACTTCGTCCAAGTTGACCTCGTTGTTGGCGTAGATGGTGGACGGATTAAGCAAATTGCAAACCCCGGGGGGAAGCAAATCTGGTGTGGGGGAGAAAATGATGAAGTGAATAAGACACATATTTGGAGCTAGCAAATACATGAGGATTAAGTACAGCAGGTCAACTGGGTGGACTGCAGCTAGCAAATGCACAAAGATTATGTGCAACAGGTAAGCTTGTTGGAGGATTTCAGAATAAAAGCAAGCAAAACAGGTATTTATAGCAGTTGTATTTATAACAGCTGTCACTATTATGACACAATAATGTGTTACGGCTGTCATTAACACTTTAATGTAGCTTTGTGATTACTTAGCTAATCATTCTGAGACAGACACACAGTTCTCCATGCCAACAATGACCCAATGATCACCACCCAGTTGCTAAGTGCATCTCTACGGCAGTCTGCAGTGTTCTTGCGCAATCAGCAGTGTGTTCCTCCATCATGCCACTCGAGATAACAAGTACAAAACCAGCGGTGTTACAATAATTTAAACAACCGATGTACGTTGTTATTTTCCAGCTTCCATTATGCCGCCGTTTTCTTTGTGACGGGCGATACATCAGCGATTCGCCTGGCCCGGCTGGCGGGGAGCCATGATAGGACTGGCACGACAGACAAAGAGGGACCCCGGGACTGTGTTCCAAACACAATGGTTTAACTGTGGCTAGTTACAGGAGGTTGGCCTCAAAGCACAGGAAACTGGCAGCAGAGGAGACCATTGCATTAGCTGTTTAATGAAGATCACATCCTGGGCTGAAAAGCCACGCTACCACTTTCAAGCACTATATCAAACTACGGTCAATGCAGTACCCAAAATCAGCCATGGAAATCCTCTCCAAAGGGTAATGGTGATAGCTGTCAGACCAAAGAACAGGGACACACAACCCTCCAGAAACCACTGTAGATGATGAATACACTGGATTTACTCACACAATGTGCTGACATTTTCGTTCCAGAATCATGAGACTTATTTCCCAGATCTTATGCCTTTTGATTCCTGGAATGACTGCTTGGTAAAATGCTGGCATACGACCAAAGAAAAAGGCCTTTTTAAGGACCTGGGGGGCTAAAACGGGAGGGTGCAACCCGAAAATAAATGTTCAGATTTCCTGTTACCTTTAGAGAATTCATTAGACAGGACACTGTCAGCTGGGTGCCTTTTCTTGTGCATCAGCACACAGACACATTAGTTGGTTGAAAAACTAAACTACTTTAGCGTTTCAAAGCTGGAACCAGAGGAGGGCAAGACCGCCAGCTCATGAGTCTCTACAGGGGGCTTTAGCTCCCATTTTCAAAAAGTAGTGCAGCTTTGCAAATGCTGTTGACGTTGCTTGCACTCCGAGGGACAGACATAATTATCCACCTGGAAAGCTGGACTGCATCTGAAAACGGTAATGCCACAAACAGAGGCCTTGAAATAGAGATGGCGAGACTTAAAGCTCAGGACCTGCCATCGGTGGTGTTACGGTTCTCAAAAGTCATCCCACTTTCCGAGGACTGGTGGTGTTGAATGCTCGCTAGTAGACAGTAACATTACCAAAAACAATATATGCATATGAACAAATATACATATACATGGATTACATCATCATGGATATTGTGTGCACATAATTCCCTCAACAATTGCTGTTTATTCTTTGGAAGTCATGACTGTGCATAGTTCCATTCTTCACTATATTTTCGGAAAGTGTGGCAGCAATTCGGCTTTACACACACTTGTATGTTTCAAATGAAGTGAAGAAGGTTGCATGAAATAAATATGAATATATGTGTGTGTGTGTGTGTGTGTGTGTGTGTGTGTGTGTGTGTGTGTGTGTGTGTGTGTGTGTGTGTGTGTGTGTGTGTGTGAAACTTATGAACCTGGAGGTGTTTGCCTTTAGCCATTCCTCTCTCCCTTTGATTTCCAAACCTCTGGATTCCTCCTGTAATTCTGAGGTCTCTGGTTTCCGCACATTGGAAAAATAATAGTCATAGTGCAGTGAACTCCACATATATTACAGCTGGCTATCACTGACATCCACTCATTTTGCATAACGGCTTAAACTTCAAACAGCGTTAGCAGGGAAAGCTGCTTGGAAGGCTAACATTTCCATGTCTAATAAACACTGTACAAATATAAAACATAACTTGAAGATAGAATCTGTAGCGAAATATCCCTTTAAAGGACCACTTTAGAGAACAGTCGAAGAGATTAAACTGCAGGGAAAACAGAATAATGCTGCTTTCATCCACAACATAATCCACTCACATCCACCTAATATTCAATACAATCTGTTCCCACCCCCACACCCCAACAATGTTCTCTCAAAGCCCTCTCTGCAGGCTGTTCCTCTGACTTTGGAATTTAACTCTCGAAGCTGTGAGGAAATTGGCGTATCCACTTGCTTGTTCAAACATGCCTCATTTAACCTTGCGGCTTTGCAGCCAGATGTCCGTCAATGAACACTTTCATAGATTAAATGTCAAATCAAGTTTGATCTACAAAAGTGCTGACTGGATTTGGAGCACAAACTTAAAAACAAATGTACCCACAAAACCCACAAAGGCAGAAATCTGTGTAGTAACAAAGGGATTCCCCCTCAGACAACAGAGTGTCCTCTCGGCATGTTAATCACATAAATCTCTGCGTCTCACAGTTTACATAACCTTCTCAGACGTTACTGCCCTGAAAATCTCTGAGCGAAGATCTCTGGGGATTGATGGACAACATTTTTTTAGTCTACATGGTCATGGGAAACCACAGCAATGTGCTGACAAACTTGCATGTCCCTCTCTCGCCAAATAAAACGAATGTATAAAACTACATGTAAACCTTTTTTGAACACTTACAATTCCTTTTTTCCTTTTATTATTTTGACTTGGAATTACAACAACATGTCAATGCCTGGAAAAACAAAAAATGTTTGCGCACAGGAAAAAAAATAAATGAAAATCAACCTCAAAACTACAAATAGTTATGAAAATAAAGGATCCCTTTTTGATGTTGGAACTGTAAGTACAGAACATTTATCTTATGTAAGCACTACTGCGCAGAGGGAAGGTAATGTACTTGAGACAGGCTTGGCTGCTGGACCTTGATGGACTCAGTAAAGTCGAAGGGGCTAAGCTACCACAGAGCACAAGAAAGTCTTAATCACCAGGTCTCTCTTACGCACGCACACACTAACAATTTGAGCCTACGCTCCTGTCTGCATCGCAGTCACAGACACAATAGATGAGTCAGCTTTTTCCTGCACGTTTGCAGTGTAATTTTCCATAAGTGCACAGAGCTCAGTGATCTCGGCCTCTTTTGCGACTCGCCGAAGTAAAAGCATCGCTTCCATGCAAAAAGCACAGGACGCTCCCCAGGGAGCTAAACGACGGGCCTTTGGGTGGCATGGAAATTAAAGGCGGCAGTCTGGGGTGGAACCGTGCGAGCCAGGAATGTGTATCCCCACCTATGACATTACGGGCTTTGGCCAGGGGTCCCGTTGGTGAGGCGACAAGTAGCTCAGCCTAGGCAGGGTAAAACAGTAGGCTTAGTTAACTCATCTGTGTCGCCACACTCTAGCAACCTCATCAAGCTGTTCACAGCCAGCCAAGGAAGTTCCCGGACTTGCGAAAAAAAAAAAAAAAAAAAAAACAGGTTACGTCAGCTTCTGAGGGAAAAACAACAACTGGGGGTGCAAGTCATTAACCTTCCAGTTGCAAAATAAAAAGATGAATATCAAATAAGCAGACTAATGGGTTCATTAACAGTTTTAAACCAATCTTATCCATTCTGGACACACTTCAATAATCCTGTGAAAAACTGTTAACTAGATTATTATTGAACAGGACATTTGATGTGAATTGTGGGCACTATGAATTTGGAGAGTTTGCTCTGGTGTAGAAGTACTCCCTCAACAGGGTAAAAAGTGACAATGCTATAAACTTTACTTGGGTTGTTAAAAGATTAGACGAATTGGCCCGTTATTTGGAAGGGGGTTGATTTCACAACAAACTTCATGTTGAAACTTGATTTGTGTCAGGCAGCTAACTGTTCAAATACAGTATACCCACAGTCCGAACTTAATTTTATAATACATTCGGTTGATCTGCTGATTAGTGAAACATTTTTGTTTGCATTTTGTGATTCAGAATTGGCCAAACACCACAAATGCAGATCACGAGCAGATTACTGACAGCTGATATAAAAGTAGATTTCTTCACCACAATGTGCAAACTCAGGGGAAGCCAGCTGACGTCTTCAGGGAACCTTTGCGTCACATACAGTAGGTCTACGGCATCCCTGACACAGAAACCCACAAAGTTCGTCTTTAAGGGCTGTTGTCACACAGCCTGTTGAAATTACGATCACTGCGATGCCAAACCTGCGGTTCTCAGGAAAATTAACATTTTTAATCATTCGCATTTCGCAAAAATGAAAGATACATGCTGGGACCATGCAATAACACATGGAAAACAAATGACTAAGCACAACAACCAATTATCGTGCCAGGGGACCAACCTCGTTCGACAAATGTTCGAGAGGGTAAACGAGTAAACAAGATAAATATATTATCTTGTTTAAATTCTAAACAAGGTTTAGAATTGTGAGTGCAAATAAACGTGGAATTAAATGCATATTTCTTTTCTTTTAAACCATGTAGCTCAGTTGAAGATAACAGCTGTCGGGGACTCTATGCAAGTAAATATGCACATTCAAACATTTAAAATTAGACCTACCGTGCACGAGCCGCTTCATTTCATTGTAGCGTGCCCACAAGTAGGTTTTGGGCTCGATTTTTGGAGCAGTGGATGAATATGACCGTCCCGACACTGCCAGCGACTCCTCGCTCCGCATCTTGCCCACGACTTGATGCCTGTGAGCCGACGATGGCGAAGTTGGAGAGATAGACGAGGGGCCCGTGGCCGGAGCTGCTCCGGGGCTTTTATCCGACCCACAACTCGCCCCACTTTTGCAGCACTGGCCCCCATGACCGCCTGACATACCAGAAGCCATACTGCCACATTCAAAGGACTGTATCTTTGCAGCTCGGGAAAGAGGTGTCGTTTTGGTACTTCTCGACCACAAAGCTCGGCCGAGGTTCCCTAATTTTGGACAAGCCATATTTGACAGAATTATATTTAAAACACTACGTTGTTATGTGTAAACGATCCACAAAATAGTTTGGGATCCAACTAGTTGGCAAGTAAAACGCCACGCGATTGCATCTCCGTCCTCTGGACTTGTTCTGAAAATGTACCCTTCTTTCAAAGACGTAAACAAGGCTGGGATCAGTCTCGTAAGCCAATCAAATGAAAGATCGCTCGCTGAGTCTGCATTTGTCCAATCACCGACGAGCCGTTCAGTCCATATGCCGCAGGGCGTTTGCCTCTTGAGAGTGTTTTTTACACGTTGCTTCGACCAATGAGCATAGACAATGCAAATTTAGGATTTTTCAGCCTACGTGATTGGTTTACTGTGCACTTGTTTTGCGAGTGATCGCATGTGCTACGTGACTACAGCTAACCCACCAGTCTATGGGATCATTGTGTACCAGAATCCATATGGCGATTCTATTTCTGCCTGGCCACAGATTTAACAATATTCAGAACATTGAATTGATTGTTGAAATAAAAACACTCGGTGCAGAACAATGTGCACACAGTTCACAAGTGGATGCATTGCACTAACGAAATGCATCCAGTCTTTTTAAGTTTGAAGTATCTTAAGGGACAATGTGTGCACATTGTTTTGCACCGAGAAGTATCTTAAGGGATTTTAATTAAAAATCACTTCTTACTGTAACTCGTGAAGAGTTTCAGATGTTTTACACATATTTTGAAATGGAGCCTATTTCAGACTTAATTTCATGTATTGATTGCTAGGCCTAAAGAATGTTCATGTAAACTGAAGAACAAATAGGTCTATGTAAAAATTGAACACCTACATATATCTTAAAATAATTAAAGCAACCCGACAATTGCATTAGAGGGAAACACACGTCTGAATAAATAAAGTGCAGACGAATGATCTCAACATCTTACAGAAAGAAAGATGTCGCCCATCAAAAATAACAATGAAATCTTCCCACATGGCCAACAAATTGTTGTAGTTACAATTGTTGTCAGATTTTAAATTTTTAATTGAACTAGGCCATTTTTAAATATGGTGCAAAAAAGATTGGATAACAGAAAACATAAGAACAAAAATTAATCTGCCTATGTCGCTGCATTTGTCAGGACATCCGTGGTTATCATTTTTGATACGTTATTTTGGTTGACCTTGTCGCACACTGTATTTGTTGGAAACGTGGAGGACGTGGTAAGATTCATGGGAAGTATGCAAATGGACGGATTAAAGCGTGTTGGTTCATGTCGTCTTGCAGGGCTGTGGTGCTCCACGAGGCCAAGCAAACTTTGGTAAGTATTAAGAAGAGACTAAGACTTATCTGTCAGTGACACCAGCTCCGAATCAATTAAGTCTGGTCAAAATACATAACAGTTAATAACCATCTGGCCGTTGTCTTAATAGCCTGTTCAATATTTTCATCACAGCATATTCATCAAATGTTAGCCTGCTCATTAACCAGATTTTTTGGTTTACATCGTGTTGTTATGAGAAAACCAACTTGTTGGAAAAGCAATCTCTAAAATCGAATTTGCTCCGATATTTGAAGCTGAAAGATAATTGGAGTTGGCAGGTATTAAAATAAATAGAGAAATAAACAAACAAATAAATAAATAAATAAAATTCCTTCATTTAGCCAGATGTTGCCCAAGGTTGTACTAAGAATACTAAGAAACGAAAAAAGTAACATTTTGCCAGCCACATTGTACTCGGTCATGAAAGTATTGAGATGTAATCAGTTGCTTCCTGGACCTGCTACTTGTAAACTAAATTCAGAGATATGAGACTCACGTCCTCCAGAAGGAAAATTTCAAAGATAACAAGATCACGTCCTGCAAACCTCCAGACAGAGACGCTGTTTTCAAGCTTTTAAGTTCAATATCTAAACATATTCAAACACTTTAAATGAAACAACCGTGTTTATATTGCTAAAATAAATATATACACTTTCGAATCAGGCCTCAACTATAATTGCATCTATATATGCATCTATATAATCACACTTCAAACAATGTTGAATAACTGCTCATTGAAAACTTGCAGAAGGCCTGCGATTCATTTCCACTTATTCTGATCTCCCGCTTCATGATCTCATTCAAAGAATGACAGTGTTCGAGCATGACCTACAAAAGCTACAAGGTTGCAGTGGTTCCTCAATAAAAACAGGCATGAGTTGTAATGAACGCAACACAGTAAGATAAAGCATTTTCTTAATGTGAGAAAATACTGCATACTCTTTTTGAAGTAAGAAATATTAGTAATAGGCCTATTCTCTTTTATGATTGTACAGATTCCTACATAAACAGTTGTGATTGTTTTCTACTAAGATATTACCAGTTATGGACCAAGCATGACTATTTTACGAATGAATGTCCTGTTGTACACAATATTATTGTATTTGAATCAAAATGATTACACAAATCAGACGAAACACAAACAAACCAAATCGACCTTCTGTATTCTTTGATAAGAGAAATACCAAAATTGTTTTAAACAGTCGTCTTCTTGATATTTGATCTGAGTACGAATTGTTTTTAGGACCCTCAGGTCAATTGTTATTTTAAAGCAAAATATCGCCCTCTGGTGGTCACCTACTGTTCGGCGCTTAGGGACAGATGCAGGGGTTGTGTTTTTGAATTCACAGTACAAACACCACGGTCGGTCTCCGAGTGTAAGACTGAGGTCGAGCTTACACATAACTAGCCTACACATTTAAGCAAATAAAAATTTAGCATATTTTCTGACTTGTGAAATACAGCCTGTGATCTGGCTGTGGAGCAGATGGTGGGGCCATAAATACCCGGCTGCTGCTCACAAAACCACCTTCAACATCAAAGCAAGATTCTGAAAACATTAACTCCTGATCTGCCTACATTCAGGAAAAGACACGCTCTTTCATGTGCATGAATTACAGGTACAGACTGAAGTTTTGATTGAGTGGCTGAGAGCAGTAGAACAACAGAAGTCAATACACCACTGTTGAGCCAATTACATGTGTTAAATGTATCACTTTAATGAGTTAGCTGAGACAGCCACAACCTTCCTTTTTGTTACAACACTTCATCTATTCCGTAAATCTTTATGTTGGTCTAAAAAAAAAAACATTAACACAAGGTCTTAGTCTCAGAATAAATACAAAAGACAACATGATTGAGTATTGGCTAGTTTGCTGTATCATTTTTTAATGTCTCCAAAAGATGGATAGTTAAATGAATTGAATGCAGTCTACCAGTTTATCACATATCATGGATACAAATGTAATGGCACACAAATTGAGTCTTTTCTTGTACAAAATCGAACCAATGTATTTTACAGGCACAGGACCAGAAGTTGATTTCCGGTGTGAATTTACATGCTGTAACACACATCATAATCACATGTAGCACTTATGAAGAAACGGGACTGCTTCTGCAAGCACCTCCTGGCTTTGCATAACATTTCAGGTCAGAAATGTACAGGTCGGGTCTTCTTGGCCACAATGATGTTCTTTGTCACGCTTTAAAGAGCTGAGCCGACAGGGGAAAAAGTGCGGCCAACCAAAGAAAACGGGACTGCTCGGCTGAGTGAGGTGACCGCGGCGACCTGAAAGCCTTGGAATTAGAAAGACACAAAAAAACGAGCTGAACAGAAAAGGGTACATGACCGGTATATGGAGCGGTGATGAGACTGGGAGATGACCGGCGTATGTAGATTATAGCTGTGCTGAGAAAATGAGTGTGAGCGATGACCGTCATGAAGCAGAATGATATGGAGATGACCAGAATATGAGGCTGGCTGACAGGGACATGACCGTTTGTGTTGTGAGCATGAGACGAAGTACAATAAGGCATGGAGCTCCGGTGAGCAGGAAAGATTTCTTTTCTTCTCCTAAACAATGAAAAAACCTTGCCACTATGGTAGCTGTAAAACAGAATCAGTGCAGAAATAGGGGAAATGAAGGGATTTATTCAGTGCTCCATCCTGTCTGATACAGAGAGAGAAGGAGAGAGACAGAGACGAAGCACATCAATAGAAAATGAATAGAAGAGGAAGACCACTCTGTCACAGGAAGCAGTCAGAAAATGAATGAAAGAATGTGGGGGCTGTGGCAAAAACTCGGTGATCGCAAACCGATATCAACATCGCATTTCACTTTCAGTACCCAAATATAAATACCAGCAATGCTGCAAATTTAATATCAATAGCAACATCGCATATAGATTTTAAAGTTGGGCTAGTGATTTAAGTATTTTACACCATAAGCAAACCCTGGTGTTTGTTGAAAGTAGGCGTCCATAATGCTGAATGGGATAACTCATTCCAAAACAATCCCTACGGAAAATACCTGTGCTGACATCAATGCAAGATAACATTTTACACTGTATGATAATTATCACAAGACCGGCTAAGAAATGTATTTTGTAAATATATCACTAGCCTTCAGACAGCCTACTGATCTACACATAATGTTAGTGTCATTTTCAGACCACAAATAATCAGAATCTTAACCTCTCCCACACAATTAATGTTAGGCTGCGTAATATTCAGAAACTTTTCTTTGGCCCCTCCACACAGGCACTCTTTAGGGTCTTTTCACACATACGGAAGCTTCACGGAAGCTTCTCAGCTTAATTAGCAACATCTCATTTCATTTTTTTCCAGAAATATGTTTTCTATTTATATTTCTGGATATTTAATGAGACTGAATCTTGTTGAGATACTCAGCATCGGATAGAAGTTTTGTGGTACAAATTCTGATACGTGTGATGAATTAGAAACTGTGACATCACAGTTCTCTCTCATCTAAGCTTAACATAACTCAAAAATTCCTTTCGTTTAGGACTATTTGTCCAATTAACATTGTTAGTGAGGCCGAGTTAAGGCAGGTTTCGGGAGTAGTGCGACTAGTGAACATTATTTAATGGGACTACTGAATATTAGTCAAGGGTGCAGTTTATTAATGAAATTGGCAAAGATTAGTTAAGGTAATAATGCATTAATGGTAATTCAGGCTCAGAGAAGCACTACGAGCAACTCAATGATTAACCCAGTGCTCTGCTGTGGAATTGAACATTTCTCGGGAGTTAAAATTTAGATCGTGAGCGATATTGTACCACGTTCAAAACAGAGCATGCCCCAGGAGCTTGCGAAATAAATATATATCAGTGGGTCAGGTCCAGACCCAGTCTCAAGTTCATGAAGTTGCGGACAGACTGGGTTCCTGAGAATGTAAGGCAACTGAAGAAATGAAATCAAATAAGGCTCAAATAAAACAATAACACTGAAGCAGCATGGGATGGAGCAGTAAGGTTTACGCAGAGTTGAGCTCGCCAGCAGTACTGATTGGGGTGAGGCTTCATTTGCCCCAAAGTGGGCAGAACTACCAATGTGGCAGTGACTCACTGATTGGTTCGGACTAAAAGCTGGTAAGTCATGTGAACATTCATTCTCAATTCTCTCTCACAAGATGATTCTGGACAGCAAAAAAAAGAAAATCATCGTTGTGAGATATCAAACATCAGCATTTTGAATCAAAATTGTAGCTGAAATAAAATGCAGAATGTAGCGTTAAATGTTTTTTTGCACGACTGCGTGGCTCTCCTGTTCGTATGTCAGAGACTTGGAGCGAAGGACAGATGCGTGACAAAGGAAAACCATGTTACGGTTTTCACCGCTAACTATTTTACCGTTACCATCCAAAAAGTACAGGCGATGAGGTTAAAGTGCCTTACATGGTAAAGTTAAAGATTCGCTCTGCAAATGAAATTCACAATGTCCCAAATGCCAACGTCTGTCTTTGTTATTTCTGAATGCAAGACTGACTTTGGTGATCTGCAGGCGAAAGAACAGCGGTTGATTCTCGTGTGATGTTAGCACTGTCCTTTTCCATGTGTCCGTCGATCTTCCAGGAAGTCCTGTTTTCATTTCTTAGCGTCGTACTGAGACACCAGAAGGGTGAGGGAGCCTGTGCGGTATAAATGATGTTAAACGTCACAGCGATACATGAAGAGTTCCCTCCTGTTCGGGGGGGGGGGAGGGGGTTCGGACGGGCAAGGACAGGAGGTAGAACTTGTTTGCCTCGCTGTGTGGGTCACTAGTGTGTCCTGACTGCAGTTATACCTCCGGGCACCATGGAGGCGCACTGTAGCAAAACACCCGCATGTCAGGCTTCTCTGATTTTGACCGCCAGAGCAGAGTTCTCCTGCCGAATGGCCTTGTAGTCCTCCAGGATCTTCTCCAGATTGCTCACGGTCTTCTTCCCGTTCTCGGTCTCGATCTGTGGGCGCCGTAGGGATAAATTATTACAAGGACATATTACAAGATTATATAATGACTGTATTAATGATTCTTGTCAGAGTAACAGAGACTCTGCTGCGCCATGTGACACACTCATAGGTTTAGTACCATGATCATAGCCAAGTGGCAAAAAGCTACAATTGGACAACTAAAGAAGGGCACATCTATTCCCATTGGCTGGACGATGCTTAAAGGGGACATACCTGTTCCTCGAGGTCGCGGATTTCCCTCATGATAGTCCCAGTGTCTTCAATGGTTTGGATCAGCTGGGTACAGTTCTAATATAAACACAGAACCACAAGTGCTAAACATGCGAACAGAGTACATTTGCCTGCATACAGCAATAATTCACCTTTACTGCAGAGTGGGCTACATTCTGGCACAAAATGGCTGCCGTGCACCACCCAGGTATGAGCTACACATTGATAGTGACTGAGCTGAATCTTCCCCCATCACACTGGCGAAGTGCGAGCAACGCCATGTCACTAGAGGCCTGCAGGAGGCGCCACACTCTCACCTCATGCAAGGCAGCCAGGTACTTGTAAGACTTCCGCACGGACTCATCTTTCTTGGCATCCTGTGGGAACAAATTCATGTCACATCATTCTTAAGTTGTTTCACGTAACAGGATCATTATTATATAAATGCGTTACGTAAAATTACAAACATTAAGGCCATTATGTAAGCAAACACGGAAAGCTGTACTTTGAAGACCAGCTCGTCTGTCACTGCGAATGTGCGGTCCAGTTTTCCCGTCAGGCTGTTAATCTCTTTTTGAAGGTCCTTTGTGTCTGACAGAATCTACAGAGAAAAACACCAAGAAGAAAACCACGACAGAGACATGTACGGGATTAAGAAAATAACATCTTTAATAAAGAAATGACATAAGTGCTTTCATTTTAAACTCTCAAATTGCTGTATAGTCTGCATTAGCACATAGTGTACACTGAAAATAAACACTGAATCAATGTACACAGGATAGGAATCTGGCATCAAGTCTGATTACACATCGCACTGTGGAGAGAGACACAGCTGTGGTTTGAGTTCAGTGCTATTGAATGCATTGCCAGGTCTGCTGGAACAAATCTGCTGCTCCTGTTTTCACTCTGCAGTGTTTTCCCTACAAATGACCTTAGCTTTAGTGGGCCCTGAGCCCAAAGCACAAAAACAAATACAAGATAGAGTATGGAACTTTTATGGAAATTTTGACGACATCATTTATAAAATACTACAACAATTACTAATAACCAGTTTTGAACAACTGTCTTATTCATGCTATTACTACATCGTCTGCCATAATGTTCGGAATATGTCGGACAAAATTTTATCATGAGAAGGAAAGACCTTATTCCTTATTCCTGCTACATGCAGAAATCTTGCTACTATTGTTACCAGGACCTGGACCTACTCAAGCATTACTGTCAGAAATGGGCCCTGGAGGTGAAAATGAATACAAACAAAAGCATCATATTCCAAATTACATCACATGAAACCAATCCAGTTTCACACCGGTATACCTTGAAATAGAGCACTACAAACAGTGCAGATATTTGGCTCTGAAAATAAGCACAAATGTAAAATTCAGATGGGCTGCAAGATTAACAGAAAGAGAAAACACAGTGGGAATTTTACCATGAAGAAAAATAACTCGGGTCTAAACAGTGATCAGAATTTGACAAATATTTAGTACTGAAACCAACTGGCCTATTTTGAAGTGAGTGTGTTGTAAAGCAAGAGAGACAGAGTGTGAAAGGAGTAAGGAGAGAGGAAGGCACCTTAGTGATCTCCTCCTTCTGTTTCCTTATGTTTCCCACAATCTCCAGGATCCTCTGGGTGTAGGCCGAGCGCGACACGTCTTTGGGCAGGTTCTCAAACTCCGTTATCTGAAGCACAGGGATCAGCAGTGATTTATATCGGCCACTGATAGGCAAAGGAAAACGCTCAAACCTAGTTTCCAAAGACTAAACTGCCTGCAATCACTAACGGTCTCTAAGGGCTTCAGACAGACACCCATAATGATGCCACTCTCACCTTTCACCTCCCCATTCGCCATCCCCTTCCCTCTTTCCCCTGCTCATCCCCCTCTCATAGTACCAGCTGTTTGTAGAGCCCCTCCTTCTTCTTGGCGTCGTCTGCAGACTGCCGGATCTTATCGTGAAGGTCCTTTATCTCAGACAGCTTTCGCGATGACTCCAGCTGCGGAACAGATGAGCGACAGTGAGCCACGTCGAAACGCGCGTCTAACTTTCTGTTTTACTTCGCGACCACCGCGCCGAGCCTTTTTAAAAACCACTGAGCTCTTTCGCACGTTTTCTGAAAGTTATGTCAAAATTTGCATTTCCATTTCAGAGACGGTGTTTTTATAAGTTTTGCCTTGCTTAATCGTGATTCAGACACGGAAAGCAAAAGACACATCTGGGGGTCAAAAAGAGGTAAAGTATGACTACATCGGCCTCCTGATTGGTTGATGATTTGATGTATTCAGTTTGTTACGTGTCTCAATTGAGTCAGTATGTCATGTCTCTCGCATTAAATCCGCTGTGTCTGACGAGGCCCATTACGCAGCTGAGGCGGTCGGAGTGTTACCTCTCGGTTGCTGCAGAGCTCTTTCAGTCTCCGGCGCTCCTCTATAAGGGGGGCTCGGTGCTTCTCCCACTGTGCCGCCAGACTGACCACTCGCTTCGCACTGCTCTCCACCAGAGTCTGCAGAGAGACACACACACACACACACACACACACACACACACACACACACACACACACACACACACACAACACAACAAAAACGTTACCAAATCTGGTACGTGCACGAAATCACAAGAGGCACCTTTAACCGGAGGTAAAGGTTCAGAGAAGGTGGGACTCACCTGCAGTTTGGCCAGGTTGTTCTCTGCATCAGGCAGGAGGTCAATGGTCTGTTTCTTCACTCTCACGGTGTCCTCTTTCTCACTGTTACTCAGCTCCCTCTGCTTCAGCTCATCTGAGATCTACGGGGACAGAGAGAGGGAAGGAGGGAGAGAGCAAGACAGAGAAAAAAGGAGAGAAAGAGATAAATTAGGGAAGGGGTGATAAAATATTTAAGACATACAAATAGAAAAAAAATAGAATGGCAAAACAGACTGGCAGAAAGCTCCACCCTAATCCCATTACGTTATTTACAGATAAAACAAGGCAAACGTATTTTTAGGAACTCAAGGCTGAATGGAGTGTTCCACGGAGCACTTCCTGGTTCAGAGGTCGGAGGTCAGACCCCAGTCACCTGAGCGATCGACACGGAGAGCTGCTTCATGTCCCCGTCCACCTCCTCCATGCGGAGCGACAGCTGCTGCAGCTGGGTCTGCAGGCCCTGCAGCTCGTCCTGCTGCTGCGCAAGCAGGTCCTCCTCCGACTGCCTGGAGCTGGGCATCGCGCTCACCGCCGCTGCCATCTCCCGGGCCGACTTCTCAGGCTCCTGCACCACCACACACGACAGGAAGTGACGTAAGAGAAGCAAAGGGAAGCCGGAAGTGCTGAGTGCGGATTTCACCACCGTGACGGACATTTCTGACACTATTTTAGACCGTATGAGTATTCAAGGACAACAGTAAACCAGATTAGAAAATCTGCTAACATGGCATTGTTCTTCATGATGCTCCTTTATGAATATTCTAATATTTATCACATTGGAATGTTTTCCTTTTCCTTATTGTAACTGCTTTATTTTAAATAATTGTCTTACTGTTTATACTGTTATGACAATAGGAAGACAGAGCATTAATACTATAGAGCTGAGCTACCGTTTAGTTGTCAGACTAAACAGGAAGTGATAAGAGTAAGGCTGACACACTGATATCTATGGTGAAGAGGCAGGTGATGTACCTGTGTGAAGGTGAATTTCTCGGTGTGGGTGAAACGGGTGCCCTTGGCCAGGACACTCCCCCCGGCGTTGGCCCCCCCGAAAGAATTCAGCAGCTCCGCGAGGTCTGTCCCGGACCGGGTGGGATGCTGGGCGTTTTGGCGGGGCTGGGCGGCGGCTCGGAGCTGCTCCTCGATCCGTTTCTGCAGCCGCGCCCGTTTCCTGGAGCGATACCCCTACAGAGACAGAGGCAGAGAGCGATGAGAAGGAAAACAGCGAGAGACATCGGAGAAAGAAAGAATGTGTGCGAAGGAACATAGTATTCTGTGATGTTTCATTATTTTAAAATAATAAATATAAGCTAGGAGTGATTGTGAATCTGAGAATGTTTGTGATTTGATAAAATTGATGAATAAAATTGAATAAAATGAAAGGGAATACAAACTAATGAAAACAGGCTATTCCGTTTATCTAGGCTCATTTTGTTTACGGACACAAACAAGCGTTACAAGCAGAAGTATTTGGGGGAAAAGCGTGCTTATTTATAACACATGGTTGCTGTAACTGGGCTAATCTGATTAAGCTCCGCTTGCAGCGAGTTTCAGCATAAACCGAACCCAGACGACCCTTGACTTAACGAGTCGTGCCACCACAGAAAGGACTGAAGGGCACTGAAACAAAGTTTGTATGATTTGAACTAAATAAACACTGTTTAACCAAGCTTCTCAGCCTTTAATTCATAAACATAGAGGCAAATTTTTCAGTGTGAGTGTAAATGGGTGTTGCGTTTTGGTAAAATCCCATCCATGTTTCATATTACTTGTGTTATTACTCTACAAAGACATGAGGTGATCCTAACCATAGCCATTGCAATATTCATAATATTTACACCTGGACAATGTACAGATGTTTACAGCTACCTTCGCTGTATTAAACAGCATTATAATCAAATATCTAGCTATTACATTGAACTTGTGGTGAGTATACTGGCACATGAGAAGAAATCCTGTGATTGCAGAATGCCCTTCATAGACCATGACTGAGCTGTATGCACGTATGTGTAACTTAAGTGGCATGGAATATGGTTTCACTGGAAGTAACCCTATGCTATGTTTAGCCATACTGTAAAGAGCAATGCAGCAATGGAGAAGGCCTCCTGACATGGGATTTATTAATAATGACCACTGCCACAGACTGGTTAATTTCCACTGTAGACTTTATCTGCAGCGCCCCTAGTGGACAACTTTTTGAATCCTCCAATCACAGAGGAGACACTAGTCATGTTCCGCTGTCAATCAAGTTACTAAATAGCAAAAAAAAAAAAAAACTAGATCACTTCTTCTGAGCTGCCCAAATCCATGTAGCAGAGGATTCACAATGGATGCTCAATGAGAATGAGGAAGCTTGTATGTGTGGAATGTATGGCACAGTAAAGAACCGCTGAATGACATGATAGGGAAGAAAATGTGCAGAGTGTTATCTTGTGGGGAATGTGCAGTATCTTAGAGCGTATGTGTGGAATGTGTCTGCGCAATGACTGGGTAGGTTCGGAAGGTTAAAAGTCACTGGGCTGCAGAAAGTGAGGGCAACAGAGGATATTTGATTTTGGGGTACCTCAGGGGTCAGACGGGTCAGCAGGCCCTGGCTGTTCCACTCGTTCTCCCACTCCTGCGCCGCGCTGAGGTCCAAGGCATGGCGCTCCAGCAGAGAGGCAGGCACTGAGGCATGCTGGGAAGGCTGGGCGGTCACAGGCAGGAGAAAGTCCCGGTGATAGTCTGCCGCCTCTGTGTCAGATTCAGAGCAGTGGGTCAGACCTCAACATCTCATCACAAAAAGTAAAAAAAAACAAAAAGAAAAAAAACAAAAGTGTTAACCTCCTCTTCTGCAAAGGCGGCCAACTGACCTTTCACGGGTGGCTTTCCTATGCCTGGGGCATGTGGCAAACTCAGGGCCTGTGAGTGGAAACTCCCATTCACACCTGCGCTCTGAAACCACACAGACACAAAGCAACAGAGCTAAACCACCACAACACTCAAGAGCAAATGCTATAAAAAGACACAAGAACTGAAACTACAAATATACTGAGAAGACTCACTGCTTGTTGCCAGAGACTAAGAAAGACGGACAGGATTGTGAACCATAAGCTGTAAAATTATGAACTCAAAGGAAGTTAAAATGATCCCCCAAACAGCCCAATGGACAGAAGCTGTGAAGTCCACATGGTTTTTGAAGTTGCCCTAAACTGGGTAAAAGCGAGACAGTGTTTTTCACTTTTAGGAGGCCAAGGCCAGACACGCACCTGTGTTTGGCGGAGGAGGGGCAGCCGGCAGGTGGGCGGGACCCAAGGCATGGCGAGCTGGGCTCTTATCTGGGCAGCGATGGCCTTCTGTAGAAGGGCGGATTTACCTGGCAGCACAGGTTATGAAGAGGAGGGGAAAAGATAAATGTAAGCGTCTAGAATTACACTTGTTGTCTTGTGAAATAAAAGCACTTACAAAATAAGAGATGTTTTATATGTGATTAGAGGAGGGAGAGGGAACTGTCTCCTTGTGACAAGTGTGATCAGTGTGCATTTCATTTAGCTATTTTTGACAAAAGTGTAGGATATTAGCAATTAATTCAGGTGTTACCTTCCATTTTGTAAGTTCTATTACTTGATCTGCTATTTTCCTTAAAATGCTTTTAGCAGACCAGTTGCCAGTACCTCCAAGAGCACTTATTGATATGCTGTAGGTGCATGTAATGGTTGGTTGTGGCACTGACAACGTGGTAGTGTCCCTGCTTGGTGTGCTAACCTACCATATGCACTTTTGTAAATCACTTTGCATTGCCAAATGTGTCATGTAAATGTCATTAGTGAAGGCCTGTGTGTGGGTCAGGCTGCATGTCTCTGTATGATTGTGCAGCGACATGTCACTCTGTATCACTTTGGGCATTATTTCTCTTTACCTGCTGGCTGGTCGGACGCCTCTGCGCTCGCCCTAGGCAGTTTCTCCACCAGGAACATGAGCAAGGAGCGGATCTCTGGCTCACTGCTGTACAGGAAGGTCTGGTAACCGATCTCCCCTTTATAGCCAAGGTCCTGGACACAGGAAAGCACCACCATGACAAGAAGAACCTCCAGAAACATGACTCCCACCAATGAGTTCTCTCGGTTCTGAAAGGAGCATGCCCAGTTTCAGGGGCAGGAGACTGAGCATGCCCGGTTTCAGAAGGAGGAGACTGAGCATGCCCGGTTTCAGAAAGAAGAAGGAGCATGCCCAGTATCTGGAAGGAGAAGACTGAGCAAGCCCAGTTTCTGGAAGGAGAAGAGCATGCCCAGTTTCAGAAGGAGAAGACTGAGCATGCCCAGTTTCAGAAGGAGGAGACTGAGCATGCCCAGTTTAAGAAGGAGGAGGTTGAGCATGCCCAGTTTCAGAAGGAGAAGACTGAGCATGCCCAGTTTCAGAAGGAGAAGACTGAGCATGCCCAGTTTCAGAAGGAGGAGGTTGAGCATGCCCAGTTTCGGACGGAGCAGCCTGAGCATGCCCAGTATCTGGAAGGAAGAGACTGAGCATGCCCAGTATCTGGAAGGAGAGGGCATATTCTTCAGTTAAGAAAAGGGAAGACAGAGTGTGTTTGATCAAAAAAGGAAATACTATGACAGCCAGCATTCATCAGCATCACAGGGGACACAGCCCTCTGACCAGACTGAAGAAGTGATGCATTGTGGGTAACTTTTTAAACATCAGAGAATGAGCACAGACCACATTCTGCTTGCAATTTGCTCCAAACATGCTGAGTCCAATCTATTTACAAAAAAACCAGTTCACAAAACACATCGTTTGAGGCCAGGCGTTGGACAGTATCACTATTATTTATAGTGAGCATTTAAGCGTAAGGCATTGTGCTGAGCGAACAGTAACCTAGCTTGCCATCCTTAGCTAGTCTTCTCCTACTGATCTGAGCATGCTCAAAGGTCACATAAACAATGTCTACACAGCACATAAATCGAGGAGGAAGAAGAAGCCAAGTGCTGTGTGGAAATCATTTACCCAAACAAGGAACTGAACCGGAAGAAATGAGAGCAAATTCCTCTCATATTTCTGCTTTAAGACCACATGAGCAGATATCAAATATTACCTCAAAGTGTGATATTGACCACATGGGTGAACCTTGATGGTGTGACTGTGGACCTCATGATTAGTCTTACACATATGAGCATGTGTTTTCCTACTTCTCAGACACGGTGTTAGCAGAAGTGGAGTTTGTGGAAGATATTAAGTTATCGTTCGTAAGCTTATGTATATATGAGTTTCTGTGTACCAGTAGGGATTGAGGTTGTATTGTTTTATTTTGATTTTAACCTTCAATTACTTGTCACTGAAACCTAGCTGCATTTTACCATTTCTACCTCAACAAAGAAATGGTGGCTGGAGACTCATGATCATTAGGGAGCTATTTTGTATTCTGATTGGTCGGAACTGCTAACAAATATAAGAATGGGGGAAAAAATCTATACAAATGTATCATGCCAGAAAACTTTTCTCCAAGAATTCCAGCGATTGCTTTAGAATTGTTTAGTAAGTACCATAACATCAAATCATAAAGTCGCCCCTAGAATGCATCACTTCATTACAGAATTAAACTTAAACTGTACTTTTTAAGGGTGTTAGCAGAGTAGGGATGTGTTCAAGAAACTAGACTGTCAATCACAGGCCTATTTATGTATGAATGTATAGCTACATTATGGTATCAGAACTGAGACTATAATTGCTGCTTGTTTGTGTTAAATGTAATACAAACTCCCCAAAAAAATTTCCCCCTTTCCCCCACCCCCTGTCCCCCTCACCTGGCAGGCCTGGGCTAGGCTCATGCCCAGCCGGAAGCGGGCAGACATGCCAGGGGGCAGCGTCGGGGACAGCCCGTTCCCCAGCGACGGGTCGATCACACGAAGGCACCGCACCACCGCCTCCACGATGAGCTCGCTGGAGAACTGCTTGACGCTTTCCACATCCTCCCCGATCTCCCTGCGAGGACACGCACACACAGTCACGTATTACACACGCCTGCGCTTCCACACATACACAGCCTGCAAACACGAGTGCTTTCTGTCACATCACAGAACCCTCCTCTGCAGTGACACAGCTTCTGCTATCACATCACCAGTCCCAGGTGATTTCAGTGTCCTCAGCGGTTACAGACAGGGGTGTCTGGACAACGAGCTGGACGATGAGGAGGAGATGGATGAGTTCACTGAGAACAGGTGAGAGTTCATGACTTCCTGTTCACACAGAAGTGTAGCAGACTTAGGCGCCTACACTGGTTTTTCATATTCACCACCCAACAGCGAATAGAAATGTATTATGTATTGACATCCATGTATTTATTATCCTAATTGTATAATTCTAATTATAAATTATTATTTATTATTGTATAAATAATATTTTACCTGCTTATGTATTTTATTATGGTCTATGCTTCTCAGCTATACCATTTTTGTGATGACTATTTTATAGACTTTAAAACATTTTATTGCTATAGCAATGTTTCAGTGATGCTCTTTTTTTGTTACCGTGTCTGTTTGTATTCCTTGTACGTCACTTTGGATAAAAGCATCAAGATGAATAAATGTCAACATTCCTACTTTCTGACCCAAAAAAATAACAATGTGAAAATCACACTGGATTCTCACCTCAACATCCTGCAAACATATTTTAAATGATATATATGTCAAGCTCGATGACACGTAGATAAGTACATAAGTGAATTCATCACTGTTTTCTGTTTTCAAGGTCCTCTGGGACAGATGAAGATGCAACAACATGAAGTCAAAGGTTCAGCTGGAGTCTCAAAAGAGGGGACCTCTCTCTCATAACATCACTCTAAGAGCTTTTTGGCTGGTTTGGGATCAGATTGTGTATGTTTTCCTGTTTATTTCAGTATAATCCTGAAATGTCAGTGGGATGGGTAGTCTATGAAACATTTTTAATGAGCACTAAATCATCATCATACAAAATTTTTAATAGGTTTGTTTCAAAACAGTTCTTCCATGTTTGATAATCCGGTTACTCGGTCTGCAGTCTCCCAGCATCACTGTAACACCCTAACTCTGTAGGCTAACCAGCACCGGGCAGTCAGCAAGTTCAACTTAAAGACTACAACTCCCATCAAGAAGGGGGAGTGGCATACAAAGGAGGGTCCATTTTTAGGAAATGTTGCATGCAATGAGGAAACATTTTATTAAGACTGAAAATCATAAATTTATGACCGCATAACAGATGATGATGAATATTTTATGTGGGTACATGTTGTGACTTTAATGGCATGAAGTTAAATGTTTATGAAACATTGGAAACAATCCTGGTTAAGCACAATCAAAAACATAGGAAAATTAAGAGTCAATTTCTTTTCCACTCAGCTGCCAAATGACATGAATAATGCATGAAAATCTGGTTTATTAATAAATAATAATCTTATCTTGGCACTTAAGCTGAGAACCAATGAACATATAGTGAATTTGCCTGTTCTGCATTCTGATAGCCTCAATTGTTGTTTACAACACATACAATTCTCCAAAAATGAGCCTGACAAATTACTGTCTCCCTTGTGGCACACAAGTTGTCTGACGATTCTAAAATACACGCATATTTCTGGACCAACCACATCCACCCTCTAAAATCTATGGGTACCAATATGCTTGCAGGCACCTTATGCTGAAAAACACACACAAGTTTTCCAGACAAATTTTCACACAATGCGAATCTGGAGAGGAGATTTCAACGCATAATACATTAAATGTCACAACATTATAAGCACGTAACCAGCTAAACCAAATGCCAGAGTAGCTGCTTAGAACTTATGCAGCCATATTAAACATTAATATTGTGCCTTCGGTCAAATCTGCCTTTGGGACAAATATGAATTGAAGCAGACATATGCACCCAAGCTGAACACAAATAAATAAGGCAGTATATTATATGTCGTTTTACACAGTAACAATTAAATAAATACACAAGAAACGTGCACAGTGGAGGAGTTGAGATCGATTTTTAGCGAGATCAAGGTAACATAACTGAATCAAGCAAGCGAAAAAGATGGTGAGGTACCAAGACTGTACGTTCCCCAAAACCCAGACAGAATAGGCTAGCCTAGACATTATACATTTTACCTGGCCAGTTACATAATCACGCAATTTCCCAAAAACAGGAATTATGATGCAAGTTACCCCTTATTAACCTGTTGGATAACTGGTCAGCAAACCAGTTCCTTATACAATGGCAAAGTGTCAAGGACTGGTATATTTCCTAGCTAGCCAAGTTCAGACTGTCAGCAAAGCAACGGTTTTTGGAGAGGTGGGCTGAAAAAGGTAAAGAGGAAAAACACTAATATTGCAAGATAGCAGTTTAAGATAAAGGGCAAACATCAACGCACTAGCTATGATACTTACGTTCCAGTCTGCCTGAGCGAATGAATTAAAATTCTATCAACCTCCTCCATTGTAAATGTAGCTTTACTGCTGTTTCCTTCAGACAGGCACTCTATCCTCCGTGTACAGAATCCTTTCCGTTATAAAATGAGAAAATTAAATTCGAACACAACCTTGCCTTGGCTAAAGGTCTATTCACCAGCCAAGCTAACAAAGGTAGTTAGCTAAGGGTAGCTCGCTAACTTTCCTTTAATACTTATTAGTAGCTAGCAGGCTAGCTCGCCACTTAGCAAGCTAGCTGCTTGCAATTCTCCACAGCGTCACGGACCACAAAACGCCAACTAGTTATCCATAGGTTGCTTGGCTTCCATTTTAACTTGTCGAGGTGTCTTTTGAGATGCCACGCAATGTTGACCTCCGAGCTTTCTCATTATTTCTTAGTCAAAAGGATTTCAAAGCACAAAACTGTCACATTTGCCCACTTTCAGAGATTCTGCTTCTGTCTGATGGGAGGCAGGAAGTCATATGCGAGGAGTAGTCCCCCGCGCTGGTCACTGGGACTTGAAGTCCTTATTTCCATGCGAAGCAAATGGATGTAGGTGAATGCTTCTGTTGGTAAAACTATATTTCCCGGCAGATATCGTTCACCGCAGTCGCATGACAGGGATGACGTTTTTAACAGTTGCAGTTTGGGAGCAGTAACATTAGTTCTTCACGTACTAAGAAGTTTACAGCGTTACTGGTTGTGTAAAGCTGTTATGTCCAACGTATATATACATAAAAAAAACTTGTCCAATACATGCTAAAGGAAAAATTCGCACTAGGGGCGTGAGGACAGCATTAATATCAAAACTACTTTAGACAGTTGTTCTGCAAAAATGTCTGTCTCTTGCATGAGAGGTGAAATGAGGTGATCTAGTTAGCTAGTTGTTACGTCCTCCATACTGGACATGTTCCAGCACTGTAAAAACTGGTGTTTGTGGAGGCTTCGACCCTTGGCCATCATTTTCTCCTTGCCCTGAGGAGGGTAGCTGTCACCTGAGGAATTTCCAGCACGTGGTGTATAAACAAGCTCTGTGGTAGGGGGTGACAGTACTGAAAAAAGGATACTGGCCACACCAGGGAAAATATGTACCATACCATTTCATTTCTAAAATATAAAAATCCATACAAATCTCTTATATATTTGTGTCTTGAAAATAAACCCTGTCCAATGATATACTAATTTTGTCATCTTGCAATAGACCCAGAGTGTCCACTTCATTAGGCATACATACTTAATAGTGAGTTGGTCCCCTTTCGCCCTCAGAACAGCCTGGATATGGCAGGTGTGGAAGGTCAGGGACCGTGATAATAAACTGGTGATGAGTCTCTAGTCTGAATAGCTCATTCACTCTCACCACACAGACTCTCACTGGGACTGAAGTCTGGTGAATAGGGAGGGTACTGCAGTGAGCTGAAATCACAGTTTTGTTCCGATCTTAGCCTTGCAGGATGGAGCAGTATCCTGTCGAAAAAGCCCAACTGTAGGTGAATTTATGGGGGGGTGCATCTGTTTGGAAGTGATGTTCATGCAAGCTCTTGAACGTTGATGTGGTGATACAATACATTGCTGAAATAATATCTTGCTGATATACCTCTTTCAAGCACCACTGTTGTACTCGGTTGTGAGTTGACAGTCCGTGGCCCTTCTGTTACACGACACAAGTCCCATCAGCCTCTGTCGCTCTCTTTCATCAACGCTGTTTCCGACCACAAGACCTTTGATGGTTTTTGTGTGGTGGGCTGTTCTTCATACGCCCATGACACAGTTTTGTGTGAAAACACCAGCAGGGTCACTGTTTCAGATACACTGGTGTGTGTGGGATTCACAACTATTAGAGGCCGTTTAGGCCATAATTCACTCTTAAGATCTTGCATAAATTATATAAACACATACAAAACCTCTTGCAAAAACTATGCCCTCTCATGTTCACTTACAAAACATTGCACATAAATACTTAGTCATTGCCTTCATCCAGATAGTCATGTGTAACTAAATACTGTTTCACCCTATGACCACTAAGGGGCAGTGTTGCTCCATAATCTAACAGATAAAACAAAGGGTGTCTATTTACTTCTTGCATGTGTCTGGATATTATAATATGATATACTATACACCATGTTATAAAATTTTTACAAAGTTAGAGGTTTACTCTTGTTGTTTGTTGATACATTGTTTATTTTTTCCACAATGATACTGCAACTAATATTCTAAGTTCTTTAAAGTAGGGCTATCAATTGAAAAAATAACTAATTAAGTATATGATTTGCTGTAATAGACAGTGACTATGCTTTTTTATATTCTCTTTCTTATTCTCTTTTATACCTTGTATGAATAGTTCTATCAAAATCAAGGATACTTACAAATCAGTGGCACAGGAGAGATTTTTGAAGTGTGGGGGACCAAACTGTGAGCAAAAGGTGTCAACTTCATATATATACCCCTGAAACAAATCAACCATCAAATCAATGTAGAATAAACACAAAGGAGGTATTACTACCGCAGCTGAACTGTAATGTTTTATTGTGAATACAGAAGTGAAATTCATGAACTACAACAAGTGCAACAACATTCCAATGGTTAGCCTAGAGCCTTTTAAAAGTGAAGCTTTCACTTACATAAGTGCAGCTGCAGGCGGTACTTAATACTGCTTCATAAATAGCATATAACATGCCTTTTATATTATTGATTACTACATTATTGATAATATTTTACCCAATCAACAGTATTATTAATTAAATACTATTCTAAACCTCAATTCAGTTCATGTATTTCATTGTTAATACAATTTTCATATACAGTGTCATGGAAGACGTACTGATTTCAACAGTATGCCGATCACTTTTAATGACACATATGGTTGAGCTAAACATATAGGCCTATATTCAAAGGTCATGTAGGGAGAGGCAGTCCCAGTGTATGTTATACATTGTACATATTTTATGTTGACTAAAAAAGGATAATAAGGCTAAAAGTGTCTCTCTTATTAGTGTCATGAGGCACTTTACGGAATCACATCTATTTGAAAGCTGTCCCTGAAAAACGGTACTTCTGACGATGCCATAGCCATTAGGTAGTGCAAGCTAACACGTAACGTATCAATCCCACATGTAGGCAGCAGGCTGAGTTCAGCAAAGGTTGACACGTTTCCACGGACCGCAAACACTTCAGAAGTAAAATATGCGGTTTTAATAATCAACACAATACTCCACAGATTTGCAGGATTGCTCAGCTTAGTATTCAAATGATACATTTACAGTGTCCACAAGTAAGGTTACAGAAACAACAAAATTGGCACAATTATGTTTACTTAGCTAGCTAATTTAACATGTTAACATCTAGCAAGTTATGTGGCTGGTGAATCAATGAGCTCTACGAAGATTTAAAGCTATTTAGCATGGTATGGATGCATTTTTAAAACAAAAAGGTGGAGAAAAATAAATAAATAAAGGGTAAATGGTAGATGTGTTGGGGCTCAGCTCCACGTGATGATGTTTTGGAATCTTGATTTATACCATACCTAACTTGGGCATCATGATTAATTGTTTTATTACCGCTTTAAACAGATTAAGTGCATTTTGACAGCCCTAATGTAATCCCAAAATTTTTTTTAACAAGTTACTTTTAACCACAGTACAAACATTTTTTAAATTCTCCCAAAGGTCTTTTGTTTTTGTTTTTGCAGGTCTGGATCTGTCCTCATATTACCGCAAACCAGAGAGTGTGTGCATGTGTACGTGTACGTGTGTATGTGTGTGTGTGTGTGCGTGTGTGTCTGTTGGGGGGTGTGTTTGGTTTCTGTAGGAGTTTTTACTGGACCTGATGTAAGTGGGAGAGCCGAGCCAAGCTGTTATGCAACAGGAGAGTTTAATGGCCTTGCTATACTTTCTCCACTGTGGGTATGATTTATAGGGAAATGTGTGGAAAATGTGAGTGGAGCAAAGCATTACAATCATCCCAGTGTGTTTTGAATGGCCTCACAGAGCACAGTTGTGGAGTGAATGTGTTCCATCCTGTCCAAGTCAGATCCTGTGTTTGTGAGATAGAAAGTGAGTGCTACGTTAGAGAGGGCCGCGGAGGGAGATGCTGGCTATGACATCACAAGAAACACGAGCTCCCCACCATTCCCGCGAGGTCATACGCACTCTCTTTACTCCTTTCCCTCCCTCCCTCCCTCCCTCCTCGCTCACGCAAACAATTTCCTGCTCCCCGCCTTCGTTTCACCTCAAATACCTTTTGGAGGGAAACAGTACCCCAAACAACAGGAAAATATTGGCCTGCTTCTTCAGGGTTTGAGAGTAACTCCAGCTGGCAGCTGAATGAGAAAGGAGGGAAGGAAACTGAAGACTGAATTCAAAAGCATATTCCACACACACACACACACACACATACACACACACATACACACATACACACACACACTCACACACACACACATACACATGCACACACTCACACACACACATAAACACACACACATACACATGCACACACACACACTCACACACTTACACACACACACACACACACACACACACACACACACACACACACACTTACACACACTCACACACACGCTCACACACACACATTCACACACTCACACACACACACACACACACACACACTTACCCTCACACAAACAAACATGGAAACCTTAGAATGTGCACATGCACACACATACACATTCACTCTCTCACACACACACACACTTACAAACAGGTATTCATACACCATACACCATCTCTCAAATGCACAGACAAATGGACAAACATATACATGTACATTGAGCGCTTGCTCAACCATACAGACAATAATGGAGCGTTTCACATGGCAACACCGATGCACTTCTTCCATATGGATTTTTTCATCACATCTGCTGCTGATTAGGGGAGCAAGCCCTAAAGGGTTCACCCTTCAAGCATGAGTGACACTAACAAGATCAACATATTTTTTAAACATCACTGAAAAGTTCTGCTCCTCTGCAAAGATGTAAACCTGGAGCACTGACTAAACCCCTGTAATCAGGACCATATTATGTGCCTTATCAATCACCACCATGAATTGGCATCCATTTTGATTGATATATTGTGCTGATCTGTTGCATTTCTGAACCAGTGTCCTGGTAGTAGAAATGGTTAGCAACATGCTACTCTTACTTTTCCATATATGTATGTATATGTACAACACACACACAAATAGGCACACTTACCTAACGATGAGTTGTCCCCATTTTGACCTCAGAATAGTCCGAATTCATTGGAGCACAGACACAACAAGGTGTTGAAAGAGCGGCACAGGAGTTTTGGCCCATATTGTCTCCAGCACTCCCCATAGTTGTTGCAAATTGGCTGGTGGTGCATGTCTACTCAGAACAGCCTGTTCCATCCCATTCCACGGATGCTTGATCAGAATGAGAGCTGGTCACTGGGGAGGCCACTACAGTGGGCCGAATTCATAGACTTGTTCCCAGAACCATTCCTGGATAATCCAAGGCCTGTGTCATTGTAAAGCCAATGGTTGGCCTCTTTTATCAGCAGCCTGGGTCTCTTGGCAAGCCACTTGACGCAGAATGAATCATGGCTACATATTGTGTCAGGTGCCTCCTTCTACAGAAAATAACCCTCCTTAATATTCCGATACTTCATTTCTGTGAATCACATACCCGTTTGCAAATACGAACCTCCAAACTGCACAAAAAACATTCATGTTTATCATCAATATGCATACATTTGACGGTCTTGTTGCTGAAGATGAAATTATGGCTGCGTGTAACTTTGGCAGCAAACTGAAGGCAGAGAGTACCTCTTCCATGTGGTATGTTTTTCATGGACATACCACCTATTTCACATGCCAGTTGAGACCATAAAATATGACTAATTTTTTCAGAATTCTGAAGAGCAGGGATATGTCTGACATGATTCTAAGACACGTCTTAAAAGCCATTTCAATCAAAAATTTCCATACATATAGCCCCTTGCCCATCTGCCAAAATGGGACACAAAATAGAATTTTTCTGGTGTAAATTATGACTCATACATGAAATATTTACCTGTAAATACTGTATGCCTTCTGTCCTGTTACAGAATATGTTACAAAATATCTTCAAATCCACATTACCCACAAAATGTCATCGTTGGGATTGATGTGACATATTTGATGGGTTGGGCTAAGCTCTTACGTGAACTGAACATCCTGTGGTTCATCCTTCCTGCTTGCGTCGTACATCAGGTGATTTCCGTGGCATTTCCGTGGCCTCCCTGAGATCGAAAACAGTTTTGTTTGCCCTCTTTTTTTACTCAGGCCATTGAACGTACCGTCTACCCCGCACATTCGATTAGATGCCATCATATAACCGAGCTTGGTTCCTTGTGTGCAGTGAGACAGTGGTGTTTTTCTATGGTCCTTTGATTTCTATGGTCTATTTTACCTAATCCCAATTTCAAATATGTGACATGAAAAACTTCCAATGCAGATGAAAATGTAATGCTTTTAATGAAAGTCAGAAGGAAACTTTCTTCCTTCCAGAATGGATGAGGCAAGCACTGTGATGCTATGTGTATTTATAGTATACCATGTATACCATAGTCCTCTTTACCGTATCATACTATACTCCTATACAATATTATGATTCTCCAAGCTATACTTTTCTATAATACACTGTTATCTTCTATACCATAATATACTTAAATATGCCATACTCTTATACCATACTAGACTTCTGTACACCATACCTAAACTCCTGTCAACCAGACACTACTCCCATAACTCACTATACTCCAAGACTATACTCTACTCCTATGTACTAGTCATATCCTTCATAGATTTGGCAACATTTTACATGCTGTTTCTCTTCAAAGGTATCTAAAAACCAAAGGTTATTTCTGTTGGAGGTGTAGCACTGTACCCCCCCCCCAAAAAAGAGGGGAAACTCAGTGACATGCCTGGCCAGACAGGCAGTGAAAGAGTTAAATATGGGCGTTACAGTATACCCTCTCTCTCTCTCTCAAGTATGAGCTCTCTCTCTCTCTCAGTCTCTCTTTCTCTCTCTCTCTCTTCTCACTCCCCTTCTCTCATGCTCATGTGCTTTTAAGAAGAAAATATCTCATTGACTGGCTGGACGTCAAAACAGTAGCTGTGCAGTGGCTGGTTGATCCTATGTGTAAATACATTAAGGAGAACAGACTCATATACTCCTCTTGGATCACGATTCTTCAGTGAGGGTGAGTGGCTCTGAAAGATTCACTTCTTTTTTTTCTTGGGCTACTGTTTCAACAAGCTTCATTGCCTTAGCTGAGCAGGAACTTTCTTCTGAGTAGCAATCTTTGAATCAGGCAAGCGGCACAGGATTCTTCTTTAGTTTCAGAGAGATGAATTTTGGGTCCGTTTGCCATTTTCACAAGTACAGCCTGACATTCCTTAAAGTATGATATGCTTGAAGAGCGACTGCAGAATATTCTTTAGAGGCGAAAGTTGTTCGCGGTAAGATAGCGGTCTTACAGGTTTTTACACGTGAGTGATGAAAAGTTATCTCTTTTATTTGCATATTTCAGGGTCTTTCTGCTCAGCCTATTCTAGTCAAACCACTCACATACCATAATATGTTCCCAGAGCTGGGGCTTTTCCACCCCTCTTCTGCGCTCATGGTTTCCTTCCAGCAGCTCTACCCCCACCCCTCCGTCCTCCCTGCCCCCCTCAGGAGAGGAAGCACGTGGGCGACCTACAATTTAAAACTCCCACAGCAATCCGAGAGGCTCCCAGTGATCTGATCAGTGACAGAATGATAGAGACGTGGAGCAGCTGGAGATTTCCAAAAGAGGGCACGGGGGTGGTCTGTGGACCATGTTCTACAGCAAGGGGTTGGAAACACCAAAATATGGGCTCGAGAGCAGGGGCGAGAAGTGCTGCGATGTAGGTGCAAGAGCCAAATCAGAAACATGGTTAGGATAGGAGTATGGCAGGGTATAAATATATATACATATATATATATATATATAGTACGGTATGGGGATGCTGATGAGGGATTGTAGTGCATGATCTGTGCCTCTTTGTCCAGTCACCTGAAAGGGTTAATTTCAGGTGTTTAATATTTTAAGAAACACAAGTGGTGCAAGTATGTAATATCAAAACATCAGTGTCTGCATGACTCAAAAACGTCCACATATTGTCATTTTACTACATGCAATTAGAAAAAGCAAGGAATTTCCATGTATGATAAAACTGTTGCGCAACATCTCATACTCAGCTCAGGGGTCTCTGTCACTCCCTACGGTCAAACTTGTATAACTGTCACGCTGTAGCAATATCAGCCTGTGGATGCTCATTTAGTTGGTGTCACTCTGTGGAAATGGTAGATATTAGAGCATGATTTTTGAAAAAAAAATCACCCCACCCCCCACACCCCCTTATGTAACTGAGGTAACGCAACCTTTGATGTGTAAGGAATTTTGCAATATTTGGCAGCCCTTTTCCCTACCGCTAAAAAAAAATTCCCTGGGAATCTGGTCTGAATAGGGAGGCAACGCTGACTGACGTGTCTGGTCTTGTGCTCAGACTTGCATTCAAAGCGGTACAGAAACCACAGTGCTACACACGGCTCCCCATTCACAAACACGCGCCAAAATAGCGTCCGAATTGTCCAAACCACAAGCTCCACTCTCATAACACATTTTGCTGTGTGTCGTCTGGCTCGCTGCCCTCCAAGTGACACGAAGATGTTCTACATTTCGGCCCAATTCTGCTCGTATGATCCTTTGTGGGAAATGGTAGCGTGAAAAACTGAGAGAGCTTGTAAAGGTGTCTGCCACCCAGCACGTTAGCACCCTGCTGAGCCATTTAACACTCCCTTAAGCATTAAACTTAATCTGTCTTTTAAATATTATGACATTTTCCCACTTCTCAAAAGGGGGATTCACAATGCAGCAAAGGGTTTGTATAAGCAAACTGTACATGCTTTTCTTTATTCAAGTTTGACTGTCCTGAGTGTGAAGCTGCTCTCTAGCCCTCTTTCATATAGCTGGCCTGAAGTGTGTCTGGTAGCTTGTCTGATTTGTCCACTCCAGTTTGGAGCCGCTTTGACTTTTGTGGCTTTGCATCAAAACACTCAGATCTAAACAGAGGGGTCTTGGGTGAGGGATTAGGGGCTGGTTCAGGAACTCAGCACTCTGATATCAGCTGTCATATGGCCATTGGCTAAAAGCAGTGAGAGTTTGGCTGGAGCCTGGCTGACCTTTCCTGGCTCTCCTGACACCATAGCCATGCCAACACACTGCCACTGCCCCTCTTCTCACCACTGTGTGCCCAGGGCTGCACTGGCTATACAATTAGTGTACCAGTTTGGCCACAAGTTGTTGCTGTGTCTATGGGATGACTGGTCACGGATCAAGCGATCAGATACAACGTCGACGTCGGTGAGAGCAGCAAACCTGCAGCAAGACAAGCATTGGACTTCAGCGGCTTTGCGCATGTTCAGCACAACTTGTTTGTTCACAGTCTTGCAGTTTTCGGTCAATTATATACATATACTGTACATATATACAGTTTTCATCAATGCACAGAGCCCCTCTTTAGACCTTGTATATCACGTTAGACAAAGAACAACTAGTTGACTCCTTTGTTTTAAATGACTAATGGCTACTAAAATTCAGTTGTGCTGATCCCACTCCCCGCAAGTTGATCTAGTTTTCAATCTTACCCACCTGAACTGAACTATGTCATCAACTCTATGTGGACCACGCTGTCATATGGATTTTGTCATACTTGTAATAGGAATGCAAATATAAATATATACATGTTTTTGGCAGATATAAAATTATTCATGGTAAATTGATAGTTTTCCTCCTGCACACAAAGCTGAAACTACATTTTGACAGTTTGCACTTCCTTCCACCTTTCCCGAATGCAAAAATCTCATACTGCATATTGGGATAATGGGAAAAGCTGGAAAAAATCAAAGTTCACTCTCCACCTATGTAAAATGTTACTGAAATATTGATGTCATTGTGGCCCTATACATCCAGAATTAAAATGTGCGAAGAGATCACACGTAAATCTACAGAGACATGCAAGAAGTAAATAGACACTCAGTTTAATCAAACGCTGTTGGTGTCTATTTACTTCTTGCATGTCTCTGTATATAAAATTGTCAAATATGAATTCAGGAGTCCAAGCACCTACAGACCCCATATCTCATTTGTTTTCTTTTCACTTGTGGATGAGATTCAGACTGCCATAAAAGTGTCCAGTTGTTTTCATTTCTGGTCATGTATAGATCGTGGGAAGATGGACAGACCATCAGATTTGATTATGTTTGGCGATGTCAACCTTTAAGATAAACTGCTCTTGCAGACGGTGAAACGTGCAATTTCATCTTTTGCAAGTGTAATTACGTTTTTATATTCTGAAGTTGTTTTCCCATGTATGTACTCTTTTCATCCAGGACATTGTGCTCTCTACACCCACCTCCTGTCTCAGTTCACTGGTCTCCATGCAAACCTCAGGTCCTGGTGTGGGAACTGCCAAACAGTCGGCAGCTGAACAGAAGTGTCTAAAGATAAGAGAGAGGTAGAAGAAGGCCACCTTCCACGTGTCTCTCCCCCCTTAAACGGCCTGGAAATTTCCCTCTCGGCCCGGTGTGCTAATGTAGAAACACGATGGTGGGCTCTCCTCTATCAGAGAGACCGTGCGCAGAATGTGGGAAGCGTGTTGGACATGGGCACTGAGTCGAGGAGAGCGTCCCAGTGCAGTCTGACCATATCATGTTTTATGATGCTGTCGCACGCGCTGTATCGCACACACGCAGTCTTATTCCTGCTTCTGTGCTACGTTACATTACGTTACGTTACCATAATTTAGCAGACACTCATCCCTCGAGCAACTTTGACAACCTGGGAGGCCATCAGTATATCCCAGTAATGGTGCCTGACTTTGGTTCACCACATTTCTTTGTTATGATAGAACTCATGAAAACAGCCAGTACATTCCATAAGAAACCATACCAAAACCAAAAAACCATAGAACACGATATCAGAACATGTGCAGCCATTGTGCACAGTCTCACTCCAGCGTCTGCGAGAGCAGTTTCAAGGCTGAGATCTGCAGCAGCTGGTGGGCGTTAGAAAGAACGGCACGAAGCAAAACCTGGAGGTGCTCCAGCGCTGGATAGCTTAGCGCCACGTCTATGACCTGAAACTTGGGTTACAACTGGAGAACAAGGCTGGTTTAACCTGCGAGAGTCACACAAGGTGGTCTAAATCTTATCTGATCTGAGTTCCGTGGTTAAAATGTATCCCACGTTTTCAATCCTGAGTGAGTCTCAGCTCAGATTCTAGACGTGCACAGACTGTTTTGTCTATTAGACTGGCTGTGATCGTTAAACGCTCCCATGATACCCCCTATTGCATGACTTTCACATCATAAAGACTTGGGGGTTCCTGGTCAAATTCCCAATCCGACTTAATACATCTGGCAGCCGTATCACCCCCAGTGTAATAGACTCAATCACTCCCCCGTCTCTCCACTTTAGCTACAGTGTGGTCAATGATCTGTCACAAAATGGATCCTGTGCATCACCCAGGTGGGCACCAAACACCTATATTAAACCCCGCAAAAGCTTTTCAAAATCCCAAAATGCAAAATATTCCTCTTCTGTATAAAGTATACATGCTCTGTAATGTGTATATTTGCTCTGCTGAAGCTGGTGATATAGTGTGTCTGTGATATGTCTACTTTCACCGATGATGTTCACGTAGCAATGTTTATTTTTGCTAGTAAGAGTGTTTGTAACGTCTACATCCTTGGAAACATTCTTGTTGTAAAAGGAAACCTTTTGACCTTTTGACCCTTGACCCTTATCTGTCCTGTGGGTCAGCCCTAGAGCATTCCTTGGTCAGTTTTAAAGCGTTTCATAGAGGGAGCAGTGTTTAGTTTGGCAAGTTGCTTCTAACCATAAGAATGGGGTGTGGACTATGTGGCACAAATCAACCAGCTCCCAGAACCAGAAACCACAGACAGGCCGACAGATATATAGAAAGATGGACAGGAAGATTGACCACAGGAAGTTGTTTAAAAAAAGCTATAAACCTCTGAAAGCCATTGTCCATTGCATTGTAAAATTAAATTGTATGTTTAGATTTAAATGGACATTCCTGATTGTTGTGAAGATGGTGCTGTACTCTATTTATAGGAGGACTTCCTGAAGGAGGTCTCTGAGACAGTTACCACATCCTATCGCGTGATTGTAAATCGGTGGCCCGCGGGCCAGGTCCGGCCTGCAGAGCATTTTCTTTGAGCGGTCTCTTTTCCTACTATTATTGTGAAACTAGCCCGTATAAATTCGGTGATTCCGAGTGCTACCGCAACAGAGTGATAACGAGCAGCGCATGCTACACACGGACTGAATCAACTTCTATTTTGACAGTGAAAATAAAATTCATGTAATTGCTAGTAATTGCGTTACAACAGCACTTCGAGACCAAACACAGGTTTCAATGCTAACTTCCAACCCAAGTCTGTGGTACGTAAAGGTAAAAATGTGACTCTTTTAACTTCTTACAACTGATCAGTGCTTACCATGGACAAAACCACATCCGCTCAAGAGAACGCGATGGCTGCGTCTCTCCGGATGGCTTGGCACCTTACCAAAAGCAAAAAGCCTTTTGTTGACTTGGAGTTGGTGAAGACGTGAGTAACCGATAAGTGTTAAGTGAAGTGCTTAGTCATGACCCCAAAACAAAAAAACAGTCACAGAACTTATCAGACAAACACCATGGTTAGATTAATTGAAGATTAAATTTCCTGTTTTCTCAAACATAATACATACATCTCATTTTATGAACCTGATGGTAAGTCGTAAGCTACAAGCCCACATTTACTACAGTTTATGACCTACTAATGAAAATGTTCGCATTATATTATATTATATTATATTATATTATATTATAAGTCTATGATATAATGTTATTATTATATTATAGAGTATGTATGTAGAGTAATATAATAGAGTGGAACACCACTCTATTCACAAATGTAAAACTGGTCCACCAACGATATTAATTGAAATTCCCTGTCCTATAGCACAGTCAATATCCCACGGTGCAATGGTCTGTGTTTCCCATAGGCACTACAACCCACAACACAAAACTTCCTCTATGTCCCACAGTCAATATATCCCAGAATGCACTGCTCTCTACAGCCTACATTCCAGCTCTCTGTAAGGGTCACGGGCCCCATGGCCCACAGTGCCGTAGGCTTTACACTTTACAAAGTTTTATATATTAGTTTTTGGCCAAGGATAAACACAATGTTAGTGATGTTCATACATTATGCTTGTCTGGAAGTCAGACAAAAGGCAGTTACTTTGATTTACTGCAATGAAAACGCAGATGATATCAAAAAAAAAACTCCATCATGAATCTCCTTGTGTAATTATGCACTCCATGCAGTAACTTGTTTTTGTACACTGAATGAAAGGCGTGATCGCGATTAATCTAGGAATTTACAAACGGATGTTTGTTTGCTAAAATGCAGTAGGCGGTAAAAACAGACAACCTACTCACATGCAGTCTCCTTGCAGTATTCTGGCTCTTAATATTTCATGACTGAGAGAAAAAAAAAAATTTCTGTGACTTTGAAGCAAGTTCCATGCACCCAAAATACATCAAAATACACAGAATTTTCTGTTAAAACTGTGCCAATGTTCTCTCAGACAGAGAATTGCTTTTAATTTTAACGGACAGCAAAAAGGCAGAAGTACATTATATCCGGCCATTTCGTTGAGAGAGCATACAATATTCCATATTTCATCAAAACTTCAGCATGTATAGTTCATGCTCCTCTCATGATGCAGTGTTTTCTTTGGATCATTCTGTTCCTTCTTTTCCACAATGCTTCCCAAGAATTCCCTTCCTTTGTCTGACATTCATTCCACAGCGACTGCCCTGAATCATAGTGTATACCAGGCCTGTTGCGCTGGCGGACAGAGGGCCAAATTTGGCCAATGCAGGGTTTGCGCTATCATTTAGAACAGGTCAACAAATATTCTTCTAAAAGACCAGCAGTACCTCAGTGTAAGGTTATGGTACTATGTTGCGTCTCCCAAAATCACTTTTAACCAACAAAAGAGAGTCACATTTCGCCGTGAAGTTAGATGTTGTGACATGATCTGCATTCTTCATGAGGCAGATTTACTCGTGATTTATCTCCGTTGGATAGATTTACCACAATGACTAGCCAAAGCTTGATTCATAGTACCTGGGGAATACGTGGCATCAATGGTGTTATTGTGCGATTTGCGGCTTGCCTGACTGGTTCTGTGCTGAGTCTGAGCGCCGCGTCGTGCACCTCCAAGATTCTGAAGCATTTTGAATACATTTTTAGCATTCAGAGCACAGTGATTGTACTGTATATGACTATATAGCACATTGTTCCGTGCTTGGGACCATGTGCGTAGCAGTTCTGGGAGGCTGCGAGTACTTCGCTGAGGATGTGTACACCTGCATTCTTCGCACTTGACAATAAAACTTTAAACTTGGACTTGAATAACCTGAACTTGAAAAAACATATGTATGAGTCTCATGAAATATGTTTATATCTTGTGTTTCCTATTGAGGAAAGCTGCTTCAGGACTTCAGTGAAAAGGTAGAAAGAGAGAAGGGAAAGGGAGAGAGATAGACTGTGAAAAAGAGGCTGGGAAAGAAGGAGAAATATAGCAGGAAAGAGAAAGTGTTTCTGTCCTGGGGGCCAGGCCTCAAGCACTGCCAACCCTTTTCCCAGAAAAGTGTTTATTTAATGCTCGAAATATCTCAGGAAGTTGCTAACAGATTTTGCTAGTTGTTGCTTTTTAAATAAGGTCACTAAAAAGTCGAAGAAGTCACTAAACCCTTTGACAAAAATCACCAAGTTGGCAACATTGGCAGCCTGATTTTAGAGATTTACCTGGCAGAGGAGAACGGGTGATCCACTTGCAAATGCATGCGTGTTCCAGACCAAAACATTAAGCCTTTACTTCTCTTCCTGTAAAAAGTCCTGTATGGAGTCAAACAGAGACAGAAATATGGATTACTTTCACAGTTAGAGGCCAGACCTGACCCCAGTTGACCATACTTCAGTCCAGCCCTCCAGGTCAAACATCTACTAGCCCTATTACTACATCTACTTCCTGTCTGCTGTCCCTACTACATTGTCTACTTCCTGTCTGCTAGATCTCACCCCCTCCCCCCACTCCGCCCCTCAGACCTCTGTCCTGCCTACTCCACCAGTCGGTCATACCTCTGCCTCCACCTCCACATGTAAAAATCTTTGCACATGCAGTTTCAGTAACTTATGATTCACTGATTTATGGTTGGAGCAAATGATCAACCGCAACCGTTCTCGTTATTCTTTGTTTGCATTGGAAAAACAGTTTTGCACATACTAAACGCTTTAGTAAATCTGGCTCCTATTCTGCTCTTCTTTTTATCAATCTTTTGCAGGTTGACTCGAAACTTGTAGCCTGAGAATCGTTTCCCACCGAGCTCAGATCTGGTCCTTTCACCAATATGGAGCTGCAAAAGCTGGCCAATGGCAACCACAGTCTGGAGATGGGGTCAGATAAGGCCATACTGGAAGACAGGTAAGAGGCCGAACTCTGTCGCTTTTTTTTTTTTTTTTGGATGAAAGGTTGTTTGTACAGAAAGTAAGAGAGTTGATTCTCATTGCTGTTTCTGCTGCTCCTTGACGAACCTGAAAGCATGTCAGCCGAACAGGAGGAGTTTCTACCCCATGGCCCTGCCGGCAAGAAGAAAATACAGTTCACCGATGTGAGTACGGTTCAAAACTGTGGGAGCAGAAAAGATTCAGTTTACAGGTTGAGGTTATAGTGACTCTCTCTTTCTATCTCCTGCTACAGTTTGAAGGAAAGACGTCCTTTGGAATGTCAGTCTTTAACCTCAGTAACGCCATCATGGGGAGCGGTATTCTGGGGCTGTCATACGCCATGTCAAACACCGGGATCGTTCTCTTTGTGTAAGTGTCCAATTGCACGCACGTGCATGCTTGAGTGCATGCACAGACACACACATGCAAACATGCATACAGTAACACACATGCACACAGCACCACATACCCATACATGTACGTAGACATGCGCACTCGTTCGCATGCACACACGCACACATGAATGCAACGCAACTCACATATACACACATGCACACAGAAACGAACACAAACATGCACGCATAAACACACAAAAGCAAACATGAATGGACAGCATGTTCACTTGCAGATACGCACACTTGCCCGTACGAACACATGCACTCACAAAAATGCACCGAAACACAGAAATGCACGCATGCACGCGTTCACAAGCATAAACGCATGCACACACATCAACACACACACAAACAATACTTCATCAGAAAGAGGGACATGAACAGCTGTTGGGTACTTGGCATATGGTAGTCTGGCAGAAAGTTTGGAAAGAGCTGGTAAATGATGATGTGTTGATTTTTACCGCGTGTTCGCTCCAATAGCAGAGCCCACAGTTAAGTGTTAAGCATAGCGCCAAATGATGTAGGTTTTCCATAACCTTGAGCGGCGCAGAGGTGCTTGAGGGAAAGGTGATTTTTGATATTTACTCTCTCTTCATGCTCCCAAATGCCCTGTTTCTCAAGGATAGCTTCTGCGTAGACATCTGCTGGGCGCGTGACAAACATCGCTTTCCAGCTTTGAATCAAACGTGACCTCCAAACTCTCTTTACAGATTAAACAAATGACTCCAAGAGAGAAATGATTTACACGGGATTATTCGGAATGTCAGCCACAGTGCAAGTACATTCAGATCTGTTACGACATCTTTTGGCAGTCGCCCAAAAAAACATTGAGTGCTGTTTTATCGGGAGAATCAAAGTTAGTATTGTGGAGATGGGCAATTATGTAATTTGTCTAGTTTTTTTCCAGCATTTCCTGTGATCTCTCTATCTGTATTCTGGTGAAGAGGAGTTGGGGAAGTCTGGTTAGGAATCAGACCTGTCCTCTCAATATAACCTGTCTACCTCAATATTATTATTATTATTGTTATTATTATTATTATTATTATTATTATTTGAGGTAGTAGTACTAGTAGCAGTAGTAGTAGTAGCAGTAGTAGATGTAGAAGTATTAGAATTAGTAGTAGAAGTGGTAATTAGTTAGTTGTAGTGGTACAAGTCTAATTACAATTATGTATGTCAGTGTAGTACTTTTAAATAATCATAAATGTGAGGAAGAGTAGGGGTATTCTGATAGGGATTCTGACAAACCTATCTTCTTTATATCCATAGTATTATTATTGTTATTATTATCATTATTAGTTGTTGCTGTAGTAATAGTAATACTTTTAATAGAAATACTTTTTAGTAGTATGGCACTGAAATTTATTGCAAGTACTTAAAAAATGTCTTGCTTTTTTCCCCACCCAAAGTGAGCTATGCAAACTGCTGGCCAAAGGAGGTCACTAAAGAGCAAACCTATGAGCGTAACCAGCTTATCGCCTATCATTTTTTCCTGGCGAGGCTGAGACAGTCGATGCCCGGGCATTGTGGAGGTCTGGCCTTACTTGGTAAGAGCACATGTCAGTGGTGCAGGTTGTGTATCCTGAAGCAGGGGGTTTGAGTACCAGGCCATGGGATTCACAGCTGTGCCATAAATATGTGCCTTTACTGGGTTCACCACCCAAACACCCAGCGTACGTACATACTGTTGAGTAAGACCTATCTGTAAGCTCAGCTGGGAAAAAGCTGGGAAAAAGAGAACCATAGCTGATTCATAGGCAATTCCATTTGCCAGCGAATCAACTATGACGTGCGTTCTAGCCAGTGGATTCTGGCCAGTTGTTTCTTTCTGGTCATGTGGGGTCAGTCAGGGTCTTATGGGGTGGGGCTTATCGCCTCCATTTCACCCAGTGAAATATGCTGGAGATTTAAGAACATTCGGAGAATGCGTCACCAGCTCCCCAGCGCAAGTGTGAAGAGTTTGCAGCGCAAATTTGGGATTTCCTTGTAACAGGCTGTGGGCTCTGATGTGGATAGATGAGACGGAGGATCATGTGACCGAGTGGACGGCGATTGGGGGAGCGGGTGGGGGGTGGGGGGCTTGTTCGGGAGGAAGGGGAGAGAGCGACGGGGACAGCTGCTCACTGTGAGCATTGAAGGTAACCACAGCTCTCGCTAATGCCGGCCCGCAGCCAGAGCAGAGCCTACTCCAGAAATTAAGGGGAGAGAGGCGGACTAAAAGCCAATCGAGGGCGTAACCAGGGGTCTGTCTGGCCTCTGTCCATTCGCCTGGATCATGGCGTTCCAAACTAGGCGAAACCGTTGCTCCTGCAGAGATTTAAATATGGAATCATGGAAGCATGATACTCCAGCTTAAATACATAATAGTCAGGAATAGTAAATTCCTTCCGTACTCTCAGTATACTTCTGGAGTGGTATGATCACTAATGTGTGACGCTCCGCTGCCATCAGCATGGTGAACGAGGAGCTCCAAAGCTGTAGCTTTGCTTTTGTCACTGTAAATATTGACCGTAACTGCATTGCAGTCCCAGCAAATTTGAAAGGATGGAACTGACGCATGACTGAAGTCACACGTGCGACTGTCGCAGTAGACTTTAAACACTGTAAACAAGAACCTTAACTTTTAATCAAGTGCTCTTCCGTTGAAATTTGCCCTTTTGTCTCGTTTGACACAAGCCACAGCAGGATCATGCGGTGCTTTAGCAGAAACGGTTTGACTCTTTTGAGGAACTGTTGATGTGAAGGGACCGTGATGGCTCTCCTTGCACTTCAATAATGTTTAAACTTCCAGTGATGACTCAAATAAACGATGAGGTCACGACCTGGTCATGACACAGAATGCTTTCGCTAAAAGTGCTTTTAGATGTCTGCATTTCGTAGGAGCAGCCTGTAGTCTAGTGGCTAAGGTACCTGACTTGGACCCCTGAGGTTGGTGGTTCCAGTCACAGCAATAGCACCATTGCTGTTGGGCCCTTCAGAAAGGCCCCTCAACCCCATGCTGCTCTCAGGGGGGATTGGCCCTTGGTTAGCCTAATCAACTGAAAGTAAATGTGGATAAAAGTGTCAAATAAATGACCGTAATGTAAAGGTTTGGTTCAAAAACAGTGTTAAATGAAAACACATTGTTAATTCACACTTAGATGCAGTAAAAGTGCATCAATCATAATAAATACTATAATAACAGCTCCTTTTTAAAAATTTCCTTTTTTTAAATAAAAATAAATTGAGTATTTGAGTGATGGTGAAAAAGCAAGAAATCACAGTATCTTTCAACTAATATTTCAAAAGTACAGCCTTAACCATGATCCCTTAGACTTGCCTGGCTACACATCTTATATCTTTTTATTTATTTAACCAGATTTGTTCCATTGAGATTAAAATCTCATACCTGTCTAAGAACATTTAGTTGTAGACAACATAAAAGCATCCAAAAAAAGAAGACTCACAGAAAGTGCAAAGCACAATCAAGGACAAAAAGCAAAATCTCCAGCTTAAAACATTTGCAATGTCTAACAGATCCTGTTTCAAACCCTTGCATTTAACTCACTGAAATTGACCAAGTCCTGAGCTTTAGCTCTTTAGCTCTTTCTGCGGGACATTCCAGCCAGAGGGTGCAGAGCACATAAAGCCCTTCTTGTGAAACTCAGTGTGTGCTTTACCAACAGCCACAGGCGTACACATAAATAGGAATGGAGTCTTCCCAAAAAGGCTACATCGATAAAAACATACCAGTGACCAAGCCTCCATATGGAGAGATCAGACCAATCAAGTCTGGAGTATGACATTCAATGGTGACCAAGTGCTCTACAATTAGTCATGAACCTCAAACCCCATTGATACTTAGCATCCAACATGAGAAAGAGTGAATTGATGTACCCATGTACAACAGATCACCATAATCAATCAAATAAATAGATTCATTGGTGGTTCTGATATAAGTTATGAGGTGACCAGTGGCTCCTTGCTGGTGTGGACACTTTCTTGACTTGCTAAACTGTCCTTTTATAGTAGTGATAGGGGAATGACATTTAATTGAGCCAAAAATGGGAGGAGCTACCATATAGTAACAGTGACCTGATAATTATGGACCAATTGCAACCAGCATCGGCTGTGGAGAGAAAAACGTTTTTGATTGGGTCCAACGAGTGAAGAATTGGCACCTGAACATAGCTCCACCCTAATGGTTCAGAAAAATCCATCTCCACCATCTCTATTTGGTAGAAGCACGTGGACACGGTGGCTAAGTCAGAATGCATGTGGCTACATGTTCATGTGACTAAACATTCCTTTGATACAGATTCCCACATCAGTCAGCCATTTCTTTTCAACCAATGATCTCACTTAACCACTCCCACCAATTACCTTTTAATCTGCCATCTGATTACCCAGCATGCCCCTGTAACTTCCCGCACAGCTCTAACAATAATGCTCTGCACTTTTCCATATATATTTCCCTGTAGCTCTCCTTGTGTAACTGTATTAGTCACTGCCGTGGCAACGTTGTCCTCGCATGAACAGGCTTGTTATAGGCGGCTCTCAGACTGTTCCGGAAGTATGATGGAAATGAGGGATCCGATGGTGGTGGAAGGTGTAGACGTCAGTAAAGTGACATTACAGGAATAACGCCGCAGAAGCATACGGTGGCGTGGGGGGGGGTGAGGGACATGGGTGGGGGTGGGTTTATGGGTTATGGAAGAACACAGACGGCAAAATCCATATGATTCGTGGTGATTAATGGCGGGAGTGTTATTGGAGATACTGAGCTCCTAAATCAGACTCAAGGGGTTAAAATTAGTCCGGGTGTTGGCATATAGAACTTGTTCCTTCCTGCTTATGGGGGCCGTGCCGTCGTGCAAATAAGCTAACCGTGGTGCTCAATTCTACTACTAACATATAGCTGTCTAAATTCAATACATGCGTATAACTTCTGCGTCCATGAGTGTCAATGTTTGTACATCACAGAATGGCCCTAATTTGCTTCTGTCATTTGCAGGATCCTGCTCACATGTATTGCCATCCTGTCTGCGTATTCCGTTCACCTTCTCTTGAAAAGTGCTGGAGTTGTAGGTAAGAGGCCTTTATGTTGAGTCCTTCCCACTGAAACTCCATTTTAAACCATTTTAAAGATTCCCCTGACTAGCAACAGGAGGGTTCATTTAACCATAAAGGGGAGGAGCTTACATATAGTATCAGTGATTCAGTAATTTGGATCAATGACTGCACCGGCTGTTGAGAATAAAACATTTAGATTGGTCCAAGCAGGCTCCACCCTAACAGTATTCATGAAATCTCATTTCAACCCTCACCACTCTGTTACAAAATATAATATCACAGCTAAAATGATTGATAATGATATGTCTGTATGTCTGTATATGCCCAGTGAAAACTATGGTGGTGTGGTGCTGTGCTTTACAAATTATGGGTATGAACTATTCAGAAAGGCAGATCAACCAATGCTTGGTGAATGAGGTGTGCTTCAAGAAGACCATGTCAATACATATCACTATATACTAGGGTAGAGATGATTCATCAAACTCATGATGTCATGATGTGTTTCACAGTAGAGGTCACAGTATATATACCACAATACAGTTCGCTATATAATCAAAATTTGTATAGCAAAGTGAATCAATTGGAGAGCGAGCAAAGAAACAGAAACGGTAAAAAAGGAAAAAGTCACAGTATGCGCGACAACTTATCTTCCAAGCCTTTTCCATGATCTCCTCTGCATGCCTCTCTACACATCCCGCAGAATGGTGTCAATGTTCTTGTTTGTTTATTTATTTTTACATCTATTCAACCAGGTTTGTCCTTTTTCCATCTTTATAGAGGGCTAATCGCTCAGTTTATATTTTTTAGTTTATTTTCAGTGCCTAGCACCACATAATAATGAATAGGTTAGTGTGTGTTTTATACATGTTTATGTTGGGTAACGGCTGGCTGGTTGACAGGTTAGCGTGTGTTTTATACATTTTTATGTTGGGTAATGGCTGGCTGATTGTATGTCTTTTCCCTCCAGGTATCCGAGCCTATGAGCAGCTGGGGAAACGGGCTTTCGGGCACACGGGGAAGATCTTGGCAGCAGTGATCATCACCTTGCACAACATTGGAGGTCAGCTACTGCCAGACTGTGGAAGGTTATGGGTTTGAATCCCAGAGACAGTTAGAAGTACTGCACACCTGGTTTTACATGACCGACTTTTTACAAGCTATTAGTCATTTAAAAAACAATAGTCATTCTGTGCGTAATGCAAGATCTGCAGCCACAGAGGTGCGCAAAGTCATTTTAATTTAAACAAGCACAACGACAATGGAAAAATACAGCCTCATGTGCTATCACAAATAACACTATACCACAGAATAATGCAATCACTTAACTAGTGACTAGTTCACCAATGCCCATAGCGCTCACTAGTGGTCAGACTAGTCAGTGCAACCCCTACCTACTACACATCAGTGAAACAGTGGAACACAGATAAGCTGTCAGAAAGGTTATAACCTGTCTATACCCATGTTTATGATTGTCTCCGTGTCTGTGTCTCCACAGCGATGTCCAGCTATCTCTTCATTGTGAAATATGAGTTGCCACTGGTCATCCAGGCCTTTTTGGGCCTGCATTCTGGCTCCGGGTGAGTATTGACCAATCAGGATTTGTCATGAACTGAATCTACCAATCAGAAGCATCTGTTTTCATATAGAATGTTGCTGTGATCAGTGCCAGATTCTGATCAGTTAAGTAGAACACAGACTTGGCACAGTATTTTACATTTCCAATTTTTTTCTGTTTTTCTGGATGGTGGGGAGGTTGTAGAGCTGTGTGTGTGTGTGTTTCTGTTAATGTTTTGGGTGGTATATGGCAGTGTGTATGTGTATTTGGGATAGTACATTGCAGTGTGTGTGTGTGTGTGTGTGTTTGCATTTTTATGGGATGGTATACAGTAGTGTGTGTGTCTAAATTGCTTATAAGGATGGTGTATAGCACCATGTGAATGATTCTGTCTCAGTCCTTCCTCAGAGAGTGGTTTCTGAATAGAAATAATCTGTGTGTGTGTGTGTGTGTGTGTGTGTGTGTGTGTGTGTGTGTGTGTGTGTGTGTGTGTGTGTGTGTGTGTGTGTGTGTGTGTGTGCGCGCTTCTAAGGATGGTTTACAGTATCATGTGTGTGACTCTGTCTCTGCCCTTCCTCAGGGAGTGGTTTCTGAATGGGAATAATCTGATCATCATCGTCAGCATCTCTGTCATCCTGCCTCTGGCCCTCATGAGACAGCTGGGTACGTCACTCAAAACTGTCCCCTCATGACACAGCTGGGTACGTCACTCAAACCGGTCCCCTCATGAGACAGCTGGGTACGTCACTCAAACCGGTCCCCTCATGACACAGCTGGGTACGTCACTCAAACCGGTCCCCTCATGAGACAGCTGGGTACGTCACTCAAACCAGTCCACTCATGACAAAGCTGGGTACGTCACTCAAGCCGGTCCCCTCATGAGACAGCTGGGTACATCACTCAAACCATCCCCTCATGACACAGCTGGGTACCACACTCAAACTAGTCCCCTCATGAGACAGCTGGGTACGTCACTCAAACCGGTCCCCTCATGAGACAGCTGGGTACGTCACTCAAACCGGTCCCCTCATGACACAGCTGGGTACGTCACTCAATCCGGTCCCCTCATGAGACAGCTGGGTACATCACTCAAACCTGTACCCTCATAAGACAGCTGGGTACCTCACCGAAAACCGGTCCCCTCATGAGACAGCTGGGTACGTCACTCAAACCAGTCCCCTCATGACACAGCTGGGTACGTCACCCAAACCAGTCCCCTCATGACACAGCTGGATACGTCACTCAAACCGGTCCCCTCATGAGACAGCTGGGTACATCACTCAAACCTGTACCCTCATGAGACAGCTGGGTACCTCACCGAAACCTGTCCTGTCATGAGACAGCTGGGTACGTAACTCAGACCAGTCCCCTCATGAGACAGCTGGGTACGTCACTCATTCCGGTCCCACCACGGTCCAACCCCCACAGACCCGACCAACCACTCCATCTCCACTGCGAATATTAACATCAATGACACACGGCTATCAAGACCGTAGCAAAATAATTCAGCTCAACAAACACACTCATTCTCTTCAAATTTTGGAGTTTCACTCATCCTACAAGACTGCGAAGGCATGACTTATTGGACGGAATTCAGTAAATACACACTTCTAAGTTAAATATAACCTAAATGGTGACCTACAGATGCCTCATGCTGTAAAACACGCTTGTTCTGAAAGCAAAACGTGAGCCCTGCGACCGGTTATTTGAGCCCCAGACGTGTCATTACTGGGGGCAAGCCTGATTGGTTGGTCTCATCGCTCTTGAGCGTCCACTCCTGGTCAGCCTGGGTGCGTGTGGATGCACAAACTGAGTATTTGCTGACCTTGCAATCCTCTGACGAGATGGGGAGTACGTTTTGGGTGCTGCGTCCGCAATGTGGGAGGAGGCGAGATTAGTGGTCACGTGAATCGGAGGCTCAGAGGAGTCACGTACCAGCAGCTTTCTCCTTCTCAGGTTGTCAGGAAAAGGTTACAAGCTGGAGAGGAACACGTTCGGTTGATGTCGGGCTGGGAAGAAAATGGGAAAATATCGATGAAAATGTAAAACATATATATGTATATCTATCCTAAATATCCCAAATTTGATTGGGAGACCTATCATTCAAACACTCCAGTTCTAACAAACTGTTATTGTGACAGACTGCTTTGGTTTTTGAGGGTTTTGTGAGGACATTCACCTGTAGTGATGTGGTTTTCTGGTTGTTTTTGCAGGTTATCTGGGCTACACCAGTGGTTTCTCCCTCACCTGCATGGTGTTCTTCCTCTCTTCGGTGAGTGATGGCATGGAGGAGGAGGAGAATGAGGAGGAACTGGTTCCTTATCACCTCTTTAACCAGCTTGGCCTCACTTCTCACTGCTCTCCTGTCACATGACTTTAATGATGGAGAGGGATTGGTTGCCAACCTCACAGAAAGGGAAATAAGGAAGCCTCGGCTGTTTTAATGTGAAGCAGAATATTTACAACCAGATATTTATAGCCACGATGCCCCGAGCCACCAAGTGAATGACCTTTCCTGGGGTTTCATGTTTCCCAGGGCATTATGGGAACATAGCACAAACCATAAAAATGTACCCGGTTTTGAATTGTGATTTACTACAGGTAGAATACCTATGTTTGCCATATGCTTTTGATAGATGATGCAGAGGATGTGTTGGGAGAAGACAATGTTGCTGAGTGAGCACTGTTATATCTGTTTATACATCTGACATTGGACCTCCATGTATGTCATCCCCCCATTCTTCTCTTTCTCCTGCCTCCTCTCCCATGCCTCCTGTTTCTGTTCTCTTTATAATTTTTGGCCTCACCCCTCCCCCCACTCTCTCTCACACTCACTCCACTGTACTTCCTTCCTGCTCTCTTTCTTATCTCAGGTTATATATAAGAAATTTAACATCCCCTGTCCATTGGAGACATTCGGCAATCACTCCGTCACCAGCATCGAGGAGGATCAGTGTGAGGGGAAATACTTCACCATTAACCAGCAGGTGAGGGGGAGGGGGTTTGGTTGTGGTTAGGAGGGTGGGGGGTGGAGCCTAATGGGAATTACTTCACCATCAACCAGCCGGTGAGGTGGGTGTGGCCATGGTTAGGAGGGTGGGGGGTGGAGTCTGATGGGAAATACTTCACCATTAACCAGCAGGTGAGGGGGAGGTGGGTGTGGGCGTGGTTAGGAGGGTGGGGGGTGGAGCCTGAGGGGAAATACTTCACCATTAACCAGCAGGTGAGGGGGAGGGGGATGTGGGCATGGTTAGGATGGTGGGGGCGGAGCCTGAGCGGAAATACTTCACCATTAACCAGCAGGTGAGGGGGAGGTCATTGTGGGCGTGGTTAGGAGGGTGGGGGGCGGAGTCTGAGGGGAAATACTTCACCATTAACCAGCAGGTGAGGGAGAGGTGGGTGTGGGCATGGTTAGGAGGGTGGGGGTGGAGCCTGAGCGGAAATACTTCACCATTACCCAGCAGGGGAGGGGGAGGGGGAATATGGGTGTGGTTAGGCGGGTGGGGGGCGGAGCCTGAGGGGAAATACTTCACCATTAACCAGCAGGTGAGGGAGAGGTGGGTGTGGGCATGGTTAGGAGGGTGGGGGGGCGGAGCCTGAGTGGAAATACTTCATCATTAACCAGCAGGTGAGGGGGAGGGGGATGTGGGCGTGGTTAGGAGGGTGGGGGGCGGAGCCTGAGGGGAAATACTTCACCATTAACCAGCAGGTGAGGGAGAGGTGGGTGTGGGCATGGTTAGGAGGGTGGGGGGTGGAGCCTGAGCGGAAATACTTCACCATTACCCAGCAGGGGAGGGGGAGGGGAATATGGGTGTGGTTAGGAGGGTGGGGGAGGGGCGGAGCCTGTGGACACATATCCCATAACACCCCTGTTCAGTCGTCCCCTCTGCAGGGCCACCACATAAGGCTTGGAGCTATTTACAGTACAAGAGCAGGCAGCGCAGAATGGCATGGTTATTTACAGTGATGTTAGGGGATATTTAATCCACTGAAGCCACAGCACACATGCCTGAACTGAGCCCATCAGAGGCCGCAATTCTGTCATGCTGCGCTCAGGCCATCCAACAAACACACAGCACCGTGCAGGGCCCACGGCCAACTCCGCATTTTTTTCCCTTTTATCGTAATTTTGGAACGGCCTGTCTCTCGTGCCTGTCTCATGGGTGCACCCTCTGTCAGTTTTGGGGGGAGCACAAACAAGCGCAGCCAATGACACGCCAGCTGCCCCATTTCAACACCCCCGCTGGTCCGATCAGCTGATCTCTCTGCGGTCCTGGTGTCAGGAGAGTACGCTCCATTCACCGCTGGCTTGGGCCAGCAGCAAGCGTCCAATTGGCCCAGAGGAGTCGGTCTTACGCAATCAGACAAGGGCAGCTGCGCACCTCCCTCACCTTGGTCAGTGCTATAGGAAATACTGGTGTCACCGTCCACCTTCCTGGGCTAAAAAGTAGGCATTGTAAATATTTAGGACTTGTCTGTGGTATACTTCATATACTGAGACACGGAGGTCTAGCAGGATGAACCACCCAAAGCTTAATCAAATTGACCCAACAAAACTGCAATTCATTTTCTTCTCAGCTGTGAGTAACAGATTTTGTCCTGTGATTTGGGTCTGCAATTGTCAGAAACCTTAATTAGCTCATTCAAATAACAGCCCTGATGCACCATGCTTTGTAGATACCTGACTCCAATCTGTGGATCGATTGAATTTGGCTGTATCAATCAAGTTTGTACGTAGCTTAGGGTTTACTTCGTCCCACAGCCCAGTTTAAGTGTGTTTGGATGTAGCGTACGGTTTACCCACACCTTTCTGTTGCTTCTCTGGCTTTCAGACTGCATACACCATCCCCATCTTGGCGTTTGCTTTCGTGTGCCACCCCGAAGTGCTGCCAATCTACACCGAGCTGCGCAAGTAAGACCTGTACCCACTGTTCTTTACATAACCTGATCAGACAGGGCCCTACGTAACTCTAATTGATGGAACTTACACGTGCACGAACACCGGTACGCCCTTACCGAATTCACTTTATTTGCTGAATCAGGTGAACTTTGTCCAGTCTTCCACACTTTTATCAGTTGAAGATTAACTGTGGGTTTGTAGTTTCAGATCCTTTAGGGATCCAATTTTCACTCTTTCATGTTCGTAGTTCACTTACTTATTTGCATTAATTAATAATTTTGCACTGCTAAAGAAGGGAACTAAAACAAAAACAGTGGCTCATTTGTGTGTTAATGTTAGGACTGGTGTGAGAGTGAATGTTGTTCAGAAATCACAACAATCCTGAACTGTCACATTGGTGACAGTAGACACTGGATGGCAAACTAAATGTCTCACGGTTTTCAATGAGGAAGGCCTATGGAATGTTCCATCTACTGCAGTGGTAGACAGTACCGCCATCAAGAACTGTTCACGAATAGCTAACAAATAGCTGCCAACAAATAGCGGTACGATAGGTTGTCCATGTGGATGCAGCATGAGATTAATCCACTCAGGTGTTTCCTTTGAGAGAATAATCATGGCTTCCCATCTGTTACTCCATCACAGCCCAACGAAGAAGCGAATGCAGGCCATCGCCAACACCTCCATCTTAGGGATGTTTGTGATGTACCTGCTGACCGCCATCTTTGGCTACCTCACCTTCTACAGTAAGACTTCGTGGACCAAACAGTGCCAGGGCACCAGGGCTAATTAGTAACAAATGCTCACATGTTACGTAGCTGACACACCTCCCTATCTCTTGTTTGTCTACCCCGGTCATTTGGCTAGAAATTTGCTGCCGCAACATTACAGTGGGCTGCGGTGTGTACAAACGCGTCATATTCAGTCAATACACATCAGACCGGACTACACACAGTCTGCCAAAACAGTTCATTGACCCTGATGTAGCCTTACATAACCCTCAAGCCACACATGAAAGACAAAGTCTGCAGTTACATTTAGTTTCATGACTTGTGTAGTCCTTCTGTTGTGTGAATGAAGTGACCGTCTCCTTTCCTGAGGTGTAATGCTGTTCTCCGTCTGTTTCTAGGCAACGTGGAGGCAGAGTTGTTGCATACGTATAGTAAGGTCGACCCCCTGGACAAGCTGGTCCTGTGTGTGCGTGTGGCCGTGCTGGTGGCTGTCACCCTCACTGTCCCTGTGGTCCTCTTCCCGGTGAGAACTACAATTCCCATGCTGCTGCTTCCCCCTAATCCATTACATAATGGGTGATCATGTCGGTGCTGCTCTTACTAGTTGTAGTACATCACCAATATATGTTACACATGTTGAAAAACAGTGACACTTGGATTTAGTGCACATTGACTTTTCATAGTGGAGAGAAAAGGTTGAGTACAGGCCTTTTTTAAAACTATTTTATGTGTGTGTGTGTGTGTGTGTGTGTGTAGATACGGAGAGCCCTGCTTCAGCTCCTGTTCCCTGAGAAACCCTTCCACTGGGCACGGCACATCGGCATCGCCGTCACGCTCCTCTTCCTCGTCAACCTCCTCGTCATCTTCGTGCCCAACATCCGAGACATCTTTGGCATCATCGGTAAGCCAAACATCTACATTCATGAGGACTTCATTCAAAAAAACCTCAACATACTTTGCACTGTGTCTTACAACAAACCCAACCTGTTCTTTCCTTCTGTCTGTCTGTCCATCACCAGGGGCCACATCCGCCCCCAGTCTGATCTTCATCCTTCCCGGATTGTTCTACCTGCGCATTGTCCCGACCGACCAGGAACCCATGAACTCCAGGCCGAAAATTATGGTATGGCTCAACCTTGTTAATCTAGTTGCAAAGACCCAGTGTGACTGTAGAGCTTTCTTCCGCTAGGAACACAACTGACCCCACTGACTTAATCAACTGATCTGAGTCTACACATGGTTGATCAGTCATATCAGGAGTGTTCCTGGTCAGCTGGAATGAAGACCTAGAGCTACACCAGCTATCTACGGATTAGATTGGCCCTATAAAATGTTCTATAGATGTGTGTATGTTGATGATTTACCATTTGTTTGCCCTGCCCTGCCCTGCCCTGCCCTAACCCCACCCTCTCTCTCTCTCTCTCTCTCTCACAGGCGGCGTGTTTCATGTCTCTGGGTTTTGTTTTCATGGTGATGAGCATGTCCTTCATTGTGATGGACTGGGTGTACGGGGAGAGCAGGAGCATGGGCGGGCACTAGGACCCCAAACGGGGAACCCCCTGCTCCAAATCCCCACCCAACCCCCACGACCCCTATGATATGCCGAACGGTACCCCCTAGAAAGGCTGGATCCGCACTCACTCCCCCCCTCCCCACCCAACCCCCAACCCCCAACCCACCCCCACATTGTACCTGCGATGGCGTGCTCTCCCACGGAGGCCATAGTGGAGTTCTGAAGGCAATGTCGTCGTCCCCTCACCCACCCCCACCCCCAAAAAAGAGACTTGAAGTCGTTATCTGTTTGCTTGCCTGAGCGTGTGTCAGATGGGCGTGGCTCAGATGGGCGTGGCTCCCACGCCTGGTGCAGTGGGCGGAGCCATGGTCCAGTCCCGCTCCCTCTGGGCTGCTGTTTCTCACGATCCCATGGGCCTCGGTTCCAACAGCACATATTAATGCCAAATACGATAAAACATACATTTTCCTTTCGCTTAGGTGACTGAAGAACACTGTCTCACCTAGCCCCCCTCCTCGTCCCTCGCCTCCCAGCGTGTTCCAACATTGGTAGATGAGGTCACACTAACCAGCTGCACAAGGCCCTTTCAAATCTTTAACTCTAAAATCTATAGGTGAAGACAATGAAGAACCTGAGCCAGTTTACTCACCCATATATATTACATCCCGCTCTTTTTACATAGGGGGTTTGAAAAGGAATGATCCAACACAGTACAGAAAAGGGAAAAAAAACGACAAATATATTTTTCAAATGTTATTTATATTTTATCCTGCAGCTTTTAAAATGATCTTGAAAATATTGAAATGTTAATTGCCAATGTATTTATTGTGTTGCTGCCTGCCATCTCCCTGCAACTAAAATGAAACAGGATGTGGGTTTTAAGAGGTGGTCACATCTCTTGGATGAATACCAAAGTAGATGCCAAAAACGTCCAGTGCTGTTTGCATTTTGCTCTTTACAGCTTCACTTGGATGGGTGTAAAGTTGTACTGTTACTCTAGACAATATGAGTATGAATGAACATTAAAAATGTTTTTTCTGCAGTGGGTTTTTGTTTTTCTGTTTGACCTGCATTGTTTAAGGGCTGTGGCAGTTTCTCTCTCATCCTGCATTCTGTGACCAGAGCTTTCCCAGCATGGCCTGGTGCACCAGAAAGCCATTTTCAGCACACATGCCACAGAGAGAGAGTGTCCCTTGTGGTAGGAGTACTGAACTCCACTTCTCATTAATCAACTTTGGTTACTCCCCTTCATCCACCATCAGCAAGGAGGACTAGAGGCAGTTCAATTTCCCTGTCTGTCTCTCTGTCTGTGATCGGGATAAATGGAGACATTGTGAAACTGGCTGTTTGGCTGACTTGAGGTTGATAAGCAGCTGTAACCATGGTGGCCTTAGGGTGTGTTTCTGTCTGTAGTGATAAGAGCGACAGGGTTTCGGGTCTTGTCTCAAGTTATTCTGAGACAGGAACCTGAGAATGGAGGTTGACGTCAGTTTCGCTCACAGTGAGCAAAATGAGAAAAACGAGGAAAATAAACGAGAGGCGTTACACAACCGAGTGCTGAATTAAATCATGCCAGGGCTGTGGAACAAGAGAATACTGTTGTTCTTATCATATGGTTTGTTTTTTTCATTTATCAAACATATTTTTATGTGATGGTCAAATGCTGTTTTAAATAAAGGTCAACAATCACAGTTTCTGTCATCTGTTTCTTCTATATTTTCTAAAAATACATTGCTGTAACATCTTCAGAGAAGTAAAGCAGGTTCACAAGTCTTGACATTTGTTTTTTCGACCGCCACTTTGTCACCCTCTACAGTCCATCAGTGGAACTGCGGCCTTTACTGCACCCAATGACTCCACAAATGGCCTAGCTAGCACATGCTAACAACAACCAAATCAAATCATATATTTTTTTGCAGATCATTTGCCATAATATCCTTTAGAACAGACCCAAGGCCTTAATCTCCACAAAAGCAAGCCTGAGGTGACTGAAGGAAATAAAAACTGCCATTTTATTTACCTGACACTTTCACTATTAGAAGCAGACAGGAAGAAACCTGGGGAGGAAGCAGACCCCAGGGAGAGACATCCTCCTCTGACTGTTGAAGGATGTGAATTTATAATGGCCAACATGGTCAGTCAGTCTAATCTCAAAGAGCCCAATTTAAAGCAGGAGAGGGGGTGCAGAAGATACTTTAGGACTCCCAAACAAGCTCTCCATTATCACTGATGTAAATATGCTAACTTTAGCAATGTTAGTACTTGCTAGCATGTCGAATAGCAATGTAGGGCTGTAGCTAATTGCTGAATCAATTTGGCTAAGATAGGCTTATATGTCGATGTGAGTATGGGTCTTGCTCATTTGTAAGTGCAGTCCATTTTGTCAGTGGCAGATGTAGCAAGGAAACAAACTACTCCTTTTCTATATAAGGGCAATAAAACGTGGGGAGAAGTAAATGCTATATATTAAAATATACACGGTTACACAGTCTGCTTCTTTCTTTTTTTTACATGCTTGCTTCCTTGTGGAACTTGGCAGCCATTGCCACATTGGTTTTGGCAGTTGTGCCAGTATTGGTTTTGGCGTTTATTACACTTTATGTTCTTCATAGCCCTGTATGATGAAGGACTGGAGCTCGCACATTCTGCCCTGCTCTTCTCTGTCATTATGCTTATAACGCTGGACCAACCCCTTTTTGACGAGAACACACACCCTAGATTCAGAGAGCCTGTGTTGACTCAACTTGCTGCTTACTGCCATTGTGACACTGATTAAGCTTGCTCAGCAAAGCTTGGTTTTGTGAAACTGGATCATTTCAAGTAAAATTAGCTGAGGTTGCCTCATAGTACACCCCCTATTTGTTTCTATATAAAAATGAAGGACTGAAATACACAAAACTGGTATATTGTGACATTATTCTTAAAAATTTCAAAGCTTTATTCCCACATTCCCGATGCATTTGAATCTGTGAAGTTCCACCGTGACTACATTCGCTCACCTCGCTCCCCTACCTCTTCCTCCCCCCTCACCAGAGAGACTTCATAGCGGCAGAGAGGAAAAAAGCAGAAGACTGCACTCAGTGTTCTGCCTGTGGTGTTCCACTTCCTTTATCTACATGAGCTCACTCATCTTATGAGCAGAGGAGCACGGAAGTGTCTCTAACAGTCAGCCCGTGTGTGCTCTCGCTGCCCCTGGTTAACCAGCGACCCGGGTGGGTGGTGAATCTGCGATCAGATCTGTTATAGAGACGGTCGAAGAACGCCAGCCAGGACAATGAGCCCTGGTTCAAAGGCCAAAGGTCAGGAGAACAACTTCAGCGCGCTCCTCAGCGCCAAGGAGAAGGAGCGGCTGGTGGAGGTGCTGGGCCGACGATGTGTGGTAAGTTTTGGAGGGGTGGGGCTCAGGTACGGCCGACTAACTGTCAAATCCGTCTGCGAGTATGTATCTGTTTCTTGAGCATACATATGCATGCTTGTATTAGTGTGTTTGCTTATACCTGTGTGTGTGTTTGTGTATCTTGCGTGAAATGATCTGTGTGTTTGAGTGTTTGTATGTGTCCGTGACTGAAATGGAAGGGTTAGTTATAATTGTGATAGCTGAAGGATCAACGAGGTTAATAGGAACCTGTAACAGTAACAATTTCACACCTTTTGCTACCTTGCCACAATAGCAGAGGCCGCGTTGCAGAGGGAAACCCGCAGTCCTTCACAAGCCGCCGCTTTGACACTTTTCTTCCGAGACAGTTTAGCAGCTGTCAAAAGTGCCACAGCAATTAATCTGGCTTTATCACTGCCGGTGTAAAACTCCACTTAGTGGCAGACAGCAAACTGTGCTAACACTAGAGTGCTGTGTCAATCACAAAGCGCAAAAAAACATTTTCCATTTCCTTAGCGACGAGTACTTCCCATTTATGCACACGCTTAGCAACTGCACCATAGAGAAGGACGCAATGGAACTGTCATTAAATGTAGAGTCTTAAAATTCATTGTATCGTAAATTATCTCAGTGTTCAGCAGAATTCATCCCGCTAAGCGGGCTTTGCATGCAAAACGATCTCAGACATAAAATGACTGCCAGACTGAAGGAGGACATTAAGTAGACATTCTGCTTGAAATAGATTATACTTAAAGTAGAAAGGGAAGAAAATGATTGATTAAATGGTTTACGGTTGTGTGCTTTTGATGTGGCTGTTGCAACTAGTCTAAAAGTTGGAAACAGACATTGGGAGTTTAAGGCTTTCTTTGTCTCTGTCAGAATATTAACTCATCCACATGTTGGAAGAAGTTGAAGAGGATTCATTTTATAGTTGCTAAAGGGTCCAGGTTTTGTGCTCATTACAACAGAGTTTGTGCATTAGCCTTGGATAGAGACAGTTTCTCTATGGCGGCCCTGCGTACCAGCGTGAAGCCCACGACACACAGTTTTTGATTCAACATCTAAGACTGGCCACAGAGCTGTTTATTGAATTCTGTGGTCATTTTTGAGGTTGCCGTTTTAGGGGGTGTTTAGCAGCTATTCAGTTAAGTGTTTGTTCGTTCTGGTAAGCTTCGAATTGTGAGCACTGTTAATCTTCGCCATCACATGACATTACAGTATATTAAAGGCATTTGTTAGACACTCTTATCCAGAGCGACTTATAAGGCAAAGAGCATATGAATGGTACAAAAAGTGCAAAGATTTTTGCCCTAAAGAGAGGTAAAGTCCCAAGTGCCAAAGGTGACAGAATAGGTTAGGACTCCCCTATAGACTATCTAGAAAAGGAGAATAATAACAACAACATGAAAACATGACATAATATTTGCCAATGCTGTTTGTCATGTTTTGCATGCATAGACATCATTTTTTAATATCTTTTCCCTTTCCTTGTGTACGATGCATGTGCAATTTTGGCACGATTTTGAGTATTCGGCTGCTTCGGAAATCTGTTGCTTGGGAAACTCGCATATCAAAGTTCTGCGTCATCAGGCCTTGTTAATAGCTGATTCATATTGATAATTGGCTGTGAAGCTGCCGTTGTAATTGTGATTCAGTTACTTCAAAATAAAAGTCCTTTTTAACGTGGATTTTTTTCAAGAGCACGTCGACCACAAATAACATCAACGTTTAAACGAGGATGATGACCTTGGGACCAATGGTTGTACAGAGATCATTTTCCCGGGCACATTAACACTGACATGATGTTTTGAGTGAATTTGTTCATGCACTTAGCCTGGCAAATCGCTAGCCTAGGTAGATGATATAGAGATTTCATTAAAACTTACCGCCCTGCTCCCATATACTTGGCCAAATGTTGCCAACCTGGTTGCCAATCTAAAGGAAAATGACACGTCCCTAGATGAAAACATTGAAGAAAGACCAAACTGAAATGTAGTCAGTTCCTTAATCTTTCACCTAATTTCCAATATACTTGATTGCCCCGCACTACTAATCGCAGTCTGATTAAAAAGGCTTTAAATAGGCTTCCTTAGTCGTCTGTATCAAAATTAATTTGTTATCATCACGGTCATTTCCTGGCTCTACATATGTCAGTGTGCAAATGTCGTTAAATGCGCTGTTGCATTAGCCCTCTCTGTTTGATCCTCTGCATGTTTACGTGCTATCAGATCTAAAATAAAAGCAAACCTGAGAGAACAAGTATCAAAACATTTTCATACTTGTTTTTTTACTTTTTATTTAACCTTTATGCACACGAAGGTGTGTTCCTTTGAGATTGCTATCTCTAACTCTGGTTAACCAGAGCGGCCCAAACTGTTTTAGATAAGACAACATAAACATATACCAAAAAAGACAAAATAAAATAAAAAAGTTCATTTTTACATTTCATGCTTCGTTTATTTATTACTGTAAGAAATTACAAACTCCACTGTGTGTGAAAGTAACCATTCCCTTCGATCTCACCCTGTGGTTGGTGGCGTTACCCCTGTCACTTTGGTGAGCTAGTGTCACGCCGGCACAGTTGTGAATCTTCCCTCACGTTCCCACATCCTGGAAAGCGCAGCTGAACTTACCTCCGCTTCAGTGAACCACTGGTCTTAACATGACCTGTGGTTATGGTGTATTAGTATATGTTGTTTCATCGCAAAGGTTATGAGTTACTCTTTGCAAAGGTGGTAAAAAAAAAACTGCCAACCAAAACCAAAGGCCCCTATCTTATATCTTTGCCGAGGCTTCAGTGCACTTTGAGAGAAATCTTCTTTTCGCTGGTCCGAAACGACCCAGCTGCACTTGTGCCCTCAACATTCTGACTATGACGAGCGAAAACGGGTCTGGACACACCTCGAAATGCGCCTGCATTACCCCAGTAAACAATTTTTACGTTGTTTACTGGGAACGTTATCGGAATGTTCCAGAACGTCATCAGAATGATAGGGCAAATGTTTCCAGGACGTAAATTGACGGAACCTGTTCAGAACAACGTAGCATGCTTAGAATGTTTGAGAAACATTCACATTATAACATTATGTCAAACCCTAGTAAAAATCTGATGTAATTTTTTTCCCAGTGTTATGGGAACATTTTCTGTTTTAATTATATACCTTATGAATTATTGGTTGGTATTTGGTTAAAACTAAAAGCATTTAATGTCAGCATATACTCCTTTTCAGTGCTTGCTCCTAGATGGGCTTTTCAAAAGCACAAATAAAATTCAAGAATCATATAATACAAATACAATATAATAATTAAAATTTAGTAAAATATCATTAAAAAGGAAATACTAGCCAGGTAATACAGCATCACATGTCTATCAAATGACTGAGTACTTTAAAATTAACCACAACATTGAGGTTAGTTTTAAACTGCACAAGTAAGGAAATTCCAAATGCTGACTCTTTTAATAGAGAAGGCTTTCTAGGCCAAAAAAGGTCTGAATATAGAACTTCACTACTGCCTACAATTTCACCCCTAGTGGTGAGACCAGAATACTGCAAGTATGTCACCAAGGCCCCAAGGGCTGTATTTTAGTGGTCATAGGGCATGACCTACACATGAAGACCATGTGCTAAGATGTGCTAACGACCGCCACGTGTGGTAACGTGGGTTACCACTTACACTTCATTGTTTAATTAGATATAGGGATGTCATGGATATAGAATGCAATAAGTGAAGTATCACCTCACATTCCCTATAAAAGCCACCTGCAATTGCGTCCAGGGTGGATAGAAAGTTTCACTGAAGTGTCTCTGCCTCAGTGTGACAAAACAGAATATAATGACATCTTTTTGCAGGATGTCAAATATTATAGTCCAGTATAATTTTTATACTAAATTTCCTGGTCCTGTATCCTGTTTGCAACTATTAAAAAGTATCAATGAAGCCTGTTGTTTTTTTTTTTTTAGCACATTATGGACACACGTTTGCTAGGCTGTAACAGACATATGTAATATCCATAGGATTTATTATTGTTTACACAATCACAAAATGACTTAATATATTTGTCAATAATTGTCCATAATCTACTGAATGTCATAGAAAACAATGCAAGTGCAGAAGTTCTGAAGTCTGTTCTGAAATCGGGCTGTTCTGCTTAAATTTGGCCTTGTCTGTTGAAGAAGGGATAGAGAAGCCAATGAACATCGGTAAACACAAACAAAACCGAACGATATTTTTTGACTTCCTGTGTTTTTGATGACACTAGGTTTAAACTGCTAATCCCAAAAATCATGAAAACAAAAATGTGAGGCAAAGCAAGACCTACATGACAGGATTTACACAATGAGATTGCATAAGCTCGCTACAACTTGCCCCTGCCTTAAAAACGGTTAAAAATAGAACAGAAACAGAATGTCACAATAAGGGGAATCAGTCCACAGAAAACCAAAAAATGGTCAACTTCATGAGATTCCACTAACCGCTGGTCTGATTTTTGGCTGAGTTTAACTAAACTCCATAGTGACACAGCAGGTGTTGCCTATTTAATAATAATAATAATAAGGCAACACTAATATGAGCAATTTTCAATTAATAAATTATTCACATTCTTTAAATTGCTTTATCTTGACATCAATAGACATTTTTTCGTCTTGCATTGAATATAAATCTGATAGCACAGCAGGGTTATGTCCCAGCTTTTACATGGTTCAGGTTTGTGGCAGTTTGTATGTAATAGTGTGTTTGTGTGGATGTCACACATCACTTACGTACCTGCAGTTTCTTCATACCACCTTTACAAGGATAGTAAAACAATCCAAAACATGACCTTAGACCCGGTTTGCATTGGTCGTAGCACAATACCCTTTCCGACAATACCACAACTCATCTTGAGACCAACTCGCCGAAAGATGGGCGCAAGTTCATTCACTATTTAAAGAACGAACCCCAACCACAAACACATTTACATCAATCTTACCAGAGGCTCGATTAAGCGGGGATTTTTTACACACCAGTTTCTAGGTTTATAAAGAGTAGAATTTACGGTTCCCTCAATGATTGCAAGTTGTCCAGTTATTGATACGACAAAGTATTCAAAAAACAATAGTTTGACGTTCTTACCATGACTTGCGGGGACTTGGCCTGATGTCAGCCTGTCCGAAGAATGTTGTTGTAGAATTCAACTCAAGAAGGTCCTTTCTGAACATTCATGCTCTTCTTCATGAGCTGTGGTTTCCACCTGGCCTCACTAACATGGATCCAGTTTCTCCTCGGCGAGTCTCTGATGGAGGAGCCTGGAGAGCTGCGCCTCGGCTGAAGCGAGACAGTTTCGCCGATCCCTGATGTTGTTCTTGTGTTCTCTGTCTGTGAAACTGTACACCTTGCTCTTGGAGAGATTTCGGCTGGATGGCCAATCTCGGGAAGATTCCATACAGTCACGAACGTTTTATTTTCGGACCTAATGACATTATGAAATCGCTTTTTAACCCTGTCCAGATTAAAAACGATAGGTATATTTGTTTCTCCTGAGATCCTCAGGAATTTCTTTTGACTGTGGCACATTGTGTCTCTATAACCAACATACTAAAAAAAGTTACATTTATACTGGACAGGGATGACCTGACCACAGTATTCAAACACCTGACTTTAAATATCAGTTTATAATTGGGTTGAGTTAACTAAGGGGTCTACAGCTTTCTCATACTTTAAGGCTGTATGCTTGTTTACCTTCATTCTGCATTTATATTATTATGCCTCTGCAGTATCAGCTAGTACAGCTTTCCGACTTCCGAACATAGGTACAGGAAGTGTAACTGGGGCCACTTCCTGCGGTGCTAGTTTGATCCGGAGCGTGTGATTGGGTTCAGCCGCAGACGCGCTCACAGCGAGGCTGATTTTGTGTGTGAGTGCACGGCTTCCACACACAGCGGCTTCTGGCTGTCACCCCACCATGAGGCCCACGAGGTGGGCCCAAAAATCGTTGCAGCCTGAACACCCCCTCTGCATGTATGAGTGTGTGTGTGTGCGTGCATGCGTCTGAAACAGTAGTGACTCAGTCTGTGTCAGTGACTCTGGAACAGGAAGATGTTTCTGTTCCCTCACACTCAGGGAGCTGAGTTCCTCTCTCTTCACCTGAAGAAAACAAAGATCAGCTTGATGACTGCCGCCATATGAAACAAAACTTAATTAAAATGTCAATGGATTTAAAAATGAATCTTTCTCATTATAAGACATACCAAACCTACAAGTGATAGAAACATGCAGGTAATGACGGAAGTTCACGGGTAAGAATGGAAGCATACATGTGACACTAGAAAGTCACAGGTGGCAGTAGAAACACACAGTTGGCAGTAGAAAGTCACAGGTAACAGTAGATGCACACAGTTGGTAGTAGAAAGTCACAGGTAACAGTAGAAGCACACAGTTGGTAGTAGAAAGTCACAGGTAACAGTATAAACACAAAGTTGACAGTAGAAAGTCAGAGGTGACAGTAGAAACACAAAGTTGGCAGGAGAAAGTCACAGGTGACAGTATAAACACTCAGGTAACTCACCTGTGGAAGCAGGCAGATGACAGGTGTGCTCTTCCTGCAGGCCATGGCCTCCGCAGTGGTGCAGCTGTACATGGCTCTACCCCACAGCCCCACCGTCTGGAGCCTACAGCACGCGGGCGTGGTGTGCTTCGTCAAGGACAACCCTCGCCGCTCCTACTTCATCCGTCTCTTCGACATCAAGGTAACCCCAACACTGCCTCAAAACCTCCTCATGTCCTGCAGGGCACCCCTCAACACCCCATAATATCCCCCTGGCTGCTAAGAGTCTTGAGGAAGACCACATTATATAACATAACCCCGTGCTCTACAAACATCGCCTGGTTTCCCAAAGTCTTCCCAGCGCTAAGGTGTTCTCTGAACCATTGAATGTCATGGGCATTTGAAGGTTTTTTTTCTGGAATGTTCCTTTTTTGAGTTTTAGAAAACCAGGCCCACACCCTCCACGAGGCTCAAGCAATTTTTAGGAGCGGATATGAGACCTGAGTCTGGGTGTCCCAGTCAAAGTCAATGCTGTTACTGGCTGTGGGTGATAGATTGCATTTGCAAAGCAACAGTTGGCCTAGTCTCACTTGATGTGCGTGGGTGTTTGTGTGTGTGTGTGTGTGTGTGTGTGTGTGTTTTCAGGATGGGAAGCTGGTGTGGGAACAGGAGCTGTGTGTGTGTGTGCCATTTTTCCACACCTTGTGTGTGTGTACAGTGTGCGTATGTGTGTGACGATTCAGTTTTGTTTTCAAATAAGTTGTCTAAATCCAGTTGTTTTATGAATAAATACCTTCATTTGAAGTCCAGAATTTGGATTAACATGAGAAAAAGATTAGTCAGAAAGACATTACATGTTTTAAAGATAGTCCAAAGAACCAAACTCTGTTGCCCAGAGGTGTGAATTCCACCAAAATGAGCTCATGAAGCCTTTTCAGCTCTTGGCCAAAAGAACGCGAATGGCCTCTTGGTGGCTCACACTATGTGCTTAATTCTCCTCTTCCACAGGACTGCCAGGTGGGTCTGAACTTCACCTGTGAACAGGAAGCAGATGCATTCAGAGAAACAGTCCACGAGAAGGTCCAGCAAAGGGCAAATCGCCAAGGTACAGCACAGCCCCACCTATAGGCCCACCCACAAACCCACCCATAGCACCGCCCACATCCCCACGCACAAACCCACCCATAGCACCACCCACATCCCCACCCACAGCTCAACCCATAGCCCCACCCACAAACCCCCCATAGCACCACCCACATCCCCACCCAGCCCCACCACAAACCCACCCATAGCACCACCCACAACCCAACCCATAGCCACACCCACAAACCCACCCATAGCACATCCGATAAACCGCAAGCCTGGCTAACAGAGATGCCTCTTTTTCTCACTCGCTCTCTCTCCATCTCTCTCTCCCTCCTCCTCCTCCTCCTCCTCAGACAAAAGACAGCCCCCTGCACCTCACAGCAGTGACGGTACTGTACATACCTCCTCCTCTGTTGTGTTTTTTTGTGTCTTCTTCTCTGTTATCTATCTCACATGACAACAGGAAATGAACTCTCACTCAGTCATTTCATTCTATCAGCATGTTCCTCATGAAACCACTTCATGAAAACAGAATGACATAGCATGTGAACTGTGATAAACAGGAGATATTTCTGAACACGGCATTATTATGCGAGACACTGTCTCTCCTGCAAGTCAACATGAGGTGCATTGAATAAAACAATTGAAAACATGGTTGACTGAAATCACTAAAAATTGAGCTGTTGACTGTAACACAGGCAATGGGAATGTTCCAGAAGCTTTGCTGTCTCTGTCTTTGTTGTCACTTTGGTCTTATGACAGCCACCCCCACCCCCCACTGTCGTTATCTCTCCACAGATAGACGAGGACCGCCCCCTCCACCTCCACCGAATGGTGAGATCACCAGTCACACAAAGACACATATCTCTCAAACCGATTAACCTTACAGACACATGCCACAGTTAGATTAATCTCACTGGCACTGATTTCACTCAACCTCACTGACCAATAAATCTTAAACGGACAGATAGGCAAACCTCACAGATAGACGAATCCGAAGTTTACGACAAAACGGGGACACGGGTGCTGTAGGATTGTGCATTGCAGTAGTAGGGAACCCAAATGTTGACCCTTGAGCTGCACCTGAAATAATTCTAACAATTTCTCCATGCTGCCATCTTTGTAGCCATGCAGTGACTTCAGATACAAGAAGTAAGAACTGCCCTCATTAAACATTTAAAACTTCTGGCACTGAAAAACACCAATAATTAAATCAATCATACATTATAGATACCACAGGTCTCTTTTCTTTTAATGCTACATTATAGCCTTTCTGTCTGTGTCTGAGCAAGGACAAGATGTAGCATGTAAACATTATATTCCCTTACGTCATTGAATCACTTCCAAAACAGTAGTGTCTGTTGTGTTTTTCCTCTGAAAGGGGAAGTGAGCTCAAGAGCAGCATCACGATTTGCCCAGCAGATTCAACACAACATTTTTTTACAAGATTAATTATTTATTGTATTAGAAAATGTTAAATGGGCTGCATGCATGTGTAAATTAAGCTGTCATTGGCCTGTGGGTTTTAGAACATTCTAGTACACTGGCGTAAAGGACATTCTCCTCCCTCTGCATGACGGTAAATCAGTAAATATTTTGCATACTCACTGTGACCCATCAGGACCAGCAGTGCATGCTGGGGGCATGGCGACCGTTGAGATCCTGAACCCAGACATCCAGCCGTCACGCTACCGGTCAGCGGCCGTCCCAACACCGGCACCCGCCTGCATCACTTTCAACAAAAAAGACAAGAAGAAGAAGGCCGTCCCAAACTGACCAAGGCTGACATTGGCGCCCCCAGTGGCTTCAAGTGAGTAGTGCAGTCTCACCATGGTGAGAAAGTGGTAATGCAGACATTCTAACTTAGATAGGAACAGGGGTATTGCAGAAAATCAGAATTAGAATATATGTAAGGGCTTTAAAATTATCTGATGGTCACAATTTGTCAGAATTATTGTTGTGATTGGCTGAAATATCTGAAGACATTTGAGATACTGCTGTGATTGGTTGATCTTTACAGTATGTTTGAAGTGTTGTTGTGAATGAGATGTTGACAAGTTTGGTTGACGTTTACAATAGGTTTGAGTATTGTATGATTCATGGATGTTTACTGTGTTTGAAGTATTTTGTGTTTGGCTGATGTTACAGTATTTTTGTATTTGATTGATGTTTACAAGTGTTTTTCAGACATTTTTGTTGATGTTAACAATCTCCGTTCTCTCCCAGGCATGTCACTCATGTCGGGTGGGACCCAAACACAGGATTTGATGTAAGATTATTATTCCCTTTTATTACAAATATGAGGTCACCAGTGTAGCATAATGGTTGGGTAGCTTAGCTTGTAACTGCAAAGTTGCAGGTTTAATTCTCATATAAAGGCACTTGAGCAAGAAACTTAATCTGAACTGCTTCATTAAAATATTAAACTGTCTCAGTGGATTGTATATTAAATTGTAATTTTAATATACAATGCAGAGTGAGTTGCCCTGGATAAAGGCATCTGCTAACTGCCTAGATGGAAGACGTCCTGCCACAAAGACAACAGAATGACACCATTTATTCCCTGTAAAATGGGCCTGTTACACATGAGAGGAATGACATGTCAGAGGCAACATCTATGTTAGTGTTTTACTGGCTCCCCTCACCTGTTTGTGGAGTTTGCAGTGCAGCCCAGCAGGGGGCGCTCCATTAAGCAGGTTACATTTGCATTGCTGGACACTTACGAAGGACAATATAAATGCAGCGCTGTAACGAAAGGTTCTGCTGCTGCTCTCTGCCTCCAGACCAATAACCTGGACCCTGACCTGAAGAAGCTCTTCTCCTGCGCCGGCATTAGCGATGCCGAGCTCACCGACGCCGAGACCTCCAAACTCATCTACGATTTCATCGAGAACTCCGGCGGGCTGGAGGCCGTCAAAAAGGAGATGAGCAGACAAGGTACGACAGCGCGTCATCCTGCCAGTTCACTTACCGAGTTAATTAGTGAATCTGCGATTTCATGGTGGTTTTAGTGCTGACTAAGGGAAGGTGATATAACTAAAAATGACGACGCATCACCCTCTATCCTAGGTTCTGCACCCCCACCCCCTCCACCGGGTCGCTGTGGTGCCCCCCCTCCCCCAGGACAGCCCCCCCGTGGCTCTCCCAGTCGTAGCCTTCCACCTCCTCCCCCTGGTGGCAGAGGCGGGCCCCCTCCTCCGCCCCCTCCATCTGGCTCCAGTGGGGGACCGCCTCCACCGCCCCCTCCGCCACCACCTCCTCCCCCACCCGCCCCATCGGCCGGTGCCCCTGGCCCCCCCTCTCCCTGGGGGCGGTTCCCCTGCTCCGCCTCCCTCTGGCTCAGGTGGGGGGGGAAGAGGGGCCCTGCTGGACCAGATTCGTATGGGAAAGAAGCTGAAAAATGTGAGTATTGATCACGACTGTGTTTCTCAATACCCATTCCGCCATTTTCCTCATTAACTACAATCCAGTGCCCCTCACTAATTCTGTGCTTGTATTTTCCTGTAACTGTGTCCATGTGTCAGTCGGTAACACAGTATGTACACTGTATGTACAGACGGTCCCTGACTTACGATGGGGTTACGTTCCGATAAACCCATCGTAAGTGGAAAATATCGTAAGTCAAAATTGCATTTAATACACCTAACCTACCGAACATCATGGCCTAGCCTACCTTAAACGTGATTAAAACACTTACATTAGCCTACAGTTAGGCAAAACCATTAACACAAAGCCTATTTTATAGTAAAGTGTTGAATATCTCATGTAATTTATTGAATACTGTACTGGTTCCCACTGAATACATATCACTATCGCACCATCGTAAAGTTGAAAAATCGTAAGTTAGACCACTGTAACTCTGGGACCGTCTGACCTTGTGTTTTCCAGTAACTGTGTCCATGTGTCCCTCGGTAGCTATGTACTTGTTTTTTTTTCCTTTAACTGTGTGCATGTGTTCCTTAGTCACTTTTTTCACCTGTTTGTCTGTTTCTCTGCAGCTACATACCTGTGTCCCTCCCTAACCATGTACTTGTGTCCCTTAGTAACCGTGCACCTGTGCTTTTCTGAAACTGCGTCCGTTTGTCCCTCAGTGAATGTTGCTTCCGTTTTTCTGTAACTATATACTTATGTGCCACAGTCCCTAAATGACTGCATCTCTGTGTCTCAAAGGTCACAGACAGTCCTGACCTGCCACCCCCAGCGCAGGCAGAGAGCTCGGAGGGCATTGTGGGGGCTCTGATGATGGTCATGCAGAAGAGGAGCAAAGCCATTCACTCATCTGGTAACCACATCTCCATAGTAACATTCTCCATAGTAACACTTGCCAACCAAAACACCTTGGCCAAAATGTATTCAAAAAGATATTGGGTTATGAGCTTCTCTTCCAAATAAGGAAATGTTTTCAGTCTGAAAACACAGGAACAAGGGGAACATGTGATCACCTGATCACTGAATTCTGTTTTCGATATTCCCTTTTATTTCAGATGAGGGAGAGGAAGATGAAGGTGATGATGAGGAAGATGACGAATGGGACGACTGATAATTCTGTGTTTATTCATGCCCTGTAATACCAAGTCCTGAACTATGCTGTGCCTTTTTAGTGTGTGTGTGGGTGTGTGTGTGTGAGAGAATGTGTGAGTGTGTGTGTGAGTGTCTAAGTACTCCAGGCATAGACACTGGTACTATGTACAAGATCTGTTCTCTAATAAATAATTGTTCACCATGAAGCGACAACTTGAATCCGAAATGGTGGACCGCAACACAGTAATTGTGTTGACACTCAAATGAACTCAACAGATAATCTTTCCCCAAGTTTATAAAACATATTTATTATCTCTATACAAACTTCAAAAACAAAACATTTCATAATAAAATAATATTAATTACAAACAAATCTTATTAATTTACGCTAGCAAAAATACATCTACGAGCACAAAGGAAAAATAAAACAGACTTAGTTCATTTTAGTCCCAAGAACGAACACACGAGCTGAGAAGAGGACACAGGAGGAGGTCGTGGAGAGAGGCTGTGCTCTTCGTGGGCAGATTGGTGCTGGTCCAGAACCCACAATGGACTTCCCGGAAACGGGAGGGCGGAATTGGAGACCTAGGCTGCAGTAAGGAGGCGGAGCCTGGGCATTGGGTCACATGACCAGTAGGAGGGCACAGGACGTGCACTGACTGCTACACAGGGTTCTCAACGGTTCTTCATTCGTTCCCCTGCAGGAACCCTTAAGGTTCTATTGGGGTCTATGTAGAAACATTTAGAGATATCAGCAACTAGGAAGAACCTTTCAGAGTTCCTAAAGGAGGGAAAATGAAGAACCATTGAGGTTGCTGGCTAGAACCGTTTCTTCTAACAGTGACGTGCAGGAGTTACATACAGATTTCTACTGACTGTTTACTGCAAGATGGTTGAGGATTTGTCCTTCTTTTGAGGAAAGGATCATTGAAATCCTATTGGGAAAGTATATTACGGGTGGCAATCACAGCTATGCTATCATACCACGGCACAAACAATTAAAAAAATCTTAAACGTATAATGATATTTCTCTCTACCATCTCCCTGTGCAGTGTGGTCTATAGTTTTCAGCTGTAGTCTGTCATGTGACTCAATTGTGCCTCATCCTCAGAAACCATCTGCTCTTAAATGGTGAACATTCACTGAAATCGCACATTAATCCCTCAGAGGGGGGAATTTCAGCCAGCAGGAAGAACATGGCAACCCACAAAAAAACCGATTAATATTTAGGAAAAAAATATATTACTCCACAGAAAGGGCAAAGAGGACTTATCTGGAGGACTTAGTCTGTCCTCTACTGGAGAATCTGGATCAAAAACACCATATTCATTTTCATCACCAATGTATTCTGGAATGGTCGGAAAATTAGGTACAAATTACAGGTTGGCACGAGATTGAAAATGTTAACAAATCTGGACAAACAAAATGGATACTCAGTATTTAGCTATGCCATGGCTAATTCATCAATAACTCAACACTCTTTATCCTCTTTCAGTGTCTACAACCATGAAGATTCATCCACAAACCTATTGCAGAGTGGCAACGTTTTCATGCATAACTTTACTTGGAGCTTCTGAAGTAGTCTACCTCTTCCCTCAAAACCTCTTTCTATGAATACTGGTCCTGTTAATTAATACACACACGTTAATGTCCACAAACCCATCACCGCAATAGTGCATAACTTACAGGAATATGTACACTCTCAAAATAAATATGGCGTGGGCGAAAGACAGCGCAGCAGTCGAAGCCTGACAATTATGTGGTTTTCGCATTGGTTTTAACAAACATTCTAATGTACATGCACTACAGACAACTGGTCACCTCTTTAGACGTATGCAGCACCACAGCATGGCAGACAGGGGGAGCTATTTCCCTGCAACTGTCAGTTCCAAAGACAGAGCAGGGTAAAAAACATTAAAGCATTAAATACCTAGCATTATGTGGTGCATTGTGGGACAGGATTAGTGTGAGAACACCATAGTTCCCTTGGTGTGAACTCATCCTGTTACAATTCACCATTCATATACCATACATTCTCTCAAGTGATCTGAATGGAAAGGTAACATGGAGGAAAAGCCAAGATCAGTGTAAAAATAAACCACTGAACATGAGCAAACTACTGGACAAACAATTTCACTGTACGCTGGAGGTGTTACTCACAAAAAAAAAATCAAAAACACAAAAACAAATTCCAATGTTTTATACAAGAATGCTATCATCATAGTATTTAGCTTATAACATTTTTAGTTTACAAATTCGGATCGCACCTTGACTCTTATTTACATCTTTTTTTTTAAATTCCTCTGACCTTGGGGATTGAGATGAGTGAGAGCCTTTTTTTTTGGTCCAAAATCTGTTTCGTCTCAGTGAAGGGCTTAAAACTTTTACTGTTAAAACTCTGCAAATACACTGAGAATACATTGTGGAAGTCATGTCACTCAGAAGAACCCTATGGTGAAACTTAACTCTGTAATGCAAGATAGCTGTTTGACCTTATTTTACCCAGGGGGTGTGGCCACTGGGGGTGTGGTCTCAGAAAAGGGGGTGGTCTCACATGAGACATGGTCTCTAATGGGGGGTGTGGTCTTAGAGGAGGTGTGGTCTCAGGGCTTTGCAATGTGCATCACATTACATTTCAATACCGTGTCACCCACACTGTCCATAAGAGATTTTTGGGTTAGTCATCGATTAATCGACACATATGGGTGAGCGATCGATTAATCAGGGATAGGCTTCTTTGGTCTGTTTTCTATATGGTTGGCTTAGTCTTGCTCTATATCCATTCATAAACTCCATGGCCACAACAGGTCATACTGTAGGTTTTCATACTAGGGTTAAAAATGTTGTGACCCTCACCTTGTGCAGTATTGATGGTCACATGACCATATTTTACGGCATCAGTATTTCTAAAGCATTTTTTTTTTTGCCACGGTAGTATACTGTATGACAGGGACAGAAGGCCCTATGTTACTAGGTTACTGCTCTTGCAGAAAGTTGGATACGACAGAAACAGTGGAAAATGGCTACATTATTTGATGAAAACACTAAACCCAGTAAAGCCAGTAAGACCGTGCCTTACAATGCTGCAGGGTTTCTGGTCAGGTACTGGGTGCTCCACTGTGAGTTTTTGGTTATTTAGTGAAGGTCAGTCTGACATGGGGAATAAACCCAGGATCTCTACATTCAGGACCAAATCCCTCAGACCGCTGGTTCTGTGAGCTGCTTGACAAGTACGGAAAGGGATTCAGACAGACAGACACAAGGACAGAGTGACTCCGAATGACCTACACGTGGAGGCTGGTGTCTGGAGTGTTTCTAGGCACGTGACTGCAGAGCTTGTAGCTCCGCACGTGTGTGTGTGTGTGTGTGTGCTTTTTGGTGAGATTTGAGCTGTGGATGAAGTGTGTGGGTCAGTGTGGTGAGTGAGTCAGAGTGATTCGTGTGAGTCAGTGTGGTGCATATGTGTCGATATATGAGTCAGTCAGTATGCAATGTGTATGAGCTGATATGTGAGTCAGTGTGAGAGTCAGTGTGGTGTGTGAGTCACTGTATGACCCAGTGGGATTTGTGTGATTTAGTGTAATTTGTATGACTCAGTGTGATTGGTGTGAGTCAGTGTGTGACTGAGTGTGATTCATATGAGTCAGTGTGTGACTCGGTGTATTTTGTGTGAGTCAGTGTGTTACTCATTGTGATTCGTATGAGTCAGTGTGTGACTCGGTGTATTTTGTGTGAGTCAGTGTGCGACTCAGTGAGATTTGTGTGAGTCAGCACTGGAGTCAGTGTGTCTCCTGTTTGTGCGTTTGGGCTGCGGGCCACTGGGGGTCTGACCCCAATAGGACTGGCAGTACTGCTGGATCAGCCTGACCTCGGGGTGGGGGTGTGGCTGAGGGGGCAGCGTTTGAGGCGGGGGCGGTGGGGGCGGGGGATGGGGGTGGCGCTGGTGTTCGGGCGGGGAGTCCGGCGTGGTCAGGGCCTCCACGATCTCGCGGTCCAGGATGCGGAGCGCCACGCGCGCCACCGTGTGTTTGAACTTGTTCTCCGTTGCCAGGCAGTGGTAAACCCCAGAGTCTGACTGTGACAGAGACTTCAGCAGGATGCCCTGTCCAGTCTTCACCAACCCCCTGTCCCGATTCAGCTGGAGAAAGAGCCAGGGAGATATATTGTGCTGCTTCTCAAAAGTTTTTCATTATAATTACTGACTTAAATGAAACAATTGACGTCATTATTATACACATTATTATTTATTTTGCCTTTGGACTGCTTTCTGTATGCTTTGGAAATATTTACATGCATTTCCTAACAGACACTTAAATCTGAAGAAAAAAATTAAATTGAGTATTATTAGTAGTAACAGTAGTGCTAGTATTGTTCGTATTATGTGCTATTGTTACTGTTGTTGTGACACTCTTTTTTATAGTTGATTTTATTGCATGATGTGTATTGTGTTCATGTCTTAATACATTGATTCATGCATAGGCAATATTTACATATGTATTTCCTGCCAATAAAGAATGTTGAATATGAATCTGAATTTAAGAGGAATGTCTTATTGCTTAAATGTGCCTTTTTTGTATAAATCAAAACTGCGGTGCATTTAAAAAATCTGTTGCCATTGATAATATCAGTGAAAATGAAATCGGCAGAGGAAGCAGGGTATCTCAGCCGTACCAGTTTCCTGCGCCCGTCTTTCTGCAGCAGCCATTTGACTGAGGCCTGTGGAGACCGGGGCTGGCACTCCAGAAACGCACTGCTTCCCTCCACCCCGAACTGCACCGTCTCCTGCAGCCGGGTCTCCACTAGGGGGAGACAGAGGGACACAGACTCACTGACACTGAGTATCACTACAATACAAAGACAGACAGAGACTGTACCACTGTCATTGCTGTGATTCTAACACAGTATCACCAACAAAGATTTATGTGGTAGAAGATACAAGCATTGCGATGAAAAGAGCTGCATCAATGACACAAAATCAGGCAATAAAATGTATTATTTATTTTATTTGTTGATATCTGTAGTATGCAAACTCATTCCTGGGGCAACCCTACATATGTAAATACGTTAATGTATGACATGATGTAACGCAATGATTCAAGTTCGAAACTGACTATTTCAGTGACAGTATGAATACTGTGGAAATATTCTTGTGTTGTTGTATGTTCCACATCCGTTAAGTACTTCCCAGAAAACCAAAAATTCCTAGAAATCTCAAAGCCTTTTTTATCATTCTCTTCATGACTGGGCCAAACTAGCTAGCTAGGTAGCTATCAAGAATTCTAGATATAAGCGAAAGCTGAAACCAGGTGAAACAGCTTATCCCGTAGCTTAATTTATGTTCACATTTAAGCAAGTGATAAATCTTGATGGTAGCTAGCTGGCTAACAACCTAGCTGTGTTTGGTACTCTAGTAGCGAGTTAAATGAGCTGGCTAGCTAGCTAGCTACCATTCAGAAACATTTTAGGTGCTTTCAAATAGCCCCCTGCAGCGGTTCCAGCACCCCTGATCTCCAGACTTAAGCATGCAAGGGGCTAATAAGCAATATGGCCCGTTTGATGGAAAGCATTGACTATCTGGCTAAACAACCACTCGGTGTATCTCTTCCATTTAACTACTCCCAGTGTTCATACTCTCCCATTTAAAGCAAGAGGCAAAACTGACTTTTTTAACAAGGAGGGGGAGGGCTATGAAGAGAAATTATACCAAAAATAACAATACTTGCCATAAAGCATAAATGTCTCTCATTCAAATACCAGGATTTATAATCAGAACAACCTACGATTTGACTTTCTGTAAAGTTCTGTAAAGTAAAAAAAATCACAAATAAATCCTCCGAGAGGAGGTTAAAGTGCTCCTTTATTTAAACTATTGACAGGTTGAATTGTTGAGGTTCTGACTTATGAAAGTGCAGGACACCTGGCCGATGAATTTAAACCATTTGTGTAAAACGTTCAAAGACAAAGTAAGTGGCGGAGCAGATGGAATAACTTAAAACACATGTTTTATTTTTTCAAAGGCCCGACCCGATCAAGAGGTTGTAACGATGCCCAGTCCGACACCTGGGTTAGATAGACATACCTTTGGCATTGAACCCCCTACACTGGCGTAGTGGGTCTCCATGTTTAATATCCTGCCTTCGACTTCGCCTAAAAGACAAAGAGAGAGAGCTTTGCTGTAAGTATGGAGAGATATTCACGAACTCACTTCCTGGTTTCCTACTCGTCCTCATTCTGACATCCACGCAAAATGCTATGAAAGGTGGGCCTGCGAAATCACCGCAGACCCTTCCCAACTAAGCTATGGACCGTTTGTTCCATTACTGTTGGGCGAGCAGTACCGCAGTGTTCGATCCAACATCACCAGAATGAAAAACAGATTCTACCACCACAAAAGAAAGAGACAGCTCTGTGCCAAGTAGGGTAAGTCTTTGGGTCAGAATTGAGGGAGGGAATTCACTTAGCGGTGAATAAAGAGAGAGGAAATAAGTTAGGTGATAAGTGTGGAGCGAGAGTTTTTCCTCAGTGCTCAAGTTTCCGGAAGACTCACCAGAGTTTAGGCATTAGATAAGAGGTGTCAGAATCCATTTTGTGTGGTGTGTTTCGGCACTTAATCAGTTCAGTTAAATCATGGATTGGACGTTGAGTGAAAAGCTTTGTTGCTCTTAACAGGAAGGTGCAAAACAAATTGCTTATGAGGACAACCAAGGTTTTTTAATTCAACAGTCACCATACTTGGTTTCCAAGGCCTAAAATGGCCGCCGAAAAACCCAGCAGACACTGCAGCCTCATTTAGATGACCGGCTCTCACCTCTTGGCGGCGGCGGTGAAGGGGGCACAGTTCTCGCCGTCCCAAGCACAGTAGGGGTCGCGGGCCAGGCAGCAGTCGGAGCAGGCCTTCCCGTAGACAGCGCACCTGTGCAGCGACACCTGCGTCAACCCCCTCTCCGACGACACGTACAACTGTTGCTGTGAGACACGGAGGACAGCGTTACAGAGGAGACACCGCAGGCCACCTTAAAAAACACAGCTACAGAACGACGCTACGGTAAGGAACAATCATTCAGTGTAACATTGAAATATATCCCTTGAGTATTACAATTTTCTCAATGGATATATCGTAATGATAATGTTTTTAAGCTCTGACAAAACAAAAAGGTTGAGTGATAGGAAAATGTGTGGGTGAGAAGAATATTGACTGAATGAATGAAAGACGAATGCACTGTTTTACCCTTTTGGAGGAGATCTTCATAGTTTTAACAGGGGCTGGAATCTGGAAAAAAAAACAGAAAATATCCACACTGCAATATTATTGATGATATATTATTTTCTGAATTGGATTAGGTGCACAGAGAAGATAACAAGAGGTCAAATGTACACTGTCATTACCCTAAAAACCTCCACCTCTTCCAGAATGAGCTCTTCCGTCGTGTGAGGGTCTTTTGGAAGAACAATGACCTTTTGGACTGTTCCACGGTCTGAAAGAGGGGTGTTCACCACAAGATAAGAACAAATAATTGTTCACAAACACCTGGTGGTAGATGATGTGATGTGGGCAGGATCTTACCGGTGCCCAGGAAGAGGACCTCATACCGCCCATCCACCGCATCCACCTGGTCCACCGCGATGGTGGTGAAACGGTAGTCCACCCCAGTGCGCACCACCAGGGGGCGCCTATGCACTGGATACACTGGGTGGTACATGAGAGGGTGGGCACGGACAAAATTCACAGCCTCGTCTGAAAACTCTTTGGTGGATCGAAAGCCTGGGGTGAAGGTGCCACCTGGACACTGAAGACAGAAGACAGATTTCACCAACTTCATCAATTTACATGGATGGATGCAAATACATTACATCCACCTACACTCCAACACACTGAATTACACCAGTCTATAGCTGTCTACACCCACACACTACATCCACCTAAACCCATTGAACTAAACCAATCTACATCCAGCTAGACCTACCCACATCCCTCTACACACACCCAATCCCATGAACACCTTCTTGCACCAACATCATAGAACTACCTACATACACACCCATCTACAGCTATATATATATATCTACACACACACACACACACACACACACACACGCGCACACATACACATATACATATACATAAATATACACCCACTTCCCACTTCTTCTAAATCTATCTACATCTTCCCACATCACAATACATATATATAAACCTTTAAACATCTACATTCACACATACTGATCTGCATCCATCCCCACCCATTCACGACCCCCAGAGCCTATTCGCTGATAGAGAGGGCAGTGCGTACTGTGCCAGGCCGAGGGTAGGGGATCTTGCCAGTGTACGGGGTCCACTGATAGCTGTGGCCCTGTTTGTGGGAGAAGGGGCCGTTGAAGACGTTGCGGATGTCGGCCATGGAGTACACACACACAGCTGAGCCTTTGAACACAGACCTGAGAGAGAGGGCGACTCGAGTGATGAGGGGAAACACTACAGAAAAAGGATAAGGTTAATAAATGGACAGAATGATAAAGTCCAAGGAGGAATGAGAGAGAGACCTTACCCAGCAGAGGAGAAAACTGCGTACACAATCGGATTACGCTCGTCTTGCGTGGACTGGATAAACACATCTCCTGGACACAGAAAGGAAGAGAATGTGAAGAAACATCATTAGCTAGCTGAGGTAACCTGCTAAGATGTCCAGCTGAATAAGCCAATCAATGACCAGATTACTAAATCACTCACCATTCATTCTATTGGCTAAAGAGGGAGTTATGCATTATTTACTTCAATGTTAGCTAAGAAGTTTTCTTTCTTCTATTTCTGTATTACCTCTGGCTAGTTGCCTGTAATAACAAAAGATCAATCAGCTAACTCACTTAGCTCATGGAAGTAGGTCTCGACACCATCATCTCCACCGATCACAGAGCATACAAGGTGGGCCTTCAGAAAGGTGGTCCATTTATTTACCAGTGACCTTTGACCTCCATCATCATTCTAAGCAAAAAGAGAGAAATAACTTATTAATTTTTTCATAGACATAAGTAGCTTCTACAGCATTGTCACAGTTTTGGCCTTATTACAGCAGTATTATGGCATATTTCTACATCATACACCTGTATATATATCAGGGGAATTGTGCGGCTGTTTTTAAGGAGTGGAGCTGAATGGGGCTGTATCTTTATTGTAAGGGTGGAGATATGTGCGTGGCAATGCTGAAGGTGGAGTTAATCTGTGGAGGTTCGTGTCTAAGTTTAAAGGGTGGGCTGTGTTTGAGTAACAATAATTTAAATATTCATGACAGAAAACATTCAATTTGTTGAAACCTCCACCAATCAGATCAGCAAACAATGTAAATATGCAAATATATTCACAACATACTGACAATCACTGAAAACAAAGTAGCCTTTTGCAAATATACAAGCTTCCAAATACCAGAGGCGTGTATTGTGAAAAAAATGCAGCTGCATAACAAACTGACTCAAAACGTGTTGTTATTTTTAGATACCAAAAAAATGGCAGCAAACTAAGAAGCCGTACTTCTCTCCAATTGACAACAAGGGGGAGTCGGCAGACTGCAGTCTGCTTAGTCTGCTTCGCCCATGCTCCAGGCGGCACCTCTCTCTTCCATCTCTTGTTGCTCAATGCTCTTTTTCAGTATTGTCTTAAGATGTCTAAATCTATTGCCTTAAGATGAAATCTTTTGATTTATGACTGTAGTAGTATCTCACCAAACAGACACGCCCCACCCTGGCCAGCACTGTGGGGCTGGCCCCGCCCCCCGAATCCAGGCTCTTTTCTCGGAAGAAGAAGTACAGCTTGTCATCATTCTTCTCCGTGCTATCGGGAATCCGCTGGATTTTTACAAACACTGGCTCTTTGAGAGGACAAGGAGAGACGGAGGGAAAGGTCAAGATGCTGGCTGACTTAAGTCTTGTGTTTTAAATGCTGTCATTCCGTAGTCTGTTGGTGTGAGACTCACCGTTGAGCCACCTGGAGTCATGCTGTTCAGTCCTGACAGCTGGTCGGTCCCCAAGGGTTCGAAAGATGGCAAAGTCTGTACCCATAAAGTCAACATGGACCCCTGCATACAGATTTCCATCTGGTGGGTGGGGGAATAGTTGGGGTAGTACAGGAACACAAGTGGGAAATAGTGAGAAAAACACGGATATCGCATAAAGAAGCAGCAATTACGTACATAAGCACAGTAAAAAGGTGTCAAAACGAGAAAATATATACATTTATGGGGATGGCATGGGCATGAGGACGTGGTTCTGGTCAGGGGAGAAGAGGAAGAGGAAGCAAGTGCTTTGATGAGGAAGTTGCTGGAGTCAGATATTTAATGTGTTCATAAGCAAGAGGTTGATTTTTGGTCAGGAGGAAGTGGATATATTTGACAGGAAGTGGTTGTTTTTAGGAGGTAGCGGATGTCCTTATAAATTAGGAGGAAATAGACGGAGTAAATGAGGAAAGGCTTGCGATCTTACTGATGAGGGCAGCTGCGTTCTCCTGCCGGGGGTCATAGGAGCACTTCCCCTTTCCTGAGTCCACATACCCAGGGACCAGGCGGAACAGATACTCCTGCAGTGAGAGCGATCGAATGAGCAGGAGACCAACACAGAGACAAGCCAATGGCTGTTCACTAAGAGGGTATGGGGTGCTGTAATAGATGGTACAGTACCTCTGCTCTCCAGCCCCGGTTGATGAAGGTGCAGATGGGTTTGTAGGCCCCCGTCCCGCACGTGTAAAGGTGGGTCCGGTTCCAGGGCTCGATCAGGCGGACGAAATTGGCGCACTCACCCTAGCACATGCAGGAAGAATGTTTTAATTTAGTTCGCTTGAGTTCTGACCTATGATCTGACACACTCTTCAGATTCGTAGCCGTAAAATTTCAGAATCTCATTCTGCACGGTAACACGCTCAGTGTTAAATTAACACTAACAGAGGTAAAATGTACCCACTCTGGTAAGAGTAGGACCAAATGTACTCTATCAGAGTTGAATCAACACTGACAATTCAACATTTTACTGTGTGAGCACGGCGCCAGACTAATGTATGCAACAGCTGGATCATAACATTAGATAGCATTTTTCTAAAACTAGCTATAAGAAACAAGAAACTGCAGTAGAAAGAGTGTCCACCTTTTAGTCTAGAGAGGCCGGGGGTGCTTTTGGGGTGGTCTGTCGGACTAATGAGATTGAGCTCCAGGCATCTCTTGTTTTACAAATTAAGAGCTTCAGGCCACTGAACCGATTCACCTGGTTCACTGGCCAAATGCGCCTTACCAACCCCCAGCTTACCGGATCAGGTGGTCTAAATCCAGCTACATCAGTCCTGGTAGAGCACGGGACCGCTCAGCATGCTCAGAGCAAAGGGGGCAGAGTCTGATCACATGATCTGACTCTAGACAGGAAGCTGTCATCGATGTTAAACGTGACTCGCCCCGTGGACAGGAAATTGTCATAGTTACAAGAGGAAAAAGAGAGACTCCACCTGCCCTCCTTTACCCGCCAGTCGACATTCCCCTTTCCTTTGAGAGCTGACTGGCCAGTGGATCTGAGAGAGACAGAGAGAAACAGGAGAGTGTGTGTGAGAGAGAAAGGGGTTAGATTCTAAGACAGCACTTAAAGATAAACATACAACAGTGGAGTGGAGTGTGATGTAGCATTTGGTCATGGTATGTAACAGAGGGGTGCCATTTAGCAATGGGGTGTGACATGAATCATTGGTGTGTGGCATATCATAGAAAGGCATGACTTGTAGCAGTAGGGTGTGGTATGTAACAGAGGGTGTGGCATTTAGCAATGGGGTGTGGCATATCATAGAAAGGCATGACTTGTAGCAGTAGGGCGTGGTATGTAACAGAGGGGTGGGGCATTTAGCAATGGGGCGTGGCTTGTGTCATTGGGGCAAGGCATGCTGCTCTTACGATCAGAGGCTCCTTATTGATGTTCTGCATGTCCAGTGCCACCAGATATTCCCTGGTGCCCAGGTAAAGCCGGCCCTGGTCCTGGTCCATGTGCAGGATCCGATAATCGCTGGTGTTGAAGGAGAAACTGAACGGCCTGATTGTTCTGGTGTCCAGCAGCTCTACAAAAGAGACCACAAGACAATGAACCAGGCTGGTTCCAGCTCCACAGCGGGACACGGGTATAATGGTACAACGGTCAAGCTTCCAAACCTCTGCGCTACACTGTTTAAAAACGAACCGGGGGACTGACACTGACACTCTCACTGCCAAACTGCTGGGACACTGAGTCCCTCCAATGATGGTACAGCTGTCAAAGACAGCGGGGGGTGCCGCTGACCCACCACCCCCGACATGCCCCCCCATAGACTCTGCAGCAGGTGCAGAGATATTTTGTAGGTGAAAGGGAGCACTGAGGGGGATCAGCAAAAGCACCCCAACTCTCTGTCTGAATGCCCTTCATCGGTGTCTGCCAAATAAATACCCTCGTAAGGTTAAGACCATGCATTCAAGTTTCATTACATCTGGATATATCTATGATGTCATACACTATGCAAATGTCAAGCCAAGTGACCAACAGGACAACTCATAATAAGACATATACTGTTTTGATCTTAATGGTGACATAAAACATGAAAGTATCCATTCGTAGAGGATAGGTGAATACCAAAGGGAGGAGAGAAATAGAGAACAACAGGTGACCCAAATTCCCTGTCACCTACAGATCAAAAGTTACAGCAGAGTCTGGCTCTACTTGAGTGGTTGGGTACTGTCAGAACTGGGCTCTGGCAGCAATGTAAAAAGATATAAAACAATGATTTCTAACATAAGTCTCAGACGTCAGGGAGATACAGATTTAATTTTCTATGACAGAACTGCACAAATTACTTTGCATAACGTATGCCACATTATTAGTTATTTGTATCGAAATGATGAATTTGTATAGAAATCACAGTCAACCCAAATAATACGTCCCGAAATAAGAAGCAGTTAGCACAGTGGAATTCGCTTCTGCCCAATAAGCTGGTCCTTAGACTCGGCACACTAACACATACTAACACAGAGCAGCTTCTGGTCAGAAAACATTTAAACAGAAAATTTGAGCAACTATATGTTGAACCGATCTGAAGTAAACTGAACTAAAATCAGGCTCTTAAAAGACAATATGCTACATCTGCTTTGATCACAAAAATTGGAAGTTATTGCAACAAATTACAGTCAATATAAAAATTATTCAAGGTAGATAAGCTCAGAGGGCACGGTCTAGACACAGGTTTGATTTCACAACAAGGAAAAGCTGTGTGAACTTCCAAGCAAGGCAAAGCGATACTTTCCTGTAAAAATATTATCAGTGATTATTTAGTTAGCAGTTAGTCAGTTATTGAGGTTTTACACATACACACACATACACACATCAAAAAGACTGACAGATGATATAAATAGCAATGGACAAAGGTGAGTGTGTAAGCTGTCCCAATCCTCCCCACCCCCCTACCTGCCCCAGTCTACACTAATGCCCCCAACCTTCACGCCCTTCAGGACCCAGCTCAATATTCTACTGTATTAAACTGTACTATGTACTGTGCGCTGTTAGTTCATAAGGTCTAATCCAAACATAAGGTAACAGGTTGCCAAAACCAGCATGTTGACAAAATCTCAGTCGTATTCCATTCCAAATTTTGCCACAGCACATCTCAATATGCTTAGAGACGCAGGTCATGTCCAAAAGCATGACCATGATGGCAGTATTTCAAGGCCACATAGAACTATGCTTTAATGCAGGGCCGGCCCGACGCATAAGCAAACTGAAATGCTTTAACTTCATATATCGGTTTGCTATTTTCTGTGGAGCTAAAAGCTAAAAAAATAAGACGTCTGGGATTGAATTGACATTCAGAGACCAAAGTTTGACGTATTTTCATTTTTACTTTATCACAATTATTGGATCATCGTGGAATGTGAAGATTGACGAATAAGAAAGAATGAGATATATGATTTTGTTAAGAAAAACTGTTCAATTCTCTTAGAGATAGCTGTATATCCCTAGCGACAAGACACATTTCTGTCATAGCCCGACAGTGCGAAGCAGGGTGTGACACCAAAGTGAGAGAGAGAGACAGAGAGAGAGAGTGAGCGAGACAGAGAGAGAGAGACGGAGAGTGACGCTCGCTGACTTTGGCCGTAAATCTGTGTGAGGTGAGGACGTGCAGACGTGGTAGCCGGTCTCCTGACAGACACTAACAGGGAGCCGGAGGGGCGGCAGACGCACAGAGCGCGGCTATAAATGACTCCTGTTAACCTCATACCACCGGAGGCTTTGATCTCTGCGCTGTCACTGCCAACCTGCGGGAAATGTGGGCGAACGCCGCGCATAAATTACACAGACCGAGACCAGAGAGAGAGCGAGAGAGAGAAGGGAGAGGTCAGAAACACACACACATGCGCGCACACACACATATTAATGTGCTTTGCTCTTAATGCTAATAATGATACTACTACTACTACTACCATGAATACTACTACTACTACTACTACTAATAATAATAATAATAATAATAATAATAATAATGTCAACATATGAAGTTGAAGGAGATGCCCAGCTTGCTCAACTGCTTTTGTTGTGGCTCAAAAAAGACAAAAACAACTTGTAAGCAAATGTCAATATATCTTAAATTATGGTAATAAAAGAAACAGACATGAAAAGAGTACATCTCTCTGGAGATTTTGTTTAATTGTAAGTTTCTGGTTTTTCAGGTTTTAGTTTGCTTTGTTCTTTTGATTTGTTTTGTATCTGGGGTTTCCTTTATTGGGTGGGGTGGGGGTATGCAAGACTTGTTGAGTTGTTGTTTGTGCAGTATGAATTGTTTGTGAGTTAAATGGCTGGTGAAGTGTTCTGTAATGTCCATATAAAGGTCCAAGTAAAAAATATTCATGTGTGGTCGCAGTAATGATGTGGGTAGGATTATGTCAAATGGAAAATATATTGAGATGAGGGGCAGATTTTGAGAGCATAAAGCTGGATATGGTAAAAAGAGACTATGAATTGCAAGTATTTTCTAATTAATGGTTCAAAAACCAAAAAAAAACCTAAAATCTGTCACCACTCACTGTTATGGTGCCACCATGTGGTCAAAACCACATGGTCAGACCAGTGCCATGCTGAGTTAGTCGATACGTGTGTGGGCTTTCACAGTCATTTAGCAAGCTAGCAGGAATTTTGAACTTTTGTGAATCCATCAAAATTTTTACATAAACCTTCAAAAAATGTATGTACCTCAAATTTATTGGCACATGGAAGCCATATTGTTTTTCAGAGAAACAAACTGAAATTCATTAGATAAATTTCAAATGCCACAGCTCAAAAAACAAATTATCGTAATTCTGAATGTGAAGATGTTTGGGAGAAGACAAAGCTAAAATGTTCAGATTTCATTGGCTCATGGCAGCCTTGTAAATTTACATAAAACCATTAAGAGATTGGTTTGTGCTTGTTATATTTGTAATGCAAATACCATACATTGATTGGCTTATTGCAGACAGGACATGAAAACAATTTCATTATGACATGAAACATTACACACCACGTGAATAAAAAATATCCACATTAAGAAACTGGGAAAATGGGAAGTAGCCTCCCTGCCTCCATCATGGTGAAACTCACTACACAAACCGTACAGATGAGTTCCACAAACTTACTGTATATGACTGAGAATCAACAGCCCTGAAAAATCTAGGCTAATGGGTGGGATTAAAGATAACCAAATGTGGCAGAAAATATCTGCCATCAATTAGGCTGGCGAGAGGGTCACAATTTTAAGAAGCTTTAGAGTCATGTTAAGTTTAGGGGTTCACTGAGGCGAGCTCAGGGCGATAGAGTCACACGGGGACGACTGACGAGAGAGGCGTCTCCCTAAAATATCTGTGTATCCGACAGGTGTTTCCATGGAGACCTTTATTCCAGCGTCACAAGGAAACTGAGAAATGAATCTGACTCCGTTATTAAAACATTATAGTTCAGCACAGTTCAGTTTTTCTCATTTTTCACACACTCTCTCTCTCTGTCTGTTCTTTTTTTACACCATTTTCCCTCGTGTTTGTGCAGTGTCACTGTCATTCTGGGGAAATCGCCAAATTTCCCAGCCAGGGAAAACAAAGCTTTTATGGCACGCTGTCGCTAACCAGGAAAAATTGAAAAGAGGAGGGGGGAAAAAGATGGAGGGATGGAGAAGAGAGAGACAGACAAAGAGAGAGAGAGAAGAGGGGATGGAGGGACAGCAGGGAGAGATACAGAGGAGGGGGGTGGGGGGGAGGGTCCCCTTCTCCTGTTACAGGCATGTATGAGCTTTGTGCTGTTGGAGCAGGTTGCTGGCAGGGAGCAGCGAAACGCTGGTGGGGGGCTTCCCTGCCTCTCTCTCTCTGAGGTAAATCCAGCGCCGCGGCTATTTATACCCACCGTTCCACCGGCCGCTCTGCCAGCCGCTGCTACTGGGGCCAATCCCGTCACTTCTCAGAAAGAGGAGCCCTGTTCCCTGTCATCTACGCACAAACCCACCCGGGGCAGCACCCCACCACCCCCCCCCACCCACCCTCAGTCTCGCAGACAGGTGCTCCCAGTGTCACAGAGGTGGGGGGGGGGGTGTTAGGGTGGGGGGGGATTTCACCTTCCTAGAAACCGAACGAGGCCCGTGCCACAGTGGATAAATATACTCCGCGGCGCGCTGTCACACTGTCATACTCAGGTATGACGGGTATTAATATCATGAGAGGTTTTCACCAGAGCTCTGCCAGAAATCATCACTTATATTAATCTTTAAATAACAGAAAAAAGAGTGCCGTCAAGAATTATGACTACATATCTCAAAGTAGGTGCATAGTCCATGAGGGTAAACATTGGGCTGTTACATGCAGAAATATATAGATATAGATTTACAGGAAGCATGTTGCTCTAAGCCAGTTACTTCTACAGTTCAAACTTTATGTTAATATTTATCTGAATGGGATACATTTCTGTTGGTCTCAGTCTGGCTGTGAACTTTCTTCAGCTGTAAGCTCTACACTTAATAATACAACCCGCATGATAAAGGACTGAATTATAATGTAATAATGTAATTACGTGTAAAAATATCCTCCACTGTTTCTGGAAAGTAGAATAATCCCTCTCATAAGTAGACTGTTATTTCAGTTTGTTGCCGTTGTGGTGGATGCTGTCATTAGTGCACAAGGAAGACACACACACACACACACACACACACACGAAGCAAAACAAAGCAAAGCCAGCCTCCTGTTTTCATCTGCTGCCAACCTTATCCACAGAACAGCTAACTTTTCAGTGGGCTCACCTTTGAAGGAGAGGTGCACTCTGGGAGCGGAACGGGGGTTGCCTTGGAGACCAGGGACATGCAAACTCAGGAAGAGGAGGAGCAGCAGAAGGGGTGGTTCCATTGCCATGGTGATGATGACACAGTTCACCTGTGGAGAGAGGATAGAGGGTGAACAACACATTAAATTTAATGAAGATACGTCAACTCAGAACCGCTGTAGTAATTCTGCTTCAACATTGAGAAAGAACCAAAGACACAAAGGCCTTCACAGCGATGCTTGTAAATAATAGTTTTAATACGGAAACTCAGACAATTCAGCCTGTTAATATAGATGCTCCTTTACAATGATTTCATTAGCATTGCTAACCCACCTGGTTCTAGACAGTGTGGAGGTCAAAGTCCAAACCCTGACCCAGATTATAAACCCTTTGAGTATGTTGGAAATCCGTTAAAATATCCCAGATCTCCCCATAAAACCGTCGGAATTTATGGAATGCTTCTATAAGCATGAAATGCACACACTGCAATCATATGCCCGAGTTTGAAAACAAGCTTTATCTGCAAGGGACCTTGCCCCATCTCGCTCATGTTTTTATGCACTTTGGCTTTACCGGTCTTGAGTGACTGCGTTGACATAGCAACTGTTTTTGTGGCGGTCGGGTGTGCGCGTGGATGTGGCGAAACAGAATGAGTATCAGTGATGCTGTAGTCACAGTGTCTCTGGTGCTCTAGTGACAGTGTATGTAGACTTGTAGTGAGGTTGTATGTGGTACTGCCGTGACAGTTTCTGTGGTGTTGTAGGGAGGGTGTGCGCAGTGTTGTAGTGAGAGTGTCTGTGGTGTTGTAGTAACAGTGCGTTAGTTAGGCTGTATTTGGTGCTGTAGTGACAGTATCTGTGTTGTTGTATTGACAGTGTCCATGGTACTATAGTGACATTATCTATGGTGTTGTGGTGATAGTGTCCATGTTGCTGGAGTGACAGTATCTATGGTGTTGTAGTGATAGTGTCTATGGTGCTATAGTGACAGTATCTATGGTGTTGTAGTGATAGTGTCTATGGTGCTATAGTGACAGTATCTATGGTGTTGAGTGATAGTGTCTATGGTGCTATAGTGACAGTATCTATGGTGTTGATAGTGATAGTGTCCATGGTGCTATAGTGACAGTATCTATGGTGTTGTAGTGACAGTATCCATGGTGTTATAGTGATAGTGTCCATGGTGCTGTAGTGACAGCATACATGGTGTTATAGTGATAGTGTCCATGGTGCTATAGTTACAGTATCTATGGTGCTGTAGTGACAGTATCTGTGGTGTTATAGTGATAGTGTCCATGGTGCTATAGTGACAGTATCTATGGTGTTGTACTGGTAGTGTCTGTAGTGTCACAGTGAAAGTCCTTGTGCTCATGTGTATTGACAGTGTCTTTTTTCCATGTGCTGTCTGCTTTGATCTCAGCCCCTCTGCCCCAGACAGCGAGGATCAGCTCGAGCCAAATAGAGACACTGATCTGTGCTGCCAAGCATTCTGGGATACATGTTCATTGTACGAAAGGTCCTACACAAATAAACTTTATTACTGTGACTCCAAGTCGGGGGCAGAGTTTTTTGGGAAGCTGTTACCCCATGTAAAAGGTCAGGAGTAAGACCTCAGAACCCAAAGGGTTAAATCACTGCTGTCAACTCCTGTGGCTACAGAAACACCAAAACCTGACAGAAATGTCACCATAGGGTAACCTGAACCAAAAGTGGTTCGCAATAATGAGAACCTAGACTGCCAAAAAACCATGTTATTAAACCAAGAGCCAGAAAGGTCAAGAGCACAGTCACAATGATAGAATTGTAAACAACCATTTTAACCTGCATTTGAATTCAATTTCAAATCCAATTTGTTTTATGAATGACTTAATTTTTCTTTTAAATTACACCCTCAAATATACCAATAGAATGCTATAGTTCTTTCAAATTTTTATTTTTTTACAAATAGAGAGTATGATTGCATTTTGGTTTAACGCTCTCCTTTTAGCACAAAAGATTAAAACAACAGATTAGCATCATATTTAGCTGACCAGCGATTCCATAACTCTAAATGCACACATCGCTAAGTTTTTACTGTACATTAACATGCGACTGGAAAAAGAAAGCTGAAGTTTCCTGCTCTGTTTTTCTTGACATCGAAAGCTAAATTTCCTTTGAGTGTGGAACACAGGGCAGCTGAATTCTGTCACAAAATCTGACCCTAAACTCAGGATATGTACCCAGTGGAAAGATCACAGTCACACCATCACTGGAGCCATGCATGTCTACTGACTACTTTTCCATGCCCTCTCTCTCTCGACCAAACTCAATCTGCTTCATTAAAAAGACACAAACTTCTTATTCTGCCAAAAGCATATACAACAACATACAATCCACTGTACATACAAACATTTAATATTATATTAAGATGGAATACACTATTTGAAAAAAATAATAACGACGTAAACTAGTTGTGTGTATGTGAAAAAGAACAAGAAACTAACTGGCTATTTATAATGACAAAATAATAGTCAGTCTGTCCTTCAGTTTTTGACATGTAAAATGCATTGAGCTGCCAATGTCACATGTGTTCTTTTTCATGTGCGTTGGTAAAATGGGGAATTGTGGCTTATAACATCATTACGATAACCAGCATGGCAACAAGGATGCACAAAACAAAACGCTTAACCTCCATTAAAATGCCTCAGTCCAGTATTAATGAGATGACATCACAGGTGTAAACTCCATGGAAATCACCCCCATTAATAAACAGGGTCAATCCAGACAGGGATACAGCTGTCAGAGGGAGGGGCAATGAGTTATGTGGGTGACATATGAATGTCAACTGTGCTAGCATTAAGAAGAAGCATTTATGAGATATTCATATCAATACATAAGCTGTATAAACTCTAAAACAATGGGACCAGGATCACAGAGCAGTGTATTTTAAACTTACTGTGAAAAGGGCCAATCAGAACGCTTTAATGTATTTGGCCAATCACGGAGCTTCAGCATTGTGCATTGGGACGGTCCCCAGAAGTTCCCGATTGAGATGCATGTGACTGGTCTTTCAACCCTCATCCTCAGGACTTTTCATGTGCGGACTCGATCTTAAACTTGACCACAGCTAACATTAGATGAAAGCACTGATGTATAACCAAATACACCAAGGATTATTTGGAACATTGTACTTAGGAACAATGATAAGAACAAATGCTAACTGGGTACTAACTACTAAAGCTAACATGACCAAATACACCATGAAAGTTTATTTAGAAATTGGTTCATCAACACAAGCTAATGCACTCTTGTCTCAGTTACAAGACTCACCCCTAGTAACAATGCTAACTGGGTCTCAAAAGGGTACTAACCCAGAAGAGTCAATTAATTGTGAATGCCAATAAAGACATTTTAACAGCTACATTAATGAATCGACCAGACGAGACAATGTCCTCCCAGTGTCTGACTGGTGCCCCAGCTGTCTAGGGCAGTAAACTTGACAGCTGGGCAGGGAGAATTTTACCTGGGTGTCATAAGGAGAGACTCATATGTCATGAGAGGAGGGTGAAAGTGACAAGGGAGGGAGAGAGAGAGTGAGAAAAAGGCTGGAAGCTCATGTATTTGTATGGTGTTTGCTTTTTATTATTCAGGAAATTTCTTTGAAATATATCATAATCATAACTAAAGTATCTGAATGTGTGATTATTTGTTTTTTTTATGGATATTACAAATATTACAAATATAAGGATCTCTCCCAGACAGGACACAAGGCATGGGCGCACCTCACTAAAAAAAAAAAAAAAAAGACAGGAGGTAAGAAAAGGGTGACTCTGCTGAAGAGGAGGGAAAAACCGTTCAACATTAAAAAGGTAGAAGGTTCTCTGAAGAGGAACGCCAGTCCGACAGGCCTGCAGGATCTGCTGGTAGAGACCGGGAGAGGGTTCCTCCAGCGTATCTGGCTCGGGTGTTTGCGCACCGTTAATCAACGGCCGCTGGCCTCGCAGCGAATCTGAAATGTTCCCATTGCTGTCAGAGCTAATTGTGGACCGTGGCAGCTATCCCACGCCCGGGACGCCTCCCGAAAGACTCCCAAAAAGTCTCTGTGAGTCACACAGGGAAATCTCCCATAAACCTCCACCTGAAAATGTCTGTGGAGTTTAACCTCAAAACATTTCTCTTCATACATGGATTCCATCTGATTAGCTGTCTGATGTTGTGAATTTTGAACCATTATTTTTTATTAGGTTGTTTTTAATTGGTCACTAGTGAATTGTCACTACACAGGGATCAATACACTCTAACACAAGCTCATACACAATAACACATCCTCAGAAGCAGAGAATATTCTAATTTCGAGAACCCCCCCCCCCCCACCACCACCTTAGAGAAAACAATATCATGTTTCTCGTTGATAAGGTACAGCCAAAACATTCACTCAGTGACATAACACAGCAGATATGTGTATTTCCAACACTCTTGCTGATAGAAATATCTACACTGATCTAAACACCATAAATGGTCTGAACACTTTTCTCTCTTACTCTCTTGTATCAGATCTGATGGTCCGCCGAAGCTGTAGCATTTCACAGCTATGCTGGAGGACGACCTGTATGCCTTGGGTTTAAACACTGATTATCCTCATTACTAAACGTTATTTACTTACCCTCCTTCATACAGCTGTCATTACCGCACAGTAATGAATTATAATCACTAATTACTTTCATCACTGCAGAACTGCATTCCATTACAGGGTAATTATTACTGTCATACACTTACTCATTTCTGCTCTTTAATTGCTTTCATACACAGAGCACTCTCATTACCTCATAGTAATTACTTTAATTACTGCAACCTGAGTACTGTCTTTGTGGGGTAATGATTACTCTCATACTCTAATTACTCATTTCTGCTCACTAATTACTCTCAATTACTCTGATTCATTCACACTAATTCATCTACCTGACAATGTTCAGTGTGTTGAGTGTCGTGACACTATAAGTCAACAGTATCAGTGTGACATCATGATAAAGACTGAACAGCATCAGTGTGATATCATGATAAGGACGGAAATATGTTGGTGTGGTATCATGATAACAACTGAACAGCATCAGTGTGATATCATGACAAGGACTGAACCGTGTCGGTGTGGTATCATGATAACGAATGAGCAGTGTCAGAGATTACATGACCCTGTGCCGACTGAAGTTTTGGAGAAATCACAGGCGTGTACAGACTGCTCTGGGTTCAGTGTTTGCCTCTGGCCATGTCAAACAGCCTTTGGGTTCAGTACTTAATCCTGGCCACGTTAGACTGATCTGGGATCAGTGTTTAACCCCAGCTGTGTGCGCGTGTGTATGTGTGTGGTGGTCTTTGGAATGGTCCGCTAAGCCCTCGCTCTCCTAAAGACCGGATTCAGAGCCTCCCTTCAAACAGCGATAAGCCCCCGCTGTCTTATCCACTCCCCTTTGAAGCTGTTCATCCCCCCAACACCCCCTCCTTGGGCTACTGTCAGCCCCCAAAGCCCACACCCAAAACCTACACCCCTATGCGCGCTCACACCCCTCAAACACCCACCCGCCCCCCACTTCCACAGCACACTTATTGCACACGCCCCTTGACAACAAACGCATCAGTTCAGGGTTTTCCATGATTTGAACTTGAGCAGTGATAGGGGCTGAACAGTTCGTAAGCTTTGTCATTGGATTTATTCCATTGTGTTTGGCAGGGGAACGTTGGAAAAAGAATGCTCAAATAATTTGGCCACAATCCTAAGGTGCATGCCACACAGGTAAGGGCAGGTATATATCACCTGAGGGACGGACATATCACTCCACAGTCCCTCTCTCTCCAACAGCGATGATATAAAAGAGGCTGACGTTTTAGCGGGCTCTGTCACTGTGGCAGGGGTCTAAAGCACACCCCACCACTACCACCCCCCCCCCCCACCCCCCCTCACATTCCACCACCTGTTTCACTGTAGCTGCGGTACAGTGCAGCTTCTCATTCACACAATAAACACCGGATTCCTCCCGGACGAACCCCCCTCCTATTTATACCACACAGCTGCTCTGCAGCATCACACACAGACACACACAGCTTCACGTACTCCTCTTCACCTACGCACATATCGCCCTCGGTATCCGCCGTTTATGTCTGATGTCTACGTCACTACCTAATTCAATACAAATGTGGCATCAGAGCTTCTCAAAGGAATTTTAATAAATTATTTTTTAAAACACAAAGTTAGTGTGTAGTCCATGGGGCTTAAAAAAAGGCCGAAGGACTGAAGGAACGACTTTCCTTTCCAGATATGAATTGAATCAATAAAGAAATTGACGTATTTTGGCGCTTGTTTGTCTGACTTGCCAGTACCCCAGATCAGTCAGAAACACACCGCTGCTGACCCCAGGTCAGTCAGAAACACCCCACTGCTGTAGGTCAGACATACAGCACTAGTGACCCCAGGTAAGTGGCATATTCGGCACTGTTGACCTCAGGTCAGAAACACGGTACTACTGACCCCAACTCAGACACTCAGAAATACAATCCTGCAGGTCAAAATAAGAGCTGGTCTACTCACTTATTTCAGACATTGAAATATGAAAAAAAAAAATATATATATATAAAATATAATAAGCATCTTATCCATAAAAGTCACAGCTGGTTTGAAGTACCAGTAGTATGTCGTGAAAGCATTTGCCCTAAGGGAGACAGTATTATGTTTTAACGTTTTCTCCAAGTACAGTCAGACAATAAAAATTCTTGAGTGCTTCTGTACTTTCATAGAGCCTCAAATCTCCAAAGCGGTTCAGCTGACTTCACCAGCAAACATTTTGTGTCTCTTTAGAGTAGATTTATGAAAGCAGAACAACGGAACATATTCTACAGACAAGCTGAAGAGGGAGACAAAATACTCTGACAATAAATATTCCATAGAGCATAATATTTATTATTAAAGACAAATGCATTATGAGCTTGAAAGCATCTGAATTAAAATCTGATACCCGACTGAAATGAAAATGTCCATATAACCAATCGAAATCCCGCTGGGGTTTTCTATGCGAGAACTGAAAACGTGCTAAATTACTTAGAAACATGAGCATGTGTAACCACATAACGTTTTAAGAGCCATGGCTAACCTGTTTAAAAGCTCGCCGAGCCACGCAGCACTTGGATGAAGAATCAAGTCGAAACACATCATTAGTCCAGCAGCAGACAGACAGCTACCGTGAATCTACCTGGACCTCTCCCTCTCCAGCTATGCCGTAATTACAAAGCTGAGCTAAGCCGCAGTCAGACGGGATTCTTCCGTTCGTTTAAAATCTTAAGAGCGAGCTCCCGAGAATTAACCTCAAGAGTTCTGGAGGGGGTTTTTTTATTCATTAAAGTCAGAGTTTTTCTTTTTTTGACACACATAACCCTGTATTCTCTGGGCTCACTTACCTGTATCTAATGCCAGGAGTGGGATTAGAACTGAGCTACACCTGGGTGGAGACTCTCTGCTGTTCACCAGCTGAGCAGCTGGGGGGGTCCGGTGAGGTCGGGGGTCGGGGGGCAGCTCATTTGATATATTTAGTCAATAATCTATTTATCACGGACAACGCAAGTATACATTATTGCAAGTTAAGCAGACTAAAACATGATATTGTGCACAGGGCGTACCTAAAACATTTTGGGCCCTGTGCAAAGGCAGGCTCTGAGGGCCCCTCCTCTCTTTATAAATTAAAATCCCAGATGGTCATGGGCCCCTTCACACCCTCGGGCCCTGTATACTTATTACCCTTTTTCCCCCTGGTGCTACGCCCTGGATCGTGTATACATGTTTTCTAGTCAGAGCTAACTGGCAACCCCTGATCCTGTCTAGTCTTTTACTGACAGGTTTCAAGACATTGCAAATACATTGCAAAAAACAGAGAGGGATAATTGATGATAAAATGATTATAAATATCCTGTGTGTGTGTGTGTGTGTGTGTGTGTGTGAGGTGGATGGCAGGAGCTTTGTGGTCAGTAATTGTACTAGACAGACGATGGCTAGACATATAATGCTTACGCAATAACCGCCCAGACACACACACAGATCTGCACTAAGAAGAATCGATATAAACTAAGACAGACAGTAAAGACAGACTGTACTTATGAAACTGGATCTATATTGACACAGAGGAGATGTACACTTGCACAAAGATGATCCACACCAGCATAGTGATAATGGGCACAGACCAGATCTACAGTCACACAAAGACAATCTACACACAAAAAAGGAGATCCATACAGACATAGTGTTGGTCTATATTGGCAGCAGGCGCAGAGCAGATCTACACTTGCATGAAGTAGATCTATACCAGCATAATGTAGATCACTAATGGGCACAAACCAGATTTGCAGGAACACAAAGAAGATCTACACAAACAAAAAAAGAAGATCCATATAGACATAGTGTAGATCTATAATGGGCACAGAACAGATTGACACAGATTAGGTGTACATCTATAACAGGCAGAGAGCAGATCTATACTGGTGTAGTGTAGATCTATAATGGGCAGAGAGCAGATCATCTATACTGTAGATCTATAAAACTGGTGTACTGTAGATCTATAATGGGCAGAAAGCAGATCTATACTGGTGTACTGTAGATCTATAAGGCAGAGAGCAGAACAGATCTACAGAGACAGATTACTGGTGTACTGTAGATCTATAATGGGCAGAGAGCAGATCTATACTGGTGTACTGTAGATCTATAATGGGCAGAGAGCAGATCTATAATCTATAATGGGCAGAGAGCAGATCTATAGCAGATCTACACAGACAGACACTGGTGTGTGGTGCAGATCTATAATTGGGTGTAGATCTATAACGTGCAAAGAGCAGATCTATACTGATTAGGTGTAGATCTATAACGGGCACAGGGCAGATCAGCTCGGGCCTCGTGTTGCCATGAGGACCCGGCTGTTGTGGCTGCGACGTTGCGATGCGGCGCTTACAGTAACGACCCCGCCGAGCTGTTGAGGCACCAGCTCTCCCACTGGCCGCAGCCCAGGAATGTGCAGAATGGAGGATTAATGCCCCTGGCAGGGGCAGCTGGGCTGGATTAGCTACCCTTTTGCCCGCTGCATTGTGTCCATTGCTGTAGGAAGAGGATCAGAGGGTTTAACATTCTCAAGTCCCATCAGGTGCTGTCGCGTTTGAAGTTCTAGTGACAAGCACATGTGTCCTGGCCCACCGACACACAGCATGTATTGCAGCATTAATGTACAATTTTATCTACTGGCAATAACATTTAAAAAAAGCTTCGATGTCATGCTCTTAGTGAGTCTTAATACGGTCTTTTGAGGATTATGGGTAAAACATCCTTATCATGTATTAACTGTGTTGTTAGCCAGTTGATATTCGTTTTGAAGAAGAGAGATGGTGTTGTTTAGGCTGTGTCTGGTCGCTCTTGGTTAGCATGTTTGGCCGCGGCGTCACCCAGGGTGGGAGCGTTTTGGGTCCGTGGGGAACCCCGTGGCTCATTCCACGCCGTTTGCCCGTGCCAGCTCCACGGGGCAGGCTGCACGCCTTGCAGTCACTGCCCAGCAGGTGGACCGCAGAGTGAAGCAGCAGCGACTTACAGGCAGACACACTTTGCAGAAACACGCCCGCCGTCTCGCGCTCTCGAGAATCGACAGATAATATTGCAGGGATGGGGCAGGCTTTGGCTTATGACTGGGGTTTCCAGGCCGGGAGAAGAATAAGAATAACGGATGATGGGCCGTTCAAAAATGCTATGAATGTATAAATAAAAAAACTGCGTTTCCTCTGAGGAGGGGAAAATGGCCTCCACTCAATGACCCTGGATTTGGAAGGCGATGTTCACTCATCTGTGAGATTCAGATGCATATTGTCCTTCATTCTGCTACAAACGACGTGTGGAAGAAATGCGTTTATCAATGCATAATATATAACCTTCCTCTTTAATTATAGTTTTGAATTGATCTTTTTCAAAATATATTGATTGTATGTTTCTGAATGTTAAATCTGGTGAGAAAAATGTTGACCTTGCCAGCAATGGACACCACAAGCTGTCAATTTGTTGGTTTTTAAATTGTTTTGACCAGCTGGAGGCACTCTGTTATTACAACAGAGATGACTTCATCGTCACCATTTTCCCGCCACAACCCCCTCCTTTAGACCCCCACTGACTCGAGGAGCTTCACCCGACCCCCATCTGACCCCTGACACCTCATTCAGGTCGTCACAGCGACAGTCTCATGAGGCTGTCTGTATTTGTGGTGAGGAGTTGCCTGGCAACCACCAGAATGCACCAAATCCTTCAGGACAATTTGATGCGACTGAGGATTCTGGGAAGATTCTTGGGGGTGGGAGGGTCGGGCGAAGGGTTGTTTCTTGTCTCTTTGTGCCAAACGAATCACATGATTTTGGAGGCATTTTGTGCTGAACACAAAAAGGCAACACAGAGAGGAATGCGGTGTGGAGCTGAACCAAGAAATCAAATATCTCAGTACCCCCCCCACCCCCATGTCCCACACCATTACCCTCGTACCCCTACCCCACCCAACCCCACCCTGGCTATAATAGTTCCACTGAAAGATGCTACATGATCTGCTTCACCTACAATAGAGTGTAGAACTACGCAAGTAAGGGATGTATGAAACTGCTCTAAGCCTGGTTTGACATGAAAGAGGGAATGATGGGTAACTAAGCACTGTGAAATGATGGGACCCAGTAAACAGGAAACCATTCACACACAGGCCTGGTTAGGCACAGCGACACCCCTCCACACACACTCACACAGACAAACACACTCAGATCCACAAATGTGTACATGCACACACACTCAGACAAACACATTCAAGTCCACATAAGTGGGGTGTAGCACCAGGGGGAAATGGTACTAAGTATACAGGGTCCAAGAATTTGAAGGGGCCCACGAAAATCTGGGATTTTTTTTTATATACAAACAGTGGAAGGGCCCTCAGCACCTGCCTGTGTACAGGGGCCCGAATTTCTAGCTATGCCCCTGAACATACACACACACAAACATACTTATACACACATGTACAGACACACATTAACACAAGAATACATACATGCACACACACACACACACACACACACACACACACACACACACACACACGAGTACAAAGCACACACACAAACATACACAACCATGCTCTCAAACACACACATATACAGACAAACGCAAACAAAGGAGCGCACACACATTTTTCACACACACACACACACACACACACACACAGGGCTGCAGAGCTCTTAACCCACTACACACTGTCAGCCGTGGTTTCATCCTTGACTGGTTGAGCGTATTAACTGAAAGCCGCAGCTTTCCATCACAGTCTCTGACACCACCACATCCAGCCAGTAAACGAAATACACTCTGACACAGTGTCCAGACTGACAAGAAAGGATGAAACGGGCATCACACAACTTGTAAAAACATAAAACGGCTGAAAGCTTTTTCATGTCGACTCCAGCACCCCTGTGGCTATGCCCTGTTCTCACCCACACCCCGACACACACAATACCCTTGAAAGGTAGATGGTATTTTACTCTATATCACCTTTTCTAAATGAGTATTTGAATATAGTTCGCAAAACCTCAAAGGAATTTCAAGAAACTTTCTTTTGGGAGAAATTTTAGGTAAAACTTGTTGTAGTTATATAAGTAAGGACAAAGTTAAGCTTAGGTACTGGACTTGGCGTTGGGACGCTAATGATTCGTGGCATTTATGAAGACGGGTAGATAAATCACCTAGATGTGTGCGCTTTTAAATGTATACATTATGTATAGGGCAAGCACTTCAGCCAGGAGGAATCTGTGTGAATTATGTATAAGTTCACTAAAACTGGAATGCGTAATGCGCATTAGAAAACTCCTGACTGTTCAGAAAGGTTGTAGGTTTGTTGCAGAAAAAAATCGCCAAGGCATTTGGACTGGTGCGAGCGGGCAAAGTTAGGAAACAAATGTCCAGAACAGAACTTCTATGCCATGACAAACAACGGAAAAAATGACAAATCAGTAGCAAGCGCTACAACACCACTTTCAGCCCAGTGGGGAAAATTATGTGAATTAAGCTGACCATAAATCAAGATGACCATTACGTATGCGCTGAAAAATTTTCCTTTTCATACTGAAAGTTTCAGTAATTAACTAAAACCAGCGAGTCTGAAATACCAGGGCTCTGTGGTACCAGACGGCTTTGCTGTCAGTTGAGACGTTTATTGACTATTGTTCGAGCGCCGCACAAGCCAGGCATTTCCCTTTAATTCAAAGATTACAAAACTTACACCGAGGTTGTATGTATGAGGGTGCATATTTCGCTTATCTCAAATCAACATGTTCTCTTCACATGTTACAACAGCTTCGGTGCGCTTCAAAAGATCAAAACCTGTTTTCAAGTTCACGCTTTTGAAGAGGGAAGGGAAAGTCGACATACCTGGCTGTCTTTCCTTTTCGGTCTTCTACCTTACGGTCTGCTAAGATGCAGGTAGATGCTGATTCTCGCGATGGTCGCTACATTCCGCTCGCGACCGAACACGGTTACAGCGCACTGAAGCCGCTCCAGTCTCCTTTTCTTTGATTTTAATTGTCCTTTAAACAATCCCCTTGCGAAAAGTGAATCCTCTTCGGGTTTTTTTTAAAGTTGTACAAACTTTTCAATTCAGAATAAAAGTGGTTAATCTTAGCCAAGTCTTTGGTGGCGTGTCAGAAAGCCTTTGATGCGTTTGATTAATCGCGTCTCGAGCCACCGCCTTTCCTAAAAGTCTTGAGAGAGAAAAAGAAAAAATATCCCCACGTACAAAGACTGTCCACTGCCGTAATAAGTCTCCAGTCAAGTGCTGGCAGGTGTCGAGGCGCTCTCTCTCTCTCTCTCTCCCTCTCTGTCTCTCTCTCTGTCTGTGTGATCCTGCCGCGTTAACCCATTCCATGCCGGAGTGACTCTGCGGGAGTAAGAATAAAGGGTTTTTCTTCATACTACAGTAAGCTAGTTTGAGGGAGACACTACTGGGTTGTTGACGACTATGCGTTGTTACACAGCAGACGTATGGTCCTATAAATAGTTGTTGGGAACATACGTTGCTTGAGTCTCTTTTATTCTTGACCCCTATTGTAGGCTATATACAAACCGCTCTCACTGCGGCAAACTTTGCTATTAACTACTGAGGGTACAGGCAAGCAAATGCTCTCCTCGTAAACACTCGTAAATCCTAGGCGCTGCTCGTAAAGACGTGAGTTAAAAGAAGAGCAATTATGAGCAAACTTTTGCGTGCAGAGTACAGGCGCCCTATTGACCGGTGGGCATCGCTGGTCAGCGGAGAGGCCCAGAGATCTCTACCCTCAACGCTCCTTCCGCCAGTGGATGACAACACAGCCAAGTAAACGTCGCTCCCCGCGGCTGCCTGCCAGCCGGCTCTGGCATCTCCAGATTTGATACCAGACCATGACTTATCTGGAAATTTGAATACTCAACTAGCGCTAGTGCACGTGGCATAAAGAACTCAGTTCCACTGAAACGCAAAAGCTTTCACACAGCAGGGGGACTCTCTCAACGGGCTCTTGTTTATTTTGGAGGGAAGTGATAAAACTTATCCTTTAAATGCAACAAGAAAAATATTCTTTAATTCACTTCAAATGAAAGGACAAATGAAATATTTGATTTAGGCAGCTTCCTCGTTTGGATGTGGTGTCGGGCTGTAGGCCATCAGTACAGCTGACAGAGGAATGTCAGATGTCCCCAAATCTTTATCTCTTTCTCTCTCCCTCACACACACACACACACACCAACACCACCAACTCCAACTCAGCTGCTGCAAATCTACCAGACTGTCTTCTTCTTCTTTGTATGTAAAGTATTATAATGTAGAATATATAAATAACAAAATGATACAATAATAATAAAATGATAGTGGCTGTAACTGATAGTAGAAGTATACTGCGGCTTTCTCTCCTCTGAATACAGCCAGGTACTCTACCTCAGATCAAACCAACATGACTCTGTCCTTCTCTGTCGCTGGATGGGAAGACAGAGCTCATATTTATCAAAAGGTGTGGTCTGTGGTGTGGGTGCATTTCTGGAGATAAGTGAACCAGGAAATCTGGATGAACCCAGAAACACAAATAGATCTCCCCTCCAAGTGTGGGGTGAGCAGAGTGAGTAATGGGTTTTGTGGGGGCGGAGTGGGGGCTGCTGTAAGAAAGATGTTGATGTCATTGTCCTGATTGGAGCTGGGAGAGGGGTGGGGGGAAGGGGGGGCGAGAGGGGTGTGGAATTCCAGGGATTCCTGGTAACTCAGGGCTCTGTTAACCAACAAAAAGAGAAACAGGGTAACCGTGGGGATTAGGCAGAGCATTCACACGCCCACCCCCCTGTCCCTCTGTCCCCCTGTGTGTCCTCCCGAAACACCCCCCTGCTCTTCCCTGGCCTTTGTGAACAGGAGCTCACGCACAAAAGAGCCGTCGAGCTCCCGCTGAACCCCGAAGAGGGCTGCTGACACAACAATCACCACGACACCAGGCTACTGACGCGCTCTGTGGCCCCATGGTGCTCTACTGAGACACTGACCCACTCTGTTTCCCTTATAGTGCTGTACTGAGACGCTGACCCACTCTGTCTCCCTTATAGTGCTGTACTGAGACGCTGACCCACTCTGTAGCCCCACAGTGCTGTACTGAAAAACTGACTCACTCTAAAGCCTCACAGTGCTGTACACAGACACTGACCCGCTCTATAGCCCCACAGTGCTGTATTGAGACACTGACCCACTCTGTAACCCCACAGTGCTGTACTGAGACACTGAGCTGCTCTGCAGTCCAACAGTGCTGTACTGAAACAATGACCTGCTCTGTGGCCCCATAGTGCTCTACTGAGACACTGACCCACTCTGTGGCCTCATGGTGATCTACTGAGAAACTGTCTCACTCTGTGGCCCCACAGTGTTGTGTTTACTGACACACTGACCCACTCTGTGGCCCCACAGTGCTGTACAGAGACACTGACCCACCCTGTTTCCCTTAATTTGCTGTACTGAGACACTGACCCACTCTGTAGTCCCACAGTGCTGTACTGAAACACTGACCAGTTCTGTGGCCCCATGGTGCTCTACTGAGACACTGACCCACTCTGTGGCCCCACAGTGCTGTACTGGGACACTGACACTCTGTAACCCCACAGTGCTCTACTGAGAAACTGACCCACTCTGTAGTCCCAGCATGCTGCACTGACAGACCCCCCACAGCCCCACAGTGCTGTACTAACACACAGACCCACTCTGTGGCCCCACAGTGTTGTACGGGGACACTGACCCACTCTGCAGCTCTACAGTGCTCTACTGAGAAACTGACCCACTCTGTAGTCCCAGCATGCTCTACTGAGACACTGACTCACTCTGTAGTCCCAGCATGCTCTACTGAGACACTGACTCACTCTGTAGTCCCACAGTGCTATACAGAGACACTGACCCACCCTGTTTCCCTTATAGTGCTGTACTGAGACACTGATCCACTCTGTAGTCCCACAGTGCTGTACTGAAACACTGACCCACTCTGTGGCCCCATGGTGCTCTACTGAGACACTGACCTGTTATGCAGCCCCACAGTGCTGTACAGAAACACTGACCCGCTCTGCAGCCCCATAGTGCTGTACTGAAACACTGACCCACTCTGTGTCCCCACAGTGCTGTACTGAGACACTGACCCACTCTGTGTCCCCACAGTGCTCTACGAAGACACTGACCCACTCTGTGTCCCCACAGTGCTCTACTGAGACACTGACCTGCTCTGCAGCCCCACAGTGCTGTACTAAAACACTGACCTGCTCTGTGGCCCCATGGTGCTGTACTGAGACACTGACCCACTCTGCAGCCCAACAGTTCTGTACTGAGACACTGACCCAGTCTGCAGCCCCACACTGTTCTACTGAGACACTGACCTGTTATGCTGCCCCCACAGTGCTGTACTAAGACACTGACCCACTCTGTAGTCCCAGCATGCTCGACTGAGACACTGACTCACTCTGTGGCACCACAGCGCTGTACTGAGACACTGACCCACTCTGTGGCCCCATGGTGCTCTACTGAGACACTGACCCACACTGTGGCTCCACAGTGCTGTACTGAAACACTGACCCACTCTGCAGCCCCACACTGTTCTACTGAGACACTGACCTGTTATGCAGCCCCACACTGCTGCTCTACTGAGACACTGACCCACTCTGTAGTCCCAGCATGCTCTACTGAGACACTGACTCACTCTGTAGTCCCACAGTGCTTTACTGAGACACTGACCCACTCTGCAGCCCCACAGTGCTTTACTGAGACACTGACCCACTCTGCAGCCCCACAGTGCTTTACTGAGACACTGACCCACTCTGTAGTCCCAGCATGCTCTACTGAGACACTGACTCACTCTGTAGTCCCAGAGTGCTTTACTGAGACACTGACCCACTCTGGATTTTTATATTGTATTTCTTTACTGATTTGAATGTTTACAACACATTTTGTACCTTTGTACATGTGGTACTTTGGACAATGTGGTCATAGTGTGTGTGTGTGTGTGTGTGTGTGTGTGTGTGTGTGTGTGTGTGTGTGTGTGTGTGTGTGTGTGTGTGTGTGTGTGTGTGTGTGTGTGTGTGTGTGTGTTGTGGATGGTGGCACTACTTCAGTTGCAACTTTCAAGATTTGAGGAGACATTTTATCCAGCTTTCATTTAACTTTCATCAAAACTTTAACTTCCATTTTTGTTTCTGAGTGAATCTGAATCAGGCGGCATATCAACTTACTTTCATGATGACTCACTCTGTACCCCCCAGCTGAAATTGAAGCTCTACTAAAATCCTAATACACACACACACACACACACACACACACACACACACACACACACACAGAAACACACCCATCCCCACATAATTGTCAAGTATGAACCTCATACTTGAGCTAAAACAAATGAACACAAAGTTATTATGTGCAATTTTAATTTTCTCAAACAATAATTATGAAGCATTTTTCTCTGCCACTTGGCCCACTTAAGGCTGTTGAGGACAGACTTATACCTCTTTTCCACTGACACACTCTAACCAAGCAGCATTTGTCCAGAGCAGATCAAAGCCGGCCGACATGACTTGCTTTGCTTTGGCAACATGTTATGTTATGACTGCGAGGAACAGATTTTATTTAAATTTTTTTTTTTTTTTACAACAAAGATTCAGCCATTATGTTTTTAGGCAACCCCTCATACAATCACATCTACCTGTCAAACCACCTTTTACACAGGTATGAAACACCACATACTTCCTTTTCCCATTGTTCTTGTTTTTTCTGGCATTCCCCTCCTCACAATCTCCACCTTCACCTTTCAAGTCATTTTTATATATTTATTTTATTTATTTATGTGTGTGCTTGTTTCTTCACTGTCTTTTTCTATGCTATGGTACAATAGGGCACCCAAACATAACATTACAGTCATTTAGCAGATGTTTTTATCCAAAGCAACATACAGTTGACAAGGCAAACCAAGGGCCAAGAGCAATGTGGGGTTAAGGTTCTTGCTCAAGGGCCCAACAGCAATGGAGTTCTTGACTTGGGGCTTGAACCAATAACCTCAGGGGTCCCAGTCATGTACCTTAGCCGCTATACTACAGGCTGCCCCTTAAGCTACCCCACCCCTTGACTGCAAGCCCAGTATCAAATACTTTATTATCGTTATAGCTTTTACATATAATACTGAGGGATAAATAATCTGTTCAAGGTTATTTCCCAGAATTAATCTTTTACATTCTGTCAGAGGTCCTGACGATGTAGGTTTGACTCAAAACAAGCATACTGTATGCTTTGAGTGACCATTGTTGACATTACAGCTGCGCTCTGAGTTAATACATTATATTATTAAACCAACACCAGGAATGAAATCCGACCTTTTTTTTAATGGTTCTCACGGCTAGGGTCAAATCTAAAGAAAAGCTCCAAAAGTGAGTCAATGTCGGTCCGGGTTGAGTGGAACTCACTGGTGCAAAAGGACTACGAGAAACAGACTCAGCGTAGCTGTTTGACGTACGGTCTTAATGGGTTTTCAAGATATTTTTAGAACTAGGGAGTTCACTGAAAGATTTCTTCCTCGGAGACCGTAAAGGGCAGCTCTGTCTCCCATCACTTTACTGCCTGAGATACCATCGTCCTAAAAGATACTGTATCACTATTATTTATTTTTTTATTACATTTATTTAGTTTATAAACAGGACTGTCCAAAATGAAATCCAGAATGACTTTCAAGATCATGGGAAAACACATTAAATTCATGCCACGAGAGAATTCATAACAGAGACCCGAAAATGAACTGTTTCGTTCAAAATAATGTTGTTTGGATATAGGTTATTGCAGTCAAGTTCGTCCTTGACCTTGCCTATAAAAAAAACTCATGTCCAAACACAGGGAGACGAAAGAAAGAAATTTGGGGTTGATTGATTGGTGGATATTGGACCAATGGGACGAGCGGAAGTTATTTTGAGTGGTACTAGGGTGCTGCTATAATCCTGCTGTACCTCATTGTTGTGTGCGCTAAACCAGTATTCTGTGCTGGCAGGGGAGACTGTGTACTGGGACTGGAATGTGCTGTTCTGGGAAGTGGAAGGAAGACATTTCCTATGTCCTAATCCAGCACACAGACTGCCGATACCACATGGGAGACAGGCCGCTCGCGAAGCCCATGAAGGAAGGCCAGGCAGAAGGGAGATCACAGCTCACAGCACAAGAGCTGGACCAGAGATGCAGGAAAGACAAATTTCTCTATAATAAGCCCAAGACCCAATCAAACGAAGGCTGGGATTCAATCAATATTTGTCCTTAACTTTGGCTCGCGATTAAAGGCGAGCGTTCATTTTTATTTTCAACGACAGCTCGGCATGTGAACTTTCATGATTGCTGAAGTCACCAAGTTGTGTCGGTAATGAAACAAAAACATTGACCAATCGAGCACTTGCAAATAATGGTGAGCCAAAGTTAAGGACATAATGTTGATTGAATCTCAGCCAAACTTACTCTGGGATTCAAACAAACACACTTAGTTTAGAGCATATGCCAGTCATTCAACAAAAACAGACTTAGGTCTTTTTAAAGGAATGTGACATTTCTTTTTTTGAATGAAAGCAACACATTCTCAAAGGACATGTTAGCTTGTCTCTAATAAAATTGAAGTTTACACTGCTAATGTAAAGTATGTTTTGATTGAATTGCAATTCCCCTAGTGGTTAGGTGCATTTGATTACATCCCAGGGTAAGCATTGTGCAAAGAGTCATTTTGGACACATGAGGATGAATTCCACCCCTCTTGACAGTGAATACCAACAGATATTAAACTGATATTAGTGATATTAAAATCAGTAATTAAAGTAATAATAAAGATGGGTTGTGGGTGTTAAATGTGTTTGGGGGCGGGGTTGGGAGGGAAAAACACTACCACTGAACATTTTTAGGATGCATTCATTTTCCCTCCACCCTGTAGCTAACACCCATTGGAATTATTGGAATCGGACTAACACAGATCTGTCGATGTAAATTTGTATTTCACACCAACGGTCATGTCTGAACTCACAGTGAACTCTTACGGATGAAACTCCAGTGAATCACACCAGTAAGTGTGTTTGAGTTTGTATGCATACTTGACTTGAGCTCTTGAGTATTGACTGGTTTTTTTAAAAAGCAGCCACCCCCATCACCAACTGTACCCCCAAATTTAACGGGGGGAAGTTGAAAAGTGAGTATCTTGCAACCGGACATGTCATGATCCTGCCACACCAGTATCAAGCTAATACCATTTTTCAAAGCCCCATTCTTTACTGGAGGTTCTCACCTGAAAACAACAAGTGTGAGTGTACGGATATTACCTGAGGAGAAAAGCATATAAAAAAAGGTAAGAACGAGTTTTCGGATTTGAGACGACTGCTCAAATTGTTGAAGAGCCTTTGTAAATCTGCAGAGACATACTGTGTTTGTTCCACCACACGGACAGTCTGTGTGCACACCTGTTGGGGGTATCTGGGTCTTTCAGGGGGCGGGGTGGGTAATATACACCTGTCAGGTGACTCAGAGAAACTAATATTTGAGGAAAGGGAAATTTATGGGTAATTTCAACACACTGACAGGCTGGTCCATGATGGTAAACCCAAAGCTATAATTCTCAAAGCTGTCTGTGTAGGAGACATGCCTCTCTGTTCCTGTGAAATACAGGTGTGCTAAATTCTGAGCCCCAATTTTCAAATAAACGCACCCATAACCATGGTAACTCTTCTCACCGCACTAGATGACCTGGCTGGGGTTCTTTTGTAGGAAGACAATGGGTAACATTTAACAAAGTCTTTTTCGCAAATGTTAATATTTTTGCACATGACATTTCAATGACATGATTTTTGATTGGAGTAAACAAACTACCCTAACCAATCACATCCCTTCATAATTTTTTGTACCAGCAAAACAGTTTTGCATGTACAAAATGCTTTAATAAGTCAGACAGCCTGGTATGGAGACCTCAAGAGAAAAAATTCCTTGGACCAGCAACAAAAAGGGTTGAGCTATGTGATCACAATGAGTAGGGTCATCTATTTGGCAAAACCTCACATTGAATTCCACCTTCAGAGCCTCACCCCAATCACTAAACATTGTGATGAGAGTACCATGGTACCGAGCTTCCTTTCTGCCAGCAGAACTGGACAACGTCATAGAGGGAACTAGGAATGTGGCATTTCAACAACAATACTCTGGAGCAGGGTGCCAGGTCACCCTTCAGCGAGCTGAAGCTGGGATATAACTGAGGCCACGCAGACAGACAGCTATCCAGAACATCCGAGCAGGTCCAAAGCAGAATCCTCTCTGAGGAGTATTTATGTTTAGGATTAGAAGTAAGGGTATTTAGAAGTCAAAGTTGGGACTCTGAAACATGGCAGGAGCTGAAGCCGAGCTCTTCATGCATGGATGGCCGCAAATGTCAAAGAAGTGAAGTAATTCTGTAAATAAGAATGGGATAAATCTGCTTGAAGCAGATGCGAGAAAACGCGTGGGAGTTACTAAAATGTAACTTGAGGTTATTGCTGTTAAAGTAGGCACCATCGGTTTCGCAATACCTTGAACTTAGTTCGCACACCTCGCGCACGTGGATACTTAATGTTGAATCCTTCTGTTAAATAGATAATCTAAGTCGATCTATTTCATGTTTTCTCATTAAACCGGTTGGCGTTTGTCATCAGCTGGTACCTTGGCAAAGATCTGCGGATTTTGTTGTTAAATATAAGCTCGAGACTTTTTCGAAGGGGTTCTTTTCATGCGGCAATTCATCAGATGATTGGCCGGTCTTTAGACAAACTACAGCCTGTAGCTTCACTTGCGTTGTCAGTACTGTATTTATGTCAGAGATGATAGGTTAGCTGGCAGCTGGTCGTTGGACCCAGCATTATGGGATGTTGGCTCAGCTGGAGACAGGTAGCTACTGCAGGCGGGCATTATCTCTGAACCTGAAGCAGCACGGTGCCTCAGCTCCATGACAACCACACAACAAACTACTGCTCTGAATCTTACTGATAGCCTTTCGTTGCAACTGAGCTAAGGGCATTATAGCAGCTAAATATACATCTTATCCGCTGACCATATTTAATATATGCTAATTATCAGATTACTTTGATGGGGGGGAAATAGAGAAGAAGGAGGAACAGAAGTCACTGCTTTCGAACAGGCTGGGCAGTGACGCAGGAGGGTGTGGGAAAGAGACAGGAGGAAAGTTCACAGTGTCAATAAAAATGTCCAAGCTCGGACTGGAGCACAATGACCTGGAGGATATACCGTGACTCGCAGCAGGATGGCGTTTCACCCGCCGTGGCGCACAAAAACATCAGGGGCCGGGGCCGGGGGCTGCGAGGGCAGCAGGGGGCATGGGGGCGGCGGCTAACGCTTGGACTACGCCACATCATTCTCCGATTCTCAAACGTCTGGCACATTCAAATGTATTCTTTCTTGCAATTTATTGCCATCTCATACATAAAAGATGGAGGACGCACTTCATGACAGCTATATGAAAGAGGACGAAATAGATGCACAACAACCAGGACAATCAAGCTAAGATAAAGGACTCCTAAACCAGATAGCTTCACTGGGACTAACCCAAAAATACTGAAAGCTGAGACACTCATAGCTCAGAACAAAGGACACTTTTTGCTTTTCATTGTCGACGTCGGCCTTTCCTGATACCATATCTATGATGAAAAATAAAAACAAAATATGAAAGGAATAAAGAGGCCATTCTTATATCCAGGTATTCAGGTATCAGGTAATGTGATCACATGTCCTTTATCATATTACCGTAATCTAATTTATTGTCTCCTACGACACAAATGGCTGGCAAATAAACCAGACATTTTTAATGTAATGGAAAGGTCTGAGGCACTTGAGATATTGGAATGGAGGGTCAAATTATGAAAGTACACAACCTTTTGTTGTGAGGATTTCATCTTGATCACCTTTATCGCCTAAATCAGTGTTAAATTTATGCAGTGATCACCTGGCATAAGATGATGAGAGAGGACTAAGCAGAAAGGGGAGGGGATTGAGATGGAGGGGAGGGAAATGAGCAGAAGGGGGAGGAGTCTGATGAGGAGTGGGAGGGGACTATGCAGAAGAGGGAGAGGATATTTTAAAACTGAGCATGCCCACAAGCGCTTCTGAAGATGCAAGTCATGTAATCATTGAAATGGATATTCTGAGATTACAATACTGTTGTCATGTTTGACAGAAATGTTGCACTTTCCCTGGAAAAATCTCAAATAAATAATATGAAATGTATGACAGAAAACATCCCATTTACGCAAAGCTGACACCTGCTGGTGGAAACAAAAACTACAACTACAGGCACCGCTGAGCACAAAGGCCCACCTTAATTTTGGCAGTGGATTTGTTGACTTAAAAGACAGAAAAAGAGTTACTAAGAACTGTCTGAATGAATCAACAGTTCAACAGTACATGAAGTACACAATCATAATTATAATTTTGGTGGAATATCTCTTCAAGTATGTAAAAAAATGCCGCTTGGTCACCTGTGTTATATCAATCCACTGTGCAAGTTTCAACATCCTGTTATGTAAGGCATAACTTGGCGGAGGCAACTCCACTCTACTTGGTGGTGTTCTTTGCCCCCACCTCGTCCCGTACGTTCGTACAACGGACACCTCATATGGTGTTATGCTACTTATATCACGGTCACTTGCTAGGTGTGGTCATTTCAATACATAGTCACTTTTTCAGCTCAGAATATGATTATTTTAAGACATATCCAATCACTATAGATGATATCCTCAAATATCAGCTAGCGTCGCCAAATCAAGTACAATTAACGTGAAAATGGTCTCTTTTATGCTAAACGGTTTGTGTATGCTATATTGGGTGGTCAGATGGTCTATAACCTGAAGCCATAGACCAGGAGGGTTTCTGATTGGTTCTAATGGACTCTCTATTCTGTTAAAGCACAGGCGTCAAGTCAGAATGAATAGACTCACCAGTAACTCAGATCCAAATGTGTCTTTATTAGAAAAAATACAGAAACAACCTTTTATACATTCTTTTGTTTCTAGAAAGTACCTATATGTTATAAAACTGTCGATTTTAAATTTAGCACACAAAATACATCTATGTATTTTCCGATTTCAAATTACAAACTAGTATGGTAAGGACTGCAATGTACAGTTTATTATTATGACTATCATTATCATTATTACTGTTAATGCAACGTTTACAAAGCCAAACCTCTTTCCAGGTAAATGAAAAACAATATTTACAGTCAAAATGACAAGTGTGATGACATTTGAACAGCAGTATACTGGAAGGGCGGCTCCACAAACACTGAGTTCTGCCCTTCCCCTTAATAAATAAACGTAATTATCATCTTAAACATCACTGTAACTCAAAACGTTCTGTTTATTATCAGAAAACAGTTGCAATGTATGCTGCATAAGTAATGACAGAACCTTTTCTCTCTCCAAAGCAAAGGACAAATTAAAACGCAGATTCCTGTTTAGACGGAACAACAGCCCCTAATGACTAAATTTTCTCGAATGACATCTCTCATGTCATTAAATGTAGGGATCGCGTACACTTGATAGAGTTCAAACATCGAGTGATGTCATTCTTTTCAGTTCCCCTTAACCTGGGCTGGTCCAGACATGTATAGAAGACCAAAAAAGAACTACTAGTTTTACACACAGGTCTTATGTACAGGAAGGATATAAAGTAATATTTATAGTGATGATAATGATGGAAGATTAAAGCCATTCTATTGGCTGCTGTGGGCACTAATTTAATGGATTTTGCATGAGTTCTAATGGTAAAGACACCATGGTCCAGTAGTACAGTGTGAAACGCTGAAGTGCCATGCCAACAGTGGTGCAACTACACTCACTGCACTGATCATGTGACCTTTCAATCACTGATGTGATTGGGCACATTAAGGAGACCAGCTTTGAAGCCCGCCACCCCCAATTCTTCAATTTAGTGAAGGAGAAAGGCCACTAATGTATGTGCGTATGTGTGTTAAAGTGTGTGTTTGGAAGAAGCTTCCAAAACTGCTTTAGATAGTAGCCTACTGTTATAAAAAAGCATGGAGATTGTGATCTGGTTGGGGGACCAGTTGTCTGGTGTAGGAAGCAAACTTTAATTTGTCTTGATTCTCATGAAGCATCCAGCCAAACAGTCCAGACAAGAGGATGGTGCAACAGAAACACACACTAACTCACGGCACAGCCCGCTCCACTATTTGCAATTGCATTTGAGTTTGAATTTGATCAAACAGGAAGAGAAGGACGAGAGGAAGGTCTTAAGAGCAGGGAGCGGTTTAAGGACTCGTTACAAATTCTTACGGAAACAGAGTGGTCGATGCTAAGCTTCACCCTCACCCTCCTCTTCATCATCCTCCTCCTCTTGCCCTTTGACCTCTGAGCTGTGGGCCTCCTGCTCTTCATCCAGCTCCTCCACATCCAGCTCCTCTTCCTCTCCTTCTTCCCTCTCTCTGTCAGAGGAGTTGTCCTCTTGCTGTTCACCATCTTCACTGTCACCTGACCCTGAAAAACCCCAATGCACACAGTGAAGATGCTCTCTCTACACCCCAAAATCTATAACCCCTCTCTCTACACTCCTCAATCTGAAACGCCTCTCTCTACACCCCTAAATCTATAACCCCTCTCTCTACACCCCACCCATAAGCCATAAGCCCCTCCCAGTATACCATATTAGTGCAGAGTACTGCGGAGGTACAGAGGGTTATTGTAGAAACCTGAGGAGGACAGCAAGGGTTAACCTCAACACTCACTCTCTGACACCAGTGCGGGTGCATCTCTTCATCTGAGCAGCCTCACCTGTGTCTGCCTCCTCTTCCTCCTCCCTGCCCGGCCCGCTCTCCTCCTCCTCCTCGTCCTCCTCCGAGTCGGAGATGACCACGCACTCGTTGCTGCTGCTGTGATCCGCCCCCCTGTGCTCACTGAGACAGTCGCGCGTCACTCCTACGCCGCGCCGCACACACATCATATGAACACATATCATACGTCTCTGGATACGAACCTGCCGTTCTGCTGAGGCTCCCATAGGGGGGTGAGGTAATACCTCAGAGGGTTCCTGTAAAGGTCATCCTTCAGGATCTACGGTCACGAGAGAAAGAAAGAAAGCTACTCAAGTCTATACGCCAAATAACACCCTGCAAAATCAAGAGACATAAATGTCATGTCAACATAAATGCTAAAGAGTGTTGGACTTCAGAGTAAAGCCAGGTTGCTGTTTAAACCCAACAATCTTCAAAATTTGCATTGACGATTTATGATCGTTGTTAAAACAGTCTCCTGATTTTGGCCTCATGGTACTTGACCAAAAAAAATTCTAGTTCTGGCTCTATGGATATGGCCTCGTTCTGCTGTCAACCACTACACGATGGCGTCAGCAGAACCTAGACCTGCAGGACGAATACTGTCAGAAATGGGCCCTGGCAATAAACATGACCAAAACACAAATTTCAGTGTATTTCAGATAAAGTCCCAGATGACATTTAAAGAAAGGCTATATTAAAAAGAGACACCAAAACTCTGAAAAACAGAACATCCTATTTTACATTGTTTTAAAAATCATCTCAATATTTAGCCTCAACTTGACTGAGCTGAAAGAGGAAAGCACTGAGAACATCGGTCACACCCCGGCAGATTCGGCTGTACCTCAGCTATCTGGTCATGACCCGGGTCACTGTGGTCATTGAACCAGCAGAAGAAGCTGGCGCTCGCCTTCCCCGATCTGCCCTGGGCCGTGAGGTTCTGCCCACGGTGCCAAAGGATGGGGTTGGAGAAGGACACTGCGGACCCTGGGTCAGAACAAAGAGGAAACACAAAATGTGTTACTGACGTTTAATACACACTCTGTGTTACACTTTACTTATGATTCACTAATAACATAACAAAATGCTAACGCTAACATGACGTTTTGAACAAATGAGTTGTTGAAGCAAAAATGACATATTTAGCCACTGTGTTGGTTTTGACTGTATATGATTATGTCATGTTGTATACAAAATACTTCAGCAGAGATACGGTGCAGACATTTTCAGCAGCAGTGACTGGTATTAGAAAAATGCATACCGCTCCCATTTTCCAACTCTACACTTCCTGGTCATTCTACTGCTGACCCGGGCCAGACAGCACACACACACACACACACACACACACACACACACCCTCCTTACCCCCCAGTCCCAGGTGGAATTCCTTGACGATGACAGAGTTCTGGAAGTAGGCATTGCGGCAAAAATGAAAGGCAATCCTGTAGCCCATTCTTGTGTTTTTCAGGGTCTCCACCTGAAGATGAGTTTATAAGAGACCACGTGTACTCAAGACAAAACTATAACAACATTTCAAATATATATTATAAATCTGTATGATATATGTACAGTTTAGAAACTAGTCAAGCACTAAAATTTTATATGAAATCCTCACAAATTTTAAGTGAAGCTGCTGGATCAAAGAAGCCTTTCTAATCCCTACACTCATTACTTCATTATTATTACCCTAATATTGATGTTATTAGGGTATGAGGAATATACAATCAATAAACATACAGGTATTTTTAATCTTTCTTCATGTTTTGTATTATTTTGTTTTGCCTCCTGACACTGCCACCCTCATCCATCACTTCTTGGTAAACCATTTCCTTTATAGTTACACATAAATTGTATAGCAAGTGAGTGCTTTAACAGATCTTTTCAAAGACAAACAATCATTTCCTTACAGTGAACAGCTGTAATACTGCACTCTCACCTCTAGGTGGCTCATTGAGCTTAGAGCCTCTTCATCGTTCTCATCAATATGAGCAGAGAGTAAGGGGTGATTCAGGAGCTGAGTGGCTTCAAGTCAAGGAAACAGAAAAAAACACAGACACACACATACACACACAAAAGCTACTGTGCATACCACACACACACACACAGATACTATGCACTCTCACCAACTCTCATACACAAATACAACATACAAAGACTCTCTATGATACTGTCCACACAGATACATTCTGTATTAACTTGTCAAAGAACATCTGCCCCAGTGCATTGTGGGTCACCTGTGAGCCCAGGTTGCTTCAACTGGGATTACAGGTAAGACATATTCACAACGACTTAATAAACTATAATTTCCATTATTTTAAAATGAAGCTATTTTGTTTTAATTAGTTCTACAATTCTATATTTCTCTCATCTCTGTTTGTCCCTCTTTATTATGCTATTAACTTTACCCATTTATTAATTTTAGAATGTGTCTTAAAAAATAGTGCTGCTCTTCAAAACTTATGCTTAGGGACATTACTATTTGATTCAGGATTGACATTTCCAACTGCAGTATATTCAAAAAGGAAACTTATTATCTAAAAAAGGACCTCTAGAATCTGCTTGCCCTCTCTGAGTGTCAGAATAAAATTCATTTAAATACACTTTACATTTCAGACTCAAAGTCAATTCAGCAGCAATATACTTTCCTCTTAACTTTAAAGTCACCGTTTAAAAATCAGTTCCCCTACTTAGTTTAAGCTAATTCCAGCCATTGCAGCCAAAATATGGTACTTAAGAACTTAGAATGTTGTATTTGCAATTAGAGCCCAACAATGTTAAGCATACAGTAACTGGGCAGATTGTGGGTCTAAATCTACTGCTTATCAGGAATGGGTCTCGGACTGGGTGGGAACCAGCTGGGGCTCTGATTGGTTGGATACAGCGGTGACCCAGAACCCGGGGATGGTACGGATGATGGCGCTGCGCTGCTCCAGGTGGGGGCGCCGTTGCTGGGAGAGCTTGAGCTCCAGGCGCTGGTGCAAACGAGCGGCCTTCCTGTCCAGGGCTTCGAGCCGCGCCTGCACCTGTGCCAGCACCGCCACCGACTGCCGCGTCTCCGCCGCCATCTTCACCGACACGATGGCGCACTCCGCGTCCTCCCCCAACAGAGAGGAGGAGCTCTGGGAGGAGGAGGACGAGGAGGAGCTGGACAGGTAGTCTTCCCGGTCCTGATCCTCCTCATCCTCCTCCTCTCTGTCCAGCATTGTCTCAAGTCTCTGCCTGTCTGTGCTCTCCACAGCGCCCCCCTCTGGTGAGGAGGTAGAACTGTCTGCAGCTGCTGTCTGGGGGTGCTGGCTCTTTCCTGGAGCAGGGTTCTGCTTACCTTCCCTGGCAAAAAGAGAGTCTTTTTTCCTGGCCTTCCTTGCATTTTCCTTCTTAAAACCAATTTGTTTCGAGGTTTGAGCCTGCTGTGTGTCTTCTTCTTCTCCACCTACTCGAGTCAGGCTCGCGAGCGCTTCAGCGGCTACCATCGCCGCCCAATCAGATTGCTCCGGCGGAGCGGACTGGCGCGGCCCCATGACGATCGCGCTCCCGGTCCCTGCTTCGTCTGACGTTTGTGGCTGCGCGTCCCTGTTGCTACTAGTACACGGCCCGTCTCCACTGCTGTTACTCGTGCTGGGTTGCGCGTCCCCGCTTTCTGAGAGCCCTGTTGTTTTGTTTGTGGTAATGGGTGCCCTCCCATTTTCACCATGTGTTTGGGTTTCTCCTAATTCTTTCGGTTCTTTTCTCCCTGATGTGTTATCACCCTCCGAACCACATCTGCCCGGCGCTAGGGCCCCGGACGCGTCGGCTGCTCTAGCAGCCTTGGCTGGCGGGGACGCGCGCCCCGGATCAGGAGATGCGCTTCTTTTCCCCGCTGCGGACTGCTGCCTACAGTCCGAGAGCTCGCTCATAGTTTTACTTTAATATTTAACAAACTGGCAAATTAATTATGACAAATAGTATTTTATAGTCAGACAACCAAGCTAAAATATGTATATTTCTGCTAGCTACGTTCGTCACTTTTCTCGTCTCTATGCACATCCAAGCTAAATTTGGTCGGCCGTTAGGCAGCTACTCCTTCCACGGCATTGTGAAAGACGTTACTTTTTATTGCTCTGTGCGTCTGGTGTAACTACAGTTACGAAAGCAAACGGTGGAGGAAAGAAAGTTTCTTACAAGCTTGTTTCCTTTCATCCCTGTTCCAGTACCTTTACATCCCCTCCTATCTTTAGTTCCCTCTGCGTCGTTTTTACTTGATAGACAAAATGGTTCATGTAATTGGCTGCCTTAAGCCGCGCCGAAACCTTTTGTCCAATCACAGCCAGGACAACAACGAAAATGGCTTGTTTACCTAATATAACTGATATCTGATTGGATGGATATAGAAAATGTTCGCTCAATCAGACAGAACACATTGTGATGGACGTGGGACTATCCAATCAGTGGGGAGGACCAAGAATTGTCATCGAATGTGCGATGACGTATGATGTTTTTGTAAAATTTATTTCTCAGGACGACTAACACGCAAATTCTGTGCGGTAATGTTTTGGCGCTTGGCTTCTTGTCATGATATATTGCAAATGCTTACACTGTTCATACCTACCACGTAGGCTGCTGTGAAAATAAGGCCAATTTAGGTGTGTTCAGGCAGAATGGTGATTAGTTTCTGGCTGTTTTGCAATGACTTTGTCATATTCTAATATCACATGGATATATAACAGAAAAAAAAAGCTGAAGCAGATTTCGCTTTTTGCTTCCAATTTCTGCTATTTATTAGATTTGAAGGAGCGTGTCTTGTCTTTGATGAAATCAACATCTATCGTGTTGTGCGCAGCTTAGGTAAACAATGTCTTACTGTTGGCTAAAGAAGGATGTTTTCTTCTCACGTTTACCAGCGTTTTTCATTGAAAGCTGTTCCGTTTTCCATCAGAGCACTCTGTGGTTGCACTGTTTTGAAAATCATCCAACAAAACGATGTGAACTTGTCACTGAAAATGCATGGCTAACTGCTGAAAGAGAAGTGCACAAGATATAATTAGTAACCATACTTAACTTACGACACTCCTTACACTTTCTAATTTGGGAAAGAGGTCCACTGGTCACGGTAGGAAACAGCAGTGTCATTGTGAGTTTTGCTTTTAAAATGCATCACTGCAAACAACCAACATCTATAATGTACTGAAAATGATTCAAATTTAAACTTAATCGATAGGTGCACACTTATAGCTGATAAGTTATAAGAATCTGCTTGTTCTGTTCATGAATATGTGGGTGTGTAATTATTATAACAAATAAACAGCCAGAGAATCAGAAGTTTTTTTTTTTTTAATTAGACAAGAGGAAAATTACATATCGAAGAAAGGAAGTCGTAAAAGGCTATGCATATAGACACATTGTCCTGTTTCACACTGAGTTCAGCATTCCAAATGAGATGTTTTATGTGTCTTTAAGCTCTGCTTAAGAGGTCCCCGTTGGCCCCCCGGGGCGAGGGCTGTGGGGGGCAGAAGGTGTAGGGAGAGAAGCATCCCAAACCATGATCTCTGCACACACAAACAGACACATACAGCACACACACAACGCACAGTACACAAACACAGCACACGGGACACACACAATGAACTGTATTAGAAACCTAGATCATTGTCACAGGTGGTTTCATTAATACAAAACAAGTGACACATTTATTTAATTATTAGTATATTATAACTGATAACTAATAAGATCATTAGAAAATAATATTTGGCCTGACTAAGCTTTCAATTTAAATGAAATTATTTAAAGTAGAATAAAGTAAAATCATATCAGATTTTTGCAAATAAAACAGAAAACACACATGTTAAAAAAACCAATCATGTGCTGTTTTAACTAGTTGCAAATGACCTTGCCTTATTGACAGGCGTGTGGAATGGTTTGGATAGTAGACTGCTCTGTCCAAACCCAATGGAGATTTTTTCTTTGCAAATGCATGCATCATTTTGTTACTATGAACCTGCTGCAGTTTGTTCTGGTATTCAGAATGCTATCCCCTTTAAAACTGACATTACCTTTCAATAAGTAGAGTTCTATCACTGATGTAACTTTTATTTAATTTTAAATAATCTTTAGAGGTACCAATAATTTTAGCACATATATTTTTGGGAAAAAAATTGAATTATGCATCAAAACACATTTTTTTGTGTGTGAGAATAAAGTAACATTGTATTTCAATATGTTTCACTATAAAACATAACTCACAGTCTCTGTTGTTTATCTTGCACAACAGTTTTGTTAATCTTCATCAGAGTGCCAATAATTCTGGAGTTTACTGAGTTTGAGTTATTGTGTGTATAAAATGTTCTAAATGTAAACCCTTGAGAAACATCTGGAATAAAAACATCATTCTTCATCATCATTCGTCTGGTACATTTTGCTGAATCAGTTGGCACAAACCAACACAAATTACTCCCTTGTTTATAATGACAGTAACTGTTTGCTTTCAAATTCAGCACTCCAGTCGAACAACTGTAAGGCCTTATTTCTACAGGTCACTCTACTGTGCAAGCGATGCTGCCAACTGGTAAATCAGCATGTTAAATCTCACTTCTGAAGGCTCAACAGCTCCCCCTGGTGGCGAATCGCTAAAAGCTCACCGGTTAAACTTCTGTCCTTTGCGCTTCTGGAACTCTGTTTCATCCACGGTCCACACGGCCCCCTTCCCCCTCTCCACCCTCACGAAACACCTGTGGAGGCTCAGATTGTGTCGGACAGCGTTCTGGGGGTAGGGGGTGGGGTTTTTTTTTGGAGGAGAGAGACATGAGCTGTTACTTTTCAGATACCGTTCCGGAAGGTTGTGACCATCTTACCTACTTTGTAGTTCAGCAGATAACAACAGCAGTTATCATAATGAAGAAGATAGCCACACTACATCGAATAACTTGCAAAAAAAAAAAAATCACACCAATTTGCAGTATTGTAGTATGCAAATACTGAGAGCTGCAACACTCCAAATGGCACTTTTTCACATATTTCACACATTCCATTTCTCAACATTCAGATGCAGAACTTTCATAGATTTTAATGATTTTAATTTCATCCATTCATTCATTTATCCGCGGGATGGATGTGATTATGTTGTGTGCATATACAATAATTCTTAAAATCTCAGATACTTATGTGGCTTAACCCTGTTTGTTTTACCTTCCAGGTGGTGGTGTTGTAACGGAAGTAGAGGAACATCTTTGTAAACCAGTGGTAGATCTGGTTCAGGCTGAGCTGCTTGTCAGGAGCCTCTAAAATGGCCTGTGGAAGAGCAGTGCAATACACATGCAATCTCAGTTACATTTTCTGCGATTGGACCAAACAAACCACCTCAACCAATCAATGTTTCTTGGGGCTTTTTGCACGAGTAAAACAGTTTTGCACACACTAAAGTAAAGAGTCCATTCAGCAGTAGAGAGGAATATTGGGCGAGTAGCATATTTTAGTATTGCATTGACCTTTTCGTTTATATATTTGTGCTTTGGCAAAATAAACGTATATTTTTTATTCCAAGAGAGCATGTGGGAATTCAATCGAGAGTGAGGGAGAGCGGTGGATAGACATTGAGGGAGAGAGAGAGGTCAGGGCCAGTCTCTCATTATACTGAATGTGCCTTTGTTAATGATCATAACATAGATATATATATATATATATGCTTCTTAAAAATAACAAAGTGTAACTCACCCATCTGATCAAAGACGCATAGGTAAAAGGTGGTCTGACATTGGTGTATTTATAACATTCAATGCTGGGTACAATTTCTGTAGAGCACATAGAATGAGTTACAGATCTCTGACCCCACAAGGTCATCGACCCCACACTGCAAGATTTTCTCAGTAAAAGTCACACGGGTTAGAATACACAATTCAAATCAATTCAATATTCAATGAAACTCTTTCCTGGCAAGACGTATAGAATGTGAATAATTTCAAACAACTGTCAAATCAATAAAAAACAAGAATTCACTCATATAGTCTTGATTACAAAATCAGTACCATCGTTTAAGTCGTGGTGTAGTTAAACAAGACAAAATACCACTGTAAATTTCCACAGTCATAGTATTAATGGTATAAAAATCAGTGATAAAAGTAATTACTGTTGGACAGCCTGATTGAACAGTGCTGTCAGACCTGGACCCTGGCAGTTAATGTCAGATCAAATGGTAATTCTGCAGAAAATATGTGCACTTGAAGATACATCTTTTCTGCAAAATTACTATTTGATCTGACATATACTGCCAGCGTCCAGGTCTGACAGCACTGGTCAAACAGACTGTCCTACAGTCATTCAGAATTCACTCAAAACACTCTGGTCCTCCCTGCACATAGTGACCGTATGTAGTATTTATCCAGACAAGTACATATACATTTCAGTTTAAGGTATGGATTTTAGAAACAGCACTAGCCCCTCAGGAGACTTTGAATTATAGCCCTCATTAATGTTTGAGAAATAAGAGACGGTTACATTGTATAAAATATAAATCGAAAAGAAAAGATTATTATTAAAAAATCATTATTTTTTTAGAACCAGACATATACATATTTTCTGATGTGTCTAAACTGTGCTGTAGAGGGAAGGCTGGTTTTGATGCAGCTGTGAGTGTAGTCTGGATATTATTTTCCTGTCGTAAAAGGTTGGTGAGAAAAAGAGGTTTGGAGTTACCTGGCAGTAGGTGAGAGGCAGGCATGTGCCAGTAAGCTTGTTGCAGTACTTCTGCTGCATCATTACTGGCACAGTAGGGGGCGCCATCTGTCACCTGAGATTGGGATACATCCATCTGCAAGCTGAGTGGCCCTTCTGGACCCTCTTTCTGCGAGCATGTGGGTGGATGGTGTGTGTGTGTGTGTGAGAGAGACAGAAATACAAAGAGAAAGAGACACTTCATACATTTCTGCATAATCTATCTCATATTATTGTTAGTATGTGTTATTCTTATTTATATTATCATTCCTATTCTTCTTGTTTTTGTTGTTTGCATGTTGCTGCAATACTGAATTAAGCTTGAACTGAAGTTGAATCAACAGAGAGAGAGTTGCTTCAACGGGGATACTTTCCTTCATCCTCAAGATTAGTTTTGTGTGAGATAAAGACAGAAAGAGATACCTATTCTTGAAGACAAAACAAGCTGCACTTGAGGTAAAGACAAATACTTACCTCAGAAGCTAGGATGTGTTGCATGTCAGGAAAAGAAGGATACAGATGAGAAAAGGAGGGAATGTGTTTTTGGCAAAAAGAGATAGAAATAGATAGGAAAGACACGAAGGGAGGATGTGTGTTCGGTAAAAGAGATACCCACAGCTGAAGTCGTGATGGGTCTTGTCGATACTGACAGGTGAAACTGCATGGCCAGAAGTTTCTGTCTCTCCAAAGCGAGCTGGAAAAACACAGAAGTGAGGACCTTCTCCATACGATACGGTTATAGCCTCCTCTTTTATTTCTTTCGTTTGTTCCGGGCCAGACCTGGTTCTCCATGTGGTGCACCATATCCTGCTGCACACGGAACTGTGCCAGACTGCGCTCTCCTATGCTGTGGTCCCTGTGCAGGTGCCTGTGCGGACACAGAGGGGAGACTTTGTTTCGATATTTGATATCCAAGTCCAATAATCCTTTTATCAGTATGATAACATATAATTATATTGCCTAAGCAAGCTGTCAACAATGAATCAATATACGAGAGGTACTGAAATAGTACAGCTTTAAAATAAGTACATATATAACTAAGAAAATAAAGGGAACCAAACCCACAGGTATTTTACACAGCAAAAACGGGCAATAAGACTCATAAAAAGAATCATCATCAAACATAATAATGAATTAAATTAAAGGTGCAAAACTGTGAAATTGCCACCAAGTTCTGTTCTTTAGTATGTGAAAGGAAACCACACACCTTGCAGTCAAAGCCACACATTTACATTTCTCCTACATTACATAAGGGTACTTTTCTCCTTTCGTAATTTTAAAACCCAAAGAAGATTGACCTAATTTTTGTATTAACTTTTTTTTGTCTTACATCCTCGTAATGCAGGCTTTCTGGGAATTGTAGTTGTCTCCACTGCTCCCTGCTGTCTGTGGGAGTACAGCCTATTCTTTCTGGGCAGCCAGGTCTGCCCACCATGGCCTGGCTATGCTCATTGGGTCAGTGTATTGTCTGTATATTTCCTCTTAGACACCATGTGATGTCATGCCAATACGTGATGTGAGTCTTTTTCCTCAGTTATAATTTGGTTTGGGCTAATTTTCTGAAAACGTGTATCTGATCGTTGTTAGTGCTGCAGTATCTATTAGTGAACTGATCCCCATTTTGTGAGCTAAGTCGCTGCCTTTTTCAAATTCAAATGCAACAGGCCAGGAGAATCTCGTGTTGCTGAAGGATTAACATACAGGTTCTTTGAACAACAGCCCCCAACCCCCGCAGTGACAATTCACATTAACCCTATATGGAGTTATTTTTAACACACAAAAACAAAAACATTTCTTCCAGAGCTATAAATACACATCCACAGTCTGGTCTCTCTCTCTCTCCCTCCCTCTTGCTCTCTCTCTCACACACACACACACACACACAAACTTCTACCTGATCAATGAAGTTATTCTCTCTCTGACTTACTTGAGAAAATGGGGATACTCTTCAAACACCTCTTCGCACCCAGGCCATCGGCAGAGTCCGTTCGCATACAGAGCTCTGGACTGAGCGAAGCCAGCGCTGTAAAACAGGTCATATCCTTAGCTGAGCGTGTCCAACTCGTACAGCTCCTCCTCCCGCACCATAGATACCACACTCACCTTTTCTTAGGATCGGCAGGTCCCAAAGGTGAGCTTTTGGGCTTGGGGGAGGGGCTTGTGTGCTGCGGGGATCCTCCTGCCTGCTGGGAGGAAGCCTCCCTCAGGCTCTCATTGGCTAAGGCCTTGCATTTGGGGGTGGAGTCACCATGCTGAGGTGTCTGTTGGGTCCCTCTGCGCAACACGGTGGGTCTGTCCTGGCCCTCCTCCAGGCTAATGGTCATCAACTGTAGGAGCTGCTTGCTTACCTCTTTACCTGCGCACTGTCAGCAACGTAACGCACCAGTTATTATCTAAGCACTGTCAATAACATAACATGAGTTATCACCTGCATAATGTAATGCACTAGTTATTATCTAAGCACTCTCAATAATTTAATGTATTACTTAGTATCTATGCATTGTCAATAACGTACGACATCATTTATCACCTTCACATTGTCAACAGCATAACATATCACCTATTATCTGTGCACTGTCAATAACATAACACATCAGTTGGTACCTGCACACTGTCAACAACGTGACACGCCAAATATTACCTGCACACTGTCAATAACATAACACACCAGTTATTATCTAAGCACTGTCAACAGCGTAACATGAGTTATCGCCGGTGCCCTGTCAACGATGTAACACACCAGGTATTATCTAAGCACTGTCAATAATGTAACATATCACTTACTACCATAACACATTACTTATTACCTGAATAATGAATGGCATCACTCACTACCCATATTCTACCAAAGACTATGCCAATCACTCTTCACTGTCAGTAGAAACACCACTAAGAGGAAAGGAAAATTTTTCCTCAGACAGTCAAAGTAGAGAATGATTAAGTGGCCAGATTGAAAGAAACGGCAGGACTTAGGCCAAGGGGAAATCCCCTACCCATGCCCTCATGTATATTCGTTAAAAACAGGTAGCAGACAGCACAGTGCAGACAGTGAAAGCTGGTCTCAGTTCGCAGATGAGACATTAAACAGAAGTCTTGACTCATCGTGGTCATTAGATATCCTTTGGTGTAAAGGAGTTGACTGGTGTGTGAGTGATTCAAAGGGATGAGCAGGTCGGCAACATTCTTAAATTCCGCTCAAAACACAGAGGCCATTCTAAAAACATATAATCATCCCTGACACATTTTGATTTATGCAATAAATATCGTTTTATGTTGATAAATTATGTACCAACATTTAAGGGATGTGGGGATCAGCAGGATATGAGCTGAACAGGGCCATTATTGGAATTGAATTTTGGGTCAACAATATGTTGCCAATTGGTCACTAAACGCCAATAGCAGAGACACTGGTTTTCAGCGCTAACAAGCAATACCAAAATGGTCCATATTGATGGCTCACCAGGGCACTTGCTCCAACTACTGTAGAGATATTTATCTGCACAAGACCAAGAGAGCCATGATAAAAAAATTCTCTTAGCAATGGATTTGTGTTTCTGGACCCAGCTTTCTGGCATCCCTCATTGGGTGGATGATTCCAGTAAATTCCTGGCCTTCAGTGGTTGGGCATGTATGTGTATCAAGGTGAAAAACCCAGCATATACACCAAAGGAAAACTTCAGAGACAAATCAGTTTATGCTTAAAATTGAATAGTTTTGGCCTAGTAATTTTAGGTAAAAAATCAGGCTCTCTCAAATTCCTGCCAATCTGTATACAGTATGTGTACTGTATAGTATTTCTGTAAGTATTTCAATGTGGCATGAAAAGAGACTTTCATCATGAAAATTAATATATTACAACTTGTATTTAAGTGTTCACATGCCTTGCAGAGAAAACAACATCGTGCAAGGGAATGTTTGTTTTGCCCTTCGTTGAGGCATGACAAATCATAAAAGTCATTATGGAACTGCAACGACCATCATGCATTGCATTTTGTAATGCTTTAATTGAATTGTTGAGTGCACTTTTGGGGAGTGTGCTAGCTCATGCTCACCTGCTGAAGGAGTAGAGCCTGGAGCTGCGAGGCCCTGACGAAGGGGAGAGAGAGGGCCCGGGCGGAACGGAGAAGCCTCCTGCAGGAAACTCCTCAGTCAGCAATTAAGCTCCACGCACTGCTACATTAAAGCGCCACTTCACACATTATTTACTTATATTTTTATTTATCAGACTGATTCCTTCGTTCTTATCTCTTTAGGATTACTCTCCTGAAGTCAGTTCAGAAGCAACGCCTGAACTGTTCTTGACATAAAAACGGGATAATGACTATTTCCATTTCTTGGTATCACTCAATAGGATTGCAGGTACGTAAAATTGTTCTTGTGATATAAAAAAACGGCTATTTTGTTTTAGAAAATGTATTATAGCAAGTTGTAATTACAATTCTTGATACTAAATATTACTAGTAGTAACTGAATTATTGATATGGGAGACAAGCGTTAGTCTACAGCCTATAATAAGATTTTGCATAGTGTATATAAGATTATGATTCTGTAAGCGGTTAATCTATAGCTTTTTTCAGCAATATCGGCTATCTATATACCTCTATATCTATATACCCTAGTTCATTTCACGGTTGAGAAAAGACACAAGCTCACGAAAAACTTGTGCTTTTTTGTGGGATCCCAGCAACAAGCAACAATAGCAATCCCAGCAACAAGCAACAGCAACAATAGGTGAATGCATTATCAGTCATGTGATGCCATCCCCTTTTGTTCTTGCGGCTGTACCTGAGAGTTGGTGAACAAGGCGGGGTTCGGAGAGGGGCCGCGGCCATCCTGCGGTGGGTGACTCTTCCCCCTTTCTGTTTTCTCCAATTTCAGCGGCTGTTGCTGTTGCCTGGCACCAGCCAATCCTGCGCCCTCTGCTTCATGATCATTCCCAGGCATTCTTGCTGCTGGAAAAAATAAATACATCACGAATCCCTCAAACAAATCCATTCTGACCATAACTGGCAGCACCACAGACTGGCAGCACCACCCAGACTAGGCTTGCCGTTTTTACTCCCATTCAGCGTGAAAACCCACTTACTCTACGTGTAACACGCCCACTCTACGCATAATAACACGCTTACTCCGTGAAAAACCACACACCCACTCCATGTGTATCACAACCTCTGTGTGTGTAAAAACACCCATTCTGAGAGTAACAGACCCACACTGTACATATCAGAGTCACTGCATGCACAAAAACACACTAATCACTATTACATACTGTTATTGCATGGAATAAAACCTACACTGCATGTAATTATACACATATAACATCCATATTTACATGTAATTACATGTATTGTATGGAATAACACATACACTGCATGTAATTATACACATATAACATCCATATTTACATGTAATTACACCCATATTACACTTATATGTACATGTAGCTTTTTTGTGTGTATACACATTAACTTGTACAGGGAAAAACCATTCAAATCAACTAATTTCTTTCTATTGATTTACTCCTTTATCTTCAATGACAGATTTTTGTTTCATTCTTGTAAAGCAACTGTATTATAGTCATGTATTTCTTTGTGTTGTAACTGTTACGTCTGCCTGTTGCAAAATAAAACAATTGATCACAAAAAATCATACTAATTTTGTATAATAGAAAAAAAGCTAAATGAATCTTCAGGAGACCCAGTTAACCAGGACTTTTCATCTAATGTATCTATGTATGTATGTATGTATGTACATATGAATGTATGCGTATGTGTTTATTTAGCATGTAATATGTGTGGTGTATTTTTTTTGTGTACCATTTCTGTGTATAGTGATTTCGACTGTACCCCTCCTACGTTTAGCTGAAGGTCGGGCAGTACTGGCAGTGTGAGTCAGAACCTAAGTCTTCTCTGTGGTCGTGGTATGGTAATGACCTGATCATATGCCAAGGTAGTGACAGACAGTAGGTGTTCCGGTTTAATGCTGGAGAGCGCGGAGACGTACAGCACAAAGAACAATGTGGCAAAGCAGGGAAAAGTTTGCGTGTCAAGAGTGTTTTTTTGCGCTCCACGTACTCTTTCTCGGGGTCCCCGTGGCCTCACAGGAAGGGGGGAGGGGTGTGCGTGTGTGTGTGTGTGTGTGTGTGTGTGTTTGGAGGGGGAGGGTGGAACACAGGCCTAAAAGTTATAAACCTACCTTTCACTGTAAACCCACTGTCTTCAGTTACGCAAAGATCATACTAGCACTGGCTGACACTGGAAGTTTTTATGCCAAGTGTCTTACTAAATGTGAATGCATGAAAACATGTGTATGTTTGTGTGTGTTGTGTGTGTGTGTGTGTGTGTGTGTGTGTGTGTGTGTGGTATACTTACGGGAGTGGAGTGTAAGATTTCATTCCTATCATTTCACACACTCAGGTTGTACATTAAACATGGTACTGCAGTTTCCAGCACTGAACATTAGGACTTTACTACTATGCACACAAACACACACACACACACACACACACACACACACATATTTCTACATTAAAGGTGTGATATCTCACTCTAATATACATATGTGTTACTACAGTTTCCAGCACTGGACTTTAAGATTAAACTACAATATTATCTTCTATTCAATATATAAGTTCTTATTGTGTAAAATATGTATGTTCTTACTAGAATTTCATGAATGCAGTTAATGCCATTCTTCATTTGTTTTTGATGATACTAAATTAATGCAATTACAAAATGTTTAAATTTACTTTTTGTACATATGTATTTATTTTCTTGTACACACGGCTACTTCAACCAAGGAATTCCCCTTGGAATAATATTTCTATGCTATGCTATTCTATTCTAATCAATTCTATTTGGGCAAAATGCCCATGCACACTCACACACACACACACACACATACACACAAGCGCACATGTACACAACACCCAGGAAACAGGAATTCAGAAGAAAAAGAAACTAAAACACCTCTCTGTGGTTTGTCAGTCGGCTGACTTCCTGAGAAAACAACCTCCTTACTTCCACAGAGAGAAAAGTACTGCAGAAATAAACAGCTTTTGTGTTGAATTTATGACATTCAATACTGTGAGTAAATGAACATTTGAACATATCTCCAAGCAGTGAAATGACACAGTAGTGAATTTTTAACACTTCATCATCAACACAGGTAGCTTACTTTTTATGTGCTAATCAGTATATATGCTATGAGCAACATAGTCTTAATCTGTACTGGTGAGACTGAGAGACTGAGAGCTTCTCAATTAAAGAACAAAACATTTCATCAAAACTGAAAACATACAAGAATTTGTTTGAACATCCAAAACTGCAAAAAAAAATATTTTGAACTGATAATCAACTAAAGTGGATTTTCAGTACCAAAAATATTGAAGAAAATTTTGAATTTTACGAATACTTATTGCAAAAATTATTAACTAAAAATGAGAAAAATATGGGTAGCTATTTGTAATTAATAAATACATAAATACACAAAATGCAAATAATTATTTACAAGGAACTTTCTTACATGATACATTAATTTTAAACAAAATTAAAATTAAATTAAAGTTACCTTTCAGTTGATGGTCCTATTGTATTTGTCAACTAATCCCCCATAACAATAAATGATAATAACAATTTGGATGATGATGATGAATATTATTATTATTATTATGGGGATCAGTTATCAAATAAAATATGACAGTGATCTACTATAGTCATTCTTAATTACTTTTACAACACACACTCACACACACACGTACAGTACGAATGCAACACAATAAAAATAGCTTCCTAGTCAAAAGAAGGGTATCCCCATAGACCATTACTGTTGAAACTGTTGCTCTATGCGTCTGGGTCCAAACCCAGCGTACTCAAATCAGAAGTGTGTAATATGTGAACTTAAAAATGCAAATATTTGGCAGAGTATTTTCCCTTACCGCCTGCCACCGGACTCGGGCAGAGCGAAGGGAATCATTACTGCCAGTGTCATCAGTGACAGTGATTTCAGTATGACAGACGGACAGACATTTCAGTATGTCTGTGGGGCCCTGCTATTACTCATGGGTTCCTTGTTTTCAATATCTGTCCTACAAGGTTTGGCAGAATTTCGCGTTGTGAAAAAATGCTTTATTTTGTGGTGTTTATTTGACTTGCAACTTTAATACGAAAACCGCTCATAACCACCAACAGACGGTGTCCGTTCTACTGTCACTAGAAACTGAAAGCACCTTGTGATGGAAGATTAGAGTTGTTGTTTTATTCATTAACAATTTTCACAAAAAATGTGAAGTTTGTTAAGAGCCGAATTCCGACTTGCACTTACAGGCGTTTTCCGCATAACTCATCGTCGTGAGACTTCCGCAGAAAACGCACTTAAGTGTAGGTCTGAATTCGGCCTTAAGTGACTGTGGTTTCAGTTCAATTTGAACGATGGTGTCCTAATCAATAAGATATGCCTTATAATCATAGTTCATTTCAGTCTATCAATGAATCAATTGATATACCAGTCATGGGAATGAATATTTTCTTATTTCGGTTGCTGAGGTCTCAGATCTCAGTCATAACGAACATGCTGATAATAAATAACACGTAAACACAAAAAAAATGCAGATGCTGCACTCTGTTGTTATGAAGGCTCCAGAACCATCTCTGCATTAGAGGCTGTGAATCACATATTCCGTGACACCTTTCAGATTCCGCACACATCACACCCCAATCGCTCTCACACCTGACGTCGCGATTCTCAAACACAGAGATAAGCATTTCCCTCAACAATCCACCCACAGGTAATGCAGGCTTTCAGGTAACTTATAGGATTAGCTCATTTTGCGGTCGGCCGTGTTGCTCCAATGCCAAAGAGTGCCATTGGCTTAACACGCACTCTTACACGATAAAAATCACGGGGTCCTATAGGCCACAGGAATTATAAAATAGTTTTGGCGCTCTTAAGAATGAAATTGTTATTAGGCAGTAGTTGAAAAGTCAAAAAGAAGACTTTTGCGTGAATGTTAAGCTGCATATGGACTTTCAAAGGGCTGAATTCAGACCTACGCATAAGTGCATTTTCTGTGTCATTCTCTCACTCACAGAGTGATGGGTTACATGGAAAACACACTTCAGCACAGGTGTGAAATTGGGCCTAAGTGTGTTTGATTACGTTAAAGCCTACAAAATTCTTAACATCGAAAAAAAAAACAGTGACAAACTATTATTGTTCATATGGCACAAATCAATACAAATTATAAGTGTATATATAAGTGTATATGTGTGTGTGTGTGTGTGTGTGCTTGTGATTCAGTCTGTAGTTTTTTTCCTGAAATGTGGCCAAATTCAGAGTTAACTACACCCCAAAGTTAGGGGAGGATGCCTGCATTCGAGGAAAGAGTTCAATATAATTTTTTGTTTAGAGTAATTCTTTCACGTCTGCGATTCAGTAGACTTGAAAGAGTGCTTCAGAATAACCGATATTTGATACAGTCTACAGTGCCACATGCACTCACACACACCACCAACAGGACTGCAGTACTCTCTCCGCCCCATTTATAAGTGAGAGCAAAGCATTTTGGGTATTGTGGATATGAGGCTCAGAGCAGAGAACTGTGGGTATAAAACTCACAGGTGAGAATTGAGAATATGTGGCAGAGAGCATGGAATTGTGGGTATAAAACTGACAAGTGATGACTGTGGATATGAGGCTGACAGCAAAGAATTGTGGGTATAGAATTGACAATAAGGATTTTGGGTATGAGGCAGAGAGCAGAGAATTGTGGGTATGAACCTGACAGGTGAGGACTGTGGATATGAACCAGAGAGCATGGAATTGTGGGTATAAAACTTAAAAAGTGATGACTATGGATATGAGGCTGACAGCAGAAAATTGTGGGTACGAAATTGACAGTAAGGATTATGGATTTGAAGCAGACAGCCTGGAATCATGGGTATTAAAATGACAAGTGAGAATTGTGAATATGGAGAGAGCAGAGAATTGTGGGTACGAAATTGAAGGATTTGGCAGAGTGTACTCACATGCTTGTACAGCACATGATTCAGGATCAAAGGGTGAGAGTATCGATTGCTTTCATTCAGACAGACTCCTTGTAATCTCAGATCCCCGGGCATGTGGGTAATGTAAGTGTCACTCTTAACAGGTTTCACTTCTGCCACCCTTCACTCCTCCACAGCTGTGCCAGTTCGAGGTACCACACACATCATTTACATCAGAGATTCAGGTCAGACGGCAAGTGTTAATTTCGCTTTGTGGCACTGGGGTTCGCCATGCCAAAAGTGACACGCTCAACGTTCCCTCAAAACTGGGAGAGCAAGAAAAGTGTAACAGCGAGATCTAGTTTAAAGGGGGTCATAACAGAAAACAGCCTCACGTAGTAAATCACGACGCTCTCTGAACATGTGACAGCCGAGCAGACACGTGAGTGTGAGCTCTACACTGATTGTATGAGCCATTTGGAAAAAATGGAGGTAAAGACGAAGACCAGGTTTCAATCAAATGAGCTTAGCCTCTTTAAAGACGTACGCAATTCAATCTAAACTGACTTTAATCTTTTTAACCAAAATCTATTTTATTTTAACATTATGAAGGACATGTTTACTTGTCTCAAATAAAAATGAACATACTTAAAGAAATGTATGTCATAATATAAAGTCTGTTTTGATTGAATACCATATGTCCTTACAGAGACTAAGTGTGTTTGATTGAATCTAGTCCTGAGACCAAGGTTCAGTCATATGAATTTAGTTTTTTAAGGACATATGCAATTAAATCAATACCAACTTTACAAGGCATTTCTTTGATTATTTTCTCTTTTATCTGAGACAAGCTGGCAAGACCTTTGGACAGTATAAAAGTATGCTTTGATTGAATTGCATATACCCTTAAAATGACGTTTATTTGATTGAACCCTGGCCATATGCACCTAAAGAAACATTTAATTCGGCCCTGCACCTAACATGTTAATAAAACAAACACCAGTGTTTCAAACCCAAATGCTTTGATCAGGAGAAACACCTCAATGTGTTGAAAAAGTGTTACAGCACATACAAACATGTTTAAAATCTAAATGCTTATGTTTACAATCTAAATACTCAGACTCATTTCACTGCAATTATAAACACAGTGACATGTTTTCATTGAAATTCCAAACACTGTGATGCATTTAAACGCTGTTACAGAAAAGTGTTTATTTTGTGTTCAGAACTTAAACATTTTGATTTACAGTGCATAGCCTGAGATTTCCCTCATTATCACAGTATTTGTCCACAAGGGCCCTAGTTAATGATAGGGAGATGTAATGTGCTTGCATTTTTCTGTCATGAGGACAATTTATTACCAAGAATAGGGCAGATTTTTTTCGGTTATGGAGGATAAAAGGAAATAACTGCAACAAAACATGAGAAACATCGTGTTCTCAGTCAATATGTTCTATTGAGGAACATTACATCACCTTCTAGGCTAAAGGGTGACGATGTGTAGGAACAATCTGATCTTGTAGGATTTAAATATCAATTGGCCGCCCACCCTCTTCACATGCACCCACAAGAGTGTGCAAATAGACAGCGGATCAGGACTTTTCTGTCGGGACACTGTCAGGGATTTCCCAAGAGACAGGGAAATCCACAGGCTTTGCGAATGAGTATTTCTAAATAACTTCTCACTGAGTCTTCATTAACTTCCTGATCTAATAACTAAGACTGAGACTCATGTCTGAGTAGCATTTGTTCAATGACCAGAGGTTTACATACTGTGCTGAGCCATTGAACCTGAAACAAGCACTGCGTGTTTGAACGATATGAAACCCAGTGTGGGGCCCATTCAAACGAACTTTAGCCGGTATTCAATCAAACGCGCTTAGTCTCTTTAAGGGAAAATGCAATTTAATCGAAGGAATGTGGTCCTTACATGATAACTCTTCCAAAACAGAATCACATATGCACTTAAAGAGACTAACATCTATTCTGAGTTAATCTGATTGATAATTTGGCAGCTCTGATTGGATCCAGTGCTAAGACATGAAATGTATGAGATACAAGTGCCTTCTTCTCTATAGAAATACATTTAGTGTAATAGATTATTTCGCGAAGAATAACAAATCTAAGACGTGGAAAGTTAAGACAATGCGTGCATTAAACAAAACAGGAAAATAAAATAAATGTATATTTGCCAAGCAGTACCTAAAAATCTCCGTCTGATTACTCTTACTGTCCCTCCTCAATAGTATTATTTTGAACTGGATTCAGAATCTTCAGAATTTTGAATACTTTCTTAAGGTATATACGTTAACTAGCTACTTCATACTATGGTAAGTACTGAGGTTCAGATAAAGATGGAATTAGCTGCACTGTAATATTAACTGCAACATAATATATACTATCATGTGAGCTAAGCAAGTTAGCATATGAAATGACATCAACCTTATAAGGGAATTGTTTGCTTATTGACAATGTTAATCAACTGAATTAAAGTGTATATGCATATATACATGCATATCTACATATATTTGTCAATATCTTTAAAAGAGGGAGAACAGATATTCGAAATATATGCTACCCACCTAGGATACAAGAAATTAATTAGACAAACTATTGTCAAATAGAATTATTTTTTCTTAAAAACTAATTAATTCATACTTAGTCATAAACAGCAAGAATGAATTTATACATCTTTCAGTGATTTTTCCATTGGCTATTTATTTTGCACATTTCTTCAAGATATTTCAAGAATTTTCTTCACCCTCTACCGAGATATGGTTGCCAAAAGTTATGTTGGGCTAAATATAAACAAATATATGTAGGGACTTATGTGTGTGTGTGTGTGTGTGTGTGTGTGTGTGTGTGTGTGTGTGTGTGTGTGTGTGTGTGTGTATAAATATAAACCTATGTGAGACCCTAAATAAATATATATTTAGGGTCTCACATAAGAGTACTGGTGCATCTCTTATTTAATAAATTATACAAAACCTGAATCATATCCACTTGTTAGTACACAATAATATGATTGTTTTATAAATAAAGACATTGATATAGAGATTAGATTTAAGGTCAATGGAATCAGCAAGTTATGTAGTGAAGCGCACCTAAAAATTCCAAACGAATTATGAATAAACTGCATAATTAGTCACTGTATCGGCCATTGAATGATGTGGCTAGCATTGAAACTCGTTTCATATTTTTGTTTAGCTTGGTTTTTGTTTCTACAAATGACTGACATGGCGAGACTCAGCAGAATGTGTGGATGAAGACCAGATTATGTGGTTATAGCATGTCAGAACTGACATTTCATTTTGACATCGATATTCAAAAAAATAATGTTTAGTTGTCTTTTTGCTTTCTCTCTTTTTTTTCTAGAAGGGAAAAGAAATCCGCAAGCTCTTCTGATAATGTCTTTCCGTGAGAGAGATAAATCAAGAACACTCGCCTCCACGCTACACTGCCTTGTGACTACCACAGTAAGGGAAGGAGTGGGAGAGAATCAGGTTTATATCTACATCTCATAACCATATATATTTATAACCATATAAAATTTAGCTATTATTAACACGGGATATTCCTGTGCTTTCCAGGCAGGACTGGATTTGTTGCGATTTGACTGCGAATTGATAGTACACAATTTTTACCGACTACTTTCACTAGTTTATCGTGAGTTTTGTGTGAATTGTGAGTTTTAAATTCAAATCTTAGACTTCGTCTTCATTTACCTGTACTTAGACACCAAAATGTTTGACTGAAATTATTTCTATAAAAAGACAACAGCAGAGCCAGGATGTGCAGAGGGTTTTGAAAAAATCTTTCACAGCTTCCAATTGCAACTCTAATCTTGATTTTACACAGTATGACAAAAGGATTTGTTCTCTGGAACGCTTGTAAAATGTACATTTTTTTAAAAAAGTATTTTTGACTGTCACAGCAGACCTATAAGACTAACCTACGGCGGACTGTGTGGGCTGTGAACACACATTACCTCTCGGTTTTTGCTCATCAGGTTGTATACCAAAATTGTCGAAATAGAGACGGACAGAAATGTTCAGAAAGACATCGAAAAGATGAAAAGATTACACATATGCACAGAGCAGCAGAGAAAAAATGTGTCATCTTTACCTCTGTCTGTCTGCCTCATGTTTCCTCTCCTCAGATCAAATGAAGACGAGGAAGTTCAGCGCTGAAACAAAACACAACAAATCAACAAAAAGAGGCGGCATAAGTGTTTGAGATAAAAGACGTAAAATGGAGGATGAAGCCGGTGCTGCTCTGCTCTGGCATGGGGCTCTCTGTCACGTCTCTGCTCGGTCTCTCTCTTTCAGCAGGAACACAGGAAAACAACACGCAGAAACGAAAATATCATTTGGGAAGCAAAATACTTCTCCTCTTGTTATACTGTCATTGATATCAATACCACAGTTAGTTGATAATTATACTGCTGATCATATTTCTACCTCTACTGCTACTTTTTACTATAACTTTTAATGCTTATACTATCTGTCTATGGGCTGAATCTAGACCTGCACTGAAGTGCATTTTCCACACAATTTATCATTACAGAAGTGAGAGACTTCTTCAGTACAGTGAGAGTAACTTCATCCTACTGTTGCTTCTGGTACTGCACCTACTACTACTTTTACTACTACTGCTACAACTAATAATAATAATAATAATAATAACAGTAATTATTATTATTATTGTTGTTGTTGTTATTATTATTATTAATAATAATAATAATAATAATGTTTTAGGGAATCATTGCCATCATTAAACCATTTTCTTAACTGGGTGCTCTTCATAATTCTTTTTTTTTTTTTTTTTTACCATTTTGGATTTTTACCATCTGTATTTTGTATAATCTGTAAAAAAAAAAAAAAAAATTCTGGCAAAGCCTGTTTTTAAATGTGCCCAAGATTGTGCAAATTGTAACATTGTGCTAAGAATTTATAGTCAGTTATGTACACATGGTTAAATCTTCATTTGTTTGTCAAGTCCGACATACTTTAAATTTTCTTTCAAGTACTTCTGTTTCCGTGCAGATGTTTTAAACCATCTCTTCAGGTGATTTTTTACTCTTCAAATGAAATATATTGTCTTTTGCCGGGATAGAATGAAATGAACTTAAGTCTCTTTATGGGAATTTGAAATTCACTCAAAACAAGCTGTAGGTTTTTTAAGGGCATATGGTATTCAATAAATGTATATGTTTCATTAATTTTTTCAGTATATGTTTCCTTTTATAATTAAAAGGAACACATTCATAAGGACATTTGCCTGTCTCCAAAAAAAAAACTGAATACACCCAAAGAAACTTTGAACGTAAAGTCTGTTTTCATTTAATTGAATATACCCTTAAGACCCAAAATTCAGACTTGCACCCACATGCACTTTACAAGTAACCCATCAATTCAAAAGACTTTTACACGTTAAATGTACTTAAGTGCAGGTGTGAATACAGCCCAAAGTACAAAGTACAGTTGATTGGATCTCAGGTGGTGTACTGTGTCTTCGACATTCTCATATCCTTAAACACATTTTCCATTTTGTACATTAGTTATTCATTAACACGGTCTCCCACCCTCATACCACCACTGCTGTGTATTCACAGTCGATCACATTAAGTTCTTTAAACGGTTGCAGGTTAGGATGTAACCGCAGCAAACTCATATGCACATTTTGCCTATTCTATCGGACAGTTCAAAGTCATGATGATAACAAAGCCCTTTTCTCACGTTTAACTGTGAGGGAATAAACTCACAAACTGTACACACTTTTAAAATCCGACGCATTGTCTGATTCAAGACTCGTTATCTTATGAATATTGAACGTTGTCACCAAGGGATGCTTGTCAAAATCCATGAACGTAAAAAGAACATGAAATGTACTTTTGTCAATTTTGACATGTACATTTTTTTGGAATTGAGCATTCACATTACGTGCCAGGAAAAATATTGTACAACTTAGCGTCCTTCCCCAAGGGTGTCCTTAAACAGAGGGAGAGTAAAACATTAAGAATTAATATCTTTAAAATATTGTTTTTCAGGATCGCTCGTATTTATTTAGAAATTCACTTTAAACTTCACCTTTGTTTTCCCATCATCAGCTGAAGCAGTTTCACATGCTGGTTACATTACAGTCATTTAGCAGAGGATTTTTACAGTTGATTACTCCAACCAGGGTCCAGTCCTCTCTGGGACTCAAACAGCCACACTCATTTTAATATGGCTATACTGAGATCTGAACAACCAACAGGGTCCTAGAAAACCACCTTACCCATGAGGTTATTGGCTGTTTTATCCATATAGTACCATCAAGAGAAGCTTAAACAGCTTACATTTTTACACTATCCATTTATGTAGGTGGATATTTAATGAAGCAGTTTCGGTGAAGTAAGTGAGGTACAACAGCACTGAACCTACAAGACCAGCTTCAAGCCATTATACTGCAAAACGTATGTATATAAAATACTAGAACAGGTCTGTTTACAGCATGCTGTGACGATTCAATAGGACAAAAGAGATAAAAGACATTGGAAATGATATCTAAAAGAAAAAATGAGGATAAAAAGAGGCCAAACAGCAAAAGCATTTTTCTGTTTCACTGAATCACAAATATGAAGAACTTTAAAGACATTAAAATGTCATTTAATCAGCAGTGAAGTGCAAAAAAACTGTATATGGGAAACACATTTATTTGAAACATAAATATATGGAAACTCTTGAATTAATAAAAAACAGAGTAGTTCCCGAGGACTGTGATTAATTGATTGACTGTCTTTCAGTGCTGGGTTAGAACAAACGCCTGTACCCAAGCCAGTATTTTTGTATATGACTAGACAACCAGGAGTTACACATACACATCAAATCACCTCTGTGAATCCCTGTGCAACAGATATAACGCATTCAACAAATTTTTCAAAAGAAAATATAATATAGTAAAAAAAAAATTGAAATGTGAAGTTTTTGTTAATATCAGTTTTAAATTACTTTCATATGTATTTGAGGGTATGCCAAAAACATGTACTTGAAATAAAAAAGCTGAGCTTTCAAAGGGGACTAAGAAAAACTTAAAGCTGAAAGGAGAATTACCGGAGCTGAACAAAGATAGTTCTTCTGTTTTTATGCAAACGAATGAAAGACGTGCAAAACCGGCACTGAGAACCCCTAAACCTGAAAAACACCAAAATCTGAGTCAACCAAGTTCCGCTTAAGGAGGGGTGGAGAAAGATATTGCGATATATTTGTGATAAACTTTGATTGACATGTAGGAGTGTCAGGTGTCTAATGGTGCTGCTCAAACAAGCCTATAATCTCTTCGTTTTGTACTTTTGTTGTATCTTTTTCAGTAATGATTCGACAAATCATTACTGAAAAAGACACAACAAAAGTACAACAAGTCATCATGCAAACCTGGTGAAAGTATTTGGCTGGGATTCAATCAAACACATAATCTGGCCAAATACTTTGGCCAAATTTAATTCATTTAGTTCATGAATCTTGCTACAACCCATGTTATTTTCTGAAGCCACTTCATTTTGAAGATAGTGCAGCATGAGAAAGTAGATTGATACCAACATATTTTATACTAACTTGGTAGGAGACAGTAGTGCATAATTAACAAGTGAATTAATGAATATACATCTTATATAAATAATTATTATATATTATTAGTAATTTAGACAATATATCCAGCAAAATATATCAAGTAGATGCAAATCTATGTAGAGCATATGTATATGATTATCTGTGAGATAATCTGCTTTGTCTTTCTGTTCGTTGTACTTTAAAAATCACAGTGTTGCAGTCATTTTACATCAGTGAAATCAATACTAGAATTAGGCTGTTTACATTCTGATTGAACTTATGACATCTACCACGGTCTGAAGACAAAAGTATTCATTTGGCACTTTGAATTTGTTGCCTGCACCTCAAAACTGCAAGAAAGATATTTTCATTTTGATGACCTGTGGGAAATTTTTGGAGGGAACATCTGGATATGGGTACAACTATGAAGAAATACTTGAACAGGTAGATTGTTAACATTTTCATAAATTACAAATATAAATGTCTAACTTTATTCACATGACTCTAAGTCAAGTCAAGCACAATCGCAGACAGCGCTGTCGGTGAAAAATGAATGTAAATTAGCAGAGAAGCATCGATTAGACGGTTCATATGTATATGAATTAACGGTTATTTTCCAACTAATTTTCTGCTTTCTGTGGAATATCCTTGATGTGTGCGGTTTTTTTTTTCTGGTGAAGAGCTAAAGCCGAATACATATGTAACTTCGAAAATGATTATCACTCACGCTTCACTTACAGACATAGAACATACACCTGCTTCAGTGGATACTATGACTAGACCAAAGGTTCTGACCTCAGACTAACTGTAGATCAGATGGGCTTTTGATCTCAACTGAGTCAGTTTCCTTTTTTAAGAAAGGGTAGTCTGTTTTATGTTTTTGATTCACATAATCAGTTCTGTGGTTTTACAGTGGATGAATGCGATGACAAGCCCGAAAGCTTTAGTGAAAGTATGAGTGTTTTTGGCCATTAAAATCTGTTTTCTTGATCCTTCCAAAAACAATTCGCCATGTATGATAATGTATGTTGACATATGTGCTACAAATGTGTGAGGAAGTAATAGTTTTGTACCAGTTTGTATAGTGCCAAGGTACTCTGAACCTCATAAAATCCGCCATCTGCCTCCACACAATTAATTCAAACAACCTATCCACAAAAGGCCACACAAACATATGGTAGCTATCGTTCTAGCTACGCACAACCTCGGTCACCTCGATAAAGACCATTGGCTACTGAAGTAGCTAGCGAGGTCAGTTCATGGCTTGCTAGCTGTCATTCAGAAACATCACGGGTGTGCTCATTTGGACCTCCTGCAGCAGCTTCGAACAACACCCATCTTCTCCCACTTAGCCGTGCTATGTCATCTTTCAATTGAACCACACTGTAGCGTTCAGAAATTTGTTAGAAGCCAAGCACAGAGAAGTGAGAGAATGTTCCTTCTCCATTATATGCAGGTGTTACAGTCGAAGTCTAGCATGATAGCGAGGAGAAAAATCTTCGCAAGAAGGTTGCTTTACACAGACAAGAAGCAGTAAAGGCATATTAAACTAGCTGGTGGTAATAGCTGTAACATTATTACTGAAATTAGCCTACATTATTGAAAATTAATAATGAATATTTCCACGATTAGAAGCATTGTCACTATTTATCTAGTTATCAGTAGGTCCATAACAGTTGATCACAGATGAGCTAATTTAAGTAATGCTAAGCAAATATGAAGTAATATATGTGTATGGTTGTAATAATTAGTATCATTTTTAATACTATACTGTTTACCAACAATATAAAATATTACAAACGCATATTAAATTTGCCCGGTAGTTAGTACAACTAAATGACAAGTGTGATGTATAAAAACATAATTTTTATATTACTATTAAGAATACTATAAAAATATAGTAGATATGAAATTGATCAATCCATGTGGCCTGCTTGCTGACTAGTTAAGGAACAAGCTGGTTATAGAACTAACATTACCTAGATAAGTAATAACAATCATTCTAAACCAGCATTCTGGTGTAATAAATTATTTCATATTATTTTACGTTGTTATCAAATTATTCACTGGAGATCAGTATTGAAAAGACATTTGCTTTGAGTGGTCAACCACATACCGGCGCTATTATTTAACTTCATGCAGTAAAAACAATTTACGATGAGCTTAGCCTACACTTGTAGACACAGGTACCCATTTTTTCCCAATTTACCCAGGAAGATAATAGGTTCGCTCTCAATTGTTACAAAGGATTCTGAGTGATTTAACAGTCAGCAGTCTTGTGGGCTTGGCCTTTCAGGCCAAATGGTTGAGGGACTGAGTCTACGCTCTTCATTTGCATTCCTAACGGATTGAACCCCAGTCCATATGGCCAATGCATCACTTCCTGTTTCAGAAGGGACTCTCCCAAGAGGTAGTGCGGGAGGGTGTGACATTTAACTGTTTGGACCGCGGTGTTCTTGAGTCGTCATGGAGATTTACCCAATCCCTTTTTTCTTTTAATCACACTTCGTACTCTCCCACAGCAATTTTATAAGAATTTCATTGAGCAAAATCAGAAAATTATGAAGTTTAACTGAGATTTTTGATAATGTTATGCTGCTTATTGTTAGACGGTTTGACATTAAGGTTTTGAAGACCACAATTGTCTGCACAGGAAAATGTCTGATATCTGATACATCCAGTTTAAATGAGACATTTCACTTTGAAAACACATAAACCTCCATAGTTTTCTTTACCGCCAGTACATCTTCATGAATGAGGAGGAGTCATTCCCTGTTTATCTCGTCTTTCTGAACAAACCCGATTCTTTAGCCCTCATCCCAACTGCTAAGTCACTTCTAATCATTTCATGCAACAAACTGGTGAACAAATCTCTTGCAGATAGTCAAACCCCACACAGGGTTTACACAGAACTCTATAGTATGTTTTTTGTGCCAACCTGCTGTTTTCATTCATTTTTGTGTATTTTTGTGTCTAGTTATCAAAAATAACTATTTCATGTCGTGTCCCATTTCCTCCTAATTACGCGTCATTTGTAGCTTGCCGAGCCATGCCCTGGTTGTTTACAATCTCATTATCACACTCTCCCAACATTAAGAAACAAATCTGGCAACATTCCACAAGCACAGAAGTACACAGCAAGTACTATATATTGATCTAAATAAAATTGCGTTTTTCAAAATGAGAGCTGTCATACAAAATCATAAATAAACTACTATTTATGGTGAAAATGGTAATAATTTTAAGGGCAACATTTAGTTTTTTTTTTCAATTTTCCCTTTTTCCCCCCACCCAGAACACACACAGCCAAACTTGTTAGGTTCCCACAGCAACCCTCTCCTGGACCCTGGAGGAGAACGCTTTGGACACATAACTCTGAGGTCCTCGCTTCGGGCTGAATTCATTCCTGCTTTTAAGAACTCTTCATTGCGGGAAAGGGTTTCCACTTACGCGGAAAATGGAAAATACTTAAGCGCAGGTCTGAATCTGGCCCTTGCTCCCTTAATGGTAATGCGCCAGCAGTTTCATACCGTTTCAACTTCAGGCACCTTGATGACTAGGAGCGACCACTAGATGGCGATGAGGCCGATAATCGTCACCAGCTTATCGTTCCCCAGCAAGGCCAGGCTAATCGAACGTTTACAACGTTTCACACGTCTGAGCACTCGCATCGAGGACCAGCGCTCTCGTAATCTGGAGCAGGAAAGATGACGACTCAGTATCTGGAACGTGAATGCGGGTTACATATTTTTAACGGAATCCATAACCATTGCTGACATAAACGCGTCTTTAACAAGGTCGCTCACCTCTCAGTGTGTACTGACATTGTCATCTCACAGCGGATATTAAAAGTGACTGACTAAAAACCATTAACGGCTCATAAAAATTCAGGGGTTTCAATTTCAGTTGGATTGAGGCCAGCTTATACAGTATGCACTCAGGACAGAGTTTGAGAACATCACATCTGTGAAGTATCCAGCTCTGCATTAAGCCTGGACTTGACTTCCTCAACGGTCGCTACCTCTACGACAACCTGGAAAACCGTTCCATACGCTGACAACCTAGATTTCATCTACGGCCTCTTCCTCTCCAGAAAGAACTTTTGTCATCCACTTTCTTCATTCTTTTTATGAATTTAGAAACCTCACTCAACGCCCCCAATTGTCCTCTCTGGAGCCAAAATCGATGAAGTCCCTCCTTTCCGGAGCCTTCTCACCACCATAACTTTCACATTTCATACATGTAACTAAATTTGTTGCCTTTTGTGACTCTCTCTCATGACCTACTTTACTTGTCTTTTCATGTGGTGGGCAGACCTGCACACAATACTGTCAAGGTGGTGTATAACGTCCAAACAACCTCCTTTGATTTCAGCTGGATACGACTTGCAATATTACTCATTAAACTGTTTACTGTCTCCATTTTATGCTAGAGCACAATGCGTAAACCCTGACAGACTCTGGGAATCTACCGATCTTTTTTTTCCCTTGAATTGAACACCTATTCAACACATTATATTCGTTTTTCCTCCCATAAATATAAAATCCTGTCCTAAAATGAGTTGTTGATTTAGCTATATTGAAGATCAATTACCAGGCTTTTTGTCCACTTCTAGATTCTATTTTATACTCTCCACAGTGTTCCACCATGGTTCACAGTGAATATAGGACAGATGTCTCATTGTGGGAAACTGGCAGCATAGAAGTCAGAAATCAAGCTTCACAACAATGGACCACAACAGAGAATAACAGTGCTGACATCATCCACATTGGTCCTAATTCATGTGGAGCGGTGGTTTTAACCAAAAACAGAGAACGGCTGAACGTGAGCCTGAATGACGTTTCATCAAAAGGAACGTGGGAGACAGTCCACTTTTTGTCCACTTATCAATGTGCATTTTTTTTCTTGTTCATTGATATCCATGAGAAAAGATAACACATTATTATGACAAAACAGAAACTCACACAATGTGAACAGATAACCTATAGACCTATAGGGAATAATAAACCACAAAATCAGCTCATATTCATTTATGTAGGATTACTAAAGATGGTTTCGTTTAAGACTCACCTGTAGCTGCCAGAAAGGATACTCAGAGCTGTGAGCTGATAGTATTACCTTCTTATTTATAGCATAAGATTTAACCCTGCCTCTTCAAAAAAAAAAAAGTTTCACTTTCAAAACGGAAATTAGACAGATGGTGGTGAAATGTTCCACATGATCGTAGCACACTCTGTGAGATAATATGAGCTGTTATTATGTGATAATGATAAAATAGGTAATGGCTATTTTGCAGCTAGTTCCTATTGGTATTTAAAAACAAATACAGGTAATGACCATAGGTGTAAAAATATAGGTCATATTTATTTCGTAGCGATTCCCAGTTTTCTTACTCATGACTCATTTTGGTGACTGAACTTCAGTCATTGCATACTGCTAGCTTTTTTTGCATCCACATTCGTATTTTTAACATATTGCACTGAGCAGACACTCTTATCCAGAGTGACTTGCACAGTTTAGATTTTTACATTGGGTATTTTACTGAAGAAAATTTTGTGAAGTGCGGTTCAAGGCAATAATGGCCATGTCCTAGGGTGGGAATTGAACCAACAACCTCATGGTGACCATTTCAGTCAATGCATTTGTTGAAAGTTGAAAATATGTGATTCAGTGGGAAAAAGAAAGGGTGATTTAAACCATGACCTGGCAACCCCCAGGTCTGCTCAACCCTGCTCCTTCCCAGTGAGCCCACATCTCTTCACACCTGCACAGATCCAACCCCTCCTACTGTAGAAAAGGTAACTATTTAACCTTTATTTCACCAGGTTTGTCCCACTGAGATAAAAATCTCTTTTACAAGAGAGACCTGGCCAAGAAAAACAGCTCATCAAGTTTCAGACAAAACAAAACAACATAAGCAAAAAAAATACACAAAAAGAACAAGTAGAAGTGCAAGATACAACCAAGTGCAAAGGCAATCAATTTCCAGTTAACAAACATTCGCAACTCCAAATGGACTCTGCTTCCAAACTCTTAACAATTTTAAATTCACTAAACGTGACCACGTCCTGAAGTTTTAACTCTTTTTGCAGGCTATTCCAGGGTAACTGATGGGTGAAAAAAAAAAGCGATTAGCACCCAAAGGCTATGATAGGTAGGGTGTGGGTACAGCCAGTGAGGAAGGGGGTGGAAGGGGCGGGGTGCTGATGAGTGGTTGGCAGGGTGGCGAAGCGAACCACAGAGTGTGCGATACTTCGCCGTTCTCACATTCAGAAATCCGCTGACACCTCCGTGAGATGACTGTCCTCGTTTACGCAAACTTTTCTAATGTCTACACGTATTTCACTGATTCAGCGTTTCCCTTACGGTGGCACCACTGCAGATTCTAACTGTGCCGTTTGACTGCAGAAGCATGGAAATGAGATGCCAGTCTCAGTAAACTGCCGCACACCACAGCTGATCCCAGAACAGTCAATAACCCATCAGGCTGATGTGAGCACATTGTTACGGCGACGTTACGGCATAGGCCGGACTTCGGTTTCTCATTTCAAACTGACCGAATGACCAGTTCTTCTTCCTCTTCATCTTCTTTTCACAGTGTCCACTTGGTCACTAGAACGGGCTTCAGCTCATGACATGGGGGGGTGTGGTGTAATGGTGAGGGAGCTGGCCTTGTAACTCAGATGATACAGGTTTAATTCCCAGCTAAAATACTGCTGTTGCACCCCTACACAAGCTACTTCATCTGAATTGCTTCAGTAAATATCTAGTTGTATAAATGGATAGTGGGTAGAAATGTAAACTGTCAGTCCGGATAAGAATGTCATCCTGAAATGGAAAGTGTAAATAATATTGTTGTTCAGTGAAATTTCCAGTGTTAATTTAACTCTGACAGAGTTCACATGAGTCCAATAGATCCCTGTTAGACTCATATGAACACTGTTGAGTTAAATCAATACTAGACATTTCACTGGGTGCTTACTGTAGGTGGCCTATTTTCAATATAGTGCGGGGTACATTATGAAGTTAACATGTCTGTGTCATAGGAAACAGTGGAAACAGGAGCTGGTAAACACAGACACAGTGCCATGGTGATGATGTCACAATGAAGCCAAGCCATCCCCCCTCAGATCTTCACAGGAAGCGCCAATAAGCTAAAGGTGACGCACATGTCCATTGCGCGCAGGGAAAGTCCGGGTCATGTGCACAGTGACATGCTGTGGTCTGCTAGAGACAGCATGTATGTTTTGCTCTTCACTGATCGAAAGCAGAAAGCTGTTATTCTCTGAAAAAGCAGGCTACACCTGTAAACTGTGAAAAGTCCTTTAGCTGCAGGAAGTGTGAAGGTTAAACGTTTTCTTTGTAAGTCAGTTTCTATTAGTCCTGAGTCACAGTGCTTTGCTTTTATTATCCATGTCATTAAGGGTTTACTAATTACCCACCATAGTTGAGGTATTTACCCCGTATTTTGTTTGCATTCCTAAAACAAAAAAAGGTTGGGAACCTACAGTGGTTGAAATTATGAACTGAATGAGACAGAAGACATTTATACTTAAACAAATGCAAGATTTTAACAAATGCCGTATCAATACGTCAGTAACTTGGTATCTCAGTGGCTCAACCTGCTTCATAGGAGGTCCTCCTTCTAATAGTTCAGTGCTTTTACAGACGTAGACACACTTCATACAGGAGTGCGGTTTCCCAGGACGCTGCTGTGGTTTATCAGGACACTGCTGAGGTTTATCAGAATACTGCTGTGGTTTAGCAGGACACTGCTGAGGTTTATCAGGACACTGCTGTGGTTTAGCAGGACACTGCTGAGGTTTATCAGGACTCTGCTGAGGTTTAGCAGGACTCTGCTGAGGTTTATCAGGACTCTGCTGAGGTTTATCAGGACTCTGCTGAGGTTTATCAGGACAGTGCTGTGGTTTATCAGGACTCTGCTGAGGTTTAGCAGGACTCTGCTGAGGTTTATCAGGACTCTGCTGAGGTTTAGCAGGACTCTGCTGAGGTTTATCAGGACACTGCAGAGGTTTATCAGGACAGTGCTGTGGTTTATCAGGACTCTGCTGTGGTTTATCAGGACAGTGCTGTGGTTTATCAGGACTCTGCTGAGGTTTATCAGGACACTGCTGAGGTTTATCAGGACTCTGCTGAGGTTTATCAGGACTCTGCTGAGGTTTATCAGGACACTGCAGAGGTTTATCAGGACAGTGCTGTGGTTTATCAGGACTCTGCTGAGGTTTATCAGGACAGTGCTGTGGTTTATCAGGACACTGCTGAGGTTTATCAGGACAGTGCTGAGGTTTATCAGGACTCTGCTGTGGTTTATCAGGACAGTGCTGTGGTTTATCAGGACTCTGCTGAGGTTTATCAGGACACTGCTGAGGTTTATCAGGACTCTGCTGAGGTTTATCAGGACTCTGCTGAGGTTTATCAGGACACTGCAGAGGTTTATCAGGACAGTGCTGTGGTTTATCAGGACTCTGCTGTGGTTTATCAGGACAGTGCTGTGGTTTATCAGGACAGTGCAGAGGTTTATCAGGACAGTGCTGAGGTTTATCAGGACAGTGCAGAGGTTTATCAGGACAGTGCTGAGGTTTATCAGGACAGTGCTGTGGTTTATCAGGACAGTGCAGAGGTTTATCAGGACACAGCTGTGGACAAATAGGACATCAGTCCAGGACAGTATCATAAGAGGGTTCATGTTTGAAGCTGAGCAAAGATTTTTTCCATGACTTCTTTTTTTGATGTATTTTGTTCTGAACACACTCAAGCTGTTGAGCCTTTCCACAGAAACCTGCTCCCACTGAATAAGGTGATCTTCCAATTCATACAGAAAATGCTTATGAATTGTGAAAGGTTGGTTCAGCAATGTGGTTTCAGGATCACTAATCTAATGTGAGGGCTTATGCAGAGATGAGGCATGATAACCAAGTAAATGAAGGTTATCAGATACTTCAGTACCTCGGAAAAGCAATAGTGAAAACAATTTTATCAGTCTGTATGAGATACAGCATGTCTGTGGTGTATGATATAGTCTGCAAACCGTGTAGATTACATCGCTGGAAAAGTAAGCAATGCCAGAGATGGTCACAGTGTCAAGAAATGATGAAATAAGAAGACATAAACTATTTGAAAGATGGTTAGTAACATTTAAAAAACCCACAACTGAGATTTTTGAGGGAGGACAAATTACCCACCAAGATGCTCTGTCAATGTAAGTCTCTGTCAAAGGTATATAAAAAGATTATATTGCTTATTAGCTTTTCCTAATCACCCTCAGCTGTGCAAATCTGTGACTGAGGCTGCAGCTGTCCATGGTGCTGACATCCTTCCAGACTTCAGGAGAGACCCCACCTACCCCCGACTCTAAACTGGGATGAAGTGGTTACGGAAACGGACTCCAGGAGGAGGTGCCAAGTCCATGTGTGGCCCCGTTACTAGGATAAAGGGAAACGATGAGAAAGCTGGTCACCCCAGACGAACCCTGGCGACTAAAAGGGCCAGCAGAGCTAAGTTAAGGAAAGCAGCTGTCCCGAGACAGACCCGCAGGCTACGGCGATACTGTAGGCAACACCACAGGAGAGGGAATGTTGCATTCCTCCCTCATCGAGGTGTGAAAACAACACAGGGAATCAAAACCGCGACAAAAAAAACTTGAAGATAAAGGAGTCACAGAGGAGGACAGACAAATATAAAGCCTCACAGTTCAGGCCTGTACTTCCCTCTGTCCAGGCCCTCCCCAGAAAGAACAGCAGACTGGGCCTTTATGGAGATCCAGTGGAGGCCAATGAGGAAAACACGCTTGGGCCAACCACCCTCAGCAGTGCGTTTCCGTAGGTGAGTCTGTCCACTGTTCTCGGTCTCGATGAGGAGACGGAAAGACAGCTCTGACAGTCACTTAAAGGGGGAACGGCTGTCACTGAGGCACCCCTTTTGGTGGTCATGGCACACAAAGTGCACAATCAGGTTCTGTCTGGGACCCACAAGGGTTCTTCCGTTGCACCCCTAGGAAAACTCTCAAGGGTTCCACTTGGATGCTGATTTCTCTTGGTAGGGTTCTCAGAATGAGGTTCTACAAACAGTCTTTTTGAACCTTCAAGGGTTCACCAAGGGGGAAAAACAAAGAACCCTCAAGGAACTTTTTTTCTTAAGGAGTGTGAGGATCACCCAATGTGTAGGGCCAACTATTTAGGCGGCTGCAGACGATAAAAAAATACAGCGGTAGTAAGAGAAACCTTACCGCAAAGACAAATGTCCAAACCCCAGCCAGCCTGTTCAAAGATGTGCAGATAACTACGCCTAAAATGATCTCCAAACCTTAACCTTACCTATCTAAAGATGTGGTATCCATAATGCTGAATCTGTAGACTTCCTCAGTTGGTCAAAGTAACATCCCTGCACAGAATAATTTGGACACGGTTGCCAATGGAGCAAAACTACAACTGCTACTCTAGGTTTTATAAGACAATGGCGCCACCTTGTGGCTGTGTTTTATACCCTTATAGTTCACATGAAGTCCCCACATCCTTTTTTATGCATTCTGCTGAATTGCTTTGTGCACAACAATGCATAAAATGTTTATAGTTGCATATAGTTAAGAATCCAAACATTCATTTTAATTAGAGGCCCTGAGGACATGCACCTATTTTCTTAAGTAATTCATGATAAAAATTATATGAATCATATGTGTTGTGTACTACATTGCTGCCTGTACAGGCAGACTTATTGCAAATCTATATGTATAATTAAATTTTTATTTTATACAACATGTTTCACCAGAATAAGAATAGTATTTTATTACACAACGTTGTTATGTAAACACAAAAGAAAAAATAATCATAAATAAGATCACATCAGTCAGCTGATATAGTGGTTTGATCATTATAAAGCAAACTATTATATATCCAAAAACAGAAGAAAAAATAAAAACAGAAAAAAAAATTACGTAATGAAGACTTTGTAATCGTCCTCATAATAACCTAGTGTGTCCAATCACAGATTAGCAATACAATTGAAAAATGTAGGGCAAGAATATATCATGCTAATTTAACACACATACAACCCAAACATAGACTAAATTTAGGCCAGCACAGAGCCTGGTGTTTCAATACATACTCTCCCAATAATTTGCCAGGAATGGATTCACTGTCATGCCAGGCTCAGTGCTAAGGTTTTCTGTACAGTTTATGTATTAACATAATTATATTACCATCCCCACATTTTTCATCTGTTTATGTATGACATCTGAGCCTATTTTGTTTATATGAAATAAGTGTTCAAACACAAACGTGCTGCTGTGATAACACTAATTAATTCATAAATAGTAAGCACCTATTTCCAAGTGCATTAACCTCAGTCAGATATGGTTTATTGAGCTAAAGTACTTCAGGCGCATCAAAGAGAATATTTGATGTCCTCACCTGTTTGTGCTGACGTGTGCGTGCTTTTCCGCGTGCTTGTGGAGAGCTGTAGTATGACCGTCTCGCCCTCGGCCCCCCCTCGGCCCACGTGAGCAGTCAGGTGCAGCCATCTGTTCAGCGGCCTCCAGCGGTTCGGACAGCTGTTACCGCAGGCATGAGGCCACGTAGCGGAGTGTCACATCAAGCCGAGACAAAACGTCTTTTTCCCCGGAATGTTGAGAGAGACTAAACGCTCCCGGACTGCGCCTGGCGGGAGAGGCGAATTACAGCTTACTTACAGCGGATAACATCAAGCAGAGGTGCCAAGGTCTAATTATGGGGTGCACATGTGGTAACAGTGGTAATAAACAAGCTCATAGCAAAAATAATAATAATAACAACGTTAATAACAACAGTCAGAAGAAGAAAAATTGTCTGCTTAGGCTTACATGAATAATAATAATAAAAATAATAATAAAATAATAATAATGAATAACAAATAAAGTCTGATACATATTATTATCATCATCACTGCTTGTTATTAGTATAAGGCCACCTTGACAACTACACCACCACATATACAATAACTATACATGTGTTAAGTATACAAATACAAAATATACAAAAACATAAATACATTAGACTATGTTGATTATCACTTGTTTGCTTAATTATGGCGGGATAGTGTGTGACAGCTTTCTCTCAAAGACATTTCTCATAACATGGGGGTGTATGCCTGTCTGAGTGGTTTACAGGAAAAAGCCCACGGCTAAAACTAAGTTGGTTAGAGCGTTTGGGCTGAAGACTCTTTGAAGACTTGTTGAATTTTCTCGACTGTGGCGGAGGCCTATATATCAGCGCGTAGGGTATTCGCGGCAGTGTCCCAAACGAACACTGGGAGGCGCAGTCCGAAGTCTCATCCATTTTATTGAAATCTTAATATCTGGGACATATTGTCGCGGTAGGGCAGCGCTGCGCAAGCGGTACTTTTACAGCTTTCTTCAAAAAGCAAGCGCCTTGAAAACATGAGCACTGTGATTCCAAATAGAGCAGTCACACAAACATAATACAGCTGCATGCCCTTTGGTTTTATTTGTCCATACCATGGGAATGTTATGTATAATTGTACACTCGTGTGAAAATTCAAATTGTGGTGATAATTGCGTCGTATACAACAGTAAAAGCGTTTAAGGAAAGCGGTCCAAGTACTTCCTTGCTGTAGTGTGATGCACAGCCACAAACATGGTACGATGAACGGTTTGCGGTCTCTTCCACTTTGTTAAAATACAATACAATGCCAACCCACTGTACACATATACATTTGGACACAGTCTTATTATATCAGCATAAAAGGCTTCAAAACTCCAGCAAAAAAATCCCCAGGCCTACTAATTGAATAAAACGCATCAATATAAAGTTTCTCAAAGATGGTTTCAGTCTTGCTTCACATTTTAAATGTAATTTCAAATTAAACAGAAAGTTGGTATTCTCATTTTAATTACATCTGAATTCCTGAAAAGAAAAGTTGGATTTGCATGTTACTGTTGGGCCAGTGAATTGAGAGGACACGGTAATCCCGTTTAAGACGATTTAAAACAGCAAATTAAGCATCATCTCTCAGATTTGTGGGCCAATCTGGGTATTTACCCTCAGGTTCTACCTGACCTCGCTCCGCAGGCTGGGTTTCTGAAGGTATTTGCGTGTAGCCTGTGTGTATTATCCCCTCCGTAATTAGATTAATGGTACTTCAAATGTCAGGGAAATGTGACCATTAACACCAGACATGTATCTAATTTAGAGTCTTCTAAAATTCCCTAAAATCCTCTTCTGTGGTCTGTTGGTTGATGTTCAGTGAAAAAAACGGTTTGCGTTTTTCATCCAGGACTCGGCACGCACATAATTATTATACCCTCACGAAGAATCCCGAGTCCTGCCTTTCCGTTTCCGATCCAAGCCGAGGACAACCGATGTTAAACGCAGAGACAAGAGCCGCTGTTTCCAATTCACCATTGCAAATAGCCATTACATTTTGGCCACTTATTTTGCCGTTTTTTCGTTTTTATTCAAAACAATCGGAACGGGTTCGGAGCGCTTTTCCACATGCCGCAATGGATGGACCAGATTTACGTCCTTTTTCTGAGACAGGCGGAGGCAATTTAAATATATAGGGCGCCCACAGCCTGTGTACATACATCCCTACACAGGATGACCGCACTATATGTACCAAGACTGCAAATACAGCCGGATCTGCTCCAAGATGTAGACTAATATACAAAACAGGAAAATACCTTGCTCACCCAGACGAATAATGAGGAAGAATTGAACATTATTATGAGGTTTAATCGAGAATTACGAAGAAAAAACTGGCTTCGGAGATCCTGACGCAAATGCGCTTTATGTTATGATTTTACCTGTATTTTACAAATACGGATGAGTTTGAATATGTGTCTGTTGTTGACATTCGGGCTAAAGAAGTAGCCTATATTATACGAGTCGGCTATATCGCCTATTTTTTATCAAGTCGGAATATATAGCCGAAGTGATCTGAAAATTTGTAGCGATTTATTTATTCTACCGCTGGCGGATGGGAATCACACGCTGAACCTCGGTGAGCTTTATGGAAAATCCGAAGACATGACATGCACACGAAAAAAAAGGAAACGGTATTTTTTGTTTTTTAAAACCTGTGTTTATTTAAGAAGTTCTTCGACGAAGAGGTGCACAGCTGGTACAATTTAAGAAAACGGGCGACATATAACAAACATCTTCCCTACTGGATTTGGTTCATTCTACTGCCTAGGTTTTTCTCTTGTTGTTTTTAATTAATTAATTAATTTTGTTATTTTTATATTATTATTATTATCAAGCGTCAGGATACATCCTGTGTTTGTATTTCAAAATCCAACTGCATTATGCTGACCGCGATGGCTCATTAAGAAGAATAGGGGTTTTATTTTTTATCATCTTGAGATTTTTTTATTAACTGCAACAAGGCTCTGAACCGGCCTGGACCCGAATTCGCAGCCTTTGTCTTGACGACAAGTGCAAGAACCCCAGGTATGGTGTTATTTTAAATTGTTACTTATTAAGTCTCTGTCTTTGCATCGTAAATGTTCAACAGAAATTTTGTCACGTTCTTGTTTTTATCTTACAATTCTATAGATGGTTATAGAAATGAATTTGATGAGGAAAACCCTATATAACGTAGCCTATTCTTATAACGGCATCTCAGCAAGCAAACAGCGCATGCCAAAACTGAACTATACGTGTAGGCCTGTATGTGTCCAAGTTCCATATTCTTACGTACACACAAACACTCATCTCGGTGCAGATTTGTTGTTGACAGTATTTTCAAATCTACCCTCGGGGATACCTAAATGCAGGCAGGAACCCACAGTTCATGCTGGTTTGCGTTGTTCCATTTTGAGATGGTTCGTATTTCTACACTCTGTTACCAGTTGTCATTGTGTACTTTGCGTATAACACATGATGACAGAGGATTCGTGGGTCACAGCAATGGTTTAGCGAGGATGACGTGCTGCTTCGTGTGTTATGTGGACCATATGAAGGTATTCACTGTGATGCGCCCACAGGTCGTTACATAGGCTAGTCTGCGAGCGAGTCCATTTAAATGTGCGAACCCACGAACTTAAACGAAAACCATTTCTGTCATATGTCGCTCTATCGCGTTAAAACAAACACAGATGTACACATGTCATTCAAATTCCGTTAATCTGGTCGCTTGTAATTGTGTGCAAGCAATCTGTGGAAGACAGGGAGCAAGGAATTATTCCGACTCTTTTGGTTGGTGAATTGCTCGTCGCCCCCTCCCACGGAATCCACGGTAGCGGTCCTCGCCTGCTGTTGCTACCCAGTTCTTAACAATGGACCAGCCCTCCACCTCCAGTCGGCCCCCTCCGCCCTGCGCACACGCTCTGTGCTCAGATAAAGCGATCCAGTTCGTAAGACAAGCTTTCCGGCCTACTTGTCAAAATGTACCATCGGGCTATGGTATATATAAAAATATATATATATATATCAGTCATGGCCGCAGTGAATCTCACGCAGCGTGTGGGTGTTATGAAAGCACTATCCGAGAGTCAAATTATGCACATGTACCAACAAAGCCCCCACTCGCTTAGCCATATAGGCTACATACCCACACACATACTCATACGCATGTACATAAGTACGCAAATATCCGCATGCACTCCCACACACATACAACAAACACACCCATATACATACACATATGCCAATGCAAACAGGGACATGTAGCCTATACCCACTCATTCATAAACACACACACACATTTACTCACTCCACCCTCGGATTACTCCTCTCCACCCTTACATGTAAATTGTCTATGCTTCTATCTCTTGAATATATCCATAGCTACTACAGATTGACCATCAAAAGGTTTGAAATTTCCACCTGAAGAATGTAAAATTGGTGCGGTTTTTGTTTTGCGCCGCTCAAATGGAGATACTCTTTTTAAGGGAGTTTGGTTTTTATGAATTACTGTCTCCATTGTCAAACTCACTGCAACTAAGATTAAATAATTTACAATGAGAATTTGGATTGTAAATCGATGATAAAGTCTCATTTTGAAGCAGCTTGTTCGATAAAATGTTAGCTAGGGTAACTGTACTGAAACTGGGGTAACTGGCTCACCAGTTCTGTACAGCCATAGGCCCACAGTGTATGTTCCAACACAGTACCCCAGACAAGTACCCTGCATGATTGATTCACACCTCATTCATCCTTCACATATTTTTCAAGGGATTCCTCAGCTGTGACAAAGGTGTTACAATTTATATGGTTTCATCTGCATTAAACACTGTCTGGCAGCTGCTAATGATATGCATGCAATTCAGCAAGCATACTGGGAAATGTAGTTCCGAGGTGGGAGATGTAGTTCACTGTTTAACTACATTACCCAACAAACAATACATTGACCTACAGTTTCTAAAATTATAATATCAACCAATCAGAGTTCCCAATCTTCAAATGTAAATCGGATTCTGATTTGCTAAAAGATGTTTTGTCCACACCTTTTTTTTTTTTGCTGGCCAGCCAGTGGTGGTTGATGACATTAGTACCCCTGTAATCAATATAAAACCAGCTCCTCAGTGTGTGATTACCAACATTTCTTAATGTTTTTTGTTAGAAATCATTATTACATACACAATCTATTCGCAAAGATTCACAGCAGCTACCTAACTGTTATATTCATTTCAAATGTGCAAATTTAGAAATTTAGATTTACAAATGAGCAGTTTAAGTGAAGTAGTCAGGGATCGAAATGGCCACTGACTCTTTGCGGACCCTAATGGAAGGTATTTACATGCCTGACACCTAATGGGTGGTCCTGGACCCCCCAAGACTTAAATTTCTGAAACTGAACCGAATGCTATGTAACAATATTCTAAAATGTCTTCATGGAATTCAAGTGGAACACATACTGTTCATGAATTTGGACCGCTGAGGTCTTCTATGTTTAATCATCTCCATTCCAGTGCATAGATGTGTTTCTCCTGATGTTTTTTTTTTTTTTTTAACAGCACTACATAAGTAAAACAAGACCATTCAAATCTCAATATAGCTGACAATCTGAAAAAAAATCTTGAGTATGTGTTGCTGTTTTGACTAATTCAACGGTATGTCTAATGTGACCTCCTCCCTTTCTCTTTTTCATTGTTATCTTCAAAATATTAAAAAATGTAGTTTATGCAGTTGCCAGACTAGTTGCACTCCACAGCTTGTGGGAGGACAATGGGGCCACTTCCCCCTCTGTCCTCTTGAGTGATGCAGATGTGGCAGCACTGTTGCAGAGCTAAAAGGGCGTGGGACACATCATCATCTCTTATATATAAGGTGGAGGACGGATGTGGGGGTGGGGCAGGGGGTGGAGCCTGTGAGTTTGGAGGTGGGGTTTGGGGTTTTGGGGGTGGGCTCAGATGATGGGAGGAGGGGTCAGTTTATAAAGTCAGGAGGGTTTGGTGAAGGATGTGGACTTATTGGGCCTGCACTCTTAACAGGGTGTGGTTTGGGAATGTGGGTGTGGTTTGTTAGCAATGTGTGTGGCTTACATGAGGCAGGTGTGGTTGTACAGCCATGATCACGGAGGGAGAGGATGTGGAATATGAGGGATTTAGGGGCGGGGTCTAATTTAGGGGAGTGAGACATGGGGTCTAATTTCGGGAGAAAAGGGGTGGGGTTTTACTTAAGGGAGAGAGGAATAGAGAGAAGAGGTGATGCATGTCTGTGATTCAAGAAGATGAGCCTAAGAAGTCACTCTCCCCCTGTCCTTTTCCCATAAACACTGGCTAATATGATTTAAAGTCAAAAGGTCACTGAACCTTCTAACCTACCTATTGTGCTTACATGAAGTAATAGCTATTAGAGGAGTCAAAAAGGACCTCCATACTATCTTCATTTTGTCAAAAGTACAATCGTGTCATGTAATTTTACTCACTACAAAGAGCGCCTCCCTTCAGGAGAGCAGACAGAGGGAATTAATGTCACTCTTGTCACTGCCCTAAAATGATACCCCACCAAGCTTTCTGACTTCTCAACAGTCAAAATATCAATAATAAAAAACAACCCCTGACAAACATTTTTAATAAAGAATTATATTTAAGCATACTTAATGCATTGTATAGCTGATGGTTACAAAAGGAAATGACATGGGATCATCAGGTGCCACATCCCTTCAGGCTGTATGGGAAATGTAGTTCTTAATCATACGCCACCAAAAGGTCACTCAAATTAAAAAAAAAAAAAAACTGACATAGGGTAATAGAAAACACCTAAATGTTCAGCAATATAGCAGACTTACAGTTGAGTAGCAAAGATTTTGATTATTTTAACAGCTTTTCTAAACACTTATGGAAAAATGAAGGGAAATTCCCATTTACAGGGTCCCCTTATGGGACCCACCCTCTGTGGGTTCTGTCATTCAGGAATGAGAGGTGGAGTCTCAAGTAAGAGAGAGGGAAGTGGTGTAACATTGGTGAACAGGGATATGACCACAAAAGGGTGGGGGTGGAGCCAGAACGTGATTTGGGAAGTGTACCTTACAGATAATGTGGCATCTGTAGTGGCAGATGGATTTGTGGACAATGAGGAGAAAGAAATCCAGCTCCGGCTCCTCGTAACTGTTTCTATGTCGCAGTCAGGCTGTTTCGATAATTTCTGCCATTTTTATTCATGGGGCCACCTAGCACTGTGGATTAGAATATTTTAGACTGTCTCAATGTCCTTTTAATTAAAGCTATCCTTCCTTCACCCACACTCTTCCAGCTGTGTCTCCTGTAGTTAATCAGAGCTGTCATCTTTTCCCTGTGCATAACCACGACTCGGCAAATGAACTCACTTCACCCCGTTAGATTCTGTAGGTGAGTGCTGCTCGGCTTCCCTCCAGAGCTCCCCCTTCTGGCCGGAGGACAATAATATCAGTCCTCTCAAAATGGCTGCCACCCAACACACCCCAAGTGGAGATTACCCCAAGTGGAGATTACCCCAAGTTTCTTGTCATTTTTATCATTTATTTCATCCTGCAGTACCCCCACTCCCCTCATTGCAGCAAATCTGCTTCCATCTCTGCCTCTAACTACTTGTGGCCAATTTTTCAGTTTTCATCTTTATGACTGGTCTCAATGGTATATCCATTTCACCTATAGATGCTTCATCACTGTAGGGCTTGACTGTGGAGGGAAAGCACACCATACAAAGGATCTACAATCCTCTGAACCAGCATAAGGGCCAAAAATACAGCAAACTGTGTCTGCAAGCACTTTTAAAATCAGTGCACAGAGCATACTTTCTTTAAAGTAGCATACTGGGTGGAACACATTTTCAGCCAAGTACAGTTCTCAGTCTATATCTATGCAACCAATAGAAACTGGAATTTGAGAGTGCTGCATAGAACACTATGATTCACGATAAACATTTTGATGAGTAAGTCTACATTGTAAAAGCTACTACAGGTGCATTTGTGATTCTTGAGTAAAACATCTGGTAGTGTTTATATAAAAATAACTAATAACTCATAAGGTGACATGTTTTTTCTGATTTTCTGACAGTATTAGAGGTGGTGTGTCAGGTCACCTAAATATGAGGTCGGCAAAAAAAAATCACCGCTCTTGTCAACAGGTCTGGACATACAAGAATGTGAATAATGAAAATTATACCTAGTTATAGTCGAGTTACTAGCTAGACAGCATTGATTTGCATATGACAACCACCTACAGGAAGGGGAGAGGATGAGGGAGGAGGCATTATGGTTTGGGAAACAATGTGGATTGGTTACCCCATGCAAACCGTTTTTACGGTTACATGTTGTTTTCTTTTTGGGCTTGGTTTCACTGTCACTGTGGGCAATTTCAGGTGTTACGTGAGCTGATTTCTTCTCAGCAGAGAAGTCTGTTGTAGGTGTCATGGTGAGAAATATTTAGCACTCAATGTGTGGGTTTACAAATTAATTAAAAGGTTATAACAGTCATTAACTTTATTGTTATCCTAAGAACTATGGATTCACTGTACAGCTAATGTTGGCAATACAAACACATTGGCATCATCTGTGTGGTCTTACAGGTTGAGGCTGAGCTCATGAACTGCAAGAAGAAACCCACATCATACACGTTTTTCATCAATGTTATACCTTCTCTGATTTGTTAATGGTCACTGAAAGCTTCCAACCACCATAGGCTTCCAGGTGGCCCACACAGAAAGACATTCATTTGGGAAGCAAGCCTGAGCCCTGTGACTGAAGGTTTTAGTCACAGCCACGCCGCTGCTGGCTATGGCTGGAGGTCTGCATTGGCGAGGCAACAATTAGCTAAGGCTCCCTTGGGAAACATGGGAGTTAAGCTGGTTGAGTCTGGTAGTTTCATTGCTCTCTAGCGGCCTCTACTGGTTGGTTAGATGCGCAAACCAAGTATATGCTGACCTCTTCATCCTCTGACAACATAGGCAATGGTGGTGCATCTGCAGCATGGAAAGAGGCGAGGACTCATTATCACATGAATCTTAGGAGTCACATGGTTCTGCCATCTCCCCCGAGTCAGTGGGAGTCGGCTGCTGCAGGAGACGAAACAGTTCAGCTGAGTTCAGGTTGGGGAAACGATTGGAGAAAATCCAAAAGATTCTAACCTTCCTAATTTCATTACTATTTCTGTACAATCCATAATAACTGCAAGTTCCCTCCTCCTTTTAGACAGGTCTGTAACTGTGTAACTTATCCTCATGGCTTGGCATAAGATTCCCCATCATTGATTGGCTCTTATTTGTAAAGACTGCGCAGTGTTTAATAGTTGTGTTTCCCAAGGGGCGAAATGGACTCTAAAATGTCTGACCATCACTGCGTTGCTTATGGCCTATGTTTTAGAAAGGCTGAATTATACTGTGTTATTGACTCAGAATGGACTCCACCTGCCTCAGAATTATCCAAAGTCTGAACTTCTCACAAAAATTTCAAAAATCGTTTGCCAAAAGCTGCAAAACAGAGCGTGATCATTTTTCCTGGCAGCCATTGTCACACTCTGAGACAGAGTGGTGGGGGGGGGCAGACACTTGTGAAACTGACTCATGTATATGAAAGTGGAATTATGGGACATTTTCTGTCCAGTGCTTGAGTCATTGTGCATATCATTGTGTCATGAAGCATTTTGGTGTCTTTCGAAATTAATCAGCAAGTGTTCAGATAAAACAAATAACCCAAATTTTGGTTTGTTACTTGAAACCACATTTCCCCTTGGTAAGTGGAACCTGAATAACTCATTGACTCTGATAATTGGACTTGGCCACCAATTTACTGTGAAGTTCCAAAACCAAACAGTATGAATGGTTACAAACATACATGACCTGTACCTGTAGTCCACAACCACAAAAATACTTTTCTGTTCAACTCAATCAAAAGCTCTTAGTCTCTTTAAGAGCACATGGTATTTAATCAAAACAAGTTTTCTAGTTTCTTTAAGGACATATGCAATTCAGTCAAAACAACCTTTCTGCCATTCAATCAAACCAAGCCATATGCTCTGAAAGATCCACCTAACACTCATAAGGACTAAAAATCCAAAAAACAGGAATGGGTGTGGCCAGAGAGGGACCTCTACTTTACATTTTAAAATTACCCAACAAAACTCTTGTAGATCAATCTTGTATACTCTCACCTTTGAATTTTACTCAGAAACTAAATTTTCTGATTAGGTGACGCATTACCAAACAAGTGAGTTTATTTTGAAGTTTAGCCATGATTTCTTCACTTTCATGAGCATGAGTTTAGAGGATTTAGTCAGATCTAGCTGTTCTTAACTGAGTGTGCTCTTGATTTTAATGTTATTACAGAACTTCTGTCATGCTTGCAAACCAATGGTATGGTTGAAGAAGCCGGTTCAGGGACCATTTCACACTCAAGAGCAGTGGGATTTGAGCCACTGGTGAAAATGACAGCGAAAGTTTTGTTGGGCAAATTTAAAATAAAAGCAACCTGCTCCAAAAGCTCCAAATTGCAACCCTTTCTGTGTTAATAAAATTGATAAAATATGACATATTCTTAATTAATAAACTAATGAATACCTTAAATGCAGAATATCACCATAATTCCTCTAGACTTTGGACATAAATATGATAAAGATCGGTATGTCAAAATACATTTTCCAGAGAAAAATGCATTTCAGCTGCTAACAAAGATTCACTATCAATAATGTTCATGCAAAAATATAAAATGCTATTCCACACCATGAATTAATATGTGAGGCATTTAAGTCATTCAGTGTTTTACTGTAGCTAGCACACTTCAGTTTAGTTACATTACCTGTTGCCTGAAGGGACCAATATTCAAAGACAAAACGTGCTGCTATATACTGTATCCTATGTAAACAGTAGCCTACCTTTCAAGCTGCATAACCATTGACCCAGTTACTGGACCTGATGATTTAACAGAATGCTGATACACAATTTAAAATTTCTGTAAAATTTTGTTTTTCTCAGCCGTAAATCTTATTCTGTAGTAACAAAAGCTTGTGTGAGGGTTAATAAAAGTCAAAACAATGGTAGCTACTGCATACTGAAAAATGTTCACAAACAAGTTTTCTGTGCATTGCTTTAGTACATGTTTGCGCTAATCTCCAAATCAGCATAGCTTCTGCCTGCCGCTTTCCACAGGTTTCTTTATCAGAATATCATTTTGGAAAACACTTCAATATTATGTCCAGGAAGTGAAAATTCATGAATGAAAATTTTCTTGTCTTTAAACCGCGGTGGATTGAAATATTGCACTTGAAATGAACACAAGTAATGGGCCTCGTCATGGTGAGAAGCATCAGAAAAAATAAATACTGCACTGTACTACATCAGTTATTCTGTGTGTAAAGAGTAACCTTACATTAGTTTTCGTTGCAAGACAATCATAGCTTCAGCGATACAACATAGGTCTTGTACACCAATACCCATTATGTTTATTTAATGCCACCTCTAGCCAACTGTATCCCCTAGTTGTTTTGAAAAGCTACTCAAATAACTAGCCCTGCACTGGTGCTGGTCGGAAACCAGAGAGGCACAGAGGTGACATAGTAATTAATGGGCCGACAAAGAACATGGAACCCGCTAAAGTGAAGCTCTACCTCTTTGGCTTGGTAGCAGTGTTATCAGGATAACTACAGCAACTCACAACATGTGAGGACATATGCCATGGCATGTGGGCATTATGGAAATTGATTTTTTTCAGGCAAAATACTCATACTTTAACTGAAAGATCAATTGTTGGACTCTGTCAGAAATCAGGTTGCGGAGATCCACTGGATATTTTTATTTTAGGTTTTACCTGGTGTTAAATGACCAATTTAAACACAGCTGACTCACCTTGACTGGATTCTTGAGGCTGAACTTCAGAACTTCTGGCAGACTTACAGGTCAAAACTAAAACCAGTATACGTTGCAGGTCTGCAGGACCTAAAATGAGTATCACTGACTTAGATCATTGTGCAACACCATTGTTGAACTGCAGGATTTGATGTATTGTCGTAAACGCATTAAAATAAGACAAGAGGTTCTTCAAAGCATTAGTTTCACTGGCATGACAGGACATTCATGCTCATTTCTGTTTTGCTAAATGATAGGCAAATATTGGGAAAAAAATAAAGCGGCAATCAACACAACAAGAATAAATATGAATAAACACACAGAGCAGTGAATGAAAGAGCAATCGAAATACATTCAATATCAAGTGATATTGTGCACTTGAGCGGAATGTGTTAGTGCACAAAAAGTATAAAAGTAAAAATATAAATAATACACATGTGCACACCATGTGTTTGAACGGTATTAAAATAAATTACTGCTTGGGCTTTAGCATCGTGCTATTTACAATCAGAAAATGTATTTTTAAATAACATTATATACTTTGTAAGAGGTCTGCCCCACCTACTGCAAGGGCGTTTTTAAAAATACAGGAACAATTTAAAGATTATAGCTGTATTATTGACTTGATTTAAGGTAGGCCTGATAGTAACAGCTGTAATTAATGAGTATTGAGATGCTTAATTTATTCAGCGGCCATTTTGTGTAATGAAAACACGAAATGAAGAAGTTTGGTTCTTGCAGACAACCATGATTTACAAACAGGAAGCAGAACACATCATACAGCTTGATAATTGGATCATTGGACAGAGAAATTAGGTCCACAAGAAAGTACACAATTTTAAACGTTGTCTCGAATTCATAATCATGGTATAAAACATCGAATGTACTTACATACACGACCATATCTCTATCTCTTTGAGTTTCATGGGGAGTATATTTTGGTGAATGGATAGGCTCTTTGTCCCCTGATATTTACCAATGGGTACTTTTAGTGGGCCTTGATTCACTTGAGTGAGTTATTGAGGATGAAAGTGTACTTTCTGTTGTAATTAACTGAGATTTTGTTCATTAAAAGCCCATATGTTCTTTCTCATATCTTTGCAATGAAAATAATTTCTGTAATTTATACCACATTTAATTTTAAATTTCAGCCTGACAGCCTTCTTTCTCCGCAGTAGACTAGCACCATCCAAATATGAAAATTGGTTTTGCTAATAAACTAATAGTCAGTACAACCTCTGATGAAAAACTTGTGTTTCATCTCAGATCTAGAAAATTCTAGATTTTAATATTGTTTAACAATATTTGAGGTGCCAGCAGGCCAACAAAACCATTTAAAATGTCACTTTGGCGCACTCTACCTGGATGCAGCAAATGTGAAGGGAAGCAGCTGCACAGTGTTTTCTTCTTCATCACTTTTCTGAAAAACGTGTAGAAAGATAAAAAGAAGGTAGCATTATGCAGCATCTGAAGAAAACTGAAATGTGCATCTTGCGTCATTGGCTATGGTTAGAGTGAGACAGACAACAAAAACTAAAGGCTATAGGTTTTGCAATGACCGACAATTCATCTGAAAATACACGCTTCTGATTAAGTAAGTGGCGTACATGTCGAGACCATGAATGTATTATACGTGTTTGATGACAAAAGACCGGGAAACCCCTAGGTCGATGCGTTTTCATTTAAATTACACAAATTATTGGCAAGGCCAACACAATATACATGCGTGAAAGTGGGCAGGAAAACTGTACATTTTTAAGAAACGCATTGCAATAGAGACACCCCAAAAGGATTTCACATGAAGTTTTCCACTCTCATCATTTTCCTGCCTGTTTCCCTTTGAAGTTCAGAATCTGATGTCACCAGTGGTGTTTCTTACAGTTTGTGTGGCAATGTAACAAAAAAATAAATAAATAAAAATAAAAAAAACCTGAATGAGCCTGGTAGCCTGACCATTAGCATTAAGAATCATCCCAACATGCTATTTTGGAGATGACCCAATGCATGCTATCCATGTCCTGTACATCCTAAAATGGCATAGTTAGCCAACACAGCAGGTTTTCCTGTTGACAGAATGGAAACAGAAGTGTTGCTATCTTCTCCAGTGTCTACATCTGTGCATCTCTCCTAGTCTGTGCATCTCTCTCCCATCTGCACATAACTCATATTTGCACATCTCTCTCTCTTTTTCAACCTGTCAGTCTCTCATATGCGCATGTCCTTTCCACCTGTCCATCTGCCAGCTACGCACACTCTGTCCACTTCAGCACCTCCCATCTACCTCCGATCCCATGACCACAGAGACAGGAAGTAGGCACCTTGGTGGGAGTTCCTAGGCTCTGTAGCCCAGCTTGGCTGTGAGGTCGAGCCTGGAGCTCTGTCCTACAGCACAGCCAGCACAGATCGCACTGGCCCAGAGAAATCTCTTACTTGTAGATGTATGTGACCTCCAACGGCCACGTAACCGCACACCGTGTTGCAATAAGCAGGTGCAGGCTGTTTTGTTCCTGATTACATCATAAATGTGCTCTTTTCATTCTGGCCTGTTCACTCTCAAATAGATGCACACACAGCACCCACCATAAGACAGAAGATCTGTAGCTTAGCAACAGACTGCTGTAATTTCAGCGACAGAAATACATTAGTGTTCCAGCTAACATTCTAACATCAACAATGAGCCTGTGAAGCTCACTCAGCTGCTGTGGATGCTCCCGTATGCCGCCACCCCCCAACCCCGCCCTGCCGACGATCTGACGATATCATGTAATCTTTACCAACGCTGCACCACTCCGCACTGGACCTCACACACACATTACGTTTACGTACTCGCGCACACTCGCACGGACACTCACCCTCACACAGACGCCCACAGTCACACACTCAGGAAAAAAAAAAAACAGGGATGGAAGGTGTTGTAGCCTAGCAACAGGCGAGGTAATTACCGTGACAGAGAGAAGCTGGCCTGGCAGTGTGAGCATGTGGAGAAACAGCTGATCTGATTGGTGCAAACGGGGGGTTGCTTCAGTGTGTAACAGTATGGGTTTCTGGGGATTCGCTGGTTTCTCATTGGGGATGATTTATTGATCCGCGATCTGTTTGCATTTATGAAGGAGAGAGTCCTGTTTGATTGTGGTTGAGTCTATCGCCGTTGTGTGAATTACAGTATACGTTCTCCAATGCTCTGTTAACGCTTCTCCCAATCATACCTCAGCTCTGTAAGCAAAAGCCATTTTGGCCAACATTAAATTTAAGTGTTTGTCAAAAATATTTACACAATTTTTATTTCCCATTTCAACAAGTAGTATTACATCCCACAATATGTATAGGATGGTCAATTCTGGAAAATACAAGAAAAATATAAAACATCATAATATGTACTGATGCAGATGAATGCCTTTGCAGGTATTCAGTCACATAACTTACACATTAGAGAGCATGCATGGAGCTGGAGTAACTCACAAATGTAAGCCTTCATTCCTTATGCAGAATTACACAGTGCACTGTATGTATCCACACTATTGGTTTCTGTGGAACATTACAAAGTATACTCTCTGTAGTTGCAGTGTGGATTTTCTTTTCATTCTTTCTTCTCTCCCCCCTTTTTTCTCCACCATGAACTGTTTCACCAGGTGGTTTAGTCCACTGCAGTGCCCTGCTCCTGCTGACTCAGGCTCATGTGATCACGACTCATCCAATTCACGTGATGGCCAGCCCTTGTTTGTTTCCACACTGCTGATGCACCACCAATTACATGTCACCTATGGTGTTAGAAAATAACAGAGTCTAAAGCTACATCCTCATTTCGTATATCAACTGACATCCTACTGACCAGGAATAGCACAAGAGAGTGATGAGACTAACTAACTTAACCGGCTTACCTCGTGTTACTCCTCAGTGAGGCTGTGCCAATTGTCGTCTTGCCAATGCAACCCTCCAGCCATAGGCAGTAATGGTGCAGCTGGGACTTCAACTCCCAGTCGCAGGGCTCACGTCTGCTTTCCAAACAATCATCTTTACTGGGTGAGCCACCCAGAGGCGTAAAGCGTGGTTTTGTCTGTAGTCAGAGTGCTGTTTTCTGTTGTCACAGTCCGGTTATCTGTGTTTGCAGGTTCCGAGGCAGCTTGAGGAGGAGGAGGTGGTGAAGAGGAGCTGACGGGGCTCTGGAGAGAGAGCGGGGCGTGTGTGTGGAAACATGGGGCGATGCAGAATGAAGTTCCCCAGTTCCTGCTGAGTCGAGAGGGAGGAGCAACCACGAGGACGGAGGAGTGCACCTCCAGAGGAGGAGGAGGAGGAGGAGGAGGAGGAAGGGTGAGCAGGAGACGGGTGAGAGAGACTACGGAGTGGGAGGGATGGCCAACGGGAACGAGAGCAGTGACGGGCCAGGGGGACTGGCGGCAGTGGTCTCCACAGGGGGGATGGTGGTGGGCGGGGACTCATCAGGGGGCGTATCCACCTACATCAAGCTGGTCCTCCTGGGACTGATCATTTGCATCAGCCTGGTGGGCAACCTGCTGGTCTCTCTGCTGGTGCTGCGGGACCGTGCCCTGCACAAGGCCCCCTACTACTTCCTGCTGGACCTGTGCTTGGCCGACACCATCCGGTCGGCGGTCTGCTTCCCCTTCGTCCTGGTGTCCATACGCAATGGCTCAGCGTGGACGTACAGTGTGCTGAGCTGCAAGGTGGTGGCCTTCATGGCCGTGCTCTTCTGCTTCCACGCCGCCTTCATGCTCTTCTGCATCAGTGTGACCCGCTACATGGCCATCGCCCACCACCGCTTCTACTCCAAGCGCATGACCTTCTGGACGTGCGTGGCCGTCGTCTGCATGGTGTGGACGCTGTCCGTCGCCATGGCGTTCCCGCCCGTCTTCGACGTCGGCACCTACAAGTTCATCCGGGAGGAGGACCAGTGCATCTTTGAGCACCGCTACTTCAAGGCCAATGACACCCTGGGATTCATGCTGATGCTGGCCGTGCTGATTCTGGCCACCCACGTGGTCTACATGAAGCTGCTGCTGTTCGAGTACAAGCACCGCAAGATGAAGCCCGTCCAGATGGTCCCGGCCATCAGCCAGAACTGGACCTTCCATGGACCGGGTGCCACGGGCCAGGCGGCGGCCAACTGGATCGCGGGGTTCGGCCGGGGACCCATGCCTCCGACCCTATTGGGCATCCGGCAGAACTTGCACAACCAGAACCGGCGGCTGCTGGGCATGGAGGAGCTGAAGGCGGAGAAGCGTCTGGGCAGGATGTTCTACGTTATCACGCTCTTCTTCCTGCTGCTGTGGTCGCCCTACATCGTGGCCTGCTACTGGCGGGTGTTCGTCAAGGCCTGCACCATCCCGCACCGCTACCTCTCCACCACAGTGTGGATGAGCTTCGCCCAGGCCGGCGTCAACCCCATCATCTGCTTCATCCTCAACAAGGACCTGAAGAAGGGTCTGATGGCCCACCTGCCTCCCTGCTGCAGGACTAAACCTCAACGTCCCCGAGAGCCTTACTGTGTCATGTGAGGGGGCTGGGTGGGGGCAGGGCCAGGGGCGGGGCTAGGGGCAGGGGTAGGAAAAGGGACAGGGCGGTGGAGGCGTGTGGCCTTTGATCCAGTTTGAGATGCTTTAATGAGAGGTTTTCAGGAGGGTAGGGGTGTACGATGTCTGTATCCACCTTTATATCTCATTCGTTCCCATACTTTCTCCCGACTAAAAAGAAGGGCAGGGCCCTGGATGTGTGTTGTCAGACGCAAGGGAACACAGAATGTTATTCGGAGAATGCAGCATTAGATAAACGTTTACTTGAATTGGTCTAATATGAAGGTGTTTGTTCTGAAATGGTAATGTACGACGTCCCTTTAAAGGGGTACCAAAAAAAAACAAAAGGACAAGGCACTAGCAAGGATATCCCCTAAATAACTACTCTATATAATTTTGCAGAATAAATAAATTTAAGAGCTAATTTTAGTGCATGTATATAACGATACTTTTGATATGAACCTGATGTCAAATCGATCAAAGGTTTAAAAGTATACTTCACTCCTTTTCAGAGCCACTTTTTATCCACATGGTAACCGAGAGTCGGCTGAAGCAGGCTGTTATTGATATTATTTCTCGCCGCCGCTCTCATAAATTCATGAAGATATGAGGCTATACCGATTACATATCAGTCTCTGAGCTCAGTTTTAAACATAACTGTAAGCTAACCTAAAACCAGGCCTCTCTCATAGGACTGGCTCAGCAGTGTAGTATGGAGCCATAGAATCACTGCATCATCCCCACAGACTGTCAAGGAGGAGAGTGCTTGCTTTTGTCGTCTGAAAGATGCTAAACATGGAGGAAAGACAAGTCAGCATGGGTTAAGGAAGGTGACAGATGAGTTAACATGGTGAAAGGGATGGTCAAAAGGTGTGTTTGACATGAAAGCGGGAAGCCAAGTGTGTTTAAAAGGAGAAAAGGAAGCTGGAAGGTGTGCTTCATGCAAGCTCGGCTCAGTTGTGCAGAATCACAGAGAGGTGGCAGTTAGGGTTAGTGTGCAGTCATGAAGCTGGGGATCTTTATTTGATTGTAATATGTACTTGCAATTGCACCATGTTTGTTTTTAAGTTAACAAGTGTGCTAATAATTTAAAATGATACAAAGGGAGGTGGTCTGCCAGAGAAGGAAAAAAAACAGACTCCCAAGACTTCTGGAGTCTAGCTAGACAGCTCTTTCTTGAGTTTTCAACGTTCTCCATTTTACCTGAGATATTTTAGTGAGCAGGCAGAAGTTTGAACAGGTGAAGTCGCAGAGTGAGTGAAGGTACAAAACAATGGATGGAGAAGGTGGAGGACAGAGAAGATGCAGGTGTGGAACAGGATATGGAACAGGTGAAGGAGACAGCAGGTGGAGGTGTGGAGTAGGATATGGAACAGGTGGAGGAGAGAAGAGATGGTGGTGTAGACCAAGATGAAATATGGAGCAGGCAAAGATGATGGGGGAAAATGTGCACTGCCAGTGAACATGATAAGACAGACAAATCTGTAGGTTTGCCTTTTTTGAGGAGGAAGCAGTATGGATTTTCTGTGACGTTTGGACATTTGTTTTAAATGTGGAAGTCATAGCATTTTTTTTAGAATTGAAACGGATATTCTGATAACAAAAACGTCAAACTCACGAGAGAGTATCCAGAATGTTTACATGTTTTAGATGAGTTAAAACAATAACTTTGTTTGTGGACAGGTGGAAGGGAAATTAAGGGATTTTCGCTTGACCATATTTTGCACACAATTTGATCGGTTGTTGATAGATTTTTTTTTTTTAATTTATTGGTAATAAGACTCGGAATGAAATGCTGGCCAGTTGCATGCTGGGACACAGAGATTGTAATATCTAAGCGAATGTCATTAATGAGGGGAATGGGAGGTCAGTTATGGGAATTTTGGCTTAACCCCCTTGCCCCATGAACTTTTATTTAAAAAAAAAACACAAAACAAAAAAAACAGACAATATCTACATAAAATGTTTGAGGATTATTGATCATTCTGTGTCATGGCCTTATGCCCCTTAAAGGAAGACAGGGGTATGTACACACAACTACAGGGGACCATACAGCTGTACGTCTCCATGATGCTATCAAGCATTCCGAATGACGGGAGAGGGTCACTGGCTCTCGTACGATTTCTTGTTTTTTTTTTTTTTTTTTTTGCTGTTTTCCTGAGAGGAAATGGAACTCTCAAACTCCAAAAACTGGGAAAAAAACTCAACATCAAAACAAGACAAAAAAATAACGGAAATTCATAAAACATTTTTGCCAAATCGTGACACTAAACCATACAAGTTTGCACGATGAAGAGAAGATGCTTAAAAAAACCCACAGGAAGCTGTGGTCCTGGAGGATTTAACCCATGGAACTCTCTGGATCCCGGAGCGGTTCTATGAGATGCTATTTTCTTTTTTTTCTCTCTCTTATTCGGGGTGGGGATGGGGTGGTGTTGGGGAATGGGGTGGGGTGGCTGGGACTTGTGGTTTTGTGAAGTTGGGGGGGGAAGGGGCGGGACGGCAAAGAGGGACACTTGAGGGAGTTTTCGGTGGTGGGGCTTGTTTGAAAGGTTGGGAGGTGGGTGGGAGTTTAGTGTGAGGGAGGAAGGGGGTCCTGGTGTGAGAAAGGGAGGGGTTGGGGGGCAGGGTTTGGTTTTTTATTAACAAAATGCCTGTTTGAACTTTGAGTCTCTTCAGGCAGAATATCTTTTGTAAATGAACTGTGACCTCTGTATTATTTCATGTGTATCATATGGAGCAGAATTCAAACTTCAAAGGGGCGGATAAATTATCATCAAGTTTTTACCACGCATGAGTGTGTGTGAGAGAGCGAAAGAGACGGGGAGGGAGAGGTGGTGGGGTTGTCTGTGTATGTGAGCGTGAATGTGTGTGATTATTAATTGACTTGAAAAGTGGGTTGGGGGTGAGCCACTGGACATTTGAGGGGAGACGGCCACAAATAGACAGACTTTCATAATGAAAAATGTGACTCCTGTTCATGTCAGTGAATCAGAGCTGACCGCCGAGGCTCATCTGAGCTCTCATCTCTGATTGGACCAAACCCAGGCTCTGCTGTCAGCATTCTGATTCACCTCCTATGACACGCTCGGTTTCTCAAAGTATTTTTGCACGCTCAGACTTGAGAGATTGAGACATTTTCCAGAAGTCAGACTGGACCGTCTTTGATTCCACCAAGTTGACATTAGGCGATCTCAGAGGTCGTGAAGGTAAATACTGAGTGCAGGATCTGCTGGTTTTACTGCATCACAGCCACAGGAAGAAAAAATGTGTCTGTATCTACCCTACCTAAGCAGTGACTGAATTGAAATGTGGCTGAGAAGCCAAAATTAACAAAACTTTGGTATACGTCAAATCATAAAACATTCAGATATCAGCAGCGTATCTAGTTGTAACATGAAGCACACTACACACAGTTGCTGTTTAAATGCTGGTCAGCATGCATGATTCATAACTCAGCCACATGCAGCAGAACCCAATGTAAACTCCCAGAACGTGATGTAAACACACACAGAACATGTTGCAAATGAACAGAGAATGCACTGTAGACGCGAACAACCTGTAAACAAATGCAGACACACAAGTTGCTACCAGAAACAACACTCATTAAAACACATATAACATTCTACTAAAAAAAAATGTTGGGAAAACAGAAAATACCTAACACACAGGAACATCTCGCAAATACACAGATCTGACTTCAAACACAGTAAGTCTACTGAAGCCTGGATCATTAGCCTATTGGGACAATAAAGAGCTCAGCTATTCCTCATGGTTCTATACATGCTTAGGATTTTTCCTGGTCTTATAATACTGCAATTACATTTAACTGAGACACATTTTAAAGTGAGTACCATACACAAGGTTTTAAGCCAGAAGACACATATGCCAATGTTATGAGACTAATGGTTCACAGCAAAGGAGTAGAAGAAATCGGACCAATTAAAGGAGAAATTAACTGACTGAATTCCACACCTCCTTATTCCAATATATGTGATAGAGAAGGTCTCAGGCCTCACTATCAGGGTGTTTTTCAGAGGGTGAGGGCTATGGCTCTACCTAAGACTCTACATGCATCTGTATGTGAAACGTAGAACATGGAGAATACAACTACATCATCATAAACCCAAGGGCCTGTTGTTACTGCAGTTATGAACCTCAAATGAAAATGACTGAGAAATATGTGTACTATTGGATGAGTAAACAGAATTTAGTCTCAGATCACAGATACCTTGCATATTTGTATAGTTTAGTTTAGGTCAGGTTGTGTTTATTTCCTTAATACATAACTGTGACTGAAGATTTTTTTAAACTCCAAAGACTCTTTGCCAAATAACTTCAAATCAGCCAGTAAAGTCACTTAAAAATGAGATAAACAAAGAGGAGCCTTTACAATATTCAGAAACAACACCCATGTGGTTTTATTCATGTTTACCACATTGTCAGGAGTCACATTTTTCATAATTGCACATTTGAGGCCACAGAAAAGTACAGTTTGGCCCGAGGGCTCGGAGTTCAAACCAGATTCTGATCTTTTCTGTACATTTGAAGTGGGGGCTTTTTTTCCAACTTGACAATAAAAGTCTACTTTTGATGCATTTTTGACTATTTGTCATGTAGTTTTGTTTGACAGTTGGTCCAAGGACAGGTTATTTATTTATTTATTTTTTTACAGAAAGCTGACAGTAGTAACAAAAAATGTTTCCATGAGGTTTTACAAGTGGAGCCATTTCCAGGGCTGCCACCATGGGCCAGTCTCAATCACAGCTGTGACTATGAGGTCATAATCAACACTGCTGTTACAGTGAGGTCATAATCTACACTGCTGAGACTGTGAGGGCGTAATAAACACTGCTGTGACTGAGGTCATAATCATTTCTGCTGTGACAATGACTGACACATCTCAGATGCTGAGCGGCTCAGGATTCAGAAATATATCCCCGAGTAACTGAACCCAGTAAACCGAAAGCAGATCTCAGGCAGGAAGGCATGGATTTGGGCAGCAACTGCACATCACAGTTTGAGCTGCTATGCTTTTGCCAGTTTATGATGTGTGTGTTCTGGATGAACTCCATAGACTGTATGGGTAGTGTATACAGGGTAAGCACTATTAACTGTGCCAATGGTGTTTACTGGGGTAATCCTACGTTATAGACGGTGAAGTTAGCGTATACTCAGTCAACTGTACAGATCATATGAGCAGTGTATATGGTATGGGACCAATAAATTACCATTTGCTGAGTGAGTCCTATCACACAGTGTGCAGTTAGTGGATATGAGGTGAGCTCTACACATTTACAACAAATTCTACTGGTCAATACATAAGACATGAGTCCAGGTCAAGACCAGACTGAATGAAACCTTTAGGCCTCGCAATTAGTTTGTACAGGTGGAACCCTACAGATTAGCCATTCAGCACCCTTAATCTGGCTCAGACACGGTCATGGTCGAGAGACAGGAACCAGAATTAGCACAGAAAGACCAGGTCAAGGCAGATCACCTGATCCCATATAGGTGTCCTGAGACCATCAGATTCCCCCTTTGACACCACGCCCATGCCCTCAAGTTGAAATCAACCCTGGTATCAGTTCTCCTTGTGCCAAGTCAATCAAGACGACACCCTCTCACATTGGGTTCATGGATGTCCAAGAGTCATGACTATGAATAAGTGTAATGGTAAATCTGGAGAGTGCTGTATAGGTAAAATGGCCGTGCCTAAAGCTGGATGTCCTGTCTAGAGTCGATAAGAATGGAACAAGGTTAAGAACCTAAGACATGGTAGCTCAGCATCACAGTTAGATTGGATTTTCATGGAAACTCAGGCACTGTCTGAGGTTCCTCTGGTATTTGGATTTTTACCGGTCAGATGGCTCATGTCCAACGACATGAATCAAACCCGTAGTAAAGTAGTGACCTCTTGTGTCGACTTTTTTTTTTTTTTTGTAAATCAGATCCTGTTACTAATCTGTTCCCTACTTTGGCAGACGTGAGACTCCTGCCATCTGTTCAGGTTGGTATTACTGTTGGACCTGCATGGGATCTTCCAAGTGAGGATGGCTGGACTACAGAAAATCTGTCAGTGTGAGGGGGAGAAGGGGGCAGGTTGGGGGTTGGGGCAGCCAAAAGCAAAATGGCCGACGTCATTCACACTATGGCTTAATTTTCCAGTACTGTCACTGTTCTTCTAGCAGAAAAAATAATTCGGAAACCCTATTCAGTATTTTTAGTTTTTTTTTTTTTTTTTTTTACACAAACATTTTGTTATTCAAAGTGTGTTTTTTTTTTACTTTTGTGTGAAGGTCAGGTGTTAGGTTTTGAGCCAGCGAATGTAAAAAATATATAAATAAGCAGAACAAATTAGATCGCTCAGCTTAAACACAACAGGCATTTTGTTGGTGCATTTGGTGTCATGCCACACAACAAAGGGAGGGTAAAAACGGCACTGTTTTCGATGACTTAGCAGCACATGGCTTAACACGCATGATTATGTTGTTCTGTTGTGACTTCACTTCAAAAGATTACATATCTTGTTGTCGCCATGGTAACCCTGCACTCTCAAAATCCTGCTAATTTATGAATCAGGAGTTAAATTTAGATCAAGCTCATCACGCACGCAGTCACACTTTCCTGTCGACAGTCCATGAAGGTGTGAAGAGAAAGAAATGCTACTTTATTCATAAACTACTGATTAACAAGTTTGAAACACTTTCACCGCACTGAGAGCAATACTGAATGAGGGGGGCTCCCCTTCAGGAACCCCCCCCCAGGGACTTTTAAGTTCAAAGGTCAACAGTGGAGTAGGTCAGGAGCTAGTCTTTCTGGGGATTAGAGTTCATTAAGTCCTGCTCAGTTCGTTGTGTGAAAATAAACAGCTAAAGCGCTTAACTCTCCTGTTGTTGTGTTCGGGTCAAACCGATCCATTTTTAACTCTTTACTAAATTATTTTTTGACCTGAAAATCCATGGCTTTGGCTTATTTTCTATAAAAATCATGCAAAGGTACACACTTTCACAATTTTAACAAAAGGGTTAAGGTCCATTGTGACTGCTGTATGTAAAAACACCCAGCAAAAAGCTTTGAGAAGTGGAGAGAATAGCCATTACATTCCAGTTCAGATCCTCCCCCATGTAGACTTCATTTCTATCATGTCAGCTCAATTAAAATAAAGGAATAAAAAACATTATACAATAAAGACACTGAGTTGTATTGAGAAAGCAGGGAATTTTGGTAAACAGGAGCAACATGCCCTCCAGAGCTGGGGCCCACATTTTCATAACCTTACACACATAGCAGGATAACAGGCTAGGAGGACAACCAAATAGTTACCTACCTTTATCTCCCATTAATACGCACGCACAGACAAAGGTTCAGTCGACTGGTTCAAGCAAGTCAATGATTGACAAATGAATACAGCTCCACAAGTTCACAAAACCTCATTTCAACCATCGCCTGTACATTATATATGTATCTATGCAGACTAAATAATTTATTATGAGCCTACATGTAAAATACCTAAAGGAACTCTATCTAAACGATGAATCCATTAATTGCACCATCTTGTGGCTGTTACTGGTATAGCATCTTGGGCCCTCGGGTTACTTCAGTCAGTCATTTTACTTGAAAGGTCATTACATCACTAAAAGACGTGTAACTCACATATTGTGGGGGAGAACACATCAGTTACGTTTCAATTTAATCCAAGCTTTACTTCGCAAAATGAAAATGGTCTGCATCATTTTGTGAAACAACATGTCAGAAAACTGTATGTATACAATAGATTTATTTACAGATTTATTTAGTTTTTACAAAATGCAAGACAAGATGAAAAATAAAAAAAATGTATAAAAATGTAAAACACTACAGGGTACATTAAAAGCAAAAAAACAGAAAAGGGACAAATAACAGAAACAGATTTTAGGCTTCAGTTTGTGATGTAGGTGCTGGCCAGGCAGGCGCGCTGGGGTAGCAGGAGGATCAGTGAGGCGTACGCCAGCTCCACCGAGGACCCTCCCTCTAACAGCGTGTGTGATGCTGACACCAGGAGCGAGTCCATTGTCCTTAGCGTCGCAGAGTGCTGAAACGGCGGGTCCTTTTAAGCGTGAGCACGGAGCAGCGGAGTGACGAGCGACCACCACACCTGTATGAGTGCCAACTGAGGGCTAACGCACGGCGGCTGACTGTTACGGCTGTAACGACTCGCACGCGTGCGCACACAAACACACAGAGGAAACCGCCAGTCTCTGTGACAGTGCCATCTCAGTGGGGTTGATGTGACAGCAGTGTCTTGGTGCAGTTGCTATGACGACTGCATTCCGGTGCAGTTGCTATTCAGTGCCCTCCCTCCCTCCCTGGTGCCAGTTGCTATGGCAGCAACCTCCTGGTTATTGGGGGCGGGGAATGGACTCATGGGCAAGTTCAGCATTGTGTCCCACCCCCTTTAATACATTTTTGGGTTTTTTAAAAAAAATGACACAAAGTGACCCTTGCGGAAAACAACCTTGACCAGAGCACCAAGTTGGAAGTTGGAAGACAGTTTGGAGGAAAAAAAAAAAAAACACTGTGCGGTCGGTGAGTTCTAGGGAGAGGCTGTTGACGCTCTTCTGGCACTTGTACCCATGATGCATTGAAAACATAGCAGCCTTTCAGACCTCTGAGTGAGACATCAGGTCAGTTACTTAGCGACTGCAGAGCACAATGACACCATCAATAATTAGTGACTGTAACTGGCTAGCTTGCTCATCATTGGTTTTTGGCCTGAATGCCGGCTTTCACAGCAAAACTGCATCAAAGACGTGGAACCACACAGCAAGGGTCAATGTTACGGTACGCTGGGAGTCTTTAGAAGGCATTGAGGTTACTGCCCCCACACAGGGTCTGTAGTCTCTCCCTTCTATGCTCCAAAAAGCACACAGGTAATGAGGTAAAACCCCTCTATGAATAGAAGAGCATTAAGCCTCAAATGCTAACCTGCATCTTAAAACCACCCAACCTGAACCAGGGACGGTACTCGAATACATCCATCGGACCGGTTCTGCTACGTATAAATTACCATAGGAACATTGCGTCTCTCAGAACAAGACATTCAAGTACAATGGCAACTCTTCCAAGAGTGGACATTACAGAGTTGTTTCTTGAGGTCGCCATTACATGCAGCTATATAGACAAAAAAAAAAAAATATTCTACAGTTGGCTTGGTGCGGTTTTCAGCCTGATACGCTGTGGACTGCAGGTCCAGAGGGCCGCGGTTCTCGGCGGGTATTCGCTCCGTTCTCGCACTGCACCTCCTGATTCCGGTGATTAGCGCGCCTTCTGGAGCGATTGCTAATTTGTGAAAACAGGTGGTGTGGCGTGCGGGATTGGCACCGATGCCCACAGACGCTGCGGCCCTCAGGACCCGGATCTGAGCAGCCCTGCTGTAGAGAAACGCTATGGTATCGCGGAACAGACCCATCGCAGATGTCTTCAGCCGTGTTGTCTGTAATAACCAACCACAAATAGACGGACCACAGAAATGATCATATATGGATTTTTCCCCCCCCTCTTTTTTTATCATTGAAGCATCATTTTATCATTGCTTCTCACTGATATGTACATGCATAGACAACACCAAGAAAACAGGTTTGTTTAGCCATTTGATATAAACATATGTACACATGGAAAAAGGCAATAATATGTATACATATATATTAATACATGTGGGCGCACATTCAGATACACACACCCGAATACACACACGCTAAATCAAGTGTGCGTGCACGCACATTCACTCAGGTGACTCAGAGCAGTGACAAAACAAGCGGATTTGAGCTTTTCCGCCTGTCTGATTGTCCAGCTCTCACTCCACAATCACACACACTAAACATTTCCAAAATCACTCAGGTAAGGGGTACGACACATGGCCCAACTAGGCCTCCCGCCCCCGTTCTGTACAGACACCATTTCAATAGACATGATCTCCAACACTTGACATACTGACTGGACGCTGAGACACTGACACAAAATGGCTGGCGCACTGGACCAATGCTAAGACACCAAGATTTTTTTTTTGTTTTTTTTGCACGTTGAGAGCATGCAAGCTGTATCAGCGAGATGAATGTGCAGACGGCATCGAGATAAAACAGAAACTTAAAAAAAGCTAAAAAAGGCTAAAAATCCCTGTGGAAAACATTCTACTTCGCTCCCCCCGACAGAAAACGGCCATTAGGGGTGGAGGAAGACAAATGTGTAAAATTGATTCTCCAGAAAACGAGGGTCACACGCGAGGAGGCGTATGAACGTATCTGTTTGTTTTTACCCAAAACACGGATATGTGGCAGGGCAGTGGAGGGTGAGGACAGGGCAGTTAAGAATAGTTAGAATAAGTACTTCCTGCAGGACTCCACGCCACATTTGCACTCCACACGGATCCGCTTCTTGGGAGAGCCAGGAAGGCCGGCCCGGCTGAAGTTGGAATCCATCTTGGTGCTCTCCGCGTCGACCGGATCGACTGAAAACAAGGCAAGACATGTCTACGTCAGCTCGGTTCTGCAAGCACACATGTGCGTGCACACACCGTCTCCACTGGTCTTGTCTCCCATCTCATAAACTTGGGAGGAGTTAGCCTCACATATGTGACGACTAGCCCTTTAAATAGGTAGCAGTCGATGAGCAGGTAGCTCGTGACGTGTTAGCCGCCAGTGTTTGTCTTGAATACAGCTTGCAGGGGCAGATATAGTAAAATACAGATTGGATGTAGCGCTTAACACACAAGCACATATTTGGACAGCTTCACTCACTCTGCATTTTGTAGTCGAAGGTGAGCTCCTCGCCAGCGCTGATGGGTCGTGTGGAGAAGAAGGCGATTCTGGGAAGCCGCTCGTCGAGGTTGTCAATGAAGACGTTATAAACCTGTAGGTTTGGGTTACACTGCATGTGCATCCCCAAGAAAATGCAACATAAACAACAATCACCCATAAATCTCTTCCATACTTTTCCAGGTCTGAGTAAATTCACTTCTTCTGACTTTTCATACCAGACCAAGGACCCTTTGACATGACCAGGTAATGTGCCAGCTCTACTGTGGTCACTTTGATACGACCAGGTAACATTCCATTCTCACAGTGGTCACTCTGATATATGACCAGGAAAAGTGCCACTCACACTGCAGTCACTGCAATATACAACCAGGTAAAGTGCAACACACAGTGTGGTCACTCTGATATGATAAGGTTACATTCCAGTCACACTGTGTTCACTGTGATATGTGACCAGGCAAGGCGCAGCTCTCTCTCTCTCTCTCTCTCTCTCTCTCTCTCTCCCTCCAGGAAAAGCCCCACTCACACTGTGGTTGACGAAATGAGATATGTTCCCGTAGTGTGCTGCGTCCACCGTGTACACGTCCTCTACATAGTCCAGATCGAATAGGTAGGTGGCTCCTTGTCGGTCGTAGATGTGGCCTCGTCTCTCAGCCTCCTCTGTGGTGATGATCTGAAAGATGTGGCAAGGAATGCCGAGGATATGACGAGATTAAAAAAGTTAGTTTACGAAAATATTGTGGTTTGTCAAGAAAATTACTGTATATACATTAATATTTACATTGTTGGTTCCATCCATTTTATGGTTCATGAAACCTCACTCTACCACCACTAGTTACTGCCAGTCAGCTGTTCCTTACCCACAATCCCCTGTGGCAATATGAAGTTTGGTCCTGGAGAAAATGCCAGTTCCATAATTTTATCAGTGTAATATTCTTTGAAGCAGAGGCTTAGTTTAGCGGTTCCTGAAGTCATTCCTGGGGGTAGTCTTGTGCATGCTAATTGCAATTCATAAAGTATAGCAAGTTGGTAATTGTTTTTAATTTGTCGCTGCTCACTCAAGTAGGACTGATATGCAGAAATACATGATGACATGTTGACGGAAAAACATTGATCGCCTTCCATTCTAAATACACAGAAGAATATGCCGAATTTAAAGACTGCTAATGATTCACATTAGTACTCTGAAAACATTGTATTCTGTTAGGAAATGATGTATGACAACTCCAACGATGGGTGATGTTACAAGTAACTAACTGATGTGAGCCAATCACCTCATTTTTTTGTGAAAAACAAGACTGTTTGATTGGCTTTAGGATATCCCTTGACTGAGTTTATGAACCCCTGTTTTAGCATCCGCTGAAGCAAAGTTTAATTCTTGACTGGTTACATCTCAACCAAAGCAACCAGCCATACAACCAAACTGTATAATCAAAGCTTCATTTAAAACCAAAGTTACATAACGCTTATAAATTGAATAATTCTGCCTGCAAAGTTTGTGAAGACTAGTGCTTATAACATAAGCATTCTCTAGTTCCACCTCGACAAAGACAGCAGAGTAAATCTGGTAGCTAACATGTGTAAAGCAGGAAAATAAGCCCAAAATCCTCTTAAAGCAGGAAAACCCTACCCCGAACATAGTATAAACAGCGAAAGACTAACCCAAAATCCTGTTTAAGCAGGGAAAGACTAGCCCAAAACACTGTTTAAGCAGGAAAAGACTAGCCCAAAACACTGTTTAAGCAGGAAAAGACTAGCCCAAAACACTGTTTAAACAGGGAAAGACTAGCCCAACTGCGTGGGAGCTCTGGAATATTACTATGCCCCTGCACAGCGTCTGTGCTCACCTCCCCCACGTACTCCATGACGAAGCAGTTCTTGCGTATGTGCTCCAAGGTGCGCACGCCCCAGCCCCGCCCGTTGTGGGTCTTGAAGATGCACATGTCGTACTGGATGCCGCGCTGCACCACGCGGTTGGGGCAGTCGGCGCCGCAGCGGCAGCGCGAGTTGCACTCGTAGATGGGCAGCCCGGCGCGCAGCTTCACCTGCCCGCGGTCGTTGTAGGCGAAGCGGTGGAGCGAGGCACCCGCGCAGCAGCCATCGACGGGGCTGGCGAGGCAGTCGGCGCAGTCGCACCCGACCGCCACCTCCGTCAGCACGATGCCCTCGCCCGCCTTGTAGTTGTTGATGTAGGTGAAGTCGCGGGGCGGGCCGTCCAGGTCCACGTCGTTGCGGACGAGGATGCGGCCCTTGTGGTTGCGCGTGGCGTTGAGGTGATCCTCCCAGCGCTGCAGCTGCTGCCGCTGCTTGGCACGCTGCACCAGGTAGGAGACCACGCCCGTGTCCAGCCGCTTGGCGCTGCGCCGCTTCTTGCGACGCCGCAGCTCCGCCTCCAGGTCCTGCTGGAACTGACGCAGGAGCTTGAAGCATTTCAGGTTCTTGCGCGGCTCCCACGTATTCGCGGACTCCGGGTAATCCTTCCACTTCACCAGGTAAAACTCCACCTCCTGAGTGACACAAACGCACGCCATTAACGGCTCCGATTTAACACTGCGAACACACTAGTGTCCACACCAAACTGTCAATTTAATTGAATTAAGCTAAAAAGTGCCAATGCAATGGCCAGTTTCACTGTGTTGATTTAACTGTGTCAGCTGCTCTGTGCTACAACTCAATTTGCCACTGCACTTACCTTTTCATCTAAATTTACAGTTTGTTTTTGCATATTGTGCTGTAAAAACTTGCCATGACTTTTTCATGTATGAGAAATTTCACAACGCCACTCAAACACATAGCAAGCGCAGACGACCTTTACACTTTTAGCAGCAGCGGGAATAAAAAATGTTAAACTACAAAGACCAGAAGGCCAAAGTTCAGCCTACAGTGCTCCAGAGGAGGACATCGCAAAGCCAGGCCACGGTTTCATCTACCAAACTAATCAGCATATAGACAGGCACTATGGGACTTCTGAGTTCTGAAAGGCAATAGTTGGCTCAGAAACTGCCAGGAGTGCTGCACCTGTTGGACCAAGCCTACTAACCAGAGATGCACATCAAAACATGACGATTCATATAATCTCATACTTTTGTTCAGTAACCTTCACATAACATTCTTAGATTACTGAAATTATCATAATTTGAATTATATGCGAACTTGGTACATTAATTTTCTTAACATATTAAAACAACACACAGAGCATAGACTGACTTTTTTTTTTTTTGCATGTTTTACTGATAGGAAACAGCTGTATGAAACTGAGCAGCATTTTATTGTTTCTGGTTGAAAGATTAGTTGATGGTTGGTGATCATTAGAAAAAATTCTCCACTAAAATTGTTCCACCTGATTGGTTGGAACAGCAAACAACAGTTATGGTGTATGGTGTAAGAAAAGTTAATTCAACACAACTTCACCATACCAACCATACTTTGTCAGTGTTAGCTTCGTTTTTTTGTGAATACCATAACATCAACTCCTGCAGGCACCCCTGGTAGATATTACTGTTGGTAAGAGTTTGTACCAGTTAAATGAAAAGCAAAACATGGTGTACAGTGTACTTTTGCAAAAGCAACATGTAACATTTGTGCATGAAAACATACAAAACAGAGAAACAAGGATCTAGCGTGGAATCTATACCGACAACGGTAAAAGCAAAACCAGAAATGCAAAAAGATGATCTCAAATGCACACATTTATAACACTACATAATATAAAATGACATAATACAGGTTGAGTATCCCTTATCCAAAATGCCCGGGACCAGAAGTGTTTCGAATTTGGATTTTGGAATATTTTCATATGCAGCCATTCCCCAACATACGTCCAAGTTCTGTTCTGACTGACTGGTTGTATTTCAAAATGGACATAAGTCGGACGTATGTTAGCATGGCATGTAGAAGTGCACATGTAGCATGTAGAAGATGTAAATAATGTCAGGATATTGTCCTATTCTCACTATCGTACGCACGCAGCTGTTAGCACTGACAGACGTACAACCAAGTGTCATTTTTATATTTACGTATACTTTTTCTTTATTTTTTCAAATGAATACAGTATTTTTTTTTGGTCGTATGTATGGATGGTAGCAAATCGCATATGTCAAGTGTGAAATTTTCAACTTGTGGCGTCATGTCAGCGCTCAAAAAGTTTTGTATTTTGGAGCATTTCGGATTTCAGATGAGGGATGCTCGACCGAAATATAACATTGCGTTCTTGATGTTCATGCGCAGTAAACCAACTGCTGGCAGAATATTGCAAAAAAATGAATGAGATGTCCAGGCTTTCGTTTATGTGGCCAGGGATGTGTTCACAATGGTAAAATACAAAAATCCACATTCAACAGGTGGTCTGACCTTAAGAGCATTCATAATTTCTCTAATTCAGATTTGAGTCTTAGTTTGAAATACATTTGGACAGCCCTAGAACAAATCATCATAACTGTTTTGTAATTCGATCACAGGTAAAAGTTTGGTATTAAGACATAACTACTGAGCCAATCAGGAAGCACACTGGTATATGTGGTAGACCTGACTGATTCTGAGCCGAAAGTCACTTTCAGCCTGTATGTGCAGGTAGAGGCCCTCACTGACACACAAAAAATGTTTGACAAAATGGATTCATGCATACCTTTTTACTCCTGAGTAGTTTAGCCAGTGTGCTGAATGTGTGGGTTCGGCCAGCGTTTACCTGTGGCATGGACTTCCGCGATATCTTAGGGAATATTGGGAATAAAGGTTTGTTTACAGTTCATGGGTGGAAGGATACTTAATTGCTCTAAAGTCATTAAAAAGCAGTTTAAAAGCAGGAGTTAATAGTGCCGGGTCAAAGGTCAGCAGGCTAGTATTGAGGTTCCTGCTACTGTTTTGAGTGAGCTGTGGAGCCAACTGCCACAGAGAACAAGACCTCCCACAGTACATTTCACTCCCTCCCAACCACACTAACACAAGACACTCACGTGCAAACTCACTCTACCACACGCATGCACGCACGCACGTACCCACACACACAACACACACACACACAACACTGAAACATGGCACAGGCAGACGCTTACAGAACACTGTCAGGCCAGAGGAGGCGCTGTCAGAAATAATGCAAAGAGTTGTTTGGGATCACCAACCACAGATAGCAGTGAGGTACGATTCAGTTCTGGTCTTACAGTGCACTTAACCGCACTAATCACATAAATGACTACATTTCCCTACATTCAGCTTGATTCGGTGAAATTATTTGGCAGAAGCCAGCAGGCACACAGCTGAGGCAGAATGAGAGCTTTCCAAGAGCAGCCTGGTATTAGGCTTGAGCTGTGACACTAAGCAAGCTGACAGCAACTGCAGTCAGTGATCAGGCTTAAAGCACAAAGTCTTGTGCACTTTATAGCAGAAGCATTGAAATATACCAACCACCACTGAAATGCACCAAGCATTAAAGTGTGCCATTACCACATGAAGTCTGAAATAATGATCAGAATCTAAATGCAAGATTTCAGTATTTTTATTGTACCTGGCATTAATTTTGCCAAAACGGCTCTACTCGTATTCACCAGAACAGACACTAGAAAGCTAACTGATGCAGCCAGGTTGGGCTACTGAAACATGCCTTCCCTGTGACAGAGAAAACTCTGAGAACCGTCACTCTGCTCATCTGGAGAGTAACATGTCAGACCATGAGCAAAAACCAGGAAATGAAAAGTCATATATGAACGTAAAAATAATTGACCTGGTTAAAGGACGACCAAGCCAATGGAGCGACGTTAGGCAGTACTTATAACGCAGGTTCTTTGATTTGCAGATAAACACTATTGTTTTTATGGGAAAAACATCAAAATCCAGCATACTTAAGCCAGAAAACAACATCAAAACTTCCAGGCCGACCACAAAAACCTGACATATAACAAACTCCAAGTAAACACAATTAATATTTTGAACTAATCCTACAATCCTAAACCACAATATGGTGGGTGCTTCATCACATGAAAGTAAGCAGTAACTGCAGGTCGTTGTAACTGCTTTTACACATTAAACGTATAAAGATTTACAAAAACTACTGCATGAACCAAACATACAAATATACCTAAAATGGTACCCTTGTGTGGAAAAACAGCTGACAGGACAATACTGCTATCTAGCTATACAATATATTTAGCCACAAAAATGCTGCTAAAAATGACAATGTCAGACATCTCAGCCAGTGAATGTTAAAGGAATACAATAATGCCAATAGAAACTGAAATAAAATGTTTTGCTAACATTACATCTGTTTACAGTCCCGAGGTAACTGCACAGGGAGCCATTTTCTCGCAGGTGTAAAACTCTCATTCAGGTTATATTTTGAACTCACGGCTGAGGTTAATGGGGGATTGTCCTGATAAAATACTGGCTACTCGGGTAACTTCACTGTGTAGAAATTACACATTCAACTGCTTATTAGCCAACAACTGCAACGGAAATGACAAATGATATAAATGTTTAACACAAAATTATTTTAACTTTAACAAAACCAAAGAACAACCAATACTCTATGTACTGAAGCAGATCTGGAGGGTGCAGCGACCTCATTTAAACCTGTACAACTCTGACGCACGCAAACCACACTGGAAGGCGATTGTAGCAGTTTCTATATTTTTCCACAGACAGTGCAGATTAGGCATTAAGGAGGTACTGAGCACCGAAAGTAGTCAAAGCAGCACAGCTGAGCAAAACCTCACTGCCACAGCCCTCATAACCCAGCAATTTAAGCTCTCAGTGATCAGTGACATCACACACCATGTGACGCACTGAGCATGAGGCCTGTGGTAAGAGCGGACTCACCTTCATCTTCTTATAATCGCACAGGTACTCCACCTCGTAGTCGTTGATGTTATTCTTGCTCACGCCCAGCACTTTGCAGGACACCTTCTCCTGCCGGCATTGCGTCTGCAGCTGGTCCCAGGTCAGTTTACAGGGAACTCTGCAGGCTGTGGGACAGACGGTGATGACCGTGACGACTCCTGCTACCTCAAACATTCACACCTACAGCTTGTATTTGTAATTACAGTTGAGACTGCCAGGAAAAATAGCAATGAGAGTGACGACAACTGCTTAGAGTCTTCACATCTACACCAATTAGCTATGATACTGCCCATGCAACAATCAACGCTGACCTTTCTTACCATCATTTGCAGACTAATACACAGAGAGGACTGTTCTACCCCTTACTCTGGTCTGACAGGGTACAAACCTGCACAGATTTACTTCCCTAAATCAGGCGGATTGTTGGTCCACTACCAGGAACCGAATAATGTATGAGCCATAGGATATAGAGGTCAGTTAATTCTACAATGTACAATCAGTTATTCAACGCCGCACCAATGAGGACTTGAGCAGCAGTCTAAAGTATTTTTAATAACCTGACAGATGATGAGACAGGGCTTTTATCAGCATATTTACAAAACAATGTCTTGATGACTATTTTTAAGCTGCACTTTTTAAGAGGACATTTATTATGAAGTTAACTAGTGAAGTAAATCTAATATTGATGGCTGCTTTTATCCTAAATTCACTGATATGATAGGGAAATAAACAGTATCCGACGTCTTGCCTACATGGACATAAAGGCGACAGATAGTAGCTATGTATATCAGCAGACTAGCAAACGTTTCAATGACCGGCAATTAGACAACAAACTAACTACATGCTGAAGTTGCGGAACGAGTGATATAAAACTATTTCAACAAGTTGTGAGACATAAAAAGTACAGAAACATGGTGTCGGTTCAAGTCAATTGGACTGTGTCGTGGCACAGATGGTCGTACAAAACACAGAGATAACGTTCTACATTGCGAAGGAACCTTTAACTTGGCTATCAATCACTTTCTTGTTGATCCACCTACTATAGGATTTACAATGTGTCCAACAGGTAAAACATTCCCCAATTTCAACTCTTTTTAAACAAATACGCAATCAACATTATCATAATTGAACTACGTCTTAGTTCACTATTACTTTCGCGCCAGGCCAAGTTAGCCGCCAAGTACTTACTGGCTAGCTAACAAACTAACGCGGTTAACTTGCAACCTAACTCGGCAGCTTACTGTCTAGCTACGGCCTGCCCAGTTATCTTAGAAGGGGTTTGCTCAGGAGCCGTTTAAATATTTATATTACACTGAAACAATTTACGGTGTCAACGGGGCAAACTCGCTGTAAAAATGGGATACTGCTTGTCGTGTGTAGTAGCCGTGCGTACGCGACAACGCAAACTATTCAGTCCTTCAAGGTAGCCGAGCTTCGAGAGACTGCGTTGCAAACAGTCAACGCGTTGGCTAGCTAGACATAGATAGCTAACAAAACATTTAGGGCCTGTGAATTTGAGGTAGGTTCGTGTATTTCGCGTGCATACGATGTGAAGCGCATTATTCAACGTTGCTCAAGCTTGGGCGTGTGTTTTTAAATACAAACCAGTGACCCGCATGGAAAATTTAAAGGAAAACTTCCTACCTTTCAAATTTTCCGCCATCTTCTCCCCACCGCCAAAATCAGAATGCTATAGCTGGTAGGCGGGATCACACTGCTGGGTCACTGATTGGACAAACAGTTTCCACATGACTGGTGAAGTGGCCAATCCATCGCTGCTATTTCTGATGGATTTTCAAATGTGAAAGCGCAGATACGGGTTATAACAAAACTCCACGAATTGTGATTCTACAATGCTTATTTTTGCGCAATAAATGTGGTATGTGTCGATGTTTCTTTGTTATTATTTTTGCATATATTGGCTATTGAGTGTGTTATTGTTTCGGTAAGTTTGATGGTTGGCACAATTCCGTTATTTACTGCAACTATTTAAAACGGTACACACTGCTATATGGCACACCGAGTGCAATATTGTGTTTGTCGAGGTGGTCTTGCAAATTTTGATATTATCTCAGCTAACGGTTATAGACTGTCCTTTATTTAGTGCCTCGCCGCAATAACTACTGAATTAGTACAATTAGTGAATAATGTACTTCTCAAAAAGCTACTGTTGCATGCAGTGAAGAATTGAATTAATATTTTCTTTGCAGTGATCACAAGTAACAGCCTTTAAAACCTAGGAATGACAAAGGAACCAAAAGCAACTGCTTAAAACTTAAATAATGGAATTTATTTAGAATGAATTATGCAGATTATAAATATACAGTACTTTGACTAACAGTGTGTGTGTGACCTCCACACAAAATATGAACAAAGACACAGCAGGTCCAGGCATTGTTTTAACAGTGCGATCTGTGAATGGCATTTCATAGAGGCTTGCATTCGCCAGTTTAGCTTCACACTGGAGGCTAAACACTTACCAAAATCATTCAGGCCCTGTTATAAATGTATTTGGTTATCAAATTGTTTTATTCAATTGGGGTATGTGCAAAAAGTATCACACTAGCATGTGTATCAAAGCCTAGTTACCACGACCATACCAGCATGTCAGTCCAATGTGACCCCTTTAATAGCGTTTACTATTCCTGCAGGCACCTCAACTTCTTGCACCAGTGATGCTCAACGTTTACAAGTCAACTCTGGTACCGTGTTGTCCCCCACTTTGAGGGCCTGTGAAGAAATCAGTATGATCGCTTGCCAGATGTGCTTGTTTACTCGCTAGCTCCCGAAGGAAGAAACCCTGACAGTTCTGCTTCTGCGATTTCAGTTTTTGCGAAACAGCAAGTCAGTGGAGATGCCTCAGGTGTAGCTAACCGACAGCTAAGCCCAGTCACTGGAAATACACCCTCAGTTCAACAGCGATGAAACTGTAGTTACTAGTATATGCTCCGAAGACAGTATACACACAAGCAAGGACAAACTATTTCTAATGTCTTGAAACGAGACGCTGAACAAAAAATGTCCGTGTCTTCGCAAGTGTGACACTGGTTTTAAGAAAAAAAGGAGAACAAGTGTCTATGGCTTCATCTCAAAGGCAGACCGTCAGACTATGGTGGCCTCCTTGGTGTCCCTGTTATTGAAGTCTGGGTTGACATTCACTGCTGATAGCTCCATGAAGCTCATCTCCCTGTTCTTCGGGCTACTGGGATTCGGGGCGGTGCTTAGAGTTATGGATTTCACTGGGAACGTGAAGTGATCCAGGGGAGTGTGCTCAATCCGACACAGGCTGTCCTCGCTGTCGCTGTTGTAGGCGGGGTTATTACCAGCTCCGCCCCCTGACCAGCCTGACCACCGCTCCTCTGGTATCGATCTGGCCTGCCCCCCACTAGGCCACGCCTGCTCCGACTGGTTATCCGTCTCCTTCTGCCTTTTTCTTGCCTGCTGCTCCACGTCCTCCAGGGTCGACTCCGGATCCATGCTCTCCTCTGAAGAGGAGGGCTCCACCTTCCGGAAGATGTGGCGAGCAAACAGGCTGATACAGAACATCTCTACGATCACCGAATAGTGATATATAACTGTAAAAAGGAAGATTTAAGAGAAAACAGCATTAAACAGAGCAGGCATTAGTATTAATCAGTTTTAAACATAATGGTCATTGCAATAATGTAAAACACACCTTACCCTAAATGTGAAATTAATGCTTTTTCTGAAAGAGTGAGAGGTATGATGTGTTTTAGATGCCTGAACAAATTGTATGGGGATCTCCAGATGGCTCATGCAGTAAAATGCATATTTGGGAAGCAGTCGGTGTTCCAAGTCCCTGCTGCATCATTACTGGCTTTGGCCAGAGGTCCACATTGGCAAGGCTACAATTGGCTCGGCCTCACCAGGAAATGATGAGGGTTAAGCCAGTTAAGTTTGTTAGTCTCATCACTCTCTATCAACTACTCTTTGTTGGCCTGTACACATGCAAACCAGATATATGCTGACTTTGTCATCCTCCAACAACGTAGGCAACATGGAAGGGGTTGTGTTGAGCTTTGTCGATGGCAGAAATCAACAATACAATAGTCTGACATTGTAGACTGCCTAGTCACATGGCACCCGGAAGAATGATGATGAGAGGGTGTGCACTCACGCTGGGACCGCATGAGGTCAGAGAAAGGGGGGGTGCAGGGAATGACCCTCAACGCCCCCATGGTCTCCAGGATCCCGCTCTGCAGCCCGCAGAGTACCAGGACCACGATGATGCAGATGAACTTGGCCCGGAGCCCGTAGCCTTTCAGCGCCCGCTTGGTGGACTTGTAGAAGAGCAGGTAGCCGTAGAAGGAGAGGAATGTGGACACGGCAATGATGGCGTTCACATACACATTGGGGTTAACAGAGTCCACCTGAGGAGAGAGGCAATCATTCATGCCATTCTGCAGTGTGGCATTGTGGGAAATATTTTCAGATGGGACTTTTTTATGGAACTGAAAATAAGTATATCCTTCATAAACGTGAGAAACTGCTTGAGTAGGCCTGAAATACCAAACAATAACAAATGTAAAATACAAATACTGCGTATTAAGAAAAAACAAAATAAATGTTAAAACCCAAATAAATTTAAAAAGCACCCAAACATAAAGCAAACAAAAAAAAACAAAATAACTCTTTGAGAAACATTAATACAAAATAGCTAAGCACAAATACATAACTGATGGTAGAAGCACAAATGTATGATGTAGTATTCTGCTTTTTGCTTTCTTGTCTTCAGTTTAAAATTGTGTTTAGCACTTCAGGACTGGTGCTTTCATAGGCACTTGCAGAATTTTAGGGAATAGAAGTGCTCCAGTCCATGTAGTAGCAACTTGCATGACAGCAGTAATCTTTCAGGAATCAAATTTATATTGTGAAGTAGGGGGATCTGTTTGGAGGAGACTGATTATATGTTTCTTTGCTAAAATAATGAATAATAAATAATGAGATACTAGTAAATGTTTTGGGAAATGTCTCTTTTCCATGTATGTTATGGATTATTATTATAATTATTGGTCGCCAATCGTGATGTTTTATTTTCTTTAGTCAAATATGACTGGCCTCTGTACAGGACCCCATTTACTATAGTCTACTTCTGGCCACCCTGATGGCAGTGCTGTCATCCAACTTGCAGCCATGTGCTGCCCTCTAGTGGCCTGGAGCACTGCTACATTATGAAACATTTTTTTCTAGCATTATTTTGTTTTCCCATTTTGTTCTCATGCTTTTTAAAAAAATGTCTATATATTCTCATTCATTTTTATGTTTTCACATTTGGTGTTCTATCATCTGTTATTGTTTTTTCTTAATGTATTTGTGTTTAATGTTTGATGTGTTTGCAATTTCTGATTTACAATAAATAGTGAATAATATAAATGAACTCTTATTTCACAATTTGCTTTTTTTGTTTTTATGCTTGACCTAGGAAGACTAAACACATTAAAGAATATAAACAATGTTTCCCTGAGAAACCCAAAGCATTCAATGAGGAGAATGAAAAAAACAGTCATTAAAGGTGTACCATGTCGTTTTTTCATTCACATATTGCTAAATAGCCATGATAAATCCATGGTGAAAAGAGAGCAAGATTTTGTGAGAGAACTTCACAGCACCTCACCTTATGTTTATGTTTTCCAAACAGGGTGTGGTTCCATACACTTTTTTTGTATAGAGCTGGTCTATGTTACCAGGCTACATAGTGAATGACATAACCTCGCCCTCCACCTCTATTCAAACCGTGCGTGCACGAAACACGAAAGGTCCCAGCCACTGTCACTACTACAGCGATGGCAGATGCAGCCAGCTGCCCCACCACCATCTTCAACCTCTCCTGTGTCCTCAAATCCAACGTGGAAAAGAAGTTTGGAATTCTTAATGGAGTCTGATGAAGCTCCAGGAAATGACATCAGTAAATCTTTGCGTCGCATATTCAACGTGGCATGAATTTACAGAATTTCAAGGGGATCCAAACAGATTCAGAAATGCCATTATTTTCCTGGACAGGTAAGTCATGAGCATTTAAAATACAGTTGCTTTACTATGTATTTATAGCTGGCTTCCCAGCCCAGCTATCGTTCTATCTACCTAGTGTCTAGTATCTAAATTGTCAGGTACGGTGAGACTGCTTTCTGTATATGTTCTTGTTATAGTATCTGCCAAACTGTAATCACTATTTTGAAAAGCACTACTTAAGATGTCTTTTTGATAAGGTGAAATACGGCAGAAAGTAAGCTAACATTAGGTAGCTAAGCCAGACCATTGTTAAATACCGTGTTTACATTTTTCAAGGGGATCCATCCATATCAATATATATATTTTGATCAATGTTTCTTTCCTTCTAAAGATCTAGGTAATAAAATGTGAGAGACTTTGAGTGTAATGTGACAGAAGTAAGAACAGCATGAGACCCAAGTGAGAGTTGGCAGCCATGTATTCAATTGTGTTTTGATAAATGTTCCAAAATCCTCTTTCTAAGCCCTATGTGTCAAGCCTAACATCACAGTCTGAATAAACCAAGTTGAACACACAATGTAAAAATCACACATATGTGGGGGGTGAGAGTGTGGACTATTCAAAGAGGGATACTCCGTAAAGTCATATGAGTGAGGGTGGGGGTAGGGAGGAGGGAACAGTCACAGCTTGTTTTGAAACCGACTGCTCTGTTATTGTAATTTACTTCATTTGGCAATAGGTTGTGCTACTGGGCCAAAAGTTACACCGTTCTTTTTAAGGGTGGAATTTAGAACTAAAAAAAGAGGCTAAACATGGCTCTTTTAGACCCGAAATGTGATAAAATGGCTGGAGAGGATATGAAGCATGTTCTTTCGGAAGCGCTGCAGATTCCACTCACGTCTCCGTAGTCGTACTGTTCATCCGTCCAGAGCACTAGCGTGAGGAAGAACAGGATGGTTCTCACCACAGAGAGCTGGAGAACCGCTGCAGCCATCCAGGCCAGACTCGTCCTGAGAAAACAACGATTATATTCGCCCCTGGTCCCTAACAATATTCTTTAGTTATGAGGCTGAATAGTTTCTATTGCAGTTTTCAGGCTACATGAGTTAGCATATGTTGTAAAGATGTAAAAAAACGTTTTAAGGTAGAAGTACAAATAAGTACAGCAGTAAGTAGCACCTTAATGATGTGATGTCGATTGAGCTACTGTAGCTATGTTGGTCCACTTAACATCAAAATGTGATCTTTGTTATGCGGCTGCATAGTAATGAAAACTACACTGACTACACACAAGGATCCACAAAAGGCACTACTATATCTAAATGTGTGTAAGTAATGTGTCTTTAATAGCTGTGGGGCTGTTTGAGTTTGGGTTTTTTGGGTACCTGGTGATGGCGACGAGGGGCGCACAGCAGCAGCAACAGCAGGGAAACGGGTCGGGGGAAACCTTCTGCCCGTCCAGAACCTCCAGCATCCGTTTCTTCCCCCCAAAAAAGTCTGTGATCAGACCCATGAACTTAAACAGCGTGATGGAGTGATACCTTCAGGGTGAGAGGGAAAGACAGAGAGATAGAGGGATACGAGAGAGCGGTCACACACCTGCGATGTAAAACTACGTAAAACATAGGGGATGACGGATGTTACTCACAGGGAGGCGATGAAATTGCACAGGGATGAGGAACGAGGCACGTACAGAGCCGTGATGGAGGTCAGTCCGAATGCCTGACGCAAGTAGCACAAAACAAATGATTAATGCCTCAAAGGTACCGTGTCACAGAGGGACTGTACTTCAGAGGGACCGTGTCATAGAGACGCCATACCGGGTACATGCCCATGATCCAAAGGTAGAGCCGCTGGCGTCTGCCCGACCGTATGTTTCGGTAAAAGAAGCCCATTTCCTCCAGGAACAGAAGTATCATGACGATGGCGAGGCCAGCGGGGATAAGGAAGAGCCATAAGTCTCTCTTTACCACTGCAGACAGACACACAGTCAGACAGACCCACCATGACACAAACAACACTCCACAGACTGTACATACGTGCTGAGCTGAACAGACACAGTGGGGTCCAAAAGTCTGAGACCACCAGTGGAAGAGCTATTTTCCATTCTTTAATAATTTGATCACCATTTTTTCATTACAAATTACATGAACAATTTGAGTGAAAGGTTGAATCTTTGAAAAATGTACATGGATTTCCAGAGTGTCAGTTTTCAGTATGTCCCCCTTTTGCTTTAATGACAGGGTGCACTGGAGCTGGTGTGGACTCACAAGTTTGTGCAAAATCTGATGATCCATGTTATCACATGGTCTTTAAGTGCACAAAACTTTATTGGCCTTTAAGTGCCACCAATCAATGGGGTCTGACCTTTTCCTAACAGGGTCAGTGTCACAAATATGCCTGAATTTGACCAAGACAAAGTGCAGAATCTTAATTATTTCCTCTTCTTTTAAATGTCATAACTTTTCTTTGTTTCAAATGTTTAAAACCTAAAATCTTTTGCAGCTCACTGTCCACAAGTGCTGTTTCATCATCCCACCTGTTATGGCCCCACCCCCTCACCCAGGCCCTTATATGATCCCACCAATCAGCCTTGACCCCGCCCACTTACCGCTGAAAAACACAGAGGACAGAGGAATCTCCGCCCCCGTCCAAGAGCAATTGCCCCCTTTACTCATCTTCGCAAAGGGTAAACCCACCAGTCTAGCCCCTGCAAATAGAGTAGCTCAGTCAGGGTTCAAGAGATATACCATCTTCCGAGTACAACCTAAACCAAATCTGTAAGTTACTGTAGATACACAGAAAATTGCCTTGTCATTTCTGGTTGTTATGGCAACAAAGATGCTGGGCCGGTACAGTGACATCAATACAGCTGACCAGCAGTTGTAAACACTATCTGATCTGAGAACACTTGATCTTCGTTAATATGTTTTGACTGGTGTATTTAGCTGAAAACCCCTTTCCTGTCAGACACTACACTTTTTCTTCTATGACAGACAATAAAGGGCATTTGACCAAACTGACAGTAATACCAGCCCACAACTCTATAAGAAAAAACTGCATACAGTACAGACCAAGCTTGAGAGATCAACATTACCTTATACCCAACATGCAGGCAAGTCTCAGTTAGAAAGGAGTGTTTCCTAACAAAGCCACTGCATTGGTTTCAAAGTAGTGATACAGTGAACTTCAGTATGAAGTTAACCACAGCAGAAGTTCATATTCCTTGTGTGTGTTTCTTAGCTTATTAAGTGGGGGTTTTCCACTAAAATACACCAAGACCTAACATTTTGTGGACTCACAACTTTATTAAATATGGTTTCCCCAAAATTGTACAGTTTATCATGTTGTTGCAAGTGCCCCCTGCTATGAAAAAGGCCCCCTTTGGTTGAAAGACATCACTCACACCATTTTGATGAAGATATTGGTCATGGCACTACAACTGCCATGTCAACGATACCAGCTTTAGCAATACGTATTCTAAAATATGTCAGTGCCAATATAGTATTTATATTGAATTTAGAGGAAGACACATCAGGACATAAAAGGAGAGGAAAAGTCCCACAGGGGAGTGGCAAGTGCCGGAGAGAAAACCCCCATGAAACAGCAAACGCACACGTGAGACTGATGTGATCCCTGCTGTAAAACTACACCAATGACAACACTCCAACAAAGCATGAACCAATAGACATACACACCGAAGACTTACTGGACACTGAGAGTGCTTTTCAAACGTCCTCTGGTTACCAACCTTAATGCCGCGAAGGGGGATCTGCTGGCCTGGCTCACCCTGAGCAGAAGTGCGACTGAGGTCTCGGTCCGAAGTTCTAAACGGGAAAGAAAGCCCATGGACAAGTGGAGTTCGATCGGTTCTGTCTCTACGCAGGCCTCCTATACCGTCTTCCTGGACGGAGATTAATGATTGACTGAATACAGGTATGATCTCAGGTAGGGGGCTAAGTCCATTCTGTGACTCTGACGGAATAGGATACACAGATGGGAAGGGGCTGAGCCAGGTTCGTGAAATGCTGCCTGAAAATCTTCCATTTGATTTTCTTCACTGGTTGATGAACATCATGGCACTTCCAATAGTGCATGCTTCAACATCTATTTAGAAATCCGGACAGCATAACCCTGATACCATAGAGGCCATAAAGGACTTGTATGCTTTAGTTGGCTCTAGTTCTCACCTTGATGAAAACAACCCTCAAAAATCTTCAGCATCTTAAAGACTGGATACGGGAAATACTGTATGACAGTGTCTGCCACTATGACAATGTTTCAGTTATCATGGAGTATCTTTATAAGGTTATTATGATAATGTATTAATAAATAGCATTCGCTTGGCTGACACCATTACCTATATTTACAATACACAAACTATTTATTATTACGTTAGCTATTTGTTTTGGCAGAGGCTCCAGAGCAATGTACAAGGCCTCCACAGACAAACACATAATCCTTCTGTATATGCAGGTCTGAGACTGTGTCAAACAGCATATAAACCAGCAAAAAAACCTGCAAAATAACCTGAAATTATTCAATTACTGTGCTTAACCTATCAATATTTCAGTGTTTAGAAGATTCACTTCACACTTTTTGAACTCTCCTGTGTTGTTATATTTGAATTTTAAGTCATGGAAATATAAAACCTCACTCCTAATGCTGAAGTTATCTCAATTTGTTTTAATTCTTCTAGTTCATGTAAAGGTACTTAGCTAGGTAAAGTTAAGGAACAGTATGTACCATGGGGTATGCTGTCTGTAATTTCATGGGGACAAAGCACTGATGGACAATGGGTGGATTATTGCTTTCGGTGCGCGCCCTTCTCTGTTTCGCCTGAGCTCAGCAAAGGCTCGCGGTGCGGCGTGCGGCAGCCCTGCGGGCCCAGCTGACTGGACTCTTTGCTTGTTCCAGTGGTTCTTTCCCGAAGGGGCCCCAATGACGCCCGTATTCACCGGTCGGGGCCATAAATGCCGGTTGCACACGGCGCTCTGCACTGCATTTTCCGAAAAGACGAGGACTTTGGAGCGCAGCCAAAATGCCAGGATCAAAAGGTATGATGATGAACCCGCCATGGAAATTATGAGAAATAGACTTGGGAAAATACCAGCGTTTTCTAGCAGTTGTGGACTACATTAATTGATGTACAATTCTAACTGACGCACTGATAGTGTATCAGCAAAATAACTTGGCCAAAATTAGTGGACAGAACGGTTCTGTGAATGTTGGTCAGTAGGGGACCAGCTGGCTTTGGAACTGGGACAAATGAACAGAAATAGATCACTTCAATCAAATGAATTATTTAATTATTTGTGATGCTATCAAAAATAGTATTTTGGCAGCAAAAATCTATCAAGTGTAACTATAAATAAAATGTTAAAAAATAAGTCCCACAATTATTACCTATTTTTTTAATGATTTCATGTGTAACCTATTTATAATTATGCGACTGTTATCACATATGTCATGAGGAGTATATAGGTCCATATTACTGCTTACTTACAGAACTATGCTGCAGATGGTGGTGCCTTTTCCTGCTCTCTGGTCTCTTTCAGCCTGGTCAACCACTGGATTCAATCAATATTGCAATGTTAGGTCTATATAAAGACAAAGGGTATTTAAATAAATCTTTTAAAACATTTTACATTAAATTAAACAAGCCCACAAAATGTAGATCATTTCAATATAACCATTTCATGTGGCACTCAGCCTGGAAAGGTTCTGGCGAAAGAACATTTGCAGGTCTCCAACTTGACTACCCCCTCAGTTTGAAACAAAACTACATGTTTTGTTGTATGGACTAACAAAAACCAGAAAAAGCTGCTTTTGCAAACAATACTAAAATTAATGGAATTATCACCAGGTGTTTGCAGTACCATATCTATAAAATTATACATTTTGTGTATTTTGGGTGTAATACCATACAGACCTGTTATATGGTTTGTTATATAGGTCAAGATCAGTCAAAATGACTCAAACTGAAAATTAACGTTGTTAAATACCAGTAGAATCCAGATACTGTTTTCTGTTTATTATGTGTACGGTGTTGGTAGCCGCGTTTATGGCAGCTTAGATCATTTGTCGGAAAAAAATGTAGGTGGTGACAGTTTTAACAGCGGTTAATAGTGACAAAGGTACAGCTCTATCTAATTATTACGAAGCTATTACACTGTTATACATGCTGTTTTTTATAGGTAGGCTTCAATTCAACAGTAGTCCCAATGTAGTTAGAATACAGGGCTTTCTATTATCTTGCTAGTTCAAAAATAGACTGTTGAAAATCGAACGTAGCTAGGCCGTGTTATCGTTAACTGTTACGTTAACTATGCTAGCTAGCTCATTCTAGCTTGTTAGGTTAGCTGTCCTGTCACATAACAAAACACTAATATGGTGTACCAGTTTTAAGGTAAAAGTGGTGCTTTTTAAATGCAATGCGCAGTCGGAAGGCCAACTTGGAGAAATTATTTGTTAAAATGATAAGTTTAAATGCTGGCTCCTCAGCTTGCTAAACCGCTGCAGTCCTCATGCTCGTTTGTCTATTGAGAGCCGTTTCCTTCCTATCTCGGTTCTAGTACTACCTTATATTTTATCGCACAGCTCAAGTCTCCCATTCCCAAGAAGCAGCCAAAGTGTCTTCGTTCTCCACAACAAAAAATATGTTTTCCTGAACAACATTTCTAACTAGTACGTGAACTGGAGAAGTGTTAGTTACATAAACTACCGTTAGCTTCATTCATTAAGCTCATAGCTTCGTTGTGTGGCTATCATTGGAATAATACCAACGTTCGTGACCACCCGTGCTATTTCAGTGATTTAAATTAATATTCCATTGTGACGAATTTAAGCAGAATCAACACAGACAACGTCTTAGCAAGTCATTAACTGATAATTCATCTTATGGCATGAAATGGAAATGCGAGAACCAAGTTTTTCACACATTCAATTAACACATGGGGAAGTCAAATAACATGTGAAGTCATGTGGTAGCCATTAGCTATTAATAAAGGTAATGTTTTAGACATGTTTGTTTCCCCATATTGGGAAGGCTATGGAAGGTGTTCAACTTCATCTTGGAAAATGACTCTTTTTGGAATTGATTCTAACCACTGGAAAGAAATGAGTTCCCTGAAGGAACAGGCGAACTTGTTCACATGCAAGTTGTCTACAATGGACAACTCCGGCCTCAGAAAGTAAAAGTCCGACCATGTATCTGGTCTGCCCATTCACTAAAACCAGGGGAGTTCACTAATTAGCTCATCTACCTGGCTGAAGAGCTGTGCTGATAAGAATCAGCTGGTTTAGTGAATGGCAGAACAAACACATGGTAAGACTTTTACTTTCTGAAGCCAGAGTTGTCCACCTCTGCTACAGACAAACAAATCAATCCACAACTGGAAGCTGAAGTTATTGGTCTAAATCATTTGCGAATGAGATGTGGGCTGCTTTCTTGGTAGCCTACTTGTAATTTTAACAAGCCGCAATGCCTAAAATTACTGCTGCTGTACTTTTGAACTGTTCGATGTGGAGACCAGTGGAGGTGTGTAACTGACAAAATATATGAGGTGGACTGGCTGGCTAGTACAGCAATACAACACTATCAGTTTTCAGGAAAGAGATTCGACAAATAAACTGGAAAGTAAGAGCACATTTTTTCAAAATAAGCATGTACATTAAATAGACTGCAACTGAGGTATCAAAGAGAGAAGTGAGGTTTCAAATTTGTTATCAACAGTGCACAGTAGCTAACGTTCTACATAGATCCTAAGACTGTGGGGATCCCACCGAATGAATCTATATTGAACAACTGAAAATGAACCTAAATACTGAACAAGCCAGTGAATGATTTAACGAATCGTCTTAGTAAAAATAAATCAAAGGATTCAAACCTGTGAAAGGCACTGAAATGTCCATCACTGTTATGTTGTGTATATTGTCTTACAGACAAGCTCCTTGGAGACTTGTTCTACTTTTTTCTTGTTTGGAGAGAGAGTGCAGTGCAGTTTCATTAACTTAACATTAGAATAAATTGGATGACAAGTTATCAATGGCTTCCAGATTTTATCCAATCATACTGTTTTGTTGTAGAGAGTAAAGCCAGTTGATTGGCTAAAGGAAATGAATGAAAGGGTGATATTATGGTGACTCTACCTGTTGTTGGTTTATGAACCCCTATAGCTTCTTTTCTATTTGTTACACAATTGATGAATAAATAATTCTTTTTTCACCCTCCCAGGTAATAAATCGGACAAGAAATCCACCACAAAGGTATGATTGTATATGATATTTGTTCTGTTAAGACAGCTGAGTGTTTTTTGCAGGTTTTAGACTATATCTCAGAATGTTTGAGATTTGACATTAGGCTTCAGAATGCAGAAGATTAGTGCAGATTGTCAGTATCAGAATTGTGGAGATCTTAGACTACAGATTTCAGAACGTGGAAGATTTCAAATTTCTAAAATGTGAGACTGCCTGAGAACTTTTCACGTGTTTAAAATGACACTATTTAATCTCTTGGTACCTGTTGGCTGAGAAAAGGCCTAAATACATAACACAAGATAAATAAGAGTTACAGATATAACATAACATACCTAACGATATACTATAGCTAAAGGTGTACATAGCACGTATAAATCTGATCTCTCCTCCCCGTTCTGCTTGCAGCCTCCTCAGAGCCCCAAGGATCAGCCCAAGAAAGGTGATCAGAAGGGAGATGAGAAGCAGGGAGGTAAGTGCAGACATAGGTACAGGGTGTGGAAAGGTGTCTACGTAAGACTCGGACGTCTACAGTTCAGATCCATTTTCTCAGCATGCGGAGTTCATCAGTAATGTGAGAGATGAGGTTTCAGGTGCATAGTAATGGATTAGGACACTGAGTGTGTTCAAATCCTTTGCAAAGTGCTCTCAGTGATTTGATTGGTTCATACTTCAAACCAATCAGAAGTTGACAGTGTATAGAAGCCTTGCCTGCTCTTTTGACACACTCACTCTTAGATCAGGAAATGACACAATCAAGAGAGACAGACCCAGTTTCACAACAAAGATTTGCTGGCCATTACTTCTTGCACAAAAAGAACGTCTTCATTTTCACCTCGTGATTGACTTTGAAAAGTTGAAAAGCCTCATCTGGGCTGAGTTACTTGGCTTTATTTTGCACCAGAGAAAACCACAGTGGATATCCTTGTAATAAGGTTGTTGGAGAGACACAGAGGAAGGGAATGGCCAAGAGGGTCTCTATATAAGATTTCTCTCCTGTTCCTCTGTGCCCTACAGGACAGCAGAAGGAGAAGCAGTAATTTCCAGGCATTTCTGAAGATGGCCCTTGAGACGCTGCTCGGTTCCTGTCGCCGCAAACATGCGGGCCCTTGTGGTCGGAAGGGCTGAGGACCCACCCACCCCCAGCCCAGCCAATCACAATGCTTCCTCTCCTCTCCCTGAAGAAGATGATTTCTCCACACCCCTATCAGTCAATGACTCATGCTCCGCCCAAATGGCACAATCCCCTCACCTATCTTTACTGTATATTGATTGACAGTAATGTTGTAAATGCAGCCAATCCCATGATGTGCCCTCTAGCCTTTGACCCCACCCCCCCAACTGAAAACTTGACTCCGCCCCTCTGATTCACATTGTGATGTCCCTTCAATTTCCTGTAAATAAAGATCTTTCCTACTGCAGTGCTGTATCCGTGGTTTCTTTTTATTTTTGCTGTATTCGGTATTATGACCTCAGACCAATGTTAACATCTATTTAGAATAATTTGTAGCTCATCTGTGGACAACCGCTGGGAATTAGCTTGGTCTTTAAACACAGTGTTCAATATGACACATGCTCATGAAAGTGCATCAATGTTGTATGATATATTGATTACATTATTCTTCCCAGGATGATCAGTTAGTAAACACCTTCAATACAAACAGCAAAATTAAAGATACATATCAAAAAGCAACTTTTAGGGCGAATATTCCTTGAGAGAGAGAAAATATTTGAAAATTCGTACTGTTTTTTATTTCCTTATTTGCAATTTAAATGTTACTGTTGTAACATGTTATTCAATTTTAATAAAATGTATATAACTTTAGAACTGACAGATCAGGAACTCAGATGCAAAGCACTAGTAGTGTGCTGTGCAAATCCAGAAGTAACATTCAAATTTTCCTTATAAATTTTGTCTGCATGACTAGGGTGATACTTTTTTTTTTTTTGGTTGGACTAAAGCTCAGTAGGCTAAGTAACACTTTAATTTATTTTCCTTTGTTTTAGTCATTATTCCAAATTTTAATCTTGGACTTTAAAAATAGTTGTTTAGGGATATGTATTTAATTGAGATCATATGTCGATAAAGACCTTCCACAAGCATTGTAGCTCAGAACACCGGGGATTTATCAATGTAATTACATACTTATGTGTGCACGACATACATACGCGTGTCTGATAAAATCCATTTTTTTTCTGATAGACGTTCCGAGTTACATTTATTGGAAACGATTCCTTTTGTGTAACCCTAATACAAAGAGTCCATGTTCTTCGGAAACGAAAATTGGAACTAATGTAAAAGCGATGGAGTTCAAGGGGGCCGATATGGGAGACGGACATTTAAAAATGTTGCTGCATGCCCAGTGAAGTGTTTCAGAATCACCTGAAAACCCTTGTATGATTGGTTGTTCCGCTTATACATCTGCGTAGAATTTGGTCTTTACTATGATGGAGCATAAACACTGCCTCAGTTCAGCGTTTAAAATGAGCGAAAATAAACATGGTTTCGTTACTCCAAACACAATACATGCTGTTACAGTCGAATTACATTCCAAAGTTCTGCGCATCAGATTCAGAACCAATGAAAACGCCCAGATTGCAATGTGACGACCAATCAAAGAACGAGTTTACCAGTGGTTGTAAGGGTACAACATCCCCACTGCGAAGGCTTTGACTCACGGGTTACTGGGTTGTTCAGAGCTACTAGCATGGTAGCGTACAAGTGGAAACATTACAATGAAAGCTACAAGCTGCATGTTTTGATGCAAAGTAGCCCCTCCGATGGGAGAGCCCCTACAATTGCCCCTTGACACTGTTACGCAGGACGTACGCAGACGGACAGATCGCAAACAAACAGGATTTATTCCGGAGAAACAACAGTATGATTATATGTTTAATTTTATTATTTACGCCTGTGGTTTTGAAATGAAAGATAGAGTGTAAGATAGACTGGGGCTTTCTATCAGCTGGGCAGTGAATACTTAATTCTAAATGTATGAGCTACCTAAGTAGATTTAACAGCAAATAGTAATTTAATATGCGAGCCGTCCAATTTCAGAGCTGTATTGTAATGATAGAAGAAAATTAGCGGGAACGCTTTATGCATATCGAAAATGCACCTGCACGGATGCTGCAATGTATTGATGAGTGTACTTACAATACAGAGAGAGTTATGCTAATGAATTGAAGTACAGTCCTTGTCTTGGCACGTTCATTCCATCGTCTCTACACATCTTTAGCCGTCAAAGTGAAAATGAATGCAATCGTTTCGTATATTCTTGTGTGATAATGTATTGATACGTTTTTGTTTTGTTTTTCTTTGTGTTAAATGTCATTGTGAATTTTGTCCACTCAGCTGTGCGGCTGTATGAGTGATGGAGCTACCGGCGACGTGCGTTAAACAGGAGCCGTTAGAGGAAGAGTGCTTGCTGGACCCCACAGCCATCAAACAAGAGCTCTTCCAGGTAGAGGTGTTTTCTATTAAGGAGGAGGTTCCAGATCTAGAAGAGGTGGGAACAGAGAACTTTCCTGATGTGAACTGCATGCACATCAAAGAGGAGGCCCTCGACAGAGATCCTGCTCACATTCACAGGGTGTTTCCTGGCCCGGGGGTTTTCCGTATGATGGAGTGTGGGCTCACAGGAGAGGACAGTGGGATAATGGAAGGAGAGGGGGACCCTGAGACTGACCCTTGCTGCACCCCGCACACCTTTTTCCTCTCAGATTCCTTACCCTCCAATCAGAGGGGGTGTGACCCTGTATTCAGCTGCGGGGCTCCCAGCATGCTTAGTGGTGCATCCCTGCAGTGCCCCCACGGTCGGGGAACACCCCAGCACTTCACCATCCGTGCCGACGGCTTCACCCCCCGTATGAAGTTCCCCTGCTCGCAAAACCCGGACCCAGACCACAAGCCTTACGTATGCGGCGCTTGCAGCAAGGCCTTCCGCCGCCTAGACCACCTACGGCGGCACCAGAGCATGCACTCTGGCGAGAAGCCATTCTGCTGCGCGAGCTGCGACAAGCGCTTCTCCCAGCGGCGCAGCCAGGAGGCGCACCAGCGCCACTGCAGGGGCGTGCAGGGCTGCCGCTGTCCTGTCTGTGGCGACGTGTTTCAGAGCTTCAGCAACCTGCGGCGGCACCAGCGCATCCACGACGGCGAGAAGAGCTACCAGTGCAGCCGCTGCGGCCAGAACGACAAGCAGTCCCGCTACTACCGTAAACACCAGAAGGTGCACTGTGACGACCAGCCCTACCTCTGCCTGCTCTGTGAGAAACACTGACCCCTGCTGGCACGGCCCGGACATTGACTGTTACCTGGTGTCAAACCTGAGGACAGCTGACACAAACGCTCAGCTCACTTAATGGGGATCCAGGGGAAGAGGGCGAGGGATGTCCATTATCCCTTTAACATATCCCTAATACTCTCATACCACAACAGGCCAATTAGAGTTCAGGGTGTTTTTGAAGTGGCAAGCTTTCTTTATTATCTACAGGCAATACAATCGCTACTTTTGGGAATGACATCTTCCAAACCATATTTCAACCCCCCCACCAAGCACATACACATGCATATCCACAAACACGTACATGCAGAATATGGCCACTCCGTGCCATATGGTGTATCATTTTCAGCAAACAATAGCAGGTGCACTGACGACCAGCCCTACTTTGTGTTGTAAGTCGTTCTGGATAAGAGCGTCTGCCAAATGCCTGTAGTGTAATGTAATGTAAAGCAGGACCTGATAAAGAAATAAAAGTGCACTCACTTTTAACTAATTATTAATGAATTTTATAACAATTCGAATATTCATAAATGGTCATTTTGTGCTTTTTTTAAGTGTGCGGATTTATGCCAACGATAGTAAAGTTTTGAGGGAGTTGGGTATGTTCCGCAGCTCTCTCCGACCTCTCAGAACAATCAGTTGGTGATGTCACAGTGCAGATTACCATTCTCTGAGATTCAGCTTCAGCTGTACCCCAGATTACAGGTAGATGGCAGCAGAGTGTAGACTCATAGCCTTTTCACATCCTCATACATTGATTCTCAAGTCCCACTGTCTTTTACAAGTGTCAAATTTCTCTGTTTTTTCTTTAGACTGTGTCATGATGTGTGTACTGATTAAAATGGCTGACATGGTTTTAGGGGATAGTCTTAGTTTGGTTTATCCTGGATTCTTTTGATGATATTGTATATCATGTATACAATATTTTAATGTGTGATGTAATCCTATTGGTTATCACTTGAGCAATGCACCCCAACAGAACACTGTTGCTGATTGGATGGCAGCCCTGCAGGACGACTGATTTGTGTGTCACCCAGCAATGGAGGGTTTCATTTGGGTACACGGTTAAGAAAAAAAAGGGTTCCTTCAGCGCTCTTTCATTTTGTCCCCTAAAATGTTCTTCTTTGTGATATCCCCAAAATCGTATCTATTTGTAGAATCTTAATCTGAGGGTTCTTAAAAGAACACTGTAGAAATTTCAGCATCTAGAAGGACCCAGGGGAACACAAATGAAGGATTCTTATGGGTGGTAGGTGAAACTCTTTTTTTTTTTCAGAGAATGAAGTATTTCCACAACTATCAACACCTCCTCTGGTCAGCTTCAGTGCAAGCCGTGCTTAATTTGTTCCAGAACTGTCCAGAGCTCAGCTCTGGACATTCTGAGCTCCAGATCGACACCTCATTGCAGCTTAAACAACCGAATATGTACATAGGCCACAAACATCAAAAAATTGAGTGCATAGGCTACAAATGTAAACAACAGCTATTCATTGTAGGTTCTCGATACATTTTTATGTTGTTTCTAGCCATGGTTTTGATAAGTTGTAGTACATGGGTCTGTGGGTGTTACGTGTATGCGTGTGTTTTTCCTAACTTATACTCTGGTACCTGCGTTCACCCTTTAAACTTTGTGTCCCCACATGAGCTATAATCTCAACATTAAGGCCTGTGTGTTAAAAGTACAGTTAGGTGGTGCTAGCACAGCTCTTCTGATGGAAAAACAGTTATGGCCGCCCATAAACACTGAAGGGGAAACATGTTAGTCTGCATTCTCCTAAATAAATAGTTGTTGCAAACTCATACTTGTTGAGGAACAAGTATGGATAAAAAGTTTACATAAATGTTCTTAATTGTTTCTCAGGCATTTTAACATTAACTCCTGTGATATAACATCATATTACAATGTTACAATAACACTAATATTACAATATAATAATACATTGTTGACACTACAATATTTGGTTTTCTATCTTCCTTTCTTTTAAAATGACTTTTTTTGCCAGTCCTCTGTTTCAAGGGATGTTGGTGTTATGGTGTAGACAGAACACTAAAGAAATATGATTTAATCTACACATGTAACATTGGTTTGATTTATACCTCATGCAAGTGATTTCATATTATAATTCATTTGTCATTCACTTTTCCAGTTACATTTATGAAAAATATTGATTTTGCTTACTTTGAAACAACACAGACTGGCCTTTACAAAACAGAGAAAAAAGTAGGAATATGAGAGTGTGAATTGGCTGGGAAATTGCTGTGTAGTGACATCACAGGGACAAAAAGAAGTGTGTTCTCTTAAATGATGGATGCTAATGACAGTTGTTAACTTTAGATTCCTTTTGATGTGCTCACTTCCACACAGACTTCCACTCTCATGGGTGCCCCCTGTTGTATGACAGCAGTAGTGCAGGCTGCTCTGCTAAGGTCATGATGTGATGTACTTTGTACACTTTTTCTGCTGTCTGTACTGACGTAGGTAAAGCAGTTACACCACAAACCCCTAGAGGCCAGGCATGCTCTGCACCTGAGTTCAGAACTGAGCCAGAATCTCCAGGTTAATTAAACAATATCAAGGAGGCCATTCAAGTCAGTGGGGAGAACTTCGTCCTTTGAAGAATTATGGGTATATTGGATGCAAACTAACCCAAGAGACCAATGAAATCTCTCAGGGAGGTGCAGTGCCACATACCCACAACTGTCATGGCCTACTACAATGGCAGACTACAAATGAAGTGTATACTACAAACCACAGTGAGATTATTTAGTCAAAGTGGACAACAGTGTCTCTCCAGTGTAACTCCATCTGGTTTAAGGGTTTTATCTCAGACTGCACTATGTTGGGTCAAATCGCTGGGTTAAATCCCGTTTGGGTCTCTGGATGCTGATGGTCTCTCTTTGGATGTGCAGGGCGTAAACTTCTAGATGGTAGAATAAATATTTGGTAAAAATAAAAACACGTACTTCTTCCACAGCAATAATGTTTTATAATATCAGAAGCAATAAATATTCACATTTAATTTCTCTGTATTTTGTCAATTGAAACATAATATTTATATATACAAATAAAATTCATATATATTTTTTTCTTTTTAGAATACTATTAACCGCTTCGACACACACAAATACTTATACAATTTTACAATTTCAGCTAAGTCTCCCAAACCCCTCGTCCAAATAAAAATGAGATTTCATTCCAACCCTCCCACCCCCATGAGTTACATAAACATGGTACAGTCCATTCCATAGTCAATGTTGATTATTTGTTAGATAGTATATACATTCAAGCTGTACAGTTTCATTCAGTAAGTGCAGATACACATGCAACACAGACCACAATGGAAAGACACTGGCTGTTCTGATCAGTGGACAGCCAATACAAAAGCTCAAAGCTTTTGACACTTCAATACCCACGCTGCCCCTCTCTTAATGCACCTCCCCCAACTCAAAGCCCCGCCTCTCTCAGTGCCACACCCACCTCTTAATACTCCACCCTTCTACCCCTCACAATCTTACTGTGCCTGACTGGTCAGACTGTGTATGACGGTATACTGTAATAGAGTAAAATGGAACAGGTTGTTTTGGGAATGGCACTCAACATGGTCTGACATGGTATCTTACATGCCAGACCATCCAATTGTAATTGAGTACAACATGTAAAACCTTGGCCTGGTGACACAATCATTAGAGAAGTGGGTGGAGCTGGGAGGGGTGGGGTTTGGCTTGGGGTGGGGTTTAACAGAGGCACTGACCTCAGTGTTCACTGAGTGCAAAGCCACAAAAACCTGTGATTGTGCAGGAGTGTATGTGAGCCTGTGTGTGTGCGGGCATGTGTGTGTGTGTGTTTGGGAGAGAGAATGTTTATACCTATGTGCATGGTGTGTGTTTGAGAGAAAGAATGTTTATACCTGTGTGCATGACAGAGTGTGTGAGTGTGTTCATATGTGTACATGCATTTCTACCTGTGTTTACCTGTTGGACAGCAATTTTTCCATTAGAGTTAGATCTTCCATACAATTCTGTCCAGTCTGCTCCGATGTCCATGAAAAAATACAGTGGTTGTATGTTTGAGTGTATGTGCGTGTTTGTCCATGTGAGTATGTGAGTATGCGTGCGTGCATGTGTCCATGAGTGTGCATGCGTAAGCATTTGTTTCAGAGCGTGCACTCTTGAGTGTGCACGTGCAGGCATATGTGTGTGTGTGCACAGGCGAAGGGATACACTTAAAAACTACATGGGAGCCACAGACGGGGTCTTAAAAATACTACACAAAGATGTATTAGTTACTTACTGATAATCGTGATAAATAATAAACAGGCTGTTCGTTATTCGATGCCTGTGCAGCTCTAAAAACCAAACCAATACGAAGCAGACGGGCGATTTTCTTCAGGGGTAAAATATTATGGCTTTGTTTCTGTATTTGAATAACGTTTAACTTATCCAAAATTCTCCCATTTGAAGAAGGTCTCAAATGAATGATCCTGAGATTACAGATTTACATTTCTGTGCACACAGACACACAGACACGTGCATGCACCACGCACACAAACTCACGCGCACACACACACACACACACACCAAGACAATACAAAAAAAAGAAATAGTAGAGAACATGACTATTCATATTAATATCTGTATCACTAATAATACCTTCATAATAATAATAATGATGATAGTAATAATCATGATTAAAAACAGACACGCCCTCATTATCTCATCAGGCTCTCATTTTAAATTTACACAGAGTATTTATAACATATTCATAACATATTGATAAGATTTTTTTAGAACATATCTAATGCTATTTGCCCTGCACTGGCCCACAATCATTTAGAAAAAAGTAAGATCTTTCAATAGAACATATTCATTATATGAATTATCAATGTAACACTGATATACCAGCAAAAATAGACTCAACTTTGCAAAAAATATTATTAGTAACAATAATTATAGTTATCATGTAAAACCCCTGGCACAGAAAACACGTCAGTCTTACAGTAGCAGCTGCTGAGGTCCCACTCGCTCTTTTTGTCCCATCTGTCTCACCGTACAGATGTTTCTGTCTAAGACCCGCACCATTACCCACTTGGATTACCGGACCTGTTCATAGGAATGTTAGTAACACATATTTACACAACCTCCCTGAGTCTGAACCGTCTACACCTGTTCAGTTTTAAACAAGGAGGATGAAGAAGAAGAAGAAGAAGAAAGAGAGAGAGTGAAGGAGATAGAGAGAGAGAGCAAGAGAAAGAGAGATAGAGCTTGAAACCGGTTATATGTTTCTGTTTACAGCTGTAATAGTAATAATAGTAGTAATAATAACATCAAATGATCCACAAACTTTTAAAAGCAGTGGTGCACTGTGTATCTTACAGTCCTTGGAGTAGAATAAAAGTGCAGGAAGTCCACTGGTTTGAGAGAAATACCTGCACAAGGTCTGGAGCTTCCGCTCTCAGACTCTAAATAAGTTCTATACACCAGACCCTAAAATAAGCTCTAATCTCAAGTAAGCATTCAGGTTAAGAGTTCATACAATCCTCGCACGCAAAATGTACCCCCGCTATCGTCAAAAAAAGGACTTCGACGCGAAAAGAAGAGGTGACCATTGCACACAACACCTGTGGAGCAGGTGAGGTACGGTGTGACTGGATTATTGCAGGTGGAGCATTGGGATCGTTTCCGTATCTCCAACACTTGAAGGGAATACGGATTAAAATCACGTCAACCACCCTCTTTTCCGGTTGTTGTGGACTAAAATCTACTGAAATTCTTTCCGGAACTTTCTTTTTTCTCGTCATTTCGACCGTTGGGAGTCCGGTCTTCGCGCTGGCAACAAGAAAAGCAAGCAGCGCACTCGACAACAGAGGAGTGGTGCGTAACCATGGCAACCAGCCTGTCAGAGCGTGTGAGTCTCCGTGTCTGCGAATCCGTGTACGTCTGAGTTTGCTTGCGTCTGTTCAACCCCGTGAGCTGGTTCAGTCGGTCTGAATTTGTGAGAGCGTCGGGTGTCTTTGCTGTGAGTTTGCGTGTTTGTATGCGTCTGTCAGATAGATGTGTTTATCGTAAGTTAGGGTGTCTGTGTGTCTGAACATTTCCGTTTGAGAGTTCCTATGTGTTCTGTCGCTTTCTGTGTCTGCGTATTCCTCTGGCGCCTGTGTTGGACCGGAGTTGCACTAAACCTCAGCTGAAAAGATCAGCCATCACTAAAAACTGTCAGTCACAGAGCTTTCCGTCGGGTACTTTGCGATGTCGGTCCCTGCGCATGACGCCAAGTCAAAGCTTGGCTGATACCTGTCAATATACACCCTCCCTCTCTTTACAGATTCGGTAAAATCTTTGTGTTTTTTTGTCACACAACTTCTTTACCCGCTGCGGCAATGTGTGCACCAGACAGCTGCAGTATGACGCAAAAGAAATACTGTTTAAGTTTTGTTCTTTCCAAGGGGGCATATTTCCCCCGCCATCAGCTGATCATCAGCACAGAGGACGGGAAAGACCCTCCATTCATCAGAAATGTATTGAAGAGCACTTTTTTTTCTCTCTATCTTCACAAAAACAATGTAAAAAACGTAAACAGGAGTCAGCTCCTACTTCGCGAGTCCCTGCGCTCCTAATTCAATACCTCAGTTCATTTCACTGGAAACTTTGCGACGAAAAGAACCAACACAAATTTTCAGTGCCAGCAAAAACTGTTCACCTTGCTTTTGTTCCTCACCTATAGTCTTTTGAATGGCGGATTCGGCATTGCTAGGTGTTTGCACAGTACTGTATGACTAACCCCGTGGCAATTTCACACTGAAATGTATGGATACAGCACTGTGTGAGAATAAGTGTGCATGCGCGTGTGCGTGTGTTTGTGTGGGTGTGTGTGTGTCGGCGCGTACATGCCCGTGCACGCGTGTCTTAGGCCCTGTTCATCTCATACGTGGGAAGCGGATGTGAAAGTAACACAGCTTGAGAGAGCTACGCTTCTTCCTGCGAGGCCTGCCCCCCCTCCTCCTCGCCCTCCCCCTCAGCGCCGTGCCCCTGCCCCCCCACATCGGTATGTGGCCCCTACGGCCCCTGTAGCCCCACCCTCTCAGACCACTGTACTGATACGGTTGATAGGTTTGGATTTGCCGCTGCCTCCGGTGCCGGTGGCTCCGCCCCCTCCCCCGGCCCCCTGGCCTCCCTGCGCTCCCACCCCCTGCTGCGGCTGACCCGGGTGCTGGGGGGGGTGAGGGGACAGAGGGGTAAGCGGGGTAAGGGGGGTAGAAGGGGGGGGTAAAGGGGAGTGGGGGGGGGGGGGATGGACGACAGAGGAGGATACTGGGGCATGTACTGGCTTCCCTGGGGTAGATGGCGGGCGGAGGGTAGAGGGGGCGCGGTGAAGACGAAGTGAGACTGATGCGCGGGGTGGGAAGAAGAAGGGTGGGGGCTGTGGGCGTGGCCGGGGTGCGTGTGCGTGTGGGTGTGGCCGGGGTGGGAGAGAGCCTGTGTGAGGGGCAGCTTGCCTCCGGGCCCGCCCCGGGCAGAATGTGTGGGCTGCGTGTGGTAGAGGGGATGAGGGGAGACGGGGGAGAGCGGGGGCTGGCAGCCCATGCCAAGCACCATGTTGCCGTAGCGACCCTGCAGAGCGTGCTGGGGTAGCTGGGCGAGCTGCGTAAGCTGGGTGTGGGAGGGTGCGGGCGGCGGCCGCCGCGGCAGCGAGCCTCTGTGAAGGGTGTGGTGGGTGGGTTGTGTAGGGGAGGCCTGGTTTGGCGGCGGCACGGTCTGGACGTGGTACCGATGATGATGGTGGTAAGGGGGCGGGGCCTGGACGGCGCTGGCGTGGCAGTACTGTGCGTGCAGGGCCTGGATCTTGGAAGGCCCGCCTCCCTCGGACTGACTCAGAGAGGAGGGGGAGTGTGGGGGTGGACCCCCGGTGGTGGGCGGGGGCACAGGGGCGGGGTAGTGTGGCCCTGGGGGGATAAGCGGCCCTGGCGGCTTTGAACGTTTGCTGCCGAACAGGGACCCCAGGAAAGATCCACTGCCCCCCCCACTCCCCGACCCGCCTCTCTCGCCACTGCAGACTGCCCCACCCCCACCCCCGCCCCCGCCCCCTCCTGCTGGCCCCGCAGGGCTGTGCTGTTGCCCCGGCCCACCCCCCACCCCCACTCCGGGGCTCAGGATGGGGCGATGAGACCGGAAGTCTTCAGCACCATAGACGCCAGACACCACCCCACCCATGGGGAGGCGCTGGTGAGGACGAGGGCTGCTAATGATGGATCCCTGTGGGACAGAACCGAAACAAGAGCATTAGCACATACCTCACTCATACTCATGCGTTAACATGCTCTAACACACACTTCACTCATACGGCAAGAGCGTTAACACGCTCTAACACACACCTTACTCATATGACAAGAGCGTTAGCACATACCTCACTCATATGACAAGAGCGCTATACCACCACCTGTAACATAGGGGGCGCCAGACTGACTGTTCCAACAGGAAACACGCTGTGGCTCTTACTACTGACATCATCACACTATGGGACTTGTCATGTCTGCCATATATGGTCATGCATACAAACCCAGGCTTATGTTGTAACAGTCATGCACATGCATTTCTGAATATACAGAACCTACAAATCAAAATGTTCAATTACCCAATAATTAGAGTATGGGAACAGGGCCTGTAACTCCAAGGTTAACTCAAATCCATTTTTGGCACTGCTACCTTCGAGCAAAGAACATTACCTGTACTGATCCAGTAAATCCAGCTACGCAAATCCATAGTGTATAGAATTACAAACTGTGTCAGTCAATCTGGATAAGGGTGACTGCTCAAAGAGTCATTGATGTAGACTGGCTGGCAAACGTAAATACAGACAAACAGACATACGAGGAGATGGGGGGTTGCCGGAGGTATGTGGAGAGTCACACCGAGAAATACTCCATGTTTGGGGATCGATCCCCGCCAATCCCCGACTCTCTTACGAAAACTTACTTCGATAGTGCTGTCCAAAGATCCAACGCTGTTCCTGCGACCTCGTTTCCCTAAGACAAACCAGAACCAGCCCCGTTAGAACCTCATACACACGAACACAGGCAACATACAGATTAACACACCCATAAACATACACAAATATCTACACTAATGCTAACATATCTAAACCAGAGCAATTTACAGATTAACACACTCACAAACATACAAAAATATCTACGCTAGCACTAACATGACTAAACCAGAGCAACATACAGATTAACACATTCACAAACATACACAAATATCTACACTAACATGTCTGACTGGTGTATACAAACAGTCCCCGCTTTATGATGGGGATATGTTCCGATAAACCCATCGTAAATGTTAAATATTGTAAGTCGAAAATGCATTAAATACACCCAACCTACAGAACATTATAGCCTAGCCTAGTTTACTTTAAATGTGCTTAGAACACTTACATTAGCCTACAGTTGGACAAAATCATTAACACAAAGCCCATTTTATAATAAAGTGTTGAATATCTCATGTAATTTACTGAATAAGATACTGGTTTCTACTGAATGCATATCGCTATCACACCATCGTAAAGTCGAAAAGTCGTCAGTTGGACCATCGTAACTCTGGGACCATCTGTGTAGTGAATGTACTGTGGCTTCCAACTGTGGTATTAAATTGAGTTTGAACTTAAATTCCAGAAAATTTCAACAATTTGAGCACATCCAAACATGGATTGCCACATTTACTTAAATATTGATATTTACTGTAATGTCTAATATTATGTTTAATTCTTATACTGCTATTTGTGCTATGCTAATAACAGAATATAATAGGAAATCTGATATTTTCATTCCTCGCCTACACAGTCTTGCAATAATATAAAATTAATAAAATGTATTTTAGCCATACAGCGGCATATTTAACATGATTTATTTGTAAAAAAAAAAAAAAAAAAGAGAAAAACTTGTGGGTGTTTTTTCTAGCAACATATTCTCACAATATGCTTGATATGTTATGTGTGAACTCTTTCCTTTGTAGTTTCCATTTCACTTTATTTTCATTTTTCAACTCAATATTAATGGACAAGATGTAAGAAAATGGTGGGGAGATACTCCTCAGGGAATGTGTGTGTGTGTGTGTGTGTGTGTGTGTGTACCTGTTTCAGTGAGATAAATGTGTATGTGTGAGTGTGTGTTGTGTGTGTGCATGCATGTGAGTGTGTGTGTGTGTGTACCTGTTTCAGTGAGATAAATGTGTGTGTGTGTGTGTGTGTACCTGTTTCAGTGAGGTCCCTCAGTGATGAGCTCAATGCAGTGCGTTTCAGCCCCTCTCCAGAGGTGTAGGTGTCATCCAGACTGGGTCTTCCCAGAATGCCGTTCACCGCCTCAGTCTTCACCCCGCCCCCTCCCACACCTCCGCTAAGGAGGCCGGGTCTCATGACTCCTTTCTGCTTCTCCAGCTCAGCTGGAAATGGGGGAAGGGAAGTATTCCTTTGAGATACATTCATCCCTCACTCCCCCACATATAACCACAGTACTTACACTCAGCCATGTACTTCACCATCTCTATTAGTCACTCACAATGTACCCCTATGCTTCCAGTCCATCTTGTGCTTCTCCATGTGCCATGCATACACTGTATCCAACTCCCTGTGTACCCACAATATTTACACTCCACCTTGTGCGTCTCAGTATCTGCCACTTGCTTCCTGTATGCCCACAGTACAGGGGGTCTCGACTTACGAACGAGTTCCGTTCCTACGACTTGTCGTAAGCCGATTTTTGACGCAAGTCGGAATTTATACCTAAATTATACCTAAATTAACACCTTAAGTCACTCAAACTTTACACACAACACATGAAGGACATATAAAATACAGTAATTAAATGAAACATTAATAAAAAAAGAGAGAACAATTTCTTATCTTTATTTCTGTGGTCGTATTTATGAACCAAACCGCTTAGGTCGAAACTAGGTTGTAATTTATGGGAGTGCGTCGTAACCACAAAACCGTCCACCCTGTACCTGTGCTTGCAGTCCACATTGTGTTCCTCCATCTACTGTAGGTACACTGTTTGTAACTCCTCGCGTACCCACAGTTCATATACTCCACCCTGTACTCCTCTGTCTCTGTCTGTCACTTCCTGTAAATAGCCACAGTACTTACACTCCACCCTGTACTTCTCCATCTCCTGCACCTCTGCGATGCTCTCTCGCAGGTCGCTGGTGAAGCGGGCGCGGTCCTGCTGGCTGGGGGCGGTGAAGACGATGAGCACCTTCCTCTCCCCCCCAGGGACCGCAGACGTCAGCCGCACGCCATGGGGGTAGTCTAATAAGAGAGAGGCAATTACTTACACACACGTCTTTACACACACACACACACACACACACACACCATACACACATCTACTATAAACACACATAAACAGATACACACACAAATACAGACACAACAACATAAAATGACATGAGTCTAAGAACACATACACAAAAGCGTGCACAGGTATGCAGATACACACAAAATACAATACACACACAACTCTGTTGGGACTCTACACCTGTACTGCACATAAGTCACTCAACTTGAATGTCCATATGGCATTATTCATGATTCATAAAATGAATGAAAAATAACCATCAGTAAAAAATAAAAACACCACCAGGAGTGTAAGCAAAAGCTTAAATTCGCTGTTCAGAAAAACCTGCATGCTTTAAAAATCACGATGCAATTTTCAAATAATGCAAACAGTAATATAAATTGTAGTTTATACAAGTAAAATTAACTATATGGCTTACATACCAGATTTCTCTTCGAATTTTCTAATGTACTGGGTAAATAATTTCAACCCGTCCTTGACAGGTGCTTGAAATCGTTGTTGTCACAGTTGCTTTGTACCTGTGAATTCCCTGGCAGGAAGTGTATTACATATCCTTCCTCACAGAGCCGCTGTCGAAACCGAGACTCTCACACTGTTATAATCCACCGGTTCTCGCTCACATATAAGGTTTCAGCAGCTGCAGGGAGCTGCAATTTATTGCCCTCTAAAAAACGAGGGAATGACAAGCGGACGCCGTTGCAGGAATCGATCGGTGCCATTTTATGAGTCACTCGATACTACTGTCGCACAGGTTTTAGCATCCGCTACTTTTATGGATGTCCTTCTCCCTGTCTGATACTAAACCAGTTTAGTTCATCTTCCACACAATACTCCATGCACTAACGCTAAGGCTACTCAACACACACACACTCACACACACACGTACGTGACTCTCCACAAATGACTCAAAACACATTTCTAAACAAGAGCCAAGGCTTAAAGTATGAGCATATTCTACATGTTTTACAGAGTTATATAATAATTCTGCAATTATACAAAAACTATGTTTGGAATGGGAAGAAAATAATAATTTAGGATGGCCTCCAAGTGGTTTATGCAGTTAGCTGTTCATGTGGGAAGTAAGTGAGAGCTCCGTGATTGGCGGTTAGCATTACCGCCTGTGGCCAGAGGTCTGCATTAGCAAGGCAATAATTGGCCCAGCTTCACCAGGGGTAGATAAGGATTTAGCCAATCAAGTTTGTTAGACTCATCACTCTCTGGTGACCACTACTGTTCAGCCAAGCTTGCATGGAAGTATGCACTAATCATATTCTGAATTTCCGATCCTCCAACAGCACAGACAGTATCACAGCTGGAGTTTCTGCGGTGTGGAAGAGAGCGGGATTGTTGTCGAAACAGGAATCGCATATTACGGCTGCCTCCTCCAGGGCTGGGAGGAGAGGATTGCTACTGAGGCTGCACAGTTTGGTTGCATTTGGGGTGGGGAAAAAAAAGAAAGACAACGACAAAAAATAGAAAGAGAGAGGTGTAGACAGACAGGTAGAGAGCGCATGATTCTCACAGGAGTTCTGGAACATGTGAACCTGCATCTCCACCAGAGGAAACGACTGTCTGAAGCTGTACGTCACCGAGCTCTTCTTCTTCTGGAAGATCTTAGTTACCTAGAAACAGACACAGAAGGAAGAGAGAGCGACTGCGTGAGAGAAAGAGAGAGCCGTGTACAGTGCCGGTGAGATGGCATTTTAGTGTACGCGGTGTCTGTGCTGGAGTAGTGTATGGGATACTGAGGATGCAATGTTGGGGTGTAGAGCTGTTTGGAATGAAGCACCAACTAATTGCCAAGTTAACTCTCCAGATTAATTGATTAAGCCGATTAATCGAGTAGTCAGTGCAACCCCTAGCATGCAGCGCAGTGCATTGTCGTGCAGTGGTTTATATTAATCAGCGTTGGTGTTAGCCGCGTTGTGGAGTGTATCCGGCCCGGACACGCACAGAGCCTCAGCTTCAGCGAGCAGAGGCTGACTCACCACCAGCAGGTCGTTGAACAGAAAGACCTCCCGCTGGTGCACCCCGCTCCGCTGGGGGCGGCTGGGGTCGGGCACCTCGTACAGCTGGCAGCAGCACACTAGCCTCCGGTGCGGCAGCGACAGTACCTGCATGGAGACAGAGGTCACGGAGCGGTCATAGTGAGTTCGCACAGAGGTCAGATACTCATCTTTGAGCTGTTAGCGTAGCAAGGTCTTCAGCCTTCTCTCAATTTTTGCTGAAACATTCAAATTTAATGCACACTATGAAAATTCCCTGAGGTTCCTGACAATGTACAATACATTAAAAATACATAAATGTTTAGGAAAGCCAGAAAATCCTGCTACCAGCCATAACAAATTATAGTTAAGAAAAACAGAGAAAGAAAGCAGAATGGGTATAGCAAATGTCCCTAGTACAACCCCAGCCATTACACTCCACCCAGTACTTCTCCATCTTTGCCCCACACTTTTAGTACGTGATCTACGATGTGTGCTCAGTTGCAAGTCACAGAGAGGTCGCAATGAGTTTGCAGAGGACCATATAGAATAGACCGTTAAAATTTACTGCTGCAAAAGACAGCGCTGAAAGAGAAGCGAAAGCTTCCATTTTAAGGTACACTTTAAACGCGATCACTATAAAAGCATATTTTCAGTGTGGAGAATGTTTCAATTTAAAAACAGAAAAGTTTGCCATTTTTCATAATATTTGTCAATATTACGAGAATATTGTGAGAATACTGATGAATTTACTCACAGGTTTCTTTCCCACAATGACCCTCTCCACGGCCTGCACCTGCGAAACGTGGTCATCGTTTGTCCTCAGCTCCCATTTCTGAATCCGTTGGTAAATCCCTACCAAGAGTTCCCTGGGAATATCCTGACCGTTATCCACACCTGAGGGGAAAATTCCGACACAGGGAAAACCAGAGAGAAACGACAGTTAGGAAGAGTCTGAATGTGTGTGTTCGTGTGCGTGTGAGAGAGAGAGAGAGAGAGAGAGAGAGAGAGACAGAGGAGCACATTGCACCTCTCAGGTTCTTGATGAAGTCCTCAAGCTTCATCTTCCTCTCGGGTTTGACGTTGGGGCTGTACATGTCCGTGTTGAGGAGGATGATGGCGAAGGCCAAGATGAAGATGGTGTCTGGGTTCTGGAACTGTCTGACCAGAACTGGGTTGCACACACAGTACCTCTGACTGGAAGGAGAGAAAAAGAGAAAGAGGGAGAGAGAGAAATGAAATTTTACTGTTCTATATATGTTAATGTTGCAATTACTTTTGTTACGACATTGCTGTTTAGATGTTTATGTACTCCTTTTCTGACCTAAGGTTTGACAATGAAAATGTGCACTATTGTCATGCCAGTAAAGCATTTTGAATTGAATTGAATCGAATTGAATTGAAATTGATTATCACATGACATTGTGCATGACGATATGTTTGTTTTTATTTTATGTCATACTTTGTATTTTTTGTACAACTGCTGATCTGGTGATACTGCTATGATTGTCCTGCCAGTAAAGCAACTGAAATGAGTGTAATATGATTAATATATTGTTTATTTATATTCGAACATGTTGTGCCAATAAAGCATTTTAATTTAATTACATGAATTGAATTGAGAGAGAGACAGACAGACAGAGAGAGAGAGAAAGGGTACAATTGGAGAACACAGGATACTGTGTGGTAGAATCTAGAATCCACAAATTACAAAACATTTAAAAGCATAAAAATGTATGATGCCCGTTACATACAATTGTTTATGTTTAGTTTTTACAAATCGTTTACAAACTATTTTCATAAAACACTATGTTTGTCAATATTATAACAGTATGATCATTTTATATAGAAAAAACATGTCAATTATTGGCACAAACAGACACTACAGTGTAAAAGACAAATTAAATACAGGGTAAAAATGGCAAATCATTTTCAGAACCTTTATATATGAAAAGTCCTCAGCCAGTATTTAAAGTCACACTCAATAGTTGCTGTAATGATCCTGTGAATAACCTGGCCTTGCTCTGTGTTTGTCTTTGGTGCTGTGAAATATTGCAAGCTTACGTTGTCCCAGAGAGACTGAGAACCAGAGGGTAAGATTTCAGAGTTGAGATAGAGAGGCTAAACTCCTTCTAGCGCTCAGTGCAACATTAATGTCTGGGTATAGATATAGTGGTGGTTATGGAAATACAAAGGAAAATATACACAAAATGAGTGCTTGTGTATGTATTTATTGTGTGAATATTTATATGTCAAATGTTAAGAAATAAAATACAAACAGCTGTAAAAATGGAGAAGTATGGATTCTTTCTATGCAAGGTTAAGGTTAAACTATACATAAACACATACAGACATACATATCCTCACACACACACAGACACACACACACACACACACACACACACACACACACCTGAAAGCCTCCACGAGTCTCTCTACTTTCTGAGCCTCTCCTTGCACTTTAATCTGGGCCTGAAACTTCCTCAGAGCATCATCCAGGTCCATCCCTGAGAAATCCATCTCATCCAGAACACAGCTGAGAGAGGGGGAGAGGGAGGGGGAGAGGGAGAGATAGAGAGAGAGGGAGGGAGGGGGAGAGATAGAGCGGGAGAGGGGGAGGGGGAGGGATAGAGAGGGAGGGAGGGAGGGGAGAGAGAGAGAGGGAGGAGGGGAGAGGGAGGGAGAGAGGGAGGGTGGGAGAGAGAGAGGGAGGTAGAGAGAGAAAGGGAGGGAGGGAGGGAGGGGGAGGAGAGGGAGAGGGGGAGGGGGGGGGGAGGCAAGAGGGGGGAGAGAGAGGGAGAGAGAGAGAGAGAGGGAGGGTTGGAGAGGGAAAGGAGGAAGGGCGGGGGGGAGATAGAGAGAGGGAGGGAGAGGGGGGAAGAAGGGAGAGAGGGAGAGATAGAGAGAAGGAGGGAGAGATAGAGAGGGAGGGTGAGAGCGGGATAGAGAGAGGGAAGGAGGGGGAGGGAAGAGAACGACATGGTGAGCCAGGTCAAGGCTGAAACCAAAAACAGACAAAGAAACAACAGCAATAAAACTCAAAACACCTCTGCACCTCCACCGGAGCACCTCTACACACATGACCTCTCTCTTCATCAAACAAATCATTTCAAAAGAGGGGGAATAAAAGCCCTTTCAGCAACTGAAACTGCTGCACTGTACCCACACATTCGCTCAACCAGCTGCAAACCGTGAGAAATATAAGCCAATCAGAGCACAACATTATCCCACATTTACACAGCCCTGCTCAGCCTCAAAAATAAATCTTCAATAACTCGCGTTTTATTAGCACTTAAGTGCAAACGAATGACATTTGGGAGCACAATGCGTAAATTCACATGACAAACCGAGGGTAATTATGTCACAATGAAGTATTTAGCGATATATATATCTGCTACATCACTAATTAATTGGTGTTATTTTACTGAGTCATTTGTTCGTTACTGTTTATACGGTTTCAGTTGTGCTTTATTGTCTGGAAACATTTCACTTTGGCAGTATAAGAGTCTTTTGCCATAGAGAAGTTGGACTTTGAGAGAGAGAAGGGCACAAAAGCGTGATCTCGCATAATGTGATGACATCACCACCCTCCTTCTGAATACTTCATTACCACAGTTTGTTACAGGCTATTCCCACCTGCAGTAAATAACCCATAACATCTCTCACACTCTCTACATTCCCTCTCCTTCTTCTCCTTCTTATTTCTCTCTCCATCCCTCCGCTCTCTTTTTTTAGTCATTCTTCTCACTCTGTCTCTCATCCTAGCACTTCTTTCTCTGACTCCCTCTCTCTGTCTCTCACCCTTCCTCCCTCTCTCCCTCCCTCTCTCTGTCTCTCCCCTTCTCTGTCTCTTTCCCTCTTCCCCTGCCTCTCTCTCTCCCCCTCTCTCTGTCTCTCCCTCCCTCTTTCTGTCTCTCACCCTACCCCCCTCTCTCTCCCTCCTCTCTCTCCTCCTCTCCTCCGTCTTCCCTCTCTTTCCTCTTCCCCCCTCTCTCTCTCCCTCTCTCTGTCTCTCCCTCTCTCTTCCTCCCTCTCCCCCTCTTTCCCTCCCTCTCTCCCTCTCTCTCCCTCCCTCTCTCTCTCTCTCCCTCTCTCTCACTCACTCCCTCCCTCTCCCCCTCTCTCCCTCTCTCTCTCCTCCTCTCTCCCTCCCCCTCTCTTTCTCACTCACTCCAGCACGTCCTTGTTGAACTGTTTCTGCCGGCAGCCCAGGAACTCTCCAATCATCATCCTGCTCAGGCCCTTCCTCTCCAGCATGAAGCGGGCCACGCCCACAGGCGTGTCCGACACGAAGCCCCGCTCGATCAGGTACTGGATCCCCTTCTCCGGCTTCCTGCATGAGGCGAAAGAGCAAGAGAGAAGAGATGGAGAGAGAGACAGAGAGAGAGAGAGAGAGAGCAAAAGAGAGGGAGAATCATTATGTTACTGTCATTACTGTCATAATATCATAACATGTATGTGAACATACGTCATGCCAATAAAGCACACTGGATTGAACTGAACTGAAAAATGAGACATTACACTGTTGACACTGGTGTTAGTGTTGATTTTTGTGTTGATAGTGCATATAAATCAATGCTTTGGCAACCCTATGCGGATATGAGCTCATGCTAGTGAAGACATTTCAAATTTGCAATTGAATTCGAGAATAAGGAAGACAGAAAGCTGACACTGTGTTTCATTAAGAAATAGGAAAAACTGGCAAAATTTCTCAAATTTCACAATTATTTTCAAGCCATGATACAAATAATGATTTTGTAATAGACTTAAAATTGACTTGGACTGATATTTCTACTCAGCTAAAGTGATGCGTTCCCCTTTTTTGACAGGCCACCCTGCCCTGGTCTCTCACTTGTTGAAAAGGTTGAGTCCGATGCGATACTGCCTCCTCTGGACAACATCGTTATTGAAGGCCGGGGAGTCCCAGCTGTGCCGGCTCTCCCTCTGATAGGTCTGCTTCCCCAGCGGGGGGAAGGGCTCCCGGAGGCTGTCCCGGGAGGAGGAGCTGCAGTTGATGGTGTCGTTGGAGTTGGTGGTGGAGTTGAGTGCGAGTCGTTGTCCCCGTCCGAGCAGCAGGGCTGCTCCAGGCTGCTGGGGGCAGGGGGGCGCGGACGAGGAGGAGGAGAGCGGGGTGGGCGGGGGCTGGGGGTGGGGCGAGGAGGACGAGGAGGGCGTGTCCGGGTACTGGTGGTGATGCAGGGGGTGGTGGTGGTGGTGGTGGTGGACGTGGTGGGGGATGTGGGAGGGGATGGGGGAGGGGAGGGGCCGGCCAATGGGACGCGTCTGCCCCTGGGCCGTGGCCGGGGTGTGTTTGAGGGTGCTCTGGGGCGACCCGCCCCCTCCCTCCTGCTCGTACACCAGGGGCCGGCTGAGGGACCCTCGGTCTGAGCGGTCGCTCATGTCCACCGAGCTATCGCTGGGCGGCTCGATGGTGAGCAGGGGCAGGTGCCCCCCCCTCAGCCGGTAGTCCCGGCACTCAGTGCAGGGGGTGCTGCGCCGGCTGTTGCTGCTGCCGCCCCCTTCCGTGTCCCGGCTGTCCTCCCCCCCCCCCACGCCCCCCAGGCCCCAGTACTCGGTGTCGGTGCTGCTGGGGGCCCGGTCCAGGGACAGCGGGGAGCAGGGTAGGCCGTCGTCCATGTAGAGCGTCACGTCGCTGTAGGAGGTGGCGGTGCTGTCGCCGTGGGCGCCCAGGCCCCGCCCCCCGCCCCTCTCCCGGTCGCCCGCCCCTCTGCGGGACGAGGGGTTGCTGCTGTTGCTCCACACGCACTCCCCAAAATCATCGCTCTCCACCCCACTCAGCGCTCCTGGGTCCCCGCCCGTCTCCTGGGAGTCCTGCCCCGGTACGCACGTCAGCGATTCGTCCATGGAGTCAGCCAAGGACTTCACCTAGGAATCGCACACACACACACACACACACACACACACACACACATTGTCAGACTATGCAGACTTCACATGTACTGAATGCTCACTGTTCCCACAAACTCCACAGTAACCCACACATACTCTCCCAACAAACAATATAACATCCTACACACACACTGCTACAACAAATGACACAGTGGCCACAGAGTCACTGTCCCAACAAACCACACAGTCACCACAGTCACAACACTAACCTACACACATGTCAAACATGCCTAGATTAAACAGTGACCCTAACCAACACACCCAATGTCCCAACAAACCACAGAGCGACCACACACCCACTGGTACAACCAGGGGCGTAAGGGGAGGGAAAAAGGGTAATAAGTATACAGGGCCTAAGGCTTTGAAGGGGATTTTTTTGTTTATAAAGAGTGGAGGGGCCCTCAGAGCCTGCCTGTATACAAGGCCCAGAATTTCTAGCTATGCCCCTGGTACAACAATCCTACATACAGGTTAAACTTTCACAGGTTAAATGCTAACCAGATGCATACACTCCTGGCCTTGAGACAGGCTACCCATACAGTGTAGCACCCTGGTCTCTCCTACAACACTCAGACTCATACCTGTTTGGAGAAGGAGTCCTCCAGGTGGGGGTAGTGGTCTGAAGAGTCGCCCTGTGCGTGTGCGTGGGGCGGGGAGCTGGTGTCCAGGTCTGGGGTGCCGGGCTGGCCGTGGCCGTAGTGCGACTGGCGGTCGTCGATGGAGTGCTGCAGCCGCATGTTGGACAGGATGATGCGGCGGGTCATGCGGCTCTCTGATGCAGAGCTGCGCAGGCGCTCAAAGTTCTTGTTCATGCGGTACTGCCGGAAGGCCGTCTGGATCGTGCGCGCGGCCCTGCGGCTCAGGAAGTAGCCGCCGTACTTCCTCTCCAGCATCTCCACCTGCCGCAGATGGAGGGGAGGGGAGGAGTTATGCGGGATGGTTGGGCAGGGAAGGGGGCGGGGTTATGCGTAATGGGATGATTAAACATTCTTATGATAGGCCCCCAACTGTCCTACAAATGTACCACAACAACAGAGCAACGTTTATATAGACGTTACCAAACCAAGCAACAGGAACCAAATTGAGCCCGGACCCTTCGCAGACAACCATTAGGGTAAAAAATATCAAATTTTTAAAAACTTTCATGGCTGTGAATGGTCACTAAATGCAGTCAAGAGCTCAACACAACAAAAAGAGGATTTCATAACCAATCATAAACAGTTGCTTGAGAATCAAGTGTAGTTTAAGAAAAAAGATCGCACTTCACTTCAGTGCTAAAACCAGATGTTGAACTATCTGTTGCTGTTGTGGGCTCTTCTATGATCATGAATGAAAGACTGTTTTTGAATGTGACATCTATGATTCTGGAACTTTGACTATAATTTGGTCTTTTACTGTCTGTCAAAATGAAATGGGTTTGCAGAGTTGTACACAGTGTATGACTGCAATTACTCTGTAGCTTCCAGCTGATACACATCTTATAACTACTTATGACAAGGGCTACTTATGATAATAGAAATTTTTAGAGTTCTTTTGTAACTCGTAGTTTCTTCCCGTGCTACAAGCTTGCTACTGTTTCTTCCTAAGTCTCTTGTTGAAACAATGATCCTACTGCAGTACAATACACATTTGGTACAATCGTCTACTTGCAAAGTGCACGTACTTCAAACAAAGCTTGGAGGCATGAGAAAGGAACATAAAATGAATGTGTGGAGACGCTTTATTAGTTACTGTTATACTCGACTTGCCTGGACAAACGACGAGGCCAAATTATGATGAAATTGAGAGGGAAAATGGCTTTGTGCTCGTTTGGGGTCAAAGATTCTTTCGGCGATGAAAAATTCATGAGCTAACTGAAAGGGAAGCGTTTTCCTTTTTAGCTGACTATGCTGCTCGGTTCTTTTATTTTCAGAAACTTCACTGAAAGTTTATATGCATAGAAAGATTATTACCCTATCAATCTTAGGTATTGATTTCGTTCAATTCAATAAAACATGCTGATTCAGTCAGACTACATATGCATGCACAGTATAGATATGAATTAATCTGTGTTATGCTGCTGATAAACTATTATCTGTATGGAAAGATAGTTCCAAGTAACTGAATATGAACTCAAAAGAGATGCCATGTTACATTCTCCTAACTGAAGGAACCGTGCAACTGTGATATTGAATACACAGATAGTTTCATCTGAACGCATTTTCTCATCTTCGAATTTAGGGCCGTTAATGTGCGGGATGCCATGGAAACGGATGCATAAACAATGGCCTCTGGAGGCATTTGCCTTCGGATTGCCTGTTCATTTTTCTTGTCAATATTTTCTAGCTGTGAAAAAAAATCCCGACACCAAGCCCAAGAGAAAATGACTGGGTAATGTGTAGTTGTGTTTTGAGAATATAGACAACAATGCGATTTCTAACAGCTAATTCACCGTAATTAAAAGACAATTGTTTGCTTTAAAAACTATGCTTTGTTATTCCTTGGGTCATTGTGCAAGAATGAAAATATGAAAAAAAGAAAATTTGACTGATAAATGCCTCTAATAATATAATGTTTCATGCATCAATGGGCCACTGCTTTTAACATGGTAGGATCCGCAAACAATGTTGCATCATAATATTGACTTGCACTAACGAGCCTTTTTTAATTAATCCTTAATGGTGTAATTGATTGCTCACCTGTGGAGTTAATTGAATAATATCTGAGTTATCAAACTGTGACGCCTTGAGGAAAATTGCTTAAACTCTGGGTCACATGACTCTCAAATTACACGGTCACTAATTTCTGCAGGCCTTAATTGTGATTAGCAAGAGTGGGCCATAATTAGGGCTTTGTCGGTGTTACCTTCTTATCCTGCAGGTCAGTGGAGAGCTCGTAGCTGTCCGACAGGGCTTTGCAGCGCTTGTTCTCCTCCTCCTCCTGTTTCCGTAGCGCCAGGCTGGCGGGCTGGTTCCGCGTGCGCTGGGCCCACGCTAGGCTGGCTGGACTGGGTGGGGCCACGCCGGGGCCACGGGAACCCGGGGGTCCGCCGCCGTCGCGGTGAGGGTCCGCGCTGCGTAGGTAGGGGGCCTGATTGCCGGGGCTGTCCGAAAAACTGCCAGCCTCGGCATCCACACTGAGGAGGGAAAAAGGAGTCACAGAGAGAGTTGGTCAGGGCACAGTTGCTTAGAGAACCAGCCACTGCACAGCCAGGCACTGAGGCATGGGGATGAACTGATTAATCGATTAGTCAATTACTTGATCAATTGGGGCTGCACCGACTAATCGATTAGTCGACTACTCGATTAGTTAGGTATTATTCAGTGCTTATGCATTTGGCGACCAGACATGCGTAAAGTGATTGCACTGTTCTCTAGTATGGTGGCATCAGCAAGAGCAGCAAACATTCAGTAAGACACATTAAAATTTCAGTACTACTGCATTTCTTTGGTTTTGCACATACTCCTGTGGTTGTCTGTCAATGCTGTCTATTTATGAATGCAATTTTTACTGATTTTCACAGAACTCCTCGCTAGATCTTGTATGTTACATAAACCAAAGATTGACGAGTTGAGTAGTTGACTACTCCCCCCAGTTAAAAATGCACAGAATATGAATTTGAACCATAATCTCATTCTCATTCTCATTTTGAAGGTAATATTTGCATTGAAGTGAGATCAATCCAAGCTTAGGCACATTGTCTTGCTGGACTCTACAGTAATGTGACCACATCCATTTTTACAAACAAAAGCGATGTGGTCTTGTTGTGTGATATAATTAGGATAGCGGTTTGGGACAGGGTTGTGACTATAATTGTAGGTGAGACTGGGCCTTGGCTGAGATACAGAGGGTGGGATGGATTGGGGGCGGGGGGCAGGGGGCAGGGGGAGGATGGGGGGGGCAGAGCAATGCAGCCAGACACCATGGCGGGTGACAGCTTTCTGCTTCGAGTCACATGACTGTGAGTCATCACTGGAATCAGCACGAGCTCTGACACCTCCAGCTCCCTCTCCTCACATTCCGTTACACACACACATTCACTCACACACACACACACACACACACATATATGTAGGAGCATACATACACACACACTCACATATATGCACACACACAAACATACACACACATATGCAGGAACACACACACACACATACAGGGGCACACACACTCATACACACACATATGGGAACACACACACACAGACACAATCACAATCATGCCAACATACTACACACACTTACACACTCACCTTATGCAAGACACACACACACTCATCCAAATTACACAGACATACACAGACACTACGTAAGTGCTCATAAAACTGACATACATACTATTCGCACACGCACCTTCTACAAACACAAACTAAATACACATATATACACACACATAAATCTCACTCAGATAATACACACACAAACACACACACACACACACACACACATACACATACACATAAACACATATACAGTCTCCCACACACTAGACACACACACAGACACAAACAGGAACACACACACACAGACCCCCCTCCTGCCTGTGTAGCTGTCTGTGTCTTTTTTGGGTGAATCATGTTGTTTCCTGTTCTGCCCTGCCAAAGTGGTCAGCTAGGACACAGCACAATGTGGCCCTATGTTAGGACCAGCACAGAGCCCCCTCTCTCTCTCACTCTCTCTCTATCCCTCTCCTTCCTTCACCCACCCTCTCTCTCTCTCTCTCTCTCCCTCACTAATGATCTCACTCTGCTTCTGCACCTCTCGTTAAGTCTCTGCCGTTTAAGATATTATATATAACTCAAGTCTGTAATCCATCATAAATCCGTTCAAAGCATGGAAATACAAACTGCAAACACCACTGGCAATCGCTACAGCTTAGCTCTGAGCTAACATAACACACCCTGATTACGGTCTAAACCGAAACACATGCACTGCACCCTAATTACACTCTATAGTGACACATACACTGCGCCTTAATCAGACTCAACAGTAACACACACACACACTACTGTGTGTTTATATGTATAGTGGTGATAACCCCCACATTCAGTCATATTGGGGTACTTAACCCCCACGCCCTTGCTGTCTGCCTTTTGTGACAGCAAGTCGGCTAACAGCTAACAGTCATCAAATGGCACAGTGAAACCATGGTTTGGTTTGTCTTTCATCTTCCTTTGTCTTCCCAGTCCCCACATGCCGTATTGAACCAAAGCACACACAGCCTGGTACGGGTACTCTTCCAAAACTCTGAAACAGATAGCTGTCCACTTACTTTGAATACTGTCAGTCCATCCATAAAAAAATTCTGTTGTACTTTTGAATTGTTAAAGTGCAGCTACATACAAAAACATTTTTTTTCAGTTTTCACTTGTGGTTGTAAGCATCTTTCAAAATAGTAAAGGGAGGGGAAAAATACAGAAAATGAAAAAATACCAAATATAATGGAAGTCTATGCTGAAAGATTTGCTGTCATTTTCAAAAAAAAAAAACAAACAAACTTGAAGTGGAAATCAAACCTGAAGCTCCCTTAGGTAATACACCAAAGATTTGAGTATAATAATCCACCTCATAATGACTAACATCATATTTCATCAACAAGTTTCTTCAATTACCATTGTACATTAAACAATTTGTGTCTGGTGTCATTCATTTTTCTCTTCAAAAGAAAAAAATATTTCTTAACACCCCCAAACTTCAACAAAAGAATGAATTTCTTTCAAAAAAATGTCTCAGTCCAAGACATCAAAAATTGTTCTTGCTTTTAGCTTAGAAGTAGATAGAGAAATGTAAAGTAAACAGGGGGAGAACAGATCGATGTCTTATCATATCATAAAAAAGTCTTGAAATACACTCTGAAATACAAAAGTAAATACAAAAGGAGACCATCCCTGCGAACATGACGGAAGCTCAGATTCTGCCCGGTGATACCAAAGTTCCTTGGGTGGCAGTGTAGCATGATGGTTAAGGAGCTAGGCTTGCAACTCAGAGGTTGCAGGTTTGTTTCCCAGGTAGTGCACTGTGAAGAGCACTACCTTGCACCCTTGAAGCCTTAAAGGTATATCACCCTTAAGGCTTCAGTAAATATCCAGCTATACAAATGGATAATAAGGTTAAATAAGGTGTAAGTCACTCCAGAAAAGAGCATCAGCTAAAAATGCTTCATGTCATCGATAACAATCTCCAATTACACAGTTGTGTATGACCATATTTGCACAGATGTTGCGACTATGTTTTCCTTGTTGTCCTGAAGATGAGTCATCTCCCATTGACACTTTACCACATGATCCATCGCGGCGGGTTTGACGTAGCCGGATTCGTTAGCCGCTGTTTGTGCCGTTCGAGACCCCAGCGCACCTCTCAAGTCTCTCGCTCACGCACCTCTTCCTCTCAGCTTCAACTATTTTTACCCCGACAAACACCTTTAATTCCTCAAATGCCAAGAAAGTTCGAAAATATACGCGCTCGCTCCTGCTGCTCCTCGAGCATTTCCGCCGAAAACACGCCGTTACGCTTTCTCCAACAGTTCCGATCGTTAGATGCAATGCTCCGTGCACTCAGAGCAATTAACGCCCTCATCAAAATAGAACGTTCCTCTGAAAAACAGCCCAAATGTAAAATGACTATAATTTGCACAAAAACCTCTCGAAAATACCAAATACTACAAAATAAATTATACACATTAAAACTAATTTTATTCTTTTCACAAAGGTGTAGTAAATACAGCAACTGTATCATAGCGTTAAGCCCTCTAAAGGTCTTCCATTTTCACCAATCTAGAAGACATTACTAACTGCTTATTAAGAAACACTATTGAGTATTTTACCTATAAGAGTATATATGTATACATATATACTCAGTAGCAAGCAATGGACTCATAATATGGATTGATAATAATCATGACCAACCCTTACATTGGCCTAAAGGATTCCATTCTATCACCATTGCCGCGTAAGTCATTTCTGGCCATTGAACTTGAAGTAAACCTGTGCGCATGTCATACTCATCCTACACATGGCTTGACTGTTTTCCATGTCAAAGGGACCTTGTCCACGGCCAGGCGATGCGTCGCCCTGTGACACACCGTCCAGTTCCCTGACCAATCCGCGATGGGGTTCAGAAAGGAGCAATGCAGGGCGTATACCTACACGATTTTAGCAGGAATTTAGGCATCGCTGGTGACCAGGATTAAACCAACATGTCATAAGCGTATCAACGGCACTCAGGACCGATGCTCTCATAACGTGAGATGTTCAGTGACCCAGTCGCAAGCCTTCTGATCCAAACTCTGAAGCGTCGCAGGCCTTCCAAATCTTCTAAACATGTTTGATTTTTCCACCACTGAACTGTCACCTCTCATTTTCTATGACAACGAATTGCAGAAAAATGGCCTCCAAATGCGCGAGGCTTTCAGATGTAAGATTCTGAGAATCATGTAGAGCGTGCCTGACATCAGGTGGAAGGAACCCGATTACAGAGCTGGAACGGGCCCGACACCACGCGCACGCCAGCGTTGCATGATGGGAACCGACGCTTGCCCATACACAAGGAATGCTGACAGCTCTGGGATGGTGGAGGAACGGGGGGGGGTTTGGCATAGAAGGAGTCCAGACAGAGCAGCAGTTGTACGGAGCCGCAGGGGCCCCGAAGCCACACTACGGAGCCCCTACCCAATTTCAGGAGAGGCCCACACATATGGTAACATTGTCCCCTTTGCTCTGGCTGAGTTTCTTGCAAATATGCACCACCCACGCTCGCTCCACATTCGAACGGACTTCCATTTCAAGGGAGGCTCAGCTGCGGTCCAAAACCACGATTTTGGATGCTGTTGAAAACAATATCCTGAACAGTTGTCCACTGGATCTACTTCAAACAGCTACAATTGCTTGGGACTCTCATATGTGTAATTTAAGCATCTTGCTTCAATGTCTATATATGTCATCCACCACCTGAGGGAGGTCCTCTGTCCATTCTGAAACGGAATTAGAATCAGGTTTTCGACAGAGAAAATGACAGTTCCAGTGGGAAAAAATATACCGTAAAATTTGTATGACAGAATTCAAAAGAATGGAAGATGAACGATCACACTTAAATGTCCATTCTTCAATGTTCAACTGACCGAGGCCACTGTAGAGTCCTTCGGCCAGTGATTTCGCAGCCTCTCTGACGGCAAGACAGCGATTGATGACACGATTACTGTAGGCCTCGACTTGACTGAAACTTCCAATGTAACTAACTTCAGCCGTAAGTCAACATTTTCTTTCGCTGAGGGCCAAATGATGGTGCTCCACTGCTTACCGAAACAATTTGACAAGATACTGGTTTCTTACATAACAGTGAACTAGTTTATTCGTTTATTTTTTTTATTAGTTCTGTGTGAGTTTCAGCCTCTGAAATCAATTCTACAAAAGAAATATATGGATTGTTAACAGTGCTTTTGTTTTTTTGTAATTTGTGCAAATGACAATGACAATACAGTCACATTCTTCCAAAGAAGTTTAGAGTTTTGAAAGCTCCTAAATGCATGGAACTTTAATTAATCGAGAGAACAACGAATGACTTTCCCCCCTTCATACACAGTTTCAGACTGGATCAACTAAGAATGTTATGCTGCTGCGTTTGAGCACTGGCTAAAACAACAAACAGGACTGCAGCTAATTGCATTGAACTGCGGCCACATTTGAGCAATCTGTGAGAGCAACGCACTGGGGTGTACGAGTACGCAATGATCACATTCGCATTCGGTGTCCTTAGGGAGCGCCATTAGTGCACTGAGAGTATAAAGTGAGCTTCGTAATGCAAGGTCTGCAAGCGGGTTTCAGAGGCTGCTGACCACAGTTATAAATAAAAGGTGTGAGTGCACCACGGGAGCTGGCAGGCCATCAGGACCATAGACAGCTCCCAGGAGGAACCCGAGCACCAGGAGGGAAAAATATAATTCGGCAAGAGCTTGCGGGAGCTGTCCAGTGCTGAACCTTCCCTCATCAAGTGGCTGTTTTTTTCTGTTATGGAGTCAGAAGCAGCTGTATAACACAGCGGCACCCAAAATAGGTTCGGTGAAGAAGTGCGTGACTGAAATGAGCGTGCCCGGCAAATATAGGTTCGGCGAAGAAGAGCGTGACTGAGGTGATCTTACCAGGCAAATGCGACTGGGAGACGAAAAACAGAATTTATCAGCATTGATTCGGAGGATCGGTCTTCTCGGGTTGGGGGTGGGGGTGGGAGCGGGAGGGGGTGCTTGCGGGTGACTCACACAGTGAAGTACCATGTTTGGGGTGCAGCTGTGAGCCCTCCAGCTGTGTGTTCGAGTCCCATCCACAGGTAACGGCCAAAGACTTGCTTTACCAAGGCAAACTCTGGCCCGGCAATACTAGGGGGAAAGACGGGGGTTAAACTGATGAAAGTCATCGGTCTCATTGCTAAGGAGGCCCAAGCAGGTGCTTGCAGTAAATGCTGACTTTGTGCTCGTCCAGAAGCTTAGGCGGTATGTAAACGATGACGCATCCGCGGTGTGGAAAGAAGCGGGAGCCGGTCGTGGGAGAGGGTCACTACCGTGGGCTGAGGAGTTCTGCTCAGGGTGTAAAAAAGGGGGAACAGCAGAAGAGGAGCACCAAAAGAGCCATCAGAAAATATCTGTATCATATTAGCATATGCTGTATTATATGCCAGAATATACCGCAGCTCTTATTTTGCATATGATCAGCATCCTTTCGGCTAATAAATGTATTGCCCTATATCTATCTTGTTGGGGTTGTTTGTCTCACTCCAAGCACACAGTCACATGATTGTTCCCCTGATCATGTGACTGTTGAGGCAGCAGTGGAGGGGAAAAAAACCGTTAGGTGCAAATGAGGTTTCTTATCCAGCTGTTAGCCTTTGGAGTTGAAAAAAAAAATACTGACACATAATTAAAGCGCTGCATCACTTCTGCTGTGTCGCAAGCTCACAGCTTGTCAGCAAAGTCAGTGATTACGCCATTGAACAAGAATTAGCAAAAAACGAACTGCAGATGGAATAACGGATATTTGAGTTTAAACAGGCTAATCTATTAATATCATAGTGTCACATGCAGAAGGCCAAAAATGACGTAGAGACCGGCCTACCACATTCCACTCTCTCTCTACTTCTTTTTAACTTGAGCAACCTTTCAACCTTCTCCCTCTCTCTACATAATTGTGCCATGGTTTCTAAGTGAGTGAAAAGTGGAAGAATGGAAGGGAAAGAGATAGAGGGAAGTACAGAGACATTCCACCCCCAGAGCCCAACACTGGACACTGAAGATACAAACAATGTCTACTAAAGGTCAGCTTCTCACCGGCATACTGGCAACTGCACAACCTTACTTAACTGGTATCCAACCAATTTAAATTTACTTTAATTTGTCACTATGCCGATATAAACCAGGCACCACAAAATAGTGGTTCAGTAATTGTGTAGGGGTGAGTGTACACTTCTAGGACATGCTTAAGGTGTGGCATTGATATGGTATATATAGGGCCACAGGGAGGGGGAATGGACTGACCGAATTATGTGTGCATCGTTTTACGTTTTACTTTAATCTTGTCGATTTAATTGTTTGGGCATTGGAAGCAAAAGAAGCAGTTCGCTATAGGGGCCGTGCTGCTTCGTTCTGTGTCTGAGGCCAGGTGCATTGAGGATGCTCCTTCCTTCCGCAGCCTGCTGTATCCTAAAATGGCCATTCCCTCCAGAATAGATAAGCTAAGGGTTTAACCGAATTAATCACTGTCTCCCATCTACACCGGGAACATTTTTATCGTAAATGTTACCCATGTCGAGGAACGATCAACGCTCACAAGCCTCCAGGACCTCAAGCTGACATTAACTGCGTTAGGAACGGTCGTTACGGCTCTCCGCGGAATTGAGGAAAAGGAAAATTTTGAACGCTTTATGGATTTCCAGCTACTGTACCAGATCCGCTGGTGAAACAACAGAAAGCGGGCGTGGGTCCATGAACGTCAAAAAAAGATCATGGGAGCGATATAGATGTCATCTCAGATTTATAACTCCAAGACAAAAATTCAGTTTTATACTGTTATCATATAAACACTGCCATTGTGACAAAACAGAATTGATCTTTGAATGAGTTTCGTGAAACAATTATTGTAGTCTGGTATATGGCCAAAATTCAAGAACGCATCAAGAATATTTAAGGTAAAGAGGGACTGAATTAGTCAGTGGTATTGGCCATTGTCATTAGAAGTAACAATATTATTAACCCTTGAATGGGCCGCTGATTAATGTTGTGATTTAGTATATCTGATGACCACTTGTTACCGACAGTTTGACCTTGCACTTCCAACTGTGTCAAACGGTATGACAGAATATCCGATGTCATTTGTTTGTCAGTGTGTCCTACATATCACAGAGAGGTCAAATAATGTACACAACAATTATGAATTTTCATAAAAAGAGAGGAAATACCCCATAAACAGAACATTCTCATTTGTGAAATATACCCGATGGATTGTCCTCATGCCACATATTTACAATGCAGTGAAAAAGTGTTTGATTATCTTGACACAGAATGCTTTAATCTCAAATCAAATATTTGAACCTTATTTATTTATTGATTGCTTTCCAAAGTATTCAGACAGTGAACCCCTAATTATCACTTTAATCAGGTAACTGTCTCACATCTGAAGACGGAATGTTTGGTTACCCTTCACGTCAAACAAACGACAGAAGCACCAGACTTGGGTGTGATTTTTTTCCCTCTTACACTCATTCTACATATCCACAAAAAGAGCTGACAAAATTAAATGTTTAAAAATTGTTAATGCGCTAATTTGAAGCTAATAAAAGTGGAGTGTAAGGGGAGGTGTAGAAGACTGCACATTATGATTATGTCTGTAAAAATAAAACCGGGAGCCCAGATTTCCTGGATTATCTGGAGATTTAACTGGCAGGAATTATTATTTGGCGTTATCGTGGTGTAAGAAGCAGAAACACCACAACTGAGTATAAAATTCACTACGGTGAGAAGCACCTACAGGTGCAATCTCTCTGCAGTGATAGAATACATTATGTGTACACATACACATTCACATATTATACATATATTGATCCCTTGTGGAGAAATTCAACTCATTGACACATTTAGTCAATCGTTTGGAAATTATTCTCTTCCATTAGAGAAAAGGAAGAAAATAATATACACATACTAAATGCCCCATACAGTTAAATATTTGTAAAAATGAACGACACATTTACCTAAATGTAAAAAACACCAAACTAAACTACTGTTTAACCATATATTTGGTTAAACAGATCACGCACTTATCAGCTATTACACATTGAGTAAGTGGTCATTCTCTTAAATGTTTCATGCATGCTTAATGTCAGTACATTTACAACATTTTGTTAAACTTCCTGACATTTATAAATGTCTGAATTCCCATGCAAAAATGAGTAGTTCCACTTACCAAGCATCAATCAGACTGAAGTAGAAAAATGGGTTTTTAGCTAATGACTGACAACAGCAGATTTGCTTTTGTTACTTAGATTCGGAGCGTGCCTAGCACCATAAAAGACAGAAAGTAACTTTATTAAAATCACATATAAAACAACAACAGTAAAATCATCTCAAACATTTGTTTAGCAGCAGGTACACAAAGGCAATCAACATTAAGGGATAGCATTGAAAATTGGACAACATTAGTAGCATGATAACTAATGATGATATTAGCACAGTTTTGGCAATTTAGCCAAATGAATGCAGGAAATATGCATCTGGATTAGCCTTATATATTATCGTGTGTTATAAGATATTGTTTATTCGAATGAATGTGAAAATTCTGAGCTAATCGTATAGCGAAATACTAAACTCACACAAAATACTGTGTCAGTGTTTTGAATGTATTGAATAGCAAAGCAGGCCTGGACCCAATTTTTGGCTACCTCTTTATTTCTTCAGCGATGTCATTTACTTTTGTGGTTGTGTTTCGAGGATTTGCTCAAGAGATACGACAAGAAGGCCCAGTTCAATTACATTAGGAATCAAATGCTTTTATGGTTGGTGGGTAACGTATTGCTTTGCAAATGCAGATAATGCGATTTTGTTATTTAAAATGTAGATAATGGAGCAAAGTGTTGTTTACCTAAGCAAAGCCAGACTTCACAAACTCAATTACTGACAGAACATTGGGAAAACATTCATTGATTTTTCATAGCATGGGCTGCCCGCAGTCTGATTGGTGCCTTGAGATGTCTGGGTGGCTTTGATTGGCTGAGACAGCTGTCATTTCACACAGTTTATTAGCAGGGACAATCTCCGAGGTTTGGGAACACCACAACCATCCAGAATAACTACAAGTTGCATAGTTTTTAGTTTTCACCATAAAAGCATAAAGAAATTCAGACACAAATAACCAAGTAGTGTAATCAATATCATGATTGACAAAAATTGTGATGAAATATTGTGACCAAAAACATTCTCAAAATATTTGTCTGATGATTCATATTCATTTATTTACAGGGAGAGAGGGGAAGAATCACTTCACTATTGCAATATTACTTATTACTGTGCCTTCAATAGATAAATCCATACATGATAATGAATAAATTCAAGTAACAACACTGGCGATAACATGAACAATCGAAACTAAAGGGACACAGGCTAATGAAGGCAGTAAATTGAATGAACAATATCAGAGTGGAATATGGTGTGCGTATGCACAAATTTCCACTCTCGTGTTCCTTCTCACCATTATTTACACTAATGCTTCCCATTCAAAGGACATTTTAGAGACTTTCCTGGGAAATCTCCTAGTTTAGGAGCAAGGCTGTAGGAATGAACTCATACCAATAACGTCAACCGGCGGATTTATCCAGCTGTGCAAGCTGTATTACTCAGCGTTAGCTCACACCTGGTTACAGCGTAGGGAAGTATCTGACATTATCTGTGAGGGTTACAGTAGGGCTACAAAGAATCTGACATGAGCAAATAAACAGAGGCTGGATGTAAAATACAGACACTGAAATCATAAAAGAACATTCCGGCCAGGAACGATGAGAATAACTATAAATATGATGATAACTATATCTATAATTTACTATATTGTAACTGTAACTATGATTTACTCCCTAGCACATGCACCAACAACATTTTATGGTTGTATATACTGGTCAATCAACACATGGGCTCACTTCCTGTTTGCTACAGACAGCCCACATGAGACAGTTATCTAAACTTTATGTTTAGCTTGTTCTTTTGTAAAAGTTGGAAAGGTCAGCAACACGATATTGTGACAGGAGATCATATTGCTCAGAGGGTTTTCATTTTGAAGGCAAACAGGTACTGTGTGACACTTCCGAAAGCACACAAGCTGGTACTTTGTGTTTCCTGATAGCAGGTAAGGGATGGATGTGCACGCTTTGCTCTCGTTTTTCAGCTGAGAGCCAGCGGGGACGACAAAGTGTGTCCGTGCTGCAGGCCAAGAGTCCGGTAAACACAGTCTGTGATGCGCTCCATGACAGCTGTTTCCGTGAGACACGCCCAGCGCTAACTGTCACTCCGATACGCTCCCGATGACAAACGTTTCGACTGAGAGGAACACCATGACAACAAGTTTTCTCAGAAAAGGGCCTGCTTAGTTTCCCTCTGCCGCAAACCAGGGGACAAGCAGAAGTGGGCGGAGACGTAGGAGGAGGAGAAGAAGAAGAAGAGAGAAAAAGAGGGAGAGGGAAAGGGAGAGGGAGAGGGAAAGATGGAAAAGTGGGGCTTGAAACACTATCCTCATTTATCAGGATGTTCACAAAGTAGTAATTCTACGGCAAAGCATTAAACACAACTTGGTGTGTAACCAGTTTGTTCTTGGTTTAAATCCCAGAGGTAAAATTTTGAGTTCAAAATAAAATCCTAAGAATAGCTCACACAGAGCATAACACAGTGATACAGCCAGACACAGAGAGATAGTCAATACACATAATTATACCCACATTACCAATAACAATAACAATAATTATAGTCATAGTCACATGTCACCACATGTACACACTTCTCCTAATGGAGACACAGGTCCTGCGGGGACAGTATTGATTACTCTGCAAAGCCAATATGCCACAATTTACTACAGAAACACACAACAATCGGATGGGAAAAGAGAAATTCAACAATTCAATAAGCCGTATGACAATCCTTTCAATCAGCCATATCAACAACTGGGCCTATATAATATAGGGCACAAAAATCAATATTCCCATACTCTGACACGTGACATTGTGATGATTCTTCTGCTCTTTTTTTATGCTCAGCAGTAAGCAACAGTGCACTGATATACAGGAATAAGTGCAATTTTAGAAAGAGTTGAAAGACTGGCACGGGAAATGTTCACGCAAGACTGTACCGCTCTTACAGTCTAATCGTTACAGGATGTTCAGTTTACAGTGAGTTGCGAGGATTGCCACGGCATGGCGTCCTGTGGTCTGCGTCAAAGTACTCCAAATTACCCCCACGTTTACAATTACAGAGGAGACGAGAGGCCTCGATTGTGGGAAAACAGCATAAATGGAAAGCAAATATTCAATATTGTACTTGTCAGGGGTAATTCATGGCCGTGTATGACACACAAGTGATTTCTGTCCACATCAAGTGTGCTGCTCGCAGGCGACCACAAAACGCACTTGCGTCTTCAGCAATGTGCTCATCATTAGTGTAATAGCTATGATATCCCTTTTAATTTCATGTATCCACGATGACAAATAATAGTGATATGAAACTGAACTGTATATTGCTTTTACGTTCTGTGAAAAAAAAATGAGGAGGCTAAAGAGAGCAGAAATAAATAAGCATGAACGGCAATTAATAAATAAACGCATTATTAATACATTCGTTAATAATTTAAGATGGTAGCTATGCCAATAAGGCAATATGTTCTATAGCAACCAGAAAGCAAGGCGCACGGAATACGGTGTTAAAAAAGCAGGCACATTCAGTAGGCATCAAGCTAGCGGACTACTTGGCCAGTTGCTGACTAGTAGAAAAATGAACACAGTAGGATCCCTTACCAGTACACAAGCTTGTTGTGTAGAATCGCTGGAGTCTTGTCAGACGCGCAGTTAATGCACCACATTGTTGGCGACCCACGTAGGAGCACGTTACCGTAACCGTTCCACCGTTTACTCATTGATTTCCAATTGAACCGCGGCTGCTTCCAGGGGGCGTGTGCGATGCTTTCGTTTTAATCCGCATAATTAGTAATTCCAGGTATTGCCATTATTAGAGAGAGGAGAGACGTCGCATGCTGTGCTCCTCTCATCTCTCTCTCTCTCTTCTTCTCTCTCTCTCTCTCTCTCTCCCCCTCTCCTTCTTTCTCTCTCTCTCTGCGATCTTTTCCTCTGCGCCGTGAATCTACAGCACGCCAGGGGCTGTGCGAAGCACCGTGACACAGCAGTCACGGCAACAACACAACAAGAGCTCTTTCCAATTAACCCCTTACTGCTGCCTCCTCCAGCAACGCTCAGCGCACACCGTGGTTGGAATAGCCTCGTGAGTAATACCAAAATCCTGGTGAGCCACCATGTCAAAAAGTTAAATAACAACACTGAGGCTGTTATTTTTTTCCTAAAGGAGTTTTTACGGTTTCTGGTTTGTAATTTTTTTCTTAAATAATCACGAGAATACCAAAGCGCGCACTTGGGCAAGATACTTTTTGCCAATTCTACAACCAGAAGCAACGAGATGCGTTTCAACTGTTGGTTTACGAGGAGAGAAAATCAGTGATGGCACTCTCAAGTAACATCTGCCAATGTTTCTTATGTTTAATTTGATTTGAGAAGAGGGTGACCCGCACAGACAAAAATAAGCCTCTCATACACTTAAGAAGGGACCATGGAAAGTTTAAGCCGTGAGTTTTAATGAAATTCACCGACGTATATTGGATGAAAGCTGTCATTGTTCTGGCCAGGTGTCCAGATACATGAGATGTTTCACTCTGTCTTTATTGATATATTTTATCTTCAGATTCCAGATTAAAGATACCAAGGGAGGGATGTTGCACTGTTTGTTCTGCACAGGGAAAATGGCTTTACATGATCTGTGAATAAGAGTGATACATAGAGGATAAGGGCCATTTTTAATATTTCAAATACCATGTACAAAAACATTTCTCTAAAAACTGGCTGATGGTTCATATTCCTTTATTTACAAACACACACACACATGCACACACACATACCCACACCCACTACAGACACACAGCCCTAAATGTTTAATTTAAATTACCCATTGATGAGCATAGGTCATGATTAATGACCGAGGATGAATTTGTATATGGAGACAAAAGCTTAAAAGCTTGCACTGGTTCTCAGATTACTTCCCTGGTTAAATAACATCGAAATGAATTTTGTTGCCAGAGCTACAGCCAGATGGAATGTGACAGTGAGATAAATTATATATTATCACGTTCTATTATAAAAGTTAAGAAAGTTGCGCTCACGGCCTGCAGTAACCTCTTTGGAGAAGGACTGCGCTGGTATGCATGTCTGTGTGTGTGGGTGCAGACTGTTTAGAGAATACATCATTTCATATCTCCATAAAAAAAAATATATAAAAAGTGTACAACACCAGAAACGAATGCGATAATGCGGGTCCTCAATCCGTGACGATTATATAAACCGCACTGTGGGAAGCAGTGCTGCCTCCCGACCGCCAATGAGAACAGACGTTGTGGGATCAATGCTGGCCCTGTCCACCAATGGCGGAGCACACTGTGGGATCAATGCTGCTTTGGTCCACCGAAGGGGGGGATCGCTGTCGCCGATGCCTTAGCGGGTCCACGGCAGGCCCAAAACGCAAAAGGGTTCAGATGAGGGAGACGGTGGGGATGACGATGATGTAATGCAACATCAGTATCCCGATCCGCCCCCTCAACATGCTGCTTCTGTGACATCACTGAGTGGGCCTAGTATGGAGGCGAATAGATCTAACTGGAGATTCAGTGCCTTCTACTGTAGGACACACACACACACACACACACACAGAACACTACCTTCCTAGGGATGACAGTCGAAATCAAACACTGTTACTGTTCCGCTCAATCTGCTAAATCACCTAATCAAACTCGGGGGGAAACACCCTATAATAACTTACATAACACAACGGCAGTCGATACTAATTACCAGACAGGCGGTTTCAGTCGATCACTAAGGAGAAATCTATTTCATTCGCACAGAAACAGTATTTACCTTTATTGTTATGTCCTACGTGTTAATTTTTTAGTGAGGGTACTGTCCTCTGCTGTGCGATTCACAAAGCAGTGCAGCGGCTTCCTGTCATTGACAATTTACACTAATTTTGTTTACTTATTATTAGAATTACCTCCATGTAATGACTAGACACCTGCAGAGGGATACAGCGTGCGTAGAAGCATTACAGAAGTCAACAGCATTCAAGTATTCGTTTCACTGTTTTATGCAGAGGGGTAAAAAGTTGAATGGGCTGTAACATAACGTCATAAAGTAGGGTGACCAGCGCACACTTTACATTAAATCTACATTATCTGCAGTAGGCGCCCCCTGGTGGCGAGTTATGTCAGCACGCGTGGGGAGCTGCAAAAGGTCACAGAGGTTCTGGAAGTATGCGCCCTTATGTCTGACTTCTGGCGTGTTTGGTGCCTCCCAGCTGCGGTTTATGGAAAACGGATGACTTTAACGGATGTGTTTTCCCCCCGTCAAGGTCAGTAGTTGGGGGTGAGCAGCACCTGGCGAAAGTTGGCTCTAGCTTGCCAGGAAAGTTCCCGCTGCGCCGCGCGGCAGTCAGATGTGAAGGCGCGGGGTGGAGCGGGGCTGTGCGCAGCTGCTGCCGGGTGTGACTGCGGAAAGCAGCGGAAAGCAGCTGGTGCGAGGAGGAGGAGGAGGAGGAGGAGGAGGGGGAGAAGGTAGAGCTGGGTGTCATGTGACCATGGGATCAGCATGTAAGAGCAGTGTGCCGGACTAGCTACGGTATCAGTGTGTAACAGCAGGATTAGGATCAGTGCTTTGGAAGGGTACGAGGATTCAATAAATATTGCAGTGATCATTTGCCAGTAAAGGAGTCAGCGTGTCAGATCCTCTACGGCACACCTCAGATCAGTGTGTTATAGCAGTGTGCTTTATAGCAGTCCTGGGATTAGTGTGTTAGAGAGCAGTGTGTGTTATAACAGATCTGGGGTTAGTGCATTAGAGAGCGGTGTGTTATAACAGATCTGGAATTAGTGTGTTAGAGAGCAGTGTGTTATAACAGACCTAGGATTAGTGTGTTAGAGAGCAGTGTGTTATAACAGAACTGGGATTAGTGTGTTCGTGAACAGTGTGTTATAACAGACCTGGGATTAGTGTGTTAGAGAGCAGTGTGTTATAATAGACCTGGGATTAGTGCGTTAGAGTGCAGTGTGTGTTATGACAGACCTGGGAATAGTGTGGTAGAGAGTAGTGTGTTATATCAGACCTGGGATTAGTGTTTTAGAGAGCAGTGTGTTGAAACAGACGCAGGATTAGTGTGTTATTGAGCAGTGTGTTATAACAGAACCAGAATTAGTGTGTTAGAGAACAGTGTGTTATAACAGAGCTGGGATTAGTGTGTTATTGAGCAGTGTGTTATAAGAGACCTGGGATTGGTGTGTTAGAGGGAGGTGTGTTATAACAGACCTGGGATTAGTGCATTAGAGAGCAGTGTGTTATAACAGACCTGGGATTAGTGTGTTATTGAGCAGTGTGTTATAAGAGACCTGGGATGAGTGTGTTAGAGAGCAGTGTGTTATAACAGACCTGGGATTAGTGTGTTAGAGAGCAGTGTGTTATAACAGAGCTGGGATTAGTGTGTTAGAGAGCAGTGTGTTATAACAGACCTGGGATTTGTGCATTGGTGAGATATGTGTTATAACAGACCTGGGATAAGTGCATTAGAGAGCAGTGTGTTATTACAGACCTGGGATAAGTGTTTTAGAGAGCAGTGTGTTGTAACAGATATAGGATTTGTGTGTTATTATGCAGTGTGTTATAACAGAACCAGAATTAGTGTGTTACAGAACAGTGTGTTATAACAAACCTAGGGTTAGTGTGGTAGAGAGCAGTGTTATAACAGACCTGAAACCAGTGTTAGAGTAGTACTGGGATCAGCGTGTTTTAGCTGTCCTTGCATATGGGATATGTGTTGTAGTACATTTGTTACTGTGATAATGCCGCTGTGGTGTGGAGAAAATGAAGGTTCCCACGCCATGGTGAGCAGGGTCTTCACTACTCAACCACTCCTTGTTTCTCTCTCACACACACACTCTCTCTCTCCCACACACACACAGTATTGAGAGGCATGGAGAAGTGGAGCGTACCACTTCACTGCCTCCAGTTACTTCTTCCTTTCTAACTTATCACACTATTCTTAGACTCACCATCCTCCCCCTCTCTCCATTTATCACTCGTCTTGATTCTAATTTGGTCGCTCATTCTACAGAAATACATACATAAATATTTAATCTAAAAATAGATAAATAATGTACTTAGCCAGATCTTGTCAGATGCCCAACAAACATTTAATAAACATATCTACTGAAGCAGGCTAAATTCAACCATTATCAAATATTAATGTCAAATATTCATCTAAATTAACTTGAAGATGCGGTTAGCTGTGAATTGCTTGATGTTAGCACGATGACTCACGCTAGGGTATATGAACACATTTAAACGTACCTCAGATTAGTGCTTACACACACGTGCCTTCTGGGAAGCAGACTAATGTTTGAGAATTCCTGTGATACCTCCAGTGTCCTAAATGTTAGCCTGACTGGAAGGGAAGACACTGCAATATCAAAATTTCAAACATGTTCTTCCCATATGCATTGTACATACTCTCAAACTGCAGTGTTTTAGTCTCCCCTAGGGGGCATCGAGGGTTGTAAGAGACGACTGCAATCTGACATATAAAACAATGACTAAAATAAATGATCAAGTCTTTTTAAATTATGTTTACACGGTTCATTGAGACATCTTGTCTCCCAGTCACTCGGCCTTTGTGAAAATGACAAGATATGATAAAAAAACAACCATCTGCTAGGTAGCTATATATAGCCTCACCATTACCATTTAACGATCTTGACATTCTTTGTTTACAGATATTGTTCTGTTTGTAATTTGACTTTCCATGACTTTGTGAAAATGGCTACATAATCCTGAGGGATTTTTGAAAACTGCAGAATTTGGCAGGTCTGCAGAGGACTACGCTGTGTCCACACATACGCCATATGGTATCAGTTTAGCCTTGCGGTGATTCTGCAACAGATGTTCTCCAAAGTTAGGAAAAGTTCAGAGCAAACGAACTGCACAGACCTTAAACATTAAACCAATAAACAGTTGTCTCTTCAGAGCAACTTCACTCCTTCTTGGATGCATTGATTCACGTTACGTGCCTTGGTTACAAGCGCTTTCCGAACCTCAGCCCAGCCATTAATATTAGCTATGCGAAGCTAAATGTGTACATTTTTTGTTGAGATCGGGACAAAGGGGGTGTAGATTTAGCACTGTGGTTCTTTTGAGTACTGTGAGGCTGTTGTTTTGTAGTTTTTAAGCAACTACCCTTTGAAGCGTGCTTCAATCCCTGATGGCGAACTTCAACTTGGCAGCCATTTTGTCTCTTTCCTGATGCAGAGTGTGTCAATGAGGTACACGCCATCATCAACACAGTTCCTCTTTGCACGTTAAATAATTTTGTCATTTTCTATTACTGTTGCACCAATAACTTGACCGCTTACAGAATTTGTTAATCTCTCATGCTGCTTCAGAGACCAAAATATTCTCACATGCTCATATTAAAGTGTTGATTTTAAAAATTTTATGCAGAAACATTTTGGTAATAATAAGTCAATCAAATCAGTTAATTACTTAAAATGCAAGTCTTTTTTCATTAGTTTTGTTTCCAATATTCCATTCCCAATGAATCCTCCAGCTGAACGTTTTCCTACAATGCTCTGTAGAATTGGGTACAGCGAAATAATTACATTAGATTGGGCTATGTAAAAATCTTTGCTGTATTCTTTTGTGTGGATTCGGAGACCGATTGTAAAGTCTGAAAATGTCAATCATTTCACTAAAACAATGATTTGAATAAACACACAACAGGTATTATTTGGTTTTGCATTACTTGATCGTTCTATTTCAAAGATCAAAGATTTTGTTGTCACATGCAGAGCAACATAGCAGACAGCAGCAATGTAAACACAAGATGTTATTTTTACCTCACTGAACTAACTTGCTCGCATTATACCTTTGGTTTATTGCAAGGTACTACAAATTAAAAGACTGAAATGTTTCCTGTTCCCAAACTTTTCTTATCAATTTAGAGGATTTATTTTCACTGCGCCTATCAGCTCGTAAGGTCGCTCTGTGAGTTCAGTTTCTTTGTTTAGCTTCGGTTTTTACACCCCACCCCACCCCCATCCTCCTTTTTCGCACCCTGAACCAAAATTACCAGCCTCCTGCAGTGACCCTCTCCCACCAACTCAGCAGGAGAAAGCAGCACACACGTGACTCCTCCGATTCATGTGGTCTCCTGCCCTCGCCTCTTTCCACACTGCTGATTCGTCACCGATTACATAATACTTATTGCCGTCGCAGGAACAGCAAGTCAGCATATACTCAATTCATGAAATTTGGAGGCCCCACTAAGAGAGAAGTAGCCAGGAGAAGTCATAAAGGAGCTAAAGAGCCTGGTGACTTTACCTGCCTTAACCCTTATCTTTCCCCAGAGAGTCAATTGTCATCTCACCAATGTAGACATCTGGCTATTGCAGAGGATGAGAGACCTGGGATTGGAAGTGTTTATTTCCTGCAAATTATTAAAAGCATGACAGAACCCAGGACCAGAACATGGTAACAGGACAGGCTACAAACTATTGTAAACTTCCTATAATCTCCTAATAAACCTTTTCTGTAAATGAGGTATTCCAAACCACTTCTTGTAAACTTAAGTATTACAACCTACCTTTGTATTAACTTTGTATTATAAACCACTTCCTGTAAACTCAGAAATTCCAGCCCACTTCCTGTAAAGTTGGTGTTTACAAACCATGTTGGCGAAGCCTAAATGTGACTCTGCCCCTGGCTGTGCCATCAAAGTTATCAGCCAGACAAACAGCTATTTTTTCGTCCTCCACAGAAAACTCTCTGATCACTTAAATCCACTGAGAGGCATGTGGAAAACACTTTCTGGGTGCATTTAAACCTGGCAATGAACAGCTTAGCTCTCTGCAATGCGGGGCTGGCCTTACACTTATATAAGGCAAACGCTGCCGTCTTTTTTTTTTCAAGCTTTTTTTCGAAAGCAAAAAAAAAAAAAAAAAGCTTTTCCCTGCTATCGTGATTAGCCCGGCTCAGCGCCGTTTTACAGCGCCGCACGAGGCCCCGTTTTAACCTGACAGTTTCGGTCTCTCTCTCTCTCCATCTCTCTCGGCCCTGCTCTAACGCAAACTGACCTCCCTCGGCGCTGCGCCATGCGAGCGCAGACAATCAGAGTCAAGCGGAATGTAGAAGGAAAACAAATGAAATGACATCATCCACGGGGACACGCGCGTATGAATTCAGCACGCACCTCGGCGTTGTCAGCGCGCTGTATGTTATTATTACGTCGAGGGAGATAACCATTGGCTCAGCACAGTGACCTTGACGAGCTGGATCACGGAGCACAGCTTTCACACCACAGTTAACACAGCTATGTCTTTCATAATCGGAGGAACATTTTCTTTTTTTTTTTGCTTTATTTTATCATTTTAATTACCTCATCTTGAATGATTGCACAATACTGGCAGAAGTGTTTTTTTTTAAATATATTTTTGCTTTACTGTATTTGTCAACAATGTGCATCCTTTGGCAAGCCCCACTGTATGTTTGTCATGCCTGTGAAGCATGATGAATTGAATTGGGAGACGACATTCCCTAGTTATTATAGCAAATCCCAGTTTGTTTATTATATTAATCATTTTATCATAACCCTTCTCCACCATGACCAAGTGTTTCCACCACACACGGCCATTGTAACCTTTCTTCTCTTTCCCTCCCCCATTTTTTCCTTTTTCTTGCCTCTCCTTTCCTCCTCCCCCCATCACTCTCACACTTTGGAGAACACAGACGCATAGAAAAGGGAGTGCGAGGGTGGAGAAGGTTGCTTAGTGACAGTTGCTGAGAGACCGATGTGGGAGGGGAGTCGGTTGCCGAAGTCAAGAGCCGTGTTGCTGTGGCAACCAAGGTTTCCCACCGTCTCTCTGGGTTTAGAGAGAGAGAGATGGGAGGGTTTATCATCAAACACACACACACAGGATTGAATGTGTTAGATTACAGAGTCACTGCTTTAAAATGGAGGTTTATAAAAAAAAACAGGCTGAGTAAACTAAGGACAAGACCCAGGTTCATGTTTTACTGATTATTGGTTAATTATTGATTATGAACAGATTTGCAGTTTATGCTCTGTTGTGGGTAAAAATATGTTTTTCCATGAATCTAGGATTCAGACTGACAATATGAGAAGTCATATTATCACTCAAAACTGTCAGGGCAATGTCTCATTCAAATCCCCCAACACAAACACCTTCCCACAATGCCTCACTGCTATACACCTCAACCCAATCATATTCCCACAATGCCTTGCTACTATAATCCACAACTCAACTGCAACCCCATAATGCATCACTGCTATATATACCCCAGACACCACACCACTGTATTCCCCCCAAAAAAATCAGACAATGCCTTTCTACTATAATCCTCAACACAAACATAGTCCCACAATGTATCACTAGAATACACTCCAACACAAACGCATTCCCACAATGCTTCACTGCTGTATACTCCAGATATCTCACCACTGTATACCTCAATCCATATATTCCCAAAATGCCTTTCTACTATACAGTCCATTTCCACAATGCATCACTGCCACAAACCACAACACAAACATATTCCCACAATGCCATAATTCAAAGAATCTGGTTTATGTCACCAAAGTACGCCTCCTGTCACATCTGGTTTTTGGCCGGCTATATCCCCTCTGACAGAAGCAATGGAGTTGAAAAGAATTTATATAATCATCATTACATACAACTGTGTTCATACAAAAATGACCAGCAGTCAAACTAATTTGAATCTAACAATGCAGGTACAAAATCATGACAAAGTTACATTTTTATTTTAAGAAAAAGGTATTTATTCAGATGTACTATCAAATACACACATGCGCAAAGGAAACTTGCGGCTGAGAGTCCCCTTTTCATGAATATTCATTTATTATTCAAATAATTGTGCCTTGGGGTTGATTACCATTGGTTGTAACCCTTCAAGCTAAAATATTTGAATAATAAATGAATATTTATGAAATCGGGGAATTTGTGTCAGCCCAAGCTGTTTTAGTGCATTCATGTCATGGGGTACATGTGAATAAATAAGACATTTATTTTTTTTTCTTGTAGAAAAACCCAACTTTCAACAATCATGTTAGACTTGCGTTGTTTCATTAAACATTAACGACACTCTTGGGGCCATTGTAATAAGGACGTTTAAAACAAAGCTGGTTCATTCATCCTCTATGGCTCAGTCAGGAGGGATATCTATACGACTTGCCGCATTGACAGGGCCAGTCCCTGTGACATCATCCATATACCATATATCAAACTGCCCAAGCACATTCCCAGAATGCCTCACCCCGTCCGTCCGCCCAAACGCATTCCCAGAATGCCTCGCTCCGCCCCTCCGCCCATGTGAATTCTCACAACGCCTTACATTCACTGTGTGTGTGCCTGAAAGCGGTCCGCATTGTGATTCTATAGAGGAAAATCAACATGTTCATAAATTCTCCCAATACAATATGTTTCTGAGCACAAGGACTGCATTTTACACCCTCAGAAGGAGCGTTTAGACATTTATGAATGAACATTTTGTAATAATATTTTATAATATAGTGTGTAGAGAGCCCTATTCGGACTTAATCTGAGGAGCTCTGGGCTATAAATCATAGGACACAGAAGTACGCCAACACAGTCAGCTTTACTAAACTTAGCTTACTAGATCTTTCAGAAATCAAATTTCTGTGAACTGAAACTAAAGTCCTTTCCATTAACTGAGCTTTCCACATGACACCTTTACAGAAAGAAGACAAAGTTGATGAATATTTACTGGAAAAAAAAAATTTTTGCACATTTTTATGCTTTTCATAAATCAAGGTATTAATATTGCGTTTAGATGCCACTTCTCGCACTTGTCCTGCTTTTTTGATGCAAACCTGTTTCTGTATTACAGAAATGTAATAGACTTGTTTTGTAAATGGTATATTGTTAATGGTGATCTTTTATTCCTTCTATATTCAACTGAAGGTATATAATAATGTCGATATCATCTTCCAGAGCTGGGTGGCACTGTTCTTTGGTTACACACTGAAACAATGTACACAAAAAGATGAACAAAACTTGTTGCATATCAGTTGTCTTTGTACTTTTCCTGCCTTCGTCCACTTGATGGTGCCAAAGATGATGAATAGAGTGACAAGATAGAAATGCTACCTGTGAATCGACAGCAAATAGAATGCGCTCATTCTTGTCTGATTGTAATACACTAAGGGAAATTAACATGACCAGAGACCATAAAAATCTGAATATAGGAACATTAATATGAATATTCAAATGGTGTTAAGTAACAACATGCATCATAAACACATTTTTTAATTTCTAACTTTTAAAAAAAAATGTGAATTCATGATATGCTTGCATTTTGTATCATCTTTCATCATGATGTATCTGTATTACTAATAAATAATTCAAAGAATATTAATCTGCGGACAAAATAGATGACTTGTGAATATATTTGAAAATAAAATCCCAATGATTATCATCTAAAAAATATGGCACTCTTTATATAATTCAGTATTTCTCATAGACAGGCAATCTACAGCGAGTGATGGCACTCACTCACTGAAAATTCCGGAAAACGGATGGAAAATTACACTCAGGGAAGGGGGTAGAACAAGAGAAGCAAAACGTTCAGGTTAAAACAGGTCTCAAATGGCAGTGAAGAGAGACCCACACTTTCACAATAGCAGCAAAAACCTTTTTACATTCACTCTCTAATTAATCATATTTACATTATTTATATATTCATATTATTTTATTGGTGGAAGACTGAATTGTTTTATCTTCAATTTGGTGTATTTAAACAATTGAAGATTTGGATAGACCAGTCAGAGGCACTAAAACAGTAGCTCCAAAATATATTTGTGTAGGCTTATACGCTTGTTACAAAGTCAATTTTCAGACTTAAACTCCACTCAAATGCCGTGGCGGGACCTAAAACAATCTCTCTGGAGTTTGGTTTCATTGTTCTGCAAGAAAGCCCTCAAACGATGAAGATCTGAAGCATTTCTGCAAGCAAGAAAGGGCTAAAATTGCGCGAACAAAAAGGAAGACACTCAAAGGTTACATCTACGGGAGATGTGTTCGTAAAGTAATTGCTTCTCAAAGATCTGCTATCAGTAAATGAAAGAAAGGCTTCAGAAAACAGACCAATCCAAAGGTTTACAACATTTCAATAGGCACTATATATAGAGGCATATATGGTCCATGAATAGGAAGTATGTAAAATATATACAATTGCATATAAGGCATATGTATGGGTGTGTAAGGTATACATAAAAACATATAAGGCAGGGATGCGTTGCTCGAGTTCAGTGTGGAGATCTACCTGGCAGGAGGTTTTCCAATTCCTTTTGAAAGAGGGCACTTTTAGACTGTATCAGACGGTTTAATAAGGCAATCAATGGGAGTTTTGATTTAGGTGCTGGAATGATTGGGTAAAATGTTAAACATCCTAAAGAGTAGACCTCCAAGACTCAACTTGGGCAGCTCTGATATAAGGTGTATGTATAGGAGAGTGTGAGGTATATTCAGAGATGTGTAAGGTTTATGTATAGGTGTGTGAGGTATTTTTAGAGGAAGTGTGTGTGTAAGGGAGATAAGGTTTCCACAGGGAGTTGTCATGCTCAATAAACCAACAGTCTCAACATTATCAGAATCATAAGTTTATTAGTTATGTCTTTATCCTCTTCATCATCATCATTATCAGTATGTCAATTCTTAAATTATATCTGCATTTATTAAATATTTCTCAATATACTTGACAGTATCCCATGGATCTTTCTGTCTTTCTCTACAGAGGAGCAGCAGACTGGAGGGGGAAGGGGAGGGGGAGGGGGATGACAGAGAGACTCTTCAACACCATCTCGGATGTGAGTATTCAGTCCACGCTTCGCCCTGAGTCACACTGTGAGTCCGTCTCCCGGGCTCGGCAGATCCCCAGGGACTGCGGGGTTTTAGAGCGGATCCAGTGGATCAGATGATCGCGTGCAGAGGGCCCGTATCTGAGGCTTCCAAAAGGGAAGCGGGCCTCCGCCATTTCCCCCAGAAAAGGAAACCAACCCCCTCCCTTAACCCCCATTTTTAACCACAAAAAGGTTCAGGCAAGCTCAGCTGTAATTACACAGGCTCAGAGCCGAACAGAAAACATACGAATTTAAGGGGGCTCGTCCGGCATTAACTCCCAACCAGAAACCCTCACTAAATGAATTGGTCAGGGTCATACACAGAGGGAAGGAGGGTCCAGTTGGCTATACAGCCCCCGTCTCACCACGCAAGGGCTACTCCTCTTGCTGATCAAGGGACTGCAGTCCGCCAGCTGCGCAGGAAGTGTACTCTGCGATGCAGCTCAGCGCAGTGAGAAGAATCTGCGGCTTGCACCACGTATTTCTGAGGGGAGCGTGCACCGGTCTGCGTTCTCACAAATCGAAAGAGGATGTTACAGAGTTGAAACAAGCCTTCACATGCAACTGGGAAGTCCAAATTGGAAGAAAAGAAAAAAATATATATTTTATATTTCATTGGGGATAAATGTGGGCTACCAAAAATGTATGGATTTCTGTTACTTCCCGATTAATGAGACTTTTCTTTTGTTTAAAACCTGATAGGGAAAACATGAAAAAACCAAAACGGCCATAAAAATGTCCAGAAACAAAAACAGGAAGCAGACGGTAGAGTGCAAGCGAGATATGGTTTTCACTAAATCTCAATATTTTCATACTTTTCTCAAAAGAAAAAAACCAGTCATGCGTTTCCTTCATTCACACAAAAAAAACATTGATTTTGACATAATACAAGCTATAACACACAGTCATTATAATAGTTGTATCTCTTCGGTAATAATTATATTTGCATTCACTAACTGTCTCCATTAACTTTCATTTTAATGTGAATCAGTCCTCCAGAATGAGTCATTCACCACACATTTTTATCGTTGTCATTTCCCGGTTTTATGAGTCCCATAGCCTTCCTCACATGGTGCAAAGTCCCAATAGGAGGTTATGTGTATGTGTGCAAGAGGGCAAAAAAAATCTGCAAAATTCACTTACTTTACCAGAAATGTTAACAGAACACAGTCACATGGTTTATTTGCTTCCCCCATGGAGATGTAGTCATACAACTGTACCGTACAGTCTCTGACCAAATATCCATATTGTACATTCTATATTTAAAGAGCTGCATGGTGCTACAGCCATTTTGGCTCACTTCATTACTAAAAGTTCCAACAGTTCAGGCTCATCTGGGTGCTGGATCTACACCAAGAACTTCAGCCTCTGACCCACTGAGCCCACGTGTCCAACCAACCAATCAGGTTACAACACCACCCAATCAGGCCACGTTATCCTCCAATTACCATCGCAACTTTAAAAAACAAGCACTCGGGTGATTCTCTCCAGTTAATGTAAGGTGCTCCTCACTTTTTTACCGACATTTTCTATGGTGACAACCAAGTCCTGATTAAGTTCAGTCCGGTCGCACCTTGCTGACTACACTGTACGCCTCTCCAATGAGATCAACACAGAAATATGAATATTATTATTATTATCGTTATCATTATTAGACCTGCTCAACAGCCTGAAAATCACACAGGGGCGGATTGAGTGGAAGGGGAGACTCGGAATGACTGCTGGTTACGGACTGTACATTTATGGTGATAAGAAAATCGCAACCAGAAGACCGTAGCTTACAGAATTGTTCGCTCTCTCTATTTGTCCTTCCAGCAGAATGTATTTCATTCATCAAAATATATAGACTCACACTGTAATTTCCTCCACAGGTAGAGAAAGGATTTGAAAAGACAAAGGGTCGTTCAATCCTTGCAATGTTTCTGTTAGGAATAAAATCTTCTTTCAGGTGATACGTAAGGAATAAGCCACCATGATAGGGTAATATGGCGATACAGTCAAAGTCAAAGGGTTATTGTAACCATTCAAAAGTGGTTATACCGCAACTACTTGCAAAAGAAGTAATACAATACTCACATTCCACTAAATTGCTGTCTTGTTCCCTTTTTCCATTTGTTATAACATGTAAATAAAATTTCAAAGGGGTTTTAATATTAATTTGGACTTGGGAAGAGATAACTTTTGCAGGACCTACTTACATTTTTTTCATTTCCATGCAGGCCTGAGGAAAATAATCGAAACCCTTTTCACCAATCGGATTTGAGTATTTAACGAATTTGGGCTACACAGTCACAATAATGCCATGTGGTCGCATTAAAACAATAATTTTGATACATATATATAAAGTGTGAGTATGGTCAATTCTCCAAATTTCCTGGAAAAACAAAATGGTTCCCTATAGGAACAAGCACAGATTTCCTGTAAATGTACAAAGAGCACACATTCCCTATACATTTACTTCATAGGAGATAGGAGATTCCCTGTATGTTCACTGGGTCATAATTAATAATTCATAATTGATTGATCAGCAGATTAAAAGGGAGGCAGTGAAAATGCGCAACAGGGCAATCGAAGGAATACACCAGCCTGTGTTCAAGAGACAGAGGTAGAGATTCTGCGAGTCAGGGTATTCAGATTACACTGCGTCAGAGCTCACTGTGAGTCAGAGTATTTATATTACAATGAGTCAGAGTAAATGGTCAGAGTCAAGAGTATTTAGATTACACTGAGTCAGAGTAAACTGTCAGAGTCAGGGTATTTAGATAACACTTGATCAGAGCTCACTCTGAGTCAGAGTATTTAGATTACACTAAGTCTGAGTACACTGTGAGTCAGAATAAACTGTTAGTCAGAGTATTTAGATTACACTGAGTCTGAGTAAACTGTAAGAGTCAGAGTATTTAGATTACACTAGGTCAGAGCTCATTGTGAGTCAGAGTATTTAGATGACACTGAGTCAAAGTTCACTGTGGGTCACAGTATTTAGATTATGCAAAGTCTGGGTACACTGTGAGTCAGAATAAACTGTCAGTCAGAGTATTTATTTTACACTGAGTCAGAGTACTTTGTGAGTCCGAATTCCCTTTCTATGGGGTCAGATGACACAGTCAGAGTATGCAGTTCACGCTGAGTTTGAGTACACAGCACATAAAATGTAAGAGTGTAATCTGAGCATTGAGTATAATATTCAGAGCACACTATGAGAGTCATCGTACAGAGATGACGTGAGAGTCAGAGTACAGTATGAGTCACTGTATTCAGAGAGTCATAGTCCAAGAGGCTGGGAATTATTGTACAGTGTAAGTCAGTACAGTCACACTACAGAGGAACGTGAACACAAGAGAGAGAAAACTGACAGCAGGGCAAACAGGATAAGAGGGAAACCAAGAAAGAGGGAAAGAGAGGTAATTTTTCCCATTTTTCTTCTACTTTCTGCATTTCTCCTTCTCTCCCAGCTTTGTCTTCTTTCGTCGCGGGGTCGTTGACGATTCCAAACGTTTCTCGAGTTCAAAGGTAAAGGATTGTTCATGTTTTATTTTTCCCATCACAGTTAAAAGGGTTGGCTGGTCCACGTGAAACAGACGATGCGGACGGGGGGAAAGGGCGGGTTGTATTTAACATGCAGTTAGAGAAAAGATCATTGTTGGGTCTTTCCCAGTGATTACCAACTCTGCTGGGGCTGCAGCACACAGTATCCCCTCCAGGTGCAGGCCGAGGTGGGGGGTTTGGGGGCAGGGGTAGGAGGGGCGGAGGGGGAGTGGCCACCTGATCTGCAGGTTACCTAGAGGAGGGGCTACTGCACTCGGAGGCGGGGCAACAGAACTGATGGGTGATGTCGTCCTCTTCCTCTTCTCTAAGAGCAACACAGACATGGACGGACAGACGGAAGAGACGGAGAGCATAAGACAGGAATACGGAGCCAGAAATAGAGAACAGAACAGAGAACGAGAGCGGGGGAAGAGTATGGAGTGATGGTGAAGATGGAGAAGAGCACAGTGAAAGATTTCTCTCCCTCCCTCCCTCTCTCTCTCCCCCCCTCTCCATATGCAGTAAGTGGTCTTTGTAAATATGTAGCGCTTTAAAACTACATCACAGTTTCCTTATATATTCGCTGCATGATAGACAGCACTATTATTTAGAGTTGAATCCGCAGGGGAAACACGCATTATGTCACATGCCCCCTCTTATAAAGGCTAAAGATAATACAATAACCGAAACTTACACACGATCCTATGAAAACAGACACAAGTCTGAGGTCACAGAAGTGCAAACTGCGAATACCCTGCTAAGAAGCTAATTAGCTTATGGTGTACACAAGATCTAAAAAGGAATATAATAAACTGGTGTGCTTTACATAAATTAATATTGCATGTCAATGTGACATTCATTAATGTATGATACAGTCATGTTTATTGCGTAATAATGCTTCATTAATGAATATGTATTGTACAGGATAATTTTGCATATTCCCTAGAAACGTATAGTGTGTTGTAATGCCTTGGTTCATATTGCCAATTCCATATCAGTTTCTGGGTTTTGTGTGGATAGTGATTAAATTTAATCAGATATTCCTTGCGTTTTCACATAATTTCAAATGATTAAATACCAACCGACGGTGAATGTTTTACTACTGCACCATTGCTTGGCCGTGTTGGTCAGTTTGAGATGCGCTAGACTGCGGTACACATTTTGCAGGCTCCATTTGTCAAACATGTCAGGATGCTGTTTTATTAGGATGCTATTACAGCAGGAGGCCACCAGGTGTCAGGCTTGTAGCATGGGGTGCTGTTTGTCTTGGGGAAAAGTCTGGTGATTGCCATCATTACTTTGCTTCAAAACATCCAAACACTGAATAACAGAACCTTGGTTTTGGCCCTCAAGACTGATGTGAAATTAATCCTGTTTTTCTTTAATAAGCACCCCTACATACCCTGCCTTCTTACTGCAACACATAAAATGACTTAAGCACCAAATATTTCTAAAATATAACCCATAGGTTAAGCCATTATATAGGATTATTTATGCCTATTTAAATCCCAACTGTCCTTTTTCAACATTCATCCATGGAGCTCTCCAGTGACCAGATTTAAGCTTGTGCTTAAAATTCCAGCTGAAAATCAGCAATAAATAAATCACCAATTCCAGCATGAAAGTATTAAAGAAATCAGCAATTTCATTAGAGTCATGTTAACAGTTTCATCTTCCTATACTTATGGTTTTGGTTAGCACCATTATGTGTAAATTTTAATGGCATCTTCTTTGCAAAGCATTGGAATTACCAAAGAAATCCGTAATTTCACTGCAGTCATCACAATGGTTTCGTCCGCATGTGCTTATGTTTGATTATGGTTTTAATAAGCAAGTGTACATTTTAATGGCAAACGTCATCGCAAAGCTTTGAACATAAGCACTGGTTTGACTCGTTTATTCAATGGCTTTAATGCATTGGCCTCTTAGCCTTTGGAACGAAAGTGAATTCGTGAGGCTCATCAGTGAGTCCTAGGAAGGTTTTCTTTACTACATTCCATAGAACAAGACAGGTGCATGTTCTTCATGCTATTTTTCTTACTAACTGTCAGAAATATGTAGGTTATGTTAAGTTTTGTTGACTAAATAATCAGGCACCCATTACTGAATCGCCAAGTAGTTTGACCGATTTTGTATGCATGAAGTACGTGTCATAGTAAACAGGAAATACTGCAGAACACAGTTTAAAACTGACTGTAAACGGTTGACGGGAATCACAGTTGTAATGTGTCACCGGCTGTAACTTGGCCAGACTGTTTAATCTCCACATAGGTACACTGCCGGTAGTCTTGCCAAGAGAAGGTGGCAACAATGTGGCACACTATATGGACATGAACCAGCACTTCCTGTTTAGGCTTAAAGCTAATAAACCCGCTGGAGAGAACAAGCTATATTCACTGGATAGACTTCAAAATGAGATTAACTACACAGACAGGAAAACAGATATAATAAAATATATGTTTACAGAAAATATCCATTTCTACAATGGAAGAGAGGTCTAGCTGGATGTTACAAAGACCAATCTGAGTTAACGTATAGGATTTTTTCGAATTTTTTTTAGATCTCTCATAGCGAGTTTGAATGACATGTACTTCTCCTTTGGCACAGGTTTCCCAGAATCTGGCTGTAGGTCAAATAGATTTCTGTGGGCAGAGTTTATGAGATGGATTGCTATTGGTTGACACCCATCCCTCCCCAAACTTGTCCTTCTGTATTCCTGCTCAGTAGAACTATAACTAACAGATGATAACTTTGTGCTTTGTGTTAAATAACGAGATTTCAAAAGCTTTCTTCATTCCTATGGACTGTTGTACGTATTTGAAATGATGCACTGCATACCTACTTTGAAGCCACTGCACTGCTGGTTTGAAAATTGTATTCATTTATCAAGATGCTCTTTCCTACCTGCTGACTGTATGGAGGAAAAATCTGATCTATATGAAGCCCAGTCTGTATAGTATGCAGTTTGTTGTCTGTAGCATTATCAACATGTATAGATACAGAAAGCTGTTTATGGGGTTTATTCCTTTTTCATGGTATTGAATTCTAGCCATTCTATCTAGTACCTTACAATGCACTGTTTCACGCTAAGGTCGAACATGCCAATCAAAACACTGCGGTACACAGAAATAAAGGCATGGACGTTTTGTTTTTCGATTGGCTGGAGAAATTTAAAAATCAAATAATATGTTCCATGTTCTGATGCCTTGCTTGTGTTTGCACAATCATGGACCACATTCACATAGAGATGAGTCTCGTTTGATGCAGGTTGGCTTCTAATTGCCAAGCTTGCTAAGCAATCCTACCAGTTTTCGCAGTGAAACATGACCTATGGTATTTGAATGATTATACACCTGAGTAAAATGTTTGCTCACGTATACATCAATTATTAGAGAAGCACCAGAGAATTTCCTAGCTCTGATTAGCCGTTACTGATCATAAGTGATACTTTAAGAGTTTTAAAAAGGCGGACTATTGTTTTTTAACCATGTCTTTTTTTGTGTTGAAGACCAGATGCCATCTAAAATGTACATATGCTGTAATAATTTAAATAAATCATTTCAGTTTTATTCTGGTAGAGGTGAACTGTGATTTTGGTTTAATGGGGGAGTACAGAATTGACCTTGAGTTCAGACGAAAATAATTTTGGAAAGTTGATCTCAGCTGACTAATAGAGAACTGCTGAAGAAGGATTGGTTTCGCTTACATTTTGTAGCTGAGTTGCAGATTTGATTCTCTCACACTTATTGAGCAGCCTGTGCATCTCCTATAAGTCACTTTGAATTAATAGTGTCAAAACAACAAAAATATAAACTTAATTGTAAGTATTTTTATTATTGTAAATGATGGGTGCGCCATAGCCAAGATTTGTGTTTTTTTGCTTCATAATTAATCTATTTTCCCTTCTAGTTCTTCTACCCATGTAATGAGCAAAAACTATAGCACATTACTGCCCTCTAGCTTTTTTTAAAATCTGTGATTGGCCATATTTAAGGCCATGGGTTTTTCCACACTTGTTTTTTTAACCTGTATTTCCGTCCTCTCCACACAAATGTAAGTACAGGATTTCCTTAAGCCAGCTGTTAAAGCGTTCAGCAAATTGCAGTACCTTAATCACCTCAATTAATCATTCAATTACCACAAATGACGCATGAGTTTCAGTGCAGCGCGATGGTCAGCAGATGGCGCTACACACACCCACACATAAGCATCGTACTCAAGATGTGATGATGCTACTGAAAGGCCATTATTGATTGATAGGGTGAATCAGGTGTTTTCGTGCTCAGCTAGAACCCACCCACACAGCTCCTTTCCCAGATAAGATTAGATGTCGCTCGTTTAAAGACTTGGGCCAGGATTCTATCAACATTTGTCCATAACTTTGGCTGGCAACTGAATGCAAGCATTCGTTTTTATCTTCACCAGCAGTTTGGTGAGTTCAGCAATCATGAAAATGAACTTGCTAAATTGTTCTTTTTGAGAAAAAGCATAACGTTCTTATTCGATGTGAAGTAAAAGTTAAGGACAAATGTTGATTGAATTCCGGGCTTAGATCCTTGTAGCCACCAGCTCCTCTGTTCTTCCCTGATTATATAATTTTCCACATGCCTTTGACTGTTAGAAACTGATTACAGTGAGCCTACAGTCACGCCTTGAGGATAAGCACTTCAATAAAATGCAATGGTTCCCAGGTCACATGATCAGGGAAAACATATTGCCCTGCCCTTCAATTCTTTCGTTCATTTCCAATTTTTATTTTATTCGAAATAACACTCAATCATCTGATCACATGATTTTGACATTGTAACTATGGATACTACAGCTCACCATGTGGTGCGTTAGGTAATCTTTTTTATTTGGGTGCGAAAAATGAATGTAGGAAATTCAATCCTGATTTTAGCCGCTCGGAAACTGTGTCCTACCACTTTAATCGCACACCGCGATCTCTGTGATCTCAAACGTGTCAAGTGAAAAAATTGAAGCTGAATGCTACGGCTCGTTCTGTACTACAGTAATGTTTGACACGCTCTGGCGTAGAGTGACGACAGTGTGAGGTCTTCTAAAGTTTAAATATCCTCTGTTCAGCCGAACAGGGAGACAGAGAAAGAGAGAGTTTGAGACGAGAGAGAGAGACAGAAGAGACGACAATGACAGAGCTGAACTCATGCAGGAAATGGGAGAAGGGGGGGGTAAGAGGGTTGAATTTTGAGAAGGGGGGGTCGAGCTGAAGATGCCACATATGGGTGCGTGTGTGGAGGGGGTGTGAGTGAGTCAGTCTCTGTCACTGTACGTGAGAATGTGTCAGGGTGGGGGTGAGGGGGAGGTCTATATTTGATGATGGGTGTGAAAATGTGTGATGTGTCAGACTATTTTCGGAAGTGTTGTTTTTTTTTTCTGTATCGCACTCTGTATAACGGGTCGTTTGGGATTTGGAATCATAAAAACCGTTGTCTGTGATTGGTTCCCACTCTCCACTCCATTCATTGGGGTGCGAAGCAGCATGGCTAACTGCTTGATAGTTAAGTCCTCCTCAGCCTCTGTTAATTCGGGAGTCACCCACGCCACACTTACTGGCTGATCCCAGGTCAGCGAGGTGAATGGCGGATCTGATGACAGGTATGGCGTCTGACTGATCCCAGATCAGGCATATATGGTGAGAAATGTATTCCTGTGAGTCAGGAATGGTTAGCAGTACTGATTGCAGGTCTATGGTTGCCTGATAGTAGTCAATCTGAATGCCAGTGCGGGGGCAGTGGTTGAGGGGGGAGACCGTAGGGGGAGTGGGGGGTAGCGGGGTTGTCGCGGGCGGGTTTCGTAAGATGAAAGCATCACTCTGATCCACATGCTAGTCATAAATGTGGTAAATATGCGGTTTGAACAGGTGGATCTAAAATGGCGCCCACACCGCTTGTGTAAAGCAGAGGTAGGAAGTGGGGGGTGGGGGGGAGTGCGGGGTGTGGGGGTGTGGCGGTGGTGGTGGGGGGGAGGGGCATAGGCATATCTGGCCCTGACTCCGCCCTCTTAGAGTAAGAGTCATGCAGGCAGAGGGGAGGGAGGGGTTGTGAATAATGGGGGTGAGAGGAGAGAGTGGAGGATTGTGGGACTGGTGGAGGACTCTGGCCCTTACCTTGCCTGCTCCGAGGGCCTGGCAGGGGGCAGGGCCCCGGGTGGGAGGGGCAGGAGGAGCCGGGCGGGGCAGCAGTACTGATGGTGAGTCGAGTGGCTGTTAGCTGTCAGACTGGGGTGGAAGGAGGAAGTAGTAGTAGCAGTAGCAGTAGTAGTTGTGGTAGTAGGATTGATACGAGTAGTAGAAGTGGAATTAGGAGGTGACCTGACACAGAGAGAGGGAGAGAGAAAGAGCAGGGAGGGGTAGAGAGAGAAAAGGGGGAAGTGGGGAAAGAGAGGGAAGGGGAGAAAGAGAGAGAGGTGGGATGAAAGAAAGAGGGAGGGGGGGAATAGAAAGAGAGAGGCAAAAGGGGGTATAGGGAAAGAAATAGGGAAAGAGAGATAGACATAGAGAGAGAAAGAGAGAGAGAGAGAAAAAATAAAGTCAAGAAAGAAACAAAAAAGGAGCAGAAGACATAGACAGCCACGCACAAACAGACATGCATCTGCAGCAGCATGGATCAATACAACCAAAAAGCAAAAGCAGGTCAAAGAGGAATTCAATGAGAAACAGTGACATCTGCAGGACACAGAGGGAACTACAGCGCAGCATGCCGGGTCCTGCTTACTGTAGCCCTGCCTCCTTAATTAAACCTCCCCTGCTGCCCTTGCAGTAAACAGCCTGATTAAATCTCACTGTTTACCTGCAGTGCGGCCACCTACGGCACATCAGTACCTCAGTAAAAGGTTGCCGCGAGCGCGGATAACAGACCGCGCGAGCATAATCCTCCGTCCCACCTAAACAACAATGTAAACGCATACCCTCGCTGTCTGTACTCACTGTGTGTATGATCCTAGCTGATTAACACAAATGCAAAATCGCATCAAAATCAAACATAGAGGGTTGAAATTATTCCGATTTTCTCTGGAAGGTCCACTAAAATCACTTGTGTTAATCTAACAAAAATGCTCTTGTGTGGTACACAACAGTTAAAGCCACGTGTTAACTGGCTAATCTGGTACATCCACAATTGTCTTTGGCTATAAGGAATGGATGGGGTAAATACCATGACAAAATAAGAGAATAAAATTTAGGTTGCTGGGTGGCTTAGCTGGGAAAGGGACTTGCACTTAGTGCAAAATGAGCCCTATGGCTGAGATATCAAAAGTTCATGTCAGGGCAATGTGAAGTTTCAAAGTCATCATCCACTAGCAGTTAGCCTTGGTTTCCTGGGTTACAGCTATTGCCCTTGGTTACACACAAGGTGCCCCATACATCAACCATGCCTACACATAGTTTTGTGCCCAACATGTGTGTGTGTGTGTGTGTGTGCTCAGTTTCACATTATATATTTTGATTTGTTAACATTTTAATTTGAGGTGTTGTAGCATGTGCCTCTATGCAAACTTCAGACCTAACGTATTCAAAAGTCATATTGCCATCCACGCACATGCAGTTAATCCTTTTGTGGAGTCAAATATGGAAATGAGCTTTTGTAACAGTGGGTATTCAAGGAACATCATTGCGCCAGTTTGTTTCAATGGGAAAAAGCACAGGAAAACAACCATCAATTAGCTGTCACGGGTTCTATAGCGCAGAACCATCAACAAGAATAACTGTTCTGCTCGCAGAGCGCCTTCATAAATAAACCTTTATAGTGTGAGAGTGTGATGAAAGAAACCATAGCACCCTTAAAAAATCTACCGCAAGTGGAAATCCACGACATGACAATAGGCTAATACAAAGATATGACAAATATAACAATAAGATACCGATCACACTGAACGACTAGCATTATGAACACATCAAATGAATCATACATGATGTATTATAGACCCACCATTTGTTGCTTAACTGACATATAATGTGATGTCTTTATATTTAATAATACATGTAATATTCATTCTACTTTCGCAAAAAAATATGCCCAGTTCTATGCATTTCTGTGAACTTTGAGATACACTGCATCCTAAAGCTGTCAATCAGACAAACTGGATGTTCTGGTACGTTCTGTGACCATAGCAAGCTCATAAATGTGCCCTCTGTATAGTATATCCCATGTGTTCACTGGGTGTGGCGCTAGTGCTAGTGAAGTATACTGGATAAGTGGTATTGCCAACAAACCCATGTGCACGCATGAGGCACACAATGTTAATAAATACCAAGAAATGAAGTCTTTACAGGATTATGGATTTGGGCAAAGCTCAAATTTAGAGTGAAATTTAGACTGCACCAAACTGAAGCATGTCCAGCTGTAGCACATTATTCCAGTGGTCAGTTTCCCTGTTTGAAAGGCCACAAGTGTAGCCATGTTATATACTGAACAGCACAAAACAATTTGTATTTGCATCAAAGTAGAATGATTATTCCCTCAAGAGTTTTTCCTTGTTCATCTGACATGCTTGTCGCATTAGTAGGCCTAATTTTCTTCGGCGTTCTTTGTGTCAGCCTACCATATTGTCCTACTACAATCACTCATTTGTGAAGCTCTCCCCTCTTACATAACTATTTAGGCTGGTGATTGTGTGTGATCGAACTCCATAATTGCTGATAGACAGTCATTTTCCTGCTGCACCTTTAGACGAATGGCACAAAGATGAACTTAATGACTGCTGTAGAATAACTGCTGCACATTTACCATTATGCGACAAAGAATACAAATTGCCTACGGCTTGCGATATGAGTTTTCAGCCTGTAGTTCGTCCGAGGTTTGCATAGAAGCGCACACTTTCTCCAAACAGCAAAATGTCCAGTGTTAATTTAACTCTAAGAGGGTTTGTGCGAGTTAAAGACAGAACCCTATAATCGGTTAGAGTTAAAACAAAAATGGACATTTTATCATGTGAACTGTTAAAAATGACAAAACATGAAGGTGGTGTGAAAGTGAGCTTACACAATTTAAGCACAAATCTTCGCGATTGAGCATGGTTGGTATGGTGACCAGTTTCACCTCCTTGGTGAATGACACACTTCCCATCTGGTTGAGGTGTCCTTCTGTAGCATACTGTGTTTATTGTAGTGTAGAAAAATGTAACTGTGCAACTGGCACACGTATAACAGGGATACACACCTTCCAGCTGGCACAACTACCAGTTCCAAACAAGGGATGCTCCAATTGGTCGCTGATTCTTAGGGGTTCTCAGTCTGTGGGCCTTACGCGTTCTCAGTGTTTAATAAATGGATAATCAGCGGTATCTTCTGTGTCTCAAGGTCAAAATACAGATATAGGGTTCTAAATTTATGGTAGTCCTATCTCAAAATCTCAGTGTGTGTGTGTGTGTGTGTGCGTGGCACACATTCACATTTACAAATGTAAATATGGTTTTGGGATAAATCATATTTTGATGAAGATTTCAATTTTTGTTTCCTTGAATTGTTTTATATTTTCAAATAAATATTGAATAGTGTATGAAATCATGGTTTTAATAGAGCTGGATACACATAAATAAAAGTCATAACAATTGCAATTTTTCTGCTCGTTAAATATTTATTTGAGTTCATGATTAGCATTTATTATTCTGTGTATGAGGCCCCTTTATGTCATTACACTTCGCTAATCTTCATCAATTATCAATTACGCTGAGTACACTCTGTCATTGGGGGTCCAATAGATGAGTTTCACCTGGCAGAGCGCAAACAACGCTACTGTACGTACCGCTGAAAATGGCTGCGGACTTCCTCATATAAACGCAACAAGCTCTTGTTGGAAAGCAGTGGAACTTATTGCCGGAGTGCTACCCCATTTCTATGCTACACTGTTTTGGGAAGGATCCAAAAATGAAGACAAGGAGAGAGACGTAAAGACAAAAGGGAGAGGGACAGGATATACTCTTTGAGCTACAACTGGAGGGTGAAGAAAAAAGGGAGGAGGGAGGAATGAGTGGGAGAGAGAGGAGAGAGAGGAAGCAAAGGGGTAACTGAACGGGGAGAGAAACAGAGAGAGAGAGACTGAAGAGGAGGGGAGAGGGACTGATAAAGGAATGGAGAGGGACTGAAAGAGAGTGTGCAGTTGTAGGTTGTAGGTTGGTGGGTTGATGGGCATGGTTGCTGACACATTCGTGAAAATGTACATGATGTCCGCACAGGTAAGAAGCATGTGAGTCATGCTTTGTGAGCGTGCGTGCAGGAGCAAAAAGGGAAAGTCTTAAGGTGTGGGCGTCGAGGTGCGAGGGGTCGCAAAGGCTTCTCATTCCGAAGGTGAAGGTTTGACGGAAGTCGTCACGGTATTCGATTTTTTGGAACAATTAGGAACGGCTCCGACATCATCCATTCCGTTAGAGAGAGAGAGACAGACACACATGAATGGACGTACAAATCACACTCGACCACGTGAGCTCAAAATCAAACTTGTAGGAGAGTCAAAATCGCACTCAAACAGGAAAATTGTAAGAACACATAGACAAAGACAACAATGTTACACGGACACGGGAACACCGAAATCACACTCAGACTGGGACCCGAACGTCACACCGACATAAGAACATCCAAAAGCACGAGGATACACGGACCTCCATATCACTGTCACACAGGAACAACAAAATCACATTGACATCGAAGTCAATCTCACACAAGTCCTTTCAACATCTGCGGTGGGTTTCATGCACAGAAAAACACTGCAGTGCGCAGAATGGAATATGAGGATATTTACGTAAAATACATAATTGTATTTTTGTTTTTTTTTATAAATGAGAGACTACATTTCATCCTTCATTGATGTAATTATCCTCTTCTGGCAGAGTGATCACAAAATACAGTAGTGGGTTGATGTAGACCACAAATGAATGAACCAAAAGAGACTCAATAATACCTGTGACAAGAACTCAAAGCACAATTGTGCATCTTGGTTTAGATTTCTGAAAACCAAGCACACATTTTATTGGGTGACAATACAATTCTCCAATTCAAATGGCTTTCAAGAGATGCAGCCAAGTGTTTGAATTTAGACCATATTTTGCACTTAAATCTCTCTCAGAAAAGTATTTTAGAGGCTTTCACACAGTGGCGTACAAGCCATGTAAAACTGGATTTGCTCAAAGCAATGAGAGTTAACCTGGCGCCAGCTGTGCCGGCAAAAAGTTGATCTGTAGCCTAGTTATTACTTTGGTTGCTTAGCAACCAAAACACTGCGAAGCTACAGGCTGGAGTGAAAAAAATATCATTTAGCGAGCTCCCCCGACGACCTTTAACAAACGTTGTTTCATATAAACCTCTTCTTTCGGAATGAGTGTTATGAGGGGAAATTATTACCCCAGAGGGTAAGGCTTGCTACCTAGCTAATGTTTTAGCTCAGTGCAGGCCCGACGCCAGGGTGAAGTGACTGAGGGGGCAGTTAAAAATGGTGAGGGGCAGATCTTTTTATATAGTGAAACAGTAGGGTACATAAAACTTCAACTGGGGAAAATACAACTGAGGGGGTAAATCCCCCTCTTGCCCCCTCGTGGCACCAAGCCTGTCTCAGTGGCTGTTTTGGCGACAAACCAACCTTCCTTCCAGAATATGCAGTCAAAAATAATATCACCTGCTGCATGCCAGAAACTCGATTAGTTCACAGACTAGACATTTCCGACTCCATATCTTTTGATACCTGTTTATTGTGTCTGTTTTGTTGCACAGCTTTCTGAAACAACCCGTATTATTAACATTACTGAGTTTCGCTACATCGCTCTCCTCCCGCTAATCAAAGCTAACCGCAAATCACCTTCCCTTGCAGGCCAGGAAACGGCTCGCTTAAATTGGGTAGCGACGCGTTTATTCAGTTTCCATTGATGCTGGCCCAGAGAACCTTCACTCTCAGTGCGACTGTTACTGCGAATACGCCACAGCCTGCCGCACACCTCCTAACTTTCATCGTCCCCTCCTTACAAATTAAACATTTACAAACTGGCGAAATGTTCTAAATGTATCCAGCTGTACAGAGGCAGCATACAACAACAGTACAGTAAATGTTCAGGAACTCTGTAGTGCTGTAGCTCAAATACAGTAAAACTGTAACATACAGGTGTGCTAATATTATAGATATGAATAGTTATAATGATACTACAGTAGCGTGCAGATTACAACGATACTGTAACACTGTGCAGGGACAACAGGTAAAAAATGAGACATCCAGAATCAGACATGAAGTGGCACTGCTAATACTTTTTAAAGCATTGACAAATATTTGAAAAAAAAATCCAGGGCCTGGTTGATATCACGTTGTGCCTATGCATGCTCTTTTCGCAACAATGGGAGTAGCAGCATGCACAACTATGCATTTGTCTATTTCTGGAAAGTTCTGTCAAATTCACTCGTTAAATATTCTCTTTTTTCATGCCCTAAAATCATATTACAATAACAAAAATACAGAGAGATGGTTAGACATTAATATTCAAAATTATTCCTCACAGTCGTTGTATGTTCAGGGGTATTATATGGAGTATGTTCATGTTTAAATATAGCTGAAATGTTCACAAGATAATAATGCAGGCTGTGTGACTCCAAAAGAGTCATGGCAAAGTGCCTGGAATCTGAGCACAATTATTTCATCTAGAGAAATGGCTGTTTATTTACAAAGATTGAAGAAAAAAAAAAAGATTGGTAAAGCTGGTACCACTCAAAATGCTCTTACAATTAGCGGTTTGGTTAATATTGTGGATTCTTGCTTTATCTGTAGCTTGCTTGCTTAGGTCGATCATGTTTTTTTAGCATGCCAAACCATATATGACACACAAGATGGATTACCAGATTAGCTGGCTAGCTTCGGTAAACATGCTGGAATAGAAATATTTAAGAAGCTGTTTTACCGCAAGCACAGACAGTCACTAACTGAACTTGCGTATCCTGAACACACACTGTTTTGGTTGAAGTTTCACTGACAGAAAATTCTAATTCTCATCTCAGTGCTTTCCAAAGTTAGCCAAACACCCATGACCTGTTTTTGTGGTACATCACCCTTTTCTGAACCAAACTTCAGCGTTAAAACTAGGTGTTGATAGTAGCAAGCGATGTTTCAATGTCAGTGTCTCCTGCTGACTGTGAACACAGTTCATTTCAATACCCTGCCATTATAAAAGCACAACGTACAGCAGACTTTCATCTTAGCAAATATCTCCCCCCAACCCCCCGCCCCCAAGCCTACAAAAACAGCAAACTTTCAATCCATGCTGACAGGTTTAAACAATGACCCCCTAGATAAAACACACTTAAAATTGGAATCGGACAAAAGAAAGTAAAATCAGTTTTTAATCGTGAAATTAAACGGCAAAAGAAAAATGACAAATGCTGCAGGATGAAATGGTATTCAATCTGCCAGCAACCCCTCACAGCTCAGAGCCGAGATATGTGACAGCAGTCATTCTCGACAAGAGAATCGGTCTTTGTGAACGGCCATCACAACTTCGCACTGTCTTTTCCAGTGATTCACTGACTGACTCATTCCCTCGTCTGCGCTGATAACAGGCTATGCACCGTTACCGAGATACTAATATGGGCTATAGGCAAAAGGCTGGCAGAAGCAGCCTAGCCATAGGTCAGTATGAATATACGGGCTACAGGTCGATACGAACAGGCAAGCTACAGGTCACAATAAACACCCAAGGCTATGTGGCATTGTGAGTTATACAGGCAACAAGTCAGAAATGAATGGAAATACTAAAGATCAATGCTAATAGAAGGGCTACAGGTGAAAATAAATGGAAAGTGAGTCAAAAGTAGGAGGCTGAAGGGGATAAAGGGATCTGAAAACTAAAGCCTGTACAGTATAGTTATTTAGAAAGCGCTATGTATTTATCGAGAGCACAGTACACATTTGAGCGCGATGTCCGCCAATGGCTAGTACAAAATGTATTTACAGAGGTAATTGGCTGCAGCTCTATGACTCTATCTATGAGGGTATCTCTCTGCCCATCTCTAATCGTTGTCTCTGACCATGTCTTCCCTAAGGTGATGCCTCCATCTTCATCCACACCTCTGTCAGAGGCCCAAATTCCCCTACGCCCCCCTCTCCCAGTACTCTGAGAATGCCAAATATCAAAACATGACTATGATTATTATTAATATTACTATTATTGTTATGTTTCCGTTTTCCCCCCCTCTCTTGGTTTCATCACCTCCGGTTATAAATAGACACAGTAGTGAGAGTGCAGTGTGAACACAGCGTTGGCTGGGTACCACGACCCCCATGGGACACACGCTTACCAATCGCTCACTTCCTTTATGCCTCTCTCTTTAGACAGATATTCCCGGTATGTTTCTCTCTTTACCCATGTCTCTCTCTCTCTCTTTTTAATATGCTGCCCCTCTTCTCGATCTGTGTTTGCCCTCATGTGGTGCTTCTACCTCCTTTCTTAATTTTCCTCCTCTGCTTTATAACCCTCTCTCTCTCTCTCCCTCCCTCCCTTTCTGCCTCCCTCTCCTCCTCCCCTCTCTTGCCCTCTCTCCCTCCCTCACTCTCTCTCTCTCCCTCTCGCCCACTCTGTCCTTCACATAAGCTCTTGTGATAACTCACACTGTTCCCACAGCAACCATTCTTTCTCTCAAGTACACTAGAGGGTATGTATGAGAGAGAGAGAGAGAGTGTGTGTGTGTGTGAGTGTGTCTGTGTGTGTGAGTGTGTCAGAGTGTGAGAGAGAAAACAAGAGAGAGGATATCACATACTAAAATCCAGAACAATGTCATTCAGAGTAACATAATGTCCAGAATATAAACAAACACACACACACACACACAAACACACCTACATGCACACGTGTACACACGCACGAGCGTGCGCCCACGCACGCGCACACTCAAACGCATGCACCCACGCGCACAAAGACACGCTTACATAATTACTGAAGAGAGTGCTAAATGTTACTGTGGTGCATTGTGGGGACTTAAAAGCCCCGCCATTACTGACCCCATCTCTAAACATCTGACCTCACACCACATTCAAATGTCACAGAAGAACCAGTCCCTTCACTGCCATCCAATACACCTTCACACATGAAACCTGACGACACTGGAATAAGGGTGGATTGAAACGTGATTGGCCGGAGAGTTTAACAATGAAACACTGGGTGCGATGAGGGAGCAAGCCAATCAGGCCCTCGCGGAAGAGGGACGAAATTTTCGTCTCTGCACGGAGAGCTCAGGAGGAGCTTCGGGGAAAGGCAGTGAAGCTGCAGTCTTATTCCCACCCCGGTCCGCGGACACACTCAAATTACGTTGCTAAGGGCAACTGTAACAAATGAAGATAGCGGTCGCCATAGTAACAGAAGCATTTGTGGTTTTTAAATAGATGCATTTAGCTCGGCTCGGTAGGTTAGAGTTCTGTTTGTGCTGTGGTAGAACAGCATATATGCCATATACCCTACACAAAGGGGTAGACATAATATTGGAAACACCACATGGGGGGAAAAAAATAGACTTGTGTTAATACACAATACAATATGTTTCATGTTGATGTCCACCACAAATTACCACTAGGTTTCTGCTACAGAAGACATTTTAAAATCTAAACTTTCATATGTGAGTTGCTGAAGCATCGAGAGGTGTAAACGATTTTGAAAGAGGCCAGATATGTTTTGTCGGTGTAGCATGTGTTAGTCATTCAAACTGAAACAATTATTTCATATGTCAAGGGAAACAATGTTGAAAATTCTCACAACAAATGCCAAACAATGAAAAAGTACATCAGGAAATAAGAACAGTTGCTGTAAGTCAATGCCAAGACATAATTCCCAGGATACTTCCGAAAAACAACAAAAATTACCACAGGATTGAATCCACACTTCATAACTGTCTTCATAACCTTTAAATTTCATACCAGGGATAGTTATTCAGTTTTGCTATTATTCTGTATATAACATACACATATATTCATATATTATGACCTATTAATCATTTTTGGGTGCCCTGGCTGATTCAGGGAACTAAGTTATCAGAATTGTGTAAGTAAAACAGAAGCACATTGTCCTGATTTAATCCAGTATCGGAGAGCAGACAGCCCACGGCTGACCTTTTGACCTTTGCGCCATGTAATGCGGACAGCTTATATCATTTCACCCATATCTCTATCCCTCTAACACCCCGCTGTGTTACTGAAAACCAAGCAACCAGGAATGGAGAATTCAGTCATTAAAAAAAGGAATAAAATGCATACAAAAAGGCCATTGTAGCAAATGAGGGGGTGGCACCATACAAAACAAGCTAACCAAAGCCGAGTGAGTGTGGGAGACGGGGGGGGTTACGAACTGGTACAGTCAAATATTAAATGTTTTACTATTTCCATGGCAACCATATAACCATATTCCCTCTGTCTTTGTCAGGCCATCAGTTTAGAAAACTACAGGGTCAATACTAAGGCTTACTCAGACACTGAGATGAACTTTCTACTTACGGCAGAAGAGAAAACATAAGTGTTGTAATTATTCTCTAGCATACATTCCCTTTCCTGGTCTAGTTGTACATGGTCAGTACGGACAACTCTGAATTGTTCAAATGGCCATGCCCGCACAATGCTTGGCACGTTTTTCTAGCACTTTCCTCTGTGTCCAAGTGCTACTCACACCTTCTATTTTGTCATAATATCGCTGGAATATATTGTTATTCAAATTCATGGAAATGGCATTTTGTCGAAAGCAAAAAAGTCCTAGAAATAATCTGCTTCACGAAGCAGTTGTGTTTGGATAATCAATTGGAATCAGAAAATATGTTTAATTCATCATTTTTCAATTCTGCACCACCATGTCTAAAACATACTATGTATCGAAATACTCTGCAGTACTTGTACACAGTCGTGTACAGGCATCCAAGAGCTTGACTGTGCCTAGCTTCCGTTTCTTTTAAATATACTCAATGATTTCAAATCAGCCAGATTCCCAGCACCATTAATCATGCTCTCTCGAGGTTCTATGAGGTGTACTTCAAGGTTAAATAAAATAACAGAACAATTCCAGAGCCCAGAAAAACAAGCCAATCACATGGCTCACATTTTTACTACCTGATGACAGGAAGGCGGGGCATGGGGGCGCCTGTCAGTGGTCTTGGAGGACACTTTTCAGATCAGAAACTCCTCCTCAGCAAGAACTAACACTACGGCACACATTAAGAAGAAAAAAACTGTGTACTGTAGAATCTCTCAGCTATATAGTGCCACCTCTTTAATACAGACATATTAAAGGACTGAAATGCGACGACTACTGTGTCCTGAGTAGCAGTGATGATATCAGTGACATTTCAATTCAGAGTATTCAGGAAATGTATTCAGGAACTGAAATTGCACCAAGAATGTTACAAAATGGCCATTATTTCCTATTGTAATTTTTCTAAAGAATTAACTGGCTTTCAATTATTTTCATGAATTAACTGAATCAAAATGGAATTGACCTCAACATCATAATAGGGCTCCTTTAAACAGTACAAATCTTTTATGGAGACTTAAAAAAAAAAACACTTCAATCCAAACATGTCGGAGGAAAGACGAATATTCCTTCTCAGAAGTCTATCTCCTCAGAATACAAACAGCCTCTCCTGCAGAGCAACTGGAATGCTGTAACATCCTGGCACTGCACAGAAAATCATAGTTATGTAAGGACAGCAATCCTTGCATTCGATAGGTGAATTCCACCAATAATAAAGAGCTTGTATGTATCCAGATGTTTGGGGGGGTCACGCAACAGACCACAGAGCTGTGGAAAGCAGGGAGCTTTAGAACGAGGGGTGCTACGAACGGTCAGCTTTATGAAATAAAAATCTCCTGCCGGTGGAAACATACTGGCACTCAGAGTGACTGCGAACCTCAAGTTCATCCAACCAGTCTCTCGCTCTCTCTCTCTCTCTCTCCTCTGTCCTCAGAGCCACACAGACAGGGGTTAAGAGGAGGTGAAAGATATTATAAAAAAAAAAGATTTACAGACCTGTCCTTAATGGATGAGTCCCCATCTGACCTGCGAGACAGAGAGAGAAAGCGAGAGAGAGAAAGAGAGACAGAGGGAGGAAGGGATAGCGAGGAAGGGATTGAGAGAGACAGAGGGATGCTTCAGTGAATTCTTGTTAATTCTCTTTTGCACATTCAAGCACACAGTACGCACCCACACGCACACATGCACAAACACTCCTGCAGATATGCATTTATACACACACACACACACACTCTTTAGATGGTGTCACAGTGGCTGATTACATTCAGAACGGGTGTGTCCTTGTGTCATTTGACACACAACGTGGTTGTTCATTTTACCGTGTCGTACGATAACCTCAAACACTATTGCGACTTCTAAATCTATGTACTAAGTAGACTCGACACATATGTAAAAAGATAACCCCAAAATGTAGCTTGAACACATACATTAGACACCCTGAGTGAAGATCTCGTTCAGCCCACTGTGCTTAAGGTGACTTATACTGTGTAGTAACTGCCAGTCCTAGTCTTTGCATTGCAGTAATTATGATACCTTGTACAGAGACAAGTTTAATTACTCTAAGGTCACACTAATTACTCCTGCTAACAGTGGAACACCTCTCTCTCTCTCTCTCTCTCTCTCTCTTTCTCTCTCTTAAATAAATGAAATCCGAATGGCTTTTTAAAAATGATACATCTCTGCTGTACGTGTTAAACAATCAATGAAACGTACCAACAACTATCAGAGGGAAATAAAATACAAACTATAACGACCGACATTGAGATTAAAGGCATCGATAATAGCAATGATTATTACTCATAATAATATCTGTGATCATAATTTCTGTGAAGATCAAGAACAGTTACAATATTTATATAATTTTTAAAAAATTATTTCGTTGACCTAAGTTCATAGAATGCTACATTTGTTACACCTGGTACAGAAGTACAAATCTGCGTTGTTCTGTTGCGGGTTGCTGTGTTAGCACAGCCTGTCCTCTTTGACCAGCTGTGAATGACTCCTACAGCGTGTCCCTACAGACTCTGCTTACTGTTCCCGATGAGCACTATAGTTTTTGCTTGTGTCGTCATACAATTTGGCGGGTTCTGATTGTTCCTCTTTCTTTTGTCCGGCACTTGGCCTGATCGCTGTTAATAAGTGTTAGTGCTGACGCTGGATTTTGTACACGTTTTCCAAGATAGAATGGCTCTTTTGTACGCCACCTAGTAAGAGATAATGGCCTGATTCTGTCTTGCATGCATTGCTGTGTGTTTCCCGACATGTACATTTTGCAGAACTCTTTTTCTGAGTTTTCGGTTCCGCGCCCCAATTATCGTCATCGTGCTGCGTAAGCAGGCCCAAACACCCCTATATATAGCAAAGGGCCCGTACCATCCTGTACCCTTCCTGTTTCATACAGCGGGACTGATAAGATACATGGATGAAAGACTGAGAGTTGCCTCTGGAGGTGTCGTGGGTGATTAGGGACCGAAACTAAAAAAAGCAGCGCGGTGATGAGAACACTGTGACGTAGGAGGTTTCGTCCCCTGAGCTAAATGTTAAACCAAGGTCCTGACTTGCGGTCATCAAAGACCTCTATTTTTCTTTACTGTTGTGGGATGATAATGGACAATGTGATCCAAATTTAATTTTTTATATGTTGTCCTTTGTCCTTAACGAAAAAATAACAGCCTGTACAGATTTGTAAAGATACAAGAAAAATACAAGATAAATAGATTGAAAGTGCAATATTTCTTTGCAAGTTTCTGTTCAGCTCACTGGAACCACAATCTCTTACAATCTTTCTCCTTTACCCACAACAATTCAACCGTGCAGTGTAGTCTGGGAAATTGAGGCAGCGTAGCAGGGAATGTAAAATAACATCTCCATCGCTCTCCATTTTGTGTAAGATGTAAAGAAATGCTAATGTCATCATAGCGCCGCGAAGGCTATGTCCAAGACAACTGCATGCACATTCCGTGCCGCCCCAGCTTTGTAAATGATTCAAACAGAATACAAATTCAAATGTCCACGTGTCTCCATATCTTGTCCCTGGTTCACTTTCCCAGATTACATAATTTATGAGAAGCATATCCAATTTACAGAACAAGATCTAGGCTGCCTCAAAAAAATTGTGGCTACAGATTTTTCTGTCATGTACAGTTTTTTGCAAAAATGGACAAAAAATGAAATTTGTATGTTTCTGTTTCGATGGTCTTTAACCCGGTCCTGATCAAATCCCAAAAAAAAATGACTGTTTACATCCAGCCACCACAGATTCCCCCTATAAATCTGATTGGCTTTATAATGCCTTGTTTCCCCTAAAATGGGAATTGAACCGATCCCTAATCAACATATTCAGTTTAATGGCCACATAATACCACAAAAACCATCATACTTTCTCTTCCAGTTCATTCATACCTATACTGAAACACTCTCTTTATGTGATCTTCCACACCATGAGTAGATCGCAGTGTATTTTACATTTGTCATCGCAAGAGTAAGATGTTCGGATTTCCTGAGAGCTATCCATGTAAATCATTATTTTTGCCTTGTTAGGTTTACTGCCAGGGCCTATGTCTGACAGCATTTTTGTCCAGCAAAACTAGATTCTCCAAGAGCTTTTGTTGAAAAACAGAACAAGTTCATCTGCATTTATTGACATTTAGATTCATTGCCATGTAAGGTAAGGTGAGGGGAATTCACATTTGTCCAAAGTGATGCATATTCATTAAGATGAATGTTTAATACTTTTAGATTTCAACTGCTTCCCTGCCTCTGTACGCAGAAGCAGACACTGTTTACAGTGGAAAACCCTCACTGTATTCAACAGATGATATTTATCAATAGTTAATAACTACCTGAGAGGGTGAGTAGAGCAGGGACTCAAGGGCATAGAGAGTCAAAGACTGACAGATGGTTTCCAGCAACATAAAATAAAAGGTCTTTTACTGAGAGATTTTGGTTGTCATTCTCAACTCTTTTTATCCTCAAAACACATGAATGTTTGAACAGAAAAGAGAAAGATACACTAGCTCAAATGAATACACGCTTGCAATCAGGTAAATTCACAGCAGCGATAGATACTAAAGGCAAACGACTACTGACTTGACTGCGACATGAGCTGAACTTGACTCACTACATCCTGACCGAAACCCGACCCCGGTAACGCTATCCAAAACCCACTGCACCTCTGCCCAGACCTCAATCTCAGCGTCTCAATCAAACACAAAGATTTAAAAGCTCTTCAGAAATACATCCGATTCATAGAAATCAAGCTCCTGCCTCTAACATCAATAAAAGATTCTTCTACATACAATCAGACGTATTTACCATGAGTAGAATCATTTTTAATCTAAACATTTTCAGTGCGGTCGATTGATTTTCTACATGTCTTTCTCTCAACCACATAAAGGGAAAATGAGAGTATGATACAGCTGTATCCTGAATAGTATAGTGGAGTATTATGTACTGTGTTATGTGGTGCAGTATTCCTGGTATGTTGAGTATGGTATTCATGGTATGTCTATACCACAGTGTGGTGCTGGAGGTGACTGGGTTTTCTGTCATTTTCATAACACCTAACTAATAACATTACCGATTATTAGGCTTGAGAATAGGAGGTGACTATGTACTGGACGTGCTCGGAAATTCAACCTTCAGACTTCTTGGCTTTAGCATTTTGGCAAGTAACCTGTTTTGCCGATTTATCAAGGATAGAGAAACCCACCGGTACTATTGTTATGTATTTCCATGCATGGAGAAATCTCTGGAACCAGTGCGCCGGATTACAGTCAGCAATAGCACAATGACAGGAAGTAACTGGGAATACCACCAATGAATGTGCCATGGAAACAAGAGGAAATCTTGTATGACTAGTACATTATCTAATGTTAGAGATGTGATATCGCACTTTGTCAGGTTGCTTACAAAAATATTAGGTCTCACAGGAAGATTTATTCAGTTTTCTTTGGAAACTTCTCAGCATATTTCTCTACTCTTGGTTAGTATACAAAAGTATTGAAATGCCAAAATGTCAGGGTCCATTTAATTAATCAATAAAACTGTCAAGTCCAGATGAACAAAAACCAGGAACATTTCTGGTGCAGATACTTTAGTCTACATAGATTAGTTTAGTCTGGCCCTGGTGTAGATGAGTTTAGTGTACATCTGCTGTAGATTAGTTTAGTCTGGCCCCGGTGTAGATGAGTTTAGTGTACATCTGCTGTAGATTAGTTTAGTCTGGCCCTGGTGTAGATGAGTTTAGTGAAGAGCATCATCTGCAGTAAAATGTGGAATGTTTTGTGATGCTCGGCAGGACGCGTGACTCAAACTCACTGTCTCTGTGGCGGGGTGTCAGGGTGGGTGCTCGTGGCGTCGTTCCGGTCCAGTCTGTCCCTCTCTTTGTCAGCTGAGGCCCGGTCCAGTCTCTCTGGAGCAGATCCACAGGAGAGCCCGCGGGTCAGCCTGGCGTGGACCCGGCCCTCTCTCGCTGGCACTGGTGGGGGGGGCTGAGGGGTGGGGCCAGTGCTGGACAGGGTGGGATGGACGGAAACAGAGGGAGGTTGGTTCTGGTTCTGGTGGGCCGCGCGCGCTGGGCTCGGAGGCGTGAGGGTTCCGGTCCAGTCGCAGGTCCTTGTTTTCCTGGCTGAGCCGGTCCAGCTGGACCTCCAGCTCCTCGATGCGGCGTCTCTGCGTCTCCAGCAGCTTCTGCTGGCTCTCGATGATGTTGTTGAGCTCCAGCAGATACTCCACTGCCCGGTTCGGGCTTTCTGGGCTGCCCTGCCCTGCCTCCATGGTCAGGACCCCCCTCTACCCAGTCACTTCAGCTAGGAGACCCAGGATGACCGCGGAGCTCCCCCACTGATACCGAGTGGGGGGGAGAGGGAAGGAGAGGTGGGGCTTGGATGGAGCCTACAGACTCAAGGTCGTCTCCCTGCAATTGGTCTGGGAGCTCAGTGCTGCCACCTGTAGGTTTGATTCCACAAATCACTCTGTCTACAGGTTCTTCCTGAATCAGCACAGGGGTTCAGAAAGGTGCAGGTGAGCGACAGGGATCCTGGTCCTAGATCCACAAACAAAGAATGGGGGCGACCAAGAGAGGCTGAAATGTGAGGAGGGAGGAGCTAAAATTCAGTGGGAGGAGCTTAGTTTCAAGTAGAAGGAGATTTGCACAAGAAGACTGCAGGAAAGACACACTACGCGGACATCTGTATGTGTATGTGTGGGAGAAAGAGTGGGGGTGGGACAGCCAAAAATACTCTTATAATATAATATAATATAATATAATATAATATAATATAATATAATATAATATAATATAATATAATATAACTTATCAGAGAGGTTGCAGGGAAGTTGGACACCAGAAGTATCTACCTCCTCATGTTCTCCTCCTGTGTTTCCCAAAACTTTTTCCCCTTAAAATGTACATTTCCCATCTCGGTACACACCTTCAGCTGAACTTGTGATGATATGTAAGCAAAAAAAAAAGATTAATGAATCAAAGTAGCTGAGAAAGCTCACCTCAGAGGATGCTACCTGTGCATATGTGTGTGTGTGTGCGTGCGTGTGTGTGTGCCTTCACAGACTCAGGTAGTCACACACTCCTGCTTCTCTATGAGGGTGAAGGTACCCCAATTTCCTTGCTGTCCCCACAGACTCCGCTCATGTAGCGAGACTCGGGTAGTCACACGCTCCTGCTTCTCTACGAGGGTGAAGGTTCCCCAGCTTCCTTACTGTCCGCCCCACAGAGAAAGGGGAAAGGGGGGTGGTGGGGGTGACGATGGGGGGGAAGAGGGGAGGCGGGGGCTAAAGGAAGGTGCCTCCAGAAGCAGCAAAATGCTAAAGTGACAGTAGCAGGCTAACGCCGCCGAGCCTACTCGATAATACACCGCAGAACATCCGCGCTCTCTCGCTCTCACTCTTGCCCATTGTCAGAGAAAACCCCTTGCCTGCAAAATAATGCCCTACTCCCATCTGTCAGTCAGACCTGCATACACACAGGTGAGCGGAAACAGCTTCCAACCTGCACGCTTTGTAATAAAGCTATCTCCCTTGCTCTCTCCCTCTCTCTCTCTCTTCCTGCAATGACCCTACAATCCTTATCTTCTCTTTCCTGCCTAGTTATGTCTACTCAGAGAGATGTGCACACAGACTCTCTCTTTTTTCTGTCTTCTCTGTTCCACTGTCCTCTCTCTCTCTCTCTCTCACTCTTTCAGTCTTTAACAACAGAAGAAAGAAAACCACAGAGAGATGGATATCTGATTTCCCATAGTCTCTCTCTCTCTCTGTTCCTCTTCTTCGGTCCCACCTGCTATTTTTTTCTTTTACTTAATGTCCCATTTGTATACTTAACGTTCTCACATTAAGTATCAATGCAACGGTTGCAGATTAAACTGTTTGAAAATTAACGACTTTTTTCTTTATTATGGGCGGATATGGGTTGAGTTCTTATTTTTTCTGCGGCTCCCACGCCTGGTCTTGCTGCAGAGACAGGAAAAAAATGACAAAAATATCGGAAAATCCAACGAAAATGATGTATTTGACACGTGTGTAGCCGTCAAAACAATATCTCATTCGTTTCCAAAATGTTTCAAAAAGCCTTCTTCCCGAGGCGCAGGAACCATCTCTGTTTTCTGCTTCTCGCTGTCAATGCGGATCTGTCGCACTGCTCCGCGTGCCTGGGAAACGCAGGCAGGAGATCTCTGAAATACACGCATTCAAGCAATCCAAACCAAACAAATGCGAAAACGAACAAGGACAATTACTGAGACAAAAAACACTACAAAGTAAACGTTACCGTTATCATTACAAGCAAATGGGGAAAAAAAGATTTTGCAGTTTTAAGATGTTTGACTTCGACCAAATGTTGCTGGCTGATTAGCTACAACCGCAAAACACATGACGAATTTTACTGCATACAGGAATCTAACGATTGTCCTGTCCGTTAAGTCACGAGCCATAGATAACCTTCAATGTTGAAAACGCATTTATTATTAGCATTTTTTTCACCTATTACTGTCCACGTCTTCAAAATGATGTTGTCCAGCGAAGCACGAGAGGAAAGTAATAGAAGTCAAGCCGGTCCTGGATTGGGTTCGGATTTTGGTTCTACGATCACAAAGCTGATTCCTGAGGTCCACTTCCCTCCCCGCTGAACTCCGGGTGCCGCACCTGCGTCCCCCTCCGCCATACTGCGCCGCAGAGAGCTGAATGCGCCTCCGCGCCTCCGCAAGGCTGTTTCAGCGTCACCGTACTTCCAACTGGAGAGAAAGGGGGAGCGCTGGTGCAGGTTTAGCTTATTCCTGTGAGTCAGGCCAGATATGCCTTTTATTTTCTCCTTCCAATGCTGTGACGTTAAATACTAGAGGGAACTTCAATGGGACATTATTACGCAACTCAGCCTCCTTGTCAGCCATTTTGGACCTTACAAAGAAGGGGTTTCCCTAGACAGGGCTCCCCGAATTGAGCCAGAATGGCTTCAGTCTCAGGTCTCTAAACTTGTTCGAGTAAAATGCACGCATTACCCCCCCTCCCCACCCCAACACCACCTCTCTCTCTCTCTCTCTCTTTCTCTCTCTCTCTCTCACACACACACACACACACACCTTTCTTTTCCTTTTAGTCAAGATATGCTTCATTGGCAGAGCTAGACATCTGAAAAGCAAAAATGACTGGATAAAAATGGTGTCAAATGAGTATACACAGTACAATAAAAAACAAATAATACATTAAATAAAAGGCTTGCAAATCCCATTACTGATTTTAACACAGCAGTGTTTTATTTTGTTCAGGAAGGTACACTAGCGGTTGGCTGTGGTTGATATGGTTATAGAACTGGGCTTGTAATGTGCTTACCCTGAATTTCCTCCATAAAATATCCAGCCATTTAATTTTATTAAAAAACTGAATCCTCTGACTTAAGTCTGCCTGCCAAATCCTCAAATGCAATGTGTAGTGAGCACAACGTCCATCAAGCTACACCTGCTGTATCGTCCTACCTGTTCCTCTTGTTTTACCACTTAAATGGTTTCTGGATTTTATATATATATATTGAAAATTGAAAGGATATTTAATAATAAGAATAATAATGTTATTTTGTGAATTTTCTGGCTGTTTTAATGACTGCCCTGACTATGTATACACTTACATTACCAAAGTATAAAGCAGAGATAATAACACCTTAGATATTTAACTATGCTGAAAATACAGATAATAATACGCCTACGCATTAAAATGGCTTTTGCCTTCATTCTTTGGCAGCTCAATATGTTCCGGCTTTCTCTCACACATACAAAATGCAAAATTCTGCCTCTCTCTCTTTAACTGGCCCCCTGTCCCCCCCATTCTCTCTCTCTTTCACACACACACACACACACACACACACACAGAAGGTTGCGGGTGGGTGGGCAGTGGACCACTGTCATGCTGTTCCCTATTCTCTTAAGACTGTCTCATGATTCACAGAGCTCACACAGGAGAAGCACAGGGCTCAGAAACAGAATAGACGAGGCGAAAGGGGAAAACAGGTACATAAAACCTGTCCGCAATCCGTCTACTAATTACATGCTTTTGTTTCGCACCGAAAAGGGGGTAAGAGTCCTGCAGTGCAGTTCCATCGCACATCGCTAACACCGGCAGTCAACTCTGCTCGGCACAACGCTGACCGCCGACCGCACACACACAGCTCGCACGCCACGCACAGACATGCTCTGATTTACGCATGTCTGATGCAAGCCCAGCATACTGTTGGCACACCGCGACGCACAACGCGAACACACTCATCTACATGGTTTGATATTGTGCTTTGTACTTCCTCTCTCTCTCTCTCTCTGGCTTTCTCTCTCTCTCTCTCTCTCTCTCTCACACACACACACACACACAGAGTGCAGCTGGGTTTTTGAGTGTGTTTGTGGGAGAGAAAGAGAGAGAGAGAGAGAGAGAGAGAGAGAAAACCCTTTCAGCGCAGTGACTAATTGCCTCTGTCTGTAATTACATTGCTGCTGTAGCAGAACACAGATGTGGTTGGCTGTCAGTGCTGCCCTGCCGCGCTCGGGGCTGCAGGCTGTCAGTGCTGCCCTGCCGCGCTCGGGGCTGCAGGCTGTCAGCGCTGCCCTTCCCTGCTGTAGCTTCACCTTCATCATCACGCTCGCTTCCTTTTTGAATGCAATGATAGGGATCTATAAAATCATTGACTATCATAGTTTCTAATCCGGCCCGCCATGGTTATATGAAGCAGCAAGGCTGTGTGTGTGTGTTGTGTATGGCTGTGCATATGCGTGTTTGTGACTGTATGCTCCGGAGTGTGTCTCCGCTGGTGTAGTGCGTGTGATGTTTGTATTAGCAGGACTGTGTATACATATGTGTGAGAGAATGTAAGTGTGTTTTATGTGTGTGTTTATACATGTGTGGAGAGTACGTATTTGTGTGTGTGTGTATGATAGTATGTATGTATGCATGAATGTATGTTTTTTTGTGTGTGTATGTTTGTGTGTGTACGTATGTGAGAGTATGTATGTATGCATGTGTGTGTACAAACACGTGAGAATATGTATGGATTCGTGTGAGTGTGTATATATAGACATATTTGAGAGTATGTATGTGAGTATGTATATGTATGTATGTGTGGGTGTGTGTAAGAGAGTACTCATATGTGTGTGTAAGAGAGTGTGCAAGTGTGTGTGGGTGTATGTATGATTCTGTATGTATGTTCTTGTGTGAGTGTGTGTGTGAGAGAGTGTGCATGTATGTGCGTTTGTGTGTGTGTGAGAGAGTGTGTATGTATGTGAGTGTGTGTGTGTGAGTGACAATGTGTGTGTGTGAGAGATTCTGTATGTATGTGCGTGTGTGAGTGAGTGTGTGTATGTGAGAGAGAGTGTGTATGTATGTATGTTTGTGTGTGTGAGAGTCTGTACATATGTGCATGTGTGAGTGTGTGTATGTGTGTGTGTGTGTGTGAAAGAGAAGAGAGTGTGTGTGTGTGAGAGAGAGAGTGTGTATGTAAGTATGTGTGTCTGTGTTTGCGTGTGTGTGAGAGAGAGAGAGTGTGTGTGTGTGAGAGAGAGAGAGTGTGTATGTAAGTATGTGTGTCTGTGTTTGCGTGTGTGTGTGAGAGAGAGAGAGTGCGTGTGTGTGTGAGAGAGAGAGAGTGTGTATGTAAGTATGTGTGTCTGTGTTTGCGTGTGTGTGTGAGAGAGAGAGACTGTGTGGGTGTGTGTGTGTGAGAGAGAGAGAGTGTGTATGTAAGTATGTGTGTCTGTGTTTGCGTGTGAGTGTGAGAGAGTGCGTGTGCGTGTGTGTGTGTGAGAGAGAGTGTGTATGTAAGTATGTGTGTCTGTGTTTGCGTGTGTGTGTGAGAGAGAGAGTGCGTGTGTGTGTGAGAGAGAGAGAGTGTGTATGTAAGTATGTGTGTCTGTGTTTGCGTGTGTGTGTGAGAGAGAGAGACTGTGTGGGTGTGTGTGTGTGAGAGAGAGTGTGTATGTAAGTATGTGTGTCTGTGTTTGCGGGTGTGTGTGCGTGTGAGTGTGAGAGAGAGAGAGTGTGTGGGTGTGTGTGTGTGAGAGAGAGAGAGTGTTTGTGGGTGTGTGTGCATGTGTGTGTGTGAGAGAGAGAGAGTGTGTGGGTGTGTGTGTGTGTGTGTGTGTGTGTGTGTGTGTGTGTGTGTGTGTGTGTGTGTGTGTGTGAGAGAGTGTGTATGTAAGTATGTGTGTGTGTGTGTGTGAGTGTGAGAGAGAGAGAGTGTGTGGGTGTGTGTGTGTGTGAGAGAGAGAGTGTTTGTGGGTGTGTGTGCATGTGTGTGTGTGAGAGAGAGTGTGTGTGTGGGTGGTGTGTGTGTGTGTCGGGGTGGACAGTGTCAGCTGGGTGTTTGTGCTCCTGTGACTCAGTCCCTCCCACACTATTTTTCTTCCTTTATTTTTGCAGCAAAGAAAAGGAGGGTCCTTTTGCCCTCTCTCTCTCTCTCTCTCTCTCTCTCTCTCCCTCTCCCTCTCTCTACAATTCATGTTTAGAATGCTGAAGAAACAGTTCAGTCCTGCACACACGCACACACACACACACACACACAAACACTCACACACACAAATATACAGAAAAGGGCACTTAGCTGAGCGATTTAAGCCTGATGATTTTGATTGATATGAAAGCATCATTTTCAGAAACATGGCTGTTTGTTGATAAATGGTGTTGAAGGTATAAAATGAGTTTTGGATGCTGGAACATTCCATATGTTTAGTGTTAACTTACAACACAGCGAGTGGGACAGCAGTTCTCATGGGGGATCGTTACCCATGAACCTCTCTTGTTGCGTCACCTTCATCATCATTATCATCTTCCTCACTGTCACCATCATTGTCAAAAGTATTATTATGGGATCTTTTTAGGCCTAAGGTATTAAATAATTGAAAAATATCATTCAATTTTAGAGTAGTGCTGGCCATATTTCAGCAAGAAGACTTGAAGGATATATTGTAAAAACATGTGATTTTAAGAGAAATCACAGATAGATGAGAATAGCACCCTCTTGTGGACATTTGTGTTATGTACAGCTACTGCAGTTCAAAGTCGAGAGAGAAAAAACTGCAAAGCTCTTCTCATTAACGATCCTGTGAACACAACCCTGAAGGATACAGTTTTCCAACTAGCTGTCAAGGAGAACTTAACCATAGTAGATATCTTGTCAACTAAACATTAGTTTTTGTGATTAGTTTATTTTGTTACCAAGATTATGAAACGTTTGCATGATTTCATATACATAATACATTCCACATATGCGCATTAATCCTGTTTTAAACAAGGAACTCGTATCAATTAAATTTTATTATCCTCTCAGTAAACTGTAATTAGGATTCAGACCATGCCGCAGTTCTACATTTGTATCGATGTAAGTGGCAGACAACATCATAGCTTACAAAAACACCTTACGCTGCAAGAGCAATAGTTCTTGCAAAACGCAAGAGCTGTATTAAGAATCAACTAGTAATGACAGGTCCTCAGAGGTTACTCTCCATATCACCTTACATAACCTATGTCACTGACGTATCTTACGCAATTGTCGAAATATGCGTTATGAGCATAAGCTACGTAATTTGCATAACCTACGTCATTTACACATGGGCCTAGTACAAGACACATTGCACAACATATTGTACAAACATATTGTACAACAACCTAGTGCAAATCTACACTCTCAGTTATAATTTACATATACAAAACACACATAACAAATAGATTTTGTTTTTAAAGAAATAAAATATATGAGAAACGAGATGGTGGGGGGGTTAGATTCATATTTTGGGGAGGAAAGTTAAAAGAAGCCTATCTGAAACTGACGAAGGGGAATCTATCCGATTAAAATACCTTGCTTGTAGAGATAAAGACCTTCACTGCAAGCTCTGGAAAGCAGTTCTATGTTTTGTAATGCATTTTCATCAAAAATATAGGTTAACTGACAATAGATATATATCAATAATGACAGAACAGGAGAAAAGGAGATTACTCTGCTGTAGCTACCTATGTAGCTAGCTATACCGTGTTAGTGTGAATGTACATAGGGTCACAATGAACATTGCCTTCTCTCAATGGCAGACATCTGGGACATTCATTGTAGCAGGTAGTATTAAACAGTGTAACAGTTGTCCATGTATAGCATTATCATTCATTACATTACAGTCATTTAGCTGATGCTTTTATCCAAAGTGACTTGTTCTGGCCAGGGGCCAATCCCCCCTGGGGTTAAGGGCCTTGCTCAGGGGTCCAACAGCAATGGTGTTCTTGCTGTGGCTGGCCTGGGGCTTGAGCCACCAACCTCAGGGGTCCCAGTCATGTACCTTAGCCACTTGACTACAGGCTAGCCCCTGCATTATCGTATGTAAACTAAAGGTAAACTACAGGTTGTCAGTTTGCTAGCGTGTGATGCTAGTAAGGAGAAAGATCAATGGCGAGACGTCGCAGTTCTGAAAATTTGTATCAAAATTATCAATGACTATCAAGCTTGTGTTTACCGTTTTTAAAGCTGTTCATGTGAAACAATGTAAGAGATGAGTAATTTCAATAATTCAGGCTCCGCATCAATGATGCTGGGATAATCTCATTGAGTATTAACGTAACAGTAATGAAATGAATGTATCCAAGCTTTGCATGGAAATGCAGCAGCAAAATGCTGCGAAAAAGGTTACAGCTTAAGCATTGCCTATGACTGATGTAGGTACACGGAGGAAAGGGTAGTCTATGGACCACCACCAAACCTAAATGTTTTAATGTTTTCCAAATGCATTTGTATTTAAGCTGTCTTTTTTGGTTTGAATACAAATTTAAGCTTAAACAGACATGTTGTAATTCACTAAGGGAGCCCAGAGGATGAGATTGAAAACAGTCAAATTCTAGAACTGCTGTTTAGAATTCTGGAGTAAAAATTGCAAGTAAATAATTAAATAATAAAAAATAAATAAATCTCGAGCTTCAAAGGTTTGTTATCTCTCTTATTGAAAGCATGCGCCAAATGATAAAATGTATATGAATTATTTAGCATTTTGCCATTTAGTACGTTTAAATTTTGCATTAGTTATTTAGCAGTTAATAAGCAGTGCTGGGTTTCTGTATTTCTGTGTCTATGTGAGAATCCAAATGAGTCCTGTTGAATACTGTGAACATTTCTGTCCCAGGCCCTGGCAGTGCGCCTGTCCCTTTTAGCGAAAATAATGTTTCTACATGTATCTGAAACACACAGAGATTAGAACAGTGCGCGCTCGCACAGTTCTGATTTAATCCCGGTGTGACAAACAATAATCCCAACCCCCCTAACCCCACAACCCCAACACACTGGCAGCCCAGAGATACAGAGAGAGAGAGCAAGCAAATAAGCGCAAGAGAGGTCAGGATGAAGGGATGGACAGAGAGGAAAGAGGGAAGGAATACAGAGATCAGAGTCTCAGAACAAGAAAATCTAATAGTGTGTTTTGCATCTCTTTATTTCACTGATTCTTGAAATTGACATAACACATCCTAGAGAAGAAATCCTCTTTTTGTTCAAAATATCAGTAACGGTACATTAAATCCAAAAGTTAAAGGGAGACATGCATACATGTATCATCACGTATTTTTTAGAAACCGTTAACTCGTGGTGAAACTAGGTGGCCGCTGTCACTCGGATGACACATTTTGTCAGCGCCATCAGATGTCACCACCATCAGAATTTTTGCCCGATGGTTGTGACCTGAGACTGACATAGCTGACAAATGCTCTGTTCTTTGTTATACTTTCTTTGCCGTGAATATTATTTATTTTTTTTAAGTTTACTGTTTTATTTTATTGTTAATTTCTGAAATGCCTTGTATGTCGATTTCGATGTCATATAGCCAGACACATATAACAGCATAGCTAAGATGACGGTTTCAAAATATCACTTTGTTGGGGAAAAATGAATATGCATGCCTCGGTGAACGTGTGAAGGCCTGTGTCAGCATTTTGGTTATTACATACGCTTGCATTATGTTATGATTTATTCAGCGTGTGCTCATTGTTGCACTTACATTGCAGATTGTGCTGTAAACTACTGTTATATTCTGTACAATGAAGGAGTGTGTATGTCTATGCCTGTTTGTATCTGCATAATTAATCTGAGGAAGCATTCTTCAAAAGACAAAGGCAGTTCCTGAAGGTTCTACCTTAGAACCTTCAAGAATTTCCATACAACATCAACGCGTTTAAAATGACCTTTGTACATATGTGTAAAACGTAGAACTGAAGACATGTTATTTGGGGCCGTGTTGAACCTGACCTTTTGGGTGAGATTTGACCCTTCCCTCTGGACCACAGAGAGAAAAAAAAAGGAAATGAAAACAAAACATGAAAGGTGGAGGTAAGGACAAACCTGTGCGACCATCAGCAGTATATTTAGACTTGTACCTGTCTGCGTCTGTTCTCTTATGACCTCTGAAACGCCCTTAGCGCAGAGCACACTGTCCTAACCTCTGGTCCCCATCATCTGATACCTTGAGCTAAAATAAAAACAAAAAGTATTTATGTTCTTTTCAACAGCAGGCTATGGCCTCCTGCTTTCTATTTTAATATAATAATTTGATATGATGTGAGTGTTGGTGCCGTTAAATCATAAGGCATTAATCTGTTATTTATTTTCATTTTTCCTTCTGTTCAGGATGACTTCTTTTAAATATCATGAATTTTGCCATTCTGTTAATCACTACTCTTCGGTCTACCTCAGCATTAGCGTAAAAAAAATGAGATTTATACAACAAAATCGCAAATGAGTGTCTATTCCAATGCTAGAGCCTGTTCATCAACAGTAGTCCTGTAGTGGTAACGGAAGATATGGGTATGCTATGGCTTTACTGGGAATTTACTGGGATTGTGTTATTACCATGACTGATTGATAGGCAACATGCTCAGGATTGGTTGAGTCTGATCATGTGACAGACAAGCCTGTCATAGACGAACAATGTCCCACACCAATACCACTGTGGTTGGCTGTACTGTGGCTTACGCGGAGGATAGCTCTATTCCAAGCAGGTCGGCTCATTCTGTGGCCAGCTTTTGTGCACAGGCTGGCGTGTTTAAGACGTACGTTTTGTGTTGGCAGCTGTCTCTTCACTGTTTTGCCCCGGGGTGTTTTCATTGGCTATGGTGGATAGGTGCTGGGGTCGTCCTAGAGCCAGAAGCCCTGCAATACTGGTACTATAGTTACAGCTCAAGAGCGTTGGTTTCAAAGACAAGATTCTAGAAGAGCGGTTGAAACAGTGATTCATTTTTTATTCGTTATTGATGGGAAGGAGTTGATAAATCTAAATCTTTTTAAAGAAAATATTTATTTAAACTGTACTAACAAGTCTCACTGAGACTGAATCTCATTTGTGAGAGAGACCTCAGAGATTAAACTGAATTTAATTATGAAATAACAAAATGAAAAACTTAAAACTTTTGTCAATATCCTCGAGGCGCCTCTTTGCTTTAAATATGCATGACGGAATTTGTATGACACAATTTTTTTTTAATTCATCAATCTCATATGCAGGCGCAGTTGTCATAAGCAGGTGTAACTGTCCCATTAAATTACATGAATTTTTTTTGCCAAAATCATATTATGCTGATCGGGAAGGATGTCTTTTTCCCCAAAAAATCGGCCTAATTAGTTCCTCTGTCCATTAATTCACAGCCAACTTTAACATTTAGAACCTGCCTTCAAACATAAGTTTCTAGTTTTGGTGTGTTCTTCATTTGTTGTCCGTAGAGAAAAAATACCTTTAACTTCTTTTCAGAAAAACGTTATCTATAGCCCATGTCTGGCAGTACCTCTCCAGCAAAATTCAGATTCGGCTGCAGTTCCTGCTTGGTGGGGGACGGCAAAACCAGGTCATGTACATAAATTAATTTCTGTGTCATATAAAGCGAGACCATGGGCTAGAGATTGTTCCAACATTGTAGCCAGTTATGAATAAAAATTATGCTGACTATAGAAGGCCCCAAGCTGTAACTGGGGGCCATATCTCCATGGTGGTACGACACAGCACACGCAGTTATATCACTTCCTTATACTTGCACCATAGCATTGAAAACACTCATCTCTTGGATTTGAAATGTAACAATCACATAGATGTACAACATAAAATCTATGTTTTAGGTGACAGGTAAGTGACAAACACAGAACATTCAGGTAAGTACAACAGCTCTTAATTTTACCAGTGCAATGGCAAGTCTCCCTTATCAGGACTGCTTCCTCATCTGGATTTGTTAAATGTGAATGAAAAGGGCTTTTCATCTGTCCTCAAAATGGAGGACTTATCAGGCCAGCCATGCAAGACTCGTACTGCTGCATGATAAAGTTATGGCTTAGCCGTATTGCCCTTAACACACATGAGACCTTGCCCCTGAGGGTTGTGGGTTGATGCTCCAGAGCTAATTTTATATCCATCTGTAACTTCCTATTTATATCCATCTGTAACTTCTTGCTATTTTAATAAAATGCCATTGGAATTCTGTCCTTCTTTAAAATATATATAAAGGGGCACTTACAGGTGGCTTAGGCAGCAAGAGGTTAATTTGGGAGGCAGGTATGAGCTCCACAGCTGGACATTCGAATCCCAGCCGCACGATCACTGGCCATGGCTGAAGGTCTGCATTGGTGAGGTAACTACTGGCCCAGCCTCACTGGAGAAGGATAGGGGGAAAAATTTTCGTTTCTCATGGCTCTCTTGCAGCCACTCCTGGTGGTCCGGCTGAGAAAGCGGCGAGACTAACGATGCACCACCCAAATATATGATGACTTTGTTATCCTCTGGCATCATAGAGAAGCATGTAGTTGCTGGTACAACAGGAATGCGAGGAAGGGAAATGTGAACTTATCATGTGAATTGGAGGTGTCTTCTTTTGAAGTCAGTGTGGTGGGAGAAAGTTGGTACAAAAATGGGGAAAAATATCAAGTACGTGAATCAAGCAGGTGTTGATAAATTGAGCTGTTATTGGTATGCCAGCAGGATCAATGGATTCAGGTGGCAGTGGATCTCACGTCCGTCACCTTAATTTGAGCCAGACTCCAGTGAGACACGTCATTGTTTGTGCTCTTTACTTCTATTACTGGTATTTTCCATATGTAAAAAAAAATTACAACCAAAAAAAAAACTAACTGAATGAAACTACTTCACTATCTGCTGGCTAGCGTGTATCCAGGTCGAATTTAATAATGTGTTACGGTCTTACTAAATGTTGCCAAATGTGAGTGCCTTTCACAAATTTTAAGGTGCTGATAGGCTGATTCTCAACAATATCACTGTGAAGAGCGCAACAAAAGGCAAAAGTGAAGGATAGAATCTCTATTGACTGATTTTTGTGCCATGGGAGAGACCTGCTTCCTTTTTCACCATCCCTGTTCTCAGAGGAACGCAATATAGAGCGATTACAAAACGTCTACAGATAAACATCTGAAAGTAAACATTTATATCACACATTCTACAATCAGTTCAACTTTTTCATTGTTTGCTCTTTAATTTTGCAGTGTATACATGTCTTGACAAATCAATCACAAATAATGAATGCTATATAGGCTATCTGTATATGGTACCTCTGTTCCATTATATATTTTACTGCATTTTTAAGTGTGCATGTTTGTCTTGACTATCAATCACAAATTAGTATGACTTCTGTATTTTGTTATTATTATGAACCAATAATGCTATCTGTCTGTTATTGTGTTATTCCGTCGTTGGGATGGAGTTGGTTTGTCATTCGGATACACTTGTATTGTTTTGGATGAAGGGTCATATATTTGCGTGACTTCAGTTTTAAATTATCGAGATAAATGTTTCAAATGCTAATATTTTAAGGATTTAAATATTTGAAATACCACTTTTTCTGCACTGCCTCAAATGTGTCTCACACCATACCTAAATGTGTCTCACACCATGCCGCTAATTGAAGAACTTTAGCATACCATCTTGCCAGATTGAGTTTTGAGAATCAAACTTATTTTCCTTTTATTCAGGTTAACATGTTTGCCCATTATACATTTTTTATTCTGAGAATTATTCATTTAGTACCTGTTATTCAAGATTATATGTTCAATATATCTTGATATATAAACATTCAATCAATTGAACATTGATCGAGTAAAAAAAAGCCAGCTTTACTTCAACAGTCAACATCGGGTTTGTTAAGATGCCTTGCCTTGAAATACCATAGAGAACCTTCCCTCAGAGTGTTGCAGGCAAATCCCTCTGGCTCTTAAAGATATAGGTTATGAATCCCTTGTTCTAGATGTCAGGAAGATAGATCATGTCCCTCTTTCTTCTTTAATTTCTAAATGTTTTTCTGTCAGAGGTTTTGCTCTGTCACCTTATTGTCTTGTTACTTATCTCCTTTTTTATCTCAAGCTTTTCCCCCTTTTTCAAAACCACCCCTCCTCCTCATAGTAAAAAATATGGATCTTCATCGTCTTGTAAGGGGATTATCATCCTCATACTCTGTCTTATTTCGTGTCAGTGCCATGTCAAGGCCACCCCACCATAAAGAGGCTTTCCTGGCTGATTACAAAGGCCGTAAAAATGTCACGATTCAAAACAGAGCGATGATCCCAGTACTGCTGAGTATATCGTAACATGGGGCAGATCTGGTCCTCTCTCTGCAGATTTCATCAGCAAACATCTGAGTTATAACAATCCGAATCACAGGAAGTTTGTTAAAACAGATTTAGGAGGAGAATTCTCAGACAACCCCTAGACCTATCACATCTCCCTTCCGGGTTTATTCAGGTACATAAACACCACGTACCTCTTTTCCCATCATGCTTAGCATTCCCAGCATCCCACCTCCTCCCTATCTCCACCTTCACCCTCTCCTTCTCTTTTCCAGACTGGTACCTAATATTAACTGTTCTCCCATTTTTTTCCAGTTAAAAAAAGGGAGGGGGGGAATTCCCTCACCTCCAGGATGGAACGACTCCTCCCCCTTTAGACTCCAAGCCCAAGTTCATTCTCTTCTACATTCCTCATCAATAAACTCATTTTAAATGCACTTTCGTTGTCTGAGAATTTGTACTATTGAACTATGTGTGAATTAGAAGTAGCATCGCTTTGCAATGTTATATAGGAGATTGCATTTATAGTACCAATGAAAGTCAGGTCAGTGTGTCAAAACTATGTAGAAGTATAACAGACTACATGGAATCTACTGCTTCTCCAACAGAGCCACTGCTATGTGATACATGTGTTTGGATATTAATTTCTATGTGTCATTTTTTAAATATCTGAACATATGCAAATATCACAAATATCTACAATAAATGTGTGCAGATTTTCTGTTCATGAGGTCTCCACATCTCATCAGTGGTTTTCAGTCCTGGATATGGAGCACTTTGCGGTGCATGATGGTTTTTGGTCCAACCTTAATTGCCATTACTGGAGCATAAAGAGCCAATTTTAATTTCTAATGAGAGATGATCTGTCCCCATCATGTCAGAAACAGATATTCAGATCGCAAAGAATGAACACTGAATATTCAATTAAGGACACTCAATCATCCTTATTCTCGGACAACTAATGCTTTATTTTTTAAATGATGTGGGAAATTATTCATGCTGAGAGAGATTCGGCTATATTTTGATTAAGTGATAGACTTACACCTGATATCAGTAATGTCCTACATGCAGAAAGTGTGGGCGCGTGGTCACTGAAGCTGCACCGTTTGTGGAAGAGTTGAAAAAGAAAGCGCGTTGATATGTTGAGCCAATAAATTAAAATCCAAGTGCAAACAAACGAAACTGAAACATACGTCTTCAACAACCGTTATTAATCAAAACGTTGGGAGGAAAAATATACAGGGGTACTCCAGAGCAAAGGTTAATAAGCACTGAGCTAATCGATATCTTGGCTGGGGTAGTTATTTCACCACTAGAGGGGAGAACACGCAAAGTGTCGCTGAAAGGTAATGTTTTGTATGCTCCATTTGTAAATGACAGTTTTAACTGTCAACCGACAACGGAATGAGTAGCTACAGGAATTATCTAATGACGCAATCGATGCTTCTTTTGTAGATGCATATTAAGTAAAACTATGATATAGTAACAATTACTGTATGCAAATTCTTAACGCGTGCATCACATGATATTGCCAAGTTAAAGTCGAACAAATAAATAAATAATATACATCAATAAATGAATACATAAATTTCACTACTTTAGTACTACAAACAATGCAAACCTACGCAGCTTGTCCAGAATTTTCTGTCGACGTTTCATCTGTCATCGTGCTTCCCCGCCCCCTCCCTTTAATAAGTTTCTAGGCTACCATCCCCTTTAAAGGATTCAATTTGTCTTTAATCCTGAATTTATGGTTTAAACGCGGAGATAGGTAGAGAACATAGCGGGGACAAGATATCACAACCTTTGTTATTTTATTCAGCATTATTAAACGAATAATTTGTGATAGTTTTCTTTAAAATATACATAATAGTCTGTTTTATAATTATAGTGAATTAAATTTCATGAAAGTATTTGATGCTTGGAAACGTCATATGAAGCGCCCCCTCCGAACACAGGAGTTGACAGAACTGAAGACTGAAACAAAATGTTCTTTTTTGCACTGCAGAGTGAAAACAAGTTTTGTTAACATATTTTATATGAAACTAAAGAAGCAGGGGAGACGAAACTGAGAAGGACTATGCTTTTTTCACGGTGAAGCCAAGAGAACTACGACCGCGGGGCCGAACTTCGTCATGTATGAGAAGAACCGGAAAAGTAAGACTTCTGACCGAATTGAGCATTTTTAGCACCATTTGAAATGTTGGACAGGTGGAAGTTTGTTAATATTTATTTAAAAAATAATTTATGGAAATTTCAGCCAAATTGTGAAATGTTTGTAGCCGACGTTAATGTGGCAATAGAGACGCTTACAAATTGTCACTCGCGAGGCAACAAAGCGCGTGAATGTTTTCGCTTCAAATTCAGGTGAGACGTTATGCCAATTAAAGAATAAATGGTTTGAAACTTAAAGAGTTAAACAACAAGACAATTCAAACACTTAATAGCTTTAACAACATGTTTTGGCCTTCCTTTTCTTGTATTTAAACCAAACATTTACAAATAATTCTAAATATGTTTTATTGTTTGCGTTAACGTATGAATACATTTTCCAGTAGGCTGTCTGACCAAATTTGACTTGCGTGTCAACTTGGTTACCATGTTATAGCAAATGTTTTACGTTTGGATGAAGAGACCATACAGACTCATGTGAGCATCGTTATTAAGTCAAGTTCTTTAGTTTGAACTCTATTGTGGTCAGGGTTCTCTTTGTAGCACGTTCTTCTTTATAATAAACAATTTACTGCGACGTCGAAACTGTTTAATGAAAAAATAAAAGTTATATAATATAACGAAAAGCTGAATTCCATACAATTTAAGTGACATATCTTAGTGTTCCGTCCAGTGTCTACACACCTGGTGACCGTGTGCTGCCAAACGCTTCGGCTATAATGTTCAGAACAGAACATATCTGTTTTTGATTTCCATCTGAACCTGTAACATCCAGGCATCTTTTGACAGTGTCTGATGCAGAAGTATGTCAGCCCCATAGATGCGACAACCAATTTTGTGCTGGAGACAAACTTAAAGTAGTAAAGATCAGACATCTTTATAGCAACTTCTGAAATAACATAGTTATCGAGTGCACAAAAACTGTATGGAGATGAATGACATTGACATCACTGTCCTCATATTTCAATATTTTTATGAGGCAATTTGGATGCTTTGGCTATCCAACATCACAGTTATAATAATATGCCTAAAATTCCCATGATCCACACTACATGAATGTTGTGGTTAGCCTCTGTATTCTTTTGAGGGTGGTAATGTTAGACCTAAAGTGCTTTTTTTCCACAAGTAGGATGTGATGACTGTAGGTTTTCTACTTGTATTATGCACAGTCCATATAACTAAATTTAGCTATTAACCTTCATTTTCATGATCCTGTTGCCATATTGGAACTCATACAAATACTCGGTAAATGAAGAGACCGTTTGTGCCCTCTCCTCAGTGTTACCTTAACTATCAATTTTTGTTCACATTAAATGAGTACCCCTTGATGGTATGTTGAAAAAGAGAATTAGCCGGGGTGCTAACATATAGATATGTCTGTTACCATATTGGTCAATGTAGTTTTGGTGCAATTAGCATAGGATAGGTCCTAATGTTAAATGTGTGGACACCACAGGACCGGTGGACCTTTGGCTCAGCAATGTGACTTTTCCCTTTTAGCACTGCTCACTTTAATGCTCTTACAAAGATTTCACACTGTGTAGTCTTACCGCTGTCTAATAGGATTCACTCTCCCTGGCTCCGGCCGTATGATGATAATATAATTATAATAAGCCCTTAGAGTAGCTGTGTGTATAAGCGTGTGTGAGAGAGAAGGAGATGGAGGCTGTTAACCTTGCTCTGCTGGGCTCCCTACCATTGGCTGGTTGTACTCATGGGACCACAGGTACTAGCACACAAACCCTGTCCCAGAATGCAGTTCACTCCCAGAATGCTGTGCGCGTTCGCTGTTCCCGCACAGAAGTAGGTCACAGCTGTCCTCCACAGCACAGCTTTTCAGCCTTCCGTACGTTCTCTATCGCTTTATCTGTCTGTCTATCGCCTCACCTTTTCTCATATTCACTCCGTCTTTACTTGCTCTGAGAAATCTGCCATTTTCTTAATCTGGACTTTATGCTCAGATATTAATACTGTTAAAATTTCCTACTTAAACTATGTTATATAAGAAGTCATGACCCTAGCTATGTGAGGTTTTCTAATCATAATATTACTGAAATTTGATTTGTTTGCCATTACACGTGATTACCTAAACATAATTTAGTCTTGTTATCATCATACATGAACAAATTCACCCAACTGGCCTCTATTTTCATAGCCATGGAACGATGTTAACTGTTGGTAATTTAGCACTGGGGCACTTTCAGGTGTGTCTAACACAATTATGTTAATTTCATGATGAGAGAGTGCAGCATACCTGCAGCATAGCCTCGCTGACAGCATGCTGCTTCTGCTGTAGCATAATACCACCCTAATTCAGGGATGTGCTTCTCCAATAAACCAATGGGCAGTTTCTTCAGGGGGTGCACATAACAATGGAAACATTACACAATACAATAAGGAGTTTGGCCACTCCTTTCCTTCGAAAGAACAAAAGAACATTGGTCCTACTTGGAATGATGTAATAGATGTTTCAAACTGTTTCAAGTGGGTTGTAGGACTCTTCTTCAAGGTCCATCAGAGATGAAGGAGGTGGTGGTCTAGCCCACCCTCTGTAGAACTTCCCTTAAAGGTTCAGTGATGTTTGATGATGGTGATCTGCAGATTGGAGGGGTCATGGAATGAGTTTGATGTCATTCTGATGTTCATGAAGCCACTCTTGAATTCATTTAGCTGTGTGTATGGGGGAATTTTGCAATATGGGAACACTTTTTGTACCAGGGGTGGGCAAAATTCTGTGATCACCTATTCAAATAATTTTTTGAGTATTTGAATATTACAGCGGGGAAAAAAAGGTCACCACACGTGTGTTAATGGCACCTTAATCAAGCTTTCGGTGGCAGATGATATGAAGACAGCATGTCAGCATAAAAAGCAACTTGAGCAATTATGTTGCCATTTATCTGAGGATTGTGAAATTACACGGTAGCCAACCCTGTGGAATATGAAATTGAAATAGCAAAGAAAAAAGAAATGGGATGCACTTGGGCTCTTCAAGGACACATTTATTCAGTCAAAACTGATGTGATATTAAAAATAAGTTTAAAAAAAAAAAAATATATATATATATATATATATATATATATATATATATATATATATATATATATATATATATATTTGATTTCAATTTTATTTGAAACAAGCACACATGGTCCCTTGATGGAATACCATGTGCCCTTCAATAAGCTGAAGTTAATTTTGATTGACTTGTATATGCCCTTAAAGAGATAAAATACATTTGATTGGGTCCTGTCCAGTGTATTCTGGGTTTAATTATGAATTTATATTAATTTAGTGAGATACATGGCAGTTTTGGTGAGTGACACAAAATACACACAAAACAAAGAGACTTGATAAATCTGTTTTTCAAAAGCAGCAGGGTAGTATCACAGATAAAGTCATCTTGATAAAATTGTCATTATTACCATTAACCAGTACCATAACAGTTGGCCCGTTCAGGAGGTTGACTGGACCTAACGTTTTTTTTCATCATTGTTCCTGGACATCGATCCGGTCTCGAAAATACCATGTTCATCATGTTTTCGCGCTTGCATATGTCACATTTTTCAATGGCAACAAGGCTTTTAGCCAAGTAACTGTCTATTGCATCCATTCTCCTTCTCCATTGTTTTGGATTGTCCTTTTAATAACCTGGTAGTATGCTATTTAATGCAATTTAAAGCATGACAGAATCAATGAATGAATGGTGTAATATCGAAATTTAGATCTGCTTGAACCTGCACTGCTGTCCTGCAATTGAACCAGTTACACACAGTAACCCTGTTTGAGTATGAAGGTTAATAGTCTATATAGGTACATCCCATTTGCTCTTCCCAACCCCTTTTCTGATGCCAGAGCTTTTATGATGGAACAAAAGTATCAAAAAGGTCAGAGGGGATAAAAACTCCATTTGCAACAGACTAAATGACCCAATTCCACAACCACTCACTTTGTGTTTTAATTACCTTTCTCACCAAAATAGAGCCCTAGTTTTTGTATGATGTAAGTTAGGGATGTCTGCAGGTGGACAGACAGAATATGATAGAGCGTATTGTCATATTTCCATAATATCTGCTTGCAATTGCCAAACAATCAGAAAAAAATGATAATGTTTAATAACCAATGATATAAGTAGAATGTAAAGCATATTATTATAGATTACATATGGCTTAGTATATCTAAAACAGCAGAATATCAAATTTCAGATTTTGTTTTGTAATGTTAATATTGCACAGTGTGAAAAGAAGGCCTCATGTACATGATTCAGTCTGTAGTTGGATGTTTATCAGCCTGTAAGAGCACAGGATGTTACCGCATCATAAAATATGATTTGATTGATGTATTTTTGGTAAAGTGATTTAAATTATCTGTCAGTAATACTTAATGGTATTACAGGGAGCTTTACTTCCATTGTGAGCCGTATATCTGAAAAAGGGTGTTTTTATTGTGAGTTTACATTCAAAAACAGTGAAGCCTTAACATAGTAAAAATCAAATACTGTGTCATTGTGTGTGTGTGTGTGTGTGTGTCAATATTGTTTGGTGGCAGTGTGTTTATGAAGTGTGTGTTTGTGTGTATGTGTGTCTTTGTGTCTTTCTGACCTGTGTGTCCCAGTTCTCTGGTTACAGGCAGTGTTTCTCTGAGGTGTAGGTGTACGTATGTAGAAGCGATGAGCAGATGTTCTCCTCTCCTCCTCAGGCAATGGACCGGAAGGATTCTCCAAAGCCAGCGAGGCAGAAGATGGAGGAGAGGAGGAGGAGGAGGAGGAGGAAGAAGAAGAAGGAGAGGGGGACGATGGAGGAGAGGATGAGAACGAAGACATGGCCTGGCAGGACTCGGAGGAGAACGGAGGGATGAAGATGAACCGGACGGAGACGCTGATCTCCACCACGAGCTCCACGGGGACGCAGCGGAAGAAGAGCCAGCATGCCAAAAGCAGGTGCAGGGCGCCAGCACAGTGCAGCGGGCACCCAGAGCCCTCTTCTGCCTCCGCCTTAACAACCCCATCCGCCGCGCTGCCCTCTCCCTCGTGGAGTGGAAGTATCCTCACTGTCCGCTCCAGATACTGACAGCAGTGATACGCGTGATACTAATAGTGATGATTACCATAGCATAGCTAACAATGCTTCAACACACATGAACAGCAGTGACAGCGAAACAGCAGCGCAGTGTAATGGTTATTCAGCTGTGCTCATAAACCCCAGGGTGCTGGTTCAATTCCCAGGCAGGGCATTGCTGTTGCACCCTTGAGCATGTTACTTGGCCTAAATTGCATCAGTGAAATGTCCTGTATAAATGTGTAGAAATGAAGAAACTGTAAGTCGCTCTGGTTATGAGCATTTGTTAAATGCCGTCATGTAATGGTACTTTTAATATTAGTCAAGATTCAGTAGACACTGATGGTGATGTTAATGCTGATGGCTCTCATTATCGCTGCTCACAGTCCAGGGTTCAAAGCTCAGCTGTGACTCATTTCACAGTTGCAACATTCTTAATGTAATATTAAAACGAATATTATTTATTAATAATGAATATTTAAAAACATAGATTTGTATAACAAGCAGATGTAGAAATGACCTTTTCCCAGTGTAAATGGTTATATAATTGCAGAATCACTGCAGTGAATCATCAGTATACCTGTAAAATATGTAAAGGTGGGTTTAGTGGGACTGCAGGGGTTTTGGTTGTTAGGCGGTTTCCTAGGAGGGTAAGCCTTGTGGAGGTTACAGGCTCTTGATTGAGATGGTTGGTTTCCTGAAAGTGACTGTTTCCAGACCCTTCGATATCTTCATCCTGCTCGCCATCTTCGCCAACTGCGTTGCTCTGGGTGTGTCCAAACCCTTCCCTGAGGATGACTCAAACGCCACCAACCATGACCTGGTGAGTAGGGATGATGAAGATAATAATGATGATGATGATGATGACACTACTACCACTGCAACTACCTATTAATAGTAATAATGTCATAACTATATGATGTGAGTTTTCATGCCAGGTTTAAATGGTCACATAGCATGACATGAATGGACAGGAGTGATGATGATGATGAAGGCACTTACTCATCTATGTCTGGTTGGATTTCTTACAGCAGGTTTCTAAAGTAGTCTGATAATAATTACTCTGGTTATATCTAGTTATTACTGTACTGAAACAATGATTACATTACTGTAAACATTAGGAAGCTACGCATGGTGTGGCATTATGTGTAATGGAAACAGTATCTGACCCCCCAACATACCATTTTGTAGCTGTTTTATGTTAAAATGTTTTTTTTTTTCCTTATTTTAATCCAATTTTATGGATTTGTTTTTTGTATTTTGAGGAGGTCATAATCCCACTGAGTGCTTCATTCAGATTTGATCCAGTAAAGAGATTTTCCCTGTTCCACTCAACCCCATGTAGCAACAGGGGTTTGTGGGTATTTTTCTGCAAACTGAGTTACGCCCCATAAAGCCCTGTTTCACACCCTGATTCAGCTCAGAAAATGAATGAATACGGAACGTTCTGTTGTGCAGTTTTGATAGCTCCCTCCTAATTGTGATAACGCGACTGAAAGTACTGTTCGTTTGATTGAATTTGGATCAGTCGATGCCTCGCGCGTCCATTTGTTCACATTCGTTTCTCAGTCTCTCGTTTCTGTTGTCAACATGCAATATCAAGACCCTGACGGTAAATCAGGATGAGGGCAAATTGAGATTGGTGCAAATCAGTGCTGCTAATTTGGTGCTGTGGGACAATAACACACCTGAACAGCGGTTGTGAAAGAGGTCAGATTAAGAAGAATTAATTATCTGCGGGTGTGCTGGGACTTTGGTGTCATAACAACCAATCAGATCAGCTGGTGTCTCTCCTGTAAAACCATTGCCTTAAAGCCATAGTGAAGTGTCAGTTGTAACCGATCAGGAGAGATTCTCTCAATGGGAAACTGATCAGCTTATTTCGGGAAAGTGCAGAGTGACCACACCACAAATCGCTGCTTGCTCGTGATTTATGGCTCAGCTTGCTTTATTCCACTTCGCCTGACAGCAGAAAGCTAATGTGCCCCTACCATGGACTCAATCAGCTAATGGCCAGTTTACACTGAAGTATAGAATATGCAACACTGCTTGCTGAATACAGTGGGGGAGAACGAACATTAGCACTGCACACAATTGGGATGGTGACATTGAAGCCCCATTACGATGTCAGAATGACCTGTATGATACAGCGCAACGGCAAAGACAAAACAAAATGTCAACAAACATTTGGCAGTGATTGGTAAAATCTTGTGGTGCCACCCTCCTCCCATAAATTAAAAAGCTTTCAGTTAGCTTTCTGCCAATTCTGCTAATGTTTTCCATCAGAAACAACAAGGACATGTTGACAGTTGCCCAATAGAAATTACAGTAAATATGTGTTCAAACATTTACAGATTGTTCAAACAACAGGATGAAACATTAGCTATAACATTAGCCGTAGCCAGAGAGGAGAGTTTCCTTCTCTTCACTGCTAACAAATGACAACTGTCTAGTTTGACATGCATTACTATAGAGCTGAAGTGGAAGTCAGCTGTTTGTTTATCACATCTGTCATTGTGTTATAGCTTCGTAGCTACTGCTAAGGATTGTGGTGTTTTTCTTTTTTGTGCTGCTAGTTTTGATATGTCACCAGAAATGGTTTTGTGCCAAATCTGAACCATTGCCCCAGACTGAAAATAGCTCATAGATAGTACCATAGAGGGACTCAGGCAGCAGAAATGGTCTCATAGGTGCTTTGGAATCACAGTACACTGTCACTATTGATTTAATAGTGATGTATTCATTTAAAAATCCAATCCCTTTGTTTTAGTTTACAATGCAAAAAGTTAGTGACGGATGAATGAGATCTCTTGTGTCCCAAAATGGGTAGCGCTCCCATGTGCTCTATTCCTATCACCCAAAACTATGTGTAGATATTGTGCCTTTTACCTCACATTGAGCTGTATTCAGTGAAGCACTCCAGAGTGTGTAAAGGGGTCATTCTACCATTTTACCATCCCAATAAATTGTGAGCCAACTCCACAACCGTGAATTCTCTAAATTCACCAGTTACTATGGGATGATTTTTCTAGGGGGAGGTTTATCTGCTTAATGACGACATCAAGAGTCATTACCAACATGTCTTGGTGAAGATGAACGAAAAATGTTGGTTGAAAAATAACATGGTTAATTAAAAGTATTTTATGCTAAAAATATGAGGAGTTTGTTAATTATACTTTCACTCAAATACAATTGTTATAAAATGTTTCAAAATGACTGGCACTGCTAAAGAGTTTTTGAATAATTTCAAAGAAAGTCAGATTTGTGATAGAATTCATCTCATTCTCATGGAATAGTATTTTCCATGACTACCGGTGTTCCAGGGGTATAAAAATGAGATAGCATGCATGTAAAATGCTTATGTCATTCATCACCATGGGGAAAGGCAAAGAACTGACTAATCAAAAAGGACAGATGCTTAGTGACCCTCACAATTTAGGTACTGATTGCAGAACATTATATAATACATAAGGAGATAAATATATAGCTTACCACTTTCAGGGTGATAATGAAAAAGTTTAAAGCCAATAGTTCATTCACAAGGAAGATGACTCAAGTGCATGATGTCGCAGTGACACAGGAAGGGAGATGATGATGGGGGGAAAAAAGAAAACAAGGGTCACAGTTGGAGAACTGCAGAGTTCGGTAGCATCTTGGGGTCACCGAGTCTCTATATTGGCAGGCAGATGCCGCATCCATACCTAGCTATTTGTAAATTTTTTTGAGCACACAATTGTCGGCACCCTTGGATTTTATGTCGCTGCAGTTGGTCAAACTGGGGTCAAATGCCATGTGCATGTGGGCCCCTACATTGCGACTCCTCTCTGTAACCTTCTTCCAGAAGCTCACAGAAGTAGAGGATGCGGTGGGGGAACAAACCTCTGAGTAACTCTGTAAATATCTGGGACACCACGAGCTCCAGAGGAGCACACGTGTACAGGAACGGCTGGGGGCCCTGCATGTACATTGTGTTCCCACCATCGTGTTCACCCTTCCTCAACACCAGAGATGAGTTTTCCCCTGACCGGTGCTGGAAGGTGCATGACCACAGCGTGTATGTTCAGGCTGGCCTCCTCCAGGCAGTACATTAGCTCTGTGAAGACATCGTTACACACAAGGTGTTTTTTCCCCATACTGTCTGAACTCATTTTTTGTGATGAGCGTGAAAATCTGTTGTAATAATTAGAACATAATTACACAACCACACATTCCTTAATGATGGAACACACATTGGCCAGCAGACCTTTTTGGTTTTATTTTTTATAAGCTTTCATTATTGTGATCTGACTGTTGAACATGCACTCTTGATGCAGTTCTGTGTTTTGAAGGGAAGAATAACTAAATCATTTTTTCATCTTCATCTATTTGTATTGCATCTATAAGCCTTTATATGGTGTATTTAATGTATTTTTAATTTTAAAAAAAGTGATTACAAATTGCAAATACATTTTCTGTCCGGCAAAATGCCACATAGTTTTGTCTTATGTAAGTTGTTCTTGGAGTTACCAATGTTGTTTCATGAAAGGGTTTCAAGCAAATGAGAAATAGTAATTCAAATTTATCAATGCAGGTATGGATATGTTTTGCTCTAACATTGAGTACCTGTAATAAAAACACATGTGGGAAGAGAGTTTGTCACTACATGATCTCCTCATTTAGTTTGACAAGGATGAAATTTTATTCATGAAAGCTAATTAGACAAAATACACATGTAAAACATACATAAGAAATGTAAAGCAATAGCACGTAGATGTTTTCAACACTTGTCCCTATTAACCGGTGAGTATAAAGGTCTTGACACAGATGAAGGATAATTAATTAATATTTAGACTGCAGGAACAGCATTGACACCTATGGGTTCATGCCATTCTCTGTTGTTCGGTTACTGCGTAATTCTGCGTTTAATATGACTGAGGTCCTGCTCTATTTTTAAACATTGTGCTTGATGACAGAGAGAAAGCGTTTGTGCTTGCCTTAATCCGGTTTCCCCTGAGGATTCTGACCCTGCCCCCCAGGGCCTGAGACCCCCCCCCACCCCATGCCCCCATTCCTCCCCTTCCCCACCACCCCCCACTGTGGGCTTGAGTCACCCGCTTTGTCACTCATGGTTTTAGTGCGCAGCACTGTGGCTCATCGCTTCAGCCTGGAGGGATGTGGCTCCTGGCCCCGGAGCGTGAGCCTCTATGGCTCATGACCTCAGCGGGTGGCGGTGTTGGCCATAGCTTCAGCTCACGTTAAGCAGTCAGCGTTTGGCTCATGGATTTAGCTCATAGCAGTGCGGCTCTTGGCTTTAGCATGTAGCGGTGTTAGTCATAGCTTTACCGTACAGCAGTATGGCTCTCAGCTTGAGCATGTAGCGGTGTGGCTCTTGTCTTTAGCATGTAGCAGTGTGGGTCATGGCCTTAGTGTATGGCTGTGTTGCTCTTGGCTTTAGAATACAGCAGTGTGGCCATTGGCTTTGATGTATTTGTATTTTAGACAGCAGTGCAAAAGCACAGTTTGGTCCTGTGCTAAACAGCGCGTACGCCTCTGTGTATTGGTAAGAGTCATTACTGTCAAAGCCAGCCTCTCACTGGCACAGGCCAGGAGTAAACAGGAGAGGAGGGATAAAGAGTTAAGGCTTTGTCAAAGAGACAGAATAAGAGAGATGGAATGAAAGAGTCACAGGAAAGAGGGTGAGAGAATATGGGTTTGGGAGAGATGTAACTGTCTGTGCGTTTGGCTGCTCCGGGTCTTGATAAGCAGCTTATTCTCCCCATCCCCCTCCCCCCCCACCGCTTTCTCTTTCCCTCTCCACCTCACTCTCTCTCCTCTGCTACCTTCTTCTATCTCTCTGTCTTTCCCTTTTCACTGTTGCTCCCTTCCCCTTCCTCTTGGTCCTCTCTCATCTTTCACTCTTTCTCTCTCTCTTTTTCTTTGTTGGTATGTGTGTAAGGGGGAGAGTTTATGCTGGACTCTACAGGCAGACTAGTGTGTGTGTGTGTTTGCGTATATGTGTGTGTTAGTCTGAACAGGATGATGACAGATTGGTAATCCTCTGAAAGTCCATATTAAAACCCCTCTAGTTGCTTCTACTGCCCTGCACCCAACTGAACCACTCTGTCCTGAACCCAGCTATATCAGCCCCCAAACTACACCCTCCTAAACAAAACTACATTACCCACCACTTAAGTATACCATCCCGCATCCAGCTGTACTACTCTCCAACCAGCTACACCACTCCACCCTGTTCCAAGCTCCATCACCTTACGCCCAGCTATATTACCTTACCCCATTCTGTGAGGAATGTTCCAACTCTTCTGAAGCAAGTTCACTTGTGAATAATTACAACCAGAATACATTATGTTAATCATGCCATTTAGACCTTTGATCTCCATCTCCCTCTGGTTTAAATCCTGCTATCTCCAGCTGATATCAAACCAAAAAACAGTTACTACTGTCGGCCCATGGCCTCCCTCACTGTGTATCTCAGCCCAATATCCCTGGTAGTGTGTGCATTGACTGCTCAATGGAAATGATTGATCAATGGACTAAATCTGCCTGTCCTTCCTTGTAGGAACAAGTGGAGTATGTGTTTCTGATCATCTTTACCGTGGAGACATTTTTGAAGATACTGGCGTACGGATTAGTCATGCACCCCAGTTCCTACATTCGCAACGGCTGGAATCTGCTGGACTTCGTCATCGTAATTGTGGGGTACGCTCTCTGTTCCTGCCGCCACCCCCTCCCCCTTTCCCTCTTCCTGGCCCTTTCTCTCTATATTTTTCTCTCTCATCCCATCATCCCCCATACCTTTGCCCTTCTCTTCTCTCTCCTCCTCCCTATCGCCATCTCTCTCTCCTGCTCCATGCTCCATCTCCCTCATCTCTAATTCAATTCAGTTCAATGCAAAATGGGCTTTATCGGCATCGCCTACAACTTGAAATACATGAAATATGCAAACACGCTACCACACACTGACTCATAACAGCTAATTTAATAGAACTGATGGGACTGTGTGAGAGCCCCTCACCTCTCTCACACTGTAACTTCCTCTTCCTCTTGGCCTCCTCCTCTCTCCCCCATGTCTCCTCTCCTCTCTTCTCTCCTCCCCCTCTCTGTTTAGCTCTCTTCCTCAGATTATCTGACCCGATTTGACCATTAGTCAGAGTGGCACAGAAACAAATCTCTCTCTCTGTCACACACACAAATGCTCTCTCTGCTTTTCTCCCTCACACACACACACACACTCTCTCTCTCTCTCTCCTCTCCCTCACAAAGACGCACCCACACACACATACACATACTCCCTCTCTCTTTCTGTTTATTTCTCTCACTCACAAACTCTGTTCCTCTAGCTCTCTCTTTATCACACATACATACACACACTCTCTCTCTCTCTCTCTCTCTCTCTCTCTTTCTCTCTGTTAATCTGATCACAGACTTGGTTTCCCCCTCAGTTCTCCCCTAGCTCCTCATTGCAGTCAGCAGGTTATTAAAGGGCAGAGTTTTTGCAGATTTGACAGATAAGTCTGCATTAGTCAAATGCAGCATATTGGAGCAGTAAGCATTTAAGCAGTGAGCACTATTCCAAATTCTCAGTGTCTGGGTCCCTAATGCTGCCTGGCCTTTAGATCAGTCAGAAATGCAGGTTGGGCTGACTCAGCCAGTGTGTTTCTCCTGGGTGTGACAGCAGGCTGTAATTACCCATGGGGCAGTGGGGCCATTGTGCGCTGAAGCGGGGGGTCGCTCTGCATCTCCACGTTCAACAGAGGCTATTTTTAAAAAATGAGAAATCACTTCTCATGACCATAATGTGTCCCGCTCTTTATACAAAAGTGAGCAGAGGGTATTTATTCATTCAAAATCTATGCTGCATGTTTACACAAATTTTCCTATATAAAAAAATACTTATCTGTATCGATATAAATTTGCTTCCCAGCACAGGCTTTCGTTATCCAGCTTGCTAATTTTCTCACATAGTACCCTTCAGCAGTAGAGCCAAGATATGTCCCTTTGACCAATCGTACTTGTGTTTTATGTTTTTATTCATGTAAAGTGTGACAGCGTTTTGGTTTATTGCTCCCCCCTTTGCCTCAGTGTTTAAAATGAATAAAACGTAACTAGACTGTTATTCCCTGGTTTGTGAGGGAGCGATGTTCTGCATTGTGAGGCCAGTTTAACAGGGCCTCAAAGCATATGTTACCGTTTCATCCTCAGTCTGAATTCATCAGTGCGTGGACTTAACAAGGTGAAGAAAGGGATTCTGGTGCCCTTAGACTCCAGCGCTTCCCATAGGTGTTGCATATTGGCTGGAGTTGGACCTCTGTCTCAGAATGGCCTGGGCCTCATCATCCCACAGATGGTTGAGTGGATGGAGATCTGGAAATTGGAGAGGCCACTGTAGTGAACTGAATTCCCTGCCACGTACCCAGAACTATTCCTTAACAAACCTAGCCTTGTGGTATGGAGCATTATCCTGCTGAAGAAGCCCATTGGCCAATGGATACATTGCCTCCATGAAGGGATGCACCCGATTGGCTGCAATGCTTAGATATCCTGTGATGCTCAAAAGTTGTTTTAGTTGCATCCTACTTCTAGCAGATCCAGTGTGAGCAGCGAAGACCCCACACCACTACACTAATGCCATCAGCTTGTGTCGTTACAGTCCTCATGTGGTTTTTCCCATCATCATGAAACAGCAGGTACTGGGACTCCTCAGACAAAGCGATGTTTCTCCAGTGCCCCATCGCCCATTGTTTGTCCTCCTTAGCCCGCTGCAACTGCAGCTTCTTGTTCTTTGCTGACACAAGTAGTATCGTTTAGTTTATCAGCTTCCATATCCCATTCGTGACTGTGATGATCCATGCTTTGCGATACGCCTCTTCAACACCACTGTTGTCCATAGGCGTCAGCTGACTTGACTGTAGCCTCTCTGTTACTCTACACAACCTGTTGGCCTCTTTTATCACTGGAGTGTTTCCGACCACGGTATCACCATAACTGCATGTTTTTTGGATTGTGGTACATTTCTGATACACCAGTGACCCTGTCACCAATATAATAGGAACCTAACTATTTCTGAGAATCTAAATGATCGAGGCAACTATGAAGTGACCCAGATTTGGTGCTGAGTGGGTGAGCGACCCAAATTGTACGAAACATAATGTACTAACAAACCTCAAATCTCATTTTATACATTTGGTCTTGTTCGACCTCTTTCTCTCCTGCATCATCTTCCTCCTCCTTTCTCTACCTCTCCCTCTCTTCTCTTTTCTTCTCCCACACAGCTAAAGCCCTGACAGCTAATCGAAAGGTTTAGTAATTGGTGTTTCAAATGAGTGAGGTGAGAATCAAGTGGTGGCACTCAGGTGGCAATTAGTGGCTGACCTTCTCAAAAACGTGTTTGCCCAACGTGAGTTATATACATATGTGTGAATTGCAGGTTGTTTATTGATTGATTGATTGGCTGTGTCTGTGGCAGGCTGTTCAGCGTGATCCTCGAGACGATGACCAGTAAAACGGGAGATACTCATCACATGTCTGGGAAGGCGGGAAAGCCGGGCGGTCTGGACGTGAAGGCTCTGAGAGCGTTCAGGGTGCTGCGCCCCCTCCGACTGGTCTCCGGAGTTCCAAGTGCGTCTCTACTTCCATAAACACACACTCATGCATACATTCATGTACTTCCATATGCTCATGCATACGCACACACAAACGTGCACGTATGTGTGTGTGTTTCTCCAGGTCTCCAGATCGTGTTGAACTCCATCATGAAGGCCATGGTGCCTCTGCTGCACATCGCCCTGCTGGTCCTCTTCGTCATCATCATCTACGCCATCATCGGCCTGGAGCTCTTCATCGGCAGGATGCACAAGACCTGCTACTACATCGGCTCGGGTACATGCCAGCTCATACATCACTTACATGTATAACATCAACCCACAGTCTTCACTTCACAATATCTCTGTATATACACAGTAAATGTATTTTTGAAACCCAACAAATGGTCTGTATGAGCTGCTGGTCATGTGACTGGGTGGTCATGTGACAGTTGTCCCACTCTGATGGTCTACAACACAGCAAATGCACAATAATGTGTGGTGCAGAAGTGCATATAGTAAAGCACATAGTAAAATGAATAGTAGAAATGAATATGAATCCTGATGGTGTCTGGCTCTGTTTCTCTTTCAGACATTAACGTGGAGGATGACCCTGTTCCCTGTGCGTTTGCTGGTCACGGGCGGCAGTGTGTGGTGAACGGATCAGAGTGCAGAGGGAGGTGGGACGGGCCGAACGGGGGCATCACCAACTTCGATAACTTCTTCTTCGCCATGTTAACCGTCTTCCAGTGCATCACCATGGAGGGCTGGACCGACGTGCTGTACTGGGTAAGACCTCTGTATCCATTATCTCTGTATCCCAACATACCTCTACCACTGTACCCCCATATTTCTACACCCCTGTACCACTGTAGATCCATGCCCTTGCTCTGATAAACACTGTTTCTATCTATGGACTGGGTAATTTCTCTTTCTGTCTCTCTTTTTCTCTCCCCCGTAGATGAATGATGCAATTGGATTTGAGTTACCTTGGGTCTACTTCGTCAGTCTTGTCATCTTCGGCTCTTTCTTTGTGCTCAACCTGGTTTTGGGTGTGTTGAGCGGGTCAGTATAATAGGACCCTCAGAAACATGACGCGTGTGTATTTGTGTGTGTGATGCACATGTGTGTTTAAAATGGACTGTCGCCTCTCTCTAGAGAGTTCTCTAAAGAGAGAGAGAAGGCGAAGGCTCGTGGAGACTTCCAGAAACTACGTGAGAAGCAGCAGATGGAGGAGGATTTGTGCGGATACATGGAGTGGATCACTCAGGCGGAGGATGTGGACGAGGATGACGAGGACGGCAGCAGACGTGCGTGTGATCCCGAGCAGACTGTGACTCCTCCCCTCTGAATCATGAAGCTCTCTATTGCTTCTGATTTATACTCAATAAGCTATCTCCCCTCACACTAACTCATGAAGCACTTTCCTGACTCCAGCTCTCTATATATTCACTCTGAATCATGAAGCTCTCTGTATACTCACTGTGAATCATGAATCACTGTCTTTACTCACTCTGAATCATGAAACACTCACTGTATACTCACTGAATCATGGAACACTCTGTGTGTGCTCTCTGAATCATGAAACACTCTCTGTACCCACTTTGAATCATGAAACACTCTCTGTACCCACTCTGAATCATGAAACACTCTCTGTACCCACTCTGAATCATGAAACACTCTCTGTACCCACTCTGAATCATGAAACACTCTCTGTACCCACTCTGAATCATGAAACACTCTCTGTACCCACTCTGAATCATGGAGCTCTCCCTCTACCCTGTGACTCATGAAGCTTTTGCTCTCTCTGATTCATGAAACTCTCTCTCTTTTCGATGGTTCATGAAGTGTTCTTTCTAGACTCTGAATCTGATTCATGAAGAGCTCTCTCTTTTCCCTCTGATTCATGAAGATCTCTCAGTATTCACTCTCATGAAGCTCTCACTCCTTACTCTGAGTCATAAAGCTCTCCATCTTCACTCTGACTAATGAAGTCTTGTGTCTCTCTCTCCTTATTCTAACTCGTGCTGCAGGTCTCACCTTGGGGGACCTGTCTGATAAGAAAAGAGGAAAGTTTGGCTGGTTCAGTCACTCAAATGAAACTCACAGTAAGTTTCCTGTCGGTTCTTTCTCTGCGCTTTCTGTCTGATATTGTTTCTCCTTTATGGGTTCTGCTCAGAACTGTGAATGTACAAAGCAGGGCATCTTACATTACATCGCTCTGAGCTCTCATCCCTGATCAACATTTCATACACTGTGTTTCATATATTTGACCTTCAGATATCAAATGATCAAACCCTGTCCATGTGTAAGTGGATGTGGTTTCTTTTCCTGTTGTAATTGTTTGCAATGAATGTGTACGTACACTTTAGAAGTTCCTCCCATGTAATATGTTGTCAAATGTATACAAAAAATAAAACCCAAAACAAAATACTGCAAATATTTGTTTTATTTGGATCTGCACTTCTTACCTATGTAAAGTGTCTCTAAATGGGATATTGAAGTCTGTCTCTCCCTTTCTCTCTGTCTCTTAGCAAGTCTTCCTGCCAGTGAGACAGCATCTGAAAACACAGAGAACATTGATGAAGAACACACTGACTGCTGTGCAGCCTGCTGGTAACGCCTTGAACACCACACCAAGCTGAACACTACTCATCCCTGTTACTAACTCAAATCCCCCCCCTCCTGAACACCACTTAACCCTGTTACCAACACACCGGCCCATCCTATCCTGAACACCACTCAACCCTGTTACCAACACACCGGCCCATCCTGAACACCACTCAACCCTGTCACCAACACACCGGCCCACCCTGAACACCACTCAACCCTGTCACCAACACACCAGCCCATCCTGAACACCACTCAACCCTGTCACCAACATACCAGCCCATCCTGAACACCACTCAACCCTGTTACTTACACACTGCCCCATCCTGAACACCATTCAACCCTGTAACTAAGACACCGCCCCATCCTAAACACCACTCAACCCTGTTACTAACACACCACCTCATCCACCCACAGACTACTCCCACATTTCACATCAACTCCTGTTTAATGCTAGCTTCACCTTCACCATCAAAGCATTGTTGTATTGAAGGGCAAGGATGCAAACAAGAGTGCACTTCAGGACTCCTCTGAATGTGTATGGATATGGACACATTTACTTTTGCTGAATGAAATTATTCCACTGTAATCACCCTTCTTTATTTTTCAATTCCTCCACCAGTGCTCGGATCATGAAAAACCCACTCTGGTGAGTCTGATGTGGACATTAGTTAGTCGAATGCACTTTATATAGGCCTACTCCATTCATGTCTGCTGATGTATGGTTCTGTTAGGATTGAATATGATACGATCATATAAGATACAGTTAGCATGCCTGGTGCTCGTAGTGTATGTTAGTACATCATCTTGTTAGCATGTTCTAAGACGGGATTCTGTTAGCTTGTGCTAATGTGAGGCACTGTTAGCTTGTGTCTTTTCCTTTCGTAGTTGGTGGTGCTAGTTCCTGTTAGCATGTGCTCATGTCAGATCCTGTCAAGTTGTGGGGTCCTGCTAGCGCGTGCTGATACTGGGTTACTGCATGTTTTTAAGCCGAACGCTGCGTCGCTGGAACCGCGTCTGTCGCAGGAACTGCCGTGTGGCAGTGAAGTCCGTCACCTTCTACTGGCTGGTGCTGATCCTCGTGTTCCTCAACACCGTCACCAGCGCCTCCGAGCACTACAACCAGCCCAACTGGCTCACACAAGTCCAGGGTGGGTGTTGCCCTCTCTCTACATACCTAAACTCCATCCATTAATAGAGAATGCATGTCTATAACCTCCACCCAATACATCGCTACACCACCCAATGACAGTCTAAGTCAGCATTTGCTGTTAACTTTGACTCTGAAAAGGGAAGAGTTTGTTTTGTCTTCACAGACACAGCTTGTAAAATGACTTTGATTCTGCAGAACCTGCCAGAGTGTACTTGTGAAGAAAGAACAAACACTTTCCTTTTTGATTGTGAATGAAAGCTCAACGCAAATACTGATGGAATCCAGGCTGCCGTGTCTGCACAGTGCATACATGTCTCTAACCTCAAACCTGTAACAGTGTTTGCGCAATCTGCTCACTGAGTCTGTGTCTCCATCTGTCTGTCTCTCAGTTCAGTTTCAATTTCAGCTTGCTTTATTGCCATGACACACATTGTGCTGCCAAAGCAAATATAACAAATATTACAGTAATGCAATAACAAGAACGGCAACAGTAACAAAAAGACAGAAATGATTGTATTTCATAAATCATATGTAGTCCACATTATATATTGTTGTGCAGTAGCAGACATGGCTACTGAACCAGGTTGTAAGTGGAGGAAAAACCCAAACAAAAACACCAAAAATGTGCAATGAAATTAGCCAATGGCCCCTTGTAGGGCTGGACAGAAAAACCCCTCAACAATTTGTCAGACTGTGAACAAAAATACAGCTCAGCCTAAACAACAACACAAAGACCAAACCTGAGAGGACACCCCCCCCACAGGTGAGCCTGCCTGTTTGCGAGGCCATTGGTGTTCCAGTTCCTAATTTCCTCTCCAGGCTGAGGGAGGAAACAGGAACTGACAGCAGTCAAAGAGGAGGAGCAGAGGAGCATGCTCCTCCCACCACCTCTCTCAGCACCACAATATGCATATGACGTGTAAAAACTGTCATACCTTTATAATGCAATAACCATCATCTGTCTCTCTCTCAGACATTGCTAATAAGGTGCTGCTGTCCCTGTTCACTGTGGAGATGCTGTTGAAGATGTACAGCCTGGGCCTGCAGGTGTACTTTGTGGCGTTCTTCAACCGCTTCGACTGCTTCGTGGTGTGCGGGGGCATCATGGAGACCATCCTGGTGGAGCTGGAGATCATGCCCCCGCTGGGGATCTCCGTGCTGCGCTGTGTCCGCCTGCTGCGCATATTCAAGGTCACGCGGTACGTGATTGGCTGATTGGCTGTCGCTAAACCCGGCAGCAGCCTATGATTTGTCGGTCCCGATGGCTGGATTGCTGCAGTCTTATTCTGCACTATTGGGTGGGTCTGAATCAAACCCCATCGCTACGGGGTTTCACAGTGTGGAGATGGATTTTTGGGAAGTAAGTGTGAGTCCTGTGATTGGGCGTTTGAGCCCCAGCTTTTCTATGATTGGCTATGGCCAGAGATCCGCATTGGTGATGCAGCAATCGGCCCAGCTTGACCAAGGAATGGTTGGGGTTCAAGGTGGTTAAGGTCATCAGTCTCACTGGTCTCTAGCTGCCACTCCTAACTGGTCTTAAGCCTACTAGTGTGCGAACTGAGTAAGTGCTGACAGTGTCATTCTCTATGCCTTGACTGTATGTAACTGCAGGTGCATCTGCTGTGTAAAAAGAAAGAAGGGCTGTTTAAATGTATTATTCACATAAATCTGGGGAGTGACTTGTTCATGGCTTCCTCCTCCTGAGTCAATGGGAAAGGGTTGCTGTGGGAGGATAAAAAGTTCAGCTGACATTTGGTTGGGGAGTAAGTGGGGAAAAATACTTTCCCGACCTGTTCATCTGACCCTTGACCTCTGACCTCCCTCCCCGGTGGCCTCTCCCCAGTCACTGGACGGCTCTGTCCAACCTGGTGGCCTCGCTCCTCAACTCCATGAAGTCCATCGCCTCGCTGCTGCTGCTGCTTTTCCTCTTCCTCATCATCTTCGCCCTCCTCGGGATGCAGCTCTTCGGTGGGAAGTTCAACTTCGACGAGACGCAGACCAAGCGCAGCACCTTCGACACCTTCCCACAGGCCCTGCTCACCTGCTTCCAGGTGACCAATCTCACCTGTATATGTCTGATGCCTCCCACATAATACCATAGGTGAAGGTCCATAAGTACAGGTATGCGAAATAGCATAACGTCACATTTCACAGAATGTATCATGGACATTAAGCGACGCATGACTGTTCCCCTTCCTGCACATACTGTAATCTGTAAATATAGATTATCTCTTTGCCTTATTTTTTAGCAGAAATGTCCTTTATTGGTGTAATTAAAACTACACTGATTAGCTGACATGGCAATATTAGCGGGAACGATGCCAAACCTGCAGACTGGTTGCTGAAACTACAGACAGTAGACACTGTATATTAGTTACAGAGTGTTCCCGTCTGTAGATCCTGACAGGAGAGGATTGGAATGTGGTGATGTACGACGGCATCATGGCGTATGGTGGACCCTACTTCCCCGGGATGATCGTCTGTATCTACTTTGTCATTCTGTTCATCTGCGGCAACTGTATCCTTCACTGCCATAAGTACCTCATGCTCCTCAATGGGACCTTCACTCTCCCCTGCCTGCCTGTCTGTGTTTGTCTATCTATCTTTCTGTCTGTCTGACTCTCTCTTCATCTCGCACTGTCATTCACACGTGAGTCATGTGTTCTTAATGTGCTCCTTGACGACCTTTTGTCAGACATTCTCCTGAATGTGTTCTTGGCTATCGCTGTGGACAACTTGGCCGGTGGGGACGGAGATGACAAAAAGAAAGAGTAAGGAGTGAGAGCTGAGAGAATGAGTGGCCTCGAGGCAGGGCAAGAGGGTCAGAAGAGAGGAAATTGTCAAAAAGAGGGAATAAAGTAGGGAGGGAGTGTACTGGGGACTGTGTGAGTCATGGATGCACTAAGAGAGAGTAGAGAGTAAAGACATGTTCAAACATTCAGCTGAAACTTGGCTCCGTACTAAGGGATGTCACTGCTGCTCTTTTTCAGGGACAAGAAAGAAGGAGAAGGAGAAGGGGAAGGGGAAGGTGAAGAAGTAAAGGTAAACCTGATTCTCCTGTATTAACTCTACTGTAAATGTGTAATATCCTCATTTTATTTACTCTGTAGTGATCACAGTATACGCCTTAAAGAGCTATGGCTATGTTCTAGCAATATTTAAACTTAATGACTGTTAGCTCACCAGGCCTAACCCTTTCAGAGAAGATAGCAAATTACACATTTTTGTATATGTTTTTGTGTATGTTAATAATACAATGACCTGCTTTGTGTTCTGGCTACTATGAACAAATGGTGTGTTACTGGTTGAAGTAATTATTGACCGATAGGTCATTAACAAGTGAGAGCCCGGACCATTTATTATGATGACATTGGCAGGGAAATTAAATGAGAAGAAGCAAAGCTGTATCTTACCAATTCTGGGTGTTTAGATGAGGTCAGAGAGTAACAGAGGAGGCTTGTAAGGAGTGGGAGTTTGTTGTCATTGTTTTCACTTCAGTGGGTAATCCTGAATTTCCCCAGAAATAAACCCTGAAACCCGGATTCTCAGTGTGTGTAGGTGTCTGGGAACGTCCTACTAACCTGTACCTCACCAAACCTGCCCCCCCATAATGTCTCTCTGCAGGTTGACATGGATGAGTATGAGGAAGAGGAGGAGCCAGAGGAGGGTGAGGAAGGAGGTGAGTGCGAGAGAGAGCCATGCTATCAGGATGTTAGCATAACGTATAATCTAATGTGACTGCGTTTATTATTAGTGTTTGTGGCGGAGAGCTCAGTGTTATTTCCTCACTCCCACATACTCTCTCTCCTTCCCAACAGAGGAAGGGGGAAATCAGCTGAATTTAAATGTCGCTGACTTCGCCCCTCCTAAAGAGAAAGTTCTCCCTATCCCTGACGGAAGCGCCTTCTTCTGCCTGAGCAAGACTAACCCGTGAGTCGTGTACACACATCATATGTACGCTGCATACAGGCTACACACTTCACACATAGCACACAATATGTCGGCACACATCATCCATGACACACATGCTACACAAAGGCTATATGCATGATAAAAATTATACACATACCACAAACAAAGTGCACAGCACACACTGAATGCACAGCACACACTACACACAGACAGCACACTCACAACACACATTCTACACAGTTAACACACACACACTCACTCACTCACTCACTCACTCACTCACACACAGCACTCACACACACACTCACTCACACACACATCACATACTCACTCTCACACACAGCACAGACATATATACATTGTACAGTCCTTTTCACTCCTGCTGCACTTGCAGTTTTTCACATTATAACAGCATTACTCAAACTTCAAAGTCATTCCTGACACTGTCTTATGCACAATACACATGTTTAAGTTTCTCTAGCAGCTCTCAAGCTTTTTTTTTCTCCTGGTCACTCTCCCTGTCCTCACACTCTCTCTCTCTCCATGGTCTGTCCTCCACTCTACCTCTCTCCCTTCTCTTTTCCTCTTTCTCTACCTGTTCTCCCTTCCCCCCTCTCCACCTCTCTCCCTGTCCCTCAGGATTAGAGTCGGATGCCACACCCTGATCCATCACCACATCTTCACCAACCTCATTCTGGTCTTCATCATCCTCAGTAGCATCTCATTGGCTGCGGAGGATCCAATCAGAGCTCACTCCTTCAGGAACAATGTAAGAACCACCACCTGTGAGCTGCCATATGTTTTTCATGGGAAGTCAGGAAAACAGGTTAACAGCAGCACATCAAATCTTATCACACCTTTTGTGTGCTTTTTAATCATACATATATATACAATTCAGTTGTATAATTATATTATAAGGCTTGGGTTGTCTATCTCTTCTTTTGGAGAAAGATTTATTCTTTAGCAAGTTGAGATTGGTTATGGGGTCCTAGCTGGACTGAAGTTAATGAGGCCAGAATTTTGAAGTTTAAAATTGTACAGTTTGTATCCCTGATTGACTCTGATTGGTGTTCACTGTTTTTTTTTTTTTTACAATAGGTCTTGGGCTATGCTGATTACGCCTTCACATCAATCTTCACTGTTGAAATCTTACTGAAGGTACAACTTGACTATAGCATCTAGTAGTTCATAGTTTACCATTTTAAGTTTTTTGTGCATTTCAGTGGACTGAACATTTTGGGCACTTTATTTAAACGGGAAACGGTTTTCGGTGACAAAACGCTCTTGGTTTTTCCAACATTGCCATTCACATGGACAGTGTAAAGTCAAAACCTACGCTCTTTTTTTGTTTTTTCTCTGTCTAGATGACTGTCCATGGTGCTTTTTTGCACAAGGGCTCTTTCTGCAGGAACTGGTTCAACCTTTTGGACCTGCTGGTCGTCAGTGTCTCACTGGTGTCCTTCTTCCTCCAGTGAGTCAAAAACACCCCATCTTCAATACTGATAGCATAATTCTGCCCTGTGTGTCTCTACAACAAAACATAAACAGGATTACATTAATTTTTCATCGGCCTGGCATGGGTCTTGTATTCCTTTGTGCTAGTTTGCACAAATTATCAACTGGAGAAAGTAATGTAAGAAAAGGTAGAAAATGTGTCTCAACTATATAAGCCTGTGTATTGTTCCATCAATGCCCTCTGCTGGATATGTACATGTACTGCAGTTAAAACTCACATCTGGTTGAGCAGTCAGTCGATTTATATATTTGGTGTTTGTATGGTGAATATTAGCTGCTTAATGTTAGATGCAGGGAGTGTTACAGCATGTGTCTAGACACTATAAATCTCTCTTGAGTGAATCGATGGCATGAATAGCTGTATTAATTAAAGGAAAGTGAGAATGCTCTGAAAGCTCTTCCTGCCTGCCTCTCTCAGCTCGAGTGCCATCTCCGTGGTGAAGATTCTCAGGGTCCTGCGAGTGCTCAGGCCTCTCCGAGCAATTAACAGAGCCAAGGGTCTGAAGGTGCTGTGTGTGTGTGTGTGTGTGTGTGTGTGTGTGTGTGTGTGTGTGTGTGTGTGTGTGTGTGTGTGTGTGTGTGTGTGTGTGTGCTTCTGTGTGTGTGTGCTGTGTGCATGTGTGTGCTGAGTGTGTGTGTGCGTGCTTCTGTGTGTGTGTGCTGAGTGTGTGTGTGTGTGTGCTTCTGTGTGTGTGTGTGCTGTGTGCGTGTGTGTGCTGAGTGTGTGTGTGCGTGCTTCTGTGTGTGTTTGCTGTGTGTGTGTGTGTGTGTGTGTGTGTGTGTCCGTGCCTCTGTGTGCGTGTGTGTGCTTTGTGTGCGCACGTGCATGTGTGCGTGTGTGTGTGCTATGTGTGTGCTGTGTGTGTGTGTGTGTGCGTGTGTGTGCGTGTGTCTCCGTGCATCTGTGTGTGTGTGCGCGTGCGTGTGTGCTTGTTTCCATCAGAGAGTGTGTGTATGTCATGTTTGGTTATCAGAGTATTTAATGATATTGCCAAAACCCTGTGTGTGTGTTTGTGTTTACAGCATGTGGTGCAGTGCGTGTTTGTGGCCATCAGAACCATCGGAAACATCATGATCGTCACCACACTGCTACAGTTCATGTTCGCCTGCATCGGAGTGCAGCTCTTCAAGGTACCGAGTCTGCTCTTATAATACATGCACACTACAGTATTACACCAGACCTACTGAATACATTATCACAAGATTACCCCACAGAGCATTACTCACCAACAATATTACAGACAGCCTGATTACACTGCAATATTACACCAGAAAGCATGACTGCACTACAGTCAGGCTGATTATACTACATTATCACACTGTGCAATCTGATTTCAGTGTGACTACACTTAACAGTCTGACTGCACTGCAGTATTACTCTTGGCACTTTGATTACAGACTAATATGATTGCAGTACATCAGTGATGTACTCAGTCTCAGTGACACTTCCACCCTGGCTGCTGTTGTCTTCACTTTGGGCCGTGTCTTTGTGTTTTAGGGGAAATTTTACCGTTGCACTGATGAGGCAAAGCACACCCCAGACCAGTGCAAGTGAGTCCTGCAGCACCCCCTAACACCCTATCCCCAAAATTTGGGCCAGTGGCCCCGAATGCCATTGGGAAAGTTAGAGATACCGGAGAAAGATGGTTTTTTTTGGGGGGGCACTTGTGTGGATGTGAACATTTTATCACCATGACAAGCCTACTACCAGTGTTGTGAATATGTCCCCAAACCCTGTGAATGCACCCCCTCATGCAATCCCTACACCCTTAACGTATTTTCGTTTTCCCTCAGGGGGACATTTGTTGTGTACAAGGATGGAGACGTCACGCACCCCATGGTGAGAGATCGATTATGGATAAACAGCGACTTCAACTTTGACAACGTGCTGATGGGAATGATGGCGTTGTTCACCGTGTCCACCTTCGAGGGCTGGCCCGCGTGAGTGCGCACAGAATTTCCACCCTGTGTGTGTGTAAACAATACCCCCCCAAAGAAAAGCGGTACCCATTAATCTGATTATAAAATGAACCAGAATTAACATATTGCACTTCGGATGAGTTCTGAGATCCTGTCAGTCAGTGGCTTAAAACTCTCTAAAGTCAATGTGATTAAGTCTAACAGTTAAAAATGACTGCAATATGAAAGGGGGGACTAAAGCAAAAAAACAGGACAAAAGACTCAAATTGTACCCATGAACCTGAGAACAGAACGTGTGGATCAGTAGGCGATGATAGCGGTGAGGCCACTGGGGCACCCCACATGGGAATACATAATTAAGAATTCACATATTCTAGATGATAATTCTGGTCCAGGCCCATTCCTGACAGTGCTAATTTTATTAGGAATTAAGAGCACAAGGTTGTCTTCAACAGTTTCAGGGTTGTGTAAAGTGAGATAAGGGGAAACAGACTGTTCCAGTTCTGAAAGAATATCTCTCTGTCCTTGTGTCAATCTCTCTCCTCTATCTCTCTGCCAGACTTCTATATAAGGCCATCGACGCTAACGGCGAAAACCACGGTCCCATCTATAACTACCGCGTGGAGATCTCGATCTTCTTCATCGTCTACATCATCATCATCGCCTTCTTCATGATGAACATCTTCGTGGGTTTCGTCATCATCACGTTCCGTGAGCAGGGGGAACAGGAGTACAAGAACTGCGAGCTGGATAAGAACCAGGTTTGTTCTGACCGGGGGACTGCCAGAACGCCTTGTACTGCCATCTCCATTACAGCAGCAGAGCTCAAGGGCAGCTCTGGGAAAATTGAACACGAAAAGTCATTCCGCTTACTGTGGTGTACAAAATAAAATCCCACGGCTGGATTCAATCAAGCAAACTTTGGCCCGGACCCAATCAAAACAACTTTCTTTCCAAGCATACGCAGTTCAATCAAAACTGTTATTTTCAGAAAAGTTATTTTCGGAAAGGACTTATGATCTTTTAGCATGACAAGAAGAAAATTCCAAAGTACATGTTTGATTGTCTCCAAATTGATTGTCTCTAGCATATTCAAAGAGAATAATGTCATATTAAGTGTGTTTTGATTGAATTGCATATGTGCTTAAAGAGACTAAGGGACTGATTATCTGAAGCATTTAGTATGTGCAAAATTGTTTTGAAGAGTAAGAGAGCTTGTGATTGGTTGAGGTAGTTTGTTTGCTCATCACAATTCATATCTCTTACATTGTGAGCGTTTTGACCAAATTGTGTTTCAGTAAATCCCAGCCATTGTGTCAGTGAATGTCTTCAGTAGTCTATATTTGGCATAAGTTTCTGAACAGACACAATTATATGTCGCATTTTTGCATTTGAAAGCTGATTGAATATTGATGATATAATTAAAAAGCAGCATAATTATTCATAAATGTAGATGATGCTCTGTGCATATGTAAGCTGCTGTAGCTGTTTACTCTCCTCTCTCTCTCAGAGGCAGTGTGTGGAGTATGCCCTGAAGGCCCAGCCTCTGAAGCTCTACATCCCTAAGAACCCGGTCCAGTACAAGTTCTGGTCCATGGTGAACTCCACAGCGTTTGAGTACATCATGTTTGTTCTGATCCTGCTGAACACCGTGACGCTGGCTGTGCAGGTATTTCTGAAAATGAATAAGACTCGCTGATACACCATTCTGCACCCCCCTTCAAACACACATACAGCCCCCACATAACATGACTCATAATCATGTTACTGAATTATGCTTCATTGACCGGTAACGGTTCTTATTTAGTGACGGGACGGTGGAACGTTACAAATCGCTGTGTCTCTTTGTCTGTTAGCACTATGAGCAGTCCAAACCTTTCAGCTACACCATGGACATCCTCAACATGGTCTTCACTGGACTCTTCACTGTGGAAATGATCCTCAAAATCCTGGCCCTTAGACCTAGGGTAAGGTGCCATTTTGTGACTCTTCTACCTCTGATAAACCTCTATCAATCTCTCTTTCTTTCTGAGTTGCTGGGTAGGTCTAGGACCATGTGAAACAGTAGTTCCCTAAACTGTTGTTGGGTTTTGAGTAGAACGTTATAGTTCTTGTATGGGTGGTTGTGAGGGCCCGTTTTTGACAGTACTGACGGTGCCAGACTCGCCGTCGGAGGTTGCTCGCCTCCTCAGTGTGGGACAGCGGGTCATTTACATACAGAATTAATTTACTCTCAGTGTTTTGTGAAGTAAGGCTACAGGCAACAAAGCAACCTAACACTGCTGCCAATTCAATTTTTTAAAGTATTGAATTACCCTGTGTGTCTCTATCTATTGATTTTTTTTGTAATTAAATATGGTCTGGTTCCTCTTACAGCACTATTTCATTGACGCCTGGAACTCTTTCGATGCTCTGATCGTTGTGGGAAGCGTTGTGGACATCGTAGTCACAGAGTTTAGCGTGAGTCAGTTCATCAACTTTATTCGTTATGATAATGTTAATCTTTTTTAAAAATTTCACATTTGAAAGTAGTCTTGCTTTATGTGTTTAATCATGTGTTAATTAAATGAACAATACCTGTTCATATTGCAGTGAAGATTCTCTGTCTGCTGTCATGTTGACCCTTCATCACCTCTTCATCTTCATCGCCATTCATCTTCATCATTTCAATTATTTTTTTCCACTGTCAGGAGGCCATTCATTAGAGGTAAAAACTGAAGAAATATTGCATACATCACCTCATTTTCCCTAACAGCAGCTCAAATTATGTTTCCATGCAGTGGGGGCAGTTTCTGTCTCTAGGCCCAAATTTCCAGTTGTGACTTTTTTTCCTCTCTTTTTTTTTTTTTTTTTTTTTGCCTCAGAGCTCTGAGGACAGCTCTCGAGTGTCCATCACTTTCTTCCGTTTGTTCCGAGTGATGCGATTGGTCAAACTGCTGAGCAAGGGGGAGGGCATTCGCACACTGCTGTGGACCTTTGTGAAATCACTCCAGGTCAGAGGTCATGAGACCAGAATGGGATTCTATAAAGAGCACACACTGTAGGACAGTGCTGAATGTGATCAATGCTATATTCTTTTATACAACACTTAAGCTGCTTTGAAGCAACATTTGGCATTGCTCATGGTGCTTTAAAGGGATACTCCAATATTTTGGAAATTAAGCCCTTCCAAGAGGAGAACACAGGCCCACCGGTACCATTTTAATAACTGTGCGTTCAGCCTACAGAAATGCTTTAACAAATCAAAAGACTAGTTACCAGACATCTTAATGAACAAAATTCTGTGGGGTACTTCCGGGAACACATACTAGCTCCTGCAATGTGGAAAGAAGTATGGGCTCGTTTTCAGGTGAATCTGGGGTGTCTCGTGTTCACAGCTGCTTTCTCCTACGTCAGTGGGTCAGAAATGTGCCAGGAGAGGGGTTTCTGTGGGAGGCTGAAGAGTACAGCTGCATTCAGGTGGAAAAATGGGGGAAACATTTTTCCGAATGAACAGAAATTAAAAGCATACCAGTGAATTTCTCTTGTAAATAAACAAAAGGGCTGAATTGTCAAAATGTTGAGCTATCCTTTTAAGTGCTTAAGGTTAATTACTTTTGATATGTATTGAGTTACTATTTGATTTGATTGAAATAGTAAGTTAAAGTAATTATTGTGGTAAAAAAATCATCCTCACAAATTTTAATATGAACTGACAGTCAAGTTCATTTCAAGGGTTCTTTACGTATTCCCAAATCCTCCACTACTTACCTATGTATACTGAGTTGACACACTTTTACACACAAAAGACACACATACACACACCACCAAAGGTTTTCCAGGCACGTCTGGGCCCTCTTACCTCAAAAAAGTGAAAAATAGGTGAAAAATATCCTATATTTGTGATTATTTCTGATAAAATGATAGAAATTCAACTGCATTCACTAATTATGATACAAAAAGTCATAGATACATTTCCAAGAGAAGCAAATGGGAAAAGTGTATTTCACTAAAAATTGAGGAACAGAAGACCAAATATGCAAAAAAAGTGAAAAATATGGACAATCACAAATATTTCCAAGGGAAGTAAATGGGGGGGGGAAAAAATGTTCTTTGAAAATCCAGAAAATATCTAGTGTCAATGACCTTTCCCTGTTTCCCTTCTTCAGGTTATTAACATTATGATTGTTTTAATATATTCCATCTGATAATGAATAACTTCGCTTAACTGGTAGTTTGCCTGTTCAGACTGCTCTAACCTAAAAAGCTCACCTTTTTCCGTTTCCTGAATTTACTTTTATTTTGGGCATGTTTAAGGGAACTTCAACCCCACCCCACCACGCGGACTAAACCATTTGCATCCAAAAGTAGGGGGGGTTATGGAACTTTTTTTATGCAGCCCATTTTGTTTACATAGCGAGATAAATCACTCAGATTTTACTGTTCTACAACAAAGCAAAGTTTTTTTTTTTTTTTTTTTTTCCATGCCTGTTGAGAGCCCCCTCCACCTTTGGGCACTGGGTAGTCAGTTCCACTATTCCCCCCCGCAGCGACAGTTCTGCACACACAGATACACACATGCTGGAGAGGTATTAGTACTGGTATCAGTGTTTTTCAGGCATATTCAGCAGACTCACTTTCAAAACACACACACACCACACACAGATACACACACATGCTGAAGAGGATTAGTGCTGATACCAGTGTTTTTCAGGCTTCTCTGATGCATTCTGCTCTGAGTCAGTCTCCACATGTGTGTTTAATGTGTTTCCATGCTCTGTGCTCCTCTGTGTTTTATAAAGCTTAAAAGCTTATTTTTAGAGACGCTGTGTTTACCCCAAATCTCTCGTCTTAGGTTCTGCCTCTCTTTCTCTTTTCCGCATGCAGGCCCTGCCATATGTAGCCCTCCTCATCGCTATGATCTTCTTCATCTATGCAGTCATTGGCATGCAAGTGGGTCTCTCTCTCTTTCTCTCCCTCTGTCTGTATTCAGCCTGTCTTTGTGACTAATAATTATACAGTAATGATCATGTAGAAACATTTGTGATTACTATTGCAGTTACACATGTTGTGATTACTTTATCATTTTCGCAATAGAAAGAAAAATTATTTCCTATATTCTTTGCTCCAGACTTTTGGCAAGATAGCTATGCAGGACTACACACAGATCAACAGAAACAACAACTTCCAGACCTTCCCACAGGCTGTACTGCTACTTTTCAGGTAACACACCATGAACTGCAGCTCCCACAATCCTCAGCGCTACTACCGTATAGGAAGCACCCACTCTATTTACTACAGCTCCCATATTCCTCAGGGGCAGTGGGGCAGTGCTGGTCTGTGGTTTTTGCAGGTGCGCTACGGGAGAGGCGTGGCAGGAGATCATGCTGGCTAGCCTGCCAGGGAAGCGGTGCGACCCGGAGTCTGACTACGAGCCTGGCGAGGAGTTCAGCTGCGGGAGCAACTTCGCCATCGTCTACTTCATCAGCTTCTTCATGCTCTGCGCCTTCCTGGTACACTAAACACACACTATGCCCATATCATACACACATGCCCTAAACATCCAGTACATATATCATACATTACACACCTACTGTGTGGATACTCCTCTCCTAAATACACTATATACTCACTGTACAGTACATACACTGACCTACAATGACCTACACACGCTATACCCATATCATACACACATGTCCTAAATGTACAGTACGTATATCACACAAATGCTTTACAGTTTACACATACTGTGTGCATACTCAATTCCTAAGTAGAATATATACTCACCGTATATATACAGTACACACACTGTACACATGTTTTACACATCCATACTCTATATATCTACACTTGTCCTGAACACACACTATTGGAAAGAAGGTTCTGTTTGGCACCCATAAAGGTTCTTTGTAGATGGTGATGTCTCTAAAGGGATGAAGTCGTAAATGGAGACATCAGCATCTAAGAGGGAGTTTGAAGAATTCTCTCTGGGGGGATAAAGGTAGAGCCCTAATGGATGTTGTTTTTTTGTTTTTGAGTGTCTTACTCACATGGTTATATGCCCTAGACACACTACACATGATTTTCACACATGCGCACACACACACAGACACACAAGTGCACACATTCTCTCTCTCTGAACACTGTCCTGTATTTTGCGTAGTGTTACATCTGTATTATGTGTGTTTATATGTGTTTGTCAGATTATCAATCTTTTCGTCGCTGTCATCATGGACAACTTTGATTACTTGACACGTGATTGGTCCATCCTGGGTCCGCATCATCTGGATGAGTTTAAAAGGATCTGGTCGGAATACGATCCTGAGGCCAAGTGAGTCGGATATTTGCTCATTGCAGTGTGTGTGCGATTATTTTTGTGGTCATGTAACAGTATGTTTAGGTCAGTCACGATGACCATAAAACCATCATACAGATCATTCTGTACAAATTGAATACAATTTCCATCAGAGTCTCTATTATGTTGATGAATATTTTGTGTATATTTTTCTCTCCTTTCTTGACTAGAGTCGAAGCCTACACTCTGATTGTATCTGACTGACTGGCATTCATCAGAGTATTTAACCAAATTAAATTATACCTGAACACGTTATAGTGTGCTGTATCTGTCAATCTTTGTTTCAAGTTACGACGTAGGCGTCTGACTGTTTCTATAACAGCAGGTACACCCTGCTAATCAGCACTGCTGCTAGCAGAGGAGGGGGAATTACAGCGGAGAAAGAGTGACATAGAGTCAGAGAACTGTGTTAAATTGTGGTGAAGATTACTTCATAAAAACTCCAACCCCACTCCACCAGCCCAGACAACTGATCTGTTTACTGTGGTTATTAGACTTGCAATTATACGTTCACCCAAAAATCATAATCATGGTAGCTCTATTTGTGTTTAAGGTGTGTGTGATTGTGCTGCGTGTATGTAACAGTGTGTTCTGCTATCTCATTGGTTGTGATTGAGGTGTGTGTGGTTGTATTTTAGGGGTCGTATTAAGCACCTGGACGTGGTCGCTTTGCTGCGCAGGATCCAGCCTCCTTTGGGTTTTGGCAAACTGTGTCCTCACCGTGTCGCCTGCAAGGTAAGGACTGTTACTCTCAGTGTAGGTGAACATAGAGGACTGTTACTGTCAGTGTAGGTGTGTAAACAGGAGCATTATCCTTAGTGTGGGTGAATACACACAGCGGTTACTCTCGATGTGGGTGAATATACAGGACGGTTACTCTCAGTGTGGGTGAATGCACAGGGCTGCCCCTGTGATCGAATGAGAGGCTTTCTAAGTAGCATGTTCCTTTTCTGTTGCATCTGTACTTCAGTAACTGCAGAGCATTCAAAACAGGAATCATAAAACAGGGATACAGATAATGGCTGAGATCAAACACACTATGGATGATCCAAAGGAGAGGGCTCACAATAAACACCATCTGGCACCTACTCCTAGCCAAATTACTCACACGGTCGTGGGTGTGTGTGTATGTGTGCATGGGTGTGTGCGTGTGTATGTGTGTGCATGGGTGTGTGTGTTTGCATGTATTTGTGTGTGTGTGTGTGTGTGTGTGTGTGCGCATGGGCGTTAATCTGCAAAGGCATCAAATAAAAATGACTGCAAGTTGACTCCTATCCAGGTGCAATTTAATGTCACTACATACGAAAACAAATATTCTGTATAGAGAGTCTGTGTAGCTCACTACACTATAGACTGACCCTCTGTCATTGTTCCCTGTGTGACAGCGGCTGGTGGCGATGAACATGCCCTTGAACTCTGACGGCACGGTGACCTTCAATGCTACGCTGTTCGCTCTGGTCAGAACCGCCCTAAAAATAAAAACCGAAGGTCAGTGTGTTTGATCGAAGAGCCTTGCATCATATCCCGTTTAATTATTGACTTGTTTGCATAATCTGCACCTTCCCTGCTGTTACCCCCCGCCCCCACCTGCACTGCAGTGGCAGGTGTGGCCACTGTTCCAGGTGGTTAGTAGAAGGGAAAAAAAACAAGACCTGAATGGACCAAACAGAAATAGCGAGGGGCTGTTTTTCCTACTCTTTATTTAGGGAAGAAGGGAAAAACACAAAACACTGTAAGAGATAGATGTGACGAAGAAAACCTTGCCCAACATAATGAACCAATTTCAAATGCAAACCAAACAAACGAAACGTAACAAGCCCTCGTGCAGCCTGGCGGCATGCCCACTTAAAGAGGCGTAATGAAGCCAGTAGGTTCACCTTGGCTCATTGCAGGTCCTCCGCAGGTAAGCCTGCCTGTGAGAGAGGCTGCCGCTGTCCAAGGTCCTGAAGGTTCCCCAGGCTAAGGGATGGAACAGGAACACTGACAGCACCTCCTCCTGCTCCTTCGTTAACCTCTCCCAGGATCACACCCCCTACTCTATCGCACTTACCCCTCCTGACTGTGGTCCTGGTCCCCCCTCAGGTACCTCAGTTACCCCTCCTGACTGTGGGTGCTCTCTGTCTACAGGAAACCCAGATCAGGAGAATGAGGAGCTCAGGGTCATCATCAAGAAGATCTGGAAACGGATGAAACCCAAAATCCTGGATGAAGTTATTCCACCCCATGAGGGTAGAGCGTACATGCACGCTCTATGTGAATGCGCACATACACATAAACATGCAGAAACACATAGTACACACATGCCCATGGTACACACACACACACACTGTATGTCCACACTGGCAGGCACACATCCATACATACACACACAAATGCATACACTCTGGCGCTTGTTTGTATTTGTTCATTGGTAAGAAATACAGTTGTGTACATACTGAATAAAGTGTATGCCACTGAAGTTGCTGGCAGGTATAGATCATGTGACATGAAAACCCAAATGAAAATGAGGACTTTGATGACAAACTGATAACAATCCTGCGATGCAGCTATAAAAAGGCTTAATAATTATAGTAAATCTCTGTATAAAAAAGCACATTTTCTTTCTGTATTGCTAAATACCATCTTCCTCTCTCTCACACAGAGGAGGAAGTGACTGTGGGTAAATTCTATGCCACCTTCCTGATCCAGGATTACTTTAGAAAGTTCCGGAAGAGGAAAGAGAAGTGTGGACTGGGAGAGCCCGACGTCAACAACTCCTCTGCTCTGCAGGTAGAAGGATTTCTGTTAATTGTCATGTTACTGATCCTAGATCAGCTAGCTGATCATCCTCGATCCAAGGCAATGATCCTAGATCAGGTAGCTGTACATTCTTGATCCAGGGCAATGATCCTAGAACAATGATTATGATGCAGCTTTCACATGGATGATGTCACCATATCAGGTATAATGACAGTAGGCGGCAAAATAGGATGACACAGCAGTGACTTTTGCTCGTGGGTGCTGGTAGGTGACACACTCCAACTCAAGTTTGTAACATAGCATATTTAAATAAATCATCTGCATCCATTAACTTAGATTATTCATGGGCACAATCCTTACAGAATTGTGGAATCAAGTAAGAGAATGCGACTTTTCATATTCCACAGTATTGTTTGTCTCTGGACTTCGCTACACCATGATGGTAAAAGTAAAAAAATAAAACACACACTTGATAGCAAGTACCTCCTACTTCCATGGTAAAAGGGAATATTTTGCTACTTTCAGTGGAATTTGCTGCCTCACTCTAGTTGAAAGCAGTGACATCCGGTTCGCCATCTACCATCTACCATCTATCACCGCCTATGTGAATGCATCTCAGGATGAGTCAGCCAGCTGAACAATCTGAATCACGGGCCAAATAAAACACAGCTACAGAAGCCTGTGTAACCTTCAGCAATGATGGGAAACTTCACTTCTATTTACTAATAAAATACAGAATAAAGATGATGAAGCCAGCAGTGCTCTGTCTTGAAAGGATTGCGTAAATGTTACTTTTGGAACTTAAGCTCTTAATTTTCATGTTCTGTTTTTATTAGAATAGGATTTCAGCAGGAATCACTGGAGACAGATGGTGTTATGAAATTACTATTTCAGCCTCTCCATGTAGACTGTGTGTGTGTGTGTGTGTTTATGTGCATGTGTCTGTATGAGCAAATGTATCAATCGATATGTGTGTATGAGTGTATGTACATGTACAGTGTGTATGCGAGTGTGTTTTTGCTCATAGAGTTTTTTAAGCGTATATATTTACAGTGGGTTTATACATGTATGAAGGACAGTGTGTGTTAAACAGCATGTATGCTGCGCCCCTCTCTTTTGTGCATGTGTCAGTGGTTGTTTTAGAGTGTTTGTGTAAATTGTTTACATTGTGTTTATTTTTCTTTTCTCTGTCTGTGTGTGAGAGGGCGCCTGTTAACGCTAAATCAGTGTGAATGGGGATGTAATATCATCTTGGAATATGAGAACATGTTGAGACAGCAATATTTGCAGCATAGCTTGCACCTGGTCACCTAAAATTGCTCTTTATGACTTGGCCTTAATTGTACAATGCAGAATAATAGTAAGGCCCAGTGACTCCCTCAAAATGGCTGCTCGTACCATTACAGAAACAGCATCATATTTAACGGCTGGGAACACGCAATGTGGGCTAAAGATTTATTTCTCAAAATGTAAACCCATCCTAACGTAGGCAAACAAATAAAAGACAATTCATCAGACCCAAGTACTTTCTTCCACTGCTCAGAAGTCCAGCTTTTGTACTCATTATGCCTGTTCATACGGTGTCGCTTTATTGGCTTTGCTTGCAGTTTCTGAGTGACCTTTTATGATAGTGGCAGTCCTATTATTAAAGTAGACCTCACAGTGTACAAATTTGTTGAGACGAATCTGGGTCATGGATGTGTAGTTACAGGTCTGTGGTAATATTTTTTGGCAGTTGCTTTGTGGTTTTTAGCAAATGTCCTTGCATGTGCCCCTCCTGTCAGTGAAGTTGTGACCACTTTTCCTCTGTCCTGCTGCAGTGTTGCTTTCTTTGGTATATGATGTCATGATTTTCGACACTGTTCACCTTGTCACATAAAACAATTCTGTCACACATTCTGTCTGACATAAAACAATTTTGTGACTAACGCATGATGAAGTCCTACACAAGCTATTCAAGCTACTATATATATTTTAGATCTGTCATGTTGCTTTTGGAGGTTATATTTGAAGTTTTGGTTTTAAAACAGCATTTGTTACAGAAACATATTGGTAATCAGTGTATGATTTGCAGTGTATTCATTTCTCTCATTTTGCATTTTTAATCAATGGAAAGTGAGGTAGCATTTCGGTCTGATGACCGCACTTTTGAGTATTAGATTGTTTCTGCAAAATTGCAGTGCTACTTCCAGATTTAAAGTATTGCCTGTATAGTATTCCACATTCCATTTTCGGATCCCTGAGTTTGGTATCAGATCTCTGATTTCTGTATCAGATCTCTGAATTCCGAGTCACTGTACATCCATTTACATAATGGACTATAATTGGTTGAAATTTCATTTTTTGAACTACTCAATTACCTCCCAGTTTGTGACAAGTAGCAACATATGGTGCTGGCAAAACCTTCTCATTCCCTCCTCTCTCCCAAGAGGAAGGAGAAGGCACTCTATTTCTGAGAGCTCCTGCCAGAGCCAGGCCAGATTTATTTTGTTTTACTGAGGTACAGGATTCTTGTCTCTACATATTTAATAATTTATCACAGAATAGAACTACATCCCCACCTACAGTTATAAGGTGCACAACCCTATATGTTCAGGCAGCCATGTGGCCCTGTGTAAGGGTGAGAGTTTGTGTGTGTATGAGTGTGTTTGCGTGGGTAGAGCATGCATGCCCATGTGTGCTCGTCATATGGTGTGTGTGTGAGCATGTGTGTTTGCGTGGGTGGAGCTTGCACATGTACAGTGCGAGTGGCGCGCTTGTCCTGTACAGCATATATACTGTTCCCCCCTCTCTTTCTCCGCGTGCATCTGTGTCAGGCAGGCCTGCGTACCCTGCAGGACCTGGGGCCAGAGATGAGACTGGCCATGTCATGCGACCTGGAGGAGGAAGAGGAGGAGGAAGAGCAGGCCCTGGAGGAGGAGCCGGAGGAGGATGTGGGCCACTACAAGGTTTTGTGCACTGTGGCTCTTTCTCTGTCAGATACCGAGCCTGATTCTGTTCTCTCCTCTACACGGTGTTCATGTGACCGAGGCATCTGCCGCAGTGTTATTACTTTTTATTACATTCAAATAGAAGTAGGATCTATTGGAAGAATGTTTGGGTGCTTGTTGCATAGTAACCAGAGGATCCCTGCCTGTCCCCCCACCCCCAAAACCCCCATCTGGTGGGACAAAAGAAGCTTCACTGCTGCAGTCTCTTTCCTGTTGCCAAGAGTGATATTTGTGCTTTTTGGCCCAGCCTAGGCTTAGAGCAAGAATGGTTGCATGCTGAGCCAATCAAGAAGAGTGCAATGGTCGATAATTAATTCAACCTGCCTCCGCTCTATTTAAAAAAAAAAAAAAAAAAAAAAAAAAGTGCTTTGAATTTGTGTCCTGAAAGCTTTAATATGAAATTTACAAAAGCAGGAGAGTGCATTTTAACCTGGGAAATATCACAAGGTAGCTAACTAGAGCAGTCTCAGAATCAAAAACCATTTTGAACTTTTGAATTAAGAGATAGGTTTGTGCAGAACATGAGAATAAATGTTTCTTATGTGTATTGGCTGAAATTCTAGGCCCCATCAGAACTCTTACCTTGCCCTTTCTTTCTCTCTCTTTTTCTCTCTCTCTCATTCTTCCTCTCTGCAGAAAGATGGAGTGTTTGCAGGTCACACTGACCCCGCCCCTAAAGACAGACGAGGCTCTGTGGCTCCGCCCTCTCCTAGTACCCCAGGGGTGACGCAGGGAGAGGGCTTGTCCAATGGGGGCCTGGGTCACAGATCTATTTCCGGCCTGAGCAAAACGGCCAATGGAGGGGGAGTGAGAGAGACTGAGGGCCCAGGAGGGCCGGATGACGACCGGCCTTCCTCTCACCATCACCCTCCTCACCATCACTCCGCACAGCCCCCCAAGGCCATCTCCAACAGGTCAGACCACAGTGTAACAAAGTTGCCAATCCACCCCTAACCTGTGCCCATGTTATAATGGTCAGAACATAATTGGCTGTAGTGTTGCCTAGTGAGGACAGACACCAATCAGCTGTGATTCTTCTGGTCCATCAGGCTTTCCATCACAGTTTAAGGAAAAATGTGACTCAAATAGAATTCTTACAAAATCATATTCAAGTTTCTAAATAAAACTTCCAAATTTCTGCCATTTTAAATCAAGGAAATGCAAATACTACATATGTAGACTTTTATTATTCTTCAATTTGGTATTGTATTTGTATTCGTTCACATACTTAACTTACTATTCTGAGTAATAATGAGTAATGTTATCATGGAAAACCAGCCAGTAGTTCATGACTGGATTAGTCTATAGCTTTACCTCCAAAAGTGAGGAAAATGGGTTGACAGAAAAATATTTGATTTTTTTACTTTAAATTGTAGTAAATTAACTGTATTATCTGCCCAAGGGTGACAAAGTTGTCAGAAATAATCAGAAAGCGAGGAAATGCAATGTATATGTTCTCCTGAAACTCGTGAAAAGACATAAGACTATAGCCTTACCTCCAAAAGTGAGGAAAATGGGTTGACAGAAAAATATTTGATTTTTTTACTTTAAATCGTAGATAATGAACTGTACTACCTGCCCATGGGTGACAAAGTTGTCAGAAATTATAAGAATGGGAGTAAAAGAGATGTATATGTTCTCCTGTCATACTAGGTATAACAGCTTAGCTGGTGTCTTGTGTGTAAACTCTGAACATTGAAATGACTGACATCTTCTCTCCTCCACAGCCGAGTTCGCTACTATGATAAGTACCTCAGGTAAGATTTAACAGTATCTCCCTCTTTCTCATTCACCCTCTCTCTCTCTCTCTCTCTCTCTCTCACTTGCTCCTTCTTTCCCTCTTTTTCCATCTCTTCTTCCTCCTTGTCTCTCTCCTTCCATCTTTTGTCTTTTGTTCCATCTTCTATCTTTCTCTCTCTGTTTCCATATACAGCATCAGCGTGACTATTTTCATTGTTCATAATGACTCAGTATACAAGCTCCTCAATTCGTGACACCGTATACACGTTTTGTGTTAATAAAAAAAAAATTCTTCTTCCTGTCTTATTGTACTTTCCATGTAAAGGATTTCCCCCCTTTTCACTCTTTCTGTCCTGATCCCTCCATCCAGGAGAGACTCGCAGACCAGTGAGGGGTACCCGCCCCCAGGTCGTCGACAGGATGGGGTTATGGATGGAAGAGAGGACAGCTACTACAGGGAGGAGGAGACTGAAAGCACAGGCCCCCGAGAACGGTACAGAGAGGGGGAGAGAGAGAGAGTGTGTGTGTGATGATGGAGAGGCAGAGAGACTATAAAAGTCTTACCTGCGGTACTCTTCACAGTGATGAACCTTCCTGACATTTACAAGCTTTCATCTTTGGCGAGGTGCTTAACACCTCATGGGTATTCACGTGCACTGTTACTGCATTACATCTCAGGATAACATCGCTGTACGAATGCAGCGCTGAATGTGTGAAATAACTGAGAATGAGCATTCCGGAGTGTTTAAACACGTCTGTCGACTCTGCTGGAGTGTTCAATGGCCTTGTTTATGTGTAATCTATCTTTCCCCCCCTTCCCCACCTTCCCTCCCACTCTTTTCCCATCCCTCTCTGAGCCTCTCTTCTCTCCCTGCCTCTGTTTCTCTGCTCCGCTCCCTTTCTCTCTCATCCCCCTCTCTCTCTTTCCCTCCACTCTCCCTCCCTCCCTCCCTCTTTCCATTATTCCCCCTGTCTGTCTCAGGCACTCTGGTCCAGACAGTCCCCCAGTGTACCCTGGACAGCGTAACAGCCTGTATGACTCACCCTCCCCTGGCCACACACTCTACGGTAATCACTACGGAAATGGCTACAGTGAAGGCCGACGGACAGCCCGTCGGCGCCTCCTTCCTGCTACGCCCACAGGTAAAATCCATCTCAGGCCCTGTACATTTGTGGGTGTGTGATTAGGGCCTGTAGAAAATCAAGGCTTATTTCATGACCAGTACTCTCCTCCAAACACTCAGGCCAGGATTCAGTAAACTTTTTTGTCCCTAAATTTTACTTACAGTTGAGATAAAAATGTAATATTGCATTTAATTGTGGGCCAAATTGATGGACATGTGTTGATTGTCTTTAATGGCATTTGCAAAATGTTCTTTGCAGGGTGTATTTCAACTTTAAAATCAAAAAAATATGTTCTGCCTGATGACTATGCCCTTTCCCTTTTCGCGTGTAGTAGATCATAATCGATGTTCTGATTAATGAGAATATATCCTTCCAGTCTATTTTGCTTGAATTGTGTATGCCCCTAAAGAGGCAAAGTACATTTGATTAGTGCAGTCTGTTATACAGGGTCTCATTTTTATCTCTCTGTGTCTCACACATTCACAATGTGAGCCTCTCTTTATCAGGCTTTGTCTCTTAGTCTAATTTGTGTCTCACATTCTCAGGGCGAAAGCCTGCCTTTCGTACACAGTGTCTGAGGCATCAGGGAAGCAGAGTCTAATCTGTGTCTCATTTGTGTCTCACACATTCTCAGGGCGTAAGCCTGCCTTTTACATACAGTGTCTGAGGCATCAGGGAAGCAGAGTCTAATCTGTGTCTCATTTGTGTCTCACACATTCTCAGGGCGTAAGCCTGCCTTTAACATACAGTGTCTGAGGCATCAGGGAAGCAGAGTCTAATCTGTGTCTCATTTGTGTCTCACACATTCTCAGGGCGTAAGCCTGCCTTTAACATACAGTGTCTGAGGCATCAGGGAAGCAGAGTCTAATCTGTGTCTCATTTGTGTCTCACACATTCTCAGGGCGTAAGCCTGCCTTTAACATACAGTGTCTGAGGCATCAGGGAAGCAGAGTCTAATCTGTGTCTCATTTGTGTCTCACACATTCTCAGGGCGTAAGCCTGCCTTTAACATACAGTGTCTGAGGCGTCAGGGCAGCAGTGATGACCTGCCCATCCCCGGCACCTACCATCAGAACTCTCCTCCCTGCCGAGCACGCACACAGGTACGGCACTGCACACCAGACAGCACGCCAGCATGCAGATATAACTCTTATTTCATGTACTTTACCACTTTAGCTCATTTTGTACTTTTTACAGATTTAAAATACAAAATAATAAATATTGGTAGAGTTAGTCACTTTTACATTCAGGCCTGTACATGAACTAAAAATGCTCTATTACAGACATATAACAGTTATAATTCTCCATCTCATGCACACATATGGCAGTTACCTCTTTCTCTCTCTCTCTCTCTCTCTTTCTCTCACAGACGTATGGCAGTTATGACTCTCGGCGCAGCAGTAGCAGCTCCTGTGCCTCCTGGGCTAACCCCGGCCCCCGTCGCGGTCGCCTGCTCTATGCCCCTCTCATCCTGGTGGAGGAGGAAGGGGTGACGGGCGGAGCCATAGGGCCCTGGGACAAAAAGGCGAGCGGCGGCAGACGGCCAGACTGGTACACAGGACCCGGGGGGGACCCCAGCCCCCAGCCCTACCGGGCCTACACCACCCTGAGAGTCCCCACCCAGCTCCGACCCCACTACAGCGACAAGAGGGGCAGTGCCGACAGCCTGGTGGAGGCGGTGAGGCTCAGCTTTCAGTGACGTAATGCACACACACCATGGAAACCATCCGTGATAAAACATAAAACATGCAATTTTATGTGTGGAGATCTTTGTGGCGATTGGCAAATTTGGCTGACATTACTGATGTAGAATATACCATGGAATCATGTCTGACTTGTCTTTCACCTTTGAAAGACTATAGACATAAGCAGGGGCCAAATCAAACAAGTTTAGCCACTTTAAGCTGAAATGTAACTTTTAGGAGGTAATATATGGTTTGGGGGGGGGGTCTCTGATCTTGTGGTGTTCTTGGGGCTTCAGTGTTCATCTCCCTAACCTTCACAGGTCTTGATCTCAGAGGGACTGGGGCTCTACGCTAAGGATCCCAAATTCGTGGCCTTCGCCAAGCGGGAGATCGCCGACGCCTGTCACATGACCATCGACGAGATGGAGAGCGCGGCCAGCGACCTGCTGAGCCGCGGGGGAGGGGGCGGCGGCAGCTTCCTCAACCACCCCGACATGGGCCCTCTGTACAGCGACGAGGAGCCCATCAGGAGCCGCGACGAGGAGGAGCTGGCGGACGAGATGACCTGCGTCACCTCATTTTGACAGCCACAAGGGGGCGACAGAGGACCCATGTGCTAATGTCACAGAAGGAACGTGTGACGGAGATACCTGGACTTCAGGAAAGGATGAAGAACTACAAAAGTCCCTCCATATGGGATGAGAAGGAAATCCAGAGTAGACAGATGACTGAAGACAGGTGTAAGAATCACAGAGAAGGTGAGACACAGGTGAGACAGAACAGGTGAGACAGAAGGGTGAAGTGATACAGCACTGGAAATAATGGCACAGACACTCTTTATCTAGACAAGAGTACTCAGTGCTTTCCTGGAGACAAACACAGTCTAATTGTACTGATTTCAACAAAAGAACATGAACTGATCCCTGTTTGCCATTTATTGACAATAGATATCTCTGATGAATTCACATGGATGAAGGATTTCTCCCCAACACAAATACATAGGTATAAAACGATAAACCAGTTTTTCAAAGAAAGATGGCTCCACAATCTCTGCCCTGATCTGTATCACTGTACATTACACCTTGTTCCGTGGTGTCTCATACCAGTTTTATGTATTTATATTACATTCGTCATACTGTGAAATTCTAAACAGTATTGCAGGTTTCAAGAACTCCCCAGCCAAAAGAACTTGAAATAGTGTCCTGGACATCATAGATTGTTGACACATAGAATTTCATCATATCGATAGGCTCACCTCACAAATATTTGTTACTGTCTTAAAATCACATTAGTAATTATGAAATGGGATGATTATCGATTGATTTTATGACATGCAGGCAGACATTGTCATTAAAGATCTCTGCTGTGTTTTGGTAGAAGTGTTTTTTTAATAATGGCTGTATATTTGAGGGGAACCCAGAAGCAGCAGTGTCGGATGCACTGTCCTGTACACTTCTGAAGCTGCCGTGGAGACAGCCTGTGCATCTAAGCACACTGGGGACTCCGATTCTACAGCTGTGCACACTAGTAATGGGGGAGTGAGGTTTAATTGAGCCAAAAATAGGAGAAGCTACCGTACAGCATCAGTGACTCATTGATTTGGGCCAATGGTTGCGCTGGCTGTGGAGAGAAAAACATTTCTAATTGGTTTAAACAATTCAGTGATTGACAGCTGGGTGTAGCTCAAGCCTTACCAGGTTCATAAAAACCTCACTTCAGCCAACAGGAACGCACACTGAAGGCACAGCCTGGACAGCTACGCACACTGGAGGGTTCAGTCTCTATGGTCGTACGGCCACAGTGGTTTTGGACTGAAAAGTGTTGAGAGAACACGCGGCACTCAACCCGAACAGTCACACCCAAGCGTCTCTCTGTTGTTTCTAACACCCACCCACGTACGTCAACATCATCTTTTTTTTTCACCGATCGTCCTGCTTTCTTTGTGTTCAGACGCGTCGCAATGATTGTCGGACAGTAGTTTTGAGCCAACGTTTGATTCAGGTTATGTTTGTGTAAATTACATACTGTAAGATAAAGGTTTTTTTTCCATTGCTAATGGATGGGTCTGTGTTTGTAAATATGAATTATGGAAAGAGCGATAAAGAATTCCCTTTGGACAACATGATGCCCCTGTTTTTATTTTGCATCTTTAGTATTTGCATAATGAATCAGTTTGAAGATGGATTTTTCTGGTATTAAATTTTAATATGTTTTCCTTCTTAATGGCACACATGCAATGGTGTATATATATATATTTGGTATCAAGTAATATTGACTGAACCTTAGCATATTCATAATGCATTCACAAGAATTTGGTAAGTATGTTGTAATATCTAAACACATTCATATTCACTTCATGTCACATCTTAGTACATGTATAAAAATCCATACAAACTTCCCTAGGAGCTTCATGACATCCTCATGTAAGGCGTTCAAACGTATAAAATATGTCAATTAATATTGCTGAACACTTCATAAAGGATTCATATAACCAATACAAAAAACTTTGTGTAGGCATGTTTTTGCCAGCAAGTCTTGTTGAAATACATGTACATAGCACTCTACTTCTAATGGCGTAATGCATCATCTGTCTGAGATAAATATGCCATAACAGTTATGTAGTTATGTCTTATGACAAGTGACGCTATACATGAAAGACACATACATACGTATGCAATTATTGCTAAGTCATACCCAGTCACATTCTGATTTTTTAAACATTTTTGGAGTGCATTGAAGATGAGACTGTTGTAGCATTAGTGAAGCCTAATGAAGGTGACACTGTGATCGGAAAATGTACACCTATTAAGGCCCTTTACACATAGGATTAACGGTATGCATATGAAATGCAACTGAATTAACATTGACCAACGCAAAAATACCACTCTGTTGTCCATTCAAAACGTTCACCAGGTATGAACTGTTGACAGAATGCATCCCAGGGTAGCGGTACCTCAACCAATAGGATACACCCAATCTTTTGACATTGTTTATTAATTACTTGTCAAAAGTTGTGTTAATTTTGAGCTAGTTTGCTATAATTTGTCTTTGTATTTAAGAAGAGCAACATTTATTGATTTCTCCAAATTTCTGTGTAGCACTAAGTGCTACCCCCACTCGCTGTGGCTACACCCACCCAAGGAAAACAAACCATGGAACAAATGGACGACCGAGCATGTGAGAGTGCATCTTCTGTGCATTAGGGGCCCCCAGTGGGACAGCAATGTGGTCTGCCTGCAAATAGAACCGCTGTCACATGCTACTGCTCAATCTATAGTACTGCTCCATCTGCACTCAGTCTCACTTAACTCCTCTCCCAAACATGGCCATAGTAGAAACCACCGTTCCCCTGTGGATCTTTGTAATTAATACAGGTATCAATTATTGTGTTATTGAGTATTGATACTAGGATTACAGACTAATCCAGATAGGCAGGATATTATGGAACTTAAAATGGATAACCATAACAATCGAGTAGCTGTAAATGGTTAATGGGTAAGTTATTTGACCTCTTGGTTGACAGTGTTGGAATGAATAATGAAATGGTGTCAAGTCACTCACATAATGTGACCATCACATTGATGTGTGAAGATCAGACTGGTTTCATTATAGCTGTAAATATGCAGCGTATGACTGGTAAAGTTGCACCATGACCCGTGATCAAACACAAACATCAAACGCAAAGGTATACATGCTGTTCGGGCAAACACACAGAACTTGGCTCCTGTCAGAGCTGCGGTTTTGCTTTGCTTTGCGTGTTCAGTAACTGCCATGAAACGTGAAACTGCTGGAAATCTGTAATCGGGAGAATCATCTGTCGGGAGAACATCCAGCAGCTATCTGGGAGCTCAGCATAGAGCATCCCAATGTTTCTTGCCCTTTAGCCAGGCTCTGAAACACGAAAAACCCTTTTGAACCATCAAAGAGCTTGTTGACAGAAACTAGGCCAAAAATCCGAAGCTTTGGACACTGACGTGCTTTGCGGGCTAGTAAGGAAAACTGCGTTCTTTCCAAACCGTCATGTTTTTCACATGTAATGGAACTTTGTAAGTTAGCTATAGCTTCAGAGGCAACTTTGTGTCAGGGAATCAAAGACTTGATTCATAAAACGAAGTGCTGTGCGGATTTTCCTTGAACAGAGAGATATCCAACAAGAGGAGGCTTGTTGAATGTACTAAAAAATGTCTCCGGGTCTCCGCTAGGTCTTGAGTTGGCAAACGCTGTAAGACATTCCTCCAGAAATCTGGTGTGAGCCCCGTGACCGGGCGTTGAAGTCCTAGCTGTCCCGCTGCTGGCTACGGCCTGAGGTCTGCATTGTTGAGGCAGCCACTGGCCCAGCATTGCCAGGAAAAGATAGGAATTTAGTCAGGTAAGTTTTAGTCTCATTAGCCTCTACCAGCTACTCCAGATTAACCAGGTTCTTGTGGAGGTATGGTCCAAATTTTATGATGACATCCTCGGCAACATAGGCAGCAGTTAATCCCAGGTAGTGTGGGATCAGCAGTGAGGGCTTATCACATGACTCAAGAGACGTGCTTACAGCTGTCTCTGCCTGAAGTAGGCAGAAGAGGGCTGCTGCTTCAGACTAAACAGGAAAAAATACAAAAACATGATGTAAACAAAAGCCACACAAGCAATTCGATCAACAAATACATGTTTGGCAGGTCGAGCACAAATTTGGTTTTGAGAAGACGACCAACTACTTGACTAATTTGTAAAGTTGTAAAATGTACTTGTAACATCTTTCAATCCAACCTCTTTATTTCTTTAAATACATATGCAAATTCTACAGTGGGAATTTAATAAGAATAACAATTATTCTGGATCCAACAGTTTTAGCAATTAAGCCCTCCATTTAAGGTCCACACTAAACACAACACAATGATTATTTCTTCAATTATCCAACATGTAAAATGGTTTATATTTGTTTATTTTAACAGCAGATATTAAGTTTATTAACTATCGATCAAATCACCAAATTCATTGACAGGACTGAGCAGAATGATAAATTAACCTTAATCAAACTATACAGCCCTCAACTAGATTAATGTGAAGTTTGACCAGAGGTGGGGCTCTACTTTGTGTCACCCTTCCCATCAAACCTAGTCTTCTGCACAGCCTGACCACCAAGTCTGGACCAGCTCAGGACCAAGGACAGCAGCTATGGAGCAGGTTTGGGGTGTGTTCCAATACTCACTGTTCCAAAAAGGTAGGAAACAAAATTTCGCCTCCTCCACTTGTTTTCTCCTTTCCTCCAAACGAAGGATGCTTTGATGTATCCTACCCCGTAAGTCTTTTGACATTTCTGGGTGACATCATTGTACTTGCAATCAGTCAGATTAAAAGACCATCCCACAGAAAATTTTGATTGGCTTATGTATCCTCGGAATCAGTCGCAATTACATGACTTCATCAATAGCTGAGATCGACTTTCATGAAGGGCTAATCGATGCGTTCTAACACTTTTTCTCGTCTCCTCCTTTCCTCTACTAGTTTCTTCCCCTCCTTTCCTCCACATATTTCCAGGGTAGGAAAGGAGGGGAGGAAACAAGTGGAGGAAAGGAGGAGACGAGAAAAAGTGTTGGAACGCGCCCCTGGTGAGCAGCACTGTGGGTGTAGGTCACTCAACCACCTGACCACACGTACCAAAATCACTGAGCACTCACAGACCCTGCCTCTTCAGGGGAGTCAGCCTACTGGATAACAAGTGGCCCATGCCTGTGCTCGGCGTGAAGTTTTTTCCAAAGCATAGGGAAAACCATTGTGCGTCTTTCACACTGGTTAAGAATTTGATATCACGAACACCTTCACCTACCGATACAGGGCTTCTTCTCCGCCTCTCACTTAACTCTGTATTTTCACTTTGGACACTGAGCACCTTTTTTTTACGTTGTGTGCATCTGCATTGTGTTTGTGATTTAAAGTCACGTTTGTCTGCTTTTGGTCGATGCTTCGCAGTAACGAATGACCCTGCCAGGACTGTCAAACCTTAAACACCCGCCTTGTGATTCTGTGGATCCCTGCCTTGAATGGTGCCACCGGAGACCAAGGTTTAGTACGCAGTTAAAACACTTAGACAAGGACAAAAAATCAATGTCTACGTAACAGATGTAGGTTCAACCACCGTCATGAATTTTAAAGGCCTTGAGTAAAACAAGACAGGATCAAGAGATGGATGGATGGATCGATGGATGGAAGTGCACCTTAACATGTGCCAGAGTAGACCATGTGTTACAAGTGAAACCCTGAATGGTACTGATACCAAGTTATCAATGGAGTCAGTAAGTTTTCGATGTTGTTTTGTCGTTGTTTTGCATGCAAGTGAATCAGAAGTTAGGATGAAGGCTAAATGGACCAGCACAAGATTAGCTATAGATATACTAATCTGTGCACAAAGCAAACAGAAAATGATTGTGCCTACATGACGACACACCACCTGGTAAGGTCACTGTTGGTCTTACAAAGGTGAAATACCCCTCAAAAACAGAATTTAAATCAATGTACACTTTTATCCATCCTCACTACAGCGAATTTAGTTGCTGAGAGTTGTGAAATACACATTTTCAGGTGCTTACCAAGAGAGAAAAAGGATATGAACAACAGTTTTCTAGCTTTTTTCTGGAAACAAAAGAATCCACAATGATAACCATTGTCAATTTTGAAATTTCAACATTCATATCTTCGGATATGAATGTCGAAGAATATAAATAATTCTTTTAAATCAATGATCTGGGTTTGAAGAATTTATGGTAGATAAAATCATTTTATCCCTCTCTGGTTTGCTGTATTCTGTATTCTGTGTGATTACCTGTTTTAGTCTTGTCTGGGCAAAAGGTTCATAAAAGGCGCTGAGCTCTCCTAACAGTGTTGTTCTCCCTGTATGTGCATATTGAATTATAAAGATCAAATACTTCTGTCTCTTTGTTTGCAGCTCCTTCTTTGAAGTCCACCTGAAGGAAGTTGGAACTCCATATCAAACTTTCTCTTTTTCCGGGTTCCTACTCTAAGAAGGTGCAGTGTGAATGCAAAACCATCTGGTACCTGCTAAGAGCAGAACACCTTTATGTAGAGATGGGATGGGCTTCAAAAAGGAAACCTGAACCAAAGAATATTATATGCAGGTGAAAATAGGAATTGAGTTCACAGTGATGGGATTGGCCACTGTGCCAGGTGCTGAATGGAAGGAAAATACCAACAAAGAAATTAAAAAAAAAAAAAAAAAAGCCTGCAGCCATTTTTAATCCCCTTTCATTCAGCATAAAGGTAAGGCAGGAAACTGCCAATGGGGAAACCCCCCGAACGAAAATCATGCCCCGCGTCCATTTAGTGTCTACTAATTTCGAACAAAAGCATACTGCTCTTACATCAACGTAATGCCTACTACCAGTGCAGTACCTGAATTTTCAGATATAATACCATAGATATACGGTCGCTATTTTCTTCAGTATAATAGACGTTTACAACTTCACAGGACTCTGCCATCTCTGCTGTCTTCTTCTTTGGTATCTATCCACCCAATGGCCTTGTGGGATAGCACAGTGTGCCTTGAATTTTACCGGAAGCAGTACGCCATCTGGGTAATGCTCACATACTGATTCAGCCGGTTTGAGATTTTGGACACACTACATACTTTGTGTTCTGATTTTTGCCTGCTGTACAGGGCATAATATGCAATTCCGGACGCAGGCATGGCTTGATGTGATGCCATTACAAGAGGCCAAATTAAGACCAACACAAGGGCACACAGCTAATCAGCCTCAGGTTTGCCTGGCAGTGAGTAAGGCCGTCGTTGTCCAAGGTCCTGAAGGCTCCCCTGGATACAGGCGCTACTGACAGCAGTCAAGTGGGAGGAGCAGCCATCACTGTCGGCTCCTACCTCCACCTCTCCCAGGATCGCAGGCCAATACGAGCAAACAATGTGCCGTTTGGCCTCTAGTTGTACCGCTTCAACGGCTCTACATGCATATGTCTACTGGGGATGAACAGCTTCTCGTCTTTTTAGGCAGAAATTAGCCAAAGGAGTCGTACCTATTATCCTAGATTTCACCTTCTGATGATCAGGTATCTGGAGCAGAAACTAATGAGAGACTGTATGTGTGTGTAATTACGGTAGTGGCAGATGCACTCCTCTCACACAGCTGTCTGCCTCTGAGGCCCGTCAGATCCGTGAGCAGAGAGGCTCCGTAATGACCAGGGCAGTGCGGTGTGTAGGTGTGAGGATGGGTGTCGGTGTGAATGAGGGTGCGAGTGAGCCGTGATGTAAGAGCAGATCTCAGTGTAGTGAGTGCAGTGTGGGGTCCGAGCGAGAGTTTGACTCTGGTGTGTATGGATGCGTGTATGAATGAATATGTTTCAGTTTGTTTTAGATTGTGTGTGGGCATGAGTGTGTTTGAATATGTGATGTGATTCTTTGTATGTGAGTTTGTGGGTATGAATATGTGTGAGTTTTTTGTTTGACTGTGTGTGGGTGTAAGTGTGTGTGTGTGTGATAATGTATGGTTAGACTGTGTGTTTGGATGTGAGTGCAAGTCAGATTTTTTGTGTGAGTGTAGGTATGACTGTGGGAGTGAATGTGAATGGGGATATGAGCTGAATATGAATATGTGTATGCAAGTGTGTCATGCAAAATATCACTGTCTATTATTAAAACGCAAGCCTCACATGACGCTTCTCTGCATGCCTCATCCCCAGTCCTCATTCTCCTGACAAGCTGTCACATCCCGCTGCTTTTGACACCTCCGCTGTTCACCGCCGCACGTGTGAGTATTGTGCAACCACGCTGTTTCGAAAGCTGAACACACCATTCCCATCGATTGTAAATCTCAAAATTGACCCAATATTGGCTCTGGCTGGCTTGATGTCTCATCTAATGGGATTAATCAGCTTGGATGTGTTTTTGGGGTGGCCTCTGGGATGACCAATCAGATTTGAGCAAGAGGGTGTGGTCAGAGAGAAAGAGGGTAGGGTGTGTATGAAATTGCTTTTTCTCTTTTATTTTCAAACGACTTCTGGAATTGCAACCAAAATAAGTACAACTGTCAAATGAGTCAAGTCAATGACACCTACATAAAATGTCAATTATAAGTGCTAGAAAAATAAGCTTGATAGTATTGAGGGCAAAACTTAATTGAGCGGTGAACATACATCATATGCCAAAGTTATTTCAATGTGAATCAATTTTATGGAGCTAAAGTAATTTAATTAAGCATACGGTAGCTTAATCACAATTTTTACCACCATGAAACAGATTCATTAATTATGCCAAACTCCTTTAACTTGTTTTTTTTTTTTCATCTATTGTCTCTTGACTTTTACATGGACAACTGATTGGATCTTTGACAGATTCAGAAGCTGAAAGCTGATGTTTCACCTGATGTTTCAGTTCATGCCCATTTAAGAAATGTATCAGTGGGAAATATGAATGTGTTATTTTGTCCTTGTGCTTGTCTTTGTCCTTGGTTTCGTCTTCGTCCTGTGCAAAGAACCTCTGAGTGGTGATCGAACAGACTGTCAAACTCCGAGAACATTGCGGCAATGAGCAGGTGGCATGCAGGTTCTTCCTGTACAACATCCGAAGAATCCGCCCATTTCTCACCACCTACTCTACTCAGCTTCTGGTCCAAGCAATGGTTCTCCCTTCTTGCTGGCCTTCCAGCCTCCGCCATCAGACCCCTGCAGCTCATCCAGAATGCTGCAGCTCGTCTGATCTACAACCTCCCAAGACACTTTCATGCCACCCCCCTCCTCACTGCCCTCCACTGGCTGCCTGTTATCGCTTGCATAAAATGTAAAACTTTGGTGCTAGCATACCAGGCTGTTAAGGGGGACACCTCCAGCTTACCTCCAGAAGATCATCAGACCCTACACCCCTGCCAGACCCCTCCGCTCTGCCACTTCTGGTCATCTGGTGCTGCCCCCTCTCCGCTCCTGCACTTCCAGGTCTTGTCTGCTGTCTGTCCTGGCCCCCCAGTGGTGGATTGACCCTCCTCATGGAGGCCAGAAAGGCAGAGACACTGGCCACCTTCAAGCGTAGACTGAAGACTCACCTCTTCAGGCTGCACCTCTCCCCTCCCATCCCTTGCTCTTTGCAATGTCTCTACTCTTAGTTGCTCTTGTTTTTAAGAGTGATTTGTTTTTAACCTGGACTGTTGTTTACTTTCTCTTTAGATAGTCGGTTGGGGAGTCCTGATCTATTCGATCACCTTTAGCACTTGGTACTTTATCCATCTCTAAGGTTATCTTTGCACTTTTTCTACCATTCTTACTTACTTTGCCTTGTAAGTCGGTAAGAGCGTCTAACAAATGCCCTTAATGTAATGTAATGTATTTTGTCTTCATTGAAAAACATAGTTTCATTGCTAAATGCTGAATCATGAACGGGATTGTTTTCTTGTGTTCATTACCAAAAATGTACTATAAAAGCTACACAGTCCTATACCAAGTTCAACGCCCTAAACCAGTTCGTGACGCAATAACGCTGTTCTCGGCACTTTCCCGTGCCCCCACCGTCGGCTGTTCCGGATGCGACGCCCCCTCCCCATATTCTACTGGTCCTCTGTCTGCAAGCAAGATGGAAACCGTAAACCAGGTAGGTCTCCGAAAAACAAATGACAATATGCTTGTATTTAATTGTGAGACACACCACGGCTCATAGACTAGTAAAGGATTGTGATATTTTTAAACAAAATGATAATGGTATCATGTAGTATACCGTTTCCGCTTGAAAAGAATGCAGCGCTTTGAGGAGGAGCGCCAGAACGGGTGTCCGTGTATTCGTGTTCGTCAGAGCTGGGAAGGAAAAAAAACGCCGCAATATATAGCTACGTGATAAATACTTGAATCTAAAACTATTTAGCCTATACTGAAAACCGATGATCGTGTAATTCTGTTATACGTAATTTACTATAATGATATACACAATTATTTAGGCTCGGCAAGATTAATACATACCATAGTCCTTTATTGTATTATGGTGCAGACAAACGCATTAAACCTGACTTGGCTTATTTGGGAAACATTTCGCATTTCATATCAATAATAAAATGATATATTTTTCCTCCCAAAATATAGTTTATTATATCACGTAAAAAACACGATAGGCTACATTAAATATTGTGTCAGCTATAAGTACATGTAGGCCTATATAGTAATGGTTGCGATTCCACGATAAAATGGCAGCTCATTTTTATCCTTGTCATATGAATTTTTTTGCAACGTTTGTAACTCGTATCTTTAGCATATCAATTATTGGCCAATTGCTTTTAGTTACAAACATGTTTTTGTCAGCTCGAATTGCCGGAGGGGGATGGGAAATATACTGATTTGTTATAACATAAATAAAATAATTTTGGATAACACAATGATTTAATTAGTGCGAAAACAACTAAACCAATAATATTTATGGATCATATCATTCTGTGCAATGTTACGAGTATGAGATATTTAAAAAAATCGAAGGTGACGGTACAATTGTAGGTGATTAGAATGGATCTAAATAGCTCCTTCTAATGATGCTGGCAGGTTTGAGCGAGCAGACCTCAGGCGTAGGGATGTTGGCGTCGTATTTAACCACACCTTACTGGCGACGGTAGTCTCGTTTGAATAAAAGCAACAAGGAATGGACACATTATTACAAATATGTAATTGTGTGCAAGTATGTACCCATGCACGGTTGAGAGGACGTGTGTGTGGTGATATCTATGTAAAGGTCGTGATGGCGAAGCAGCTTTGTCCCTACAGTGGTGAACGGGGAGGACCGTCCTCTCCCCCTGTCTAAACCCTGGTTATGATACGACAACGTCTGCACAAAATGGCAAAGCATGATTATGTATCGTATAGTTTTGTGTTCTGGGAATGAACATTTTATCACATATGTATCTACATTTCTGTTTGTGTTTATTATAACGTAGCCTATGGATGTGCCGTCACAAATTGCTACCATGCTAACCTTATAGCGTTACCTGTACCGCACCCAAGCACGGGCACTGTAGATGTGTGTGTGTGTTCATTATAGGCCTGCCGTTTATTTTATCATTTAAGTCGTTTATATCGGCTTAGCTCGTTTTAGCAACCTTGGGAGACAGTGTGCAAGCTAACATTAGCATTTCATGCTAAATACCCATACAGCTCCGAGTTGTGAACACTGCCATTGGTACTAATGTATCAGTGCCTATTGCTCTGCATCTGACTTCAGAATTGGCCGTGGTCAACTATTTTTGCACCGAAAATGCGGCGCAACAATGGCTACAAGAACACATATTCTTTGTATGGTCTTCATTTGATTGGTATCAAGTGCTCTATGTACGTTTCCCTTTGGACATTGCAGCATATTTGCATCAGTTCGCTATAATCGTTAACTCTAAGCAGACACCTTTACAGGTGCTTCCAGAAAGCATTTTTGTCCAAAATCTGACATCACGTGATTACAGCAAGCCCCGCCGGAGAAGCTCAGTGACGACATGAATGAATCATGTGTCTGTGGCTATGGTTGGTTTTTGTCTAAAGCAGCTAAAGACAAATATTTTTATGCCGACAAACTCTTGTATTCAGGCGTTCATTAACGCTAAGAGAGAAAAAAGATTATTGTTGTAAAACTGTCGATATAAGGGGATATGAACTGTGATAAAAATTTGAACTGTTGCTGGAATGACAGAGTGCAGAAACCGCTTATACTAGACAGGGCAGCATAGCATAACCTGGAAGGTAAGAACAGGTCTGGTTTCTTTCTTTTCCATCTCAAAATACCCGCTTACACCATAACTGGTTCACTACTAAATGTGCTGTCTTTTTTCCAAGGGTAATAGTGCAGTACCTGTCCAATCCAATTTAGCAAAAGGGTGAACACATAAGCACCAAACTCAGCAGCTACTCAGCATGAACGCTAAGCGCTAAGCCTCTGATAACTGCTCGTTTTGTGTTTCGACAGCTGGTTGCCACCGGGCAGTTCCGCGTTCTCAAAGTGCCCTTGGGGTTCATAAAGGTCTTGGAATGGGTAAGTCCTGACTGAGGTGGATCCTGAAATGAAATCGGATGAAAATGATCTGCCTGTGTGTTTTAAGCATAGTGTACATTGAGATGCATCAGCCATAAGATTTAGACCCCAGTGATTGATTTTTGATTGATACAATTTTATGATTGACACCCCTACATTTTGTGCATTTTTTAACAGAAGTGCAGATTTATGCAAGTAGACTATCCTCATATGAATAATAATAATAATAATACTGAGAAAGTAATAGTGACAGGTAATGTTATTGGCAGTGATCTATATCACATGCATTGCATTTTAGCGAACATCACAAAATTTGAAATTTCTGTTAAAAATGCATAATTTTTTTAATATTATCAATTTATGCCTGTATTTTAAGAAGGCATTTTGAATCATGTCTTTAATGTTATCAGAACTAGTCACAAATTGTGGAGAGCTTTTAAGCCTTGGCTTACTGACTGGCTGCTCACAGTGAATATTGATGTTGACTCTAGAGCCATTTTGAATACCCAAGGTAGAATGAGTAAATTAATGGGAGAGACATAAGTGCTCCTGCAACATCCTCTGAGTTTTCAGACCCTTCAGATTAACTTTGACTTGAATATGTAAAGATATCTAAATTAATATTACGTCTCTATTCTCAACTGAAATATGATATAGATGCTTTTATTTGTCATAGCATTCTGTTTTTACTTGAATATAGATAACAGGAAGTGGGCTTTATTTTGCCATGGACAGGAAGGATTTAAGTTAGCCAGGCTACCCTGGGTTATCACTGCAGTAGTTGTCCCTGAAAGCACACAATGTGCTAGTAGGGTCCAGTAGTGTGTCTTTTGGGGTGGGCTGGCTTCTGCCACTGTCCCAGAATGCATTGCTACTCCATCTGTCATCTAATTGGTACCTCAGACTGAAATAAAAATTACAGTTGGTTAAAATATGTGCCATTATCGTATGATATATATCAGCCTATATCAGTTTGTCCTGTTTGCAGATCATGTATTTTATTTGGTCATAATATGTACCACATTTTCCACTAAAACCAATTGAACAATTATCTCCTTACTTGAGAAGTATTAACAGTAATAGCTTAATATTTAAGAAAAGGCAGTTTTCAGACTGCATTAATATTACAGTGCATTAAATACTTTCATGGAAATGAATGCTGTGTTCCACAACACACAAGTGCACAATACACACACACACACACACAGATGTGTCCTGGAAAACCCAAACCACTTCTGCTTTTAACTTGTTATGATCCATATCAGTCACTTATGATTGGCTTTCTCTGAGGACTGAAGGGGCAATGTACAAAACTACATCCCTGTGTTAGAATGGGAACATTTACTTCCGGGACTACTTACAATGTAACACAATTGTGGCATAACAACTGTGATGTTATTGTAACAAATGGTAGTCGCACTTGAACTGTGCATTTGAACTGTGCACCACCAATAACAAAATAAACCTTACTATCATAACATTAGCAAGACCATTGGCCACATGCGAAATTCTGTCATTGGTTACACATCTGACACTAACTGCGGCCGTTGATAAGCCAATATTATGCATGTAGCCCCAATTGACCTTGGAAATATGTGTTCTTCGTGGAAGTAAAACCTTTCATTCTCCTATTTTCATGTTACCTTTGGTCTCGCCTGTGAAATAAAATAGCTTGTACAACATATGTTGAATTATAATTCTCATTGCCAATGTTCATCAATAGGGGCATGTACGTTATGGTCCCAAATGACCGACCTCAGTTGTGTACCAAAGTCCTTCCCTTGTGGCGCCATCTAAGTTCCAGTCAGAATCTCAATTCAAAATTTAGTTTTCACTATTTTGAACCACAGAATTAACAAACTGCTTTGTAACCGTCAGTAAAGTATAGGCAGTAATATGCTGTGCAGTTGGCTAATTAAGCAAAGATGCGATGGGAGAGCACAGATAACATTCTACACATTATTGACAAAGAAAAGACTTTTATAAATATATAAAATGGCAATTTTCACTTCAGTAGTTGCATGTCCCTAAGTGCTTTCTGGACCTTTTTATGTCGGCCTCTGATGCTGTCTCATTGTGTGCTGTCAAACAGCCTTTTGGACTGCGTTTTGTGGTCCAGGGAGAAAAACCGTTCTGCATGCTGTTACCTCACTGTCCGACCCTTCCTTTTTTTGACCTAGACCTATACCCTGAAGGAACGATGAAAAAAAAACTACACTACGCTTGACTTAACTGCTGTCCCCGCTCGCACGGCATGCCGATGTGTAGAGCCATAGATTACACAATGTAATATGTTTCATAATTAATCTATTACATATTTAATATTTAATTAATCGCTGTGTGATCTCTGACTCTGGCTGTGTGTGGTGACGTTGTGGTAGCCGCTAGCAAAGCGGGCCGCATTTACCCTCAGCTAACAGATATGATACTGATTATGCAAAGTAAGTCTCAGGATGCGTAGTTTAACATGCATGAAAACATGCACACTCTGGTACTTTTTTCAGTCTTAATCACTGTGTTAGGCATACAGTCATTGTTGGTATCATTTGACAGTTAATGTCATGAGATGTACGATTATCTCTCTGGCTCATGGTTTCATTGTTCAGAAATCGCTTGTCTAAAAGAAACGCATAGATTTTACCAGAGGAAAATTTGCAATGCAAATCAGGGGTGTGGCCAAATATCGCTACGATGATGAGTCTGTTCTAGCACCCAACAGAGAGGTGAAATGGGACATACCTTTCTCAGAGGCTTAAAAATATTTCATTTCAAGGACTACATATGAGATACTCTTTTTTTCATTGGGAAAACCTGAAATAATGAACCTTAGTCAACAATAAACCTGTTGTTAAAAGAAAACTGGACAAATTTGTGCATCTCAGTGGCAGAAATGTTTCAGTATTAGCCTATGCGAAACACAATTAATTGGTAAAAGACCGTAGGGTGTCACAGTCTCATTGTTTGGAAAGTGGGCAGGTTTGATTCAGGAAATTGTTTTGTCTATGTTTACCTCGTTTGTCTTCACAGAAAAAAAACATTACTGGTATCAGAATCCAGTGTGCCCAATTTTCAAAACAATACTCTAATTAACCTAATGTAGTGCTTTGTAAGGCTGGAGACACACAGACCCTGGAATTTCAGTCTCTCCAGATCTTTTCATTCATTTTCTATATCGACAAGACCCCAGCATCATAGAATAATGATTTCAATGTTGTGTGAATCAGCTATAGAATTTCACAGTGAAGCAGCAGCTACCTATCCAAGATGAGAACCAAAGGTATCCTTGCGCAAGCCATGTGCAGTAGTCTATCAGTTTGATTTTCACCATAACGCAAATTATGAGTTTTTTTTTCTGGAACATTCCAGATTCTTTGCGCCACCAGTGGAACTACATTGTGGCAGCCTGGAGTCTGTTACATATTTATTAAATTTGTCTGTTTTATTTATTGCAAAGTTTGTTTTCAATTTTCACATTGAAAAATAGTATTTTGTACTGAAACCACTGAAATCAAATATTTTAAGCCTTTTGCATTACTGTTTATGTTTATGTTTTGTTCTACTCTGTTGCTCCTCCGGATTCGTTGAGGTCGGTAATGTGGGAGTAAAATGTGCAAGCTACTGCTGAAGAACATGGGTAATGGGAATTAGAATTCAGCATGTGTTGAATCGACCCATTTTATTGCACAAACAAGATCAAAGGTAACATGCAAATAGGAGAGTTAATTCTGGGCACATATTTCTATTGTCCTTAGGGGGTTGTGTAGCTTGTATAATATTGGCTTTTCATGAACTGCAAGTCACAGATAGTCACAGATACACAGCCAATGAGGGCACCCTAGTAGTGGCTAATGGTCTTGCTAAATGTTGACATAGTGGGATTTAGCTTGTTACCAGACACAACAAATTTAAACCACAGCTAGGGTTACAGGAACTTGCTTAAACCTTTTGACAAGCTTAAGTTAAGGAAAATGAACCTTCAGACAACATGAATGCGTTTGGAAGGAGTTTATTATGATGTAGCGAGTTGTATATTGGTAGGAACATTGATCTTGGGCTTGGAGTCCGAGGGAGGGCAGTGTCATGCCTCACTATTTTTTTGGATGAAATGAACCCCCCTAAAAACAAAAAGGGAAAAAAAAAATAAGAAAGGGAAGTAGACTTGAAGGTGGAGATGGGGAGGGATGCCGGAAACCAAGAGGGTGATGGGAGAGAAGGTACGTGGCAAATTAATACCTGCGTATACCACCGGATTGGACGGATGCTGGTGTTTGAGTGAAGGGTTGTCCGAAGGTTGCCTCTCCCGAAAATTGTTATTAACAAACTCCAGTTCATTTACCATTCATTTATAGTTTCTAAAATAGCATCCAAGTTGGTACTGCAACTTTTTTTGCACCTACAAATTGTAGGTGGTCCTCGGGGTAGCTTTTCCAGTTCAAGCGGGGGCAGCCTGTAGTGTAGTGGCTAAAGTACATGACTGGGAACCCTGAGATTGGCCACAGCAAGAACACCATTGTTGTTGGGCCCTTGAGCAAGGCCCTTAACCCTACATTGCTCAGAGAGTGCATTCCCTTGGTTAGCCTAATCAACTGTAAGTCACTTTGGATAAAAGCATCAGCTAAATGACTGTAATGTAATATAAGTGCAGGTCTGTGGTCTTGTGGTTTAAACCTGAGGTGCATGCTAATGCTAACTTGGTGGTGCAAGATTTTCAGTTTACAGCAATGCAGCTGTCAAAAGACCTGGCAATCACGAGCCTCATAGGCTATGAGATACATTATTGTTATTATACAATAACGCTGATATAGCTATTATTGTTAGCTAGTAACATTTCTGATGAGAAAATTACTCATACCCTTCAAAGTTATTATTTAGGCAAAATATAAAGGCATTGGAAGCTATCCACTCAGTGTTATCTCAGGATGAAATCCTTTTTGCAAAATAAATTCAGCACACTCAGTGTTTCTGGGGAATTGCCCATTTTGGATTTCTTCTGCATATTTGAGCCTTAGAATTGAGCTGATAGCATGTGAAAATGCGGCTCAAAGCAGTGTGAATACTGACAAGATATAAAAGGAGCATCCCAAAGTAAGCATGCAAACTCAGTTGTAATCGTTTGTGTAGGTCATAGTATATAAGTTCATATTACAGCTTAGTAATAGCCCAAGGTCCAGTGCATATTACAATGACAGCGTTGCTGATTTCTGGAGATTTGAACTGTCACGGTGGTTTAGTATAGGAAACACTGGCACAGTAGCTATGCTGTACTGTAACAGTTCTGGAGCTAGCTTTTTAGCTACTCTTGCTGAACCCTATGTACCAGTGTCATGTTTGTCTGTTTACATTGTCGACCATCACACTGTCACAGCTGTGCCCTTCTTGTATTGGTTAGTCTTGTCCTTTGTCGTTGCTACAGTATCTTCCATGTGAAGAGCTCCATAGTAATCAATCACTAGGGTAACTGCTCAGTATCAGATAATGGTAATTCATAATTGTTGTGTGACTCATGTTCATCTATAAGCCATTATTCACCTGTTTTCAGATTTAAGCTTATTTTATTAAAAATGTTTTTGTAGATACAGTATGCCCAAGCCAGTTTTGAATTCGTAATGTTAATGCATTTTAAAAGTGATACATGATAGTTAAAATATGCAGATTTATGGTGCCATTCTTTTGGGAAAATGGTTAAGATATAGCTTAGTGGCAACATTAACGTTTACCCCAAGCAAACCTACATCCTTTATTTTCTTAATGGATGCTATGTTCCAGAATAACCAGAATCGCAGCAGTTGACTGTAATATAACCTCTATGTGGAAAAAACAGTTGCAAGAGTAGTAACCAGTGGACAAACCACTGACAAAAGCCTTTAGCAAGACACCCTCTGATCAGTGCTACATTTCCTGTAGTACTCTGTGGCTCGTAATGCTAGTCTTCCTCATTCCAAAATGACAGCGGGTGTCTCAGTAATGGTATGGGCCTGACGGATATAATTGGACATTCCAAAAATAAGAAAAGTACTGGATGAAAATGTTTAAAATTCCAGTGGAGTGTCTGAAACCTAGAAACGATAGCAGTTCCGCCCACCAGATGCCATGATCATGTCACACAAAATGGCACCAATGTCTTGGCAGGAGATGTGAGTGAAGCAAAGCTGGTCTAAAGGCTCATGGGTATTCAGTCTGATGGTGTGCCATTCACAGCACGCTACAAAACAGTACCAGAATCTGACATGTACAAGGAGGCATTGGATGCTAGCCCCAGTAGATAACCCTAATGATGTTTACTCCTCCTACGTAATAAATGCTGTACAGCTATTAGTGGGTAACTATAATAGGGTTTTTTTGGAGTTAGTGTCTTTGGTTGCAACCTTTATAAATCAATGTGTGTACCTGCCCCAAATACTCATGCAAATTATTCATTATAAAAGTCAAGCTTTGCCTTCTTTATAATTTGGAAAGTGAGTCAAGCTGTGAAAATTCTGCTTCATTGGCAATGACATCTCCAGTGATAATATTAGATAATACAAAAGATTAAAAAGAATGTAAATTGATTCTCTGAGAAGCCACAATGCTAACGCAGTTACGTCTGTTACATAATATGTCTCAGGCGCAACCATCAACATTATGGCTTTTTAGTTCATTTGGATCCATTTTATTTTTCAAATAACACTCCTGACTTGTTAACTACCTTTGACTCAAACACTTTATAAATCCCCTTTGTGTTTGTGAATACATTCTACTGAACAGGGAAGGAAGTCATGTGATTCATCTGCGGTCTCAACATCAATCTCATGGATAGCTGTAAATATTTTTCATCAGGAGATTAACAATATAAATACAAATTCATATAAGCAGAGATTGATCCACACATAATCCTTGTCGTTCAGTAGATTGATGGCAACCTGAAAATTATTATTATTGGTTGCAAAACCATTAGTATGTTGTGCCGACGTATATAACTGCATTCTGCAGTGTAGATGCAGAAGAGTCAGAGATTCAGTAGAGATGCCAGTGAGTCAGTGCCAGTATTAGAGTATCTATTTATAAGCTCTATGTCTCTCTCTCTCTCTCTGTAAGATTTTTGCAATCTTCGCTTTTGCAACATGTGGCAGTTACTCCGGAATGTTCATGATGAGTGTCGAGTGTAAGAACAGGAGTGACAGCAACCTGAAAATTGAGGTGGCATTTGAGTACCCCTTCAGGTGAGTGCTGTTTGTTGGTAAGGATGGTGATGTCTTGTGTGTCTGTATGTTCCTGGGTGTGTGTGTGTGTGTGTGTGTGTGTGTGTGTGTGTCTGTGTACGTCTTCAGGGCTATTTGGGACAGATAGTAACCTGTGTGTGTGTTCAGATAGCAATCTGTATGTGCTGCTGCTCTCCTCAGACTGCACCAGGTGTACTTTGACGCACCCACGTGTGAGGGGGGTCAGGAACGGCTGTTTCTGTTGGGAGACTACTCCTCCTCGGCAGAGTTCTTCGTCACCATCGGTGTCTTCGCCTTCCTCTACTCCATGGCAGCGCTGGTCGTTTATGTTTTCTTCTTTGAAAAATACCGCGAGAACAACAAGGGACCTCTGATTGTGAGTAGAAACTTGACAGCACTGACTGTCATGTTTAAATGTGCATGTCCATCCAGTAAAAGTGGATGTTTTTGATTGGATCTAATATGCCGACTGTCATTGTTAGCAGTCTGCATTCTGTAATTCTGATTATAATGTAAACTGAGAGATTGGATTACTATAAATTATTTGGAAGCATGCTTCACTTTGATCTTTTGTTTATATATTTGAATGAGAGTTCCAATAAAATAGCTAATTAGCTTATCTTATCAGTAAATCTGTGTAACGTCTTATGAGTTAATCAGTGATGTGTAGATGTCTTTGTCATTATTATAATCATTAATCTGTATTGCGCCTGAGGTTATACGTTTTTGGATGTGCAAATCTTTCTTTTGTTTTGGACTTTCACGCTGTTACCCATAATGTGTTGCAGGATTTTGGCGTGACGTGCGTGTTCACCTTCATGTGGCTGGTGAGCTCCGCTGCGTGGGCTAAGGGCCTCTCTGACGTGAAGATGGCCACCGACCCCGAGCGTGTGGTGACCTTGGTCGGCGCCTGCAAAAAAGAGGGGAACACCTGCCGCGAAGTGCATGACCCCGTCATGTCCGGCCTCAACACCTCTGTGGTGAGTCTACATCCTCAGCTGTACTTGCCTCCAATTTCCCCTTCTTCACAACTCAGCAGAAATGTGTCACAAACATGTAATAGTATAGAATAGAGTACAATACAATAGAACAGAATGGATTAGAAATTTATAGGGATAGACTTCTTATTAAGAAGTCTTAATAGGATACTTAATTAATAATCATTCATTGAGAGAATACGTAATTTATCATTTGCAATAAAAAGTAATGTGACTTACAAATCCCTTAACGCAGGTAATTGTTAAATCCATTCATTAAAATAGTTTTACTTCTAAATTTAATCTATGTAAATTATTTATGTAATGTATTGTATACTGGCTACTTAAGTTGAAGTTACATTTGGGAAAAACAAAGTTATTCTATTTTCATCTATTCTATTCTGTGACTCACAATGTTGAGTCACTGAACCCCAGAAGTACATTTATGTTGAAAGCTCATTTTCTACATAAATGCCTGTTTTATTGGTTTTTGGCTGGAATGACCTCTGACCTCTTCTCCACAGGTGTTTGGTTTCCTCAACCTGATCCTGTGGGCAGGAAACCTGTGGTTTGTGTTCAAGGAGACAGGGATCATCGCTCCCTTCATGCGCCAGCCCCCTGCCCAGGAGAAGCAGCCCGCCCCCGAGTCTTTCGGCCAGCAGGGTGGCTACAGCCAGGAGGACCCCTACGCCAGCTCCCAGGGCGGCTACCAGCCCGACTACAGCCAGCAGGGCGGTGGCTACAACCAGGGCGGGGAATATGGACAGGGAGGCTATGCCCAGCAGGGGGCGCCCACCTCCTTCTCCAACCAGATGTGAACCAAGCAGCCAGCCCCGGTGAGTAGCAACTTAAATACAAATTGCAGCACTGACAATCTCTGACAATTTCTACTGACGATCACAATCACTGACCATTACCATCAATGAACACAGTACTGACTGTTTCCATAAATGATCATGCCAATGAAGCACTGGCCATTATGACTGGCAAACACAACACAGCAGTCAACACAAACGAAATATATATATATATAAAAGCTATATTTTCTATTTTAGGTAACTTGCATCAGAAAGATAAAAGTATCGTCCATTAATTGTGCATGAATATGCATGACTTTTCACTTAGTCAGCGTATTGTTCTTTAATGAGAGTAAGTATTGATTTAATCTACAATAAGCATAATCGGTGTCCTTTTTTAACAATAAAACCCTGTTCCTTTCTCTTTATTTACAGAAGGAGGATGGCAGTGGTACTGGGCAAAGCTTTGCCTGAGGCCTACCCATGATTCCACACTCCTCCCTGTATGTCTGTTTGTGTGTCTGTCTGCCAATAACAATAGGGAGGGAGGGGAGGGCGGGGTCAAGATAAATGAAGATCTGAGGGATAGGGTATTCAATGTGCTGTTTATTATTGTGGTGTATCGAAAAGAAAAAAAAAGATTGATCACACAAAGAATAACTTGAACACAGTACCAAAAAGACAAAAAAAATAGAGATTTTAAATTAATAAAAATTGATAATAGTAATAATAAACTTGAGAGAATGTACTTGTCTGTGCTGTATAAATATCAATATAAACAAATCTATAAATATATATATACTAGTAATGTTATGTAGGGCATTATTCTGCTGTATTTGAGTTCTGTTTAGGAGCTTAGTGATTCCCGTAATGATTCGGCCAAAACGCAGTAGTTTTCATCAGTCAGAACTTCCTGTGTTTTTATGTTTTTTATTGCTTCCATTTTTATTTTCTTTCTATTTAAAAAAAATTATGTTGGATTTTTTATTCAACATTTCTGATACAGTTTATGTTCATTTCAAATGAGCATAGCTATTTGTACAATTCCAATGTTTCGGGTTTTATTTTTCATTACGTTTGACAGATTTTTAAAGTAGAGGTGTGTTAGCAGGGAGGAAGTGGAGAGAAAGAGAGGACCAATAGACCAGTTATTTTATTTACGTATTCATTTGTATGTATTTTAATTATATATGTTTGTTTTTGCGGTTGTTTACATTATGCTGACAAAGTATATTTTGTATCATATGATTATTTTATCAAGGTGACTATGTGCAGAAAGCTACCGATGTCTGCCAATGTAAAATCACGGGCACGTACGATGGTAATTATCCGTAATTAGCATGAGAAACACTGATATTTATGCTACTGTGGTGTTCTAGGACAGCTGCTGTGCTCCCGTAGTGTTTGTGTGCAAATTCCTTCTAATGGTGAAATTCTGAAAGGATAAAAAAAAAAACCTTTAACAGTTTTTTTTAATATCATGTGTTTTTTGTTGTTGTCCTTTATTATTTTTTTGCGGGCACCAGACAAAGGTAATCAGCTTTGTGTTGAACTGGTGTTTAGACCCTTTCAATTTAATCAGTTATTCTCTTAAATAGACACACACAAACACACACTCACATTGTATTGAATTACAACATTTTCAGTATTTTAAAATTTGGTGACCAGCATAGCAAAATCAATAATATCCATACTACTGTTACAATAATAGAATGTGATTTAATAATGAATTTAATTTCACGTTTGTTGTATCCCTGATGTTTAGGGTATCCCTCAACTTCACCAACAGTTTCATCTGCATGCAAATGCCTCTCAACTTGAGAACATTCAGAAATGATGTAACAGTTAAAATTTCTCTGAAAATTAAGAAGAGGAGGAGGAGCCAGGACACAGACTAGATCAGATTCACGGAGCACAACAGGAACACAGCAGAGCAGGAACAGAGTAGGTACAAGGAGCAGAGCAGGTACACCGAGCAGGTAATGGTCAGTGATGCAGAGCAGGGACAGAGAGCAGGTACTACGCACCGAGCAGAGCAGGGAAGTTGAGAAGAGTAGGAATTACAGAGCAGAAAATAAAAACTAACCCATAATAATCCACCACCAGGAACTCAACAACCACAGAGCAAGGTAGCTCTTACTCTGCTGTCCAATAACTAACATTTCATTTTTTCATGGCATATTCCACATTCATTATTTTACTAAGATCACAGTCAGTCATTTCATTAGTTTGTGTATAATTGGCTGCAGTGTTCCTTTGAGTAAGCCTGTAAGTGGTAATGCATGTCTCATTTGAAGGAACACGTAAGTTGTATATAAATGCTATGGAAGCTTGAGTAGTAAATTAATATAGTTACTTTAGTGCAGTGATTCTAAGAACAGACCTAATGTCACAATATAATCTTTATAAGATACTGCTCCATGTTTCTGTAGTTTGGTCAGATCGTACATTGATGCCAGATACGCATGGATCTAAATATCGTATTGATAACGCGTTATAGGAAAATTCTTTTTTTGAATGAAATATCGTGCAGCAGTCTCTGGTATGCGGAATGCATGGACAGTCAAAGCCTTTGACCTGTAGGGGTCAGTCTTGGTTCATTGTATCTGGTAACCAAACTGAGACAACGGCCTTGTGTTACAGTGAATGAACATACCACATTAACCAGAGGTTATTCTGACCAGCATATTCACTTAAACCAGAGCAACAGAGCTCAAAATGGCTTCCACTGGCGCATTGACCATTCTTATGATACTCTTGCCGATCTCTGTATCCAAAGTTCTAAGTAAGTTCTTAGACAGAACCATGCTGACTATGGCACACTGGAACTATACTCCACTCCCTGCTTAACATCTGAAACAGAAATAATCTTTTGTCCCCCTGGAGATGATATCCCACAATGCCTCTCTCTCTCTTTTTTTTGGATGTATAGTGGGACCAGCAAGCGCCCCAATGCATGATGGGACAAATTTATTTTGATGACATGGCATGAAAAAAAAAAAAAGATACGGTGTAGTCATTTTTCTCACTGCAAGGCTGAGCTCTGTTTATTTTAAATCAAAGGTTTTATAGTTTGAGAGAAAAATCAGATTGACTATATGCATCTCTCTCTCTCTAATCTTCCTCTTTCTCCTCTGTCTCTCTCTCTCTCTCCTCCTATCCCTGTCCCTGGTCCTCTTTGGAATATGCCATTCAGATACTTTATTGTTAGTGGTGTATGGTATGTTATGGTACGTCTTGTGATGCTCTCCAAGCCCATGGGTAGTGCTGTGTATTCTTGTGTATGATGTATTCTTAGCTTTAAACGATAATGACGATTATGACCATGCATAGAAACTAATTCACCAAAATTATCTTCTGTTGTAATTCTTATTCTATGGAATTCATGTGAGGGGAAAAAATTAAATAAAGATGAAAATTATTCTGTCCAAGATTTTCCTTTTCCTCATGTATATCTTTCTTTTCCTCTCTCTATTCTGTCTTCATTTATGCATTTGTGATTGTACCATGCCTGCTTTGATATTGTCCATGTTCTAGTACTGACTCCACAATCATTGACCATCACATGGCCATATTTATCTGTCTTTAGGCATGATACTGAATTTTAATAGTAATGGATATATGTTCCTTGGGAGAGAGTTGTCAAATTTCAGATCTAGTGTTGGCTCAAATTAGGGTGAAGTCTTTGAGACTGCCATTTAATAGTTGAAATACCTGATAAAACAGGAAAGGAGGGAATTTCAGGAAAGCAGTGCAGATTTCAGTGAAGCAAGTAAATACTGCACTCCCAACCATTTCTCTGTCTCAAAAATTATACTTGCCTTGACATCACCAGCACTGAATTCAAAAGTGTAAATCAACAGTTATGATATAAAAGCATCAGTGAGGTGATAATTACAGGTATGCAGTCTGCAAGGGGTCTGGCAGATTTAGCAGGATAGTGCAATTTGTACAATCCACCACAAGGTGGAGTTGTTGTGCCATGTTGCAAAATGAAACGTCATCTAACCGAAACCACGGTAACCACCTACTTCCTCTCCTCTGGCAGAGCCTGCCAACCTGTCAATCATCCCCCTGCAACCAGTGCAGAGGAGACACAATAGAGGGGGAGAGGAGAGAACAGAGATGAGTAACCAATGGAGACAAAGAGCACAGAGTAAAGTGGAAAAAGAGCGATAGGAAGAAAGAGAAGCATGAGAAGAAACAGCGGTTTGAATCATGTCATTGCTGCGAGCAGATCTACCATCTTTTAGGAGGCGGGGGTGGGGCGTGGGGGAGGGGGAGGGGAGGAGAGAGTGAATGAGGTCAGGGATACCCCTGAGACTTGAGTGATTGTGTGTGGATGATGGGGGGTTTCAGGATACTGATATTGATGCATTTTAAAGAGCTTTACCTTCTGGTCAGATTCTCATTGGCTATAAATGACAGCGTGAGAGTTTGGGGATGGGGTTCTTGATGGAGGAGCTGTGCCAACAGAAAATATCGTACAAATACATCATACCTGCGAATAACGTCAATACAATTCATTGCATGTGCCATGTAATATCGTATTTACACAATGCAACAAAACTGAAACTCCAAAGCACTATATAGGATACATTTAAAACACCATTTTACAGTTTGTCATGTGTAGTGCCATAAAACACTATATAGTAATATGAATCACTATCAATATACATCATGTAATTATTCCTTTATCTATTGTGCTGTGGTTGTAATTTTCCAAGGGGAGTGGAGGAGGTTAATCAGATCAACTCTCAATGCAACAGCTGTTGTCCTCCCCTTCTCTTTTCTCTCTCTCTCTCCATCTATTCCCATTCTGTCTATGGCCTTGGTGTACTTGTGCGGCTGACTCTCAGAATGAGCATTAAAAAACACATTAGGATAAATGCACTCCCTGTACACTGGATACGTAACTGGAGACGTAAATCCATATGTAAATACACACTTGCGTCGAAATCCATCACGGTATTTGAAAAATGGCTTTGCATGGGTTTATTCTACCAGCATAAAAGGATCACCCTGAAGTATTTTATTACCTTTTTTTCTGTTAGACCCTTAGCATTACCTGTATCTTGTATACTTCCCCAGAATAGGGTCATCAGTACATCCTCTATCTTACCTTCCCTAGGGTAGGGTGATTCAATATGCATAAACAGCATAGTATATACACAGATAGGTGGCGGTGTAACATAATGGTTGGAGAGCTAGGTCGCAGGTTTGATTCCGGGGTGGGGCACTGTACCTTTGGGCAAGGTCCTTGACCTCAGTTACCACAGTAAATATCCAGCTGTATAAATGGATGGTGTGTCAAAAACATAAGCGGTTTAGGTAAGGCTGTATTAAGTAACACTGGATTAAATGCCAAATGTAAACTATGAGACAGCTCATTGAAACTCACGGCTCAGCGAATACCAAACGCTTCTCAGCTGGAATCTAACCTACATTCAGAATTGAGTAACACTTTTGGTGAGTGATAGAGATCGGTTGCTGTCAATCTGTGCGCTAAAGTTTAGGCTAATTTTTGTGATGAACCATTTTCATTTTTTTTTTACCCATCACCCTCAAAATGGTTTCATGAAACCATAAATTAGATACTCAGTGAATAGGAATTAGTTATTGGGTGAGACATGGGCCTTTATCATGCAGATAAAGACAAAAAAAAACTGTTTCCTCTAAACGTGCTGCTTGCAGTGTATCCATAAATACTTCCTAAATAGTAAGTCGTATTTTATTCATAGTAAAACTATGTTGTGCCGTGTTTTGCCTTTCGCTTCGGTCTTATTCCTCAAAAGTATGTAAACTTTAAATGTTGTATGTCACCTTGGAGAGCATCTCTGAAATAAAACGAATCAGAAATGAATAATGAAATGCATTTGCTGCCAGCTACATTGGAATTATTTTACAGATACTCTTTTCATCTAAATGTCACCCATGACTGAGGATCTCTCTCTCTCTCTTTTCCCTCTCTCTTGCTGTGATTTGGGTCAGTGGCTGACTAAGAGACTGTGCACAGCTGGCCTACAAACCCCCACTCAACCATACACACTGCACACACACACACACACACTGCACTCACACACACTCTCTCACTCTCTCCCTCATTTGTTTACAGTTCATCCACGATGAAATAAGCTCTATCCTCCTTTATCTTGCTCACCCACTCTCTCTCTCACTCTCCTTTCTCTCGCTCTTTTTTCATAAACAAAACCCTATGACCTGAATAAGTGTATGTGTGTAAAAGACAGAGAGAGAGAGTGAGAGATAGACAGGGACAGAGAGAGGGAGAGAGAGAGAGAATATCCATTTGATAGGTACCATATAGATATTACATATATACAAGAATGTTACCCCCTTATATATATTTATAAAATAACCACAGTGTTTCTTAGTGTGTGTGTTGATGTGGGGGGAGTTGACTAGGGTAAATGTAATTAAATGATCAAATTGCCAGAGCTCCATGTCTGAATCCAATAAGCAAACATTCAGGCCCTATAATCACATAATCTTCCCAAATCACTGGTGACATCATTTTCAATTCAATCCCATTCTGCGTTGAATGTTGTAGCCTATGCTTTTGTGTCTGTGTGTGGACATGAATGACTGTGTACGTGTTTGCTTGTATGTATAATTAAGTAAATGCAGACCGTAGATTGTGTGTGTTGTGGGGTTTTTTTATAATTCGCTATTCCTTTCAGTGTGGTGTGACATTAGCGTTTCCACGCGCACCTTTCGCCGTTGTAGCATCTACACAATCACCAGCACGCGCTGTGCAGCTGCCGCCGCCATATGTCTCAATCACTTTCACTGGGGGGCACAAGGAGCAGCCCCTCTCTGAGTGACAAGACGGGCTCTTCCGAATAAATTGGGGATGTCGATAACAATAGGCGTTTTCCCCTACATGTGTGTCCTTCGCTATCACACCCTCTCGTGAATATGCATTAGCGCTTCGCTCTCGTGTCAGCCAGATGTACACCGTGCTGCCACCCCCTGTCCTAGTCTTCGGAAAGGGGTGGGCATGAGGTGGCACAGAGTGTCTCTACAGACAGAAAAAAGGAGGGGTAGGGTGGGGGAGTGTAATTACGGTATATCTCTGGCTAGCAGGCAAAAATACTCAAGAAATGCCCCCTCCCTCCCAACCTCCCTCCCCAACCCCCACTTTCCCAGTTCCCATGGTAACTCATATTGCCGACTAGCTGTGTCCTGGCGGCCTGAGGCAGAAAAAAAGAATCCGGTGTGGCGCGAGCGGATATTGATCCTGAGGCTCGTGTTAAGGCAGGGTGTCACCCAACACTCTGATTCACACCTGCTCTTCGATCTAGGCGAAATATTTCACTGCTTTCCTGGCATAGGCACGCCTGCCAAAGCATTCAATAACGACAAATAACAATAGTTAAATATACATAAATAAGAGAGATACATTATACAGGCTATAGATGTGCATTGGATATAAACAATAATTAATAATAAAGTAATTAATAATTACTTTATTAATATTAAATAACAAAATCGCTCATATTAATCATGCCTGTTCGACTGTAGCCTAATAGTTCTCCCGAACATGAAATATTGATTTTACGAACCAAACAATATCATTTAGACTGTTTGCACTGTGCAGCACGAAACATATTTCCATTTGAAAGATTGTGGGATGTAGAACACCACTATTTCCAACCTTAACACATGTTGGACAGTGCGCTTCAACCCCTAACGCAGACCATAGTTCTGGTGCTGGAGAATAGGAGCAAGGCCAGATAGACCATTTCGAATGGGTAAGGGGGGTGGATTGGAGCCAGTAGTTTGCTTGTTTACCACGCATATCTGTTTTATGGCTACAGGGGGATAACCCGGGAGATGGGGTGGCTGGGGTGAGAGATTTGGTGGGTTGGGGGTTGGCAGGCTTAATGTAAAGGGGGCACAACCCCCCACGCCCACCCCACCCAGAACCGCCCCTGGCCAAGATCAATGTAACTGCCGTGCGTTTTGTGCCAATTTTTACGTTGCGAAACACAGACACTGCCGTTCATCATCAAACTCCATACAGTATGTCATGAAGCATAAGCAAACTTACATTAGTTCCTAATAGTGAGATTGGGTTTTGTTTCGGGGAGAGACAGTCCAGTCAAGAGCTCTCAGGTGAGAAACAGGAGCGCTGCTCACACGAAAAAATACATTATTTTCTTGTTTTCCAAGACACATAATTTAGTAATCTGATAACAATCGCAACCACCCACTGGAGCGGCCGTCTCAGATTTCATAGACTGCAAAAGTTTTGATCGCGGGCACTTTGAGTCCATTTGTATGATACATTATAATGGAATTTTGTTCTAACACGCACATATAATAAAATAAAAGGAAATGATGACCTTGTTCTGGTTAATTTACATGACATGGGTACTGTGGAGTATGGTAGCTAATATTTTAAGGGCTTCTTTGCTTTTTAATGCTATAGACTTGTTATAGGCCACTATTGTACAGCGCTGTTATAAGAGCACAAGCAGATTAATATCCAGTTGTTTGAAATGGATTGTAAATGTAAGATATTTAAACCGCTCTGGATGAGGGTGTATGCCTAATGCATATACTAGTATTAAAATAAAATGGAAATCCGTAATCAAGTCATTCTGTTAATAAAAATGTATGCGTTTCTGATATGATATAATATCTCTTGAATATTCAGCTGATTTGTTGTAGCCTATACTAGTGTACTGTCTCGGACTAGGAGCATCTCCTCCTACAAGAACCATAACATGCCACTCTCACATTGTTAGAAAATATCAATAAATGAGAACTTCCGGGGGGTATTGTACTATATAACTACTGACTTCCGGTTAAAATCCAATTATGCCTCCTAATTTGGTAAAAAAAATTAAACATTATTAACCTTTAAATAGCTTTAACGAAACCAGGGAACAGTATCCATGCTCTGCTCGTTATAACTACTGCTTCTGCAAATAATAATAAAAATAATGACAGCATAATACAAATAAAGCAATAATGACGCGAACATGTCTAAGCCTAAAAAGAAATTAAAGAATAAAATAGTAAAAATGATAGACCGTTCAGGTGGCTTTGCATTGTTTCTACTTAAAGAATTCAGCATTCATTTTTTACAGACCAAAAATTCGTGACTAGCATTGACTCTAGACATTGAAATCACTGACTTTCCTGTTCAAACACCACCCTTAATGCTGACGCATGCTTTACGCAACCGCCTGTCATATTCTTCTTTATGTTATTTTGATTAAATGCATGACATGTTCCATATATAATAGGTCTTCTTAAAGAATGTAAAACATTTCCAATGCAGCGATTTTTTTTTTGGTATTTGCCTCAGACAGCTGTATAAAATTTCCCCATTAGCAGTTCAAAAGAATCACGGTAATGACAGAGCAGAGTGAGGAGAGGCGGAGTAATTAGCCCTCTGAGAGGGATATGTGCACATTTACCGAGGTCACGTGTGGGCCCTGACGGCTTTCTCCAGCTCGTGGTGAGAGGAACCAAGTGAATGGGTAAAAATATATATTCCCACCGTGACAGAAAGTCCGTCTGTAACATATTTCTGCTGGGACAAAAACAGGTGAAATAGTGAAGCTGTGAGAATCTGAATCATGTTGATGCCATACACAGTAAAAATGAGCCTGTCCTCTACAGTACATTACAAACTAAATAGTAGCTGGAGATTAATAAAAATATTAATGGGCGTAAATGAATACAATAGTTAAAAGCCTCCCGCTGCGAATGGATATTGCGCTGGCAGCGGCCGCGAGAGGTGTAGCAGTCTTGCGCACTGGAATAAACCATTCTCTGATATTTCTGTGAATACTGAAAGGGTGGCGGGGGGAAGGGTAGGGAGGGGAGTGTAGTCCGAGGATGGATGGTACCACTGAGTCTGCTGAGAGCCATGTTGGAGATGAATGAAAGGCAGAGATGCTGCGCCCCTGACGCCGCGAGCCCGAGTCCAATCGAACACAGGGAGTAAATGCAACCTTCTCGGGCCCGCCGACAGACTGGGGAGCACGGGGGAAGGTGTCGGGCGGTGGCGGCGGGGCTGGCTACCTAGCCGGGGACGGGAAAGAGAGAGAGAGACCCACACACAATCAGTGAGGAAGAGCGAGAGAGGGAGAAAGGGGGAGAGAAGGGATCTTACCAGACTAATGGCTGCACTGCTAGTGGGATTCCGCCTGCTCTTTCGACTCCTGTTCCTCCTGCCTCTCAGCTCTTTGTTTGCCGACGGCCTGGAGAGGGGAGCGGCGCACTGCTGCCGGACTTTGGGCTCGCATCCCGTTCCTGGACCAGGCAAGAGAGCGAACCATTGCGGTGTACCGGTGGTCTTGGCCGGAGTCGATTCGGAGATCTGTCCATGGTGGATTTTACAGTCCGCCTACTGTGCCTCTAAATGTGAAGTCTGGGGCAGCATCAGTCGGGAGGGCGCGTGTCGGAACCCGTGCGCGTTTACACCTTTATGCTCTGGAATCGGAGATGCACAAAGAGCAGCTCGAGGACAGCGGCCATGGACTGTGTACCGTCATCTCCTGTCAGGTACGAGGAGCCGCGGGGGAAGGGGCGTTGTTTTACCTTTTCTCTCATCCCCGATTCAATATGGCAAAAAGCCTTCGGTGCAAAGGACTAGAGCGAACACCCTGTTACCCCCCCTAACCCTGCTTTCTCCCGTTCCTAAACTTGCCACGGGGGGAGTCTTTGTGAGTGACCACAGCTGGGGAGGTGAGAGTGATGTGTGCCGCTTGCGGCTTCTCTCTAAACGGGCCAGCGCCCAGGAACCCGGGCCCAGCCGCCGGGCCAGCCCTGCAGCACAAGAGAATCTCCACCGGCACCGTCAAGCCTGCCACTTTCCCTCTAAATCGTATTTTGACATGGATATTGCAGATAATGATGGCTATAACTGTGGCAGTGCTATCGATGTATTCAGCAAGGGTTGTAATGATTTGACCATTGGAGTTGGTGGCACTGGGAGCGGCGCGCGCGGGCCCTGCCCGTGCTCTGTGTCCTCAGCAGAAGCAGACAGCGCGAGCTGCCGCTCAGAGTCTCACTTGATTATGGAGCGCACCGTGGTGCGTATTGATAGTGCGCACCGACATGGCTGCCGCCGTCTCGTCGTGGTGGGAGCGAAGATGCAACCAAATAAAAATGTTTTATTTTATCCGATCAATGAGGCTAGGCGAAAGAGTGGAACAACACAGCTGAACAGCAGAGCAACTCAAGACACGGAGGAGGGCTCGCCTTTCTCACCGCCTGACTGCACGAGGGGCACAGGGTGGACAGAGACCGGCGGAGAAAGGGGGGGATCTGACGGATGCGAAGGCTCATCCCAGGGGATCCGGCTCAGAATCAGAGGACATTCTGCTGACCACAGGTGTTCCTGGCGTGATATGTCAATGACTAATTTAATTTCCTCACTAATTATAGATTCCTCAATGGTCCTCACTAATGTCACCAACGTTGTAGAGGCGAATCCTGCTGCTATCCAGGTTAAAGTTCATGCACATCCAGCATCTACTGCTAATCTCAAACCTCAGTCGTCTGTTTCTCCTGAAGACATTGTCATCTCTCACTCTACGGCCACCGCCATTAAACTAAGAGCTTCTGCTAAATCTGATAATTTTACTCTAAAATCAGCTGTCTCTTTTCCCGTCGAACCTGGCATTGCTCACGATGTGGTCATCGCAAGCTCCAATCTCACATTCAACGTGACTAACATTTCTGAAGTTCTGCGCTTCAGCAATCGTCACAGCTCAGGACGAGCGCTGCTTTCTCCGGCTCACACTAGTGACATAATGCAGTCAGCACCATCGGTCCAATGGACAGCTCCCGTCATTCTCGTTGGTTTCCCTCGCCATGCATACCTGGAAAAACCCACGGTTTTGGCCACCCTTTCGGTTTTGATTTGGAGGAATACAAATAATCTGAACAGCAACAATAACAACAATAATAACAATAATAACAATAACAACAACAACAATAACAAGTTTGAAGATGTCACTGAACAGAGTGGACATTTGAAAGATGCGAATTTAAACGCATATGGAACACTGGGAGGGATTCCGCCTGGACCTTCCCAGCGTACACCGCGGGAGGATGTCCCGAAGGAGAGCTGCCACGCCGTCTGTGTTGACACCGCTACTCGACACAGCTTAAACACCGATACGGGAATCACGCGCCTGCAATTAAAACCCGGTAAATTAGTGGCATTACAACGCAGAGGTGTCAGTCAGCCGGAGGAGCAGCTGGGTCGCGAGGCTGATGGGCGGGAGGGAGGAGGTGGGGAGGAGCTGGAGGAGGACCAGTGGCAGGGTTCAGGAAAAACAAAGGCAGTTGAATGGACAGATATGATTCTGAAAAGAGAAGGAGAAAAAGGTCATGGCAGCAGCACACTGGCAGAGAGAGGAAAAGATAGTAAAAAGCAGAGAGGGGGAGAGGAGGGTGAGAACATAGAAAGAGAGAGAGAGGGAAATGAGGAGAAAGAAAGAAAAGACCAGGATGAGAACAGAGAATTAGAGGAATATGAGGAGAGAGAAAAAGAGGGGAATGAGAACAGGGAAAGCCAGAGGGAAAGCAATGACAATGGAGAAAGAGAGGGAGAGGGGGATGAGGATGGAGAGAGAATAGAAGAGGGGGATGAGAACGGCATCAGAGGGGGATATGAGGATAGAGAGAGAGGGGGAGAGGATGCTGAAGACACAGAGGAAGAGGGGGATGAGAGCAGAGAGGGAGCAGGGGATGAGAACAGAGAGGGAGGGGTATATGAGGACATAGGGAGAAGGGGAGGAATATATCTAGATGGAGGGAGAGAGGTGGATGAAGAAGAGAGGAGCAGAGAGAGAGAAAACATGTCTGTGGCTCCGGGTCGTTCCCGGCGGGCAGCAAACAGGCACCCCCATTTCCCTCAGTATAACTACCAGGTGCAGGTGGCAGAAAACCAGCCACCTGGAACCTCAGTGATCGCCATGGCAGCACAGGATCCAGATGCAGGGGAGGCGGGGCGTCTCAGCTACAGCATGGCCCCCCTCATGAACAGCCGGTCCATGGACTTCTTCCACATGGACCCCACCACTGGGCTGATGACCACCACACAGGTGCTGGACCGGGAGCACATGGACCTGCACTATTTCCGCGTGACCGCTGTCGACCACGGTTCGCCACGGCTGTCCGGCACCACCATGGTCGCTATCACCGTGTCGGATCGTAATGACCACTCACCAGTGTTCGAGCAGAGCGAGTATCGCGAAACCATTCGCGAGAACGTGGAGGAGGGGTATCCCATCTTGCAGCTACGTGCCACTGACCTGGACGCCCCCTCCAATGCCAACATCCGCTACCGCTTTGTGGGCGATGCAGCGGCTGCACGAGCTGCCTTTGAGATCGACCCGCGGTCAGGGCTGATCGCCACGCGCGGCCCTGTCGATCGTGAGACCATGGAGCGCTACACTCTGCAGGTGGAGGCCAGCGACCAAGGAAAGGAGCCCGGCCCACGCTCGGCCACGGTCAGGGTGTACATCACTGTGCTGGATGAGAACGACAATGTGCCACAGTTCAGCGAGAAGCGCTACGTGGTGGCGGTGCGCGAGGACGTGCGGCCACACTCAGAGATCCTGCGGGTCAGCGCCACCGACCGTGACAAGGATAGCAACGCCGCTGTGCACTATAACATCATCAGTGGCAACAGCCGCGGCCAATTCTCCATCGACAGTGTGACGGGCGATATCCAGGTGGTGGCGCCCCTGGACTTCGAGGCGGAGAGAGAGTACACGCTTAGGGTGCGGGCACAGGATAATGGACGGCCACCTCTCTCCAACAACACGGGCATTGTCAGCGTGCAAGTGACTGACGTCAACGACAACCCTCCCATCTTTGTATCCACGCCCTTCCAAGCCTCTGTGCTTGAGAGCGCCCCCATTGGCCACTCCATCCTGCACATCCAGGCCATCGACACCGACTCAGGGGACAACGCCCGTCTGGAGTACAGGCTGACGGGCACCAGCGGGGACACGCCTTTTGTGATAAACTCAGCCACGGGCTGGGTCACTGTGAGCTCCGAGCTGGACCGTGAGGCGGTGGAGCACTACTTCTTTGGTGTGGAGGCCAGAGACTATGGAACCCCTTCCCTCTCAGCCTCTGCCAGTGTCACCATCACTGTCATGGACGTCAATGATAACCGGCCAGAGTTTCTACAGAAAGAGTACTTTGTGCGTCTGAACGAGGATGCGGCTGTGGGCACAAGTGTGGTCAGTGTGACGGCTGTCGACCGCGACGTGAACAGCGCCGTCACCTACCAGATCACAGGAGGCAACACACGGAACCGTTTTTCCATCAGCACGGCAGGCGGGGCGGGGATGCTGTCATTGGCGCTGCCTCTCGATTACAAGCAGGAGCGGCGGTACGTGCTGACCGTGACCGCCTCCGACCGTACGTTGCATGACACCTGCCAGGTACACGTCAACATCACCGACGCTAACACCCACCGGCCGGTGTTCCAGAGCGCACACTACTCCGTGAGCGTGAATGAGGACCGGCCACCGGGCAGCACGGTCGTAGTCATTAGTGCCACAGATGAGGACGTGGGTGAGAACGCTCGCATCACCTACTTCTTGGAGGACAACATCCCACAGTTCCGCATTGACCCTGGGAGCGGCGCCATCACACTGCTCACTGAGCTGGACTATGAGGATCAGATGACCTACACGCTGGCGATCACCGCGCGAGATAACGGCATCCCACAGAAATCTGACACCACCTACGTCGAGGTGAACGTGAACGATGTGAATGACAATGCACCGCAGTTCCTGAGCCCGCGCTACCAAGGCACTGTCAGTGAGGACGCCCCGCCCTTTACCAGCGTGCTCCAGATCTCCGCCACAGACCGCGATGCTCATGCTAACGGCCGTGTGCAGTACACCTTCCAGAACGGTGAGGACGGTGATGGCGACTTCACCATCGAGCCCACCTCCGGCATCGTGCGCACCGTACGCCGGCTAGACCGGGAGAGCGTACCATTCTACGAGCTGACGGCCTATGCTGTCGACCGCGGCGTTCCCCCACAGCGCACTCCAGTCCACATCCAGGTGACCGTACTGGATGTCAATGACAACGCGCCCGTCTTCCCGGCCGACGATTTCGAGGTCCTGGTCAAGGAGAATAGCGTCGTGGGGTCCGTGGTTGCCCAGATCACGGCCAGTGACCCGGATGAGGGTCCCAATGCACAGATCATGTACCAGATCGTGGAGGGTAACATTCCTGAGATCTTCCAGATGGACATATTCTCAGGGGAGCTAACCTCGCTGATTGACCTGGATTACGAGGCGCGGTCGGAGTATGTGATCGTGGTGCAGGCCACCTCTGCCCCCCTGGTGAGCCGGGCCACCGTTCGGATTCGGCTGGTGGACCAGAATGACAACCAGCCACAGCTGCAGGACTTCCAGATCATCTTCAACAACTTTGTGTCCAACCGCTCCAACAGCTTCCCCAGCGGCGTGATCGGGCGGGTCCCGGCGCACGACCCAGACGTCTCTGACCGCCTGCACTACACCATCCAGCGTGGCAACGATCTTCACCTGCTCCTACTCAACCACAGTAGCGGCGAGATCCGGCTCAGCCGCCAACTGGACAACAACCGGCCACTCACTGCCAACATGCTGGTCAGCGTCTCAGGTAGGACAAGCGCTGGAGACGGACTGGGGAGGAGGGAGGTGGGTTGCTAGTATAGAACTGAGGGTGAAAGGTGCTTTGGTGTGGGGTGGGGGTGGGGGTGGGGGTGGGGCCCAGTATACGATGTGGGTGACTGATGTAAATTTAGGGTGCTTTAGCTGATGTGAGATGGGGGTTGGTGGGGATAGGATATGGCTGAGGGCCGGGGTAAGACTGGGAGGAGGGATATTTAAGGTTCCCTGGTGTAGCGTGGGGGGTAGATGATTAGCTAAGGAGGGGGGCCCAGTGAAAAACTGGAGGGGCTGGTGTAAATTTAGGGTGTTTCAGCTGGATTGGGGTGGGGATCAGTGGGTGGTATGAGGGGGGGCTCAGGATTATGTAGGATTACATATTATATTATATTGTATTATATTATATTATATTATATTATATTATATTATATTATATTATATTATATTATATTATATATATTGTATTATACTGAACAGGATTGTGGGCTTGATATGAATTAAGGCAGCACTAGTCTGAGTGTGGCTGGATCCTGGTGGGTACTGGTGTTCAGTGGCCACTGTGTGTTGGTATTACTGGTGATGCTGGTGTAGCGGGGGCTCTGCTGGTGGAGGGATGAGTAGCATGTGGCAGGAGGCAGGGTTTTGAGGAGAACCCGCTGGGTTTAATCCCCTCCCCCCTCCCCTGTTCCCCCCTTTCCACAAAGAGTCAGGAGATTAAAGTGTGATAATGGCGGTCTGAGTGCTGTGTTGCAGCTGGTCTGTGTGTGTGTGTGTGTGTGTGTGTGTGTGTGTGTGTGTGTGTGTGTGTGTGTGTGTGTGTGTGTGTGTGTGTGTGTGTGTGTGTGTGTGTGCATGTGCATGTGCGTGTATGACAGTGTGTCTGTGACAGTGTGTGTCTGTGTGTTTGCATAAGAGTGTATGTATGCAAGATTGACACAGTGTGCATTTGAGTCATGTATACCTATGTGTGTGTGTGTGTGTGTGTGTCTGTATGAGTCACTCTGTATACTTGTATGTATGTAGAATTCCGTGTGACTGTATTTGTGTGCTTGTTTGTGTGTGTATAAGAGTGTGACTAGGTGGGGTACTCTGCGTGCTAGTATCTGTGTATAATTATATATGACTGTATGTGTCTGTGTATGAGTGTGCGATTATGTGAGGCACTTGTGTGCTTGTGAATCTGTACGAATGATTGTGTGTTCCTGCATGTTTGTTTGTGTGTGCGCGTTCATGTGTGCATGTACGCGAGTGTACGTGTGCGCATGTATATTTGTTTGTGCGTGTGCATGTGGGTGCATGTGTATTTGTTTGTGCGTGTGCATGTGGGCGCATGTATGTGTGTGCATGTGTGTGTTTGTATGTGTGTCTGAGGTCAGTGAAGGTTCAGCTTGTCCGTAATCCTGTGATAACAACCCCAGCTGTACCCCCAATCATTACTGCTCCATACCTCCAGTTTTTCAGCTGATAACATCCCATAGGACACGAGAGGGTTAAATACACACACACAGACTTTATCCTTATTAGTACTTGTAGTAGTAGGAGTCGTAGTATTAGTAGTATTATTAGTAGTAGAACAAGCAATAGTGGCATAACTCCTAAATCAATTGATTGCTAGGTCAAAATTAGGGTTTATTATTAGAGTAAAATTACTACTAATGGAAACCAAATGACTTAATGTGATTACAAAAACAGAGGGAATTAGTCAATGAGCCCACACTTTTGATCACATAAAAATATAATAAAATGCATTAAAAACCTGAGTATCCTACATGGCACAGTTTAGTGATTCCCTGAAGCAGTATTACTCTACTGGTAGTACAGTTAAATGCATTAAATGGAAGCTTTTAGGTGTTGCTTGGTGCTTTGTGTTAAAGCACAGTTCTAGTGTGTGGATGGGCCCCATGGTTTAGAATAGAAGCAGGACAATGTTAGCATACGGACCCACAGTCTGGTGCTTGAATGATCTCTGTCTTACCCTGGTCACGACGATGGGTTCAGTCGGGAAGACATCTGTCTCTCCTTATATACCCGAAATCCAGCTCCGGTCAACTGGAGGGAAAGGAAACTGGATGCTTAACGTCACGTGTTTGGGATTGAATTGAGAACATTTGGGATTGAACTGAGGCGGTTAAAGCAATGAGCACGACTGTATAAAAAAAGAGGGAAAAAATGATAATCTTGAAAAAAGGGAAGATTTTCAAGTTCATATGGGTATTTATGGGTGCTAGTTTTTTGTGTGCCAGTTACGTGCTGTATACAAAGCAATGTTCTGTACCGGATAAAAAAAAAGGCTGTGAAATGAACAGTGGTACTATATGCTATTATGATTTACACTCGCTCAGATTCATATTTTCGAATTGAAATGAGATTTATTGGCATGGCCACAGTTTGGCATTGCATTGCAAAAGCAATCTTTTATATAAGCCGTAAATCAGTAATAGCACCAATATCAACAGTATGAGAGATATTTACTTGTGCTACACAATGTACCTCATTTTGGATGGATGTTAAACTCACTTTTGCCTCCCTCTCTCTCTCGTGCCTTGCTCAGACGGGATCCACAGTGTTTCTGCGGAGTGCACTCTCAAAGTGTTGATCATCACGGAGGACATGTTGAGCAGCAGCGTGACAGTGCGTCTCCAGAACATGTCCCAGGAAAACTTCCTGTCCCCGCTGCTGGATCACTTCCTGGAGGGCGTGTCGGCGGTGCTGTCCGTCCCGCGCGAGGACGTGTTCGTGTTCAACATCCAGCCAGACGGCGAGGCGGGGGGCGTGCTTAACGTCAGCTTTTCGGCCGCGCTGCCTGGGGGGCACTTCTTCCCCTCCGAGGCCCTGGAGGAGCAGCTCTACCTCAGCCGGCCGCGGCTCACCTCCTTGGCTCAGATGGAGGTGAGGAAACAGACAGCACACACACTGCAACTCTTAGACAAAAAAGGTTCCCTACGGGTCCTTCATTCATCCCCATGAGGGAACCCTGAAAGGGTTAGGATTAGGGTAAGGGTTAGGACTTCTCAAGCAGGACTTCTGCAGAAGACCCAAATGAGAAATCCAGTGATTCCCTGGAACCAAACCTTAAAACTACATTCACCAGCAATCTGCACTTATTTACAATTTCATTCTGAACTGTTACTGACTGATTCAAAGTAGTCCCATTTCATTCAGATCTATTATTGGCATTCAGATATGAAAAGCATTTACTTGTAGTTAATCGAAAAGCTGTTATCATTCTGAGCTCTTAAGGACGTGAGCACAGCTTTTACACTCACTTTCATTGTAATGTGGTCACCCACCAACACCATGTCCCCAACCGGTTTTAGGTCCAAACCCACAGTTTAAGAAACTGTGCCCTGAAGGGTTCTATGTAGAACCTTATTCTGAACGTTCTGCAAAGGAACCTTTAGAGAGTCAGCAGCCAAGAGGAAGCTTTAGAGGTTCTTCCTGGGGGACAAACAAAGAACCTTTAAGGGTGCTAGGTAGAACCTGTTTGTCCAAGAGTGTGCTGTTTTTCAACACACCACAGGCAGAGTAGGACCTGAACTCTTGAGATTTTTGGTACACAAACACAGGACAATAACTTACCACAGCACTCCTTATTTAAACTAGACATCAAGCAGAGGAAAATTGAAGTCTAGATTTTAAGTAAATTACAAGAAGGGCATGGCCACAGCTAAGCCACGTTTGAGCAATTTTATCAAGGATGGCCGACATATTCATTTTTATCTAATCATATTTATTATGATATAATTATTTAAACCTCACAAACATGTGCATGTATGCGGGGAAGTGATATGACTGACGATGAGGACAGCAGAGTGGATGATATTTAAAGAGAATTGCATTAAGGGTAATTCTGGTTTTCATGCCAACAGGTGCTGCCGTTTGATGACAACGTGTGCCTGCGTGAGCCGTGTCAGAACTACATGAAATGCATTTCGGTCCTGCGCTTCAACAGCTCCGCCCCCTTCATCTCCTCCCCCACCATCCTGTTCCGGCCCATCCACCCGATCGCCGGCCTGCGCTGCCGCTGCCCCGCCGGCTTCACCGGGGACTACTGTGAGACCGAGATCAACCTGTGCTACTCCAACCCCTGCCTGAATGGGGGCGTGTGTGCCCGCCGAGAGGGCGGGTACACCTGCATCTGCCGCGAAAATTACACAGGTCAGCCCCTCCCCCCGATGCTTGTGTGTGCCACACCCACCTGTCTCTCTGACAGTCATCATAACTCACTCTCCCTCTGTCTGGACATCTGTCTGTCAGTCTGTCTATCCGTACGTCTGTAAGCATTTTGTCTGCAAGGCCATTCACAATTTGTGGCATTCAAGTGAAATCTTCATTATTTTAATTTTAATAATTCATTACTTAACATGATTTTTGTATTTCTTATGAAATATTTCTGAGCTTTACAGCATATAGTGTATGTCTTTTCATGTAGAAAATGTGAGCATAATGTTGAATTAAACGTAATCATATGACTGATTCCAGTGTTCATGGCGATGGGAGGGTGAGGTTTCATGACACATGACAAACTGCTGGAGAAGCATACGCTGCCAGCACCTGACCGAGCTTAACCAATCATCACATTTGGACAGAGAACAAAACCTTTTGATTGGATCAAACGTTTCTGCAACTGACAGCTCATTGTAGCATCAGTCCCTCATGGGGATTTATGACAAGTCATTCTCCGGGCCCTGTTAATTAGCTTAGACAGCCTGAGAGAAACATTACTGTGCTATTTGGAGTTCAGCGTTTGCTCTGAAAACTGGGGACGGTTTAGCATGCTGTTGCTGCAGCAGTTGTTCACAGGGAGATCACAATAGCCATTTGTACTGAGATGGAAAATGTTTTTTCTGTCATTGGGATACATTCATTAAAAATCTTCTGTGGTTTTGGGTGAGGACTGTGAACAAGCGTATTGCGGAAATGACTATAGATGATAATGGAGTAAATCTAAATGAATGATGTTCAGTAAAGAGGAGAGCTTCATTAGCATCTGAGGCGCGGATCATGGAAAAGGAAGGGAACTGATGTCACTTGCTTCACTACTTTTCCACTGTGTGCTGTGGTTTTACTGACGAAAACAACCAGCTCCAGACCAACACAGTACTATCCAGCTGCTTGAGACTTAGTCACGTATTCACAGTGTTGTTCACTGTATTAAGTATTTTTGTCTTTGTTTGAATTTTGTGTAAATAGGAGCATAACATGGGCCTTTGTTTGTTATTTATTTCCTTTTCATTAAAGGAAAACTTTCACGACATGCTTAGTATAGCTCGAGTTTACCCACCTGGGGCAAATTGCTCAAGGCAAGCCACTGTGCAGTCTATAAGGATTTGGTACAACATCATAAATTGTTTAGAGTGTCACATGATCTGCAGGGTATTATTAGATGAGCTTCTGATCTACAGCGAAATAGTCCAATAAGAAACTTCTACTCACAACCATTAAGAACCGGGGAAAAGAGAGACTCCTTTTGCTATAAGGTTGTGGAAGATGATTTTTGTGACACATTTGTGGGGCCTGAATCAAAAAATTTTTTATGTTAAAAAAAGCAAAGAATAGAGAGAGCGCGGGTTCACAAGTGCCAGTCTATCACTGTAATGAAGAATAACGAATTTTCCTATGAAATTAAGAGCTCCGCAACTCAGACTGAGGAGGTTATCAGAGGGAGAGGAGAGAAAGGGAAGAGAGAGAGAGAGGGGAAGAAAGGAAACACAGAGGTGGCCCAGGGGGACATATGGCAGCAGTTGGGGAGGTTGGGGGTGTGCAGGGGGGTGGGGGTGGGGGGCTGCAGGGGGAACAAGGGAGCTTTGATGAATAAAACATCCTGTAAGAGCTGGGGTATGAATGAATTAAGAACAGAGAGAGAGAGAGTCAGCTGCATTGTAGGAAGAAAGGAGGATAGAGGGATGTGGAGGAGGGAAGTAGGAGAGGGATGGGGGAGAGGAATAGAGGGAGGGAAGGAGGGAAGAAGGGAGAGGGCAACAGGAAAAGAGTGTACACACAGTGGAGGGTGGAGAGGTAAATATACACTCTTAAGTGGGAAGGGCGTTGGGGTGTTGGACATGTAAAGTGGGATGGAAATGTGTGTATTAGAGAGAATGTGAGTCCATGCATATGTGTGTGTGCCTCAGTACAGTAGCTATAAGTGTGGATTGTGTGTTTGCACAGTACTTGTGGGGTCTATGGATTGTGTGTGTTGATTTTAAACTGTGAGTGAGTATTGGTTGTGAAGCACATTGAATGGCACAGAGTGTTTAAAATGTGCTATGAAAATGAAGCTTCTTGTTCTTATGATTATTCTTAATATTGTTATCATTATTATTATCTTTTGTGTGTGTGTGTATGTGAATGAGTGTGTGTTGTGTGTGTCTGTGTACAGTGCGTATAAGTATCTGCACAGTATCTGTGTGTAAGTGTGTATCTCTCCCTTATAGGCGAACACTGCCAGTGGGACAGGCGGCAGGGTCGGTGTGTTCCGGGGGTGTGTCGAAACGGCGGGACGTGTCGGGAGGAATCTAGGGGAGGTTTCCGCTGCGAGTGCCCCGCAGGGGGATACGAGCGTCCGGACTGCGCCATCACGACGCGCTCCTTCCCGCCAAAATCCTTCATCATGTTCCGCGGCCTCCGCCAGAGGTTCCACCTTACCATCTCCCTCTCGTGAGTATCGCGCGCTAATTACATACGACGTGACATCACACTGTCGCTGCGCATGATTGGCCTTTGTGTCGAAGCAGGGTAGCTATCGCTGTGCATTGTTGGACTTTGGATGTGCTATAGTTAGTGTTGTGAGTCATGGGCCTTAGTGTGGTGCTGTAGCTTCACTTCATCATCATCATTATAATAATCATTCCTCGCGATTTGTCAGAACTATGTATGGTGTACATCAGGGCTATTTAACTCCAGTTCGCAACTCCAGGTCCTGAAGGCCACAGTTTAGGGAGATATTTGCTCCAACCACACACTACACCACCAATTCACCAATTAATTTCCCCCTTTGTCTAGAGGATGAGCTAATTCATGGTATAAGGTGCTGTGAGTGGATTGAGTGAGGTTTCAGACACTTTGGCCCTCCAGGACTGAGAGTTGAGTGGTGTGTAAGTGTTATAGTGCTTAAGAGGGTTTTATTATAGTTTGCAGTAAAACTGGTTGGTGTGCCAAATATGGTCCCAGACATATTGTCTAGCATGCTCTCCAATATGCTTTCTAACATATTCACTAGCATACTCACTAACCTGTGCCCAGATAATGCTGAATAACACGTTGGCATTGCATCATCACTCATGTGTCCCCCTGTCATTGCTTCTCTGTGTATTCTCTTCAAAATTAAGACAGGTCTTCCACATAATGTCACACAATGTTTCCATGTCCCTTATGCTGATGCTGCAGTTCATTATGATGCCTTCATATGCCTTTAAATAAAGAAACATGATTAAAGATGGCACATAAACATACATTCAGAAAGGTAATATCAGCAAAGAGTTCATGCCTTTATCTGTTCTCAAAGAGACATTATCCACAGCAATTAAGTATATTAAATGGCAGTGTGGAGAGCTAATGAAATCATATTAAAACACTTGGCAGGCATTTTTGTGCAATATGAGGCTATTTCATAACACGAATGTGAATTCATATTGCCAAAATTTGCAGTAAATTGAATTTAATCCACAAAAACAAGCATCAGGTTTTTGAGCTGAAAATGAATGTATCATATACATGATAAACCAACCTTGCAATCAAAATGCACACAGCTGAGAACATTTCTGTCTTTTCAACCTGTTATTCTTCTTCAAAAATATAAGAAATATTCCACATATTCAGGTATTAAGGCATTGATTGTGCCTTTCATAAAAATTAGTGACCAGTAGGGTGACTAGAGATCCTATTCTTCCTGGGACAGTCCCGTATTTCAGCCCCTGTTGAGGTGGTCCAAATATTTTTGAAAAAAAAAAAAAAGGCTTTACTTTCAGTCATACATACAATAATTTTTTTGGCATTCATGTATTTATGCTACACTGCAGTATTTCATAGCTTAGAGAAGACATTGAATTGTTAGATACTAAACAATTTAGTCCCCACCAAACATATCATGCATTGGGGTCATTTGGTAGCTATTGAAAAACAGCAATATGCATATAACCATAATGAACTATTGCACCATGATGAATAAGCCCTGTGAAAAACCATGTGCATCCTGAGGTCGTTCATATGAAACCAGACCACACATGCGTACAGTTTTTTTTAAGGGGGTGTCTCTCCAAATCTGCAGCTGGAAGAGGCAAGTCTGTCCCACATTACATCGATTTACGTTGCATTGCTATCATTTAGCTGATGCTCTTATCCAGAACGTCTTACAAAGCGGGAGAACACTAAGTGCATCCACCATATTAATGTGTGCAATAGTGCCAGACTGGCTAACTACATTTCCAGACCAGCACGCACATATGCAGGATCACGATACCATCAACGCAAGCTGACTGTGCAACTCTAAGATATAATTCACTTCATGAATACCTCTGTAGGAAGACATTGTGTGTCCAGCCTAGACTCTCTACGAATACCGTAGTGTACTGCTTGTGTTGTGTGCTGACCAGTATCAGTGACCACACTGTGGAAGATCTATCTGTGCTTGCCACTGTATGACCATTTGAAGTAAATCTATTTGTGGTCAATGAAGGTTAGAGAACCAACTGGTTGAAGGAATTTTGTTACATTTGTGTGCTCACTGTCAGGTGGTTATATGAGACTGCGGTAACAGGGTGAAATGCTGTTTTGTAGTGTTTTCAATGTCTGATGTGCAATTTTTACATCTTGATTAAAAATGTATAAGATGTCGATGTAATCCAATCCTATATGCAGTTTTCGTATTTTATCTGTACATGTTTTTTTAAGCAGAGCTATCTGCGTTTCCCTTTGGGAAAAACTTGCTCCTCATGTAGATTTAATGATGATATAGAGTGATTTAGCAAAATCTTAATTCTCCTGAAAAATAAACTACCATGTAAATGTTGTTTTTATATAATGTATTAATGCAACACTTATCCAAACAGAATTACATTTTATTTTGAATAATTTCATTTTGCTGGATCCCTCAGCAGTACCAGAACAGCAAGCCTTCAAACTTCTACTTTTTCCCTCAATGGAACTACACCACGCTGCCATCTGAAGAGATGTACAGCCTGATTAACTATGCCATTTGGTATCTGCAAAACTGTTTTGCTTTTGCAAAAAGACTAAGAGAGCATGTAATTTGTTGAGGCAGTTAATTTGCTCCAATCACAAATCATGTCACTGAGATTGCATGTGCAATGATTTTGACATGTGCTAAAGGCTTTGATAAATCTGGCATTTGTGCATGTGCATTTATGTGTATAATTTGCTCATAAGTCAGCTGAATTTGCAGAGATCCAGTTTTTATATTTCAGAAACTTTTTGTGTCATGTCTACTCCCAGGGCCCAGGTCTGACAGTAATGCTCCAGCAGAGCCGGGTTTCTGCAGACGCTATTTTAGACGGGTGACTGTAGAATCAGGTCATATTCATTGTAGGAGTTTTGCATCTACATGGCTGAGAGTGATACCGGGGAGTGAAGATTGTTACAGAGCTGTCACTCTGACTCACTGATGATGAGCGCAAGCTGCTGCTGTCTCCGCCACCCCCAACATGAATAAATCTGTTCTCTTTCTGCCTGTCTTCTTCGCCACACTTATTCACAGTGTACATTATTTTAGAATATCATATATTCAGCCCTCTACACCATTTTTATTTTATCTCCCTCTCACTCTCTCTCCCAAAATCCACTTGTACTTGCACCACTTTGTGGTTTTGCTTTGTGTAAGAATGGTTTACACTTAGGAAATGATAGGAAACTGATGTTAAATATAACTGACAAGTCCATTCTGTCAAAACTAAACAGGTTTTAATTATATAGTTTGAATTATATCTTTACTTATAAATATTATTGATAGATGAAGTAAATTTTGCCAGAACAAATGATTAAATTGAATCAAATAAGTCCTTTAGGACATCATCTCCTTAGGAAAAGCAGAGCAAAACAAACTAGTCATATGTAAAGCAAAAATACGTATGAAATTACCAACAATAACCACGCACGTATATAGAGCAGTTACACGTGACATAAACGACGAAGACAAGCAGCAAGGTAACAAAAGCACATCATACCTTTCAACACAATAACCCCACTGCTGGGTGTTACTGTCTGATGTTCGCCTACCTATGGATAGTTTGTGCGACCTCATGTGGTGGGTTTGTGTCTTGCAGCTTCGCTACACTGGAGAGCAGGGGCCTCTTGCTGTATAATGGCCGTTTTAATGAAAAGCATGACTTCCTTGCGCTGGAGATCCTGGACGGACAGGTGCAGCTGACGTACTCCACAGGTATGTATGCGTTTGTATATAAGACATGAAAATGTAACGGTGCGTGTCTGCGCTGTGTGTCTGTGTTTGTACTCATATTATGCGTCGCAAGCCTTCCAGGATAGCCCGGGAGACTTCCGTTATTAGCCTTCGTCTACCGTGAGGTAGTAAGTCCAGTCCGGATGATTTTTAGACTTGCTAAAACTTTCAGTTCTTTAAAACTGAAATATTAATTCGATTTAAATTGTTAAAATTATCGATAAAAATTAATTGTGTGGAGCGTAATGTGGTAAGCTAACGACCACAAGCAAGCGTCGGTGTGAGCGCGCGCTTGGGGAGTTGTCTTGGTTGGAAAGTCCCGCGTGTATTGCCTTCCATTCAACTGACGGTCCTTTCCTCACCAACGAAAACATACAGTAGTGGATATTTTAGTGGGTAGTAGCTACTTATTTTGCAATTCTTTCACCAGGAGTTTGCAACCCCATTCTATAAATGTCTCTTTGTTAAATTTAAATATTTTCCTAACCTCTATAAATCTTTCCAGGTGAGTCCTCCACTCAGGTTAGCCCTTACCTGCCCGGTGGTGTGAGCGATGGCGATTGGCACACCGTCCACATCCACTACTACAACAAGGTTTGTTTTTGTGTGTCAGATAGTGTAACTGTAGATGTGAGTTTGCACATATCTCTCTCTATGTGTGTGTAAATTGTATGCATGTGCAGGAATGTGTTCATAACTCGTGTTATGTTGGTGGGTAGATATATATGGGCTTAACTGTGCAACAGTGTAATATGACGGTTGGGAAATTGGACTTATAACTCTCAGATATGGGTTTAACTCACGGGTGGAGTGGCGCTGTTGTGTCCTTGAGCAGTGTACTTAGCCTGAATTGCTTCAGTTAATATCTTGCTGTATAAATCAATTGTATGAGAAAAAAATACGTGTATGAGTCATCCTGGATAGCATTGTATATGAAATGCCTATAATGTTAATGCATATGTGAGCTTGTCTGTAATTCTCTATGTATTGTTATAGTGCTATGCATGTGTATGCGTAAGTATGCAGTGTCACGTTTGTATTTTTGTGAATATGGGTGTGTGTAGCTGCATATATGTGTGTGTGTGTGTGTGTGCGCATTCGTGAGTGTGACTGTCTCCCTTGCTCTGTGTCTCAGCCCAAACGGAGCGTGAGCGGGGAGGCCCAGGGCCCGTCGGATGAGAAGGTGGCTGTCGTCAGCGTGGATGACTGTGACACCGCCGTTGCCCTCAGGTTCGGCCAGCACCTGGGCAACTACAGCTGCGCAGCCCAGGGCCGGCAGACCAGCTCCAAGAAGTAAGTCGCAAACACGGGGGTCAGTCCTCATACAGCTCTACTGACATGTACGCACATGGACTAACACACACTCATCTAACCACAAACACATCTAAAAAGACACAGACAATGTATTTAGATAGACAAAAACACACTCATAGTCTGACCACAAACTCATTTAAAAATACACAAAACAGATACAGCCATTACCCGACAGACATCAGAGTTCCGCTCTGACCGACCGGTAATATCTCGAAATGGACGTAAGTCGGACATAATAGCATGGCATGTAGAAGTCATATACTTGTGCAGCATTCTTTTATCCTATTCAATTTCCATCAAGGTTATCTCGGTTTTTATTAACCAGTTTTATTAATTCGACATTTTCTATGATTCTGTAGCTTTTCTGTGATTCTTCTCACCTTTTATTTAAGACTAATTACCTACTACATCTTCACTTGTATTTTTTATTTTTTCGATCGTATGTACGGATGGTTGTAAGTCAGGGAGAGGCTGTACACATATAGACTAACACAAACTCATAGACAAACACAACATTAACACACATAGACTAACACACACACACATGAAGAAGTTGGTGATGAATTCACACACACACACACACACATGCAAGCACACATAAGTCACACACAACATGTGAAAGCTTATAATGAAAACAGGCCATTCATTGTATCTTGGCTCATCATTGTCCCTCATATCCGGGGGGACCCCGTGTCTTCAGCTTTTTGTTCCAGCCGTAATAACGATTCCTGATATTAAATGAACTGTATAATTACACCACTTTAATGCCTCTGTCTCCACCCCAGCCAGAGCCTAGGTGCTTTCCTAAACCTTAGGGCCCCAGGTTAAAGAAAACCCTTTTAAATTTTTTTTTTAAATTCCTTTTAAATGGCTTCAGTTTCGTACAGTTTAAATAGCAGGATTGACAAGTAGAATGTCTCATAAAACGCAGCCATCACAACTCCGTGAAGTAACAAACAGACAGTAATTACTCATTCAATTCATTCAACATCAAGTAGAAACTCAGCGTTGAACCAAGTCCTAAATATATCAGGATGTAGCCCATAATATTCAATATTTCTGATTCTTCTGAAGTGGATGCTACTTACTGAGATCTGCAAGGTCTGTTTTCCTGTTCTGTGGTCAGGACTTAGCTCTGTTCTCCGGCAGTGCCTGTCTTTATTAAATCTGTTATATTGTTTTCTGTGTTTGCTCTGCAAAGCAAAGGGGAGAAGAAAATGAGACAGTCATACACACGTAACATTATTATACATTGTCTGTTTGGAGTCCTAGATATTGGCTGCAGCAAGTCTTGTACATTTTGTCTTTTGCTATCACTGTGAGGCATTCCATTAATGAACAATTATTTTGATTATGCTGTATAATTTGCACGGTAATTGGTGAGTTGAAGGCAGCATTGAAATGTGTCTCATTTGGAGTTTTGATTGGACGGCTACTTTGTCCAGTGCAGCTCTTTGTGAGACGGAGTGATAAGAAATTGTTTGGCCTCGGTAACAGCTTTTTCAAACCCTTTCACACATTTCTCTAACATCCCGTAGCACAGATATACCTCTAATCTGCCAGCTGGCTTGCTGGGTAGCCTCATAAATGCCAGGTTCCCTGGGTCATTTTCCCAGTGGCAAAGAAGATTTGCGAGCTTGGTATTTCAAAAAACCTTTATGAACTGTAGTGAGGCTTTATAAACTGTTTCCGTGCAATGCCTCCGGCTCTCAGGTTTCATTTTCATGCGAATGTCGCTCGCTAATCCAAGGTGAAGAATTCCCTTCTGATCAGTCGTTTTGAGTCGCCCAGTTTCTGTTTTTTTTTTTAATGAGGGGATTGTCTCTTAGCAAAGCAAGACATTAAGCTTCTTTGCATGAAGCTAAGCTCGGAAGAAGCTAAGCTCATTGTGCTTGACGAAATATAAAGCACAATGATTGATCGATAATGGTGCAAATTTATATCGCACTGAGAAGCAGAAACATTTGCCAGTCAGCTAATCTCTTTCTCTCTCCCTCCCTTGCTCTCTCTCTCTCCTCTGTGTCTCTTCTGCCTGTCTGTCTCCTGTCTCTCCCCCCCCCCCCCCTTCTCTCAGGTCTTTGGATCTCACCGGACCTCTCTTTCTGGGAGGAGTGCCAAATTTGCCGGAGAGCCCCTTTGTGAATCGAGAGTTCATTGGCTGCATGAAGGACCTACACATCGATAACCGCCCCTGGATCTGGCTGGCTACATCGCCAACAACGGCACCCTCCCTGGTGCGTACCCACCTGTCTGCCTGTCATTCTACAAACACATGCCCACACCCTGCATTATATCCACCACAGACTGTGTTACGGAGTAGCTGTGAGGGGACTCAGGCTGTTTCTGTCACTCTGATAGGCTGCAGTGCCAAGCTTCCCTTCTGTAAATCCAACCCTTGCCAAAATGGAGGGACGTGCCGAGTGAGCTGGGAGACGTTTTCCTGTGACTGCCCCCTAGGGTTTGGAGGAAAGGACTGCAGCCATGGTGAGACCCCAGCTCCAGAGTACACACATTCACATAAACACAGATGTATAGGTATATACAGATGCATTCCCAGGCTCTTGACAGTACAAATATCCACAATTTGAGTGCAAATATCCACAAATTACAATAATGTGTGGGTATTATTAATGCTTCACAGGTTAATGAGGAAAATAATGTTATTGCAAAATGAAATTATGTACTCTATTTACATTTATTAATTTCAATTATCCAGTGAATTCATTGTCATCATTAATCGAGGAAAGTAACTGGGAACGTACTGAAAAGTTTTTACATCATGTGTTTCCAACTGACCAGCCACTATTGGTGTGCACATAGACTGACACACACACACACACACACACTCACATATACAAACCTGTACACGCACAGACTAATACACACATATAAACTAACCACATATACATACACACATGCGCACATAAATCTACACACATACACACCGATTCCCAAACGTGCCCACACACACAAACATACAACATGAGGAAGTTGATGTTGAATTCACATTCACACACAGGCCCTGCACAGTATGAGAAAGTTGAAAATGAGAACAGGCCGTTCAGTGTATCTTGGCTCATTGTTTTGCCTGATTTCCTGGGAGACCCATCTGTCTGCTGGCTTTTGTTCTATCCATAATAGTGACGTCTCAGGAGGGGGTGACGTACACTGTTAATGATACATTGTGTCAGAAACAGATCAAATATTGATATTAGCCAACAAATTTCCCATTTCAATTTCAGGATTTTTAATGAGTCAGATAAAGTTCTCAGACAATTAATGCTTTTACTTTCTCTACTGCTCTGTGGAAAATGAGTCCTTTTAATTGATTAATGATTTTTAATCGACAGACCTACAGTGCAAGTCAGCAAAGTCCTAGGTAATGTAAGTGAGAACATTCGGTCGTGGGATCAGTACCATTTGTGGAAAAGTGAAAGTTCAGAGATAAGAAAAAGTGGTACTTCGCCAGACTTAGGTTAAAATGCTGAGATTTGTAAGTCAAGATATTGAACGAAACAGAACAAATCCCAGCATACACAGGGGTACTAGGGGCCAGGGTTTGATATCTCAGACCTTGATATCAGTAAATCTCTCTCTGTCTCTTTCTCTCTGTCAGTCATGCCTCACCCTCACCGCTTCCTGGGGAACAGCGCCCTCTGGTGGGACCTGAAGAACGACGTCACCATCTCCACCCCCTGGTACCTGGGCCTGGTCTTCCGCACTCGGGGACGAGAGGGGGTCCTCCTGCAGGCGCAGGCTGGCCAGTACACCAGCCTGCTTTTCCAGGTGTGTGCATTACTGTCCCGCCCAGACTCACTGAACACTCACTTGATTAGCACGTGCTAACATCTGACGGTCAACATACACTAATACGTTTATGCTATGTACTTCTCCCCTGTTAGAACGAACAATGGTAAACAATCAGCAAACTTTCACACAGATAATTTGAACTAATTTAATCGATAAGATGAAACTTGTATGGTAGTGTTCGCTATAACAACGCTAGCTATGAATCGTTCTCCGAAAACACTGTTGCTTTAAGCTGATTCACAAAATAACACAAAGTTTGTTTGATTGAAACAGAGGTATGCCCTTGAATAGATCAGATTCATAACACTGTTACTCTGGAGAGAAAAAAAGTCACTTGGGTGCGTTTCAAATGGCAAAGAGCCACAGAACATTTTTCAAACGGCCTCATGGGAGATGTAGTCTGGAGTGGGGCCTCATGGGGGGTGTAGTCTGGGCACGATCACTGTGAAATTTAATGCAGACATTTATGAAAATCCTCACTGTGTAATTCACCATCTGTGGTAAAGTGATGTTTTTCTTGAAACTTTTATTTTTCAGTTTTAAGTTGCTTATTAAAAATCAGTCATGCGTTTATTTTTAATCACAGAATGTGGAACAATGCCGTCTGCTTCACTATATAAATCTTTTCCTAAATTGCCCTTTTCTCTCTCCTGAGTATGGCTGTCCCACTTCTTGACAGGAGTTACAGTTTACACTTTTGAAATCGTCGACTGGCCAGCAACAGTAGGAGTTACAGGGATGGGGGGAGGGTGGCTAAAATGAGACTCAGATCTCAACCTGAGCAAAAGTAGTCAATTAAACATGTATTATGGTGATTCGTTGATTAATGGGTAAACCTGCCTCCCAAATGGTATTGTTGTTCCTGATTTTAATTCATCATACAATTATCAGTTCACATAAATTTCATAATAGTGACAGTGTCAGTCTGGAACTATTAAATAAAATTGAGAGCTGACGCTCCTGGCTTTAAAGTATGTCTAAAAATAATCTGCAAAGTCAAATTAAGATTTGGCCATAGGGGAAATAATTCTGTATCACTTAACAAATTAGACTTTACATGAATAACCTTCCTAGTCAGAAGCAGAATCAAGAAACGTGGGCGTGAGTTGACAGTTACAGTCAGTCAGGCCAGAGTTACCAAGTTCAAAATATGTAAAATGTTCTGTCTGTGTTTGAGTGTACGGGCTGTGAGAATAGTGAGTTCTTTTCCTTTAAATAATTGCCTGATTATTCCAGGTCTCACATCTCTCATAGAGTTAATAGCTATCGTTATTTAGCCAGTGATCATCTTACACAGTGGTTACTGCATGTTTTAGTGAAGACATTATAAAACTCTGGCACTTTTCAAGATATGATTAAGCCATGAGGCTCATTAATTATCTTTGTTGTAAATTATCAGATTTTCAAGATGTAAAATGTATTTTTAAGATGAATAAAAATGAACAAAGACAGATACTTGTAACCTTTCCTCTCTTGCTGTCAGTAGCGGGAGGTTTTCGGCCATCTTGTTAAAAGAATATGACAGCTCTGAGTCTCCCCAGACTGACTGAACATGAACGTCCTTGAGAGCAGAAATACGGAGGGAGAAGGAACATTGCTGACAGTTTGATTTATAATTCATGCTTTGTAGCTCTGGCTCCAGTGCTGACCCATTGTGACTGACCAGAACATATTCTGTCATCAGTACTCTGGCTCATATCAAAGGGCTGATCTATACTGACCCTCCCAGTACACAGTGACCACTGTCGACACACTGATCGACTGAAGTTCTACACCCAGGCTTCAGAAAGTAAAAGTCTGGGGGTGTAGTGTGTCTTTGACTCCATGCTGTGTGACTGAGAGGCTCTGTGTGCAGGTTTAAAGTGTGTCTTTGACTCCATGCTGTGTGACTGGGAGGCTCTGTGTGCGGGTTTAATGTGTCTCTGACTCAATGCTGTGTGACTGGGAGGCTCTGTGTGCAGGTTTAAAGTGTGTCTGACTCAATGCTGTGTGACTGAGAGGCTCTGTGTGTGGGTTTAATGTGTCTCTGACTCCATGCTGTGTGACTGAGAGGCTCTATGTGTGGGGTTAATGTGTCTCTGACTCCATGCTGTGTGACTGGGAGGCTCTGTGTGCGGGTTTAAAGTGTGTCTGACTCAATGCTGTGTGACTGAGAGGCTCTGTGTGTGGGTTTAAAGTGTGTCTGACTCAATGCTGTGTGACTGAGAGGCTCTGTGTGCGGGTTTAAAGTGTGTCTGACTCAATGCTGTGTGACTGAGAGGCTCTGTGTGTGGGTTTAAAGTGTGTCTGACTCAATGCTGTGTGACTGAGAGGCTCTGTGTGCGGGTTTAAAGTGTGTCTGACTCCATGCTGTGTGACTGAGAGGCTCTGTGTGTGGGTTTAAAGTGTGTCTGACTCAATGCTATGTGACTGAGAGGCTCTGTGTGCGGGTTTAAAGTGTGTCTGACTCAATGCTGTGTGACTGAGAGGCTCTGTGTGTGGGTTTAAAGTGTGTCTGACTCCATGCTGTGTGACTGAGAGGCTCTGTGTGTGGGTTTAAAGTGTGTCTGACTCCATGCTGTGTGACTGAGAGGCTCTGTGTGTGGGTTTAAAGTGTGTCTGACTCCATGCTGTGTGACTGAGAGGCTCTGTGTGTGGGTTTAATGTGTCTCTGACTCCATGCTGTGTGACTGAGCGGCTCTGTGTGTTGGTTTAATGTGTCTCTGACTCCATTTTGTGTGGCGCAGCTTACCGGGGGCCAGCTGGTGTTCTCCATCAGCCGCGGCTCCACGCGGGCGGCCCGTCTGCGTCTGGACCAGGTGCAGGTGAGCGACGGGCGTTGGCACGACCTGCAGCTGGAGCTGAGGGACGTCCGCAGCGGCTCTGAGACCCGCTACGTGGCCACGGTCCGCCTGGATTTCGGCCTCTTCCAGGTACGGGGTGTGAGAAATGCAGGGACGCATTGTAGGACCCAATGAAAGGAGCTGTCTCTTTAAGAACACGCAATTCAGTCTAAACAAGCTGTAGTGTTTTTCAAGGCCATGTGCTATTCTGTTTTACAATGAAAAGAGCGCCTTTCAAAGCGCATGTTTGCCCCCGTTCTTGTCTCCCATAAAATATAAAAAGAAAATCAAAGACATAAAATTCTTTTTTGATTGAAGTGCAAATACAGTAACTCTAAAGAGACTAAGTGCCTTTGACTGCATCCCAGCCATAGCATTATAAATAATAACATAAACTGTGGTTCAAACCATTGAGATCCAACCCCTAGATTTTCTCTGATGATATATCTCTTTATATATAATTATATCTGATTGTATTCTCTCGCAATCATTATGGAAATTATTTGGAATTTTTTTATTGTAACCTTCTCATTCTTACAGTTATTTCTAAACCCCCTCTTTCCCTCTCTCACTCAACTTGGCAAAGTTGGCGGTAAAAATTTTGACTCTCTCTCCTTTTTCTCTTCCAGGGGACGGTGATTGTGGGTAACGAGCTGCACAGCCTGAAGGTGAAACACCTGCACGTGGGCGGAGTTCTAGGATCGGGCGAGGTGCAGAGCGGGATGAGGGGCTGCATCCAGGTTAGTCACCATGGCAACCACGCCAATCAGACCACCTTATTCACCCTCAGATGACACATTTAAATATATAAAGATAAATATAGCTCTGGAACATAATATATATATATTTATATGCATGATATAAATAGCTCTGGAACATAATAGCATATGACGAGAACCAATCACAGCTGAATTTGCCATTTGTCTACAATCTACAGACTATCCAGTACTGTGTCAAGCTGGACATTTACTCTGCTATTAAACTTTAAAGATTTTGGTGTTCCTTCTTTTATTATGGTCCTGCCTTCAGTAACACTAGTGTATCGTCCCGATAATTCAAACTGAAGATAAAGCACACTGTATGTGTGCACATCTGTTCTCTCTGTCTCTAGGGGGTGCGTTTGGGGGTGAGGCCCGATGCCCCCGCCCTGCCCCGCCCGACCCGAGCTGTGAAGGTGGAGGTTGGCTGCAGTGTAGGGAACCCATGTAACTCCTCCCCTTGCCCCGCCCATAGTCACTGTGCTGACCAATGGGAACGCCACTCCTGCATATGTGAGCCAGGTAAATACATTTTGTTTTTGTGAGTGTGTCTGTGTTTGTGTAAGTGAGTGTGTTCGTGCGAGGATGTGTGACTGTACATTTGCGTGCCTATGCATATGAGTGTAAGTGTGCTTGCGTGTGTGTGTGTGTGTGTGTGTGTGTGACAGAAGAAAGACAGCCGAAGTAAGTTAAAGACAGAATATTCAGAGAGTGGTAAAATGGTTGGGGAGTTAGACTGATGAGAGGAGGGGGAGAAACATATAGAAATGTTTATTTAATTTGCATTTAATTACAGTAATTAAAACTATTAATAATGCAAAGCTCACTGCACTCAACCCAAAGTACTCCTCTAAAGGGGGAGCTAAAAAGAGAGAGAGAGCGATACAGAGCAGGATAGAGGGAAGGAGGAAGGAAGAACAGAGGGAGGAAGGAGAAAAGAATGTGAAAGAGGAGGAAGGTAAAGGTACAGACAGCCTGCAACATTATCTTAAACAAACACCTCTTCATTATCATATTAAAGAAGTTTTCATCAGCATATTACTCATTTATGTTGAGCCTGGGGAACTAACATCCAGAGGGCAATAATCATTTTTTAATAATCAGAAGTCTGTGAATTATTCCCTCTCATCTTCTCTGAGTAATTTAGTAATGAAGCTGGATCGGATTTCTTTCGCAGTGCTCCATATAACTGCATTGTGGGATGATTATGGTATGGGTTGCGATTGGAAGGAAAAACTACACTGCAGAGTGGAACTTTGTAGAACAATGCGGTAAAAGCTATATGAAAAAATAGGTGCCAAATACGTGTGTGGAGATTTTTTTGACAACAGAATAGAATATAATAGCTTTACTTTACCAGGGGAAACTTCAGGATTATTGTCAGTTTGCCCCTCCTTCAAATATTCAATATATTAACAGAAAATCGAAGGAAAATAACAGTTTTTAAAACGAACAGCGATGTAATAGGTGTCAGATGTGTCATACGTGCGCAGGTTTCTTACTTTCCTGGCGTTTAGCTAGACTCTGCTACCCACAGTGATTTACACAGTTTAAATTTTGACCCATAATCCTTTTAAACTGCTTGACTGAAGCGAATTCCAGTGAGGTTGCTAAGGTAGGAATTGTCCCTCGGCAGGTTACTATGGTAAGAGCTGTACGGATGCGTGCCAGCTGAATCCCTGTGAGAACGAGGCCCACTGCCACCGCAAGCCCAGCTCCTCCCATGGATACGTGTGTGACTGCGGGGACAACCATTTCGGGCAGTACTGCCAGTACAAGTGAGTCTCTCCTCACACCAGTCCTCACCGTTTTTATCATATATACAAATATACATGGAAATGTGTACCTGTGGTCAAAATTCTGTATGTTGTACAAAATGTTGTATTGCCTAATAAGTCAAAATTCTGAGTATATGTTGCAGAGTGTTGCACTTCATGTTAAATGTTTTCCGTTTGTATGTACTCGTTTGTGGTGCGTGTGTGTGTGCGGTGTGTGTGTGTGTGTGTGTGTAGAATTGACCAGCAGTGCCCTCGAGGATGGTGGGGCACTCCGACTTGTGGACCCTGTAACTGTGATGCCAGCAAAGGCTTTGATCCTGACTGCAATAAGACCAGCGGGCTCTGCCTCTGCAAGGTAATCTCTCCCCGTCAGCACTGCTGCTGCCACGGCACTTCTGCCTGGCCGATGGCGTCTCTCTATTCATAGGACTGCTCCCTTCCCACCACAACACCGATACAATTCATTGCAGTGCAATGTATTGCACATATATTGCAGTTAATCTCACAATATATTTCAAATATACTGCAGTATATTACATTAATATAAAGGGGAAGTGTAATATAATAACACATGAGCTCAGCCAATGGTTGCATTCTTCCCAACCTGACAATAATAGAATATAAATATATCTTCACAATAATATTTAAAATATACTGCAGTATATTTTTGTTTATGCTCTTTTAATATGGATTTTCTGTTCCCAACTCTACTGAAATTCAAATTCAGAAAGCTTTATTGAAAGTACACACATTGCCAAAGCGTAAAGCAGTACATGATGAAAAAGCAGGCAACACGGTAATTAGTACTCTCTCTTACTCTCTCTCGCCTCAGTGGTTCTTGCCCACTACTTCTGCTCTCCCCTCCTGCTGGCAGCAGGCTGCGAGTTCGCCACGTGCTGATGCAGACTTCTGTCATGTCGACACCAAGCAGGCTGATTACAGCAGATTACTGACGATTACTAGAGCATAATCTTCTGCCAAGCCAAATATTTTCCACCAGTTTCACTTTGTCAGCAGAGAATCATACTACTTTTAGCATGTCTTTTAAGGAGAAACTGACTAAACTTGTCACTGTCTGCCTGTTTCTCTGTCTGTCTGTTTGACTGTTCTGATCTTCATCTGTCAATTTTTTTTTTTGGCCTCCAGGAGTTCCACTACCGGCCCCGTGGCAGCGACACTTGTCTGCCTTGCGACTGCTACCCGGTGGGGTCCTTCTCCCGGGCATGTGACCCGGAGACGGGGCAGTGCCAGTGTCGGCCTGGTGTGATCGGCCGTCAGTGCAACATGTGCGACAACCCCTTTGCTGAGGTCACGCAGGCTGGCTGTGAGGGTGAGTCTCTACCCTAACCGCCACCCCCCGGGACCCTTTTAGACACCGTGTTAACATGATAAATATTGCATTAGTGAAGCACTTAAACAGAGTACATCTAGCATCAGACACAAGTACTACACTCATCATATCAAGATTGCTGAACGGTGTCTGTTCAAAAATGTTTTCCGCAGTTACTTGGAAAAGCAAAACTGATTTGAGCATCAAGACCCACAGTGTGAACATAGTCAAAGATTTGAATGGCTCTGCTTTCATGTATTTGAGTGTTACTGTCCTGGGGCTGCTTGATGTTAGCGCCATACTGATTCTTGGAATTATTTGGGTACGTACAGGGGCAGGGTAGGATCGGTGGGGTATAGTGGCTGCTTCGAGTTTGTGCGTTAGTCAGTAGAAGTCTTGTGAACCTCAAATCTGGATGGTAAGGGTGATGATTTATGCATGAGTGTTTCCAGAACATCCATCCCTGTTGTGCTATGAGATGGAATTCCTCACAGTGAAGTACATCAAACATGCCTCCACAGTGATCTATGACGGCTGCCCAAAGACCATTACTGCTGGGATCTGGTGGCCGAGGACCAAGTTCAGTCTTCCAGCAGCTGTGCCCTGTCCCAAGGGCTCTGTGGGTGAGTGAATTACCCAGCATCCCCCTCTGCACCAGGAGACACTGATGAGATCATATGCGCATATGTGTCTGTGCATATGTGTCTGAGTGTGTGAGTGTAATTTGTGCATGAGTAGGGGGTAGGGCGAGTGTGTGTTAGAGATTCCCATGCTTGCGTTCTCTCTCTTTCAGGTGCTGCGATAAGGCACTGTGATGTGGAGAGGGGCTGGCTGGATCCCGATCTGTTTAACTGCACGTCCCCTCCGTTTGTGGAGCTCAACGCAGCGGTAAGCCCCCTGTGGCCACTCAGTAGTACTGCGGGCTCCCAATTCTTACTCCCAGACTCTGATACTCAGGTCCCAACCTACCTAAGAAAGGCATTTCAGTAAATTGTGCAGAGAAACACCGTTTTTGCAGATTTTGGCACAGGCTGCACATATTTTAAGAAACTGGGTTGTATGGTTGTATGCGTGACAGTTTATCATGACAGTAAGCCACATGAAATCCCATTATATATTGACACAGTGGATTTCATGCTAGCAGGTTGTCATAACTCGTTTACATTTTCATATAGCATATCTTCGTGAGAATGGCGACTGCTAAAAGTATAAAATATCATGTGGTACTGGCCACTTTTACATCGATTTTCTATTGGAGCATGAAATAGGAGACCGCGATTCTTCAGATAATCAGGCACTGCTGTGGTTATACTGATGGACGGAATCAGATATGAATAAATTATGGCAATATTTGTTTGTGAAAATAAGGAAACCACTTTACTTGCTGCATGTTGAGATATTAAGACCGTGTACATAGCTATAGTCTTTTTATATTATGGCGCCTGAGTTTATTAACTAGCTTGCTAATACAAAATTCAGTTATTTAAAAATAAAATGTTTCTATTTTACAAGATACCTCAGTGGTAATGTGAACTTTCACCCGAATAACAATGTTACAGTGTAAGATCAGAATCAATGAGTAGCCGGTGGGTGCCTACTAAGAATATTGTTGTTCTTCTCTTGCTGGCTAATTAAAGGACTTTCTGGTTATTTGCAAGTCACAACCATATAATTGCCATGTTTAATTCAGGACTGGAATAAATTAATTGAAGAACTCTTCCGGTTTTTTGAAAATAGCAAAGACATTTGCTTAAATTCATCTTCTGAAATGAAAAAAGCAGCTAATGGTGTGTGTGTGTGTGTGTGTGTGTGTGTGTTAATATAGCTGGAGTCAGTCGAGAGGAATGAGACGGAGCTCAGCACCATTGTGGAGAAGAAACTAGCCCATCAGCTGCGTGATGTCACAGAGGCCACGTCCCGTCTCTACGGAAACGATCTACAGATAGCCGAACGGCTGCTGTCCCGTCTGCTCACTTTCGAGAGTCGGCAGACTGGCTTTGGACTGACTGCCACACAAGATGCCCATTTCAACGAGGTAGATGCTATTTTCGACAACGTTTTCATGGGGGCGGGGGTCGGATTTGAGTTACCCTTCTTATGGTATATAAAGCACCATGTGTGTGCTTTATCAGTTTTTTTTTTTCTCAGTGCCAGGGCCCAGTTCTGACAGTAAGTTTCCACCAGAATCAGATATATCCGCAGCCAATGCTGTAAATACAAACAGCAGAACTAGGTCAGCTGTATGTTAATTAAATATTATTTGTTGATCAAGAAGCATAAAGTTGGACAGAGGAGTTGTACATTTCACTGAGTAGATTTTGCAGGCCACAACCAAAATGAATCTGACCAACTCAGTCAAACATTAACTGTGGATAGAACTCCTGTGAGATAAGTAACAGTTGGCAGTTGATAGATTCCAGCTGTCAACTTGTATTTTACTTAATTCACATGCTGTCCTGATGTTGAGTATGTTTTAGGATAGATGGGCACATAACTGGAATTTGGCATTTCAGTTTAGGAGAGAATAACAAAATAAGAAATTACTTGGTACTTATTAAGTGTGGTATAAGTTTTGATTTATGACTAGATATTGACATATGATACCAACAGTCAGTGATAATAATCTTGTTTCTTTCCTGAAAACCTCAAAAATGAATCTCGTAATTTCTTGTCTCTTGCACTTGCTCTTCCTTTATTTTTCTCTCATTATCGCCCTCATTTGCTGTGTCAGTCTTCACATTTCTTTCATTTGGGTGATAATTAGTGATTAATATTTTTCTGTTCATGCAAATTTCTTCTATGGCTGTAGGATGATTTAATATCGTATCACTCTGGATGCCAGAGTTTTGCGTTTTATGCTTTTATATCAATGTAAAAGGCGATTGGTTTGCTCTCTTTCCTCTGTGTCGGTGTGTTCATCTCACTCTCGTGTCTCCGTGTTTGTCAGAACGTGGTGCGGGGCTGCAGTTCGCTGTTGGGGCCCGGGAGCGCGGGGCTGTGGAGGGGACAGAGCGGGATGGGGGAGAGAGGAGCCGCCGGCCTGGTGGAGCTGCTGGAGCTGTACGCTCGAACCCTGGCCCAGAACATGAAGCTCACCTACCTGAATCCCGTCGCCCTGGTAGCCCCCAACATCGGTGAGCTTCCACGACATGTGTCCGCGTTTACAGTGTTTTATGATTGTGTCTGTACGATGGCATCCGTAGCTATATGTTTGTGCTTTTATTTAAGTTGCATCTAAACAGTGTGACATTGCTACAAGCAGAGGCATAATGTATAATGGTCTGGGAAATGAGCTTGTTACTTAAAGGTTGCAGGTTTGGTTCCAAGGTGGGGCACAGCCATTGTGCCCCTGAGCTAGGCAGGCTGCGGTAGTCTGTGTTACCTGTGTTACATGGTGTTTGAGCATAGACCGATTACATTACTTTGCCACCGCCCCCACCATTGATTAACTTTTTTTTTTAATAGAAATAAATCCCATTTAGTTCATTTTCACGTATCAGCGCCCACATTCATTAAATAAAAAAACTCCAATTTGAAAAAATACTCAGACGGACGAGTCAAAGCACAGGAGTCAGATTTCACTTATGACATCACATGACGGGAGTAAGGAGAGTTGACCAACACAATGGTATATATATATCGGTGTCTTATTCGTTTTGTTCATAAAAGTTCTATTTCTATGTTTAATATATGCAAGTTTGTAATTGCTGTTTTATTGTTGTGTTTTTCATTAAAAAATAAAAATGAAACAACCTTCTAAGCATTCATTTTCTTCAAAGTAAGGGGAAGATCTAAAGATCTAACGTTAAAGATCAAAGTAAGCGCTCTACATATACTGAGCGTCACTGACGCATATTTTATTGTAAAATGTCCGGTGTAATTGCTAATACCGTTGTTATCAAAATTTCCTCACAATGGCATCCCTACCCTGAGCAAGGTACCTAACCTGAATTTCTGCAGTGAATATATTCAGCTGTAGTGATGAATTGCCTGTACAAAAACTGCATGTTTGATAAGAGCACCTGCTAAATACCTGAAATGTGAATACAGATCCAATGCTTTCAGGCCTAACAGTGTGTGTGAGATTATGTTTCTTAGTGTGCATGTATTTGTTTTTGCAGTGATGAATTTGGACCGTGTGGAGAACCACACTCATGTCCGCAGACGTTTCCCTCGTTACCACAGCAGTCTGTTCCGCGGCCAGGCTCTCTGGGACCCTCACACACATGTGGTGCTGCCCCCTGCTGCCCTGGTGCCACAACGATCCTCCAGTAAGGATTGTACTGACAAACACACACTCACACACATATAATCGCATACGATGCTGATACATACACACACAAACACACACTCATTCTGTCTCTCCCGTTCTCTCTCTCACTGGATCTGCACTGTCTCCCTATGATCTATGTCTTACAGTACCATCCCCCAGCACTCCACATGCACCAGTCAGCGTCTCAGCCAATCAGACGGCAGAGGTCACCGTCCCCAAGCGCCCTGTTCCTCGGCCAGACCCACCAGTCACTTTTGTTATACTGATAATCTACCGCAGCCTGGGTGCAGCTCTCCCTGCCAAGTACCACACTGACCGGCGTGGCATCAGGTCAGTCACTGTTTGTGTGTATGCTGTCTTTTTATTTTTTGACTGTACTGTGTGACTGTGTTATCTCTGACTGTACTGTGTGACTGTGTTATCCCTGACTGAACTGAGTGACTGTGTTATCTCTGACTGTACTGAGTGACTGTGTTATCTCTATGACTGTGCTGTGTGACTGTGTTATCTCAGACTGTACTGTGTGACTGTGTTATCCCTGACTGTACTGAGTGACTGTGTTATCTCTGACTGTACTGTGTGACTGTGTTATCCCTGACTGTACTGAGTGACTGTACTGTGTTTTCTCCCTGACAGTAATGAGTGACTGTTTTCTCTGACTGTTCTGTGTGACTGTTATCTCTGACTGTACTGTGTGACTGTGTTATCTCTGACTGTACTGAGTGACTGTGTTATCCCTGACTGTACTGTGTGACTGTGTTATCTCTGACTGTACTATGTGACTCTGTTATCTCTGACTGTACTGAGTGACTGTGTTATTTCTGACTATATTGAGTGACTGTGTTTTCTCTGACTGTACTGAGTGACTATGTTTTCTCCCTGACTATGCTGCATCTGACTTGTTCTCTCTAACTGAATTGTCTGATTCATTCTCTGCAAGTATTATGTCTGTGCTGTCTGACTGTTCTTTTTAACTGTTTCTTTGTAACCGTATTCTCTCTCTGACTGTGATCTTTGTAACTGTGTTCTTTGTGACCGTATTCTCTCTCTGACTGTGATCTCTTTGGTCCTCAGGCTCCCCAGGCACCCAGTGATGAACTCTCCCATCATCAGTGTGTCCGTCTACAACAACCAGACCTTCCTGGAGGGGCCGCTGGACTCCCCTCTCCTGCTGGAGTTCCGCCTCCTACAGACCACCAACCGCAGCAAGCCTCTGTGTGTGCAGTGGAACCACAGCAGCCCGTGAGCACGCCTTTACACTACGTGTGTGTGTGTGTGTGTGTGTGTGTGTGTGTGTGTGTGTGTGTGTGTGTGTGTGTGTGTGTGTGTGTGTGTGTGTGTGTGTTTGAGAGAGAGAGAGAGATTGTTTGTACATGTATGCCATGAGTTTGTGTGAGTGCATGTTTTGGAACATTTGCATTCAACTGTTTCTGTGTGTGTATGTGTGAGCGCGCGCGTTTGCGTGCACGTTTGAACATTCATGTGTGACCGTTTCTGTGTGTGCCTCTGCAGGTTGGAGGTGGGGGGCTGCTGGACAGTCCGGGACTGCAGCGTCGTTTACAGAAACACGTCACACGTGCGCTGCCAGTGTCAGAGACTGGGCACCTTCGGGGTCCTGATGGACAGCTCCCAGCGCGAGGTACCTCTGTCACTCTGTACCAACTATCTGAAATACTACACTTTAAATTTCAGTCCAATCCCTGCATGATATTACAATTAAACAGTTCCTTTGCTATGGCAGATTATCTGAAATGTATAACCCCAACCCCCAGTAATTATGAAAGCACAACATATTTCACATTTCAGCCAATGGCCAGAGCACATTAAACAAATTCTTACGTACATGCGAAATCCATTTATTTGTCAAGTCTCCATTTTCTTCAAGTCTCCAGGAAATCGCTGGTCTGCAAACAGTTTTTCATGTCCACTTTCCTCTGATTAAGGCCAGTGTGGAAGAACTGGTCCCAGATCAGCACCTCTGGGCAACAGCTGTTGCATGCCATTAGGTTTTCCACCACATTTTTACTCAGTTGCTGTCAGAGGGGAGAAGAGAGCACCTGAAAAGTGCTATATACACCAATGCCTGTCACTCTGTCCACCCTGAGACTTATAACCGAGCTTCTCCTCTGTGCTCTTCCCGATGAGCAGCAGTTGGAGGGGGATTTGGAGACGCTGGCGGTGGTGACGTACTCCTCCCTGTCCGTGTCCCTGCTGGCCCTGTTGCTGACGGTGATGGTTCTCTCCTGCCTGAGGGGACTGAAGTCCAACACCCGCAGCATCCACTCCAACATGGCCGCCGCCATCTTTCTGTCCGAGCTCGTCTTCCTGTTGGGCATCAACCAGACCGAGCAGCAGGTGCGCGCGCGTGCGTGAATCTGTGTGTGCCTTAGTTTGTGGTTGTGTGTGTGTGTGTGTCTCTGGGTGCTCTTGTTCTTCTCCTGTAGATGTGTGCGTCACATGAGAAATGAACCCCCATGATCTGCTGTCGCTCTCTTTTTACTGTGTGCTCATCGGTTTGTCTCGCTTTCTTTGTTGTTTTTCTCTCTCTCTCTATCCCATAGTTCCTCTGTACTGTTATTGCAATCCTGCTTCATTACTTCTTCATGGCCACTTTCGCCTGGTTGTTTGTGGAGGGGCTCCATATATACCGCATGCAGACGGAAGCACGCAACATCAACTTTGGGGCCATGAGGTTCTACTATGCCATTGGCTGGGGCGTGCCAGCCATCATCACAGGTAAAAGAATGTCTTACCTGCACTCTGCACACATTGGGAGCATGACTATCTTAGGTGCACTGGCATAAAGACACACGGAGCTGTATTTCCGTATTGCAGTGCAATACAGTCCAAGCAAGAGCTGGGCTTTTTTCAAATATCGACACCTGACAGTTCAAATTGTAATTGAAAATCTGAAGCTGAGACACATTAAAACTTATGCTGCGTTCACACGGGGGGCAGTGAACAGTAGACGGCAAACTGGATGTCATCATGTTGAAAAGAGCATGATGGATAATTCTGGCGGGGCTGGCGGGATATTTCATCTACTGCCACAGCTGACAGGACCTGCAGCCGAGAGTTGAATTATTTAAACTTTTGCCGTCCACCATCATTGTGTAACGAAACCAGATGCCTCAGATCTTCTGGCCTTTTTTTGATCACATTAACGTATGTAAATGACTTCGAACAAGCGCATTTTATTGTAAACATGGCTCGGAATGCATCATCTAGCAACATCCAATCGCAATGGACACTGTTACTGGTTGCTGTTCCTCCATCAACCTTCCTATTTTGCCATCTACCGTCATTCTGCCGGTTTTACGCCACGGTCCATCTGAATGTAGAAAGAGAATGACTGAGACACACAGAGATAGACTAAGTCATGATGTCAATCGCCATGCATGACTGAGAGGAAATGGCTGTTCTCCTTTGCTGCAGGTCTGGCTGTGGGCCTGGATCCTGAGGGCTATGGGAACCCTGATTTCTGCTGGATCTCTGTCCACGACAAACTCATCTGGAGCTTCGCCGGACCCATCGGCATCGTCATTGTGGTACTGCCAGTCTCCCTGTCTGTCTGTCTGTCTGTCTGTCCGTCTGCTCTCTCTCCTTTTGTCTCTCCTCCTCTCCCCTCTCTCTGTCTCTCTCTCAAAGCTGTTTGCCCTAATAGCCTGATTTTGTTGCCTGATCTACCTTGTGCTGGCCTCTGCCTATTGGTCTGTGTCGATGCTGCCCCCTGTCTGATGGTCACTGTCAGTGCAGCCTCCTGTTTGTCTGCTCTTGTTTCAGTCGCTGCCTCTAGTTTTACTGTCACTCTGTGTCAGTGCTGCCCCCTGTCTGTTGCTCCATGTCAGCGCAGCTTTCTGTTTGTCAGTGACTGTCAGGTCTGGCATCTGTATTTGTGTTACAGTGTCTAAGTGCTGCCCCCTGTCTGTTGCTCCATGTCAGTGCAGCTTCCTGTTTGTCAGTGACTGTCAGGTCTGGCATCTGTATTTGTGTTACAGTGTCTAAGTGCTGCCCCCTGTTTGTTGCTGTGTGTCAATGCAGCTTTCTGTTTGTCAGTGGCCGTGTCAGGTCTGGCATCTGTATCTGTGTTACTGTGTCCTGAGTGCTGCCCCCTGTTTGTTGCTGTGTGTCATCGCGGCCTCCTGTCTGTCAGTCACCACGTTGGTTCTGGCGTCCGTATGTGTGTTGCTGTGTCTGAGTGCTGCCCTCTGTCTGTGTTGCAGATGAATGGCGGGATGTTTTTGATTGTTGCGCGCATGTCCTGCAGTCCCTCACAGAAGGAAACCAAGAAACAGTCAGTTGTGTGAGTATGAGAGAGAGAGATGTGTATCACTGTAATGTAATATAATATCTTTACAGAGTAATATTTACTAATATTCATGTAGTACCTCAATAATATCCACTTTCTGTCATAATAATCTATTTGTTCTTCATCTCTCTTCCCACTTGGCATCACCAAACTGAATATTATATTGTTCATTGTAGTTTGTCAATCAAATATAAAACTTGGTTTGTCATTTTTGTTCAACAGTTATATCTTTATCATTCTATTATGCTATTTTTTAAATAGTTTTCAACATTCTTAAACGTACCTCTCTCTGTTAATTCTCTTGTTCCATCTGTTTCACTCTTTCGTCCTTACTTTACCTCTCCCCCTCTTTCTCTCTCTCCCTCTGCAGTACCACCATTCGCAGTGCCATAATCTTGCTTCTCCTGGCCAGCTCCACCTGGTTCTTTGGATTAATGGCTGTCAATAACAGTGTCCTGGCCTTCCACTACCTCTACACTGTCCTATGCTGCCTGCAGGTACTGAGTGTGGGTGTGTGTGTTTGTGCGACAGAGTTTGCGTATGTGACTGAGTGTGTTGGTTTGTATCAGTATATATGGACAAATATTAGTGTGTGTGTTTGGCCGTATTTGTGTACTTATGGTTTTATGTGTCTGTGTAAATAAACATCCATGTGGGTGGTGGTGTATGAGTTTGTGTGTATTACTATATCGGAATAGCGACTCTGCCTCTTTTTTCCAGGGTGTGGCGGTGTTGTTGGTGTTCTGTCTGCTGAATTCAGAGGTTCGGGAGGCATGGAAACTCTCCTGTTTGGGGAAGAAGAGCCCGACTGAGGACCCACCCCACACTGCGCAAATCACTGTGAGTCAGCATCTCAGGATGCACCTCAGTCAGCATCCCACAGTGCACCTTAATCAATCAGCACCCAGTCAGCATGCACCTCAGTCAGCACCCCACAATGCTCCTTACTCAGCCAGGTTCCCACAATGCACCTCAGTCAGCACCACACAATGCACCTTGGTCAGTCAGCGCGCCATAATGAACTTCAGTCAGCACCCCAAAGTGCTCCTTACTCAGCCAGGATCCCACAATGCACCTCAATCAGCACCCCACAATGCACCTCAGTCAAATATAGTGCTAGCATATAAAGGTGATGTCACCATCCTGCATTTTCTTAATACTGAGGTTTTAGAAGATTGTTTCGAGTCTGTTTATGTACACATTTGCAATGCGTGTTCCGCACCTGTTTTGAATCTTCTGCAATTCAGATGGAGTCTTCATGTACAACATTCATCAGAGGAATGAACTATATGGAACTGACCGTTGGTTTGTTGGCAAATCACAAAGTTGAGACGACATTATTCTGCAATGGAGATAGTAGTTTGTCAGACTCATAGGAATGAGTCTTGGCCAGTGAGACTGTCATCCCACAATGCACCTGTCTTAGCTTGAATCTTGTGCTGCACAAGTAATCCCAGTTCAGTCCTTCAACCACTGCAATGTATCGTGTCCATCTGCTGATGCATAGCAGCCGTTTTGTGCCAAAAGTACTGTATATATTCATAATGAATTAATACAATACATGTAATAATAATTATAAATTAATTGCTTTTGCCTGCAGCCATACCACCCTGAACCCTTTCCAATGTCTAATAGCTGAACCTAAGCAGGTGTGAGTTTGGTTACTACTTTAATGGAAGACCTGTGAAAGCTAAATTACTGCTGGAAGAGGTGGTTATGGAGCAGTAGGGGGCATTCTTCCCTCTGGACCAAAAAGAACTCCAATGCCCCATCACAATGATGGGGACACTGTGCTGTAGAAGGTGCTCATTCCTCCAGTGGATACATTAAACCTGAGGTCCTGACTCAAAAGAGTAGGACTGTTAACCTCAGCATCCTGGTCAGATTCCTATAGCATTTGGCTGTCTACATCTGGACACCTAAATAATCCCTATATGCAATATAATCCCTTACAATCCCTACCCATATTGATTCCCCTCTTTAAAACAGAATTGAATCCTTTGTTGACCTAACCTAGTTCAATAAAGGATAAATAAAAATAGATTAAAGCTCTACCAGACAAGCCCAGTTCAGTCCTTCTTTCCTCTCTCCTCCCTCTGCCGTCCGTGTTTGTCCAGGGTCCGAATCCCTACAACAGTGCGTCTTTGCTGGAGCAGAGCGGTTTGCATCGCATCACCCTGGGAACCTCCACTATCTCCTCGGTCAGCAGCGCAAGGTGGGTCCGCAGGGGCAAGAAGGGCCATCTGTGGGAGAAGTTGGGGTAGTTGTAGGTGGAGTTGGGGTAGTCGTGGGTGGGGCTGGCGTTGATTTGGGGTAGTTGTTGGTGGAGTCATTGTAGTTGTGGGTGCAGCAAGGATTGATTGGGGGAGTTGTGGGTGGGGTTTTGGTAATTGTGGGTGGAGCAGGAATTGACTTGGGGTAGATATGGGTGGGGTTAGAGTGCTTGTAATTAGAACATTGGTTGATTAAGGGTAGATGTGGGTGGGCTCAGGGTAGTTTTAGGTGGAGCAGGAGTTGATTAGGTTGAGTAGGTGAGGTGCGGTGGGGATGGGTGTAGGTGATGTTGAAATACATGTGACATAAATGGGTTGGATAACAAAATGTTCACTGAATCAAGGAAAGAAGTACTCATGTTCTGACAGTGCATTTGATCTTCCCCCCACAGAGAGAACCTGTTGGCCAGACAAACCCTGGAGCAGAATCTGCTTGAGTCACACTGGAGCTACTGACCTAGATGTAGCTATGTTCCACAGGGATGGAGGTATACACACACACACACACACACACACACACACACACACATTTCCAATTACACACATACTGACCTGGATGTAGCCACGTTCCACAGGCATGAAGGTACACACACACACACACATTTCCATTTTCACACATACTCACCTGGATTTAGCCACATTCCACCCAGATAGAGGCATACACACATTTATATTCAATTCAACTGAAAAAACTTCAATTCTAAAAACTTCTCACAAAAAGTTGTCACAAAGCAGCTTTACAATTGATCCCTGACCTGAAAACCAAGCAAAGGCAACAGTGGCCAGGAAAAACTCCCTGACGAACAGGAAGAAACACATCTGTATATACATACAGACACTTACCTATACACACACACACACACACTCATGCACATACATACACGTACACACACATACACTCACACAGACACATATGCACACTCTCACAAACTCACATTTTCACATACACTTGTCTATACATATACCTATACCTATATACCTATACATGTGCATGTACACACTCACATACATTCATGTACACACTCATACACACACAGACTAGTATTTCCCTGGAATTTTTGTCAGCAGCAGTGCTGTTGCGCACACCTGCAGCACATGAGCTGCCAGGATCCGTTTTTGTGCACACCGATGGAGGAATAATACCTTAGTATTAGTAGTAAAAATACCTTAAAACTTTATTCATTTTCATGGAGTCATACGCGTGTAAATTCGCAAAGAGATTTGCCCAGTGAACCACTGCTTAATCACCAGCCTTTCTTTTCTTCATTAATCAGTTTTTCAGACTCATCTGAAAAATCTAAATATAATGTGATTAGCAAGCTAAATGTGCAGGACTGGGCTACAGCAGTTTATTGTTTGCCAGAGCATGAAAATGAAGAGTGTTCCTGTAATCTGTCACTGTCAGAACTCCTAAACTCTTAAATTCTAATCAGTTAGGATTAGGCTACCTGATACAGGCATCACAAATAAAGAATCAAACTTACGCATGGCAGCTAAGATATGACATATCTTGAGATAAAATGTTGAAGAATGAGATAGAACCCCGAAATAGATTTATTTCCATTGTACCTTGGCATAGATTTTTTTCTATCAGTTGTACATTTGTAATGAATTAGTAGGAGCCTTCCTATTAGGTCAGGTTTGGCCTCAGTTTACATTGACTTTACATTGATAAAATACGACTGTGCTGTTCTTCTCTTCTTTAGTATGCTGTAATTCTCTGTGAATCAGTTGGGTGGTTGAAACCGTTTTTTCGTTTGTTTTTTAATTCAGTTACATTTCAGAGGCAAATGTTCAAACCTGCATTCAAACTTGGCACCTGTTGCCACCTGTCCCAGGTTGCCTGAGATTGATCTGTATTTTATGTTCAGTCCAGTAAAGCTTTTACCTAAAAGTGCCAGATTTTGATACATTTCAAACCTGAGCACCTTGTTTTCAGTGCGTGAGTCATGCTCAAAAATGTCCCCCACACTCAAAAAAAGGCCCCGTACCAAACTGCTTGTGTGTCATGCCTTTTGACAGGAACTCCTATCCATTAGCGGTGGCTAAGGTTCACCATTGCAGCTATTTTCATCACCGGTGTCTCTGGAAATGAAACATGAAAACTTGTCAAGTGTGTGAAAACATTCTGGAATTATAGCATGAATCTAGCACATACATAGATTTGATTTGGAATCAATTCGTAGCAAAATAGCAACAGTGTACTTGCTGTGCATTCTGACTAGAACAGTAAGCATCACAGAACACAGTCTGTGACTGTCATTCTATATAGTCTGTGATGTAATAATGAAGGCCTTGATATATATAACAGGGATGGACTGGTTTATCTTCCATTGTTTAATACTTTTAAGTGAAGAAGGTTTTAAAATCTGGAGTTCTGTGTCTCCAGTTAAGACTAATTATCAATAATCCTTTGAGAATAGGCTGTGATGACAACAAAAGCCATGTGCACTTGACAGCATAAATGGTCTGGAGTATTATCATCGTTATTTGAGGTGAGCTCATTTACCTGTTAGTAAATGCTTTGTAAACATGATTAAATATGTGACAGTTACATTAAAAATGTGTATTCATAATCAATTAAATAATTGTTAAGTAGCATATTTATTAGAGATTATATTTACGCCCATATATGGGAGCCAGGTTGAGGTGAGTTATTAGCATATTAGCACCCTTATATACCAGGTGGAGGTGAGGTATTAGCATATTAGCTTTATTTCTCCTTCCTAGGGTAGGTGAGATGTTAGCATATTAGCACTCTTTCTCCTGCCACATGTAGATGAGATGCTGGCATATTAGCATTTTTTCTCCCGCCAGGTGGAGGTGAGATTGCGTTTTGTCCTACCAAGTGGAGGTAAAGTATGATGAGCATATTAGCATTTTTTCCTGCCAGATGAAGGTGAGTTTCTAGCATTGTTCGACCAGGCTGGTGTTTTAGCTCTCGTTCTACTGCCAGGTGGAGGTGTGGTATTAGCACATTAGCATTATTTCCCCTCCTGGGTGTAGGTGAAATATTAGCATATTAGCTCAAGTTCTCCTGCCAAGTGGAGATGAGGTTTTAGCATATTAGCATAATTTCTCTTTCCAGGTGGAGGTGAGGTATTAGCATACTTGTAATAGCTCTCCTGGCAGGTGGAGGTTAGGTACTAGCATATGAGCATTATTTCTCCCTCTAGGTGAAGGTGAAGCGCTAGCACATTAGCTCTAGTTCTCCCACCAGGAAGAGATGAGGTATTAGCATATTAGCAATTGTTCTTTTGGCAGGTAGAGGTGAGGTATTGGCAGATTAGCATTATTTCACTAGCCTGGTGAAGATGAGGTATTATCGTATTACCAATATTTCTCCTTCCTGGTGGAGATGAGGTAGCACATTTTTAATTTGAGCATATTAGCATTTTTTTCTTCCCAGTGGAGGTGAGGTATTAGCATATTAGCACTGTTTCACCTTTCTGATGGAGGTGAGGTGCTAGCATGTTAACTCTAGTTCTCCAGCCAGGTGGAGGTGAAGTATTAGCATATTAGCAATAGTTCTTCTGGCAGATGGAGGTGAGGTACTAGCAGATTAGCACTGTTTCTCCAGCCAGTTGGTGAGGTATTATCATATTAGCAATAGTTCTCCTGCCAAGTGGAGATGAGGTACTAGCATATTAGCAGTAGTTCTCCTGGCAGGTAGAGGTTAGGTACTAGCAGGTTAGCATTATTTTACGAGCTTGGTGGAGGTGCGGAATTAGCATATTAGCAATAATTCTACTGGCAGGTGGAGGTGTGGTACTAGCATATCAGCACTGTTTCTCCTTCCAGATGGTGATGAGGTAGCACTTTTTCAATTGTATCTTATTAGCATTGTTTCCTTCACAGTTGAGGTGAGGCATTAGCATATCAGCATTATTTCTAGGTGGAGGTGATGTGCTAGCATATTAGCACCAGTTCTCCTGGCAGGTGGAAGCGAGGTACTAGCAGATTAGCATAATTTCACGAGTTTAGTGGAGGTGAGGAATAAGCATATTAGCAATAGTTCTGGCAGATTGAGGTGAGGGTACTAGCATATTAGCTGTAGTTCTCCAGCTTGATGGAGGTGAGGTACTACCATAATAACAATAGTTCTCCTGGCAGGTGGAGGTGAGGTATTAGCATATAAGCATTATTTTTCCTGCTTGGTGGAGATGAGGTATTAGTATAATAGTGCTTTTTCTCCTTCCATGTGTAGATGAGGTTGCCAATTTTTAATTTTAGCATATTAGCATTTTTTTTCTTCTTTGTGGAGGTTAGCTATTAGCATATTAGCACTATTTCTCCTTCCAGGTGGAGATGAGGTGCTAGCATACTAGCTCTAGTTCTCCAGCCTGGTTGAGTTGAGATATTAGCATAATAGCACTAATTCTCCTGCCAGGTGAAGGTGAGGTATTTTAGGTATTATTATAAAGTGAGGTATTACCACTTTAGTGTTTTTTGTCCTTCCAGGAGGAGATGAGGTAGCCCATTTTTAATTTTAGCAAATTAGCATTTTTCTTCCCAGTAGAGGTTAGATATTAACATATTATCATGATTTCTCCTGCTAGGTGGAGCTGAGGTAGTAGCATATCAGTACCATTTTTGTAACCTCGTACCTGTATGTTGAGGTATTAGCACATTAGCTCTAGTTCTCCTGTTCAATGGAGGTGAGGTATGAAGAAATTTAGCGTTATTTGTCCTCCCAGATGGTGGTGTGGTACTAGCATAGTATTGTTATTTCTCCCTCCAGGTGGAGACAAGGTATCAGCTTGTTGGTATTATCTTTTCTTGCCAGATGAAGGTGAAGTGCTAGCATATTAGCATTATATCTCCTCCTATGTGAAGATGAGATAGCAGCATAGCGTTTTCTCTTGCCAAGAGGTGGTGAAGTTTTGCGTATTAGCATTGTTTCTCATGGTAGTTGAATGTGAGGTATTAGCATTTTAGCTCTAGTTCTCCTACAGGTGAGGCATTGGCATATTAGCATTATTTCTCCCATCATTTCAGCATCTTTTTGTTGAAAGGGAAAAAAAACAAACAAACCCCAAAACCAAAACTGGGGAAACAAATGAACAAAACTGCCTTCCACTCTTGCACTGGGGCTCTGTTGCCTGCATTCTCCACCAATGTGACACAGTGGCAGGTGTGGCCACTGTGCCTCTGCTGTTGCAGCTCCAGTTACTTCTCCAGGCTGAGGGAGGAAACCAGGAGACTGACAGCAGTACAATGGGAGGAGCCAAGGAGCTTGCTCCTCCCTCCACCTCTCCCGGCACCACAACACACACACTCACACTTACATGGATGCATACATACACATTCACACTTACATGGACACACACACACATAGTATGAGCTGCTCACCCTCCCCTCTCCCTTCTCAGGTGAGGATTCAGACTCAGACTCGGATCTCTCTCAGGATGAGGAGTGCAGTCTCTCCATCCCGTCCTCCGAGAGCGAGGACAACGTCCGTCTCCGTGGACGCATCCAGCGAAGGTTCAAACGCTCCAATCACAGCGAGCGGCTGCTGACAGAGCCCGCCCACAATGGCACCAAAGGTATTCTCTCTCACAAACACACACACACACATACTTATTAACATACACATGTACACACACGCACACCTACATTCATTTCTTCACACAGACACACACACACACTCACATGTACACATATACATATTAGTACACATTATACAAACACACACGTTAATTCATCTATACACACTGACTTTTATGTGTTTTTATGTGCAGTCAAACATATGCATATTCACACATGCGGGTATACAATGTAAGATATGCATCACCTTTGACCTATAGCGCTTATCATATCTCGGATGTGTCAGACCTAGATGGGAACGACTTGCTGTCCTATTGGCCAGCACTGGAGGAGTGTGAGGCTCACTCACTGCAGAAGTGGGGCTCAGAGCGCCGCCTAGGGGCCGACCTCAGCAAGGACGCCGCCAACAACAACAACCAGCCCGACGCGGCTCTGACCAGCGGAGACGAGAGCGGACTTACACAGCCTCACCGTCACCGAAAGGGTACACACATATATCCCCACACTTGTATGTCTCCATACACAGGTACACACATGTCTCTGCACACACCTTCATCCACACACTCGTATACATATATCCATACACACACACAACATGTATACACCTCTATACACATATATGTCCCCATCCTCATACAAGTCCATACACATACACATATACCTGAATAGACATATCAGTGCTTCTACACTCATACACCTCCATACACACATATATACCTCTATACTCACATACATACACATATGAACACATGAACGCTTATACACACTCTCTGACAGACTCAGACACACACAACCAGCTTTATATACATGTGTACACACACATACATGCATTACATATTTCTCTAGCTGACACAGACAGATGCACACACACACACACAAATACACACATACATTGTCTCTCATACACAGGCTCTCTCTGTCTCTCATGTTTAGGGATTCTGAAGAACCGTTTGGGCTGCCCTCCCGCACTGCAGGGCCTGTCCTCCATGGGGCGGGTCCCGAGTGAGCTCTCCTGGTACCGGACCTCCACCCTGGGTCACAGGGCCGTGCCGGCAGCCTCGTATGGGCGCATGTACTCCGGGACGGGCTCGCTGTCGCAGCCGGCCTCCCGCTACTCCTCCCGCGAGCACCTGGACTCTCTGGCCCGCCGCCAGCTCTCCCGCGACCCGCTGGGACGCCAGGCCGGGTCCCGGGACGGTCTGGAGCACGGCCCCCCGAGCCGGCATGGCTCCCGGGACAACCTGGACCTGCTGCCACGGCGACGTGACCTGGGGCTGGAGCGGACGGCGCGGGAGAACCTGGGTGGCTCACGCGGGACCGGCTGGACGCCCCCAGCGTGCACGCCTCGCGGGAGGACCTGGGGGGGTCGCGCTCGCAGCTGCACCTGCTGGGGCAGCGGCAGGCCTCACGTGAACACCTGGGGGGCCCTCTGATGAGCAGCCGCTCGCGGGAGCACCTGGAGAGCAACGGCGGGGCGGGGGGCGGGGCCGCGCCCTGCAGGGAGTGGCTCCGCACCCTCCCGCCCCGACAGTCCTCGCACCCAGAGCAGGCCCACCCCCCCTCTCCCCCGCCCCCCATCGCCGAGCAGCAGGAGCCTCAGGACCCTCCCGCTCGACGCGGCAGACTGGACTCCGCCCCTCCCTGTAGGTACCCCTCCCCCTGCCCCGCCCAGTCGACACCCGTCCAACGAACACCTGGACATCCTGTCCTCCATCCTGGCCTCCTTCAGCTCCTCGGTGCTCGCTCCCCCAACCCCACCCCCGGTGGGACCCTCCCCTTCCCCCCCTCACTCTGCTACCTCCCACAGCATCTCCGAAATCTCCCCAGACACCGAGTAAGTCCATCTCCCACATACCTCCCTCTCTGTCTCCTTCCCTTCGTGCTCTTCTCTCCAGATCCATGACATCTGTTTAAAACTGGCCTGAGTGTGTGTTCTGTGTTGTTTTATTGTTATCTGTCCACAGCTGTGTAATTGTATTTCTTAAGTAACTTTGGTCTGCCTTGCTAATGTTAATTTCTGTCTGTCTGTCTACACTCAGAGTCAACAGAAGCGAAGGGCAGTCTTGATGACACACCCCATATCCCATCATGCACTGTGTCTGTAACGCAGCACAGGGGACAGTAGGACAGAGACTACTGAAGCATCTGGGCATACAGGGCGACTTTTGCATGCCACAACAGAAAGGACGCGGGCAGTGGAAGGAGTGCGGAAGGACAGCAAAACGGAGAAGAAAAGAAGAGAGGGAGGGAGGTACCATACTGACACCATGATGACCTTTCACCTGGCACACTACACACAGGAAAAGGGGGGAGAAACAGTTTGAAAACAAAACCTGTAAATACGTTTTTTTATACATTTTGTATCTTTTTCATCAGAGATGAAAAAAAACATTTCTATTGTGTTGTTTTTAAATTTGAAGATATTGTCCAGCAAAGGATGTGAGAAGCGTGAAATTGAACTGACTCCAGGTTTTGGTGGGGGGGGGGTATGTTATAACATTGGATAACACTGACGCGACAACCATTACTATGGGAACAAACCGAAACACAACAACACCGACTCTCTGCATCTCTGTACAGCTAAACCTCAGCCTAGCCTGGGGGTGCGGTCTGTGTTTGAAACTCTGATTCGCTGGTAAACTGTAAACCCATGTCACTCTCTTTAAAAACACAGACATTTTCATTACAACAGTGCCTCCTACCTTTTTTCCGAACCATGGGGGTAAAAGCACTATTCAAACTTTACTGAAAGAATAACACAGACCATAAACCCTCAGCACATGTATATACATATCAGCCAGCTGACACTTAGGATGTTCTGGCCATTTGAGTGGTAGGATGGACAAAAAATACAGGTTGGAGTGTTCCAGCTATGAAAAAAATCTAAAATGAATTCAATGTAATGTTTACAAATTCATAATTGTGATGTTATGCAAATAATAGCCATTCAAACAGATAACAATACTAAAACTAAAAATTTCAGACCTGCTTTCCTCAGTATTTCGACTATAGACTATATCCTCTACACAACAACAACAACAATAGCAAGATACGCATTCGCCTGTTATACAAAGACAAAAAACAGAATTATCTAATATTCGTATCCAGCTTACTGGTGTTTTAAATTATTCAAATACCTGCTTGCAGATTGATATGGCTTTTTGCTTTAAAAACCTTGGCTATGACATCACAGTTTTACCAGCCTATTGAGGGACAGGGATGTTAGACACGGGACTGTGAATAGAGTGTTTTGATTGTCAGGAGGCTGTCTACAGGGGTATTAACGTTAATTATTTATCGAGTGCTTAATGAAGTATTGATGGTCCAGACTACATGAGAATGTTACACTACTTTAGCACAAACATAGAACTCTGGCCCTGTTTCCGCTCATCTAAATATATCACAGAAAATACACAGCTCGTACATTTCCTTCCAGCATTACGACTTACTGCTTTCCCTGCTGAGATCATAACAGATTTTTTTTATAGAAAATTAAAAGATCGAAGGGTTTTTTTAATGACGTTTGTGGAGGCAGAGGGTTGAGAGGAGCTGGTTGGTGGTGAAAAGTGGAATGTGGGTAATTCAAAATAGAGTTATACAAATATAAAATAAACAGGGTTAAAATTACAGATGCGAACATGCACCAACACGTGAACACAAACACACATGATACACCCAAACATGCACACCTACAGTAAACATGCGCCCCCATGTGCACCCAAGCATGCATACAAAAGTTGCATACCCATACATATCCATCCAAAAATGCAGATTTACAGGACAGGTGCACACATGCATGGACACGTGCAGCCGCGCATGCACTCTCTTAATTGCACAATATACGTGAATGCGGGCACACGCACCTGCATACACAAAGGCACCCTTGCGCACGCACACATACATACAAATGAATGTACACATCCATATCCAGACCCACACACAGGTATGCGTACACATGCGCCCGCATACACTCACACATCCACGGCGTGCATAAATATGTACCCATATGCACGCGCACACAGATACGTGTGTGACCAGTGTGATACTGGTGTATGACTGACTCCCATCCTTTCTCCTCCTTTGGTTGTGCTAAACAATGGAATGATAAAAAATACATTTTTGCCAAAAATTTCCCTGTCTGTTCTTCAGCGAGGGGCTGTCCATTCCACTCCCTTTATCATGTACAGACAAAAGTTATTTATTTAATTTATATGAATTAAAATTCCTTTATTAATTTATCGTTGTGCGTGTGTGTACATTTGGAACCTTGTGCTTATGTGAATGTATGTGCCTGTGTGAGTGTGTGAGTGAATCAAAGTGTGTGTGTGTGTGAGTGCAGAAACGCAAATGAGTATTTATGTGTGCGTATGTGGGTTTGTATGCGAGATTGAGTTTTTGCATGCATGCATGCATGCACATTAAGCACACAAATGCACATGTCCGAGTTTGAGTCCGAGTTTGTGTGCGTATGCACACATGCGCATTTGTACGCTTAATGGAATGCTTGACCTGTCAGTCCAGCTGTGGACCGTGGGGAGAAAATGACAGAGAGTGAGAAAGAGAGAGAGAGATATATAGATGTCTCTCTGTGTTGTTTACTGTTTTCTTTGTTTTTTTTGTGTTGGGTGGGGTAGGGGGGCTGTCCTAGAGACGCAAGGAAAGCTGCTACTCCTCTGTTTCCATAGCAACTGTACAAAAGAATTGTTGGACATTAAAAAGAAAAAATGATCCTGACAAGAAGAATGGTGTCATTCTATGTTTTTCTTTGTTGATCGAAATCTCAAAAATCCTAGTGTGAAATTCCAAACGGTAATTTTTGCAGCTAATAATGGAGTGAATCAAACAAACTATTCATTCCGCCTTTTTAAATTAAATGAGTGCTGCTAAAAGGCTGTCATTATTGTAAACAGCTCTCTGATCAGTCTCATTTAAGAGATGTGATGTTATTAATCAATATCCAGATACAAATTTTATGAATAGACATAATTTAACTGCATTTAGCACAATGCATTTCATTAATCATTATGGATCCATTAGCATTCGTTGCCAAGAAAACAAGTAAATTATTCTTGCTGATTGGTGGGCTTTCAAGCTTTAAAAAGCAACAAATCTTCATGTCATTTCTATCTCTGAGTCAATTCTGTGCATATGTATTATACCACATGGTGACCACATAATATAGTCTCAACAACTAATCTAAATTTAAACTAAAAAGAAAACAAGGGAAGAGCTGTGTTTGCATAAATTGAAATTAAGAGTGAATCAATCCTCTGTGATACTGGTATTGTCTTTGGCTGCAAACCAACGTGAATCAGCATGAAACTACTCTCTCACACATTCACTCAGGTTAAGGTAAAAGAATTGTATTCTTTCATGCAGTCTTCTACATAGTCCAGAGTTTGATACGTTTGTCATATGCTTTAGCAGTGCTTGATTTCATGAAAGCAACTGACGGTATCAAAACAGGAACAAAATCGAGAGCAATTTTAGAATGAAACTATGAAAAATTTAGAATGTACTATGCTGTGAACATGGAGCCAAACAGACCAACAATTAGTGACAGAATGGGTATAAAACACACAAGCAAACCTGGGGTATTTTCCAAAATCAATGGACAAAGTGCACTCCACTTGTGCATTCATGTGTCATTGTGAATTTATCTTGAAAGACCTCACCAGAATTGTCTGTCTGAAGCAGAATCCTGTGTATACACATGTCCTGGTTAGATTACATTAATCATGTCAGCACCTGGGTGAGGCTGTGTTCGCAGACTACATGGAAGCCTTCTCTGATTGGATGTCCACAATTCCAGAAAAATCCATCACAATCCAAGTACCAATTTGGAAATGCCTTGAATTGTTCATCTTTTACTGTTAATCCTAAATGATCAGTAACAATTGGCAGTACATACAGCAACACAAATACTAGCTAGATTACTTTATAACAATAAATAATTACAAAATAAAAATCACAGTCATCCTTACTTGGGCACATACACCAGTATAACTTAGTTAAATCATGTCTGTAACATTTATGGGTAAAGTAAGAATTTGTATTAATTTATCAACAAGAAACCAACAAAGGCGATGGCACGTACGCCCCCTAGTGGACATCTTTGGTGCACTGCATGGAGCTGCGTTATTTAGTGTCAGCCAATTGTTCGATCTAAATTATTACTATGAACCTGTGTCTTCACTTGAAAGGTAATGAGCATAATTCATAATGATGAGTCGTGGATATAACAACAAATAGCGGTCCAGCCTTACTCCGTCTTTGCAGCTGGCAGTCGGGAGGTAAAACGAGAAAGATGTCTTGGAAAGCATCGAAACTAAAAAAGTTCAATTCATTTTAACGAACGGATTCGCAGGGACCGATTAACCAAAAAGAATCAAACCTCCCATCCCTTATTACGGGCAGTTCCCTCATGGACTCCCACACAGCAGGGGGCAGTATGCGTATTTAATTGTTTCACCTCCAGTGTCCAACGAAGAAGAATGAATCGCTCATTCACGTACCAATGTAGCCATCTCTGATTGGGTACAGGGAAACAGGAGTGAGCATGTGGAGGAAACCGTGGAGCAGTATCACTATTTGTCTAAGCAACGTTACAGATTAATATAATTTAAAATATTTGTCGCTGCCTGGCTAGCTAATTATTATTTTCGGTGTGACATAAGGAGCCCGAAAATGCAGGAGCACATGTTAACAACATGGAGCTAGTAAGCTTCATTCAGAAATTACGAACACATGTCACCGTGGGTTTAACTTGTGAGTATTGCAGTAGGCTATTAGGAAATGTTTCCAATCAGGGAAGCTTTTTCCTCTTTTGGATAATCACATACTTTATTCTGGGACTTATCCAGTGTGTTAGCCTGCTGCGCTTCAATAACTTTTGCTATCTCGTGAACGATAAATGTCAAATAGTGCAGACATATCCGTTGTAAAAGCCTGGTCCTGGAGTACCCTCCTGTTCAAGGGTTTTTATCCAACCTCAACTGTAAATCCTGCACGAGAAAGAACTGTACATTTTTCATTATCTAAACGGTTTTAATATGCACTGAGAGGTGACTGACCCTCCTCGTGACAGAGGCCGATATTTATGTTACAAAGACTTAATATTCATCATCAAATGACAGTTCATCAGAACAGGTGTCAGGCTGAAATTGCTTTAATTTTAATGAAGTCCTGTTGCAAATTATAATTGAGATCCCACTATTGTCGAGCAACACATTATTCTGCAGTGTGTATGGATTTGTAGTTGTCATGTTGTGTATTTGTCATCATTCTATTACAGAGTGGTCTGCTCATTCCTCTCTGCTGTTTGAGTCAAGCCGCACAAATCAACTCACTGGGACACTATAAACACAGATGTTGTATGTGGGTTAAACATATGATATATGTGTTTTCACTGAATCAAAAGCAAAGTGTTGATACCAGCACATAATTCCAGTGAAAACTCATGGATCATTATTTGGCCTCGACAGTCTATTACTGTCACTATTAAAGTATAAGCCTACAGAAAGGAAAGCTGTAAGTGTTTTTATGAAACACTTAAGTATTTCACTTAAATGTTAAAGATAGCACTGGTACCTTGGTAAGGATGGACTATGAGGTATATTTGAATCCTGTAAATGTATCTAATTGTCTTAAACATTTTCTGAGTAGTGCATGAAAAATGTCACATTATACCTTATACAGTTTAACGTTTTTCTTGTATTTTCCCAAATAGCAATCCGTTCATTACTTTCGTGTACATTTGCAAGAACTAGATAATGGAATGTTACGGAATCTTGATAGACAGTGAGCCACGGGAGATTCAGAAGAAAGCAGTGAACAAAATGGGGTCTTTCTTACTGTGTGTGTGTGTGTGTGTGTGTGTGTGTGTGTGTGTGTCTCTCTCACTCTCTCTCTCTCTCTCTCTCTGACTGTGTGTCAGAGTGTGAGATGGGTGAGATGGCCGACAGGAAAAGTGGCACAGTGATGGAGTCCCTGATCCTGCTGGCTCCTGTCACAGCTCTGGAGTTCCTGGAGGAGGACTACCTGCTGGCAGGTGAGGGATTGAGGATGGAGGTAGTTTGGGGGGGAGGAAGCAGTCCAGGAAATGGATGGTTGATTATGGTGGAGAGGTGCTTTCCAAACGTAAAGGTATGTTGACTCTATCTGTCATAGGTGAGGGTCCGGTCCTGTCTGTCTACAGCCTTCAGACCCCGCCCACCACCTGCGCTTCGCTGAGCACGCTCCGGAACCAGCGCATCCATGGCATCCGTTTGGATCCGTGGCGGAAGGGACGAGGGCGTGTTCAGCTGTCATTCAGGAGGAGGGGCCAGAGAAATCACCATGGCAACAAGAAGGAGGAGAACCTGCAGATGTGACTGAAGAGGAGGAGGAGGTTGGAGCATCACCGTGGCAGCAGTCGGACGGGGTCCGGAGCGCGGTGTTGGCAGTGTTTGGGGGCAAAGCTGTGAGGGTGGTGTTGTTGAAGGAGACCCAGTGTGGGGGCCCCTCCCTGCAGGCCTTGGGCTCCATGACTGAACTGCAGGACTGGGTGCTCGATGTTCATTGGCTCAGGGGCCAGTCTCCTCTCCTGGCCGTGGCCCTGGCCCACAATGCCGTTCTCCTGCTGGAGGCGGGAATGGGACAGAGCCTCGCGCTCCGCTCCTGTCAGGAGGGCTGTCTGCTGTACTCTGCTCTGTTGCTCGGGCAACGCTGGGACGACGCAGTCATTGTGGGCGGGACCGTTTTCAACCAGCTGGTGCTATGGAGGCCGGGAGGGGGACAGCAAGCGGAGATGGCCCAAGTGGAGAGGCGTCTGTCAGGCCACAGTGGGGTGATCTTCAGCGTGGCGTACCTGGCCTCACGCGGCTGGCTGGCGTCAGCGTCGGACGACCGTAGCATCCGGCTCTGGGGCGTTGGGCAGCTGGGCGGGGCGGCGGGCTGCGGGGCCCAGGACCCCCCCTGTCTGCGGGCTCTGTACGGGCACCAGGCCCGCGTGTTCGCAGTGCGTCTCTCCCACAAACGGGTGTTCAGCGCTGGGGAGGATGGGGCCTGTCTGCAGTGGGACTGGGACGGCGGGCGCGTGGAGCGCACCCTGAAGGGGCACAGGGCCGGGGGGGTCCGGGCGCTGGCGCTCAGCGAGGGGGGGGCCGGGGACGAGCGATGGCTCGCCACCGGGGGGGCAGACGGAGGGATCCGGCTGTGGAGGGTGGGGAAGAAGGCGAAGGGGGTGGGACTGAGACTCACACACTGGTGGACCTGGGTTTCAAGGGCAGGGGGTGTCCCAAAGTGGTGCGTATGGTGGGAGGAGGCGGGTGGAGGGACGGAGGGGTGGATTGTGGTAAGCACAGACCAAGGGGAAATATACCTCTGGCCAGGGGGAAAGCTGGAAACTGGTATGGACAGGTGGCCCAGAATTCCAGTCTTATACTGTGATGGAGGTCCTGGAGTTGGGCGTGGGGGGAGCAGAGCTGTGTGCTGTGGGCAGCTTAGCTGGAGGGGTGTGCGTCTTCCCCTTGTCTCAGCCCGACACACGGGTACACCTGAAAGCGGGCAGCGGGAAGGTGCACAGCGTGCTGTGGGCGGGGCAGGGCGTGGCCCGGGCGTGTCTGCTGGCTTCGGGTGCTGCAGGGCTGGTGTACCGCTGGCTGCTGGAGGTGAAGTCGATAGGGAAAAGGCTGGAGCTAAGTGCGTTGCCTCTCCCCTCTCTACTCCTACCTGCCTGTGCCAAACGCTGGCTCACCTCTGTGGCATTACTCACCCGGCCACAGGGGGCGCTGTGGCTCTGTGGAGACAGGAGGGGCTCACTGTTGCTCTACAGGGAACAGAAAGAGAGAGAGGGGGAGGGGGGCAAGAGGGTTGAGAAAGGGAGTGATGGAGAGGGGGATGAGAAAGAGGGAGAGGAGAATGAGGAGGGATGGAGGTAAAGAGCAAGGAGTCCCTGCAGCCAGTTTGCGCTGTATTCGGGGCACACGGAAAGCAGGGCGTTACGTGGGTGTGTGAGCACCAGGGGGTGCTGTACAGCTGCGGGAGGGATGGCTGTGTGCGAGAGCTGAGGGTGGAGGAGCCGGACAGGCTGGAGGTCCTGAGGGTGGAGCGGGCGTGTCGGGGTATGGAGTGGGTGGAGAGGGTCTTGATTCTGGACCCAGAGGAAGGCCCAGAGGAGCAAGGGGACGGAAGCAGGGGCCGCGGTCGCATGGTGGTTTTGGGGTTCCACTCTGTGTCCTTTGTGGTGTGGGACCCCGCACGCCAGGAGCGGCTCCTCTCAGTGCCCTGCGGAGGCGGGCACCGGTCCTGGGGTACCGCCCTCCCTCCGGCCCACACGGGGCGGGCCAGGCCTTCGTGTTCATCAAGCAGGGGGCGGTGCTGGCCTCCCAGGTCCTCAGTGACTCCTCCCAGGGGGCGGGCAGCTGGGGGCTGAAAGCGGGGCTTCATGGCAGGGGCGTGGGTTGCGTACGGCGCCTGGGCTGGGTGGGGACAGCAGGGCCAGGGCGGTGGGAGATTTTGGCAACCGGAGGAGAGGACACCACCTTGAGCATCCTGGCCCTTCAGCCCCACAGCAGAGCACTCAGAGTCCTGGCCGTCATCACCGACCACATCTCTAGCGTCCGCACCCTTGCTACTATACCCCGCGGGAATGCTCAGACGGACAGCCAGTCAGGTGAAGCAGCCTCCCTCTCAGCCCTGCTGGTTTCGGCTGGGGGCAGGGCTCAGCTTCAGTGCTACCGTCTGCTGATTGGCTGGGGGTCAAAGCTCAGCCAGCCCTCCTGTCAGGTGATCCAGGTGGCCAGCCATCGATTGGACGAGCAGTGGGAAAGGAGGCGGAACCGACACAAAACTGTGAAAATGGACCCTGAGACCAGGTACTATGCCATATTGCATCAGTGCCTAAATGATTGGACCAATGACTGCTCTGGTTGTGGAAAGAAAGTAATCATTGATTGGTTCAAACAAGTCAATGATGCATGCAGCTCTATCCTAATGGAGATCATGAATCTTCATTTCAACCACTTCTACTGGACAAATGCCCCGGCTCTCTCTCACACATATGTCTGCATTCACACTGTCACACACTCACTCTCTGTTGGACACAAATTCAAATCCTTGGATTCTGTTTTCCCTCCATCAACATTTTCCTCAATGCCTGTTGATAGACGACTTACCAGCTTGCTACTGGTTGGCAAACTAGCTTCCTTATTTCAACTTGTTTTGTTCCATTAGCATATTGAATTAAGATAGCGAACCCTTAACTTAGCCATAACAAGCATTGCAAACACACTGCATCATTTAATCCAGATAAGATGGCAAGCTCTTGACATACACATTTGAATGACAAGGGTGATGGTTTTTCGCCCAAGTAAGATAATTTCACATTTTCTGTAATTCAAAGGTTGCTGGCTTGAGGCAAAATCTTATCTAACAGCAGACATGATTCCAACAAAATGTCACTGTTCCCAAATTCCTAAACTAGCCCCACTGAACGGCAGTATGTCTCTTTAAAGATAATCTCAGATTTTGCTGGACAGCACGAGAAGACAGGCTTTCTTAAGTGCTGCAGGTCAAGAATAGTCAAGATATCCATTAAAACACATTCTTTTTTGAAGGATTTGTGGGTCCAAAAAATGGCGATGTGAATCTCTGAAACTTTGTGATCCAAAGAAGAAATAACATAGTTTGGCCTCACTCCAGCCAAATTTTAAGAGCTTGCATATTTCTATCATTTCAGTAATGTAAGTAATATAAATCTTTCATCCCTACAACATAGCAGCAATATCAGCTATGTAAGAGATACTTAAACACTCTGACAAACACACATACACACACTAATAAACTTGCACATTCTGGATACACAAACCCATAATTCTATGTCTTTATCTGTTCACTTTATTGCAATTAAAAGCATATGTTTGTATTGGGATAGTAAAGTAAATGTGAAAAGTTGGAAAGTAAACACAGCTGTGTGATATACCAGATATGCTGAGCTCTTAAACTCGTGTATCTGTGCTGTATCTCCTGTGCTGCTTGGATTTTGTGCCGTGTGTTGAACTGGTTTGATGGGTCTGTGGTTGCAGGTACATGAGTTTGGCAGTGCTGCATGATGGGACGGCGTGGGTCCTCCTAGCTGTGGGCTGCAGCGATGGAGCTGTGAGGTGAGGGACTGACGGATGGATGTCACTGTGAATAAGGATGTAAAACCTGATAGCAGGGAGCCTGGCAGAACTGAGTACCCTGTCTTCTTTCTCCTCCCTCATACTCTCTCTCCCACCATCTCTAAAACCTCCTCCTAAAATAGATTAACATACTACATCTCTTCCTCTTCTCAGGGTTTTCTCAGTGAGTGAAGAGGACAACAAATTCCAGCTACTGTGGGAGAGCTTCTATCACCAGAGGTGTGTGCTCAGTGTCGCCCCCTGCTGCCTTCAGGACCGCCAGGGTAACAGGTGAGAGATTGCTGTTCCATAGAGGAAATGAGTGTTCAGTGCCAGGTCTGTGTTCAGCGATGACTGTGTGTATGTTCAGTATTCTTTACTTCCTTAGTTTTTGGAAATATTCGATCATATGTATCCAAATAACTTAGATAACTTAGACTTGTTAGATCTTAGAATAAGAATTCATCTAGACCTAAGGTTAAACGGAAATAACATTAGTAGAATCAGTTTTGCACTAACATAACAGAGTGTAGTAGTCATCGATATTCTATTATCGCATTATCACCTGTGGAGCTAAAGATCAGGACAGTAAGCGTTAGCAATGAAGGTTGTTCAGAACGTGTTGTAATTTCTGAAACGTACCCAACTTTAAAAAAAAAAATAATAATAAGTTGACCCTTAAGTGAGGTCAGCTATTTTGTGCAATTTGTCCCACATAAATAATTTGGCCCACATATATTTATCAGTGGAAAAAATGATGCCATAGCCTAATTTATGCCAGGCTATAGGCTATTATAAGAAAATGGGTTTCAGTCCTTGCACTCCTCTTCTCCTTCTGCTGTTATGATGTAGGATTAGCCAGTAGATTGGCTGGCAGCGGTTGAAGTTTCATATGCAGTTTACCAGCAAACTCAGGAACATTATTGCAAACTGCAGAGGTGATGATGATCATGTTGTTTTGTTATTTGAAACTGTAGCCATACAAAAACCGTATGCAATCCGGAGAGAAAGTGGTAGTCTTTCCATAGGGTTATTTCACGTACAGACTGATAATCTCTCAGGTTTCTGCCTTTAATTTAATATCGTTCTATCTCTGTTTTTCTCTCTCCTTCCCCTTCTCCCTTCCTCTTTCTCACTCTCTTTCTCTCCCTCTCTCTCTCCCTTCCTTTCAGGAGTCTGTTTTTGTTCAGTGGGGCCACAGATGGAAGTGTAGCAATGTGGGACATGAGTACACTCACAGAATGGAGACCCGATCCCACTGCTGCCCCCTTCTGGAATGGTATTTAATAGCACCAGAGTACTGTTCTTGTGTGTGTATTTTGTTGTGCATGAGTGTGCATGCTTTTTGGATATTGCATATAAGCAGTGTGTGTGTGTGTGTATATGTGTGAGACAGTGTGTGTCTTAGGGATGTCAGTAGGTGAAGAAGACAGTTTTATTGTGAACAATTTGACTTTTAATAAACACCTGTTGTAGCTGCTGTCGCACAGCACAGGTGCAAAATGATGTTTTGTCTGAATTCAGAGAATGTGTTGTGTGTGTGTGTGTGTGTGTGTATATATATATATATATACACACTGTGTCAGTTATAATTTCTTCTCTTTCTCAGGTCCTTGCAGCCCCTGTCTGACAGTCACAGTACATCAGAGTGGAGTGAACTGCCTGGTTGTGTGGGAGAGGAAGGGTGAAGAGGAGGCAGGGTTGATTTCCGTAGCGAGTGGAGGAGACGATGGACAGCTGTCATTGGTTAACATCAGGACGCAGTTCCACCAGCAGCAGGTAGAGGGCGCAGTGTGTGCACAGTTGCAGTCCTGCTCTGCTGTACCCTTAGCTCATGCTGCCCCTTTGACAGCCCTGCAATATCTTGGTTCTGGTCTTCTGGTCTCTACCTCCTGCGACCAACGCGTGTGTCTCTGGAGTCTCCATGGCCCCTCCCCTCACCACTGTAACTCCACCCCACACCAAGGCCCCGCCTCTCCGGAACAGGGCTCCGCCCCTCACCACCAGGGCACGCTGTTCTCACACGTGGCAGATGCGGCGGGTCTGGAGGCGTGGCCTGGGGTGGGGCCGGAGGGCGGAGCCTGGGCGGCGGTCTGTGGACAGGGACTGCAGCTTCTGCGAATCGGGGAAGAGACTGGGAGGAGCGAGGGAGCGAATTAATCAGTGAAAAAGACTGTAACAAAGCAGAGGTCATAGGAGTGCCTGCACTCCATGTGCTTGACTGAGTCACAGCCGGCCTGGAAGGCCGTCTGAAAGCTGTGCTCTCCTTGGACAAGAGTACATCTTATCTGCACCCTCATTAAGCATGGGAGTGCAGCAGATATATGGAGATTAAATTTCTATGATCTCAGCGCCACGGATGCACACACACTCACACACACACACACACACACACACACACTCATTGCTACATATTTTTCCTTTCCTTACAAAGCCAAAGGTGTTTCCAAATGAAACTAGTTCATGCCATGGATGGTTTGAACTAGGACCAGATGATAATCTTCATATATTATTAATTATTATATATTATTTATGTAACACCAGTATATTGGAGACAAATTATATTAGAGCAGGGCCAAAAATATGGAGGATATTCTGTAGTGGGTGGGTTTTTCAGGAATGCAACATAAACCACCATCACATGTGCTTATACACGGTACCTGTTTGTAATGTTGAAATAAAGTTGACCTGAATAATTTGTAGAGCGCAGTCGAGTACAGCGTTGTGTGTTGGGCGTTTGGGGGGGGTGGTAAACGAGTGGGGCCCCTGTGATGGACCTGCATATTTAATGATGTTTCAAGTTGCCTTTTGTCCGCCGTCTGTGCCTCCGTCACAGTCTGAGGCCGTCGGCTCCGTCTCGTGCGGCGCGGAGAGAGAGGGAGAGAGTGAAGGAAAGGGAGAGATGGTCAGATTCTGCTTCGTGCGAGGGGTTCCTCTCTCCTGCTCGCGCTGAGACGTCCCGGTGTAGCGGACCGCTGGACTCGGAGACCGATCCCAGAACGCTCGCCTCACAGCGCCTCCGACCACCTTCAGAGAGAGAGGTAACAAGTTTTGAGCATGTCGGTGCTTAATATTGTAACCATGACAACTGTCAGTACTGAATACTGTAATACTGACTACTGTCAGTGCTGAATACTGACTATGACAACTGTCTGTGCTAAATACTGTAACCATTACTACTGTCAGTGCTGAATACTGTATCCATGACTACTGTCAGTGCTGAATCTTTTTTAACAATGACTGCTGTCAGTACTGAATACTTTAATAATGACCACTGTCAGTTCTGAATATACCACTCATAAGTACTTTGTACTTAAATGCTATCACTTTGAATTCTAGCTGAACACTGTAATACCAATTATTGACTGTTGAATAAGTTCCCACCACAATTTCTTTCCAATAATGCACTATTTTTGATGTTGATGTGCAGTACAGAGGAAAAGAGAGTTTGGGTGAACTGTTACACAGAGCTCTGTGTGTGCCTCATTACAGGCTGCTGGGCTGGTGATGTCACGGGACAAGCTGCCTCTGATTGGCCCTTCTGGCAGGACAACAGGTAGTGAGAACCACCACAGATTCCCCAGTGCTCTTATCCCACCGACTGTGACCGAAGTGACTTAAATATGGAGCACCATTAATCCTGATGGTCCAAATCTGTGAAACCGATGGTTAACTATGAAATGAAATGAATTAATGATGAAATTAAGTGGACAAACATGATTTCAGTAACTCTCAAATTAACCTGATGTTACATCGACGCTGCACTGATATAATGTTGTGTCGTTACAGTATTTCAGGAGTGTGCACAGTTTATTAAACGCAAAAGTGTATTATCTTCTCTAAGATATCCATCATAACAGCCTTTTTCTTATGATGTTTAATGTTAAACATATCCGGATCAGATGTGTGAAATTTCGCTGGACTGTACATTATACACTTACACTTACCACTTACAGTGCCACAAGAAGGTTTGTGAACCCCTTTTGGAATTGTCTGTTTTTCCACATATTTTAAACCTAAACCATTATTAGATCTTAATTAACGGGCATGGTCAACTTTATTAATGATAGACCATGAAAAACTGGAATATCCTTTGAAATAATTCAACATTAGCTATCTTTGAGTGCAAAAGTTCATAAACATGTACATTCAGTAACTGGTGGCTTCTCTTTAAATAGCAGCGACTTCAGCTAAATATTTCCTTTCGCAGTTCTTCATTGTCTTGCTCAGAGCAATTGTAGCTCTTCCTTGTTTTTAAAAAAAATCTTAAACTCTGTCTTTTGAGGGCATCCTTGCATGAACACTTTGTTATTGTCCTGCCACAACATCTGAATTTGTTTGACTTTTTTGACTTTCGTAATCCTAAAAGTAAATATTGTCATTCTTAAGACATTTTCCTGCAAATCTGTTTGGATGCTGTCTGTTTCCATGACCCACTTTTTTCTAAGCGGAAGCTTTTTTGCTTATTTTTTCAAAACAGATGCCAGACGCTCATAAAGGACTAAAGGAGATAAATTAATCCACTGCTGCTTGAGCTAGCATCACCAGTTACCGCATACACAGTATGTCGTACTTTTGCACACAAGGATATGTAATGTATAATTTTGTTAAATAGATAATAGATGTAGATAAATATATATATTTCTATGTGTTTTTTCCATTAATAAGGTTGTCCTTCATCATTGATAGAAACTGTGATCTAATAGGACTTACGTATAAAGTATGTAAACATTCAGGACATTCCAAAGGGTTTGCTGCCTCTCTGCCTATAGCTAAACGCAAAGATGAAACCGATATACTTCAGAACATACCGGTAATACCTGAATACCTCTTACCCCAGAGGTAAAACCGTCAATGCCTGAGTGCCATATGTCTGATAAAACTCTTCATCACAAACCGTGCTTACCTAAAGACGTAGGTGTAATAAATCTGGGCCGTCAGTTCATTTGCTAAAATATCTCCCAAAAAATCTCCCAGTTTGTGCTACATAGCTCATAGTCCCAGTCCTTGTAGAGCAGCATTACTGACGACAGCAATGACGACAGAGGGGAACAGAACCCACCACGGACGGAGTTACAGTGCCGAAGCTCTGTCCCTGATGGTTTTGGTTAAGCTCTGTCGTCAGTAATGTTGCTGCATCGTCTTGTGCTGGCATCTTTAAACGTATTTATATCGTTGCCGTTGAGGATAGGCCAAAGATGACTTTCCGGTTTCAGTTGTACAGTAAAGTTGTATTGTATTCTATTCCATTCAGTTCTCCCTGCTTGTACCATCAGTCCCCACCAGCTCATTGAGAATACTGACACTTCATGTCTAGTGTATGACTAAGCAAATTACCAGAATATCGTGCAATTACAATGGTAACTGGATTTGGTTCAATTAAAATATAAATCTACAGTCCTAGCCTTCAGGGCGACGGTAAGTATGACCTCTTACCAACAATCGATTTCCAAACCACAGGTATTTCACTCCTCTGTTTCAGCTCTTTGTGGTGTGCAATGGTATCTAAAAGAACCATTTTTCCTATTGTGTTTGTGTAACGACGCTTAGTATTGGGCGTGACGCTGATTAAATTTATCATAACTGCTGTTTGCCTGAACCTTTTTTTACACACTGACTTCGGCCTCTTTGAATAAATGTATAGGTAGTTAATGAAACTGGAGAAACCCAAGCAAACTCACTTGTTTGGGTGTTAGGTAGAACTGTGAAGGTACATTGTATTGATATAGAGCTTTTCGCTATTGGGCCTATGGTTCGATCCACATTGTGAACCGAATGAATGCATTCTGCAGAGAGTAAGTGGTGCTATGGGATGGTATTTGAAAGTACACATGCACTTTAAGCTGCTATTTTGATATCCTGCCAACTGGGTAACAATGTAATGAGTAGGCTACATGCATAGGTGGAGATTAGGGCTGAGGAGATACTGTATGCAAACGAGCAAAACTGCAGAGTCATTTTAAAAATCTGTCCAATCAGCGCTGGGATCAGGGCAGCCGAGGCCGAGGCCTATGCCTGAAGGGGAGAGAATGGCCTGTTTGATTTGCGCTGAATTTGCTGGACTTCAGTACTACATTTTTTTTTGTATGCTTTGGTGTGATGCATTTTACAGCTCAAATTCATGCTGCTTAAGAAAGGGCCATAATAAGCTATGAGGATAGTAGCCGATTTGCTGCATTCATCCGAATATTAAGTTTGCATTGACAGTTTCGTTGACACAGTAGTGTCACAGCTTTGTGAAATAGATGTATTTTAACGTTTCTTTCATTAGTCTGTCATGAATTTGAGAACTTTCTAAACCTCATTTGCTCTGTGGTTCTTAGCTTACTTTGCTGCATTTGCTTTAGCCTGTACAGTTTACATGGATAGCTTTACAGTTCTATAAATTGAACACACCAGCCATTTTCTCTCATGAATTTGTGAATTTTCAGTCATATTTCAAATGGCATCTTATACTAAATGAAAAATATAAGCCAGAAGGAAATTTGCCATCTCACATTTCTCGCGCCATCTGAAAACCGTCTCGAACCGACATCTTAAAACTGAACTGCTAGTCTTGTGAACCATTGCACTCCTAGTGTTCGGCCAACATTTCTGAAATCCTGCAGAAGGAAGATTGCGCCACTTGGCCGAAAGGAAAGTCAGTCAACTTACGCTTATTTGATGGAAGTGGAAAACGTTGTGTCGGGTGTCTTCCCAGGCTAGCCCATAAACGCTCCGTTGGGTTCGGATCTGGTATCAGAGACGGCCATGACATGTGCGTAACGTCATGTGACTCAAACCCATTGTGCAATTACACATGCTTTGTAGACAGGAGCCATTGTCATCGCGAAACACACCCCTCTGTAAAAAAGAAAAAAGCCTTTATCATGTAGGTAATTTGGCCACTCAACGCCATTATGTAGTGATTGACATTGAAATTGTCTTCAGAGTAATTTTCACCCTACAACTTTAAAGAGCTAGCACAACCACTTACCGTTGAAACTCTGTTGTGTTTCAGTTTTGCGTGTAACTTTTACACACGTAAGGGTGTGTGTTGGTGTATTGCCACTGACAGTTTCTCATGTTGGATCTGAAGTGTTCTTTGGCCTGTCACCACACCGCAACACGATACCATCAACAGGGGTACAGCTCAGCGCTACGCAATACTACTTAGCACAGTGTCTTTCTGATGGTTTAAATATAGAATGCCTTGGGGGTGAGAACATACAGGTATCTAAACATACCTAAGGAGAGGTAGGCCCAGTGAAACCTCACTGTATCTACTGTGCCACTATGTAGTTTGATTAAATAAGTGATTTTCTCTTTTTGTTTGCAGTGATTAAATCCACTCACTCTGGCCTGCAGCGCCACCCTCAGACTGGGAGGAAGAAGCGCGCCCCGCCAGCTTTGATCTCCACTGCTCACCCGGATACCATGACCCCATGGGGGGGGCTTTCTCTGTCTGAATCCTCATTCACCAGTATCCCCCCGCCGCCCCCTGCCGTCACCTCTGCTCCCTCCACTCATTCCCCCCACGTTCCCCAGGCAGAGGTCAGAGTGCTGAGCCACGCCCCCTCCCCACCCCCCGTCCCTCTCCAGGACTCGGAGAAGGCCAGCAGGAGCCGACGCAGGCCCCTCCCCCCGCGCCGCCCGCCTCGTGCTCCACGCCTGCCCCCGCTGCGCCCCGTCACCAACCTGAGCTTCTCTCGCAGTTTCACCTTTTCCTTTTTTGAGCTGCCGCTGCACCAGTCGCCCCGGTGTAGAGCCGACCGTATGCGCCACCTTACTCTGCTGCTTCGCCAGATACAGTACTGACCACATGCGCCACCTCACTCTGCTGCTTCGCCAGATACAGTACTGACCGCATGCGCCACCTCACTCTGCTGCTTCGCCAGATACAGTACTGACCACATGCACCACCTTACTCTGCTGCTTCGCCAGATACAGTACTGACCGCATGAGCCACCTTACTCTGCTGCTGAGCCAGATGCAGTACTGACCGCATACACCACCTCACTCTGCTGCTGAGCCAGATACAGTACTGACCGTATGCACCACCTCACTCTGCTGCTTCGCCAGATACAGTACTGACCACAGCACCACCTTACTCTGCTGCTTCGCCAGATACAGTACTGACCGCATGAGCCACCTTACTCTGCTGCTGAGCCAGATGCAGTACTGACCGCATACACCACCTCACTCTGCTGCTGAGCCAGATACAGTACTGACCACATGCGCCACCTTACTCTGCTACTGAGCCAGATGCAGTACTGACCGCATACACCACCTCACTCTGCTGCTTCGCCAGATACAGTACTGACCGCATACACCACCTCACTCTGCTGCTGAGCAAGATACAGTACTGACCGCATGCGCCACCTCACTCTGCTGCTGAGCCAGATGCAGTACTGACCGCATACACCACCTCACTCTGCTGCTGAGCCAAATACAGTACTGACCGCATACACCACCTCACTCTGCTGCTGAGCAAGATACAGTACTGACCGCATGCGCCACCTCACTCTGCTGCTTCGCTAGATACAGTACTGACCACAGCACCACCTTACTCTGCTGCTGAGCCAGATACAGTACTGACCGTATGCACCACCTCACTCTGCTGCTGAGCCAGATACAGTACTGACCACAGCACCACCTTACTCTGCTGCTTCAGCAGATACAGTACTGACCGCATGCACCACCTCACTCTGCTGCTGAGCCAGATACAGTACTGACCGTATGCACCACCTCACTCTGCTGCTGAGCCAGATACAGTACTGACCACAGCACCACCTTACTCTGCTGCTTCAGCAGATACAGTACTGACCGCATGCACCACCTCACTCTGCTGCTTCGCTAGATACAGTACTGACCACAGCACCACCTTACTCTGCTGCTGAGCCAGATACCATATGCACCATCTCACTCTGACTGACTGCAGTACTATTACACACTCAGAGGACTGACTGCAGTACTGTTACACACTCAGAGGACTGACTGCAGTGCTATCACACACAGACAGGACTGACTGCAGTACTATTACACACAGAGAGGACTGACTGCAGTGCTATCACACACAGAGAGGACTGACTGCAGTGCTGTCACACACAGAGAGGACTGACTGCAGTGCTATCACACACAGAGAGGACTGACTGCAGTGCTGTCACACACAGAGAGGACTGACTGCAGTGCTGTCACACACAGAGAGGACTGACTGCAGTGCTGTCACACACAGAGAGGACTGACTGCAGTGCTGTCACACACAGAGAGGACTGACTGCAGTGCTATCACACACAGAGAGGACTGACTGCAGTGCTGTCACACACAGAGAGGACTGACTGCAGTGCTGTCACACACAGAGAGGACTGACTGCAGTGCTGTCACACACAGAGAGGACTGACTGCAGTGCTATCACACACAGAGAGGACTGACTGCAGTGCTGTCACACACAGAGAGGACTGACTGCAGTGCTATCACACACAGAGAGGACTGACTGCAGTGCTGTCACACACAGAGAGGACTGACTGCAGTGCTGTCACACACAGAGAGGACTGACTGCAGTACTATCACACACAGAGAGGACTGACTGCAGTGCTATCACACACAGAGAGGACTGACTGCAGTGCTGTCACACACAGAGAGGACTGACTGCAGTGCTATCACACACAGAGAGGACTGACTGCCGTGCTATCACACACAGAGAGGACTGACTGCAGTGCTATCACACACAGAGAGGACTGACTGCAGTGCTGTCACACACAGAGAGGACTGACTGCAGTGCTGTCACACACACAGAGGACTGACTGCAGTGCTATCACACACACAGAGAGGACTGACTGCAGTACTATCACACACACAGAGAGGACTGACTGCAGCGCTATCACATACACAGAGGAATGACTGCAGTGCTGTCACACACACACAGAGGACTGACTGCAGTGCTGTCACACACACAGAGGACTGACTGCAGTGCTATCACACACAGAGAGGACTGACCCCATTCCACTGCTTCTGACCATAATCCCACAAGTAGATGACTGGCTACAGCTCCATCACACGCATCAACAACTGACCGTATTTCCAGCTACACACAGAAAACTGCAGTTCAACCACAGACACACACACACACGACAGACCACAGACCTATCACACGCAAACAACTTACTGCAGTTCCACCACGCACCAATAAGCGATACATAAACTGACCACAGTTCAGCCGCACGCAGATGGCTGTGTTCAGACAACATTTCAGACCTGCCAACATAGACTCACTTTGCACTCTTGTGTCACCGAATGTGGTTCAGTATCTTACAGGAAACTATATAAAACTTGAAAAGTGGTATTAATAGTCCAGAAAACAGTTTGAAATATGAAAGATATGAACAGTGATGCCATTTTACATCTGTCATCGTTCCACCCTCTGTCTTTGCGGGACATGCTGTTTCAATCGAACTGCGACAGGGAAAGTTTTGATCTTTCCCTTCTGAGTTTTGTCATGCCGCCTACTTGGTTTAATTAAGTTGTTTGCTGGTAAACACTGACGAGGATTTTCTACAGCAGATTAAAGAAAGCTGCACCACATAGTGTGTTATGAACAAACTGTTACTGTTTGAATAAATACAGTTTCAAATTACTGAGTATTTTTGAATGTACTTGTGAGAAGCAAAGCTAACCATGTTACTGTAGCATTAGCTATTAGGTCTCAGATTTCCCTTCTTCACTCAGTCTTGTGTAAGTTTTTCCTTAAATGGTCGGTGAAAATCTTTAACAATTGTGTAAAATAACACAGTTCCTCTCTCGCAGCCATTACCCATAATGCTGTTCTAAATTGTCCTCACCAATCAAATTATTTATATTGCATTTCGAGCAAAAAGCTGGCCCTGGATTACAACTGCAGCAGCGTGCTGACCTGAAAACACACCACGGTCATCACTGCCAATGGTTTCAACCACAGCCCAGCATAGACTGCACTAAAAACACACTGTAAAACCTCTTTGGCAGGTTAAACTGAATTGAATTGAATCCTATCACTTATACACAGCAATCAAGCTCCACAGCCATTACAGAAAATGAACTCTGACACATAATGATACACATACTGTAAGGATTCACAATTGATTCTTAATAATTCTATAAGTAATAATGTTATAGAGTATAATATAAGCAGCACCACCAGTCATATAGGGTAATGAATGTAGGTGTGGAACATAATGACATGGACACCTGCCTGTGAATGTATATATATGTATATACAGAAATGGAAGCAGTGGTACTTGTGTGTAGGTGGGAGACATTAGCGCCGGTGTGTAGGAGCACAGTGTACCCTGAAAGTATATTTAGGCCTTCCCACCTCATTTTCAATGTTTTTGTTTTGAGTGTCAGCCCACCGGCATGCTGTCGTCCTATTGGTCCTTAGCCGCAGTGGCCAGGCCTGTGGGCAGAGCTGGGGTTAAATGGGGGGCCATGAGGCAATCCGCCCACCCTGTTCCCAAAAAACACCCAAATATGTAGATTTATAGGGAAGGAGAGACGGGAGGATGGCAGAAGAAGAATTCTGCAGAAACTCGAAGGTAAGTTTCTTTGAGCCCTTTCCACATCTGATAAACAGGGCATACCACAGCACACTGATGGTAAGCACTGCCTAGCACAGGGTGACATTTGGTATTTCTCAGCTTGGGGATTTTTGAGACGTAGATAAACCAAACAGGAACTCCTTGGGTAAGGAAATGTGGTTAGCCAAGGTTTGGCACTGTCGCTCATGTTTTCCTGTTTTGAAAGTTGATCCGGATAAGAGCATCTTCTTGATGATTATAATGCATTATAATGACCAAACAGCTATCGTCAGCAATCAAATGCATGTGCACGTGCTTATATCTGCACACACCTTTAGACACGTGCTGATAGAAATGTGCTGTTTCCCTCATAAACAGAAGCCCGGAGGGTTTTATATGAGTCGTAAGTTCACCCCATCGCTTATCAGTGTGGCTGTGGTGAAGGGCACCGATTGGCTCTTTTGTAGTCATGTGATAATCCTGTCATAAAGTAGCCGCAAACAGCCGTGGGACTTGTGGACTCTCGTTCTTCCTGCTGCGTTCAGTGGTGCAGCAGCGGACACTTTGTACTTGTAATTATTTTACGGGATAAACAAGTGTCTGTTTTTGGAGCCCCATCGATAGCCCCAGGGGAGAGAAACCGATTCGGCTGTTCCTGTGGGCATTGGGTGAATGTCGGGAGTACAAAGTACGAGGGGGCCCGGGATATGGGTAAGATAGTGAATCAGGCCTTGTTTTGAAGAGAGGTCAAAGTTCACCCGCTCAATCACACAAATTTCAATGTTCACATGTACACAAATATATGCATTAGCTTGGGTACACTTTACATGTCCATGCATTCTAAACACATGAGTCACAGATAGTGCCGTTCAGAGCACTGGCCACTAGATAAACAGCTGTTTGACTGACAGCTGTCACAGTGCAGCGGTTTTCCCTAGATGGATGGCCGGGAGACGCCCCCTTATCTCCCTGTTCTGGACGAAGCAGAGCTGGACACCTTGGGGGACCGGGGCCGGATGGTGGCCCGGCCACTTTCCGACAGGCTGAAATCAGCGTGCAGGTGAGTGACACGCCCTCATACACAGGCAGCCAATCAGAGTTCTGTTTCCAGTGAAGGAAATGCAAATGAGATGATTTGAAGCAGGGAGTCTCACACTGCTTGTACTGGTCTTTAGACCAATTTAATACCACAATTTATGCAACACTTACAAAGGCAATATCTAAATTAATGTACCAAATTAATGGACTCCTTGGGAAAAATAACATTTCTTAATGAACAGTCCTGACTCATGCAATCCTGACTGTTACCTACTTCCCACTTTAATCTTAATGAATTGGACTCAGTTTCTGTGTCTCCATCTTCATCTTTCTCAGTACCAGAGTCCTTCTTTCAGTTAGTCTCAGTCTCAGGCTGAGTGAGTCATAGTCTCAGTGAGTCTCAGTCTTAGTGTGTTGTAGTCTCAGTGAGTCTCAGTCTTATAGTGTTGTAGTCTCAGTGAGTCCCCGCTCAGTGTATTGTAGTCTTAGTGAGTCTCAGTCTTACTGTGTTCTAGTGTCAGTGAGTCTCCGTCTTAGTGTGTTGTAGTCTCAGTGTTCCTGTCTCAGTGTAAGAGAGACTGTTGGTGGTTCCCAGGTGCTCAGGTCCCAGGCTGAAGCGTTGTGTTTTGGGATGCGTTCCTCTCCTCTCCTGGCTGCCCCATTACTCCATTAGAGACTGGGCCGTTGGGGACCTGGTGTCTGGTCTCAGTGTAGGAATCATGCACCTGCCTCAAGGTGAGAACACACACCTGAATCACAGTAGATCCATTGCTGTTTCAAACATGAATCACACCTATTCAAAGCCAGTCACACACCTGCATCACACCTGAATCATATATGAATCGCTCCTATCTGAACCATGTTTACTCCTAACACCCGCTTAGACCTGCGCTGCACCTGCGTATCTCTTTCAAACACTCAAACCCCAGTCTCACACTGTCTCCCCCTCACTTCTCTGTAGGTATGGCCAATGCCCTGCTGGCCAAAGTTCCCCCTGTTTTTGGACTCTACACCTCTTTCTATCCAGTCCTGATCTACTTCATCTTTGGGACGTCCCGTCATCTCTCGATGGGTAAGTTTGGATGCCCCCTAATGCTGTCTCACATGTACATATATTTGCATATCTCTGTGCTATTGCTGTGGCTGCATCGTAGTTGGTGAGTGTGTTGGCTTATGTACAGTTCACAGTGATAATACTGTTTTAAATACAGAGGGAAAGATTTCAAATGGAGGACCCCATGTTTTTATGATTAACAGGTACTTTTTCTATACTGGCCATCATGGTCGGCACGGTGACAGAAGAGATGGTGTTGCCAGGAAACGGGACTCAAGGGTCTGGGTGGGGGAGGGGTGATGGTGATGGGGAAGCAGCCAGAGTGGCGTTGGCATCCGAACTCACCTTCTTAACAGGATTGATACAGGTATGTGTGGGAGTTTACCTGAGCAAAAGGGGGATATATGTATGTGCGTATGTATTGCAGTGTATGTCTGTGTGTATGTGGGTGTGTGAACATGCAGGCACATGTATGTGTGTGAGTGTGTTCACAGGTTTGAGATTGTGTATGTGCATGTGAGTATCCGTTGGTGTGTGTGTGTATGTATTTGTATTTGTGTATGTTTGTTTGTGTGTGTGTGCTGTGTGTGAGTGTTCACAGATTTGAGAATGTGTATATGTGCAAGTGAGTGTCCGTTGGTGTGTGTTTATGTATTTGTGTGTGTGTGTGTGTGTGTGTGTGTGTGTGTAAATGAGTGGTAGTACGTCTGTTTGTGTGTCCATTTATGTGTTTGTGTGTTAACGCGTGTGTGTATATGTGTGCATGTGTCACCCTGTTCTCTCCCTGAAGGTGGCGCTGTGGTTGCTGAGGGCGGGGGTGTGTCTCGCTGGCTCTCTCGCCCTCTGGTGAGGGGCTACACCACCGCGGCCGCCCTCTATGTCACCGTGCACCAGCTGCCCCTGCTCACGGGAATCAGAGTGGGCAGACACACGGGGGTGTTCGCCATTGGCTGGGTGAGTGGGGGCGGGGTGCCGTTTCTGAGGGACCATGCTGATTTGTTGTTTTTTTCTGATCATCGTCTTTGTGCTCTGTTTTTGTCTCTCAGTGCAGTTATCTTGTCTCTCTCAGACTCTGGTTGACATATTATCTCATGTGACTGAAATATCATTTGGGACTCTAGCAGTCTCTGCAGTTTCCATGGCAATGCTGATAGGGGGCAAACTGCTGAACAGTCACTTCAAGACCCGACTACCCATACAAATACCCTGGGAAGCAGTCATGGTACATATTATCTTTCTTTTCAGTCCCAATTTTCCTGTTTTTATGAATAAATTCCTGTGAGGTCAGACAAAATAGGAGCTTCAGATTTGCCAATATAGTAGAATGTTCTAGGCTGTACCTAGTAATATCCGCAGTGGCCTCATGTTCAACCGCCTAGTATAGTGCCCTCATGACCTATGGGTATTACTGCATGACTGTTCTAGGCCAGGGTGGGTATTATTTCGTTCTGCCCGAGTTCTCGAAAGTACAGCATGAGAATGTTCAGCACAGGCTGTAAAGCCTTCTCATGCAGTAATACTGTCCAGAAATGTGGCCTCATGAGGGCACTATACTGCAGGCAGTTGAACATACCAGTTGAACATACCGACTCCCACAGCTCCCACATTATGTGACCTAGAGTCACTAAACTTTCAACAAAGCTTCCTGCACTCTAGATGAAAAAAAATTACCTCAGGGACCCTCATAGTCTGCTCTAGTTTATGGTTTTTTTATATATTATATCTAAAGCATGGTTATGATTGACCCTGTGATGATAATTGTGGGTGTAGCCTATCACATGCACTATAAATTAAATTAATACTTAAGAAGATGGTCCATATGATCATAAGGAAGCGTATTAGACTTCATGCAAATCTACCATTTTCAGTGAACGCCACATAACATGAAAGGTATATGGTTGGTTAAAGACCATCCACCGAACGGTCTTGTTTAGTCACATGGTGCCACTGTGAGGGTAAAGTCAGTCCCATCCATCTATTTGACCCTTTTCTCTTTGCATATAAATAACAATAAAGTCGAAATAAATGAAAATTTGTATAAATAAATGATAAACCGTTTTAATAATATATATTAATATGTATTTTCTCTCTCTTCTGCTTTATGTCTCTTTGCTTCCCTCTGTTTTGGCTTCCTGTCCCTCTGGTCAGATTGTTCTGGTCACGGTGTTGTCTGTCCAGCTGGACCTGTCCGGACAGTACGCTGTGCAGACAGTGGGACAGATACCTAATGGGTCAGCATCAGAGAGAGGGAGTGTGTGTGTGTGTGTGTGTGTGTGTGTGTGTGTGTGTGTGCATCTGTGTGCGGCATGTGTGCAAATTTGTGTTTGTGTGCGAGTGTCTGCTTGTGTGGGTGAGAATGAGTGTGTCTGTGTGTTTGTATCTGTGAGCATATGTGTTGGGAGAGACTGTCTATGTGAGAATGTGTGTGCATGTGTTTGAGTGACTGCGATCGTGTCTGTGTCTGTGTACATGCGTGAGAGACAATATGCCTGTGTGAGAATGTGTGTATTAAATCAGACCTAACATACGCATATCTCTGGCCCCCAGACTCTCGCCCCCTGTGCTCCCTGCTCTCTCCTCTCTCTCCCGCCTCTCGGAGCTGTTCGCCCCGGCCCTGGCCCTGGCTGTGGTCGGCTTTGGATTCACCGTCTCCATGGGGAAAATGTTCGCCTTCAAACACGGCTATGCCGTGGACAGCAACCAGGTAACCTACAGCAGCCGTCAACCAGCTTCCAAGACTATGACACCATAGTCTTTGTATTCATGTTTCCACAGGCTTGGCATCCCATAACGGGATTCCGTGCATTCTAAAGACAGGTCATGTGACCTGAACACTGCCATTCTTAATAAATGAAGACACCTTCCACAACCATAATCTATAAATCAGTTTTTACATAGTTCCACAATGAAGTACTGACATATTAATTTTGCTCCAGATGAATATAATACTTATATTTCACAAATATAACCACATTTGTAAATATGTTTCGTTTTGACGCATTAATGTGATGTAATTATTGGTGATAGGTAGATTGAGACTTTTTTGTTTACAGATTAAAGAGTGGAGAATAAAGAGTGGAACGAAAGTAAGACTGACCTCTACAGAAAAGCAGTTATCGGCGGCCCCTAACAGCATTAGGTTTTATGTGATCTGTCCCCGGTACAGGAACTCTTGGCCCTGGGCCTGGGTAATTCCATTGGGGGGGTGTTTCAGTGTTTCGCCATCAGCTGCTCCATGTCCCGCAGTGTGGTCCAGGAAAGCACCGGAGGGAAAACTCAGGTACAGAATTTTTTCAGATAAAGCTGCCCTTATTTCCTGCCAGGGCTCATTCCTGACAGCATTGATTTCCTGACAGACATTTTCTCTGGAGGGGGGTTGGGGTTAAGATGGTCTAGTGGCAACCTTGTCTCATTCTTCAGTCTGTATTTTGGAGAAAAAAACATCCCCTGCTCTCTCTCTCTCTGTCTCTCCCTCTCTCTCTCTCTCGCTCACTCTCTTTCTGTAGATGTCCGGTGCTGTTTCTGCTTTGGTGATTCTAGTTATACTGCTAAAGATTGGGGACCTGTTTGAGCAGTTGCCTAAGGTACCTCAATATATGTATGTGTGTATGTGTGGGTGATAGATGTGATTATTTTTGAAAACTTTTGTACAAGACTGTTTGTGGCAAGGTGTGAATTTGTGGGTGTATATATGTGTTTGTATGTGTGTGAGTGTGGTGGATACCCACCGAGACAGAAATCTATTTTTGAATGGAGCCCTGGCTTAAAAACAGGAGGAAGGATATGTCTGTTTCTGTGTCTGTACGGTTGTGTAAGACTGTTTTCTACAGGCGGTGTTGGCTGCAGTCATCGTGGTGAACCTTCAGGGAATGTTCGGGCAGTTCAAAGACATTTCCTCCCTGTATGCCACAGATGGGATGGATCTGGTAAGCGAGTCCACCTCTCTTTATCAATCAAACGGTCAGTCAATCAGTCAATCGACCAATTAGATTTGCAATTAGACAATAAATTCACGCCTACTCTCCCCTCTTCCAGCATGTAGGCCTCTAATCCAGAGTCTTTCCTGATTTTCTCTCCAGATGGTGTGGGTTGTGAGCTTGGTCTCTACTCTGCTGTTCAACCTGGATTTGGGCCTGGCTGCCTCTGTTGCCTTCTCTCTGCTCACAGTCATCTTTAGAACACAGCAGTGAGTCCGATTGTATCTGTGTGTGTGTGTGTGTGTGTGTGTGTGTGTGACAGAGGCACTCTGGGTCACACTCTGTTTCGCACCCAGCCCTCACTGTGTTGTCCTCGGACACATCTCTGGGACCGACTGCTACCGAGACCTCAGACTGTACAGCAAGGTAACACAACCCTCAAAACAGAACACCGCCACACGGACTACCTCTCCCAGCACAACAGATAGATGGATGGATAGGCTGAATGGCTTGTTCTTGTTCTATAGCCTGATATATTGAACACAGCTTTGCCTGAACACACATGAATGTGCTGAACACTCATTTGTACTGAGTCCTGTGTTCTCCATGTGTCAAGGCAAAGCCGATTCCTGGGATGACCATATTCTGCTGCTCCAGCCCACTCTACTTTGCTAATGCAGAGATGTATTTCAGCATGCTGAGAGAGGTACACCTGTATATACCAAAAAGCACATGCATGTCCTCCCACTCATATATGTATAATGCCCTGAATTACACACACACAATCCCACATTGCCTTACACTGACCTGCACATATTTAATATGCATGTTGATTATAAAAATAGCATGATTTCTTTCACATTATTGTGTGTCTTTATTTGTGTGTTTGTGCGTGTGTGTGTGTGTGTGTGTGTGTGTGTGTGTGTGTTGTGTTGTGTGTGTGCTGTGCTGTGTGTATATGTGTGTGTGTATTTATGTATGTGTATGTTGTGTGTGGGTGTGTGTGTATTTATGTACATGTATTTACGTATATGTGAGTCCATGTGTGTTTATGTGTGTATTTATGTATGTGTATTTTGTGTGTGTGTGTGTGTGTGTGTGCGCGCAGGCTGTAGAGCAGGGGAAACAGGAGAATTCTGCGCATGACTGTGGCTTGGGCCAGGAGGCCACAGAGAGATACAGTGTGATCCTCGAGCTCAGTGCTGTCACCTTCATGGATACAGTGTCCATCGGCATGCTGCACAGAGTGAGGGAGGAAACCCAGATATAACACACCCTACAACACCCTACAGCACACACTGACACACAATACAACACCCTACAGCACACTGCAACACACAATACAACACCCTACAGCACACTGCAACACACTGACACATACTAAACACCCTACAGCACACTGCAACACAATGACACACAATACAATGCCCTACAGCACACTGCAACACACTGACACACAATGCAACACACTACAGCACACTGCAACACACTGCCACACACTACAATACCCTACAGCACACTGCAACACACTGCCACACTATACAACACACTACCACACCCTACAAGCCACACAATGCAACACAACCACACAACATGCTGCCACACTATACATACTACACTGCAACACCACAGCACAATACAACACACTACAACGCCCCCTCCATAAACACCTTGAACTACACTTCAATACTTTATCACACTCTGCAACACCCTACAGCACACTAAAGTACGGTAGCAACACAACAGGACAGTTCAAAATATTGCAACATGTTATAACACAAATGCATGGTCAGACATTTCTGTATCTTTAGACTGTGAATTTCCCTTCTCACACTCTTATATTGACACTGATTATCAATCATTTTGTGTACTTGTTTCAGGTGCTGGAAGATTGGAAGAATGAGGACATTGTAGTATTTCTGGTGGCTTGTTCTGGTCAGTATTTCTCTCTCTCTTCTCTCTCTCTCTCTCTCTCTCTCTCTCTCTCTTTCTCTCTCTCACTGTCAGATTCAAATGTGCTTTATTGGCATGACAAGAAAATCTCGAGCTGCTAAAGCATAAAATAGAAAATACAAACAACAGTGAACAAAGACAATAACAACACTCCCCATTCCCTAACACAAACACGTTTACCCATATTGAACCAAATTGTTTTCTGGATTGCAGGGCTTTAAAATGTGGTATATTACTTAATTACCCTATACCCTCTCTAAAATTGTGGCAGACAGAAACATATCGGACTGCTAACTCCATTGTGGCGGTCTTTTCTCCAAGAAGCATTTTTAATTTATCAAACTGCGTTGGATTTTGGGTTCTTTTGTATTTGATTTAGCATGGTTCCGTTCGATGTATATCATAACGACTGCATCACTATGAATCCAAAGCTACCGAACATTAATAGGTGTTGTAATGAAGCGCAAACTTGTCTGAGCCTGTTTAAGTGAGAGTTAATCCCCGCTAATCGCTCTCCAGACACGCTGAGGTCACAGCTCCTGAGGCAGGGTATTGTTCCGGAACTTCTGCCTCGGTCCCACCTGTTCCCTTCCATCCACCACGCTGTCCGTCACCAGCGAAGACCTCCGTTGTTTCCTGTGAGTCCGTACCGTTCGCACAGTGTCCTGTCTGCCTCTGTCTCCTAGCCCCCCCCCGTAACCCTTACTCCGCCCGTGTTTTCTCAGGACTCGGATGGGAGCTCAATGACACAACCGGAGCTCTCATGTCACCTTTGACCTCTAACCTCTGACAGTGCAAAGGCTAACCGATGATGACGCAAGCTGGGCCAGGCTCGATTGTTATCATTCACTGCTGGATCTAAGCAGGGGTATCCATGGTGACAGGAAAGTGACCTCTGAGTGACTCTGCAGCTGTGTGCGAATGCAAAGTGAGGGGACAACCCAGCAGTGACTTGTGACTACCAGTTACATTTAAGTTAGTCACATGGTCCCTTCCTCCAACAGGAGTATTGCTCTCTGCTTCATATTTCTGACAACTTTGACTTTTGTTTATATGCATTTTTCAAGATATATAAGTACATTTAACAAAAATGGTGTTTTCCAAAAAACAATAAAGTTATGATAAAGTGAGTGACTAAAATTTCAGTGATCTGTAATTTTGTAGTCATGTAACGAAGTATGAGTGTAACATATAGTACTCCAGGTGACTGTTACTCAAGCGCTCAGTCCATCAGCACCAAGCAGCCTTCAGAATAGAACCAGAGTCACCTAAATTATAAACACACACACACACAATGTAAAGCCACAAAATCTATCGGGAGTCAAACTCAAGCACCCAAAGTGAAAATCCAAAGTGCCATCTGGCCCTGAGCAGACAGATAAGTATCTCACTTCAGAAATTAATAAAAAACTGGAGAAAAAAACATGTGGGCAAGGTTCAGTCTCAATGGGTACGGGCTTGCCATGGATATAGGCCAACACAAGCACACCTGGCTTTCTCCTATTGTGGCAACCTTTAAAACGAGCTGCCTTTGCATTGTCGTTATAATTACAGTTTTATAATGCATCATTATTATTTATTTATTGTTTTATTAGCTGTGTATATATTTTTTTGCAATCATGGTTTGCAAACACAGTTCCTTCTTTGTCGAGACAATAAAGGCAGCTGGATTGAGCTGGCCACACACACACACACACACACACACACACACACACACACACAAACGCATGCACAGATGCAAACAGACAGATACGGGTGTTTTATTGTGCTGTTGTGCAAAGGTGTTTTCCTTGCCGTTGCTGTCTCCTCAGCCCGGGGCCAAACCCTGATAAGAACTGATAAATATTAGAGGCTCAGCACTTGGTCAGGGGGGATGGCTGTTCAAAGCTCACTGGCGGCTAACGCTAGTGGAGCTCGAGGCGTGTTCTTAGGGAAAGCCACAGGCAAACAAGTGATCTAGGACCTGCTAGGATCCAGGACCTGCTTTGGCATCTGGTTCCACTGAGATTTTTCTGTTACGCTAGCTCATTCTATCAAATGTTTTTGACGTTTTTGTCCTGATGTTGTACATTTTGCCATCTTCAAATGTCGAGTAGCAGGGGTTGCTCCTCCGTTGACAGTAATAAAGGGGGTGTGAGCAGAATACAAATTATTTCTGTTGCACCACCTTCTTTTGGAGCATTGGTGATTTTTTAACAGGTCTTTTTTACAGGTCTTTACCAGTTAGATCACCGCACCATTTTTAAAGAAGTCTATTTTCTCATCTACTTTAATGTTTTATTTGTGTTCATAAATTCTTATAAAATAGTAATATAATCACAGTACTTTGTAAGAATGCTGATGGAATTTTTGTTTTAATGTATTGAACAAGCATATTTTAATGGACATTGCTAATATATGAAACAGAAAATATGTTTATATTTGGCCAAATTCTGGATATCATGTTTAATCTTATATTTCTGTAAAACTAAGCCAGGAGAGAATGGCACTGTAAAACACCCGTCTCCTATCTGTCTACAGCTGTGGAGATTTTATATTTTATTCTTTACATGTGTATTTATATGTTCTTCATCATTCTTCATGCTTTCATCATCCTCTCATTAATACTATACTTATTGGCTGAATCATTTTAGAACTTATTTTTTGTAAAACCTTTTCCTAATCGGCATACTCTGAGATCAGAAGCATGTGATCTGTAATGTTTTATGTATATTTCCTATAATGTACATATCATAACGTGAGCAATTTAACTGGTCTTATACGAGAGTTACTCTTTCATGGAGAATTCAAGTTGATACCGATCTATACTTTTTAATGAGTCCACCTTGCTTGAGAGGATCTTCAGTGCTAGGGTGGGCCAGGGCAAATTCATGAATGTGAGAATGATTAATTATAGATGTGAAACAGTTAACAGTAACTTAAATGGGGAAATCTGCTATTTAAATTATGCATTAAGCGTTCTATCTATTAAATAGTTCCAGGCGACATTATACCTTAATGGATTGTGTAAAAAGCACTTTTAAAGACTTTAAAGCACTGACCATTTCCCTGACGTGCCTTAACCGTTATCTTATCAGACAGATAAGACTACTCAGGTGTCTGTAGGTGTCTATATAAGGATCCGCCTCAGTTTCCCAGAGTTCCTTTGACCTTTCGTTGGAGTGCTTCACTGTGTCCCCCCCTGTGTTCCGTAATGCATTTGTGAGCTTTCGGTTGTCTGAAGAGGACCCGCGTTGCCACCAGTGACAGTGACTGTGGGAAAGCGGGACTGAGATGGATCCGGATCGCGTGGGCACGGTCGTGACGGAGAGAAGGCGCGGGGACTACAAGGTCCAGAGGGAGGTGCTGGACGAGCAGAGCGTCGCCGAAGTGGCGGAGAAATGCGACAGCAAAGCCTCGTTCTCGGATAAACTTAAGGAGAAATTAAGGTACGACTAGGGCTTGAGGACACCTTGGCGCGGCTCATTACCAAGTCTAACTTTGTGTGCATCAACTTGTCTCAGTGTTTCATTGTTCTGCAATGTCACACTCAGCTTAGGGGCTTTCTGCATGTTCACATGGGCTCCCAACTAATAACTCCAAATAAAACTCTCTACATGCAGGTAATTGTGACAAAACATATATTCTTTTCTTCATTTAAGATCACCAGCTGGTATATCAAGACACCATGCTTCTCTGATTCAGTGTATGCCAGAGTATCTCAGTGTGTCCCAGTCATAGAGAGACTCAGTGTGTCAGTATGAAAGTATCTCAGTGTGTCTCACTTTTAAGTGACTCTGTATTTTCCAGAGTATCTCGGTGTGTCAGTGTGAGAGTAAATCAGTGCGTTTCACTATAAGAGTGACTCTGTATTTTCCAGAGTATCTCGGTGTGTCAGTGTGAGAGTAAATCAGTGCATTTCACTATTAGAGAGACCCTGTATTCGCCAGCATATTTCAATGTGTCTCTGTATTAGAGAGACTCAGCGTATGACAGAGTGTCTCAGTGTGTTTCAGGATTAGGGAGACTCGGTGTATGTCAGAGTATCTCACTAAATCTTTGTATTCAAGAGAATCTCAGAGTATCTCAGTGTGTCAGTGTGTGAAAGTATCCCACTGGAACTCAGAATTAGAGATACTTTTTTGTCAGAGTATCTCAGTGTGTCTCGCTGTCAGAGAGACTGAATGTCGGTGGTTCCCAGGTGCTCAGGTCCCAGGTTGAAGAGTTGTATGTTTGGATGCGTTCCTGTCCTCTCCTGGCTGCCCCGGTACTCCATCAGAGATTGGGCCGCTGGGGACCTGGTGTCCGGTATCAGTGTAGGAATCATGCACCTGCCTCAAGGTGAGAACACACACCTGTATAACACGTGTCCATACCTGAATGACACTAACTCCTAGCTTCACACCTGTTCCAAGATTGTCTCTTACCTGCATCACGCCTGTCAACACCTGTCTCACACATTTCTCTCAAAGTACTATGGAATCTTTCTCACACATTGAGTGACTTTAAACCTACTTTAAACTTTAGAGACTTTAAACCGACAACCACTTTACGATCCGTCACATGACTCTTACTCTTTTACATTTTAATCCCTTATCAGCCTTGTAATTGCTCTTTTTTTGTGACCAAACATTTTTATTTTGACCTGAAACAGGAGACAAATCACACGGATTATAGAAATACAATAGCGATTACCCCCACCTTTCAGCCTGCAAATAAAAGAAAAATGATAATGAATGTAAATTACAGCTAGTTATGTAAGTTACATTTATGATTTCTCAGAACATAGCGCAATATAATTACTCAGTGAATGTCATGTCATTTATGTCATTTAAGAACAGATAGCCAAACGTCTTGGTGTATATGAAAGTGTGGAATTTGGCTCCCTTGCTCAGCAGCTGTTATTTATTTAATACTCCCCTCTTTGCCTCTCTGTATATATGTCTGAAGGAATGGCGTATGCACTGTTAGCTGCAGTCCCCCCTGTATTTGGACTGTACTCCTCTTTCTATCCCATCCTGGTCTACTTCATCTTTGGCACATCCAGGCACATCTCAGTGGGTGAGTTTCTCTGAGCCTAATCCTGCATCATGCTCTCAGTCTGACTGCCTGCCTGCTGTGCAGGATTCAGACTGCTGCTTTCATCACTGCTCCATCCTGCTGCTCTAAGCTGCTCTGGCTCGTGCTCCACGCTGCTGCTCCTGACTGCTGATCTAAACCGCTGCTCTGAGCTGTTCTGACCACTTCTCCACAGTGCTGCTCTAACTGCTTATCTATGCTAACCACTGCTGCGCACTATGTACTGACTGCTGAACTACAACACTGTTCCACACTGCTGCCCTGACCGCTGCTCCACACTGTTGCTCTGACCACTGCTCCACACTGTTGCTCTGACTGCTGCTCCACACTGCTGCCCTGACCGCTGCTCCACACTGTTGCTCTGACCACTGCTCCACACCGTTGCTCTGACCGCTGCTCCACACTGTTGCTCTGACTGCTGCTCCACACTGCTGCTATGACCACCACTCACATTTCTATTCTGACAGCTGCTCCACACTTCTGCGCTGACCGCTTCTCCACACTGTTGCTCTGACAGCTGCTCCACACTGTTGTTGTGACCACTGCTCCACACTGCTGTTCTGACCACTGCTCCACACTGCTACTGTAACCACTGCTCCACACTGCACTTCTGACCACTGCTCCACACTGTTGTTCTGACCACTGCTCCACACTGCTGTTCTGACCACTGCTCCACACTGCTGTTCTGACCACTGCTCCACACTGTTGTTCTGACCACTGCTTCACACTGCTGTTCTGACCACTGCTCCACACTGTTGCTCTGACCGCTGCTCCACACTGTTGCTCTGACCACTGCTCCACACTGCTGCAATGACCACCACTCACATTTCTGCTCGGACGGCTGCTCCACACTGCTACTGTAACCGTTGCTCCACACCGCTGCTCTGATGGCTGCCACGCTCTTATCTCCGTCCTGCAGGTACCTACGCAGTAATGAGCGTGATGATAGGAGGGGTGACAGAGCGCTTGGCTCCGGACTCGGATTTCCTGCTGTGGAACAATGAGACAAACGGCAGTGAGGTGGACGTGCTGTCCCGAGACGCCGAGAGGGTCAGGGTGGCGGCCGCCGTCACCTTCCTGTCCGGCCTCTTCCAGGTAACCAAACGCACGCACACTCACACACAATACACTACACAGCGACATCTATTGCGCTGGTGTATCTGACTGTGTCATGGTTTGGTATTGATATATTTAACATACATAAGTATTATAGTGATTATACATGGACATTGTCTCTGGTCTAAGACCCTGGTCTGCATCGTTATTAACTTATGGGAATCCACTCATGCTCCTTTGCATTTTCATGTAATGCGGCATTATACACTAATGTATTACATGCTGATCGATTAAATACTATTCACTGAGAGACTCATAAGCACATTGAACCACTAAATAATTACATATTGACAAATATACAAAGGAATCATGTGTTTATCTGCATGTTCATGTGCAGATGTGTGAGCATTTGTATGTGTGCGTGTTTGCATGCATACAGACATGCATACTGTATAATGTTTTTCTATTTATGTGTGTGTGTTTACGTTTTTGTTTATCTATGTGTTTGTATGTGTGCGTGCACATATGTGCCTACAGGGCACATATTCGCGGATGTGTGTGCATTTGTGTTAGCGTATCTGAGTGCGTACACGGATGTGTTTGCATATATATTTGTCTGCCTACATTTTTATGTGTGTGTGTGTGTGTGTGTGTGTGTGTAGATACTGCTGGGCCTGGTGCAGTTTGGATTCGTAGTGACCTACCTCTCGGAGCCCCTGGTTAGAGGGTACACCACTGGGGCCGCCATCCATGTCATTGTGTCCCAGCTGAAGTACAGCTTCGGTATCTCCCCTGAACGCCACAGCGGCCCCTTCTCCCTGCTGTATGTGAGTATCGCTGCACTCCTCCCGCACTCCTGTGTGTGTGTGTGTGTGTGTGTGTGTGTGTGTGTGTGTGTGTGTGTGTGTGTGTGCGTGTGCGTGTGCGTGTGTGTGTGTAAGAGTGTGTGTGAGAGAGAGGGAGTGTGTATGTGTGTGTGTGTAAGAGTGTGTGAGCGAGTGTGTGTGAGAGAGTGTGTGTGTGTGCATGAGAGTGTGTGTGTGTGTGTGTGTGTGTGTGTGTGTGTGTGTGTGAGAGTGTGTGAGCGAGTGTGTGTGAGAGAGAGAGTGTGTGTGTGTGTGTGTGTGTGTGTGTGTGTGTTTGTGTGAGTGAGTGTGTGTGAGTGTGTGTGTGTGTGTGTGTGTGTGTGTGTGTGTGTGTACACTAATATGTCACTTTATTAGGTGCAACTTACCTAATAGCAAATCAGTGAAACTTTTGCCAGTGGAGCAGTGTAAATCCGTCAAGGCGCGGGCTCATCATGGTGTCTTCAGTGCAGCACAGGAGTTCTGGCCTGTGCCGACTCCAGCGCCAACTCCAATTGGCCGGCGGTGGATCTCTCTCCAAAAAGCTTGTCTTATCCCGCAGCTGCTCGATTGGATCTCGGTTCTGGTGACTGGGGAGGCCTCTGTAATGAGCTGAATTCACTTTCGCGTACCCAGAACCATCTGTGGACAATCCTAGCCTTGCGGCATGGAGCGTTATCCTGCAGAAAAAGCCCATTGGCAGATGGAAACACTGGTGCCCCCAAGGAAGGCACCTGATCTGCAATGATATCCAGATCTGCTGTGTGCTAAAGTTGGTTTTACTCGTGTCAATCTATCTAATGTGCACCACGAAAGTAAGCCCCAAACCAGTACTCCGCCATCACCATCTCTGGCCTGCATTGATGACACTCTATTGATCTATGCAGGGCCGGCCCGACGCATAAACAAACTTAGCACCTGCTTGGGGCCCCCCCTATGGCCACCAGAGGGCCCCCAAGAGCGCTTGGAATGTCCCACAAGGCGGTGGGGGACAAATCGAATTCTGCTTAGGGCCCGATAAAGGCTTAGGCCGGTCCTGGATCTATGAACTCTATGATCTATGCCATTTTCGCCATATCCTGGTCCTGCCATCGGTGTAAAACGGCAGGACGTCAGATTCATCCAACCAGGTGATGTTTCTCTCATGCTCCACTTGTCCAGGGTTTGTGTTCTGTAGCTGACTGCAACTGTAGCTTCTCGTTCTTGTTCACTATTAGAAGTAGAACTTAAAGTTGTGTACTTTATACCCCACCTGTGACAAGACAGTATGTGTCGTGTGTTCTTTGTTAGTTGAAAAACTGTAGCCTGTCTGTTACACTGCAAGTCATGTCATTCTCCGTCAGCTTCTTTCATCAATGGACTGTCCCAGGTCATGGGACAGCCACGTGCTAGATGTTCTTTGGGTGGTGGACCATCCTCGATGACACTGTCACGCCTGAAAACTTCATCAGGGTTGCCATTTCTGCTGTGCTTAAAACAGTGGGTCCAGCACCCAATACTCGTACAACATTCAGAGACACTTAAATATTTTGTCTTTACCATTCTCCCTCCGAATTACAGAAATCAGTAGGTACCCGCCTGCCTGGCTTAAACAGCATGATCTGGTCATGTGATCCTCTCTCACTGATTGAGCAGACTGTGTCACTGGGTACACCAGGTATACCTCATAAAATGGAGTCTTCGTGTATATAAATGAATACATACACAGTGCACAAAGGGGAATGATACACCACAAGACTGACAAAAATGATAGGACATAGCTATTATAACAGCATGCTTTAAAATGACTAAAAAATGACCCAAATAATAGTGAAAAAAGAGTCTCTTAAACATTTTAAATATTACATGTAGGTTAATGTATTTGTACATGACTTCGTAGATGGATGTTTTTAATATTTAATGTTCAGGTTCTGTAATTACTGTATGTAAACGCTGTCAGATAATAATCATATGGTTGCTAACATTTATATTATTCATGCTGAAATAGAAGATGGGTAAGAACAAAGCTGGAGAGTGTTAACGTTCCGGACTGCGGAGATGCACAATCTGGAGAATGTTCGCACCAAGTGCCTTCCCAACATTCGGCTCTGTATTTACATTTGCCGTGTTCCTCTTCATCCGCAGCCGTCCAGCGGTTTGTTATGATCGCTAGCTGTGAGGACAGATTTTCTTCTGTATGTATTGGCACCACTCTCTCTGAAAGTGCCTGAGTTAACTCAAAAAATTGGAGAAAAGTTGCGCTTTGACAAGTGGAATTCCACAAGGACAGCCGATCCAAAAAGTCAATATAGTATTCAGTTTTCCCAAAAAGAGAAGAGGGTCGCATATCCAATAATGAAAATCAGACGGATCACTATTTCACCATTTGTTGTCAGCCAACACCTATCAAAACACTGAACATTTCTGATTTTTATTGTTTGATGCACGACTTCTGTTTTTTGAGAAAACTGAATACCTGAGTTAACTGTTGCTGTAGGCTGTATTGTGATGCTGAAAATCTTACTCAATTTATTTGAAGCAAAGAAATGCAGTACAGAGATGTTATATTTACTGTATCCACTACCTATATTTTGTAGTTTTCAATTCTTTATTCACCTGTGATACTGTTCCTACTACTACGGATAATATCGGTCATCCTTCTTCTTCCACTTCGTTTCACACACACACACAAACACACACACATATTTAATTATTGTTTTTGTTGTTTTTGTCATGTATAATCATAATATTAAGAAGAACAATTACTATTACAACAACAATATTGTAATAGTAATTGAATATTGTTTTAAATCTCATGGTCTCAGAGTATTTTATGCTGGATGGGGTGAAACTCACATCAATTACCACCAATGTACACAGCAGGTATACATTACATGGTCCAGATCTTCAAGTGCTGTAGGTCTCTCACTCTCTGCCTGGTTCTCTCTCTCTCTCTCTCTCTCTCTCTCTCTCTCTCTCTCTCTCTCTCTCGCTCTCTGTTTCTCTCCAGACTGTAATAGAGATTTGTTATCTTCTGCCGGAGACAAACATCGGGACCCTCGTTGTGAGCGTGGTGACTGTGATCGCGCTCATTGCCGCGAAGGAGATCAACTCCCTCCTCAGCCGCAAGCTCCCCGTCCCCATCCCCGTGGAGCTTCTGGCCGTGAGTCTGACAGAACCACGACCCCAAATAACCCCAGACTCTTATCCAAAGACCTACTCACACACACACAAGCACATTTAGCTGGATACTTTCTTAACCTCACACTACAAACACTTGAAAAGAGGCCTAAAAATAGACTAGAAATGTCAGTTATACAAACAAATCTAGACTGTGCATGAATACACAGACAGTCTTCAGAAGGAAAACTGAACAAAAGCTTCCCAGAGGGTTTTGACACACATAACCCCAACACATAAAATATACAACACGCCAGGGATTCAATTCTTCCATAAGAGGCTACAATAGACTGAAAGGTCAGCTTTTGGCCCCATGTTCCGTTCACAAGGGAACGCAGTGGGTAAAATGGAAAATAAACCTCCCTCCCTTTACTTCCTTTTAAGTCTAATCCTATCCTGATTCCCTGTACGTTCTCAGATCATCATTGCCACGGTGATCTCCTGGCAGTTCACCCTGGACTCGCGGTATGGTGTGGAGGTCGTCGGGCAGATTCCCTCAGGGTAAGATCATAAGAGCTCTGTATCTGAGTCTATGAACACAGTGTCAATCTTAGTGCAGTGTAGCCTCATGACTGTGTTATCTATCCCTGCCCCACCAGCCTCCAGCCCCCCATCCTGCCCACGGTGTCCCTCTTTGGGCAGGTGCTAGGAGACGCCTTCGCCCTGTCTGTGGTAGGCTACGGCATTGCCATCTCCTTGGGTCGCATTTTCGCCCTCAAATACGGCTACAAAGTGGACAGCAACCAGGTGGGAAATCGTATATCCTCCTGAGTGAAATAGAGTCTACGAATGTGAGTGACTGTGCTTCAAATGAACCAAATCTTGTGTCAGTCCATTTAGGCCTAAACCCAACTTCCAATTAACTTGCATCTACCTCATTCATGAAAACGCACCACTTGTAAGGAAACGATAGAGCTTAAGGTCTTACCCAAGTGAAATGCCCTTCAAGAACTGGGCTGTGTAATAGGCAATGGGTTGATTTGTGTTTCCAGTGGTCCCCCTCCTTTCAGATCTGAACGTTTTTCTCTTCCTAATGCAGGAGCTGGTGGCTTTGGGCCTCAGTAACGCGATCGGGGGCGTATTTCAGTGCTTTGCTATTAGCTGCTCCATGTCCCGCACCATGGTCCAAGAGAGCACCGGAGGGAAAACTCAGGTATCTGAATTATCGTCTGTTTCATTTTCATAATATTTACTGCCAGGGCCCTGTTATGACACTATTCCTCCAGTAAGGCAAGGTTCTATTGGAGCTCATGTTTGCACAAGGGTTTTGATTATCTGCGAAGCGTAGAGTCAATATTTCTTTATCATGTTGCACCACGACTGTGAGGAGAATTTCTTAACAGTGTCGTGCTCTAGTTGTCGCGCTGCCTCGCATCTCAGTCCCGAAATTGAAGAACACACGGTCACTCACACGCACCCCTCTCTCCATCTTTCTCTCTTTCTCTTTCTGAAGGTGGCCAGTGCTCTTTCTGCTTTGGTGATTCTGGTCATCCTGTTAAAGATAGGGGAACTCTTCGAACAGCTGCCTAAGGTATATGTATACGTGTGTGAGTGGTTTTGCTTGTGTGCAAGTATGTGTGCTTTTGTGGGTTGGAGAATACGTCTTTGTGCGCACAAGTAGATATGTGTGTCTAAGCGCTTATAATGTCAATGTTCTTGTGTACACAATGTGTACTTGTGTGTGTCTTTGTTTAAATGTGGATTGTGAGCCATTAAATATCTTACATTCATTAACTTAGCAAGCTCAATCATTAAAACCAACATCATTGTCATCCATGGCGATGTAGCAAACAATACTCAATTTAAACTAGGTAAGCTAAGCCACAGAGCAAATTAAGCAGCATCATTTTGGAGTACAAGAGTGTAAAGCTGATCAGACTCAACCACCAGACAAGTAATTGACATAAGGAACTGAGTATGCGACTTAACATTAAGTGATACAGCACAAAAGACATACTTTACAGTAAACACTGCAGTGAAAACACCTGGAAGCTGCGTGCGCTAAAACACTAACGGACACTGGTCTGCCCCCCCAGGCTGTGCTCGCGGCCATCATATACGTCAACCTTCACGGGATGATGAAGCAGTTTGCAGATATCCCCTTACTGTGGAGGACCAACAGAGTGGACATGGTACGGGGGCGTGGATAAATGAGGGGGTGTGGTTAGAGGTGGGGATAAGCAAATGAGCACGATGAGGGACATTGAATGATTAGGTAGGTATGGTGGTATGGTTGGGAGGGGGATCTCTGGGATTACTGAGTGGGTGTGGTGAGGGGTGGGGATAAGCAAATGAGTATGATGAGGGAATAGTTATGTGTGCCTGGTGATAAGGAGGCAAAAATAACCAAATGAAGTGGAGGAGTGGACAGACGATGAAAAAGAAGTTTTCCTTCCTCTCTCCCGTCAGCTGGTGTGGGTGGTGACCTTCATTCTGACCGTGCTCTTCAACCCTGACCTGGGCCTGGCCGCCTCCATCGCCTTCTCCCTTCTCACTGTGGTCTTCAGGACTCAGCTGTGAGAACGCATCTACAATCCCTACGTTTCTCAATGTCACCACTGTAAACCCTGCCGCCCATTTTAAAAATCATTTAATAACTCTCTGTCTGTCTCTCTGTCTGTCTGTCTGTTTGTCTGTCTTCAGGCCACAGTACTCCATCCTTGGGCAGGTCCCAGGAACCGATATCTACAAACCTGTAGAGGAATACAAGATGGTAACCATGGCAACGTGCTGAAAGTGTGATCCAGATTCAGAGAAAAAGCTTCCTTTTTGTATAATCATTGGCCCCACATTAAAACACTCTTATGGGCACTAATGTTTAGCTGTGTCTAGGTAAAGGGTTGTTTTTGGTATTTTTTCAGGTGTAACTACCTGTTGTAATGTGTTTTTTTTTTTTTACCTCCATACAGGTGAAGCAGGTACCAGACTTGATCATTTTCCGGTCTTCGGCCACTCTCTACTTGCCAATGCTGAGATGTATGTGGACGCCCTGGCAGAGAAGGTAAGGTCTGTTGGCGTAACATTACCCACAGTGCCGAGGGGCAGTGTTAGCTATCGTCTTATCATCACAGACAACTGGAATTGAAAAGGACAGCCTTTGATTTCTCAAGCCACCCTGCTTATTACGGTGATTTAAGCTACACTCTTCAAAAGAAGAAGGTTCTGTCTGAAGGGTTCATCCTTTGACCCTCTAGGGAACCCTCAAAGATTCTTTTTGATGTTAATATCTCTAAATCTTTCTTTGAAGAACCCTCAGAATAAGGGTCTACATACCGCTACATGCATAATACTGTAATGCATTGCGGTTTTATCTTGGTATCTTCCAATCTATTGTATGGAAGGAGCACAGCTTGATTTGTAGCATACCGTATAACAGGACTAAGGCTGGTATTCAACTACATTTTACTTTATTTTTACTTATAACTGAATAAAAGGATTATGCTTTTTCTCCACCAGAACTTTCTGCCCAGTTAATTTTCATGATTGTGAACTTGGCAAACTGTTTAAAGCAAAAATGAACAATTCTATTGTGAGCCAAAGTTAAGGACGAATGTTGATTGAATTCCGGCCAAAGTGTATTTGAGCAATGATTAAATGGGAGGAGTAAGGAGTTGTCCATGTTGTATGAGTTCATAGGATGATGAAATGTTTATTTCTGGGATGCAGAGTGGGATTGACATCACAAAGATCTTATCAGTCAAGAAGAAGCTGCAAGCCAAACAACTGAGAAGAGAAAAGAAGGAGGCCAAAAAGCTGAAGAAAGAAATGAAACAGGCTGAGAAAGAGGGAAGAGAGATGGTAAGAAATAGGTGAAGGATTGGACAGATGTCTGTTTCTCTGTGTGCATGAGTGTTTCTATGTGTGTGTATGTGTCTTTATCTCTGTGTATGTAAAGTGATTTGTCTGTATATGAGTATATATGATTTTATGCCTTTTATATGTATGCATGTCTCACAGCCTAAAGTGCATTACAGTGACTCCTACCTGTGTCTGATCTCCCAGGAGCCCCAAAGTGACCAGAAAGATGAGGTCACCATAGAGGAGGGGCCTAAGCATGACCCCGCCCTTCCACAAGCTATCATCCTCGACCTCAGCCCAGTCAACTTCCTGGATACTGTGGCAGTGAAGACACTCCGCAGCGTAAGATAGAGTGACCATCTAACCCTCTGTCTGTCTGTCTGTCTGCACCTATAGCTATCCATCTGTACTTTTTGTTAAAAAAAAAAGTCCCTCTTTTTTCTTAGCTGAGCTTTTTAGGCTCTCAGCTCAGGAGGAGGAATCTGCAAATATGCGTCTCCTCAGAATCATGTGACAACAAGTCATCACTCAAACTTTCCAAACTAGCAAGTACACACTGCCTTTGTCAGAGGATGACAAAGTCAGCATGTGCTCAGTTCATGCAGCTGCTAGCACCTGGCTGATTGCTCACTGATTAGTCTCATGCTGGAGAGTATGGAGGCTAACAATGATAACCCACTGATAACCCCTATCATTATCCAGTGAGGCTGAGCCGATTGGTGCTTCGCCAGTGTGGACCTCTGGCCATAGCTGGTAATGGTGCGATTAAGACTTCAATGTCTAGGTGCAGGGCTCATGCCTGGTATCCCAGCATGCATCTGAGCCCCCTGGAGGCCCAAACCATCCATTAGCTGGTCACTCCATTCAGCTCTGTGGTTGAACTCAGGTCTCGCTCACGCCTCTTATGTATACGTGGTGCTGTTTCAGATTCACCGTGACTACGGCGAGATCGGGGTGGAGGTGTTTCTCTCGGGGTGTCAGGGTGAGTAATCTTCAACAGACTTTTGTGCCCGCTCAGCTGATAAATCGTTAGGGTTCAAAGATTTCTTTGTAATAACTCTTGGCTGTTTGGTTGGCAATGTTTCTGGATTGATAGCTTTCTCATAATTGTGAGGAATTCTTTGGATAGTCAAATTTATACCTTCTTTGAAGGACATGTGGTGACCAAAAAAAGAGCGCAATCATAATCTTATGCTTTCGTATAATTAATTACTTTGTGCTACAGTTCTAAGCTGTTTTGGACCTGTCTGTAGAACTTGATGTTGAGCAGCCTCCTTATTTGTATATATTATGGGTTTTGGTTTGTTTCTTCTCGTATTAACAGACTGCATGCGATTAAAAAATGCAATTTCATTACCAACCCTGTTCCTCCCAGAAAAATAAAAAGTTATATTGTGTGAATCATTCACAGATACTTTAGTAGCATTAAGGTAATTGTTTACTCATTAATAGTTGAATCTGTGGAAACTTCTTCCATCTAACTTTAATGAGATTAGCCAGACATACAGCTTTTTTTAGTTTCAAGCTTTTTATCTCTCTCACATTCTCTCACCAGCTTGTTAACTCTCTCCCTCTGTTTCCCCATCCAGACTGTGTTTTGGAAAACCTAGAAACAGGGGGTTCTTCAACGAGAAGGTGACGAAGGCGATAATCTTTTCCACAGTTCACGACGCTGTCCTCCACTGCCAAAGAGACCCCTCCTCACAGGTAAACCGTATAGAGCTACACATTCTTCATAAGCACATGGTGTTGTTGAGTATTTTATGGCCTATTGCATACATTCCTATTGCGGTAGACACAGAGTCACTACTGTCTCTCGGTTTGCCTTTGTGTCAAACATATGATCAGCCCAGTGGTCTCACAAGAAGCCAAACATGTTCTGTGTGTACAAAGCAGAACGGTGTCACTGTAGTTCAAAGCTGTGGACTGTGTAACAGGGCAGTTTGACAACATGCCAATTTCTCTGACCTTTACACTTGAGTCTCACAGTGTGTGATATACAGACAAAAAGAAAGCGGCTGCAATAAAGGAGTTATGAATCTCATTGAATTTGGTGGAACAAAAAATCGTATCTGATATGAAAAGGAATGTACCTTTTCACTGTTGATTTACTTATTAATGTATAATCAACCTGTATCAAATCCATCAACGCTGCACTGTTTGTTAGATTACCAGTATCAAATATATCTATATTCTACTGTTTGCTAAGTTATTTACTTTTTTCCTCTCAATTCTCTAACAGGAAATGGAAGGAACCCATTTTTAAATTCTGTTGAACCAATGAGGAGCACTGAGACAGTACAATACTCGCCAATCTGTCCTTTTTGAACTTTTTAACTTGATTTTTTTTTAATATTCAAAGAATATTCTGTATTTCGATATTTTGTATGTGACATGTATTTATTGTTTGAAAATAATAAATGTTTGAAACTGAATTCACCTTTTTCCCCACTTAAATCGGGCCAAACTTTGTACACCTTTGTGCAAACTCTATTTTATCCCCATATACTGATGTACAACATAAACAAAAGAAGTACACATACATAGTAATTAATGTTTACCTTATAATAATTAAATTGATGATTGGTTGCTACAACAGAGCCCCAAAGCTACGCTGAGGTTTTGACCATAGCTCTTTCCTGCAGTTTCAAAAATCTGTTAACTGAATGTAAGGTGTTTCCTGTGACAGATGGTGACCCTGATCACATGACAAGGAAACTGGTTGTGATTGTGGGTATAACCCAGATAACCCTGTATGTGTATCGAAACGTTATCTACACAGTGTATACTTGCTGCGATAGAAAATGAGTTGGTTGTGTGCGCGTTACACTTGACTGATATATGGGCAAGACCCCAAGCGCAGGGAAAATAAGGTTTCTCTGAGATAGAAAAGCTTGGGTGTTTGCACATGGGTGCCCAGATCTCTGGAATATTCCGTGAAGTTTTTGATGCTATGGGCCGTTGGATAGGTAATCAGATCCCTAGTCATTATATTACCTGGTTTCGCATTAATTAATAATCATTCAACATTATTTTTGTAGAACATCCGTCATATAAAGTGTGCAAAAAAATAACAAGTTAGGTCAGAGTGCATTTATTATTTATTTAATAACCAGCTAGTCAAAGGTAAAACAGTTTTTTAAATTGAAAAATGTTTAATTTTAACATTCAAGAACCATGAGCATTTATTCAGAAGTTCAGTGTTGCCAACGACCTCACCTGTTCCAATACGCCATGAAAAAGAACAGATGTTGAAACTGAATTTATTGTTGAGGTGTCAATTCACCCTTGATGCAATGCACCTCATGATCTACGAATAATTTAGCTACACAGAAAACTTACAATTCAGCAAAAACTGACTCACTTCCTAACCCTATCAAACTAATGATGGTTGTGGCTTGTATTCAATGAATAATCGGTTAATCTTTGTTCATTATGTGCCTCTTGCTTCAGCAAATCACGTTTGCATTATATGACTAATTATATGACGATGGCGTCTTAAACTGGACCTCGCAACTGGACAAACAAGACATCGTCTATGACGTTACAAACAAACGGCTGTTGATGTGATTTCCGCAAGGACCAAGCCCGTCAGGAGCCCCAAGGGAAACCATGCATTTTCTAAATATATAACCTCAAACAATGACTTGGAAAAATAGTTGCCGTTCCATACCAAGCCATCTGGGTAATACGTTAATACATTATCCATTCATGTATTGATTGCACTTTAAAAACCCCGGGACTAGACAATGCTCCAGCTCAATCTTAACAGCAGTGCACAATAACAAGCAGCCTATTCATAATTTCCAAGCAAACTGATAATAATGTTTCATTTTTAAAATGCGATGCATATAGGTTTCGGATTTCTGGCACCATTGTTTTCTTTTCATTCTTTAGAACATATGTTTTAATTTGTTGATAAACCCACGATGGCCCTTGAAGAACAAAAGACAAAAAATATGAGACACAAATACACTAAGTACACAAGTACAGTAAGAATGGTACAGAACTACCAGTGAATGAGGAAAAACAACAATTATTGTGTGAAAAACATAAACACAAAAGGTCAAAACAATAGAAAGCCAGTGGAAAAATCACAAAGCATTGCAATGTTTTCATTGTTGTTTTTCACAGTTTCATTTTGCAGTTGTATTTGGCTCTACAGGGCTCAGTTTTCAAAAGTGGTTGTGACATTTTGGAGTAGGAAAGTGCTCCAGACCACTAGGGGTCAGCACTGATTTCTGGGTAATTTAAGCTATATTGTTGTGAAAGCTGATTTGTTACAACATTGATGCTTAGCAAAAAAAAAAAAAAGTGGTACTATGAAGTACTTGGTTCTCTAAAATACTGTAGCTGCTTTTGGGAAGAGCAGCCAGTAGTCCTGAAGTATCAAATGCAGTTGAACTAAGAAATAAAAAAACAAAACAAAGAACACAACACCAAATCATGATTATGCCATCGGTTTTGTATTTTTGTTGATCTGATTTTGCACTTCTCTATTCTTCGTATTTTTCCAAATGTTTCTGTTTTCATATTTGTTTTTTCCATTTTCCTGATGTGTTTGAATAGTCCTGTTAGTTTTATCTTTTCTTTTGTGGTTTCACTCTTGTTTTTATTCAAATTGTAGTTGTGTTTGATATTAATAATTCACATTTCACGCCACCTTCTGATTAAAAATTGATTGTGTTAACGTGAGCCTGTTTCTACAGCGCCCCCATGGGTGTGAAGCGGAGCAAAGTGCACAGATCAATTGACTTAATTAATTATGCTCCACATAGAAAATAAAAATAATTTGACATAGGGTACAAGAGGAGACCCAGAAACTGCTAGATCTACATTACGTTTAGGAAACACTCTTATCCAGAGAGGCTTACAGAAGTGCATACAATAGGCTAGAGCATCAAGCTGACATGGTACCAAGTCAGCACCAAAACCAAACATCATACCATACCAACCTACAGAATATCCTTAAGCGCCCTAAGTAGGTAAAATAGTCACATTAGTTTGGGTTTATAGTGAGAGATAGATGAAAATAGATATTCAGAGTTCAGGGTTACATGAGACGAGGTGCAATTTATACAGATGCTTTTTCATCCAGTGGCGAATGGAGGGGAGAGATTCTGCTGGTTCTTGCTGTGATAACAGTTTCATTCATAAGCAGTGCAGGAATCCGAATGAAGCTCCAGCCAGGGTCTTTTAGGCACAATAATGTTTATTCAGTAATGAATGCTTAAACTGTGTCAATGCAGTTCCTATGAATGATGTCAGACCTCGGTTCTTCAGAATGGGGATTGAGAATGGAGAATGGAGAATGACTCCATTGGTCAGGACAATGTCAGTTCTACACCATGTCCAAGATTACTCATTGCGTTTCCGTTACATATCGTGTTTCAGATGCCGAATGTGTTTATGGGGGTATGAGCCTGACTAGATGTAACATTTGTTTAATAAAATCATAAAGAGTCAGTTCCTCTATAATACGTGCAAGTTAGTCAGCTACCCGCACTTACTCAGACACACATGGCATTCTTCCCCTATGTCACAAAGCCAATTGCCAGAACTGCACCTGAAGGAAAATGTTGAGAGTACCATCTATTCAGCAGTCACTGAGAGCATTGTGTTAATTCTCTGTCTCCTTCCTCTCATGTTAATTTGTAATAAAACCCGAGACAAATTACCTCGACCTTGTCTCCATATTGTTTCGTGTGGGTGGACATGCTCTTGAGAATGAATAACCTTGTCTCCTTGAGTTGTGTCGGCCTGCAATCCGTTCCACTAACTAGTTCTGTAAACACTCGTGCTTAGCAAGGTAACCAGTCACCAGCAGTACATAATAATTTGCAATGTCAGTATTATCAGTAATTGCTTATCTTTGAAGCTCAAAGGATTGTTGAAGCTGGAAGTGTGAGCGTATTCGGCGATATACCTTAGCGTCGACTGTACTGTAAAATGAATTTGAAACAAATGCGTCTGCATGCATTTTGAAGCAGGTCGTTTATAACCCATTTCCTCTGCTAATTATTTGTGGGTCTGAAATCATCATGCTACAGGAAATCACACTCTATAAAACCACCCAGCTAAATTCTCTGGTGCTCTGGCCGATACGCCAATACGTGTTAGCCAAAACACAGTAGATATTGCTTGGAAAGGAGTAGCCTAAAAGCTTAAGTTCAGAAGGGGGTCAGACCTAACCTTCAGTATGTGAATGGGTGTCGTATGTGTAAAAACAAAACCAAAGAGGTGAGTTGACTCATCCTGTCAGTTGAGAATCATTCTATGGCCTTGTGCCTCTTCAACTTCCTGCTGAGCAAAACCAAAAAGGGAAGAAGGCTTGATAACCTGCAACCAAACTCTATGGCGGTTGAGGCTGAAACTTATGACTTGCTAGAGGTTGAGTGGTAAACAGGTGTCTCCTGACTTTCAGACTCTTGTAAGCAGATTGATGTGAATCAGCAATTCAGTAATGGGTATTCATCAAAATAATCAACTTATTGCATAATAAGAAAATATCCCTTGGTGTTCTAGAATCACCCCAAAACTGGACCTCCTACCAACACAGCTTTCTATACTCCAAAATAACAGCGCTCAATCAAAGTCTGTGAACAAACAAATGAAGGGAACTGGAGGTATCCCATGAAGCTGGCTTACCAAGCTAGCTGGCTAACTTTGCTAAACTTGGTGAAGTAAAAATATTCAAGAGGTCTCTCTTGTTCAAATGCGGAAACACATGAACTGTTATTGTATATTTTGAATCACATTAAAATTGATGTTGAGCTAGTTTCATCAACAGAAAAGCCACATGTATTTTTTTTTACTAACTGTCCACTGAGAAACCATTGATGATTAAGAAGACACTGTGTAGGAGTCCCGGGTGAAAAAAAATACTTAGGGACACTGATCTATTTAAGTGTCTTTAATACATAGGTTCAAGGATCTACAACAGAAGAAACTTTGATAAAAATGTAAAAACAACACTGACAATAGTTTCAATGGTAGTCTATTTGGAAACAGTTATATTTAGGCTCAGTTGTCTTTCTATCAATAGCTTCACCTACTTAAAAAAAAAAAAACATACCAAACTATTAAAGCAAAATTTTAAGCGAGTCAAAAATTAACGACATTTGTAATTTCAGCGTCAAATGAAGAATAGGGTGTGAACTTTTGCATTCTTTATTCATGTACTAAACACGAAGAACGACATTGCTCTGTACGCTTCAATTGTCTTGCTGTCTTAGTTTACACAGGAAAACAATAGCTGAGTGCTTAACGCTACCTGAAACTCATTGCATGAGTGCTAAAAATAGACCCAAAACCTACTCGTGGGAATTGAGTGACAAATGCAGCGAAACTAAAATGATGAATAGAATGTGAAAGAACTTTGTGCTGTAGCCCACATCTATGTTTTTCGTTGCCATCACAGAACTAACGTGTCAAGAAGACGCCCAGCCTTTTTGCGTTTACGGAGTTTGTCCAAACATTGTGTCCAAAACAAGCATTTCGAGTTTACAGGGTGGTGCGTTGGGCATAACCTCCTTCGGGGACTAGGAGAGCCAGTATCGTGCGGTCCGAGAGAGAGATTGGTCGACCAAGTCTCCCCCCACGCCTACGGAAGGGGTTCTCCAGTGTGTTTGTTGTGTTTTGCCCAGTGAAGAACTCGTAATGCCAGTGGGTGCAGATCGACATCGAGGACCAGTGCCAGACAAGTGTGAGAAAAGACCAGAGGAACATATCAGGACATCAGGTCAGTTGTTGGTTGTCGCTCCGTGGAGTCAAAAAAAATTGATGCTGGTAGAGTTTCAGGGAGTTGCCAGTGGGCGCTAAGTGTATACATCTTGAATGAACAGTCCTCTAGAACAAGCGCTTTTTAAGTGTAAAAACGAGCAAATTTGTATCGAAGTCAACAACTGGACTTGGAATTCTGCGCAGTTTCACAAAAGACGCACTGTATCAGTTCATTTATTTGATCTATTTTTTCAGTGTAATACAGGTTTATCAACGTACGTTCAGACAAACTTATTTTAACAGCTTTCTAAGGATTTCACCAAACTGGACACTTACTGTGGAGGAAAAAAGGCAACAGAGAATGACCCGGTGTTTTGCAGGTACCCTATTGGTCCATCGTAAACTGGCTGTGTGTTCTTTTGGATTATTCTAATTAATTCAAGCAGACATAATATTAAGCAATGTTTAAATTTTTGTTGCTGTGCTTTTTTATGGCCGTTAGTGTTTTTAATGATCATCAAAGCTGTCGCGCATCCTTAGGGAGTTCGAGTGTTCATTAAAAAAGATTTACTAAAAAGGTTTACTATTTTTAAAATTATTATGAGTATTATTAAAAAGAAGAAGATGATACTGATGATGATGATGCTAATGGAGAAGAAGAAGACTTCCTGTATCTAAGCGCAATACGGCATGGCCACATAAGCTATCAATTCCATAGCCTAAAATGCAGAATCTGAAAACGGTCCTGCATAATACGGAAAAGAATATATTACAATCTGTAATTATACAGGATGCTCCATAAATTGTGTAAGTGACAATACAGTGGAATTCACACTGGGATGGCGGGAAGCCCTTTTATTTTTTTTTTTGTGGTGTTATCCTGCTCCTATTATTCGCTTTAAGTTCATTTCTTCCGTTGCTCTCCATTTTATGTCACTCCTGCGAGCGCGTGTGAATGTGGCCACTGTCGCGCTGCCTGGGTAACGGAGCGGACATTGGCTCGTGGCGCTCTGACGTATAAGGTCGTAATTGAAAACATTCCGTCGGTGCCGCGAACAGCTTTTTCCAACAGATGAATGAAACCTAAACAATGAATGTTTTGGTCACTTGCTTGTTTTTCGCGGCCGCATCGTACTTGTACAGTAACGACCTCTTGTCCGTGCTCCGCATTTATGTTGTAGACAAGGTCCTCGGCACCACTATGCCAGAATCTGGAGTGGACCGGCGGAGTCCGCAAGGTGTCCCCTACACGGAGCTACAGCACATCGTCAACGCCGACGGACAGCACTTGTTCTGCCGCTACTGGGAGCCCGAAGGCCCCCCAAGGTCAGTATATACACACCACGTAAACCACATTATATTGCATCGATTCCCTCTTACTAAAATTTCATTATAAAGCTGACCATCGGAGAAGCAATTGTTTAAAAGCACGTTTGCGTCGTTTGAGGTAGCTCACTTAGCATTGACCACACTTGTAATCTATTTAGCTCGCTTTACATGTTTTGGGGATAAAAAAAGTCCAGCTGTCCATCGCTGCACCAATTTGTACCGCCTGAAATAAAATACGCTTCTACAGAGTGTATATATAATGGATCCGTCGGTTTCAACACAACAAAATAATGATAGCGGACACCCGATGTAAATAAAGGCAGTTGCTTGTGACAGTAGTTGCTAGTAATAGTTAAAGTAGCAAATGACAGCAAACTACACTTTTTCAATATTTGCAGTTCCACATAATCCAACGTTTACGAGCTCTAGTTTTTCAGGAACTTCTCTATGCCCTCTGTGGCTTCTGTATGGTCTTGTCTTTTTGTCAACTAGCAAATAGCTTAGGGGGGCTTGCCTTTTTTTAGGTGTAATGAGTATACAATGAATAATATGTTTCTGGGGATTATGTCAATACAAAAAAAAAAAAACACATTTTCAGTTATACAAATCTATAGTCACCATGACAACCATTCATCCTCTATACAGCATAAGATTGCTGTAGCCATAGTTACCATTCCATTCTCTTATCATAGGAATTAATTTGCGGGTTTGAACCATTTGTGTCAATCACACCCTTTATGTAGACATTGTAATGATGGAAGTGGTTGATGGGAGTGGTTTCTTTTTCTCTTGGTGCAGCACAGAAGAGGGAGGTTGCTTTCACACTTTTGAGACCTTAGTGAGTGAATGTGTCCCTCACAACTCTCATCAAAGTCCCTGTTATGTATTGTTCGACTAATACTGGGGGGTCACATTCATTATGTCACTAATTAAAAAGGAGAACTCATCTGTTAATCCCCCTAGCCCTCAGTGCTGTGGTCCCCTGTAGGTTTATTGTACCTGTCCTGTGTACCATATCATATTTGGTGACTATGGGTGTATGGGTATAAAAAAGAATTCCTGGACGTCTTTATTCTCAAAATGCTGTTAAACACTAGTATAAACAATACGTTGTTCATCACTCGTGTTAGATTGATTCGTTTGATTCAAAAGCATATATTTTTTTCGAAAAACAACAGATCTGTATTGAACCAGGAGGCGAAGAGGGTCTCTGAGTGGTTCTGAGGGATAACTCAGGTCGATGACATCATTTGGTCATCATGCAGATCAGAGTATCGCAGGTGGCGTGGGCATCCGTGCGTATTTAAACCGAGGCAGCGTTCAGATCAGGAAACCCAGGTGACAATGACAGAAAGAAAGCTCGTACGCTGGCCTCCCCCCTTTGCCTGCAGTTACACAGGTACCGGCTGCAAACAAAGACGATTTATTTCACTTCGTCCCTGTAGCCTGCAAATGTCAACATACTTTTCAGAGAATGCCTCATGTTTGCTGATCCAGGATCAGCTCCCAGTATTGTGACACAGAAACCTACAAAGCTGTCCTGGAAAAACATGACTTAATGGATGGTATTTTAAGGTACACTGTGTTGCATTCAAGAAGAATACCAGTATGATTCCACAGCGAACTGAATCAAAAATGCCATCCATGCATACATGGATCACATTGAAAATCTGACTAAATATTTTAAAATTCAAATAATATGTATATGTGTATGTAAACATTCAAAGAATCGATACAAATATTAAAACATAAAATAATAAAGTGAGAATTGTCAGTAAAACTGCAAAATTTACTCATTTGTATGTATTTGTTTGTCATTACATTGTTTCTGATGTTGATGACTTTATTTGTTTGTCATTTTACTTAATGGACAGCAGTCCAATAACATATTTGTACAGTCTGTTCTCCAAAGAGCCGTATTGTTGACAAAACCATTCTTAAATGCTTGCTATTGGTACTAACCTGGTCTTCTGGGTATGTCCTAATTAATTTGATTTCACTTGAATCGCCTTGAATAACATATGAGTGCCAGGCTACATTAAAACAATGATTATGTTCTGCCAGGTGGGATCTGAATCACCTCTGTGGATTGAAAAGATTTTAAAACAATGTGGATAGGTCATTCTGTTTACCGAGCCGATCCATGCGGGATGAAGATTGGGCGGATGAGTGCAGCTTTGTTGACAGCATTCGGGGATGTCTCAGGTTTATGACATTCTGTCTAGAGGAACTAAGGAAGCAGGAGGATGTTTGCGGTATAGATTTTAAGGAGGAAGTGGAGAGCTAACTGCAGGAAATCTGCTTTGCAGAATAGAAAGTAACCTTCGCAGAATGCACGATTAACTGCAGTGAACAGAAGGTCAATAAGTGTTCAGGGGCAAAAGAGGCTGAATTCTATAATGATTGACAGAACTTATTTTTCTGCATGAGACATTCTGGCCAATGAACTCCTGAAGCTAGGTTCTATGTTGCCTGTGTGTGCATATAGTCTATTTGTTTCTGTGTGCATAGGTGAGTATATTGTCTGTTTGAAGAGTCGAAGAATAGAGAAACAGTCTCAGTACAGGGAAGAGTGTTTACGAGCGTGTGTAAACATTGGGTTTGGGTAGCGCAGTCAGAAGTGTTTATGTGTACGCGTTGGGTTTGGATTTGGGTACGAGTTTCTCATCCAAACAAAGTGGGGCCCGTGTTTTTTCATGCACGTGTGTACTTTTTTGCCCGCGCCAATGCACTATTTTTGCTCTTTCCCTTGTAAGGCATTTTTTTTTTTTTTGCTACATTGGGGACCTGCCCTTTCGGTGTGGCCCTGGGGCCAGAAGCTCTGGTCTCTAATCTGATTAAAGGGAAGAAGTCAGCTACCGCTTCCCTCTTTTACAGAGAATTCAGAAACCTGCAGAGTTTACACACGGCTGTCAAAGATTCACACAGTCAGAATGACTTGCATGTACGCCAGTGTCGTTCGTCACATGAACCTTTGGTCTACTTCTGGTCTCACACTTTTGAAAAGAGAACTCTGAAATGTAAACATTTTTCAGTCACACAATTTTCCTGGGGGGCTTTTGCTCGATGAAGAATCGACTGCAGCTCCTGTAAGCGTCACGTCTCTGTCATAATTTCTTCGTCAGCTTCCTCGTTTGAGTTGTAATTTAATCTGCACCATATATTATCTGAGTGTACAGATATTACTTATGGAAAAAAGGACGCACCACAGGTTCTGGTGATGTCAATAGTACCTGATCATAAACATCGTAAACACAATGTCATGCACATCATAGAAGTAGCTTCAAAGTTTGCTGAGCTGTGTGCATTATGATAAAGATAATAATAAAAATAATAATTTACATTTAAAAATAGTGTATAAATATATGTGTAGCGCCAAGCTGGGTTGTGCAGCTCAAGTACCTGCCAAACATAAGCTAAGAACATTAACACATAAGATTACATAATAACAGAGACCAGACCATTTAACTGAGGTGCATCAGTAGAGAGTATCCAGCAGTGTGTTAAACCTGGAGTCGAGCACTCCAAGTGTCTCTGCTTCTACTACATGACCTGGCAAAAAATTATTTTATTGGTTTCCTTTGTCAAGTTTCTTTTATCAGTTTTTCCCCTGGTTCTATTGAAGGAGCTCAACATGGGGGGAAAAAATGTGGTTGACAGTTGGATTCCGATTCCTCGGTTAAACTTCCTCGTAGTTTTATCTGGCGCAGACCGTAGTAGGGTCTGGTTAGGCAACTTTAATCTTGGCAGCATCAAGGTGGAGTTGCACCTGCATTCTGTTGTGTCCACATTGAGAAAACAATGAGTCGTGATCCGTGTATCTGAACACTTTACATGAAGGCTCAGAATGTCTCAACTTGTCTTTAAATGTTAGTCTTAAACCAGGAGTAACAAGTTGGCAGTGCCTTTTCAACTGTAGTTGAGAGTATGGCACAAACGTAATTCTATATGTGGTACACACTAAAACAGCTGCTTGGTAGCTTGCTAATGATTGCTAACTTTTTAGCCATCTGTTTGTTTTTTTCTAGGTATCTCAAGTGGGTGATCTCATGAGGCTAATCAGATATGTCAATCACAGTGATAGTGGGTGGGTGCTTAATTATTATTGTCGATGAGTTGTTTGGCACAGAACTAGGTATGGTATGATTTCAGTGTAATCTCATTTGATTTTGGCTTTATTCCATGCTTTTTGCCAAATAACCCATCATCATTTTGGCTTTTTTCGCTGCTACACCACAGTGTCTATATCTTTGGGCAGCTCCTGAATGTTTATCAAAATAAACCCATTATTCTCCTTTATTTAAATGAGTTTTATATATTTATATATTACATGAACAGTCAGAGGGACATTTTTTTAATCAGAGGTATGTGTGTTTGGCAGTGTACTTAACGCTCCACAGGATTGTAACCAGTCGAACCGGTTTCATTCATGAAGTAATTTGTCCGCGATCTGTTCGATAATTCTATTTATAATGTAAACCTAAAACGAACGCTCCTTACTTCGGCGACAATTGAAGTGAGTTTCATGTGACTGATCCATGGGGCCAGAAAAAACACAAGCATGTGACTGGGATCCCTGCCGTATGTGGGAGACAAAGTCCCCTGCGGCTTTTTAATGCGCTGAAAGAGATTTTATGCTTTCCTGCCTGTAAAGAAATAATACGTATAAAGAACAGGGCCGTTGGTAATTAAATGACATACATATTTATGTAGCACAATAGATTCTGACACAAAAAAAGCTCCAATTTTCAACCTTTCTGTAATTAGGTCTCGTTTGCATGATGTCTGATGTGAGAGTTGTCTGTAGCTTTTGTAAAGTAATAGTCTGTAATGGGAATGAAGGCGGGATACGGGCCTTGTTGGGGTGGAAATGGAAACTGGCTGGGATGGGGGTGGGGATGTGGGGTTGTGGGTGTGGCTGGAGCATGTTATGGGCAGGGCCAATCCCCAGCCCAGCCAAAGAAAGAACACCACTGCTGTTGGGCCCTTGAGCAAGGCGCTTAACCCCAGTTGCTCTTGCTTATCATTATCAACTGTAAGTCGCTTTGGATAAAAGCATCAGCTAAGTGACTGTAATGTGATGGTTATCGCTCTTAAGTTCTGAAACAGGAGCGAGGCCAGTACTGAGGGCTACACTGCATTTTAGTCATCATACATGATTGCATTGGATCACCTTCAGTAGCCTGTTCTGTATACACGTAATTGAATTCAAAATGGCGGCCTTGTGACTGTCAGATGTTGTGCTGGCTCAGTTACACAGGCTCTCAGTTTGATGTCTGGTGAGGCTGTAGCTAGCTAGCAAAACCCAACGAGTGGCACCTCTTCAGAGAAGCGTAGTTAGATGCTAGGTAATTTAATGATATTTTAAGTGTGATAAACGCATTTCCTGTGGCTGATTCATGAGCAATATGCTTGTGATAGAATAAAGAGCTCCACCAAGCAACAACTAGTTAGCAACTACTTCTTTTATGACGTGTCTCCCCCCCAAAATAGGGTCAACATTGTTTTTTAATGTACCTTAATAAATAAGCGATAGAATGTGTTTTTATCATTCATGAAAGCAAAAAGTGATGTGGTGATGTTAGCCAAGGCTAGCTAGCAGATGTACGGAATAAAACTTGACTTTCACTTTAATTTTCTTATGAGATATTCGTGGTTCAAAGCTACTTCAGATGATTTTGTTCATTGCCAAAAATTCACAGGGATGTTCGTGGAGTACTCTGACAGTATAGACTGCAGCTACAGAATTCATCTCTTAACGGAGCTGATGAAATTTTGGCTTCGCTTGACACAATTCCCTCCAATGGGGCGGCACCTTTTCTCAAGGCGGTAAATCACTTGTAGCTTCAGTAAGGACTGACTGAATGGGTTGATGACAGATTACGTGGAAATATGAATGGGAGCATGTGCAGAAGTGCATTAGTACACGATCGAATGAATGAAAGTGTGAGTGAGTGAATGTCTGATTGGGTGGCACTAGGTAAATGAGTCGGGAGTAAATATTTGACTGAGCTCGCGACTATAAGTGCATGTGTTACAATACAAAGTGTGAATAAATGTGTTACTCATTGACTGGGTGAGTAAGTGAAAGTCGGATTGAAATTGGGAGTAAGGACCCGATCTCATGCACGCAGCTGCTTATGTGCTGTAAAGTCATCCTTTGGCCTGTTTGTGCGCAAATGTGTGTGGTTTAAACCCATGCCTACTGATGGGTAACACATGTTTTTGAGGTTCCCTTTGCCAGTTAAACCCAACTGCCTAAACGCACAATGTGCCTTTAATTTCATGTATCCAGCACATGCTGTCATTTTAATGCACACGACTGACACGCTCAAAACCATCCATAGCTTTTGATGTAAAGGCAAATGAAATCGCTAACTCAACCAGATTGTGGCTCTGCACTATGTACTGCCTTTAATTCTAAAAATCGAGCGCGACACATGTGAAATGAGGGCGTTGTGATCTTCTCAGGGCAAGTGGCAAGCGCCTGTGTGTTGGTATAATCTTGCCCCTGACTTATATTTAAAACAGCGCATTTTTGAAAAGGTTACTCTGTCTATGTTGTAGTGCTTTGATGACTGAACCTCAGTACTATTTGGTAAAATCTGTGGCGTTGATTGGGAATACACCAAATGTTTTATACCCTTGTCCTGATCTGTGCCTTTCTACAATGTGAAGAGCCTGAGTTGTTTTGGTCTGCTTGGTCCTTTTTATTTATCTCCTTTTCTCAAGCTAAATCAAACCAATCAGCCCGCAGAAGCAACCTCCTATCCTACCATCTCAGGAAGGGGCGCTCCCATCGCGTGATTTCCGTGGATTCACATGTTGCTCTTGGTACACACCCAAGATACCAAAAATGAGTAAAATGGCCTTGACACTGATGAAGAGATGGACTCGATGTTTTGTATCAAAAACGGGAACATTTAATCGCGCATCCGGCTGTGGGAAGACAAAATGGCGCAAAATGTTAAACAGGAAGGCCTCTGGGTAGCTCATATTGTAATGATGCTTATAAGTTCAAACGTAGGGACATCAATTGGTTTATAACATCATCAAGCTCGCCTCTTTTTTTTTTTAGCACTGCAAATCCCCCTTACATTCTACCTATGCTGTGAAAAGTCAACATCGCCTGCTCATGCACTTCTAGGCACCCAGCTGGCTGGCCAGTAGTGGCCGCTATAGAGCAGTGAGAACGATTACTTTAACAAGCTTAACCTCTGTCTTCCACCAGCAAGGCTGAACCAATCATTGCCTGGCCAACACAGACCCCTGGCCATAGCTGTTAATATTGCAGCTGGGAAATTCTATTGCTCTGGCTGCACCTTTAACATGTGCAGCACTGTGTAATGTTCCTGGAGGTACCTGGTCTTCATGATTAAACTTCAATATGAAATTTAACTTTCATTTATAAAGAGAAATGAATGTCGTTTCAATTATTTTTCTGGAGTCAAGCAAACCACTAATCCTGCACATGGGCAGTAGCCATTAACCTGATTTTGTAAATTTCTTAAAATAATTATTCCCATCTGAACTAATTAGGCTCACTATAGCGAGAGGTTTGAATACTAATACAATCAAAAAAATCTCAGTTCATTATTTTTGTGTAACGTTTTATTTGCTGTGTATATAATATTTTTTTTGTTTTGACATTGTGGAGTTGGTTGTAAAGGTCAGAAATATTCATTCCTATTTAAAAGTGACACGATTTCAAGCTCCGAGGGCAGAAAATGTGAAAACAGTCCGCTGTTTCAAGTCGTCTTTAGGATTTTTAAATTCATTACCCTTTGCTGTGCATAAATTACAAATCTTTTGAAATTTCCTGACCGCCATAGGGAGCATTTTTTATTTCATCCTTTGAAGTAGAAATGTTGAAGACAAAGCAGGTGTAAATGACAAAGTGAGGATGCACAAAACTAGAAGGATAATGCAAAACTTGAAAGACAATGCAATAATTCAAAGAAACTTCACCCAAAGCTTGCCTCAAGTTAGCATCTAGAGAGAAGAGATTTTTGGAGAGGTTTCTTTCGACATTATGTTTATGTCTTATCAGGCGGGTCAATGAAAGCATTATTGAGTGAATGTGAGTGATTGAATGTGTGATTGAGTGTGTGTGATTGAATTTGTGACTGAGTGTGTGCAAGTGTGTTTGTGATTGAGTGAATGTGTGTGTGTGATCGAATGAGTGATTGAGTGAGTGACAGTGTGATTGAGTGAATGTGTGTGAGTGAATGTGTGTGAGTGAATGCTTGATTGAGTGAATGTGTGTGGTATTGAATGAGTGTGTGATTGAGTGAGTGAGTGTGTGATTCAATGTGTGAGTGTGTGTTTGTTAGTGAGTGAAAGTGTGTGAGTGAGTGACAGTGTGAGTGAGTGAGTGTGTGTGTGTGTTAGTGAGTGAAAGTGTGTGAGTGAGTGACAGTGTGAATGTGTGAGTGTGAGTGTGTGTGTGTGGTGTGTTAGTGAGTGAAAGTGTGTGAGTGAGTGACAGTGTGTGTGTGTGTGTGTGTGTGAGTGAGTGAGTGTGTGTGTGTGAATGAGTGAGTGACAGTGTGATTGAGTGAGTGTGTGTGAGTGTGTGTGAGTGAGTGTGTGTGTGTGTGTGTGTGTGTGTGAGTGTGTGTGTGTGAGTGAGTGAGTGTGTGTGTGTGTGTGTGTGTTAGTGAAAGTGCATGCACTGAAGGGCATTCTCAAGCCCCTCAGGGGGGTATCTGCCAAATAGCAGCTCTTTTGAGGGTGCCAGGGAAACAGGGCAGCAGTGTCCCAGCTGAAAAAGGGGAAAGAAAGGAGATGGGGGGAGGGGGAGGTAGAGTAGGGGCTGGCAGGGGGAAACATCCGCATCCCTTCCCAAATAATCTTCCCTTTTTATTGCGGAAACACTACAACCACAAATCACAAATTTCTGAGAAACCACGATATAAGACGATCCTCTATCCCCTTGGGCTTCCAGTTGGATGTTTTCTGAATGCATAATTCTGGAAGTGGAACACACTGGCCCAATTAAGAAGGGCCTGGAATGAATTTGGCTGCAGATGGTGCAACTCTAGGGTGGCTTCTCATATTCCGGAAAAATTTGTTATGCTTTCTGTCTAACACGCCGCATAACCACACTTTGTCTTTTTATTTCTGCATGTGAAGCAAGTGCTTTAAGATTTTCCCTGTACTATGAAAATCCCTGTGCCAATAAAATGTTTATTATTATTATTATTATTATCATTATTATTATTGTTGTTGTTGTCATTGTCGTCATTATCATTATTGTTATTATTATTAGTTTCTTAGAGAAGCCAACATCACTGTCATAATGATAAGAAAGAACTAGCTTTCCCATAAGAAGATTACACAGGAAGCAAACAAAGCTTTACCATCTGTAGCATCTCTGTTAGCTCGAAAGCCTTCCTGACAGGGTCCACGCAGACCCTCAATAAAGAGAACACATATGGAGTATCAGGTGTTCCGGAAGCACAGCAGAGTCTATGGGGCGGAGGCTTTAGCATCGTCAAAATCATCCGCGGCGGTAGAGTCAGTCCGGACAACCAGACTCCTGGACATTGCGAACATTCTGATACACATTATTATGTTGTTTATTTTGGCTGTTTTCCCACATAGCTGCGTGTCCGAGATACGTGAGCAGCCCCACCCTCAGAATGACTTTAATCGCAGGGTGTTCCCAAAAACATGTGCACCAAGGCACCAGTATACAAACCACAAAGCACAGTCAGAGAGGTTCATCCTAAACCAAAACTGGGAGGGCAGGCAGAAAGGCCCATGATGAACCAGTGGGAAGCAGTCAGATAGACTGAATAGATCTACAATGTTTCAAACTGATGAAAAAATGTCAGTGCATAGTTTCATATGAGAGGCATGCTGCTCCCTGCCAATGGAATGCACCGAAACAAAAACGATACTGTCACCAAACAAAAGCTTGGCCAAGGGAGTCCCTTTGTTTGAAGAGAAAGGACACAAGCGGCACACGGAAACAAAAGTGATGAGCTCAGTGAGACCTCAGTGGGGTAAGACGCCGTTCCAATGAGCTTTGAGTCCCAACTATTGGATTTTAGCCCCTATTCTATGCATTTAATTGCCTTCTGGAACTTTCCATGACTCTCGGTCAAACTGCTAGTACAACACACTTATGTTACATCTTTTATGTAACTCCTAAACACGAGTTGTGCGTTAGTTTCTCGGACAGTTTTGAAAATGATTCTTCGTTGTAGGGTTTCGCCAGCACTGCGGCCAATGACGGGTAGCCTTCCAATACCGTGCCACACCAGCGAATCAGTATCACGGCAACGTGCGAATGACAAAGTGCTAGGAATGTTGGCAGCAGGTCTGCCTGTTCGAGGGAAACGCGTGTCATCTTCAGTGACCTTCAGTGTCGTGGGATATCAGGGGAAATGTGTTGCAATTCAGCCTCCCTCAGCAATCCCCGTTTCCATGGTATCTGCGTCTGTCGGGTGTGCATGTCACTCAGAACTCTTTCCAGATCAAACAGTTGCAGGACACGGGACTCGGGATGGAGCCAAAAAACAGGACGGAGAGATCAAATCAGGCCAAGCATTTAAATAAATAATAAAGCTCGGGCATAAAGACTCAGCGTCGTCTCCACCGTCAGGTGTTTTAGTCTCCGTGTATGTGGTCCAGCTTTCCTTCCTCTCCTTCTCACGGGTAAAATGTCTTCTCCTCAGCACCCCTCAGGTAGCCTGAAGTGACATTGTTTCAGTGTGAACCAGTAACCAGAGCTTACTCCGTTTCGCTCCAGGCCCTACAGATTTGCCACATTCACTTTCACAGCGCTTTTTCTCCCACCCAAAAATGTACTCATTAATTTCAAGACGAGTGGCTGGCTATATCATTTTGGAGCAGGTCACATGATCTCCCTCGTCGGTTCATGTGTGACATGTGTAAGTCAGTCTAATAATAAAATAGTTTTAAGTTGTGGTCTAAACATTTTAAATGTAAAGGTACCGATTAGAGCAAGGGCAAGTTTTTTCTCAAGCCTGTGTGCGTGTCTGTTTAGGTGTGACATAGCGTGTGTTTGATAATCATGCCATGTGTGACTGAAACCGTGTGAGTGTTTGTGAATGCTGTATGTGTGTGCGCCTGTGTGACGTTGTTCCTGTGTTTGAGTGTCTATGTGCATGCAAGTGTTGGTAAGTCTCTGTATGTTTTGGCTTGAAGTTGCGTGCATGAGAGATTGAGCGTGAGTGAATGTGTGAGGGTGCCCTTATGTAAGTCACGGTATGCATGACAGAGTATGCATCATGTGCGTGTGAGATTGTGCGAGTGTTTTATTGGGTAACAAAGAGATGATGTGACTGCTGAAGTTGTGTTGAATAGAGATGAAACGGGCTCTTACCCCTCTCTCACCCCTCTCACCCAGGGCGCTGGTGTTCGTGGCCCACGGGGCAGGAGAACACTGCGGGCCGTACAGCGACCTCGCCCAAGCCCTCTCCGCACATTCCCTGCTGGTGTTCTCACATGACCACGGTGAGTGACCCTTCACCCCAATCCTCCCGCTCCGCAGTTACGACCTGTCATTCCGATGATGTGGCCGAACAAACAATAAGGGCGCTTCAGTCAGTTCAGTTCATCTTTCTGCGTTTAAACTTTTTTCCAAATATACTCTTTCCGCGGTAAATGAGGGCTGGCGGAACAGTGCCTGCGTGCGGCGAACTGTTTGTTCAGCGGAGACGGGCGTACGCGCGGCGGTTTGCTTTTCCAAATTAGCTCCGTCGCATTTTTCATGGTCGGCTTCAAAATAATTTCACTTTTAATAAGGGTGGATGTGTTCACCATGATGTTTGAAATCCTCTTGTGCAAATTAACTTTGCAGCGAATTCAAAATAATGTCAGCTCATTAAACATGCATTAAGTCTAAATGAATCACTCTTTCCTTTGATAATAAAAGTTAAAAATAAACCTGCCCTTCCTTGAGTGGAGTGCTCAGCACTCCATTGACATGAATACAGTTCTGGAATGAACAGCGTAATACAATAAGAAGACATTTCATTATGCAGTTTGATCCATAGCAAATGGATTTGTTCATTAAGAGAACTCAATGCACCAAAGTTGAGCTGGGAATCCGAAGTATTATCATTACCATTATACTCGTAGCCTGACCCACGTATCTTTAACTTCTCTTGCATAATAGATGACAGCTTCCCCTTTGAATATCAAATATGCTTACATTTATCATGTGTTTTTTTGCCATTTCAGCTCGCAGTATGTAACATTGTTGTAGTAATAGGTGCCTATATATTCTCATAGTTGCAGACTGCAGGTTCATGCGTAATGTGCAGTTATGGTGTGTATATACATTATTTGAAGGGAGATCCATCTGCTTGCCTTGCTTATTTAAGATTTTAATTAAGATGTTTAGATACATACTGAGAGGGGCCAATTTAAAGAATAAGGTAATTATTATGTAACCGATGACTCCAATCAATAAAGGATTTTGATGCGACTTATGATAAGTCATGAATGTTCTGTACATGCACAAAAATGTAGCTATACACCCCCTTAATCAATTTTTACCCTTGTGTTGTAAAATGCAATGTCTCATACACATTTATTGTTATGCCTTTAGTTGTTTCAATTATTTAATTAATAAGACCATTCAAATAGAAAAGAAGTAGAATTCTGCTTTATTGGACTTTTGTGAAGAGGATCACTCCAAAATACAAGTATGAATTTATTTCAAAAAGACAAGAATAAGAAGTAAATGTTAACTTAAAATATTAAAAATGAACAGAAAATTTGTGTTTTCATGCTTTGCTGTAGATAATTAATAACCTTGCCAGTTTTTGTCTATTATTTAAAAATGAGAGAGTAGCCTTAAATTATTTTTCAACTGACTCCATGTGTTTCTGAGTTTTAGTTCGGGCGCTTTGGCGCGGTCGTAGCGCTGGTGACGCCCATGTGTAGAGACGTAACGTGTCACTCCTGACTCAGATGGAAAAGCTGATCCAGACGAGTGGGCTACTCTGCCTACCTCATCGCTGCAGAGAAATGCCTATAACTTTCCTCCGGGATTCCTCCAGAACATTTACACATCAATGCTGTTAGACTGTTCATCAACGCTAAAAAGAAGGGAGGGAGGGAGACAGTGAGAGAGAGAGAGAGAGAGAGAGAGAGAGAGAGAAATGAATGTGTGCGCGTGTAAGTATGTGTGTTCAAAGCTTTTGTTGAAATGTTTCGAAAAGATCACATGGTTTCTCCTCCTCACCATGGAAACGTCTGTTTCACAGACCACGGCACACTGTGCCTGGCGCACTGTGGGGCTCAGCAGAACTGAGCTGTTTAAGGGCGGTCGGGGTTGGAATTAGGACCAAAGGTCTGAAAAACCTGTGTATGGAATTCAGAAAACAAACATTTCCAGGGGTGATGAGACTGTATGTTTTCACACTTGTACATATCTATGTATTTCTGTATGATATCTATTACTTGGCATAATATGTTGAAATGAAGAGGGAGTCTGTGAGTGGGATTTAGCAGGGTTCAGGGGGTTTACTAAATCCAAGACCAATCTGTACAAAAATTTTAAGACAGCTGGGTATCAAATTAGCTTCATAGCTCTCTCTGAAATTTGAGGAACTGACAGAGAGAAGTGTAGCTTGTGAACTGGCATTACCCAACTTTTAAAACAACTTCCTGCCCTATGGAGATATCTTGGTTTTGTGGTTTCCCAAAGAACAAGGACTGTAGCAGACTGTTTTGTTTTTTTTTGGAGAACTGTCAGACTAGGGCCCTGGCAGTAGGCCTAAAGAATAAATAATGGTCTTTCCAAAAAGGCCAGGACCTCCTTTAGAATGATATTTTCTTTTATGCCAATGCTACCTACATTTTTTGTGGAAATCCCCCTGGGCACCCTAAATTGTGTCCAAGCGTGTACAGTCGGCCCGCCTTACCCACGGGTATATAGTTCCAGGACCCCCATTGATGTGCAAAAACCGTGGATGCTCAGGAAACTTACATAAAATGACGTAATTTTACCCTATACATGTTCATAACTTGAAACCCCACCTATATGTATGACTAAGAACTGGTAAAACCAACGTAAATCACACTGAATACAGTATTGTAGCATACACTTAGTGTGGGAATTTCAAATGTTCTTTTTTGAGAATATTCTGGGTTTTTTAAAAAAAAAAATTTCGAACCGCGGTCGGACAAAACCACAGATGCCAAAACCCGCAGATAAGGCGAGCCGACTGTAATCGTACTATTATTGCCGGAATGCTCTTTATTGACTGTCATCTCACTCTTAATTAGCAGAAGCATTTCCCGTCTGCAAACAGAAACTTTTAGAAGGAGTTTGCGAAACGGACACAATAGCGTCCTTCCTCCCATTGTGTGGCTTTGAGTGGGTCGCTGTCTATCTACTAGATGTGGATATGCACTTGGCCTGTGCAGCATATTAAGGACATAACAGTGTATCCTGCTATGGCACTAGTGTGTGAATGGGTGATAATGGAGTCGCGAAGCTTTATATATAGAACGTTAACATTGACATTGACCTTAAATCCACTATGTGTTCTCGTAGTAGCTGCAGTCAAGGCAGGATACAAAGTGGAGGCTTGCAGTCTTTATGAAAAATAAAAATGTTGAAACAGTGATCAGTACGGAATACAGAAATGCAATGTAATGACTCTTGAGAGGGCTGTATGTGAGGAACATACTAGAAGGTGTACGCACACATTTAGAACCATTCTACCTTTTGTTTTTTTGAGGCCAATCGTCAAAGGCAAAACCTTAATACTTCAAAGAAAGGCACAATCATAAAAAAATGGGAGCAACCCTGACAAAGACATCCCTCTGTATATGCGTCACGCCACGATTGGCGGCACAGATGGCCGCTGATTCGTCAGTCGCCGGCGTCCCCCGCCAGTCACCTCTGGTCGCCGTTCCGAGATCTCTGCTCAGTGCCCACCGCGCCACATCATCAGGGAGCCCGACTTCTTTTTTTTTTTTTGTCCTGACGATACAGAACGACATTATGCTGCTGTGCGGAAAAGCTGAAATTACAGAACACTATTTTAACTGGCACAGCTCTGGGCGAATCCCACGGAGTCAGCAAAGGCTGTGACTGCGTCAAAGAAATCGGGACGGCGGCATTGTTTCCCCAACGCACCTTTGCTGACTCCTGACTGGCACTGCAAACACAATTTGTATTTGGGGGGGGTTACAAAGGGGCCTAAAACGCCTGCCGTAGACAATTCCCACATAACGGAACAGGAGAACTTCAGCAAATCCAGTAAAAGAATCTGCTTGTGGAGCTGAATGCAGTAACAACAAGCCGATTAGAAATTCCCTCAAAACTGTATGAGCTGGTAGGCCTGAACTGAGCGTGATTATGATTTTGGGATGAGTGGGAAGAAATACAAAATCCACATGCTTCATTTTGTATTGTAAAACATTTTACGAGTGAAAAATAAAACTCCAAATAACATAGGGCAGGACTAGGCCAGTTTCTGTTGACTATAAACATACTTTATAAATCCATTAACTGCCAAACATGACATGAAATGTTAAAGCTCTCTGTACAGTTTAAGGGCACTTTCACTTCCCTGCCTTGTTTGACATTTGATGAATGCATACGAGTCAGCTGAGCTGGCAGCAGGAATTTAGAGGGCGGAAAATTTCAGAGGCCAGGGACCTGAGTTAACATGTGAATGCTCGCTATGGTTTGAGCCGTCACCCCCTGAGAAGCAGTAAGCGTGTGATTGGTGTCCTTGGCTGGAGACTCTGGTGTTAAGCTCGGCGGGATAATTGTGTTTGTTGTTGTGAGGAGTGAATGGCTTGGGTCTATGGCCATAAAGACTGCAGGAGGCCTTAACCCTGGTGCATACTGTATGTATTTATGCATGCATTTTTCCTGTCAGCAAAGTGTGTTTATTTCACTGTGTACACACACACACACACACACACACACACACACACACACACACGCCTGCAGATGTACATAAACGCTCTCTCACACACACATACACGCGGACATACTCACAGATACACACACTCACACACACCAGCACATACATGCGCACACACACACACACAGGCCTGCAGATGTACATAAACGCTCTCTCACACACATATACGCAGACATATGCTCGTATATCCACACTCACACACACCTGCACATACATGCGCACACACACACACACACACACACTTACAGGGACTCCACTGGCCTTCCTCTTACATTGGTCTGTCCCCTCTCCCCCACCTCACGCAGTGGGTCATGGTCGCAGCGAAGGGGAACGGATGGTGATCGAAGATTTCCAGATCTACATCAGAGACTCCCTGCAGCACGTTGACATGATGAGGGGGCGGCACCCACATTTGCCAGTCTTCATCGTCGGGCATTCCATGGTGAGATCCGTAAGGGCTAATGCACAGCCAAAGTGTGCTCCTTTCGAATTATGGTAATTCACTATGACCAGACACTTCAGCTTGCATTATCCCGCTTATATCACAGGCGCTCGCTAAACATAATTGTCCGATTCCATTAGTGCAATGGAAGTGAGCGTTTCAAAAGATGGTCGCCAGATAAAAGCTGTTTTTAATTCAAAGATTTCCTGGTTTTGTGAAGTTTGTGTAAAACCCAAGCCAATGTAGTCCCCATGTCAGCCTGTTACCATCACTGGCTAAATAACCATTTTAATATTTACAAATTTTCTAAAAACCACACCTGTAATCACAAAACTGTTTTGCTGGATGTAACTCCTCGTAACTAAGATATTTATAAGATGATTATTCGCATATTTACTGGTTTCGCATAGCAACCAAGCTAATATAGTCTCCTTGTTGGCAGGTTGCTGAGGCCGGAGGATTAATTTGGAACTGTGATTACATTTCATTGCTGGAAGAACACCAGTTATGTCTGGTTATTGAAAAATAATGTGCACCTTACAGCCAAAATAAAAAAGGATTCAATCACTTTGTGATTTGCCCAAATCTTATGAAGCCTTGAATCTTTTAAGAGTGTTGTTTTAGCTATTTGATCAGACTGTGTTCACGTTTTCGCAGTGACATCACAAATACCTAAGTAAGATTAGCCCTGCTACCATCTGGACCCTTGCACTGTTGTTGCTGTTGCGTTCCACACTGACCAGAACATTTGCACGGAACACCTGCAATGGAACAGTACACAGAGAGAATGTTCATCGGAACACTAAACACAGAGTGTGTGCATTGGACAACTGCACTGAGCATGTGCAGTAGAACAACACACACAGAGAATTTTCAATGGAACACTACATAGAGAGCGAACACCATACAGAGAGTGTGGGCAATGGAAAAACTGTCCAGAGCATGCTCAAAAGCACAATGCACAGAAAGAATGTTCAGTAGGACACCACACCGTGAAAATGGGCGGTGGACAGCTGCACAGAGCATGTGCAATAGAATACTACAAAGAGAGCATGTGCGGTAGAACAATGTGTAAAGACCATGTTTGGTAGAGCCTTACATGATTGGCATATGTGGCCATGTACCACACTAGGGATGTGTGCGACAAATGTCTTGTGCATTGTGCAAAACTCACATCTCCCCCTGTCTGGCATGGTTCCATGTCCAGCTCAGCACTGCCAAGGGCTTATATAATGGTTTGTTTGTGCTTTATATAACCAGAGTCTGTGCACAGTGCCAGCTTTCTTCATTCTTTAATAGATATGTGTGAACTCTTGTGTGTCCAGCCAGTCAGGACAAGAGTAGGATTGTTCCACATTTGCACTTTTCTAAGAATGCTTGGTCTCCTCTGTATTCTCTGTGTTTTTTTGCTTTCGTCCTCTTTCGTTTGAGCATTAGCACTGACCCCAGACACCCCTATCCTACCCTGCGCGTGACTCATTGAGAAACCTGTGTTTACGTGTGTCTCACTCAGTGATGTCACCTGTGTATGTTTGTACCAGAAGTAAGGTAGTAATACCTCTATGGCAGGGCTGTCATCGTTAGCACTGTGGAGTGTCGTGCCAGATGACATCATCATTACATTGAAGTGTGCTAGTAAATGACATAATTTTCTGTAAACTGGAGTGTGATTCTAGATGACATCACCTGTGGTGTGATACATGAGATCATTCATACCATTGAGAGTGATGTAACAAAAACAGTTGTGCCGTTTCAGGGTGGGGCGATCTCGATTTTGACTGCCTGCGAGAGACCGAATGATTTCGCGGGAGTGGTGCTGATCGCCCCCATGGTCCAGATGAACCCAGAATCAGCAACACCCATGAAGGTGGGCCAAAATACTGTCACCTACCCTCAAATTTCTGTCCAATGAAAAAATATTACTGTCGCAGAATTCTACAACAGTTTGCTTCAGTGATGCGATTCTGCAATGGAATATCAAGCCCAGATTATGCATTGGAAGGAAAGTGTTCAGTGACAGCGCTTTGTCTGTATAGCAACAGCATACCAAGCAGGTTTGTTTTTTCCTATCACCAGCATCTGCTGTCGTTTAATAACGATTTATCTATCTAGTTGTGTAGCTACCTAGCTAGCCTGCTGCGAAGATACATTACCTGCCCTTAAATTGTCTCCATGTCATTTTTTGTTGTGTTGCCGATATCCTGCTTGAAATTTTCGTCTATCTGGCCACACCTACAATCACCTCGAGTACAGACATATGGCTGAAGAGTATTTCCTCACTTTTCCCCCCGGCCTCTTCTCAAATTCTTCCATTTTAGCTAAATAAAACAAAATAGGATTATAGTAAACTGGCAGTCTCCATGCTAACAAGCGTCACCCGGTCCTCTTGTCAGCCACACAAATACAGCTATGCAAGACAAGACTGCATCTGCAACCTTAAAAAGTTTAACAGGTGCGCAATGCCAGTGACTTCCCTCTAAAAGTGCTGAATTTGGGTAATATTTGTTATACAGTGTGTCAAATGACATGTTGTCAACGGACAACACTTTCCTTCGAAGCATAAATAAAGGAAACATAGTTGTATCTCAGAAATCTAAAGTTACACAGCTGTGCAATGCAGCTATTATACGTATATAGTTCTATAAAGATACTACAGTCACCCGGTTCTGTTGCAAAGTATCACAGCTGTGCAGGTGCGAGGTGAATGCCACTTACAGAGTGGGTGTAGGACACATTCCTTTGCGATTATAAGGTGATATATATACTTTGGCATTAATGTGTTGAAGAGGTATGTAATAGCAAGTCAGGTGTCTAGGGTGAGTGCCCTCAAAAGAATGTGTTGCTAGGTGGATAGTACATTCTGATGTTGTTCGGTTGGTAGTCAGTTATCATTTGTTCATATTATACAATATACCTTCTGTAACAATGATAAAATTATCTTAATTTTAGAAGTTGCGGTTCAGTTTCAGTAAAAACAGCCTTGCATATTCATGATTTGCCTAAGGCTGGAAATTAAATGATTTAATGATACGAATTAAAATATTAATATTGGTAGTGTTAAATAATTTATGCTGTGTTACTAAGTATTATGGAGTGAATGTAGCTCTGACCTGTTGTCTTTGGTCTCTACAGGTATTCCTTGCAAAAGTTCTAAACCATGTGATGCCCAGTCTCTGTCTGGGGTCTATTGAATCCAAATGGATCTCTAGGGACCCGAAGGAGGTAAGAATTAGTATTGTTTAATGACAGAAACATTGAATATGCTCACTGTGGGTTGGCACTGAACATTTGAGTAATGGTTCAATAATGAGCATGTGAGGGTCAGTACTGAGCATGTGCAGTGTGGATCAATATGGAACATGTTTGCCGTGTGGGTCAGCACTGAGCATGTGCAGTGTGGATAATTATGGAACATGTTTGGGGTGTGGGTCAGTACTGAGCATGTGCAGTGTGGATCATTATGGAACACGTTTGGGGTGTGGGTCAGTACTGAGCATGTGCAGTGTGGATCATTATGGAACATGTTTGGGGTGTGGGTCAGTACTGAGCATGTGCAGTGTGTAGGTCAGCACTGAGCATGTGCAGTGTGGTCTGACCAGTGCCCTTTCTCTCTCTCCAGGTTGAGGCCTATGACAAGGATGAGCTGAACTACCATGGCGGTCTGCGGGTGTCATTCGGTATGCAGCTGCTCAGTGCCGCACGGCGAATCGAGAGGGCCATCCCGGACATCGCCTGGCCCTTCTTCATTCTGCACGGCGACGCCGACAAACTCTGTGACATCAGCGGCTCTCAGCTGTTGCTTGAAAATGCAAAGAGCACGGACAAAAGGCTGAAGGTGGCGTTTCTTGCTCTCTTACTTTAATACCCACACATGTAGGCCATACACCAAATATTTTTGTTTTTCAAATATTTCAAAGATTATAATATACACCTAAGACCTTGTGAAGTATTTACTCCGTTAATCAGTATTAAAATAAAATTATCATGAGGGTCCCTTTGTACAGTGATCTCTCCCGTCATCATGGACAATCTCTGTCTCTACGTCTCCTTCCTCCCTCCTCCCCTTTCTCCTCTCACTTCTCTATCCCCTCATCTTTCTCATTAAATATTAAACTTTGTTTTTGCTGCTCAAAATTTTAAATAAGATACAGTCTGTAGCAAACAGCTGACTTGAGGCAAAACATGTGGCTTGTGTTTACATTGAGGAATGTGTACAAGGGGTCCCCTGAGAATTTCTGTTCTCCATCTCTAACTGAATCCAGGTGTTCCTGGCACACGAACCATACCATCAAATATCCTATTTGGCACACTGCGTGTGCATCTGTAAATGTTTATCTATGTGTGTATAATATGTATGCGTGTGTGTGTGCGTGCGTGTATGTATATGGATTTGGGAGGTTTACACAACAGGAAAACAGTGCCAAATGGCCTGCGCATTCGTGGACCCCGAGCTGAAATCTGTTGCGCAAATACGGATTGGAATAAACTGTAGCCCTCACGTGCAGAGTGTCAGTGTCTTACGGTCATAGGTTTAGTTTGTATGCATGTGCCTCTGTGTATGTTTTTGGCCAATGTAGTGTCTGTGTGAGTAAGTGTATATGTGTGTCTGTTCTTGTTTTGGGGATGTAGCTTGATTTGACGTCTGCTGATCTGTGTTTGTCTCTCAGGTGTACGAAGGAGCGTACCACGCCCTTCACCACGACCTCCCGGAGACCGTGGACTCGGTTCGGCAGGAAGTGATAACATGGATCACGGAGCGGCTGCCCGAACAGCAAGCGTCGAGCCCCTAGAGCGACGTCCCACTTCCCTTCGTCTCGTCCGTCTACCGTCTGCGTCTCTTCACCGTATGATTATTTTACATTAGTACTGACAAGAGACATTGGTGAGGAATCACCAAGTGCCAGCCTCCTTCAGAACCTCAGGCCAATCAGAGAACACACGCAGTGCGACTGCACCAATAACAGTACAAACGCGGTTCAGCTGCTCTAATACACAGTTCAAATGCAAAGCGCAGTCCAACTGCAGCTCAGCTTCTGTCCTGTGCTGGGGGTTGACAGACCCCCACAGGATCTTTCGGCAGGGTAGACGTTAAGGTAAGCAGGTCAAAGGGTCTTATGAAGGATCATGTTGCCACAAACGCTATAGAGCCATGTCAAAACTTTTACGGAGGGTGGAATCTTTGTGCCTGGGGTGAAGGGAAGGATGTGAGGAGGTTCTGTAAAATTTGAAAGTGAGAGACAGAGAGATTGTATCGACATTAGAAAAGTCATTTATTGAAATGACTGTTGTCCTATATCTCAGATCCACAGTGTGGACTGCGACATACGTTCCCACAAAGAAAAAAAAAACATCTTCTTACTTTCGAACAGCTTGTCCCCATTTGACAATCGTCTCCAGGTTTATTTTTTCGCCAGCAGGGTGCAGTTTGTCTCATGGGTGCCCCCTGGTGATCGTCTGGTAGTACTGCTCATAACCCGCATGCAGATTGCTGTAGATGGGGCTGCTTGTTACCATGGTAACATGTTGGGGGGAAAAGAATATCCATGTAGAACAGCTAATATATCTAGAGGAACCTGACATGGCGCACCATCAGAAATCCTGCAGTTTACTGGGTACCGTTGAGACCAATGCCACAGGGTTTAGCTCCAGTGAAAGGCCAGGATAGCTGTGACCCGGACAGTGAACTGCATGCTGGTTACTGTGAATCTCTCTTAATTAGTGGCTAATTACTAACGTCCTCAATTGTGGGACAGTCTGCTATTGATGTACTCGATGTTTAGTATGTCACTGTTTCTAGTATGTTAAAATGGTCGTGCTAATGATTAAATATGAATTTATTGAAAAGTTAGCAACATACATGTTTATGGTTTATAGTATTGGCAGCCAAGGGGGACTCTAATTCTGTTGAGTCTGGGTGTGTGTGTGTGCGTGCGTGCGCGAATATGTGTCTGTTTTCATGTGTCCATGTATACATGAGTGTGTTTCTGTATTCTTGTGCGTGTGTGCGTTTGTGCGCATGCATGTCACTCATTGGTCCCCAGGCTGTGTCAGGCTACAATAAACTGTTGTTAGTACTGTGAAGCTTGAGTGCTCTCAAAGCAGAAATAGGCATTTTTTAAAATGTCCTTCAGTTACAGCATATAGCCGACACAGGCACTGTGTTAACTAATAGACTGTTGACTGTAGATTTTAGTACATTGAACATGATCGCTATAGACACAACTTTGTATATTTCTAAAGGTTGAAAATATAGAGAATGTTTTTATTATATGTATCATGTACTAATATGCATGACTGTGCATTTTGTTCCACACCTGGTAAGTGGATCGCTCGCTGATCACACAGTGGATCACACGTGATCTCTGCCTGGTGATCTAAAATTGATCTGAATGATCAATCAGGGTTTTTACATCGATCGTTCGCTGTAATGAAAAGCTCAGGCTGGTGGCCTTATGACTGCAGAAGGGTCACATTCACGCTACAGGATTGGTTGTAGAATACTGAATTCACATTCGGTGGTTTGTAATGCCTAGTTACCTTGGTTTGTAATACTGACTAACCGTCCTGTGGCTGTAGGCCCTCACCTCATTAAAATAAACTTTTTACATGTCCACATGACACACCCACTACAGGCTGCAATACATTTAACACACCAGTACAAAGAAATACATATATATATATGCTGTGATGTCATATCATGAATCTATCTATATAAGGCATGTAGGTATTTAGATATATAACAATTTAATAATTTCACGGATCACAACATTACCAAGGATGTGTACACTTGACTAGGATAATATTGAAGTTTAAAATATGTAATTTATGACATGTGCACAAATAAAAATATTATTAAAAAGGTATGTTCTTTTGTTTTATTGAGGACTACCTGGAGCTTCCATTACAGTCACCCAGAGTTCATATGCCAGTCAAAAGTTTAAATGTATACACACTGAGAATGAGACAGAAGATGATTTTTGTAATTTATCAATGATAATAATAATAACACTGAATATGAATGTTACACATGAGTCATCATTAATTTTTTTGTGAAAAAGCTGTAGCTACAGTGGGGCTCAAAAGTCTGAACCACAATGATCATTTCTTTTCAAAACCTTTTTCATGTAAACCTGGAAATAATCAAGTTTTATGATTTTGAAACATTTAAGACAAAGAAACGTTACAACATTTAAAATGAAGAAGAAACATTTAATATTCTGCACTACGACTTGGTCAGATTTAAGCAAATTTGTGACACTGACCCTGTCAATGCCTTTCTAGAAAAGGTCAGACCCCATCGAACATTTATGGGGGCACTTAAAGGCCAGTAAAAATTTTGTGCACTTCAAGACTATGGGATAACATGGATCATCAAGTTTTCCACAAACTTGTGGAGTCCATACCAGCTCCAGTGCACACTGTCATTAAAGCAAAAGGGGGACATACCAAAACTAAGACATTCTGGAAATTCATGTACATTTTTCACAGATTCAGTCTTTCACTCAATTTATTAACATGATTTGTAATGAAAAATTTTATTAAATCATAAAAGAATGCAAAATAGAAGCTCTTCCACTAGTGGTGCCAGACTTTTAGACCCCACTGTATGCATGTCATGTTATACACAACATGACTTGTGCAATTCCTGCTACCATCAAAATGCTGTTGCATGTTGCTAGTGCAAAAAATGGTACAGCCAAGTAAAAATACAACTCATTTCAACCCCCATTCCCAGCCTACGAGTACAATCATATGCTAAAACCACAGACACACACTTTATTTATGTTGCAAATAGCATGACGTGATTGGGAGGAGGCTGATAAAAAAGGAAAAAGCTGTTGAGCTTGTTCCGCACTTTTCGTGGAATGTTCTCCCCCCATTCATTGTAACAAACCCATCTGCAGGCTCTCAAGAGGCTTCTCTCAGACTTTCCTAGACTGTCCTCCTCCGCCCTGAATGGGTTGTCGCTGCACCTCCAATTTTGGTATTGTCCCATCAAGCTGTGAATGTCAAGTGCAGGGAGACTCCGTACCTCTAGGTGGAGTAGTTTTGACAGCTCTTGTATGTTAAAAAAAGGTCAGTAGTAAGAACAACAGAATGAAACAGCAGATTAGAAGGAAATATCTTTTACATGTGCTTACGTGGTAATACACTGTGCACTGTGGTATTGGAACAGTTCATCTGGCTAATGATTGCATACCATTATAAAGGTAAATAACTATGCACGTACTCGCAGGGTGGTTTGAAGCATGAACACACACGGAAAGGACTGGGCCCAATGCCCTACTTACGTGCATCTCTTCTTTAATTTGCTGGAAGACCATTGGCGTACGAGGCTGTACCCATGGAGTGGTTAGAATGAAATGAAGGAATTTGAACGGGAATTAGCTCTGCACCCAAACTGAACACATCAGTCGCCATCTCAAATACCATCTTTGGTTTATCAAAACTCCCAAATTTCAATGGAAACCCATGTCGTCATTTTTGAGAACTTCCAGTGTCTGGTTTTTAACAGTTTCAGTCTTAGGTTTAGGCCTCTCATTCAGAATGTAGTCTTGGGGATTTCTGGTTCGAATCAGACCCAGCTCTGAAATACCCTGTATTAGTGGATGGCTTTTATAGACCCTTTTTTACCTAAAGGGTATTTCCTTTAGTCGCAGTCCATATCACTCTGTGGACCTCCAGTCCCTGTTAATGTGAATTGGAGCTGCAGCTTCTCTTTTGCATAAAGGCTCGCTTGTTTTAGGCTACTCAGCTGATACACCACATCCTGTCGTTTGACAGTAGTGTTACACAGAGACCCGAGTCTTTAAATTGACATTTCTGAGAAAGTATGAGTATTTCTGCTTTCAAATTCAATGCTCTTACTTCCTCCTGAAAATATTTCCCAGGTACCGTGATGTATGCGAACGGGAAGTTACACAGAAAATGAGAAGGCATAACTTTTCCAACTAGTTCAAGGACCTAATAAAATACCACTTTCTATTTTAATTATTTTGGAGTATTTTTAAAAAAAAAAACCCATGAATTGGCTGGAGGGGCTGTTTAGCAGCAACTCAGTCACACTGGAATAGCAACTGAGCAGATCAGTGTCATACATATTGAATGTGCTTTCAGTAAAGAGCATTTGGCCCCTGACCAATGACAAACATTATGACTAGCATATAATTAGTCCATCACAACTGGAGAAGATTCCATAGACTAATGCAATGCACTATGTCTTTTATTATTGTAATCATGCATGTAATATAATTTCTACTATTCAAAATTTTGGTTCTAAAATAGTAAGCCAGGAATATAAAATGTATAAGATAATTATCTATATAATTACTATTTTTTCAACCTAAATTTACTTTAAAAGGCCCGCTTGACTCATTGTGACAGTCATCTGATATAAAACACCCTGTATTTTGAAAATGGCGCTGGACAATGACCCAGGTTTGAAAATTTGTCTTGTCAGTGAAAGTATGAGTATTTTCTGACGTCCACCTAAAGCGAATTGTGATGGGCCATGATTTACATTCTTGCTCATATTAAAGATGTGATGTCACTAGACTGTTTGTAAGGTTACTGAGCAAATAATGGGGCGGGGTTCACTTTCCAACTACTTCTGTAAATACCTACATGACAAATCCCTGCTTCTGTTTTACACGCATTTATTCAAGTAAAAGCAGGAAGTAGGTTTGCCTAGACTGGGCCATTACAAACATGGAGGTGCCTGATTTGAAGGGGGTCCTGCATTTACAAATTTGTTGAAAAGAGAGGAAACAAAAACAAAGCGCAATGTAAATATACACTACATGTAGGTAATCAATGTCGTATGTAATCCTCTCTGACTGTAACCCATGCTCTGTGTATTCTGTGTGGTATGTAATCCAGACTGTATGTAATCTGCCATGTGCGTAATCTCCGCTATATTTAATCCACATTGTCTGGGTAATCCATGTTGATTGTAATCCTCACCGATGCCCTTTTCTACTGCAGACAGAATTCACCCTGAAATACCGTGTGTAAATGCAAGTGATCCCCTAAACACCTTGATCAACCCCAAACACCCACACCCCCACAGACACACTACCACCACTACCTCTTGTTGAAGCTGTAAACATGCAGACAATATCCTATGAACGTGCTGCACCCACTTACTGGTTCACTGTTTTCCGATATTGCCGTGTGACTCAATTGTCAACAGAGAGAACCGCGCAGGTGTATGTCAAGATCATAAAATAAAATGCATATATTCACATTTCTGACTGGCATTGAGCTATCAAATTTAATTAAATCAATGATTAAGGTGAGTGACTGCAGCAATTTTATTCACTGGCAATAAAGCCTTGGAATAGAATTCAATACATACAAGCAGACTTGAACTGATTCAAGCCTGCTTTGAATCAAAGAAAGCAATGAAAACAGGACTGCCAAGTATTTTGAAGCTTACATTTTTGGGGAAATAAATTATGATTTTTCTCTGAATTGTCTCCTAAATTAATTGTATTAGTTGACTGATGAGATCCATTTTGCTCAACTCCACTTGCTACCCACGTAAGCTAGTTTTAGCCACTGTAAACCCTCTCTTTGATTCATACGTGCGGAATTGAACATAATTTTACCATTTTTGTACATAAAACACTGTCTGAATTGTTGTTTTATGAAGCCATTTTTCTGATCTTTATCAAGGGTGCAAAAAATTTTACAAGTGACTGTGCCTTGGCTATATATGGACAGACATACATGAGTAGCGTGTGTAGCGGCATTGTTGGTCTCTCCCAGCAATTTAACAGTGCAGTACTAGGATTTGCCACTAAAGGGAGAGTAGCACTCCAGATAAGACCTTTTAGAGTAGTTGGAACTGCTTGGAGGAAATAATCCTTGGCTGCTGTGACCATGGAAACGGCTTTACCTGGGCCTCTGAGGTAAGGAGGCACAGGAATAGAATTGCTGCTCTATATTTACATGTCCTATGGCACCGAGCAGGAATCCATCCAGTCAGTGCTGGCACAGCATTAACTAGCAAGATGTGGCAGGGATGTCAGCTAAATTCTGCACTGACTTATATCAGTGTTAACCAACCATTTCTCTTAAGACATGATGCAGAAGCATAGTTGGGTGGAGTAACTGTGATGATAATATTTTCTTCATGAATTGGAAAGGTTGCAACACTGCAGGACTGCAGCACCTCAGGACTGAGGTTTCCTCACCCTACAACTCAAATTGGAATTGCTTACAGTTATGCTTTCTAACTACATTTCAGGAAATGTATTTGCTAATATTTGCTTTACATCAGTATGAAATTTTATTTCTTAACGCACAATGGCTTATGGCCTGATACTCTGTAGGCCTACTTATCTAGCTAATGGAGCCCTCTACTGACCTGTTTTACTGCTCTCTGATTGGGCATCACTCCTGTCAGTCACTAAGTTCTGTATTCCACACCCACAGAAACCCTTGTTTCTCTTTCGTTTTCGCGACCCTCTTTCCTCTACGTTTTGAATGGGCAGAAGTCACTGGTCACTTAGCTTCTGTCCCTGGCTGAGGTTCTCAGTGGAGCTCTTGGCTGTCATCCATTCTGCTTAACTCCACCCGCCATCTACCTCAGCTAGTTTTTTCCCCCACCGTAAACGCCTCTTTGGTTTAGACATGCGCGCTGTGCAAGACGTCACGAGCTAGGCTGTGATTGGCTGTAGCGCGCGTCACTCTGGCTCTGGTATAGCGCCCTCGTCAAGTCCTCGTGACCACGCCTCCAAAGCAACGCTCGTGGAGCAGAGGGAGAGCCTCAGCGCGAGGCAAACACCGAATGTCATAAAAGGGATAATAATCAAAACTAATCGACCAAGCATTTAGTTGAATCGCTGAATCGGACGGGAAGACATCCGAGATTAAGGATATCGGATCTGTTAAGCGAGCTAAGTTTGTGAACTACCGTCGCGTTTTCTAATTACCAGTTTTCTTACTGTCTTTCCTTTAGCTACAACAGATTTCGCCGGGTGCATATTGACGCTTTATGGGTTAGCAGGAGCGAGTGAGCTAACTTGCAAAATATAGCTTCATCGGCCAATATTCGAACTACACTGCAACAGTTTGAGACCTTTTTTTCCAGTTTTGTATCTTGTCAGTCTCAACTGCTCCCAAACCGCATAGCTAATTGGCTAGCGGTTTTTGTCTTGCCTTAGTCTGCTGTGTTAGTAAAGGTAACGTTAGCTAGCTAGATATATTCTCCGCTCTTAGTTAGCTAGCTAAATTAGCTATCGGGACACCTGGGTTGATAACGTTAGTGCTGGGCTAGCCAATCCTGGGTGAACTGTGAGGTTTGAAGTGGTCGTTGTACTGTCAAGGAAACGGACAAGAAAAAAAAAGGAAGTAGGTGGTTAGCTAGCTTCTGAAAGGACAGAAAGTACCGCAAGTGGGGCAGGCGGATTAGCAAACTAGCTAGGTAGATAGCGACCTAGCAACCGATAAAAGGCATACGCTACCGGCAAACGAAGTGGGCAAATTTGGCTTTCTAGCACGCCACAAAATCCGTCAGTTTGGTTATGGCAACTGCCGGTTAGAGGGCTAATTTGATACGAGCGTTGAAATTAGTCATTCTGAATCAAACTCGTGATTAACTTCAGGAAAACTTCTTAGCCGCCAAACAAGATCCATCTTATCAGCCAACCTGCCCATCCTCCATGTTATATTACTAGCTAGTAAGATAGATAGCTACCCCTTTTAACTCCGCTAACATTAGCTAGCTAGCTAGCTACGTCGTTAGCCAAAAAGGTTACGGCTTCGGCCTAGAACGCAACCGTTTGATCGCTAGCTAGCTAGCTAACGTTAATAATCCACGTCCTGGATCAACCAGTTGCTTCTGTATTTGGAGTTAAATACAGTGCAAGCTAATTAGCTTACCAGATATTAATATTTAAATTGTAAAGCCAGATAGCACGAATCTACAATAATTGTTGGCGATATTAACGTTTATATGTTCGCGAACCAGCTGGTCTTCAATATAAATTTGTACAACTGCAGAATCAGTCGAAGGGATGCTTGAAGTTGTCAAGTTTGCGTTTCAAAGTCGGAAAACTTATGCGCTAGCCTCAAAGTAATTCACTCCGATACGACCTCCAGTTACACGAAGTGTCACAGAAATTCTTGCCTATCTAGCTTGCTAAAAAATTATACTGGATCAAGTGCTTGCTGATTTCCTGCAAGATAAAAAAGTAGCGTTAGCTATAGCTAACGTTAACTTGGCTACGGCTAGCTTACATTTTCCGTGACGCTAGTGAGGTAGCTTATATGGACTGATAAAGAGAATTTATCGATTAATTTTGTATAATATAAAACACTACTCATTCGAAGACAAATTAAAGTTTAGCTCGCAGGCTAACGTCTCAGAAGTGCAGCCATGAGTATCGAGATACCAGCTGGTTTGACGGAGTTGCTACAAGGCTACACCGTAGAAGTGCTCCGCCAAAGGCCGCCGGACTTGGTGGAATTCGCCGTTCTCTATTTCACGCGTCTGCGGGAAACCAGGACCCAAGACGGCGATGGGTCGGGTACCACCGCAAAGTCCGGAGGGAAAGGAGTTATGTTTGATGGAGAGCCCATGCAGACTGAGTCCAACGGAGAGGACGAAGACGATGATGAGGACTCTGACTTCGAGCGTGAGTAGCAAGCTAACGATCGGTTCTAACGTTCCGCCGCTGCTTGGTTGACGGCCTGTCAAAGTCTGAATTGTGCGTTTGCAACAGTATGATGACAATTGCAAACTGGCGAGATCTGAAGGGCATAAATGACCCAGTAAAAACTTTGAGTCGTTAACGTGATTGTATAATTTGTGCATAATTATGGCTTAATTCTTAAGGAGGTTCTCATTTGCATGGCCTAGTTAGATGACTTGATAGCCAGCTATTAGTCTGTTGGAGTGCTTTATGACACTGAAGTTTTTTTTTTTTTTTTTTTGGGAGGGGGTTGAAAATGCCCTAATTCATTGCCTCACGTTCCAGACAGCATTCGGAGCCACATGCCAGTATTGTCTCATTTAACCACGGAGACACCGATTTTCTACCCGCACGAATTAACACAGCATTTCCCGCCTCAAATAAAAGGAATGGACCGCATCGTAAAACACAAATCCAGAGGGTGGCTTCATGGTGTAGTGCATTGCAAGCTGATGGAGTATCGATTAGTCCAATGTTCGTCTACAGCAAGCAGGCCCTCGCCGAGAGCTTCAGTATGCATACGCACTGACAACCATAAAATGAGCAGATGTAGGAGGAATTTAATGCAAGTTGCCTTGTGTGATTACCAGGGCGTTTGGACTGGACATTGTTACATATGTATGGCTGCAATCACACACAGTGTAGCACATTTGGGGGCTACCCTCTCCATTGTGGCAGAAATAGCTGCTGGTGTTTCAGTGCACAGGCGAGGCAGTGATTCCCTTCTTTATTTACATCCCAACAGGAGACCATTCAAAAAAAGGAGACATGATATTTTGCAAGCGTTACTCGGGTCACCTCGATGAGAACACAGTTAAAGCAGAATTTCCTCGCTCTGATCTGCAGTTTTTGTTGTTGGCTGTCAAAACCCCTTTGATGTCACATTTCCCCCCCCTCCATGGCTGGGTGTAGACACTGTAACAGTTATGGCTAATTCTCATGGCTGAGAGTCATATTTCAAAGTTCTACCAGGAAATGAATGAAAAAAACACAGAAACGAGATGTTTTGTGTTGTACTCTCCCGAAAAAGGAGGCTTTTACAGGAACCCCTCATACCCAGATAAAATTGATTATATATTGAATATCCTTTACAAAAAAGGAATTGTGTAACTGTCATTGTGTGTATTATGAAAAGAATCTGGAACGTTGGGTTGCATGTGTTCCAACAGTATTTACCCACTGGCAGTTTTGTTATTCTTCATGGATATGTTCGTAAGAAAAGTACCGTACATTCATCTAACAGCTAATGCAATCCTCAAGTGTTATACCATGTCACAAAACATTTACCTGGTAGATTTCTCAACTCAGAATTTACACCCTGTTCAGTAACTTCTATATTAATGTTTTACTGAAGAAATGTGGCTGAATCATGGCCACCAGATACATAAAATTGCTGGATTGTGAGCTTTGTGATTATTTGATTTTGCACATAGCAATATCCCAGATTATTTTTTGCTAGTAACATTACAGGTATTTTGGCAATCTAGCAAGCAATTTTGTCATTGTTGGTTTGTTATCTACAGCATGGCCGGGCTTTTGTCATTTGTCATATCCCCCAAATGTCTAATATGACAAAATATTAATGATTATTTTGAAAATAAAAGATGTATTCACCTTCTGAAGTCTTCATGTCATTAAAGAAACTACAAGCTTTGTAAGTTTACCCTGAATGTAACATGATGTGATATCACAAGGGGAACTGAACCTGGAGATTGAAATATTAGCAAAGAAGCTAATTAGCCAGCTCGTCATGAGCCCAAAGTGTTTACCGTAGTGAGCTAAGCTACCTTTTTGACTAGATGCTATCTGAGCTAGCTAGTGGTAAATGACAAGTGGCGAGACATGGGAATGGGCAATATCATGCCTTTAACTGGAATTATTGTAAAGGCTCACAAAAATATTAACAGACAATTGAAAATAAGATTCTTCGAATGGAAGTCAATGGTGACGTTTTGTTGTATTCTTTACATTAAGGTGAAAAGTTGTATTGGGATTTTTATAGAGGAGATTATCATGAATGCCGTTGTGAAAATACAGTTATGTCCAAGTTTTTTCCATTCACTTGAGCTATAGATAAATGGTAAAATACAATGCAAACATTTTCATCAGGTTGATGGTTTTGCTTATTGGTTGATGGCTTTCACTTGCATTATGGTTCGCTTGATTTCAAGTTCTGTTAAGAATCGATTTATTCAGCTGTTTGTATACATTGTTATTGATGTATTGAACGCAGAGCCGTTGTGGAAAAAGTGTTCAGATGCAGCGGTGACAGAATGTTCTGGCTGAGAGCGCAAATGTTGCTTGTGTTTACGTTTCCGTCTGTTCACCACACTGACGTAACACCCAACTTTAAAAACAATGCTTTCAACCTTAAATGGAATATTGTTGGAAAATCCTCCCTGTTCAGATATTATGATGTGTTAGCTTGAGAAGTGCTCATTGTTGAGGAGTCATGGTGACAATCCACCAGCGTTTTGTGTTTTGGCATGAACTTGAGTTTGCAGAATTAGGTCCCATATGGGTTTTGTCCCAGAAGCTGTTGACATGTATTCAATGGCTTGGCCAGCTGAATAGTGAGCCATTAAATTTGCAAAATGAGCTGTTGGTTCACACAGTGGAGGCACCTATTCGCAGTGCAGCTGAGAGTTCTCTGACTGGATGTTTGAGATTCAGCCAGGCCTTTACTGGCTACTGCTGGAGTTTTGCAACAATTGGCTACTCCGCACTGGGGTAAGCTGGTTAAGGCTTGTCAGCCTCATTGCTCACTCCTGGCACCTACTGACCAAACGGGTGCCTGCAGTTGTATGAAGCGAGTGTAAGGTGACTTTGTTTTACTCTGATGAAATAGGCAGTGGATAATCGATGATGCGTCTTCATTGTTGGAAGAATGAATGTCTGCCCAGTCGTCCCGTGTATCAGAGGAGTCGGTGGAAGAGCGTCGTCGTGGTGAGCCAAGGCTCGGAAATGTGAATGGAGGGACTAGAAATGTTCAGTTCAATGACACTTCTGACTGCAGCACCACTCTGCTGCGTGTGAGCAGGCTACAGTTCATATCGTGTCACAGGCGAAAATGAACATTTTCAGGATTGATTCATTGAAGGAATGTTGCTTTACTATTTCCTGACACCACACCTCTAAAATCATCTTTGTCAGCCACAACGTCTCCATTGACGATTGTTGCAGTGGACTGTGGATGCCCCAATGGTATTGTTCATGGCCCAACCCTGATATTTCACCTTTATACAGTATTGGACCAAATGCTGCATTGTACATATTTTCTGATTGATTGCATAAGCACATTATTAGAATGGTTTGCTAAATAGTTGATTGATTGAAATGGCTGATTGATTGATTAACAGTACCCTTTAACATCAGCTGCAATCAGTGTGGAAAACCAGATACCTTTTAAGTACAGCAGTAAACCAGATGGAATTTAGAGCGCAGCAGTAAATGCATGTTGAAGGCGGTGTTAACCCTGGTCATATTTTACGTCAGTGCGCTCCGAGTGGACTTTAGCCCGCATGACAGTCACCAATGCGTAGTCATCGCTTTGTTACACGACCTAGTGATATCATCACTCAACAGATGATGCAGTGGTACGGAATTTGGATGGTATGATAACATTCAAAAAAAGGGTATTTCGACTGGTATACCTTTCCAGGTGGTTCCTTTTGTAAGATGTTCATTTAGGAAGTAGACGTGAGCCCTTTGCCCCAGTCCCACCCATGCCATGACCAGTCATTGGCCGGAGTTCTGCAACAGAGAGGCAGCAATTGGCTTGTCCTTCCCTGGGAAAGCTGGCAGTTACGTTTGCTCGTCTCATCGCTCTCTAGCAGCTAGGTGCCTGTGAAGGCGCAAACCAGATATATGCTGACTTCATCACGCTGTAGTGATGTAGACAACCTGTAATTGTAGGTACATCTGCAGTGTGGAAATAAGTGAGGGCTTGTTGTCATGTGAACTGGGAGAGTCACACGCTCACTGCTACCTTCTCCTGAAGTCAGCAGGAGTGGTTTGCTGCATGAGACTGAACACCAAAGGGAGAAGAAAAATGAATGGAAATGATTTACTTTGGTCTGTTTGTCTTTTTGCATCAGCGATGCTAGTATTATAACACACATATTATGAAGTATGTGTAATGAAGAATATACTCGCCAATGAATTATTCAGAGGACTCACTTGTTGATTAAGGAAACTGAATGAAAAGATGACTTCGCTTCATGCTCCTGTTATGCTGTGAAGCTCAGTGCTTGTAAGCATTCACAAGGGCAACGGTTTGTGTTGTCGGTTTGAATTGACAGAAATAGCCTCGCCACTTCACGCACAATCCAGACTCTATATACTGCCTGTGAGTAGCTTGCTGACCCTCTGGTGACAAGAGATGGCAATGGGGGCGGGCTTAACAGGGCTGCCGTTGAGCTGTGAGGAGAGAGATAGAGATAGAGATAAAAAGGCGATCTGCTGATTGAGTGTGCTGCAAAGCAGGTTTGCAGTATGTAGTCGGCATTATGAGGGAAAACTGGTTCATTTTTAAGCTGTAGCATGTCGTACTGTAGCTGTGCCGGCCTGACCGAGACGGCCTAAGTCTTTGTGCAGGCAAACACTGTTGTGTGTGACTACTGTAGATGGCTGGAGATCCTGCTGCTAGTTTGATCATTGGTTAATTTAAATAAATGTTTATAGTAGGGCTGAGTGCAGTTACAGCTGTTCTGGTGTGAGGCTTTCGTTTTTTTGTTTTTCCGTAATCATACTTGATGTGGTGGCAAAAACGTAACTTCTCAAAGCTAAGCTAATAGGTAAAGTAGCCAACATAGAAAAGATGAGTTGCAGTACACCTTCATTTTGGTATCTTCCATCCTCACAGTTGTAAAAGCACCACAGTCCTGATCTTTTGATAATATTCTGTAGATGCTGTCTTCCATTTTATATGGTATGCAATTTTAATGAAACCCCTCAGAGTTTTCCAAATGAGAATGTGTTGCATTAAAAATGGTCCCAGTGGAGCGTTTTAGGTGTCACATGAGCCATTTGTCCTAACAAGATGTTTTTTTATCGTAAGCCAACCTGTTGCATTAGTTCCCTGTATTGTGCATACGTTTTCTCTAGTGGTGAATCATGGCTGTTTCAAAATTTCAATTCCATGCGCAGAACGATGATGAAAAAATGAATCCCTGCAAGCTATAACTGCACTCAGTCTGTAGTATCGAACCGGTAAACCAGCTAATGCTTTTGTATCGTCAGCAAGCTCTTTCGATCCATTGAAAGTTCTGTGTTTCTCTATGTATTATGAATGAATTGGGTGACAATAGCTCACGGTTTTTATTTCAGAGTTTATGAGGGGTTTCTGTAAAGCTTCAAAGTTCATGTCCCTATCTCTACCTATGCATGACCCTTCAGTTGACTTCTCACTGGCAAGATAGCAGAATAGCAGCACATAATACATTTGTAGTTTCATATGTTTCCTTGAGATACTGCTTAGAATGGTGATGGTAAAAACTTCACATTTTTTTTTGGAAAATCTCAATTCTGTATTCAACAAACCTATAATTTAGTCAGTTGTGGATTTTATCTACCTTTCATCTTCCTGTCTGTCATCTTGTCCTTGTGATATTTCCTTATCCAAATCACCAGCCTTTTCCTTTCTTGAAACATACCGGTACTTAAGTAAACCTATTCAGGAAACATGGATGCTAACAAAGACCATGACTTGACATTCATTTTAACTGATAGCCAATGCTTCAGCCCTAAGGAGGTTTGGCACAATTGTTTAATTGAACTCTGTGTGAATCAGCCAAGATGGGGCAGTTAGCTAATGTGAGTGCAGTTGTCATAAGCATGCAGTACTTTTGCTTGACTTGACTGTTGGTCCTGTTGCTACCCTGCACTCAGTAGACTGAGATGCTATAAGGTGTAGGATCCATGTCAAGTCTGGCAGATGAGTTGCCTAAAGTTAGCTTGCTAAAGTTCAACCACCAGGCAACTAGCTATCCACATTAAATATCATGATATTGTCTATGATACTGACTTAGAGTGTATCAGCGAAGCTCAGAACTGTGACAAAACAAAACAATAACCTGATGACCCAAGAGATTAAATTTGTCATGTTCACCATGTAACAGCAGGAAAAAATGTTTGTACGTAGGTCTTGTGTGGGGCAGTTCCACATTCACCAGAGGCACATGTAGAGAAAATCTATGTCAAGAATTTGATACTATCCTTAAACGTGTGCCTGTAGTATTTAGTAAGGCACATGGAAAATAGTGCACAGGGCAGCTAAGATGACCAGTTTGAATGTTGCACAAGGTGTGGTGGTTAGAATTATTTTGAGAATGTTGTATGTCATGTTTTCATGTTTCTGATAAAGTTTTTAGATTTTGATCTATAGCCGTGTTCCCAGTGGAGTTCCTGCTCTGCTTTCAGTCAACCATTTCTGTGTTGATTTTGAGGTATGTTTTGAGCGGTTAAACTAGATGGACCGCCCATGGTTATTTCTCGGCCTCCTGGTGGAGGCAACCAGGATTTTGGCAAAAATGTCCTGGTACGTACTGGAGTTGTCAACAAGACAGCAACAACAACAAAACAGCCCCATAACGTCAACAGCCCCACCAGTGTATTTTACGTCTTACTTTGTATGCGTCCCTCTGTTCTTAAAAGTATGTTTGTGTGTAGCCAATATGTTCAGTTTTGAATGTGAACAGAATGTGCTCACAGCTCATACGACTGTAGGATCTAGTTCCAATCACAGTGCCCATAGCATGGCAAACTCCAGTCGCATCAATTAGTTTGTTGAAAGTCAAAGTCTTTCTTCTAACATCCCTTCGTAATAGCTTGTTGGCACAGACATAGCACTTGATCATGCTAAGATGCAACCAAACTCTGCAATTCACCAACTGACCTTTTTTTTTTTTTTTTTTTTTTTTTTTTGCCTACTTCCTCACTTGGTGTGGTGACAAGATACTCATGCATCTTCTTCTGGGAGGTTAACCACATTTCTATAATTTAACCTGACTTGTGAAGGTCAGCAACCATTTCTCTCTTTCATAAGTCCGTTCCCATGGCGTTGGGTGACAAAATGACTGTGTACTCTTGTCAAACAGGGAAGTCATTAGCAACGATGCAGATCCTTAAGGTGAACATATATAGAATTTTTACCTTTTTCTGTTCATCTTCATCAAGGGTGCCACTAATTACTGAGCCCACTGCATGAGCCAGTGCATGCCCACTGCACACTGCATGGGCCAATAAAATTAGCTGTACATCGGTACACTTAACTTTGAATCATTTCTGAAGAGAACTTGTATGTGTGATTTGAATCAACACATTGCTTAAGCCAGTGCGACCACCTTCATGGCGCCTTGGCTGTTGCGTTCTTCCATGGGCAGTGTTTTTATTACCTCTTTTTGTCTTTCGAAAAGTGATTAGAGTGACAGTCTCCTCAGGACAGTCTGATTCCCTGCTTTTGGCCATGTTGACAGTATGCTGTCTGATTTTGTTAGTGAAAAATGGATGACTGGAAACGTGGATGAACACGGTAAAACTGAATTTAAGGCACATAAAATGGAATATGACTAAATGCAAATTAGGGCTGCAGCTAACAACTATTTTCATTACCGATTAATGTGTCGATTAATTAGTCATGTAGTGTATAAAACATAAGAAAATAGTGAAAAATGCCCATTACAGTTTCCTAGAGCACAAGATGACGTCATTAACGTTTTGTTTTGTCTGACTAACAGTCCAAAACCCCAAAATAGTCAATTTACTATTATACAAAACCAAGCAAAGCAGCACATTCTCACATTTGAGAACATAAAACAGTCACATTTTTGGCATTTTTGCTTCAAAAATGAGTTAATCAATTATCAAGAGTTGGGGATTTTCTTTCGATTAATCAACTAATCATTGCAGCTGTGGCGCAAATGCTTTTTCACAGGCACTTTTACGCTGGTTCTGCTGAATACTCACACACAGACATCTGGCTTGGGCGTATCATGTAGGAATTGTGGCAGTAAATGCTTAGCACCTCGGATCGCTGCTTGCAGCTGTTATGATTTTTTTGTATCTTTTATTTTAAAAGGTCAAATCACTCACCAAAATGGACTGTGGGGTGCTGAGTCCTAGTCTGTGTTTGCAGAGAGAAATAAATGAAAAGAAATGGCAGTGAAATCCAATCCTTAATGCCTAATCCAATCCTCCTTGCATTACGTCATTGCATGAAATGTTTGTCCTGAATCTAGATCCATCTGTTTATAGAGGTAGCAACCCCTGGCGGCACGAGCACCTTGTGGTGAAGTGCCGCCCAAACTCCCTAAGGAGCCTCTACAAGCTACTGTGAAAAACCTCTGCTTGCACCAGAACGACCCCATGCACTGCCTGAGAACACACAAATAATCGAGAAACATATTCCCATGGGAGTCTAATAGGGCTAACAGAACCGCACTCCGTCTCATGCTGCCCTTTGACTGTCAGGGGAGAAGCTATTAAGCTCAATGACCTTGTTACAAGGGGTCTGGGCCACCTTAGGAACCTCCAGCGGATTAGGTTTCAGAGAAACACAGACATACCCATCATGCAAATTGCATACAGGAAGGATGAACCCACAGGGTGTGTAGGTCCCCACCGCCAAAGCTTGCTTAAGCCACAAGGCGGTCTAGTATGACCACACCTTAATGTCCGCAAATGCCATTGGCTCAACTGGAACCTCCTCACTCGCTCCCCTAAGGACCAAATGGAATGGGCTACCAATATGACGTCTCCAAACGCCTCTGACACACTGAAAATCACAGCAGCTCGCACCAGAGTCCTGCATGGGTCTTGTTTTGTAGACCCACCCCCGCCCTGCACCCGCAGTACTTAACACCACACCCGACCCCCTACCAGACATCAGCACTAATTTAATGCTGTCCTCGACCAACCGGGCCTGACCCAAACCCATTTTAAAATAACTTAACTACATCAGGTTCACCAGAAATAAATCTTTATTTGCTCACTCAAGCAATGCTTATTAACTGAAACAAACACTGGGACTGGGCTTCCTTGAATAGCCTGCATTTTTAGCACATCGTTGGTGACTATCGGGAGAAAAAACAGCCTGATGTATTTCACCCAAAGCCTTCCATTGCACTACAGTTTGACAATTTGACAATGATAACATTGTCAATGACAATGTTAACATTTTTTCACTCGTTGCATCAAATTTAGCGGTTCACACGTGGGCACCCGACCCGATGCAAGACTCCGGCTCACACTTTGAGGGTGGAAGGAGAATGGCCAACATCCCATGTAGGAGGAGGAGAGAGCGAGCGAGTGAGCAAGCAGGCACACGCTTTGATAGCACCAGGCCTCAAACGACGCCCACTCGTCTGTGCGCAACTTCATGCGGACGGCGCACGTGCTCTCTGGAGAGTGGCTGTCACAGGGGGAAGAGATCCTGAAGGCTAATTATCGCCGCCCTCTCAGGGACCAAACACACAGATGCTGGATTGAACAGGCGTCAGCTCCATATTTTACTATTGGTCCGTGTGCACGCCCCTGGATCAGAAGTCATTATTTAATTTTTTTTAGTAATTGCTGTCAAGTACACAGACACGTGTGTGTGTGTGTGTGTGTGTGTGTGTGTGTGTGTGTGTGTGTGTGTGTGTGTGTGTGTGTGTGTGTGTGTGTGTGTGCTTATGAGGCTAGGCTAGCAGCGGAAGTTTTAATGGGGATGCCAGTGTTGGATTGATTGTTGGATAATTAAAAAAGGTTTACTGCGACGGAATGAGTTGTCAGTTATATAAGGTGACCGTTGTATAAGGAGTGAAATTCTTTAAACTTGAGCATTTTGTCATGTCTGTACCCTGCGTGTGTAAACCTCTGAGGTTCCGTCACAGTACGGTACTCGAGCCGTTCTGAGTGTCAGTGCTTGCAGTCATCCACTCAAACGTAAATGGAGCTTTCAAAGATTTGTAGTGGGTGGGTGACCTGTGTAATTAGCCCGACTTGTATGGGACCATTTTTGAAAATGGGTTTGATGAACGGAACTGCCATTGACTTTCTGGAAAGTGATTAGGACAGAGTGGTGGGAACGATACTAGCTTTGACTGACGGGTCCCGGAAACACAACAATGTCCAGACTGTTCTCTCTCTCCCACTAATGTTCACGTCTGTCGTACAAGATTTTTTATGCAGCACTCTAGATGTAACATGATGGGTTTTTTTTTTTTTTTTGGTTTTTTTTTTTGTTTTTTTTTCTTGTAACAAATCCTAACCTATGGAAAGTCACCTCCCTTCTCACAAAATCTATTTATGAATTCCAATAGTGTTGAAGTGAATAGTTGATTCACTCAAATCATAACTTTTTTTTTTTTTTTTGATTCAGCTGGTCAGTTTTCTCAGTGGAATCTTTGCTAACACCATACAGCCTATTGGAGGTGATACAATTTCTGTGCTTTGGCACTCAATGTACTTTGTATTGAGGGGGAAAGATCATAAAGTTTCATTTGTCAAATATTGGTTTTAAAAGGACGTTTTAATGTTTCGTGTTTACCACAGGTAGGTGCGCAGTATAGACTTCTGCATCTGCACTTTTTGAGGCGGGCCTAATCTAGTCACACTTCGTGTCTGTGGCATACTCACCCATATGGTCTCACTCAGTGGCAAATGCAAGCACTTAAACAGACCTACAAAAGTCAACATCCACAGTAATAACTAAAGCTCATGCCTGCTTTTTTACCATCCGAAAATCTGATGACCATAGAGTTCACCTATAGAATCTGAAATGAACATTTCCAACTAAAAGGAAAAGAATCGCATGTTTTAAAAAAGATACCCAATTGTTCTGCGATCATCACCAACTGTTTACGAAAACGGGCAGCTATAGTGTCACATCTACATCTTCTTTAGGTAAATCAGTGTCCGATTTTAATTGCTGCGCCTGTACTTCGGCGTACCCTCAGCTCGGACGCGGTCACCACGTGACTCTCACGTTCCAAACGGCTAATGGCTGGACCGCAGCGAGGAGCAGCTGGGGCACCCCGACGGTCACATGCTTAACTAACCACCTCTTAATTGTAGACCCCTTGTTTATTTTCGGCATTTAATACAATGTGCTTCTGTGGAAGTTCCAGCCATAGTCTGACATTGGCTGAAGGGGGTGGGAGTGGTTTAAAGGGAGGGGAGGAAAAAAACTGAAGCTGAAAAACTATTTTCTACTCACATGCGCACACACACACTTTTTTTTTTAATACTGGAAGCCTGCATAAGGATTCCCGAAGGCTATGTGAAATAGAGCAATAAAGAAGGTTTTTGTGAAAGACTAATTCAATTACACATTTAAAAAAAAAAAAAAAAAAACCTAAGTCAATACGGCAACTCCCTTGTGCTTGTCTGTGCCCCCCCTTACACAGCCCGGCTCTGTGGATCTGCTCTTTGTCCCTGGCCTCTTCACCCCCCCAACCCCCCCATAATATCAGATCTGCCAGCGAAAAATCCACCTAGCTGTTTATGACGCGATACTAGCACAATCTTATTAGCTCTGTCGCCGCTCGCAGAAGCTTAGAGAAGGGGCGTCACCAGAGTGCCATGAGAGTGACTGCTGCACCACTCCGCTCTGTTTACAGAAGCGGAGAGTCGTGACCTTCAGCCCGAATAGTATAGACAACACAGGCTCATAAACCTACCCTATATAGGCAGCGCTCGGTGACATGACCTGATCCTATTGGTTGGGGAAGGCAAAGGAGCTACATGAGGAAATTTATGTCCTGATTTATACTTGTTTCTCGTAATTTCTTTCAACTGCCATGGCTGTGAAAACTGTAAATCTACCAGTATGTGATAGTAGTGGACTTTATATCTTAACTTTTTGCTATCTTGATAGTTGGCTACATAAAGTAATGATATCGAAGCAGGCTTGAGTGTTAATTGAAGGTTTTGGTTTAATTTGTATCCTTTTGCAGCGGTGCCTGGATTTAATAAGGCATAATTCTAGCTGCACTTCTGGGTTTTTCAGCCTGTTCAGATTACTCTGGTTTCTGGGTAACGGAGTTTCCAAATAGTGAGGCTCTGCTGTACTTGATGGTACAAAAAGCAAAATGTAAGCACTCTGGTTTGTGTGTGCCTGTTCACCCAAACAAAATGGACTCCTGTGGGTTACCCCTATGAAGACGCATGTTGCTTAGGGGTAAGTCCGGTCTCTCAAACTGTCCCTGTTCACAGTTTAAGGCTGTGTATGAGGCAAGAGTGCATCCCAGGCCTTAAATAGCTGAAGCCCCTCCCCCTGGAGTAGTTTAACAGTAAAAACAATAAATGTGTATTTAAGCACAAGAAGCTTATTGTAGTGTAGTGGCTAAGGTACATGACTGGGACCCCTGAGGTTGGTGGTTCAAGCCTCGGTCTAGCCACACCAATAAAGCAATTGCTGCTGGGCCCTTGAGTGAGGCCCTTAACCCCACATTGCTCCCAGGGGGAACTGGCCCTTGACCGTCAGTCGCTTTGGATAAAAGCGTCCGCTAAATGACTAATGTAATATAACAAAAAGGAGAACTGTTTGCATGCATAAGCCTTACATTCACCCTTCAGATCAGGGTACTCCATAAAATGGTTAAGTAGAACTTGAACTCAAATCCTCACTACACGTATGTTTCTCTCTACCAATATGGTTGGTTTTCCCCTCTGGCAAAACCCCTATTTTTATATTTTATGGTTTTCCGTTTTCTTTCTTAAATAGGGAGGGTGAGTCATGATCAGACATTTCCTTTGTACGTTTCTGTACAAAATGCTGTACATTATTTACCTAATTTGTTTTAATTCTCATATAAGCAACCCATTTTACATATGCATATGACTGGGATTAAGATGCATTTTGTTTGTAAGATTTTACATCATTTATGCTTCAATACACTGGTAGGCCGCACCTGGCATTTCCAATTGAATGGTACTGCATCAATGGACAACATGAATTTTTGAGTTAATTTGAGTTTTATTTGCCTCTAAAAATCCAATGTACTCCAGGCAATGTTTCACATATCGCTTATTTTATTTTTTCTTTACCAAAGGTTTTCTACCAGCATAAATGGAAACATGCAAGTTTAAAAAAAAAAAAAAAAAAAAAAAAAAACGTCCTTGACAGCATGAAACAGTATCACAGTGACACTGTTTCAGGCAAAGCATTCAGTCTGTAATACTGGCTAAATACGTCATATGTCTCTTTGAAAAACAAAACAAAAAAAAAAAACAATCGGTGTAAAAAATGTTCCACTTTTAGTACAGAAACTCTTTCAGATAGCGGCCTTACCCTCATTTAATCCAGCCGGAGTGCAGACAGCGGGCCGGCGGTGGCCCCACCCTCGGGGCTTCTTATCGGCCATTTGGTGGCGACTTACACACAGGGGGTTAGACAAAATAACAGAAAAGCCATGCCACATCGGAATATTTATTAGTAACCGATAAAGAGCTGCGCTGCCCTTTGACTTCAGATCAGCTTCCTGGAATGCTGTTATACAAGCTTTGCTTCGTTTCTCATGAGATTTTGCCCCATCCAGGGAATGATGGGTAAGAGCATTCCAGGAAGGATTAAAGCTGAAGACCCAAATACTTGGTCAATAAATATTTATGTATTGTTTGGAATTGCTTGTGGTCAACATGTGTTTAAGTATTAAATACTGTATACACACACACGCACAGACGTTCACAAGAGTTGGGTCCTGTGGTTATATAGGACTCAGCGGAGGTTTATCTTTGCTTTTGTGTTCGTTTCCTCCTCTCCCCTTTTCCTTCCTGTGCTGACTGGCATTTGGAGAAGGGTGCCACTAGATGGAAAGCATTTTATAGCCTGTAACGTGATGGAGAGGATAGAGTTAACACTTGAGTGGCTGGCATGGATAACTTGCCAGTAACAGGCAGGAAGAGGTTAATTTCTCAGCGACACAACAGGCTTCCTTTTAGGGTCTTTGGTCAGGCCAGATAGAGGGAGAATAAATTAGGACACACATAGTTTTACCCACAGTACCACCTAAGGACTCTGCCCAAAGGCTGTCTGTGTGTGTGTGTGTGTGTGTGTGTGTGTGTGTGTGTCTTTCTGTGTGTGTGTGTGTGTGTGTGTGTGTGTGTGTGTGTCTGTGTGTGTGTGTGTGTGTGTGTGTGTGTGTGTGTTCACTTTATACATTCAGATGAATGGCAGTTTGACCAGTATACAGCATGTTGGTTATAAACACATATCCAGGAAATGTGTGCTTACATAACTAAGCCTTTCCACAGGCATACACACAAACCTGCAGTTTCCCATTCCCAACCCATAATAATGGCTGCCACCATGTCATTTTCACAGAAACCACTTTCTCATCCACGTTTTTAGTTCAGTTTTAGTGTTTAACTCCCAACCAGGTCAGTATAACTTGCGTTTATGTCTAATAGTAATTGTTCAAATTAAGTTACCGTCCTTCAAAACGGTCCTAATTTGCCAGTGGTAAACAAAGGAAGCTGAAATGGCCCCTGCAATGCATTGTGGGATATGGACATAAACAGTTGGTGGGAGCGGCTGGTTGTCTGTGTGGGGTAAAAAACGTTGCTTGCTAGTAAAGGCTAATAAAATAGAGGGATAAATGATTGAAACTGAGGCCCATATGCAGTCTTGGAATTGCGCGTAGTAACTTCGCCCAACGTTGTGTCTAGGGTATGTATGACATAGTAATGTAAGATTTAGATATTGTGTGGGAATACAGAAATGTCACTGCTGTGACACAAAACAGTTGTGCTTGCATCACTTCCTCACTCTTGCGTAACGTACCAGTATGTCCCAGCTCCGCTTATCTGAGTTTCATGACTTGTAACCTATCTTCAAACATCAGGAAGTTTAGATATTCAACCACATGTTTACTGGTAAATTTTACCTCCCACGCTCAGGGATATAAATTTTCCCAGCTGTTTATTTTTGAACTGTCACCAAGTTTTTACGGTGGCATTTAGGTGTTCTTATTGTCGTTTCACCTTTTCAGCACTCAGTGTGGTACATAACAAATGAACGTAATTGAATATAATGCAGGACGAACGTCAGCTATCAAATATTAATTGTCAGGCATTGTGCTTCAGGCGATTCATCTTGGTGATGCTGAAGGACCAGAGGAAATTGGCCCTTTCAAAGCAGAGAGCAGTACATAATAGTTTTACCAATGGGTGGCTTTGAGGGGTTGAAAATGAAATGTGATAAGAAATTTATCCAAGTTTCTCAATGTGTTGCTTTATATAACCTATGCATGATCATTTTTCAAGCTTTGGCAGTGCTGGGAAAAACAGGTTGTTTCATGCCATTTCAAAGGGTGGGATGCATGTGTTTGTTGAGGGGCGTGGCTGAGAAGAGGAAGTTACAAGGGTGAAGAGGGGTTTTAGGAATGGGCTTGTTTATCACTCGTAGTCACAGATAATAAAACTGGGCACAGTAAATTTCAGGGACACCGAGTACATGTTTATGGTGGAGAATATCCTTCAGGACTTGTTACAGTGACTGCTCTGCAGGGCTTGCATTGGTTGTATAAGCAGCTTAGCGGAAAGGTTTCCCTCATATTCATTCAGCAAAGATGCAAGCATAGTTTTGGTGCTGTGCATGGGTTTGAGCAATTGTAGTTTCTCTAAAATGTAATGTAATTGTACTTCAGTTTGCAGTTTTTTTACCTAAAGTGGTCAGTTTTATTTAGCTAGTTAATCAAGTTAGCTAGGAAGACGAATACCATAGTTTAAGTATGTTTCCTTCCATTTGCACAATTTTTTTTTAACCGATTGATTGTATATTTGTTCCCAAACACAGTGTACACTCGCATGATATTCTGTATGTATACAATGTATATGTATCGCAAAAAGGATGCAGGGAGTTCAAATGTATATATTAAGCCGTATAATAAAGTGGAAATGCTACTGCTGATTCATGCTTTACAAGGGCATTTTATTGGGTGTGAACACTTTAAAGAAAATCTGTGCAAAGCAAATTGTCCATAAAGCAGAACTCCAATCAATCATTTTAACATTGTTTACAAGTTGGCTTTCACACCGGCTGTTCACAATGGACAGTGTCCTGAGAGAACTGGTCTGAAATGCACAACTGAGGTCGTTTGGGGAGAAAGCAGCCAATTATTCCCCACCCTGTTAAAAAAAAAAAAAAAATCCTCATGGCCTTTAAAGCAGAAGTGCACACAACCCTGAAACAAGGTCATGCAGACCTTTCACATAATTAACACTCATGTCGCTTTGTGCGAATGTTAATACCTTGCGCTAAGTCTGCCTACATTTTCACGTCTTCCGCTTTTTCCCCCATAACGGTTTCATTGGAATGTCTAACAATATGCGTTCGATTTTGAGAATATTCACTGTTGCTTACAAAATAAGTGCAACAAGGACCAAAAGAAGCGAGTGAGAGTAGCCGGGAAGGAGCCGGTGGGTTTCTCATTTTTCCTGGCTTCCTTCACGGGCTCGTCCTTTGGGTGAAGCGGGTGGGTGGGTGGGTGCTTGAAAGGGGGGTTGTGACGTTTGCCGAGGAGTGATTTCGAGGAAGTCTGGTTGTTATGGCAGTGAGATTTTCCTTGTATTCTGTCGCCATGGCAACTTCAGCCACCGCTTGCTGTATTAACATGTGATCGCTGAAGCGCTTTGTGATATACCAACTGTTACACATGCTCACACACACACACACACACACAAACGCAAGCAGGCATGATACTTGTGTGCAAGTCCATTGACAAATGTGAAACACTAACAAAATCAGACTTTGGCCTTGGTTACATGTACATGAAAGATGATGCATGACAAACGTAATTATCCAATTGTAATGCCAATAATATTGTTTAGATGGAAAAATGCAACGTTTTGAAATTGAACTAATTCATGCTTTGTGGAATTCCTGTAGCCTGTCTGTAGTGTCTTCGGAGTTCTGTGTGCGTTCCTCCGCCATTGTGGAAATATTCAGGGTGTAATTGCTTAATGAGTTTAACCTGGTGGAGAGGCCTTCCCTCCTCTGGTTGATACTGTCCTAATACCCAACACATGCCTTCGTCCCCACAACCGTACACTGCAATTTCTACCTTCCACTGTTTCTCTCTTCTTTTTTTTTTTTTTTTTTTTTTTTTCCTCCACTGTATTGAATTGATCAAAATGGCTCCAGCTCATTTACTGAAAGCCAAGCACTTTTTCAGAGGAGAGTCGAGGCAGACCACTTCCCTGAGTGAGTTTATGTACAACGTCCCAGTAGCTTTGTGGAATTAAATTTAGTTTTGGGAAGAATGTCAATTCAGTTGTTGTGAGAGGGAACAGTATCTACGCAGCAGCAGTGTACTCAACATTCTGGTTGCACAAAGGGTCCAAGATTAACTATTTCATCAACCAGCCAAAGTGACTGTAAATGAAAAAAGCCAGCGGGCCAGTCTGTGTATTCAAGTCAAGTTTGGCTTTTTTTTAACCAGTCAAAGGGAAAAATGTACCAGCTTTCAGCCCTTGGCTGGTGCTGGTTTCTGTCATTGAGAGCATGTGAGAAATTGAGCTAATTTGTGATTTTGTGTGTGTATGTGGCGTCTGCACCTAGTGTTTTAAGCCCTTCTGTGAACCAGTGATGTCAGCAGCAAGGCATCTAGGCCATGGTGCTTGTGGGTAGTGGTAGTGCTAAGTAGTGTGTGTGTCTGTGTGTGTGTCTGTCTGTGTCGGCCTGTGTGTGTCTGTACGTCTGTCTGTGTGTGTGTGTGTGTGTGTCTGTGTGTGTGACTGGGTGGGAAAGAAAATCAGTGTAGTTTAACGTTGTGGTGTTTTTCTTAATAGACCCTCCTTCATGATAGTTGTGTTATGTGATTTTTGTGAAACTAAACATTTTACCATGATTTAAAACCTTTTAAGAACATTATCATATAATGTCCTTAGAATTATAATATCAATGTCAAAAAGGGAACTCTAGTGCTATTCCTTTCTGTAGTGTGTGTTTGGCCTACCAGTTTGTTTTCATCCATGCTGGTTTACATAACTGCATTTTACACACAAGAATGAGATGTATCCCTAAATACATTGTACCCAGTTGTAGAATTTTTAAAATTCTTTTTAAAAAAAGGCTACTTTACATTTAAGATGCTGTAAACCAGAGTGACGTAGAGTTACTTTTTTTTTTTTTATTCACCTGTGATTCATTTATACAGCTGTATATTAACTGACGCAATTCAGATGAACCTTTGCAACATTGCTCAAAGGTACAGTGACAGTGGCTTTTGTTGGGGGTTGAACGAGTAACCTTTGGAGTCCTAAGATCCACTCCCTAACCAAGATGAACCCAATATGAATGGCTGCTCAGATGTTTAAAGGGAGGAGGGGGAAGCCGTTGGCTCATTGCTGCCACCTGCTGCCCCATAGGGTACATTGCATTGTTAGCAACAGCTAGGAAGTAAGACTGCAATATCACCTATGTAGACTTTGACAGGGTGTTCATATTATGTACATGCAGTATATTGTGAATGCAATTTTCAAGTACTATGTATGGAATATCCCAGTGTCCAAACTTGTAAATCTGGTGAAGTTGTGGTAAGATTTAATTGGTAGGCTGAAGCTGTCTGTTTATCCATGTGTTCATTTGCATGATAAACCAGTGACCTCCAGTGTGGTGACTTTGTGTGGCACTGTGGGCAGGGCGGTCACCTCCGAATATGGATCTGATGTGGAGGCAGAGGGTGGGGGGGGTTGCTGAAATGTGAGTGTCCCCCTGGCCCGAGTTCACACTGCAGAGCTAATGAGCCGTGACGGCCCAATAATAGAGCGCGCGCCAGAGGCTGCGATATCGACATGTTCCTGTGAGAGAGACACAGTCATGCATACCGGGGTGAGAAATTATCTTTTCCCCTGGGCCTTCCCCCCTCCCCATCCCAACTACCCCTCGTGAGCCAATCTTTCTTTGGGGGCAGCGTTTTCAAAGTTTTGGGCAAAGCCTTGTTCTTTGTGGCATGAAAGACCCATGTAATGTCTGTCTATGACGCCATACATCCCTCTCAGTCTCTACTCATCAGTGATGGGAACTCCTGCTCTTGTTTGCTGCCGATAGCCAGATAGCATCACGGCTTTACAGAGGACCTTTCATTCTGAGCCCTGGCTCGACCTGTGTGCTCTTTGAACTTCCTTTTGTTCCTCCATGCCTCTCCCAAACTGGATTAGCTTGTGAGCACAGGCTAGAGCAAATGCCTTGCACGTAAGCTGCAGAGGTCTGTATCGACAACCTCCGCAGTTTGTAAGTCATGTCCAGCAAATACAGAAAGCAGACTGCTGCCCCTGGTGTCGCAACTTCAAGGGCATTTTTTTTTTACCCTGCTCATTGATTAAGTTCTGACTGGAGGTGGTAAAACCCCAGCTTCAGAAAGTAAAAGTTCTGCCACATATTTGTTCTGTCCATGCACAAAACCAGCTGATTCTTCGTGGCACAACTCTTCAGCAAGGTAGATGAGCTAATTAGTGAAATTACCTGTTTTTGTGTGCAGGTAGAGCAAATGCATGAGAATACTTTCTGAGGCTGTAATTTTACATCTCTGTTAAAAAGCACAATACGTGCTGATTAGAGCTGCAGCGATTAGTCAATTTAAACAATTAGTCAATTGAAAGAAAAATAATTGGCTATTTGATAATCGATTAATCGTTTTAAATTTTTTCAGCAAAAATGCTTTTGGTTTTGGACTTGTGCTCAATGGAACTAATGGGCATTTTTCACTATTTTCTGATGTTTTATACATCACACAATTGATTAATCGAGAAAATAATCGGCAGATTAATCGATAATTAGAATAGTTGTTAGTTGCAGCCCTAGTGCTGATACACACCCACCACAGATCACAAATGGACAAGCCCATGTGTACCCACTCTCACCAAACACGTATATTTGGCATATTTGATAGGATATTAGAGCTGGCTCTCAGTGTTTCTACCATCAGATCACTCGAAATGCCATGCAGGATTATCCTGTACATGTCTAACTTCGTCCATATTGGGTTAATTTTATTTTCTTTCAAATATGTATTTGAAGAGTGTGTCTTTGCTGGCCCTTTGAGTATTCGTTACAGAATTATGGGATTATCACACATCTTTCATTATTGTGCAGTAATTGTCTGAAGGTAGTTTATATTAGTTTTTGAAGCATTTCCGCATCCCTCAGCAACTGTTTTGAGCCTGTAGTTTCAAAAGTGCAGGACTAGCACAAATTTATATCATTTCTTGCAAAGTGGTTTAATGTTTACAGGCAGCAGCATCAAACCACCACATCCGCATCCTCCTCTGAGATTAATTTGTATTGTTTTCTGTCTCCACAGCTCCCCCTCCCAGTCGATTCAATCGCAGGGTCTCAGGTGAGTCCATATCATTATGTCGTCATCCAGTGTGCATCTATGTCATCTGTATGTGTCACAGTATATTCATTCCCCCATGTTACAGCATTTGAATTCCTGTGTGTGTTACAGTATATGTACTCCCCCAGTGTGCATTACAGAATAAACATTCCCCTAGTGTTTCAGCATGTGTATTCCTCTTGTGTATGTTGCAGTATATGTTCCCCAGTGTGTGTGTGTAACAGTTATTCATGTTCCCCCAGTGTGTGTGTGTGTGTAACAGTTATTCATGTTCCCCCAGTGTGTGTGTGTGTGTGTAACAGTTATTCATGTTCCCCCAGTTCCCCCAGTGTGTGTGTGTGTGTAACAGTTATTCATGTTCCCCAGTGTGTGTGTGTGTGTAACAGTTATTCATGTTCCCCCAGTGTGTGTGTGTAACAGTTATTCATGTTCCCCCAGTGTGCGCGGAGGCCTACAATCCTGATGAAGAGGAGGAAGACACTGAGCCCCGGGTCGTGCACCCCAAAACCGACGAGCAGCGCTGCCGATTGCAGGAGGCCTGCAGAGACATCCTGCTCTTCAAGACTCTAGACCAGGTACAACCCGGTCGCCCCCGGTCAGCTCCCAGTCACCTGTCATGAGCTCACTCATGTTCATGACACACCAATACAGCAAGGAAGTTTAGGGAACATGTTGCTAAAAATCAGTTATTCTAGTTTATTTTTTACCAGCAACTGTGTGATTAGTCTGACTTTCCAGTGGCACGGCCAACGTTTTTGTGTACACCATGGAGTTGAAACGGTCAGTCTTATTCTGAAACAGGGCCACATCTTAGAATGTTATTTTTCAGGAGTGGGTGGACATTATGACTCAAGTAATTCCAGAAGCGACTTGTACAGAAACCGAACACCAACCCAGCTTCGCTTAATTGTGGTCTTCCTCATGCTAGCTATCTCACTACTCTGTGTTAGTGTCTGTTTGTACATGTACTCCACCGTCACCCATATTCATTCCTCACAGGGTACATGAGAAGGAAATGACTGAAGTATTTTTAGTATGAATAATTCAGAAAAAGGGTAGGCTGAGGCAGTCATATGCTAGAATGAGGAGAAAGCCCAGGGTGTGGAAACAAGTGAAATGGGTTCACTTTCCCCTCAGTGGCTTTCGGTGATTGTTAAACCCATAGGGCTGTGTGTTGAAGTGAAAGTGTGCCACGCTCACCCGTTCCGTGCTGTGCCCCACTCAGGAGCAGTTCTCAGAGGTGCTGGATGCCATGTTCGAGCTGCGAGTGCAGCCCCAGGAGCACGTCATCGACCAGGGGGACGACGGCGACAACTTCTACGTGATCGAGAGGTGCGTTTGAGCAGGTCACATGACCGTGTGCTATGGAAGGGCTTCTCGAACTCTGTCCTGCCCTCAACAACCTATTATGAGTATGCTGTTTTTTTTTAGCTGCCATGTTTAGTGAACGTAATTTAATACTATATAGTTTTGTCTTTGAACTCTTATTTTCCGCAAGTATTTACATTTTTTGTGACCTGGTGGTACCAGGAGTCCACTCATTTCACCTGTCCGACTATCATTTATATAATCGGTTAAACATTTAACCTCCTTTACGAATTCATTTAGTACCTAAAAAAAATAAACGTTAGTGATGACTTGAAGGACGTTTGTTCCTAATGGCATGCCTGTAGTCTGTGTGGCAGCCCGTAGTCTAGTGGCTAAGCTAAATGACTGGGACCCCTTAGTTTGGTGGTTCAAGCCCCAGTGTAGCCACAGCAAGATCAGCACTGCTGTTGGGCTCCTGAGCTAGGCTCCTGAGCTAGGCCCTTAACCCCACATTGCTCCCCGGAGGGATTGGCGCTTGGTTAGCATAATTAACTAAGTCACTTTGGATAAAAGCATCAGCTAAAAGACTTTAAGGTAATGTCATGCATAGCTATTCTGATGCAGTGTGGTAAGGTTGAGGTTAAATTACCCCTAGGCAGGCAAAATAATCAACATCATATAAGAGAGTTGGGGGGGAAAAAAAATAGGTGGAACAGAAGGCAAAGTACACAGGGATTTTTCCCCTCCCTTGCATATCGGATGTTGTCCTGAGGTACTCACTGTTACGGGGCTAAAGACTAAAATGCGAGTAAAACTCTGTAGTCATGGCTGCCGCTGGATGGATTATGTTTTTTTTTAATCTGCTGCTCCAGACTGTGGATGTACCCCACAGTCTAGTTCACCGTTTCCAACTGCAGCTGCGATGCCTTTCTGAATATTTGGCAGGCATATCGGTATAAATTCGCGACCAATATGATCTATTTCCAGCTTTTTTTTTTGTCTGTGCTAATTTTGTATTTTTCTGTGGAAATTGGCTGGATGGGTATTATGGCAGAATGTGTACAATGCTACGTTTAAATACAACAATAAAGTAGACTGGCAATATGGCATTTCTAGCTGCATATTAAGACGTGTACATTTTGTATTGTTTTTGCATTAGGAAGATGTGATTCATGCATTTTGGGCTGTATTTTTTCTCCATGAATTAAATCATGTTAATCACTGGAAAGATTATTGTAAAAAAGGATGTTTTAATCTAGCAGTAATTTTTATGATATTGTCCATTTCCAAGGACCTCAGTTCAATCGGTCATGGAGTCCACATCTTAAGTTAAAGACCTTCGCAAGTTATCTGGGACTGACATACATTGTGCTCTGAAATTCTTGGTGTTCCCAATTATGAACAAAAACGGCTCTAAAACGTGAACAATACAAGGAGCCACGTTCATGCTCCAGCAAATGGGAAATCAACTGGTCTCTTTTACCAAGTACAATTGTTCTAAAAAAATATCTGGAATTACTTGCCTATTAAAGGAAGACGCACCTGGATCCTCCTCAGAGATTTGAACCGAGCACCCCATTCCTCAGGGCAGAAGATACCACGCCCAGATCGTTAAACGTGATAAATACTTGCAGGGGATGTGCATACCTGGCCCAGAGCAGCGCACCTGGGGAGAGCCCAGGGGAGAGGAATCCCAATTGTTAGAGCGCACGCTGGCACTTTGCAGTGGCGTGAGGCCAGAACACTCATACCCTAGAGAGATGGAAACAAATTCCATTCCTCATTCCACCTGTAAAATTTCAGGAGGGATATGATCGGAGGCTTTAAGCCAATCACACGAGGGCATGGATACCTTGTACTTGCGGTACAGGTTCTGGCTGACTAAATTTTTTGGATGGTTGTGTCACAATGAAATGCTCGTAGGAAATATGCTCAGTTGTCTTTATTTCGTATACCATTTTTGTGCATGTTCATCAAAGGCACCAGTGATTTCTGAGCTGTGTGTATAGTAACATGCATACATAAAGCCATATGAGGTTTAACTTCATTCCAAATGAATTAAGTTCTGTGAATGGGTGGGTTTTTGCTAATTGCAGTATCTCTGAAACCAGTGTCAGCATCTCTGACGTTTCCACAGTGTTACAGCACCACCAGCATTGATACCATCCCAGTACAACATTAAAGTACCTCTAAGTGGTACTGGAGAAAATTCCCCCCACCTGTCAATACCTTGATACACAGACTTCAAACCTAACTGTGCACTCTGTCCAGAAGACCAGTCAAAGTGGTCACGCTACATGTGATTCCTATGGTCTCGGTGAAACCCCATGTTCGGTAGCCTTGTGAATGGCACGTCTGGTTGAGAATGCTGTGGCCCCAAAATCAAATCTGAGCCAATGGCAGCCGCGGCCTGGAGTCCTGCAGGGTGACATTAGCCTAATTAGCGCTGCCATCACAAAGGGGAAGTGAGCCTCATCCCTGTGATTTCTCCGGTCGATTGGGCGCCTGCGTTTGGCCCTGTGTGGCTGACTACACGTGTATCGGAGAACGTGCCCGCGGATGTCCTCCATGATTTATTGACAGCCTTGCGCTGAGCAGTAGGGTTTAGGTTTGTGGTCGAGCATATTGTGTTTGTGGCTTTAAATGGTAGGGAGAAAGTTTTCCATAAATGGTATTTGTTTGCTGTCTTCCTGCCCCCCCTTTTAGCAGAAGTCATTAAAGACATCTGAGTATTAGGTTTTTGTTTTTTTTTTTTTTTTTTTTTTTAGGAAAATTATGTGGCATGTCTTCAGTTTTTTGCTAGGTAATTATTAAATTTGCACAATAGGATACTCTAGAATTCATGTTCAAAATAATACTATTGTGGTAACGTTACAACAGAGCGATAGGTCATTACTACGAAATGTATTCTTGCTGTGAAATACTGATTTTGACTTGTTTGATTTTGTTATCAAGAATCAAATAACATGCAGCTTATGTCTCTTTGCATAAAACCAGGTCCCAGACTCTTTGATTCTCTCATGTTTTGAGCTTGTTTCAGTTCTGCTTGCTTTGATTTGTTTTCCTTGAAATCTCAAGGTAAAAGTAAAAGCAAGCTGTCCTTTTCCCTCTCTCCCTCTCTCCCTCTTCCCTCCCCCCGCCCTCTCTCACACAGGGGAGTGTACGACATTGTGGTGCGGGGCACTTGTGTAGGACAGTACGACAACAAGGGCAGCTTTGGGGAGCTGGCGCTTATGTACAACACCCCCCGAGCTGCAACCATCATCGCCACCACAGAGGGCGCTCTCTGGGGCCTGGTGAGACCGCAAAGCCTCAACACACACACACACATTCTGACTGAACACCTTCTAACACGAAGGCACAAGTGTTTTTTTTTTTTTGTAGTGTGAGTGCATGCAAACTGTGTGCATAGCATGCTGCAAATTCATGTAAGGTGTGTGCGTGTATGGCTTGAAATCTTTGTAACATGTTCTGTTTTGTGTGTGTGCGCATGCAAATAGCATGTTCTAGCAAGTATTTAGCTTGTAACACGTATGCATTGTAACATTGAGAGCAGTCTGCGTGTACATGACACATGCATTTGTGTAGCATTTTTCTGCAAGTAGCATTATGTGTGCGTGTCCTTGTGTGATATAGCGCTGTAATACCTGTGTCTGTTTTCCAGGACCGGGCCACGTTCCGCAGGCTGATTGTAAAGAACAATTACAAGAAGAGGAGAATGTACGAGACCTTCATCGAGTCTGTGCCCCTGCTCAAGTCCCTGGAGGTGAGGGGGGAAGTGGAGGAGCGCCGTTGCTATGTTCCCTCACTCGTCACTGTCTTCCCTCGTCGTTTGCCATTCGTCATCATTCATCAGTGCCAATCGCTCATCGTAAAGCATCCATCGTCTCTTACTTCTGTCTCTCTTGCTCTCTCCCTCTCTGCGCTAGCTTTCAGAGAGGATGAAGATTGTCGACGTTTTAGGGGCGAAATCTTTACAGGACGGAGAGCAGATCATCATGCAGGTAGGATTGTTACGCTCATCTTTTTGTCTTGGTTATTGTTAGCCACGTGTTTGGGTATTACTGGGGGTGGTAGACCATGATTGGTTACACCTCGCAGACCTATCAGTGCTGTTCCCTTCTGGCCCATCTGTTAGTGGTGTGTTACTCACTCTTTTTTTCCAAGGGAGCAATTCTTGGCTGAGACAGTAAAGTCAAGGAGCAGCACTTACCATTGACCATGGATTAAAATTCACATTCCAAACAAGGCTGTCCACAGTTATAACCGCCCTTGCATTGCACTGGATTTGTTTACAATGCTCACAGTTTAACCGCACCAAACTTTAAACACCGTCAATGTTGTGGCAAGGGGTATCATCTTGCTTGCATTTTGTGTTTCTATTGTGCAAATTCATTTTTTTAATTGATTGTACATTCAGCATATTGCAGTTTAGGAACTGTTTTGCAGATCACTTATATATATATATATATACTTGTTGAAATACAAGAAAGTTTGAATGAATCTTGAAATGCAATGTTTTAACCCAATCATATATTTAAAGTTGAGATCTCTGAAATGAGAAAGTGTAAGCAAGTGTTTCTGTTACATTGTTTTGTACACAATGTTGTGGACAAAATGAAGATTTCTGTTGCTGCATTAGTCTGTACACAGTGAGTCTGTGTTTTGGTGATTTGTCACTTATTCGCCAATAACTGGAGAGGGGTTGCTGCAAAGCAGATATCCAAGCAGTACAGTTTAACACTGCTGAAGTGAAACACAGTATCTTAATTTCATCTGTTGATTAATACTTCGGCTAAAGATTAGTATATAGTGTTATTGTGACATTTACCTGTGTCATACCTAACAATACATTTTAAAAGAGCTGGTCAAGTAGAGCAATGACACAAATTTCAAATTTTCCAAGTTTAGTTGAGCATAGCTGTCAAATGAAGCACTCTTGTGGGCACTGACCAATTCAAATACTTTGAATTTTCTGTGATTCTGTCTCGCCACAAAACACCTTGGGGGGGGAAGGAAAAAACAGTGCCTCTTGACCTCAGGACCCCCCAAATAATCCTCAAACATCTTTTTTTCTCTTGGCAGATAAACAGATGCAAAATATCTGATTAAAATTTAACTTTTCAGTAAACACTTTTCAATTCTTATGTTGGTATCCTCACTGCATATTGACATTCCTAGTAAAAGTCAGCGTAACTAGCGCCAAGAGCTCTCAGTGTCTTCTCTAAGACCAAATGAAGTGGCCGTTTGTTGTCTGACAGCCATTTTGATGAACTTGGCGCTCAGTGCATCTTGAACTGCTGCTTTGTTTTCAGACACTGGAGACAGAGTCATCAGTATATAGAAATCCTGGACTGGAACAGGATTGGGTCATCTGGGTCCTGTGTAGTAAAAAGGGGAGGTGACCCAGGGTACAGCCCTGGGGAACCCCACAGTGTGGCCCTCTAGCCTAGAACAGTGCTCCACCCACATTTTCTCTCTGCTGTTAGCAGTAATTTCACCCATTGTGTTTAGTTGATGCTAAAACCGTAATTCAAAAAGCAGGATTTCATTGTTTACTTCAAAGTATCAAATTTTTTGAGTCTCCATAACATGATTATCCAAAAGGGATTTCCATTATTGGTTTCTTAAATTTTTAAAGTACAATGAGCAAGTGTTGGTAATAGAAAGGTGGGCTGAAGCAGGATTGGAATTCATATTGTATACTCAGGATGTCAAGGTACTTGTAGGTCTGCTCATAAAACGCTTTTTCAAAAACCTGCTGAAAATATGCTGGCCCTGATCTGTTTTCAGGCTTTTCTTATCTGAGCTATGTTGCTTCTGTTTTTCAGGGAGATAAGGCAGACTGTTTCTTCATCGTGGAGTCAGGAGAGGTGAAGATCATGATGAAAAGTAAAGTAAGTAGAAAGAAAATGAACGATCATTAACTTAACCTCAATGAAAAATGTAGCGGGCCTTTGTTAAATTCCATCACTGATAAGCCAGCCGCAGAAGTGATAACCAGCTTTGTCGCTGGTAAGTTTGTCACAGAGCACTCACTTTTTCTCTCCCACTCCCCGTAGACCAAGGCAGACCAGCAGGATAACACGGAGGTGGAGATAGCACGCTGCACTAAGGGCCAGTACTTCGGAGAGCTGGCCCTGGTCACCAACAAACCTCGTGCTGCTTCAGCGTACGCCGTGGGAGAGGTCAAGTGCTTGGGTAAGAACCTCAACGCGGGAGGGAGATCGCTTGCGTTTAGCGTGTTCCTCACATATGTACACGTTACTTACCCACAATCCCCAACCCTCACTACTCTTCATGAGGCGCACTAGTACTGGGAGGAGGAGTTTATGATAGTTTCGTAAGCCACCGGCTGAGAAAACAAATACGGCTCATATCTGTGTTTGTTTTGCACAGCCTTTATTGCACATCTCTACAAGGGGGGCAATAATTTCTGAGCTGTGCGCATCGTAAATAACTTGTATCGCATACTTTCACCCACATGAAGTTTGTACGGTAGCAAGGACTCCAGATGAAATCTTTTAAATAGGTGGGTTTTGGCATTGCTTTCATAGATAAATTTTTTTTTTTGAAGTTCGAGTTGAAAATGACCCCCCGTCCCTAGTATGTGTGCATCTCCGAGGCTCCTGTATTATTGTACCACCAGCAATGATAACATCCCAGCATGGCTTTAAAGTACGTATGATTTAGGAGGAAAACGGGAGGCGTGTACGGTAGCTCCCTCAGCCCTTAGCTCACACTCGGTGTGTGTGTTTGTGTCTCTCAGTAATAGATGTGCAGGCGTTTGAGCGCCTCCTCGGACCCTGTAAGGAGATCATGAAGAGGAACATCGCTCACTACGAGGAGCAGCTGGTGGCTCTGTTCGGCTCCAGCATGGACCTGAGAGACTGATGGCTGCCTCCGTGCCTTACAAGTGTACACACACACACACACACACACATCACACAAACACACACGCAGATGCATCACACTGGCTTGCACATAATTCACGCACTCCAGCATAAATTCACTGGCCCAGTCTCCCTCCTCCCTGTCCTGAGTGCACACCCCTTTCACTCCAGCCCATACCCCGCCCCCCGCCCCGCGCCCCATTCACCAGCACAGTCATGCAGAATTACAGACATTAATACGTGGAGCAGAAAACGCTCACATACACATGCGCGTGTCCACACACGCAGATACACACACGCACACACACACGCGTGCGCGCACACAAACTCAGCCAAGGACACACTCCCACCACCCTTGAACACCCAGATACAACTAATATATTTAAAATAAAATAAAAATAAAAAAAATAAAAAAAACTTAAAATGCAAAAAATAAAAGGTACAAAGAGAAAGTTTTAGAAACATTTTATGAAAATATAAATAAGCTTTGATAAAATATTATTTAAATAAAAAAAAGTGTTTCCTCTTTGGAATGCTCCGCTGTTCCAGATTGAGTTTGTGCTGAAGATTATTGCAGACCTGCTGCTCCAGGTGTGATAACCCTAACACATGTCGTATTGATTATTATTGTATTATTATAATTGTTCTTTCATTTTGACCATTTTAGAACACCCAGTAACAAAGTAAAGCAAAATAATGTAGTGCTTATTTCTCTTTATTCTGGATCAGTTGTCCTGGAAAAAAAACAAACAATAAAGTGAACATTTTGTTAATTTGGAGTGTTTGTATTGAATGTTTGTGGGGAACTTGATCCAGAAGTCTCCGAGCATGAAGTGGGCGTTAGATTGTCTAGTGCTGGTATGTCGGACTCCAGTACTGGAGCACCAGGGTGTCTTCAGGATTTTGTTGCATTTCAACACTTCAATGATTAACCAATCAGGATGTTACAGTACAAACACGTATATCTCTGTGGACATGATTGCTGCTACTTGAGTGTAAATTACAAACAATCTGCAGACATTGTGGCTAAAAGTGTTCTAAAGTTTGACACTGCTGGTGTGGTGCTGGATATATTGTGTATTTTTTATGACTAAAATTTTTTTTTTTTTTTTTGCTCAGGCGAACATTAGCGCACACTGTTCTGTTTCGGTGGTTGAGTACTCGATGTGCAGTCGTCAGTGTGGTAACCTTTAATTGATGTGGAGCATGCACTTTATGTAAGGAAGGTCATATTTGACTATGAAATATGTAAGCATTTGATAGTCAAATGTGATGTGGGGGGTTGAAACTGGATTCATAAGAAGCAAGGTGAAAGCCACTGGTCACAGTGAAGAACGTGATACCCATGTTTTGCCGAAAAGCCCTCGGAGGATCCTCAGAAACCTCCTTGAAGTTCTATGGGGTCAAAAATGGAACGTTTTGCGCAACGTGGCCACATAATGCCTGAAAAATCCAAACACTGCATTCCACAGTATGAATCTCATACCAACTGTGAACGATGGTGGTAGTGTCATGATTTAAGGATGCTTTATGGTATCAGGATATGGACAGCTTGCCGTTTTTGAAGGAACCATGATTTCTTCATCAAAATATGCTGTTTGGAACATCATTATGAAGAGAGGGCTGGTGAGCCGAGGACACCCTCTACAGTTGACGACTGAAGAAAGATCGCCACAATATCAAGATAAACCCACCAACACCTGTTCAACAGATCAAGACCACACTTCCAGAGGCTGGCATGGATGTGCAGTGACTACAGTCCACAGAAGGCTTCATAAACAGAACTGCAATGGCTGCACTGAAGCATGTAAACCACTATGTAGCCGCTAGAACCGTATGGCCAGGTTACAGCTCACTAAGAAGAACCTAAAAGAGGTTGAAGAGTTCTAGAAAAAGGTCTTATTTGAAGAGCTGAAGACTGCTTCTGTACAGGCCCGACACAGCATCACCAGAGAAAAGACTCAGCACCTGGTCTGTGGGTCACAGACTTCAACCAGTCAATGCATGCAAAGGTTTTTTAAGAAAGTAAAAACATGATTAGTTAAATTTACATAACATTAATGTGTCCCAAACCTTATGGTGCACTGAAATGGGTCGTGGGTGGGCTATGTGTAGAAGGAACTGTAATTTCTAAATGGTAAAACCAAAATGTATAATAAATACTGGAAAGCTTAGAATTTGCACTTTAGCCCCTTTTAATACTTTGATTACAAATCTAAAAATTGTGGCATATAGAGCCAAATCAAATGAGTTGTTGTCCTGCACGATATACTGGTCACTGCATATGCACAAAACCCACATTAGAGGTACAAAATGAATATCTATGGTCTTACATGAACAGGTGTGGGTCGGTGTCATAGCATCATCTTATAGACATGGCTGGAGGTTGGGAGTGCTGTGTTATGTTCTGCTCATGCCTCATTCATCTGTGCTTAAACTTATTTAAAGGCTGCCATGATCAGCTTTATTGTCAGTAAGCCAGTCATGTACTTTGCCCGGCGAGGCTCTTGGCCCGCTGACTCTATGGTGTGAGCCCTGGATCAGCAGGTAAGCCGCCTTTGCCTCGGTTCAAAGTGGGACTCGCAGCCCCCATCAAAAAATGATGATGTTGACCAAATGGCCTGACCGTTAAACCATCACGGACCTAAAACACCCCCTTGGGGTACACCACATGGGCTGTCCCTTAACCAGACAGGTGTGGAGTGCTGGTCTCTCTCACATAGTTTGTATTTGCCTGAGACTGGAAGCCTCAAAATCATGTTTTACTGCATTTTGGCTGCATAGAATTGATTAAATTATTTTTCAAACAAAACAGTTTGGGAAAAAAGGTTCAAATTTTTTATTTTGCAGCAAACTGAGTATGCACAAAATGTGACAAATTGTAGCTCACCATAGCTTTCAAATATATTTACAGACATATAATTTATTACTCACTTATGATAATCTATAAATAACAGCCAAGTAATAAATTTACTGATTCTTATTCTTTTGCATATTTTGTATTTATGTATGGCTACAGCAGCCACAGCACTGGAACATCAGAATGTATTTAAATGTAATATCACCTATAAATATGTAAAATATGATTTCTACAAATATTACAGTGAATTAATCCATTGTTCATGATGATGGAAAAACCATGGAGGAAACATGCAGTGGCTTTAAAAAGATGCTTGTTAAAAATAACTATTAATTTGCAATACATTTTTTAATCATTTGTTTAAAACATAATTTTGTTCAGAGTATATGTTTTTACCTTTAATGAACCCTAGAGGCCTGGTTTGGTAGTTATTTGAAGAGTAATTGGATTACTGGGTTAATCCAGGAGCGGTCAGAAATAGCGGACTAATTTCTTGCTCCCAGACCCCATGCGTAATGCTTTCATGGTACAGAGTGACCAGAGAAGCTGGGACATCCCTCTGTATCTCTCCTTTCCAATGGCTGTGCAGCACTCCCATGAGACCTGTCTGCTACCGAGGAGGTTTACAGAGTCTAAACTGTGAAAGTTAAGGGAGGCAATGGTGGAATTTCCTCACCGACAGAGATCACTTGAGTTGAGGATGAGGTAACGGAGACACCTTGCGTTCACCGGCTCCTTTGCTTTGGCTGTGTAGCGTGAGTGTTCCCAGCCTGTGAGAGAGCCAACCTCTTGTCTGTGAAGATACACATTTCTCCTCTGTTCTGTACACTGGGATTTTGCTTCATGTGTTGACTGTAGAAGATACCAAACACCGTATTTACTACTTGTATTTGTCTGAGGTAAGTACGATTTATTCTCATCTCAGGCAAAAATACCAGTTGGTTATATGTATATGGGTTAAAGTCAATATATGTGAAGTATCGTTACTGTGGTAACATTACATATTTGGTAATAGATCTGATATTAGGTTACTATTGTGAAATTGAAGTCCTCCAGTTTCTTTTAACAGTCACTGCTGTTGAAACAGTCTAAGTGAATGAGCCACTCCAAGTATACTTTTCTGATCGCAACAAAACCAAAGCCACCTTATTGCAGTGATACCTCATTTTAAACAGTGTGTGCTGTCTCATAGATTAAAACAATCAATCTTAACACTGCACCTTTTTCTGTAAAAGAATAGAATCCTTATTTAAGCCAGATAGAACATCAGATAACAGCACAATAATGTGCAAACTCCTGGTAAGAGCTTCACAGAGATAAAGAGAGCAGGTCAGTCAGCGAAGCTAGGCCCTAAACCGAAGTGTTAGTTTAATAGAGTCAGCCAAGGTCTCAGCCTAGAAACTTGACAACTGGGCCAAACAAAATGTTCTCCTGTCACATCAACTGCAATTTTCTGTTGGCTTTGTTTTAGCATTTGGCTTTTCTTGTTTAATATCAAAATACCATTTGTATTTTAAGATATGCTTTCATATAAACATTTATCAAGCCTTTCATGTTGAAATAAGCATTTATGAAATATGTTGTACTGTTGTTAGTTTAAAAGTAGCATGGATTTATGTGATAAATATTTAATGTTGCCAAAGTTTTTTTTTTTTTTTTTTTTTTTTTTTTGTTGCTCCCAAAATCAACTGAACCTTGAAAGTAAAACTATAATTCCTCTCATCACATGGTGTATCTACTGAAGCAAGACATTTGTCACTTTACAGTTTTAAGTAGAAATGCATGCAGTTAAAATAAAAGTAATAAAAACACATTGACTTAAGGCCTACATGTCTAGAGTACCCTGGATTCAGTCACTATTTTTCTTTAACTTTGACTTACTAATGAAGTATGACTTTTTGTCTTCATGGACACATTCATTTCTGTTGAGTGCTACCTAAATTATTTTATATGCGCTTGATTATAAGTATATAAGTAAAAACATTGCTTGAATCAAAATTTTTGTCTCATGTCCCTTGCTAGGAGTTATTCTTTTGAAAACAGATATTTATGCAACTACCCATAATCCGATTCCTTCAGCTTAATTTTCCAAGTTTGTTGGCTTAAGCACATTTATCAAGGTAAGATTTACTTTGCATTAGTGCAGATCTTTAGGTCATCCTGAAACCTCAGCTTGTTGAGCCCCCTGGATTGGCACCATGTACTTAAAAATACTTGGATGCAGCACAGGACCAACTAACGCATATATTCTAAACGATGAAACAGGTATTCGTCCATCATTTTTGTTTCCTATTGGTCAGATATAAGCTCCTCGGCTCTTGCGTTCATACTCTCGCATGTTGTCCATTATATGTGTGTGTCTGTGCTTTCTCTCCGATATCCACAGGTCTGGCCATGGTTGTGGGACCCAGTGTGTTCAGTGACCAGACTCACCCTTTTAATGGCAGCACCTTTCGCTTTTGGATCCAGTTATGACATCATAACAAAAGGACATTTTCTGCTTCCATATGATACTAGGTATGACATCACAAATGATGGAATCGAGATGGGCGTTAGCAAAACATTTTGGAGTGGGAGTGTCTTGGTCCATAAAATTGTCCATTATAAGTAGAAAGGAAAAGTGTGGTCAATACCTAAACGCCATCTGTTGAGTGTGACCACACTGTATATATATTCCCAGTGCTGAACACAATCTAAAATGCCATAGACGGAAGGGCATGGGCGTTTGTTTTGAAAAGTGCTGGGGACGACGGGTTCAACTAACTAAAGGCTTTCAAAAACTGGGGGGACGAAATGGGCCACGACAAAAAGTGGTGGGGACATGTCCCCAGTGTGAATGACGCGTATGGGGAAAGGGTAATGTCAGAATCGTACATCATAAAGATAATCTCGCAGGTTCACTTGCAAAGTAATCCCTGGGAATCTCCCCTCCTTCTTGTGCTGTCTTGTTGTCTTGAAATTTCTCAAACGATCAGCTTCGCTCCCCAAAATGATCGCTTTCTACAGTCCTCAGACTGTCTACAGACTTTGGAGAGCTACTTTTAATTATCTTGAATAATAATAATTATTATAATAATTAATAATCAGGCCCAGCTTGACCTCGACATGTTAATTCCTTGTGCAGTTCTCCATACTGTTACTGATAATTTTACCTATTTTTAAATATTTTTCTAATTCCTATACAATTGTGACTTGTTGCCATTGATTTGTCTTATGACTTGTCACTGTGTGTATATGTCTGGTCCCTCTTAGGGTAGAGATATGATCCTTTAAATGGGGTTTCCTGTTAAAATAAGGGAAACAATTGAAATATATTTACAATATATTGCTGGATATTATATTTCTGTTATGGAATGCCTGCACAGGTCATCTGGAGGAATGAAAAGAACAAAAAAGCAGCAGTCAAAACACGTTTTAAGGACGAGTGTGTGATGGTCTTTACTCTCTGAAAATGACATGGGACGACACAGTGAGACAAGCGCTGCAATATGATTGGCCATTCCAGATTAAAAAAAGAGAAAACAAGGGGGAAAGAGATAAGGTATTAGCTCCATCATTGATTTTCTCATCATCACATTTAGGACTGATTTCCTTGACCTGGATTAAGCCAAGTCCAAGACTAAAAGAAAACTTCAGTGAAGATCTCCACTGAAAAACATTTTTATCTAAGGGAAACCGCCCCTTAGGATCTGTTACCTGGACAGGGATTAAACCCAGTCCTAAACTACAGATATTTTTCAACAGACTTCTCCATTGAAGTTTCCTTGTAGTCTGCGACAGGGCATAATCCATGCCTGGGAAACTTTACACACTTAATGTTTAGCGATTAAACGGAGAAAAGAGCAATTAGTGGGACCGGGGGAATGGGTGACGGTTTTGTTGTGCCGCAGAGAGAGATAAGGAGGTTCTGTGTTGTGGATGTTCTCCCCAGGACGTAGCAGTGCGCCCAGGCCCAAGTACACCGTGGTGGGGGAGACGCTGCGCTATGTTATCCCTAGTCACATGCAGTGCTCCATCGGCTGCGGGGGCCGCGCCTGCAAGTACGAGGACCCGTCCCGCTGGAGCGAGGACAACCAGGCCATCAAAGGGCTCTACTCCTCCTGGTTCGTACCCCCCGCCCCTGCCCCTGTCCCCTGTCCCATCCCGTCCTCTGCACCTGTACAGACACGCTGTGATGACTGCTAGGACTTCACCATCTGCATCATTTTACATGGGTGCAGTGAGATTCTGAAGGACAGTACCAATTTTAGACATTATAGGGGATATGTCATTGAATAATTTAGTGCTGAAGGCATAAAACCCTGTAAAAATGTGCCTACAGCATGCAATTTGAAGCCTATCTTGTTCAAATCATGTGATAAAGTTTAATTTAAAGTGGATACAGTGTTCAATAAATAACTGAAGTAGGCAAAAGCTGATGTCTGAGTTTAGATATGGTCTTGGTTTTTTTTTTTTTTGCCAGGATCCAGTCTGTGATAATTTTGAAATTACATCTGAATATACAAAACCTATACTCTGTAGGTATTTTATGTAATTTGAAATCATAGCAATGATAATGCCTCCAGCCATAATCCGGTGGGGCAATTTTTAAATTTCATCAATCAATTTTAGAACATTCAAATATAAAACAATGCAGTTATATTAAAACAGATAATAATTCTAAAAAAGCTTTGGTAGCTGCTGTTTATGAATGGGGAAATACTCAAGATGGTGTCAGCCCTTGTTACCATGGAAACACTGACAGTAACTTTTAACAGTATTTTCTTCATTCCAGGATTACAGATGACCTGCTGGCAATGGCAAGACCCTCCACAGAAATTATTGAAAAATATAAGATTATTGAACAATTTCAAAGGTAAAAATATTGGTGTTTTTTCCGATTTGAGTAGAATCCATATTGACTTTGTCTCCCGTTCTGTGTTATCTGTCCTTTCATTCCCTCCATGATCAGACTCTGTGTGTCTTTGTCACCTTTCCCTAAGCCCTCCCTGTCCTTGTTTCAGTGTGGTAATTATGGTGAAGGAGCTCAGCTTGTTACTGAGAGGTTGCGGGTTCAAGTCTAGGGTGGGCCAGTGAGACTGTAGCCTTGAGTAAGGTCAGTGTGCTAAGCGTTTCAGTAGGATGCCCAGCTGTGTGAATGGCTGACATGTGCAAAAGCTGCATGTTGAGAAGGTCGCTCTGGTCAAGAGCGTCTGCTAGGTGCCTGAAACATAAATCTCCCTAAAATGCAAAGCAATTCAGCAGTCCTCATTAGCTCTCCTAAAATAGACCTCGGATCAGTCCGTAGACTATGGGCGACGAGATGGCCTACTCAGAACATTCCCCAGGTGTGCCACTCCAGATTGTCATGGATACCGTCTTGAGTTGCCATGGTAGGACACCTGAGGATGTCCGCTATCCAAAATCAAAGGAAAGAGTCCTAAATATCTACTTACATGCAGGTCTCATGTATAGACATACAACAGAAACACACGGATAGTTATGATCCATTGCGACTATTGACATATGGTATAACTGGTATCTAAAGCATACAATTAAACTGTTTAAGCTAGTGAAAAAAACAATCCACGATTTGCCATTGTATCCATGGTGGATAAATTCTGACCCAACTCATGAAGAAAACGTATCTAAGGATTGTATGTGTTGCTCTCCCGGCAAACAGCCAGTACAGATTTAGAAACGGGCTATCAGTCCAGTGTTCTGGCTTGCCTCACACTGTAATGAATGTTAATTAATCCCCATTAATTACCTGTTCTGGTTAGCTTGTGGCGACGCACTTGTCTCTTAAAAGCCTAACGGTTAAACTGTAACCAGATGATTGGATATGTAAGAAGACCAGAGTAGACGTCAGACTGCCTCAGCAATGATGCGTATCACCAGGAAGTGATTTTTACGTACTGGCTTGGTTCTTAACCGAGGCCCCAGAATCAAGTTGCACCTAATACCAGTTAACCGTTAACATAACATTAGCTTATGATTTCTTTTTTTCACAAAACTGCATTTCAGATAGACTTTGGGAAACATTTAGAGTCAATTTCAAATGTAGAAGTTTTCTGTAGATACATACAGTAATTCACGATCTCTGTTCTAACACAATTCACAATCTCTTTAGTGGCGTTATGGCATTATAAATCAGCACCTTACCTAGAATAACAGAAGATGTTTGCTTTGGCATAAAGCAGTCAGAATCAGAAAGACTGAACCTGACGTGAAAAAGACTTGATGGTATGTCAAACATTCTTGCTTCATTCTACAGCTAGTATCAAGAGGATACCTTGTCTATTCCAATTTACAACCGACTTTTTAATCGGCCATTTGTTTGGTTCGTCTCAGGCAACCCAGCCCACACTGCTCTGTAGACGTTTAAACAGGTTTCTGAGTACAACTTATGTATATGTGTTCTGGTTTTTCATTTTAAGCATTTTATTCAGTATGACTCATTCATGTTGGTTTGAATACCAAATGAATACAGCCAACTTTTAGTGAGAATCGAATGACTGCTAAAGACCTCTGACAGTTTTTCTTTATTGGATACTCCACAGGTGCGGTGTAAAGACGGTAATTAACCTACAGCACCCAGGAGAGCACGCCAGCTGCGGCAACGACCTGGAGCAGGAGAGCGGCTTCACTTACCGACCGGAAGCTTTTATGGAGGCAGGCAGTGAGCCATACTCCCATCTCTGCCCATTCTCATTGGCTGTCCAACTAATGAAGCCCTGCCAGTTGTCCAATCAGCAACAAATAAATAGACACCGACTTGTGTCAAAAAAACACAGAAAATAAGGCTACTAATAATCCTTTAAATAAGGATTGTATGTAAAATATAAAGAACACTAATTAAGAAGGCTAAAGACATTATTATATATTCAATAAAAAAACAGACAGAAGGGTTAAACAGAGCTTAGATGTAGAAGTCACAGACTCAAATATTTTTGCGAAAAGCACAGAAAGTACGTCTGTGGCAAAATGTATTAACTTAGGCTTTTGCTAACTTTTATTCAGTTTCAGTGATATGGTTTGTTGTTGCACATCAAGTTAAAATTAATGTATCCCCTGTTATTTACTGTATCAGTAGCCAAATCTAGACCTGAATTGTCTGCCACTTAAGTGTATTTTACACTTAATGTGAACTACCAGAAGCCTGATTTCTATGTGGAAAATTCATTCAAGTAGAACGTAACTCAGGTCTGGATTTGGTTGCATGAACCCATGGTAATTAATATACTCATGAGAATGTATTTTTGGGAATTCAGTTGAAAATTTCAGGTGCTTATTGTGTCCTTTTCCACCTCAGTATACTTTTACAATTACGGGTGGAATGACTATGGCGTAGCCTCTCTCACGACCATCCTGGACATGGTGAAGGTGATGTCGTTCGCAGTCAAGGAGGGGAAAATCGCCGTTCATTGTCACGCTGGCCTCGGAAGGACAGGTGAAACAACATCAGCTGACTTTCATAAATAAAACCGTTAGCCATGTTCTTGACCTACATTCAAGCATAACTTGCCCGTGCCCTGTGATCATTGGTAATGGCCTTATTAAAGCAGATAGCGCAATTATACTGAGGTTACTCATTGAGCCTGCAGTTAGCGTCACTACTGTGTTGAATTTTACACTAAAATTAGCATTAGCTTTCCGTTTGTTAGAAGAATTTTCAGACGTTACTGCATTACAGCACAGACATTTTCAAAACAAACTATTATCCACAAAGATAAAGGTTAGTTTTCGTGAATAGGAATGATTACAATTGATATTTTTCTCTTGTATCCTATTGATTTGTTATTATTGATGTTGCATATAATTGTATTTTGACTGTATTTTTTAGGGGTGCTGTTGGCCTGCTACTTAGTTTATACAACAACGATGACCGCTAACGAAGCGATTCTGATTGTACGAGCGGGACGACCGAACTCCATCCAGACCAGAGGACAGCTGATGTGTGTGCGACAGTTCTCTCAGTTCCTCGTCCCGCTGCGGACCGTGTTCTCCTGCACGGAGCCCAAAGCCAGCGCCATCACCCTGTCCCAGTACCTGAATCGCCAGCAGCACCTGCTGCACGGGTACGAGGCGAGGCGGCTCAAGCACATGCCCAAGATCGTTCAGCTCGTCTGCCGGCTGCTCGTGGACATCGCCGAGAACCGGCAGGTGGTGCAGGAGGATATTCTGGACGTCCCGGACGCGGACGAGGAGTCGGAGAGGGCCATGTACCCCAGGCCATGTACAGGAGGGACCGAGAGATGATTGGGAGGGGCGTGGGCGGGCCCCTGCCCCGCCTACCGGGCCCCGCCACCGTGCCTTTACGCACCATGGAGCCCGCCCTTTTCTACGCCCGTAGGAGCCTCAGCTACAGTGACTCAGACCTGTCCCGGCTCAACACCTTGCTGAACCTTTCGGAAAACCCGCAGGGCAACGCGGCGAACGAGCCCTATGCCAGCGCCCTGAAAAGGCAGTGCCTGTCCCAGAACAGCCTGAGGGACGGCTTCGACGGGTCATTCCGGAACGGCAGGGGCTCCATCCACAGCTACGCCAGCTCCGTGTGGGAGCAGAGGAGGCTGGTGAACGACAGGTCGCCCGTCTCCCACACCAGGAGGCTCCTGAGGGACCTCCAGCGGAGCAGGTCGCTAGGTTCACCGGGGCACATGCAGAGGGGCGACGGCCTCTCGGGACGAGGGGGTGGGAAACCGTCGCCGAAGAAAGGGCGAGAGGAAAAGAACCGTGAAGATGAGGAGGAGGACCAGACCTCGGAGGTGCCCTTCATCATGATTCAGACCGAGCTGACTCTGGAGGCTCGGCGGCTGCTGGTGGCCCAGGCCCTGGCTGTAGACCTGGAGCAGGATGGAAAGGAGGAGCACAAGCAGAGAGTCTCCAGCCTGCAGGTACACAACAGCGCACACACCTGTACAAACCTCAGTGTGCCTGTACACACCTGTACAAACCTCAGTGTGCCTGTACACACCTGTACAAACCTCAGTGTGCCTGTACACACCTGTACAAACCTCAGTGTGCCTGCACACACCTGTACAAACCTCAGTGTGCCTGTACACACCTGTACAAACCTCAGTGTGCCTGCACACACCTGTACATACATGCATATACCTGCACACACCTGTACAAACCTGAGTGTGCCTGCACACACCTGTATAAACCTGACTGTGCCTGCACACACCTGTACAAACCTGGGTGTGCCTGCACACACCTGCACATACATGTATATACCTGCACACTAGTGATGGATGAAATCAAGTGTCATGAAACGTGTTGGGCGGAGGGACTCTCAGGTGTCAGCCATTGACTTGCTTGAACCCAGCCAATGAGGTAATTGGTCCAAATCATTAATAATATAGCAACTCCGTCTGTACATATAATTCCTGGTGCCTGGTCAAGCAAAGATGTTCTATACCAATATTTGCGCAAATATGTACAATATTAGGTTCCACTGCATATAAATAGTGCTTGTTCATTTTCTGCGATGAGATTTGGTCTTATTTCATAGCATGTCATCAGTAGCAGTGAAAACCTTCTGACCTTCATGTTGTCATTGTTCGTTTATGCCTCCGGATGAATTTGTTGGACATTATGGGATGTGTATAAACATACAAATAGCCAGAATAATGAGACATGTAATGTAAACTACTTGATAATATAGCAATGAATCCTCAGTCCTAACAATGAAACCTGTTGTGAGATGAACGTTTACTCAGTGGGTTATTGAGACCGGGCCTAACTGTGCTGCTCTGCTGGGGGTCTACAGAGGGAGCTCAACTCCGGGGTGGGGTGCTGGGAGAGCCTGTGTACGGAACGAGACCCCTTCGTCCTCTCCGGCCTCATGTGGTCCTGGCTGGAGCAGCTCAAAGAGCCCGTCATAACCAGGAAGGATGTCCAGGCCCTCGAAAAGAAACTTCTTGAGCCCACCATCGTCCTTAGCACGCTGGACAAGGTTAGAACGTTTCAGTAATAATGCATGTTAATGATTAGTGCATAATTAGTGTTGCTCTTATGAAAAGAAATTACATCATGGCAATCAATATACATGCAAGATTATATTGAGGCAGCCTGTAGTCTAGTGGCTAAGGTACATGACTGGGACTCCTGAGGTTGGTGGCTTAAGCCCCAGTCTAACCACAGCAAGAACACCATTGCTGTTGGGCCCTTGAGCGAGGCCCTTAACCCCACATTGCTCCCAGGGGGAATTGACCCTTGGTTACCCCAATCAACTGTAAGTTGCTTTGAAAAAAAATGTTAACTAAATGACTGTAATGTAACAATGCTGACATGATAAAGTAAATACATCTTTTTTTCTACAAACTTGTATCGTCAAAGGGATCAGGCCTTTTCAGCTCATCGCTAGCTTCTAATCCGACAGTGAATCTTGAGCTACCCTTTTTGAATCCATTAAAGACAACTTGTAAAGTGTTTACAACCATATCCTTCGTGTTTATGTAACTGATTTCTGTTTTTATTTTACAATGTATTATCCTGTGCTCTTGTTTCTGTTTTTTTTCTTATTGTATTGTTTTATGGTCTACAGGGCCCCCAGCAAACTCTCACGTGCATCCTTGATTGTGCAGCTCAAGTAATGACGACACCGGAGGACGTGGAATCTGCTTTTCTCAATCGAACGATAAAAGCATTCACAAAGGTGGGTACATTATTATAATACATAATAGATACAAACATAATGGAAACACCAAACAATATATGAGCAATAATTAGCTAGCAAGGAGCTAAGACATCTTTTCCCTTCAGAGTAGCTTTGGTCCATCTTCAAATTGCGTTATATGATCAAATTTTTTCAGAGGTAGAAATTAGCTTTTGCTTTAGTATGAAGCACATATATACTTACTTTTAACAGCAGTTTTGTTACAAAAAAAAAAACGAGTCCTTTGTGTTTTTTTTTGTTTTTTTTTTTCAACAAAATTCAAAACAAACTTGCAAGTTTCCTTGAATATTCTCTGGGATCTTGAAAAAGTGTTTTCAGATTTGGCTGTCATGTGGTATTTCAAATATTTTTTTTTACCTTGGTTTGGTTGGTGGACACGTCTATACTTGGGGCTCTAAGGCTTTATTATGCTTTGGATTTTAAAGTAGGTACATCAGGGATTAATAAATTCAGTCTTGGAGGTACATGGGTTCCATAATTAGCCTTTGCCACACCTGAAAGCTGACAAAGCTGACCTTAATTACTGTTAAGAGGACCACGAGCTTTCACCTCCAGAAAGCAGCTTTCCACTGGTACCAATGCAAACGCCATGGGTACTTATCCAACCCTGTGTTCCAAAGTAATTAAATCAATGAATCAAACTCATTAATTAATTATTCAAGCTGAGCTCAAAAATCCACCACTCTGTAGGATTATTGGATATATCACTGTCAAATTATATTAATATTATGCTTATACAAAGGGATGCTATATCTGCTCTATAACCTCATTTAACTTGTTGCTCAACCAGCTAGCTGTTACGGATGTAATTATATCAATGTAATCCATTCTAAATATGATCATTTTAAATGTATGTTATGGCAACACTGTTAAACTGAAGAGACGTTCAGTCTGTATGAGCTACTCCTACACTGTTTGCTCTACTGTAAACACCCACAACTCTGATGCATTCGGACGTTTACCGAACCACGCAACAAAGGACAAACCTTTTGTGATTTTGTGCTTCTTCCATATCTTCATCGCCGCCTTCAGCTTTTCGATCTATACTTCTTATTGTCTCAACAAATGTTTAACTACTGTTTATGGCAAGGTCTTCATCATTCAATAATGGCATTTCGTCAGATGCAGTTAAACCAATAAGCAATAATCTGTTTGCAGTTGCCAAATGAAGGTTACTCTGTAGGTGACGTTAGAATGTGCCAATGTGAGGCTAACTAAGCCAACAGAACAAGTTCTTTAAACACTACTAAGCCATATTTTTTTTTAGCATGTATGCTATAAATAGCAATTGCAAATAACACAATTGCTTTTAGTCCTTTACAGACAGCAAAAATAGATTGTTTCGCATGAAAACCCTGCATCAGATTGTTCTGTGGCCGAGAGCTTGTATAACTGCCTATGACTAATTTCTCGAAATTTTAACCAAAAAATATGTTGGGGTTGCCAGTTCAAAAGCTAGCTCTACCTAGTGTAATTCCTACAGCTGGCTATGAGTAGCCTGTAGAATTTGATCGCAGGTAAGTACACCCTGATACTTCAATATTTAAGCTTTGAGCTCTTTGATGCTAAGAAAGTACGCGACTGACACTTGATTTATTCTGAGCAGATGAAAGCTGGGGAGTCCGAAGAAGAGAAGACCGTATACAAGACGATGAGAGAGATCCTGGCCTCGGTTTTAAACGAGATGAGGATGAAATTTTTGGAGGAGCCAGAGACCACAGGTACATCAGCTCTCTAGCCTGTTCCTACAATGTCCGTTTCATCAACAAATCAATTTATCCTTGCTGTTACATATATATTTTTGTTTTTATTCACTGCGCTGTTTTTAATGTATGTATTTTAAAGTGGCATGATTATAGACAAAATGTTTCCTTGAAAATATTCATGCCATATCCACATACGCCAAGCACAAATAAGCCACATTCATATTCAACGTGCCTCGACTTCCTTTTGCCAAACTGAATTTGTACATTGTACACTTACACAAAATGTGTGTAGTATATAGAATCTTTTTTACACTCTTTCATGTAATGTATATGTATGTGCTTTGACCACATTTAAGGTTTTTAGTGAAGTTTTAAGTTTCTATGAAATTAATTTTACATGGAATATGAGGTAATAACGAAATGAGGTTAATATTATAAGGAACATTTGAACTTGGATTCGTATGATTTGACATTAAGCCAAATGTTTCTTAATAATGAGGAGGACCAGGAATGGTTGTGATGCTCAACATAGATTTATGCATAATGTTTCATGTATCCATACCATTTATCAAACACACAATGTTTAGACTGCTAAACCATAATAGAACTGAAGACACAGGGCCTGTCTACATGCCTGATTAGCATGATACAAAAATAAAATAAAAGACGTTCAGGAATAAATTACTGACACTATTATGGAAAGCAGACAGAGAAACGGGGAAAAGATGTTTATGCGTTACAATGGAAAAATGTTCTACAATGACATGCGAGCACAGACTGCTAATTTGCAAACTAATGATGCATGAAATAGTTACCCTCCTTCACAAAAGGAACGGCTGAAAAATAAGTCCGGCACAGATTAAAAATATCTTTCCTGTAAATGCCAGTAAAAACAAAAGTATTATTCCGCAAGAGGAAATGAATCACTGTTAAACCTTGAATAGGCCAAAAGGGACATGAAAACTGGACATGGAACTGGAAGGAATCAAAACAGTGCGAATATCTAAAATAAAACATTTCTAATATTGTGTTTTGCTGATCAATTTGTGGCCATTTTTATTAGATATGAATGGCTACATGGTTATCTTGTGTATACTTGAAAATGCTCCAAATACCAATCATGTAAATAGGTATTTTGGCATTAGGATAATGTTATCTGTCATTTACAAATGGACAAAGCATAAATGTATAGGACGGAATATAGACGCAAATGCATAGTGTAGCACTAGTTTTCAATGTCATTTTTAGAGCTAGTTTGAGATGCAGCTGGTGAACGTAACAGCCACCCCCCGTTTCTCCACAAAAACTATTTCATGGAGTATGAGGTGATGGCGGATGTACAAATCTCAGGGTATGGATTCAGTGAATATGTTTCATTTCTGTAACCTTAAACTCATGTGTTATGTCTGCATTCATAATGTGTGAGAGGTGTGAAAAGTAATTGGTAGCCCTTCCAATATTTGACCTGTCACTGGAACTAAAGCAAATATGAATCTTTCATATATCAGAATATTCATATTTATTATGTAATAATATACTTTATTTATTTATACAGATCCCTTCCTCTACAGCAGCCTGCCAAGTTATATACAGCCCACAGAGAGAAACTCCCAGAATGCAATTAAGGCATAGAATCACTTCCTGTGTGTTGGGGTCAAAGACAGTGGAACGATTAGACACAAAGTCAGTGACGAATGTAAGGGCATCACATTCCAATATTTATTCGTTTAAAATGTCAGTTTTAAAAAATCCAGTGTGCATGGTGTTTACAGATATTGTTTTTAATGAACAGAAACAAATGTAAGTACATATAAATGAACTGCGCTGTCATTGTCTGATTCCAGTGATATAAAGAGCCTCTGTGAGCTAATAGTTTGGCTATATAGCTAAAATGCCATTATGTTTCAGTACTGTAAGATGTTTATTTTGATATAAATATGGACACACATCTTTATCGTTGGTTCAATGTTATATTCAATGTTCTTGAAAATAAAACCTTTTTTTAAAAACAGTTTTTCCATTTAGCATTTGTGTTAAAAAAAGCTTGATTAAGGCAATCATACCAGAAGAATCAACATCCAAGGTACCAGGCAGACATGCCTACAACCCAGTAGATGAATCTGCATATATTATAGCTGCCTGTTGTCTAATGGTTAAGGTGCATGACCTTGAGGTTGTTGGTCTGGCCACAGCAAGAACACCATTGCTGCTGGGCTCTTGAGCAAGGCTATTAGCTTTAGCTAAATGACATGTAATATGTTTGTAGCTTTTTTATATGACTACCAATTAGCTTGTAAAAGACAAAGAAACACAATTTTTCGTGTGCTATATTATACAGCTTTTACCTTGGAAAAACTGTAGCACAGCTACAAGCAGTCATCACATGATACAAACATGGATCCCCACACATACACACCTGATATAGTTTCAATATCTGGCTTGGAAGTCGCAATGGCCTGGAGGCCAAATGTCTTCGGATCCTGCTGTACTGTTATGACATCACTGCAGAATCTGTAACTGTTAAGTTTTATTTCAGATTATTTTTCCATGGCAAATGTAGTAAACTTCTTTAAGAAAAGCTGCCTGCCCTTACGTCATTCCGTGAGAATCTCTCGACGTTCTCGCTCCGCTGTCTCAGGAGTTAAAGGAGTAGGCCTTCAGGACGTCATTTCCGTCAACAGCCTGCACCGAAGCCACGATGCTCACGTAGTCGCAGGCCACCTTAGTGAACCCTCTGTGGAGAACAACAGAGCGTTAGACAGGCGCAAAACATTTACATTATTAAAACGGAGTCTCTCCCACTGACAGACATGAATTATGCTGTTGAGAGATATGTGTATACATGCTAGCTCACCACTAACATCACACTGCTGCTTGACGTCACTATTGCGTTACTTTTTCCGCAGTGACTTCCAGGAAAGAAAACTATCACAGATGAATGCCATTTAGCAGAGCTACTCATTTTGATGTGCCGCAAACTAGTGACAATCAAAAAAGAACTACTCAGGTCAATTCTTGAGTATGAATCACAAGTGCCAGTGGCTGGCTATCACAGACAAATTATGGGATGGTCAATATGAGGGTTTTCAGGCTAATTCCATTATGACTTGGTGGAGTCAGAGTACAAATTAATGAACTGAGAAATGTCCATACTGTTCTATGGGGATTATTCAATTTATTAATTGGATTTTTTGTTTACTGAATCAATTGAATTTTATGGAATTGGCATAATCCTAACATTACCCATTGGTTTTTCTTTCAATAGTCACCTGTCAGTCTAAAACCCAGTAATATGACCACCAAATGACAGCTGTTGATTCATTTAAGAGTAAAATAATGTGTGAGATTAGTATATTTTACAACACGAAATCTAATGGTACTTTTATGGCAATTGCTACAATAAGCTGTTCATAGCCCCTGCTGACTGTAGTTTATTGTCAGGTGTGTATTTGTACCTGGACATGGAGTGTGACCCTCCCAACAGGTGGAATTTGCTTTGGAGGGTCAGGCCTCTGTCTCGCTCCTTCTTCCAGGTGAGGACTCTCAGCGAGAGGTCACGAGAAGCAGTGACCACACGGAAACTATCCTACACGAAAAACAGACATGTCATTAAACTAAAAAAATAAAATAATCGTTGAGACATTTCCACACATGCACTTATTAGAGAATGGTTATTATTTGCTAAAATATGAAATGCCTCTCGGAAAATACCGGTAATTACAGACAAATTACATGTACGATTATATTTCCCCATGTGCACAAACATCAAAATGGAGACCATACCAAATATGGCTTACCACACAAAGTGCTGCGATAGGCTGGGTATGGTCCTCAAAGCTAGCGAGCATGACGCCTTTTGATGTGTACACTCGCAAAGTATTCGCCATGGCAACCACAAGAGTGTCACTCCCCCGGGTTTGGAGGAGGACGTCTGACCCTCTGCTGGTGGCCAGCTGGAAACTCTCCACTTGTTGAACTAAAATAAGAGGAAAGAATTCAATTGACAGCCTTGAATTGTCACCACAGGGTAACCAACTGCCACTTGTTACTGGAAGACTTGCAAAAATGTTAAGTTTGTGGCTTGATAACGGCCACCGGGTGTTATTTTAATGTGCGGAAAAGGCTACAGCCCAGCTGGTGTTTTGTTTTTTTTTTTGTAAATTTTTTATCGTTAAACTGAGGGGCGAGTCTGATCATACTGTCCTGTCACTCTGCAGCTGCGGTTTGATTTAATGGGGTTCTGCGAATTGACTGTGACTTCTGTTTGGTAGGAAGCCATGCTTGTGTGTCACAAAGCTGGACGCGGTCAGTGTGAGAAACAACACCAGGCACTTAAGGGATTTTCTGGCCCCGTTTCCTTGGTTTGTGAACAAGTTCAGATTTTTTTTTTTTTTTTTTTTTTTAGCAGACTTTACTGCATTTGATTGAATTTACAGTGATTTTTATGGTTCAAGTGGCTCAGAGTAAGAGGTAAGAGTTAATTCAGTTATACACGCACACACAAGTAGGTCAGACTTTGATCACTTTTGCATTTGCAGTCATGTTCAGCTCTCAGTTGTAACACTACTGATGCAGAACGTAGTTACCGCTGTGAGACAATGAATAATTTAATACAAATTTCTTTAGAAAGTTACTGATCTCACAGGAAGAGAAAAAAAGGGGGCGGTAAACTTCACCTGAAATGCCTGTTTCATATTTGGATTTTTTCGTGGAGATGTCGAAGATGGAGACGGTGTTGCTGTGCCAGTCCTCGCCGCTGTGGATCAGAGCGATTCTGGCCGGTTCTGAGGGCATAAAGGCAGCGGCGTGGCACCCTGACACTGGCACAGACTGGCACAGCGGAGACCCGTCCTCAGAGGGGCAGATCAAACTCTCGCTGGAGAATACCTGAAGGACAAACGTGGGAAAAACGCAATCACACTGAGGAATTTTACATAACATCACTGTCATTTTAGCTGATGCTTTTTATCATGCTAATATAATGTCATTATTTGGTCCTTGGAAGGTCCCTTTAAAATAAAAGAACGGCACCACCTGCCTCTAACCAGTGCGATGCAAGTTAGACCACATTTTTTCCAGTTTCTGGTACTTTCAGTTCCTATGAGCATACAGGTGGTTAATTTAAACTGATTTAAAAGCAAGTCTTTTATGATTAAATCCTTTATGCCCTTAAAGAGACTATGTGCATTTGATTTGAATCCCAGGTTGTATTTCCCACTGGCCTAAAATGGGGAAACACTGCCACCTAGTGACGTAACTCAGAAATACATACCCCAATACTCTGCCCCATTGCATTGAACTGAGAGCTAAACTGGACCTAAAACTTGACTTCAGTCTCTGGAAACGCCAGGATTACCTTAGGACTCATATCAAAGTTCTCCTTTGTTGCAGTAAAAACCCATTTTTTGTCAGGAGACGCAATCAGCGGGTCGATTTTGAAGGTATCATATACCACCTGGTTCCAACCTGTAAAAAAAAAGAACAGGACACTTAGTGACATGGGAGGCCGTGTTTAATTGGGCGTTTGTAAATTAAATTTAGGGAGACGCCACAAAAATAACACAACAGGGCACCCCCACTGGTTCCAACCTGGACAAAAAGAACAGAGTTATGGTCTACTCATTTCATTTGTTTATTAGTGAATACTTCTCAAACACAGAAAACATGAAAGTTTAATTAGCTATTAACTGTAAGGCTCATGTTGTCTTTTTTCAAATTGCCTCATACCAAAGTGCATAAGCAATGGCCAAAAAGTTCCTGCGCAGTGTGGTCTCTCACTTTTTCTCACATTTAAAGTGACGAATCACTATTCCCATGGCTTTTGATTGAGCTTTCTCTCCACTGATTGGTTTTTATGAGAGAACATTCAGCCACAGCACTGAGAGGAAGTGCACCTGCTAGAAATATTTAGCATTAACTGTAACATTTGCTGTGTGGTACATTACAATGCAAGCTCTATTGTGTCATAAGACTGCAGATGCCTGCAGAAAAGAACTGATACTGCACCGACAAGAAGAAAATATCCATTCACCACGTTGGGGGTACAGACGCTCGCCTTCAGTGAATGTGACAGGTGCTTGACGACTGGGTAATGCGGTCACACCTGCACAGTGCCAGCACCAATAAGATACTGTTTTGACTGCCAAATTTAGGGAAGAGATTGCAGTGATGGGTTTGGCTCAGACTATGATTTCAGATTTTGAGCGAAAGGGGGAAAATGTAAAAATAATTGACTGAATAACGTTTTGATCTTCACCTATTCCAGCCAGTTGTGCCTTGCATTTTGCGCCATGTTTGTGTCACCGAAATGGAACCCGTACTCTTGATGGTGCCTGTGGTAAAGTATATCTGGAACTAGAAATCCTATTTTAATACAATGTTACTTTAACACAATTAGTCCCTGGTCTCAAGGATGCTGACGTCGAAGTGTGTCTGTGATTAGAGACCCTCACCATGACAGCAGACTGACCCTCCGTGCTGGTAAGCCAGCAGCCTGCATCCGGAGGAGGCCGTGAGGAAAGAGGCCACTTCCTGTCCTGACAGCTTCTCCCAGGCAGTGACCCTCCCTGTGATGTCACAGGTGAACAGGAGCCCCAGGTCAGGATCCACTGTGATGTCACAAAGGGCGCCTGAGCAGGCGTGGCCCACAGCTGCACACCCTGATTACAGAGCAAGGAAGCACTTTATACAAATAACCATTCTTCTATTTGCAGCATCTTTCCAGTGGGATAGCACGAGGTACTTAAACAATTTACGTTAAAGAAAAACAATACACAAAGTCATACTATGACAGATACAGACTAGTTATTGCTATATACAGACAGTTAAAAAATATTGAAGAAAACAAATTTAAGGATTTTAAAACCTATTCTATAAAATTGTGTTTTAAATTTGGTCTTAAGAGGACACTGACACTGCAAATAAAATGCATGTTTGAATTTTTTCTGTATCCTCATGATAACAAAAAAAATAAAAATTTAGAATTTGTCTAAATTGATAAGAACATGAATTATTTAAATAATTCTGAGATTTTGAGTAAAAATCACACCAACATTTCTTGATACAGATTATACATTTATACAAGACAGCCCACATTCTTAACTCTTAATTTAATTAGAAACATGCTTTGAAAAAAAGAATCAGAACCTCATTTTTTTATCTCAGCTAAGATGAAGGACGTTTTGAGGCATACAACTCTGAAAATCAGTCAAACATGAAAAATTGCAATTAATTCTTTTGGTTTTCCTGGTATAACTTACTGTCATTAGCATAAAACTGACAGTGAAGGATTATAAATTACTTGACAACCAGCAGAAGCATATACAATGAATGGAGAATAAATATGACTCAAAAACAGATCCTCGAGGACTGCAATATTTTACCATAACGACCATTTTACCTGACGACAAGTGTCGCCTATGGAAAATTATCATTTTTTTATCTTGACAAAAATACTAAAACTGTATCAGGCCAGTCCAGAAGATCCGAACCCAGTTTTCACGTAAGTACTAAGAACAGAGTGATCAAGTGCTGAGGCGGTCCCGACACTTTGCGCACACTCTCACACTCACTCAAAGAAAAATAAACCAAAGTTCTTAAAAAAAAAAAAAAAAAAAACCATTGAAGTGAAAATGAAAAACTCGCAAAGGCATCATTCCTCATTGAGTGTCAAGCTACTCAGAGAATCTCTATTCAAACTACTTTTCACCTCTTCTCCAGAGCTCAATCAATATGATTAACATGCAGTGGTAGGCAGTGAACTCTTGCAATACTCATGCAGAACAAAATCGGTCTTGACAATGCAGAGTTTATCTTTAAAGAATGTTGAGGTGAAAAACTGAGGCTGCTGCACACTGCAATTTCCCCTACGAAACAACAAAAAAGCTGTCCATCTATATACACATAAAATGTCATTATTATGTGATTCACATGCATAAAAAAATCACCATAATGCCAGAAATGAAGTCTTGTGAAATTCAAATTTGTCTGGGGGAGATGACCTCTGTCCCCACTGCTGTCACCCTCCTGCTGCCCCAGTTAAAACCTGCTAAAACCGACACTGATCAAGTATATCAAATGCTACGCTGAGATCTAACAGGACAAGGTTTGGACCGTTTGTATGCTTTTGCATTCAGTTGTACATCATTAATTACCTCAAAGTACTGTCTCTGTGCTATTACATGACTGATCGCTAGACTGATATTTTTAAACATTTCTACTATTCACTGCACATAAAACTAATAAATTCTTTCTTTTGGAGATTGTAAACGTACAATTTAAAGACTTTAAATTTGTTCTACACTTCTGTTCTCTCTCTAAGTTATATATGTGGACGTCATACCATGGGGATTGTTTATAATTAAATGGATTTAATCCTAGTTGGAAAAACGAATTCTTTTAAAACTTGTAATGATTATTTTGTCCATTGCACTGCTTTCCCGTAGCAGACGTACATAAAAATGCTTTGTATTCTGTACCTGTTGAGCATCCCAAGCTCGCACCGTGCCATCTGTAGACGCGCTGCAGACAACAGGCGCAGAGTTCCAGACTTCATTCTGGTCACTGTTGGATACCAGGTAAACCAAACCAATGATACTCCCTACAAGAGAAAAGAAATCTTTTAAAAATGTCTTTATCATAAGCTGCAGTCCTTACACACTAAATAAAATGATTAACAATAACAGAGCGTTCCATGCACAAAAAAAACGTAATGAATGTGTTGTTGCATTGAGGGTATAAAATATTTCGGCTAGGAACCAATCAGACACAATTAGCCTCTACAAAAGCTGATGCTATTTCGTAAAAACAAATGTTACATTACAAGACACACTTCTTGAACTATTTTTATATTATTGGAGACACGTAAACATAACCACAAGAATGAGTTATCTTCATTTCAAAATAGAATAGCATGGGTCAAAAAAATCTAATTAGAATGAATAGCAAAAGCCCCTAAAGATGTTTTGATAGTATGTTGTATTTGCTCTTAAAGTGGCAATGCAGGCTTGACTGAGTCCAATTTTGATCGATTTTGCCTCAGCCTCAGTTTTCATTATTATGAATTCAAACAAAGAATAAAACTGTCAGGTTGGACATTGTACGCATACCTGAATGCCCTCTCAGACTTTTGCAGGTATAGTCTGCACCCGATCGTCCGGTCTCCATCCTGCTCTCTAACTTGGATCTCTGCTGGTAATATCTCTTCCATGTCCTTTTCCCACAGTCGGTTCTCGTGACATTGCAGAAAGTCCACCGCTGGAGACACATTTGTCTGAGAAAAGCAAATTTCAAATGGATTTATTGTCCGATTTATTGTGAGGTCGGGTACTGAAAGCGCGGGCACAAGCCTTAATTAGTCCAGTTATGTACATGATCTGACAGTGTAGATAAAATCTGGTGAAAGTCCACTAATATCAAGATCTAACATCAAGATCTAATTTTGTATGGCATTTGCCCTGTCCTACATGTGCTTATTCATGCATATGGATTATAATTAGCGTGGTTTGTAAATTAGGGCATTTACTTTTCCCAGATATACTTGAACATCTTGAACGAAACCTTAATGCCTTAAATGAAAAACTTAATTTCGTTCATGTTGTCCGCAAAACAGACTGTCTAAGCTTGCTATCAGGACAGTCCTCAAGAACAATATTTAGCTGGACTCTCGCATTCTTCTCGAATACTTATTAAATATTAATTTCAAGAGACGAGCAAATTCCAGGGACTACAAAATGACTACTATTAGAGGGCGCTCACATTTCCATCTTGTTACAAACTAAACTCTTGGCAACAAACTCACCTCCACAACCAAGGCGTTTCCGCAGCTTCATGCCACACCTGAATGGTGTGATGCCCGGGGCGGTGATGGATTAAGGGAATAAAAGGGAAAATATGAGTACTGACGAAACCACAAAGCTCCTAACGCATTTAGTACTGCAGCATAGCCTGATACACGTAACTAGCTATGAAAGAGTAGCAACTTTTATTTGATGTTCAACTTGTAAACATGACATTGTTGAAATCAAGGCAGTAGCCAACAAAATATTGAAAAAACAAAGCTGCGCTTGATTGCTGAATGATCGCTTGAATGCTGCATTTGATTGAACAAAGCTGGCTGCTCACCTTTTCCCCCAAATCTGACAGCTCAAAGTTCGTGAGCTTGATAATTGCTAGCTAACCTGATAATGATAACCGTGTTTCGAATGTGAGCAAATGTATGCTTTACTGAACGATGAGATGGGGGAACTGTCATACCAATGTTGAAAAATGTTTACTGTCATGACCAAAAATGATTAGAAACTTTAATAAACAATTATCTTCTACCTTACAGACCCCGGAAGCTCTTATCAAATCGTCTTCTTCGAGAAATGCGAAGATATGAATCAAGCAATCCAGCGACAGGCAGGATGAATTAAAATCCATAATTATTCGCTCATGAAAATTAACTGTTCTTTCGTTTTCCAAATTATAATTTTCCAACGTTAGCTATCGGTTTCTAAATCGCACGATGTGGGCGCTGCAAGACATAGCTACAGGCAGCTCTTATCTTGCAACCGTTCACGGTCTTTGTCCAAGCATTTTGACTACGGTGTCTCGAAAAGAACAAACCTCATCTTCACGTTAATGTACTAAGCATCACAAACTGTGTGAATCATGATAAACAGTTTAGGCCAGGGGTGACAAACTGCAGTCCTGGAGGGCCGCAGCAGTAGCTGGTTTTTGGTGTGTTTTAGCACTTAATTGATTAATTAAAATCACTGGTTGGCTAAAGAGTCCACACACCTGGTTTCCAAGGCCTAAAATGGCTGCCAATCGAAAGGAAAGAACAAAAACCCGCAGACACTGCGGCCCTCCAGGACTGGATTTTGACACCCCTGGTTTAGGCAGACCCAGACTGCCTCTCTCAACCGGTTGTTGAAGTTTTCCGAGATACATCCTCAGCCTTTTACCATCCCACAGGAACATGTCCTATCAAATCGTGTAAAATCTGGAATGGACTATTTACTCTGGAATGGACTGAAATGGGAGGGAGTTAAGAAGATAATGAATTCTGGGGATACAATTCATTTTCAGAACATTGACCATGCCCTAAAGTGATATAGAGGGGAGCCCATCTCTCCACATCAGCAGAAATGTTGTCAAACAAAGGGTCAAAATAAACACTCACTGTATCCTTAATTGGTTGGGGAAAAGTGATTCCTAAATATCGAATATCCTTCACTGGCCATAAGAATGAGTCAGTCTGAAATAATGACCTGGGACAAAACAATGTCAGTGGAAGACTCTCAGACTTTAACCTTTTAACCCTGTAAGTTTTGAAAAAGAATTTATCGTCCTCAGTAATGCAGGAATTAAATTAGCTGGGTCAGTAACAAATAGAAGGATATCATCTGCATGACGCAAAAGTTTTTGAACTGAGCCCTCCCCACTACATTTCCAGGAAAACCAGGGTTTTTGCGAAACGCAACTGCTTGTGGTTCTAGTGCCAGACAAAAAAAGTGGTGACCCCTGCCCTGTACCTTGACCAAGCTTAAAAAAGGGGAAAATTACTCTGTTTGTTTGGACAGCTGCTTCTGTTGGTTGTACATCAGTTGAACCCATTTCATGAATATCTGTCAAAATCCAAAAGCCTTCAAAGTTGCAAATAAATACACCCATTCGACGCAGTCGAACGCCTTCTCTGTGTCTAATGAGACAGCAGCTATGGGTGTTATATCTTTGCTCACTGCCCACATAAACCTTTTAAGTCACCTGATTTTATCTGAAGAAAACCTTTTACGAATGAACCTGACTTGGTCGGGATGCACAAGGGAGGCAATAACCCCCTCTGAAAGGTTTGCAATTTTTGACAGTATCTTGGCATCAACTGGAAAGAGAGAAATTGGTCGGTAGCGACTTCACTCAGATGGGTCTTTGCCCTCTTCAGTATCACAGAAATCAATGCCTGTGATAGGGTGGGAGGCAGTTCATCTCTTTCAAATGCCTCGCCATACATTCTCATAAGAAGGGTCAGTTCTGAAGAGAAACGTTTTAATTCAGATGTAAAACTGTCGGGTCCTGGTTCCTTTCCCATTGGCATTCTTCTCATCACCTCCAGTATGGCTTCCTCCATTATCGGTGCATCCAGCAGCAAGCAGTGATCGCCATTTAAATTAGAGAGGCCCAGATCATTAAGAAACAACTTCATTTCGTCCTCTGTAGACCCATATAAAAAATGTTGAAATTATTATGCATTATAAATATCAGCAGCCTTGGTGACGAGACTTTATGGCACATACGGTGGAAGGCGATTCTTTCTGTTTAATGTACCTGGGCAGTAGTTTACCCACTTTGTCTCCTAATTCAAAGTATTTTTGTCTTGCCCTAAACAACCCAAACTCAACCTTTTGCATAAGAGTGGAATTGCACTCGTATGTCAATTGGGCTACAAGTCTCAGATTAAATGTTTTCATATTTAGTTTCAAATTGTTTTCAGCTTCTTGTACCTTTTTTGCTAGGTTAGACAATGTTTCTATATTCTGCTTTTTCTTAAATGATGAATATTTTATAGCCACCCCTCTTACACAGCCCTTTATGGTCTCCGAGACCACACCTGCAGATGGGGCAGATGGCACATAAAAGGCCTATAGCTATAAAAACATCAATTTACTTTTTAACACCTTCTTGAAGGTCTTGTCCTGAAATAAAGAGAGTCCATCGATTTCATTTTTTCACGTCATCAACGGGGATTAAGTTTAGAGACACCTAACAACGACCACATTTCCAACAATACACCCCAACATGGAAGGGACAAGGTCTTTAGAAATGAATAAATAATCAATCTGCGAACAAACCTTATGTGGAGGTGTAAAAAAACATGTATAAATCTGTCTGAGGGGGTAAGTAACCGCATATTCCTAAGTAACCGCAGTGCATATTCTTGTCAGAATATTAACTGACTTCAGGGGTCTGGAATTAGATCGGCTGCTACAATCTAGAATCATATCCATGACCGCATTCATGTCCCCACTCCATATAACTACATAATCTCCCATATCATATAATTTACATTCCAGTTGCACAACAGCAGTAAACGATACATCCCCATTTGGAGCGTATGTATGAGCTAAAATATGTGGCCACCCCTGTATCTCCACCAACGCTGTAATCATTCTCCCTTCCTCATCTTTTCTTTCTTTAAGACACTGAAGGTTTTTGTTCATTAGCGTAATGACCCCTCTGCTCTGACGAGTGCCGATGCTGTAAAACATGGGGCCCACCCAGTTCCTACGTTCCAAGTTCTTCAAGTGGATAAATGACACTCTGTGAAAAACTACATCGTATCTCTTAGATTCTTAGCTAAGTGAAACCATCTTCTTTTTAATAGAATAGTATATTCTATTAAATATACTATTCTATAATAGGATAATAATATACTTATATTAGTATTTTATTATACTAATACTTGTAAATGAGATATATATGTTCTCCTGAAAATCAGGAAAAGACATAAGACTATGGCCTTACCTCCAAAAGTCAGAAAAATGGGTTGACAGAAAAATATTTGATTTTTTTACTTTAAATCGTAGTAAAAATTAACAAAGTTGTGAAATGATCAGAATATCTGTTCCCGAAAATCGGGAAAAGACATAAGGAAAAATATTTGACTTTAAAAGTAAATTAACTGTATTATCTCAGACAAATGAAATGATCAGAATGGGAGTAAATGAGATGTCTATGTTCTCCGAAAATCAGGAAAAGACACAAGAAAATCAACAGTCAGAAAAGACAGAAAAAAAAGACTTTAAATAGTAAATTAACTGTATTATCTGCCCATGGGTGACAAAAGTCAATGGGAGTAAAAATGGGTTCTCCCGAAAATTAAGACTATAACAGAAAAATATTTGATTTTTTTTTTAAATCTTTAAATCGCCCATGGATGAAATTAACTGTAAATTATCTGTTCTCCAAGGAAAAGTGACAGAAAAATGGGTTGAAGAAAAATATTTGTCAGAAATGATGTCAGAAATACAAGGGAGTAAATGAGATATACATGTTCTCCCGAAAATCGGGAAAAGACATAAGACTATAGCCTTGCCTACAAAAGTCAGAAAAATGGGTTGACAGAAAAATATTTGATTTTTTTACTTTAAATCGTAGTAAATTAACTGTATTATCTGCCCATGGGTGACAAAGTTGTCAGAAATGATGAGAATGGGAGTAAATGAGATATATACTGTATGTTCTCCCGAAAATCGGGAAAAGACATAAGACTATAGCCTTACCTCCAAAAGTCAGAAAAATGGGTTGACAGAAAATATTAGATTTTTTTACTTTAAATCGTAGTAAATTAACTGTATTATCTGCCCATGGGTGAGAAAGTTGACAGAAAGTGAAGTAGCAAATTAACTTTATTTTTCTTTCAACCCATTTTTTTTTTTTTTTACTTTTGGTGGTAAGACAATTGTCTTATGTCTTTTCTGCAGTTTCAGTACAACACATACATCTCATTTACTCCCTTTTAAATCATTTAAAATTTCAACGTTTCCTTGTGTGGGTGGATAATATCGCTCATTTACAATCATTTAGAGTAAAAAAAAATGTTATATTTTTCTGTCAACCCATTTTTCTCACTTTTGGAGGTAAGACTATAGTCTTATGTCTTTTCTGCATTTTCAGCACAACATATACATCTCATTTACTCATTGTCAAATAATTTCTAACAACTTTAACTGACGTGGGTGGATAATATAGCTCATATACTATCATTTAGAATAAAAAAATCTAACATTTTTCTGTCAACCCATTTTTTTTTTTTTTTACTTTTGGAGGTAAGACTATTGCCTTATTTTTTTCTGCATTTTCAGCACAACACATACATCTCATTTACTCACTTTCAAATAATTTTTAACAACTTTTTCTTGTGTGGGTGAACAATACAGCTGAAATAAAATAGACTCGTTCACACTTTTTTGGTTCTTTGCTTTTGAACTCCATGAGCACAGACAACAACTCACATACAGTACCTCTTGAAATTTATTCATTTTGAGAGAACCAATTTTCACTTTGAAAATATTCAGTGATATCACCTAGATGAAAATTCAACTAGAAATTTGAGTCCACCACATTGGCATCAATGAGCTAAAACTCATGGTCAAATAAACACCATGCCCATGCTGAAATAAGACTTGAAATATTTACTGTTTTAGATTTGTTTAACAGAAATAAATCATGGTGCACCTTTTAAGATAATTTGAAAAAGATACCCAGCCACAACATAAAAACCTCTTCTGTCTTCCCTGCTGAGATAGACAACATTTTCAATTACAAATTCATTTGTTACTATTCTTTGATAACATGACTTGTGTTTATGGAAAACTGACATTTCCATTATTCTGTTCACCCCATCATCAATTCAAATTGCCATCTCCATCATACTATACTCGAACCTACTTACCAACTTCTCTGTCTGGAGTCTCTACTCCCTTCTGGGTTTCAAAACCAGTTTCCAAAAAGGAAAAATCTTTGGGACAGAAGCAGTCACAGGAAGTTTTACAGAAGACACCTCTCTCGTCTTGATGCGGCCTGCTCCCATGGCGATGAGCTTTAAAAAGAGAGAAAAATATGACATTCAGCTTTTACAAAACACATACAACACTTCTTCACAGTTCAGGTTCAACATAAAAATACAAAATTGGGGCTTACCTGGTTTACCATCACTGTGGCCGGCACAGGTTTTAGTGACGGACAAACTAACTCTGAGTTTTTCAAGAAACTCTCGTCCGGAACCTGAAACCGTCTCACACATAACTGTCACATGAGCTTTTCAATAAGTGCTTCCACGTTGGGGAGGTCTTCACCATGTGCCACAATCCCATCAACTAAACTCTTCAGAGCTGCTCCCACCCTGTCAGGTGTTCCTCTGCCATGTGGGGCCTCTGTAAAATTCCATGTTACGTATTCGAAGCCTTTTAGAAGTGGCACCATTGACACCAGACGGAAGGCGGTTTTATTCCTATTTTGTGAGGTAGGGTCATCAGATAGAAGTGAATCCTTTCAGCATGTGGACATTTAGTTTGGATGTACTGCAGTGCTACATCCAAATTTTACGGCTGCATCATGCCCGAGGCTCTCAGACAGGGATGCGAAAGACTCCAGTCGTCCTCTGCTGAGACATGGTACACCAGCGTGCGGTGTCACTTGCTTATGCGATCCGCCGTAATGAACCGCTTTGATTTCTTTGTTCCATTTGCAGCTGTCACTGTCTACATAGACCACCGCTTCATTCTCCTGCAGGCCTGACCTCAGGCGTTGGATCTGCTCAAATTGATGTCCGATTGTTGTCAAGGCGCCCGGCAAGGCGGTTTTCCTTTTCTGTTCGGGTTTCCATTAACAGCTAATGTTGCCGCTGCAAATGTCATTTGTGGCTAGTCAGTAGCAGCTTTGTGCAATTGAATCAATGTAATCGTAAATGTTGATGAAGAAAGTGTATTTAGGTATTTTTATATTGGTTACATATGTTGTTAAATGTAAGGTATGTGCATCTTGTTCATTGATTACATTTAAAAATCAATAAATGTTCAATTTGGGTGCCATCAATTGACTTAATGGCTGTTTAAGCCAATCTGTTTTTCTACAAAATGACATTGCAGACTCATGTAAGTTTCTAACTACAAAAACAATTTCAGAAAATGAGATGATGGGTGTAATGAACTGCATGTAGCGACTCACTCGCTGTGTCATTCAACAGTTGAAATTATTCAATATAAGACATAAGAAACCACCAAGAGCCTTTTTTTTTTTTTACTAAAAGAATAGATTTTATTTCAGCACTGTAAGTCATTTTCCAACCGCACAGACTCGACTGCAAACTGGCCCAGTTCTTTCACCATCTTCTCGTTCTCGGTTCAGCTCACTCGTTGTGATATCAGGACCACAACAGCAAAACAAACTAAAAGAAAAAAATCTCCCCAAAAACAATCTGGTGCTTTTTTTTTGTTGCTAACAATGTGACAAATGATTAATAACGGTCATTACAAGAACAGCTGACATAATTATAATAATGCTAATGATGATGTACCCTTCACTGCACAAATCTTTTAAAGTGGTCCAATGTGTCGATGAATTAACCAATGACTAAATCCAGGGACCTGATGTCATCTAAAAGGGACAGGTACATCGCAATAGATGAACAAAAAAGGGTCAGGTTTGTTAGAGAACAAACAGCGTATTAGTAAAAGCAGTATCAATTTTTTTAGTTTAGGACTATAGCACATAACCATTACATAATGTGATGCAGAGTGAAGGGTTTTCAAGCCAGGATACAAATGGGGGGAAAACTAAAGCAACTTCACCTATCTGAATTTCAAACACTGGAACCAACACAAAAAATAACTGAATCTAAACTGGAATGCAATGACAAAAACTGTCTTAATAGTTTTGTATGAATGGAAAGTTGACATGTACGTTAAAATATATTTGGAGGGACTCGTTTATTGATAAAGGAGAAACGTTGATAAACTACAGCTGAAACCAGACCATTAAAATACTCAGTGTTAAGGGGTTGTAGCTTGACAACCTGGAACTTCAAATTCCTGATCTGTGGCCTGTTTTTCGAAGAGTTGAGTCTCTGTCAGCTTGACCATGTTTTTAAATGAGATGCAAATATTCTTCGCTATCGCAAGAACTGAAAGAATGATTAATTTGGACACTCGATATATAGCCAAAATATTCTTTGGGACAATATAGTGCCTTCAGCAAAAAGCTGACTGGCTGTTGAATATGTAAGCATGTTTATAAATAGACTGTGAAACCAACGGATGTAAAACGGAACCGGAAATAACAATGAAACGTCAAAATGAAGAATCTGGTTTTTAAAAAAATGAGGAGTCTGAGTTACGTCATTTAGGTGAAGTGGTACTAAACACTATTTAATACAAAATATAGGGAACGTTGCAATTGTTAGTTTAAAAATGTTCAGTTCCACTACGCATATTTCAACACCAAAAAGTAGCAACGGTAAAAGGATTAGCAGTAGCAATACCATTAAAAATAGTAAGAAAAAACATTTGCACATTTAGAAAATGAAACAGGTACAAAGTTTAGGATACCTCTCACTCGTGTTTTCGAATATTTTTCCTTTTCTCCGACTGAACCTGGCTGTAAGCTGCATCGCTACAGAAACAGACTCCAGTATCGATAACACCACTGTTGTCATCTTGTCGTTACTGTTATCGCTGTTGCGGGAATGAGAGAATCGGAAGAGACAGTGAGCACGTGGCTGACGCGGTTAAGAACTTTAGCGGGTGGGGGAGGGGAGGGGTTGGGGGCAAAGATGGTGACAGCGAAGGTGAGAGGGGTGGCAAAAGGATTCAATCTCAGTGACATTTACAAGCATTTACCTTAACAGAAAGCGTTATCTGTATTTATCTGGGAGCTTGGACACTATCGCTATGAAAGTAGGCGTATTAAAGGAGAACCCATGTCAAAACTGAAAAATCAGCATGTTTTATGGTGTGAACCAGGTGCTTACAAGGACTGTGAATTCCTTAACTTAGCTGTAAGCTGAAAAGAAAAATCCATAAAACACACTTAACGTTCATTTTTGACTGGGGTTTGGTTAAATGTGAAAATCAGTATATTTGTCTGAGATGTGTGTATACTCAATGTATCACTCTATGAGAAGAATGAGGTTGTGTTTTCACTTGTGTGTGTGTGTGTTTGTGTGTGTGTGAGAGCATATCTGTGTGTGCGCACATGTGTGTATTCTATTTCTAGGATGGACTACATATCTACACAGTAATCCTTTTCAGGATAAACTGCAATCACAAACTGGGACAGAAATAGAGAGCGATGGAGTACATTCCCCCTATGCCACCTGCTGGCTGTCTTCAGGTACTCCAAAAACTAAGATTATAGCTACTACTGTTACTGTATCATTTTCACTAAAATGAACTAGTTCTATTACCATCATTAATTATTTTCAGTTATCAAGTAGAAATGATTATCTTGGGTAAGACAGTGGAACAACAGGGCAAAGGAAGACCAAAAAACAGCAACAACAAAAAAAAGAGGAAGGAAGGGGGAGGGGAGGGGGGGGAAACAAGATTTTTGGAGAATCAAGACAGAATCACAAGTTTAAAAATGACTAAAAATGGTTAACTAAATGCAGAGTGACCTTACTGCGGACACAAATAATAAATGTATCACTGTGTATGTGTGTAGGTGTGTATGGGTGGGTGTGTGAGCGTGCCATTTTAATCCAGTATTTGTCAGCTTTTGTGTGTATAAATATTTACATTTCACCGTATATGCTAGATTGCAACATGTCTGCGTCAGTATCTGCGTGTCTATCTGTAGAAGTGTTGGATTAAGCCCTTCAACTACAGATGTGCTAATGAAAGAGCAGGCCAAGCACTCGACAGGAAACCAATGCCGTCACAGGCTCAATGTGTACAGACTCGCTATTTGCTAACTGCTAACTCTCGGCATTACAGTCAATAACCAGTAAGATAAATAGGACTCCGCTGAGGGCCACTGTTCCACACACCAATTGTTAACAGTATTACAACCGTTTTTCAAAATGAGCAGGCTTCAAAAAATTGTTTTAGTATTTACAGCGAATATTTCCTCCGAAATCCACAATGGCAATGCACGATTTATGACAAGGCAGTAACCGATCGATGCAAGGTATCAGAAATTCCTGGCTCTAGTGGCCTCAGAGGGTCTTTACACCTTCATATCATCCTTGGGCTATGTTGTTTTTTTTTTTAACGCAATCTCCAAAAGTTTGACTCATCAGGATACTGGTGCGGCAGATGCTTGATGCAGCCATCTGCCTTTGGGTTCTTACTTAAGACAATATCAAGTGCACAGCTCACAAAGAATATATATATTTTGAAAATGGGCATCTTTCAGCCTGCCTATATACACTGTGCTAATTCTACATGCACAAGCGAGAATGCAGATTCTAAGACCCTGAATCTTAACATGGCTTTAAAGGAGAGAGGTGGATGTGTGGTAGCTGGGCTTATGTCTTCTCCCGTGTGGAAATACAACGGCGTGCTCGACCTGCTCTTTCACTCTTAACATGCGTGCTGGAATCAAAGCGGCCAAGAACATTTCGCTCATTTACAATCACCATGACGACTGACAAACTGCACACAAACACTGCGGGGGAGCGAAGCGGAGAGGAGGGGGTGAGTGTTTAAGTGTGTGTGTGTGAGAGAGTGTGTGTGCGTGTGCGCGAGCGTACGCGTGTGTAGAAGTGCACAAGCAGCTAACGTTGCTTGAGATTAATATATACTATCGTACCCTTTTAAAAATCCTGCACTGAGCCTACTTGTACTTAACGAAATACTATATATATACTCACGGTCACAGTCAAGACCAATACAGTCACAGTTAAGTCCAGCTGATAAAGGACTGGCAGTAAAAGCGCAGGACGATTGTGACCCTGACCGGCCCAGCACAGAGTTGTCTATGAGCAATGAGCTGCACTAAAGTCCCATCAAAGCCACCGTGTTCCATACTCCACAGCTCAGACTTGGAAAGTAGTTTGAACTTTTTTAGTCTAGAGAAGAACAGGAAAAAAGCGGAGTAAAAAAAAAAAAATTAAAATTAAATGCTCGTGTATACCACAGACAAGCTATGACCGACAGAGTATTTTTGAAGAGGTGCAAACCATGGCTGAACTGTGGTTCTTGTTTTTCGGGTGATTTTGGTAATGTTATAATGTGATCTCTTCAGAAGGGCATTTTATAAAGTGATTCAGTGTAACAATTACATTTCCAATTAAATTTTGGGTAACACAGAAAAAAAAAAAAATCAATAAACGATATATAAGCACTTAAATATAAAGAATTATTGTCAAAAGACATTTTTATAGAAATATATTTTGTGGTAATGTTAAACGGTCATTAACATTATAACAAAGTAAGGTGCTTAATGTAGGCTTGCTTTATGCTTCATTGTTTAAATGTTTAAAGTTCTATTCAAAAGATTTTTGTAATCTTCATTTTATCGAATGGCCTGAAGACAAATAATCAAATATATTTTGATTGCTTCTAGATAAGATTTTTTTTTGTGTCAGAGAGTGGAAGTACTCTTTATCTCAGTCTCCTTTTACTTTCTTCCTCCTGTTTACACATATCCACTCAGTCATCATCCTTCTGTTTCCTCATAACTGTATCAGCCTCCATTATCATACATTCTGAACTAAAGGAGATAACGGATACCCCTCCCAGTCAATTACATCATATATTTTGGTTTTCAGGGAGCAGGTGTCAAAGCCTCCAATATTAGCCTGGCTGAAGGTATTACCAGGGATCTTATGATTTAAAAATAAAAAGGTATTTTCTCACTACATAGAGATTTATCTGTACGTCTACAATTTCTAAAAGGTCTTCATTTCGTTTCATTCAAGTCCCGTCCTCCAATCAGGACTCTGTAGAGTAAGTTTGCCGGCCGCTCAACATGTCGTCTAATCCTGAACACCGAAGCTTCAACGGAGAAAGGCAGAAGCTTCAATGTGGTGTTCGAAATGTCAAGTCAAGGACAGCGCCAGAGCACCAAAAAAATCAGCTCGTTTCATTTCTCACACCCACGACTACCAATGTGAGACTGAGACTTCACCAACCCCACGAGGAGTGGGGTCTACTACATGCTGTCAATCGCAAACTTATTCCAGCCAATCAGACGACTTTGCTGACAATAGCAAAACACTGTGACTGGTTAAAAACTATAACTCCACCCATACTGAGGTTAGTGAAGACTCAAACCTTCCTGTCAGTACAATCTGTACATGAATCAGGCCTGTGTTCTGGGCGTATGCCTAACTATTAACAATCAAAATCACTTAAAGACATTTGGGGTCAATTTCATTGCTTTTTTATATATTCATTTTAAGATTCAATTATTAAATAAAGGTGCGTTAGTTGTGCCATATAAAATTTGGGGGCTTTTAAGGTGCCTAAAATACATCTATATTTATAAAAATTTAGCTTTTTTGGGTTTTATTTGGATTAGTTTTCCTTATACAATCACTGATTGGGCATTGCAAAGCTGAAGCATATTAATTTGCGCAGCGCTTATGCTAAGTCAGGGTTAGCAGGACTGTCCACAGAGCTACAGTCTAAGAATAAGTCATAATGTTGGTATTAGAGTCATATTACTTATTTTAAGGGTCCCTCCCCCCCTCCTGTCCTTAGCATTCGGTTTCCCTCTCGCCCAACCCCCCACCCCCTTCTCTGTCCCTCCCTTCCAATCTCCTAGAAATTCAACACTTTAAATTTACATTGTCCCTCTTAATACATCCCGTGGTCTCTCAAACTCCAAAAACACATTGGCCTTCCGTGAGAGCCTTGCAGACCCTTGCCTATACCTATAATAATATAAACACATGATTCAAACCTAAAATCATAACTAAGGGATCTCTGTATCTATAACTGTGTTTGCATGTTCATATAAATCGTCTTATCTTGATCACCTACATCTTTCGGAAAACCCAAATTAAAAGCTTTTGTACAGTACAACACAGTTACAATCAGTATTTAGTGCAATTCGGTACAGAACTACAGCTCACCGCCTCTGATGTTGAACAAGTTAATGAACATCCTAAGGGGAAGGTTTTTTCAACCACACTTTGAAGACTTTGCTGGGCTACACTTTTCAACCTTGCTGTATTATACTGTACAGAAGTATATGCTGTGTGTGTGTCTGTCTGTGTATTGTGTGTGTATTCAAATATATTTTTGTATGAATGGACTTTAGCGTGGCAAAGGCAGTATAATGTGGATTTTTCTCCCATCGTCCTACATTATGGGATGTTTTTTTTTTTATTTACTCTTCTTTCTGTAGCACTCCATCTGACTGGCAGTCATCAAGGCAACAGGGGTCCTCTGTCTCTGCCCTGGCCCCGGATTGGCTTTCCCTGCTGGCTAAGGCACATTGGATTGGCTGGGCCAATGGAGGCGGGTCCAGAGGTGGACCAATAGAGGGCGCTGGTGGGCTGCCGTTCAAATGTTGGGATGCCCCCCCGGCCACCTCCCCGGATACTGGTTTTACTTCCCCTGGGGAATCTTCCGGAGTTTTGGGGGGGCTAGCGCTAGTCTGGGTAGTGGGCAGAGTCTGGGGGAAAAAAGGATGAAGAATTGTTAAACACCACTGAATCATCAAACACTAATATACACACCTCCCTACCAGTCCCAGTGACCAGAAACACCATTCACCTTTCACTGCAGTACAGTACATGATTCATCGCTATCATCAAATTACCACAAGTGAAGCTTCTCAGCATTCAGACTGACTAACAAAATTCTGCCAACGTCATCATTCACATGTATTCACGTCACCATTTTAGTATTCAACAAAAACTCACCTATTTTTCTATTTGAGTAAAATCTGGCGGGAGACAACAGGGACCAATGCATGGTAGTCCGTAAGAACAACACAGCGTTGGCCAAACATACCCATTTGTCCCTGGTGACATGGTCAAGAATTTCTATTGGCTCAAATAATGCGTCTAAAACCGTCCAGAATTGATTTCTGAATGTCTGGAAGAAAGATCAGCTCAGCGTTTCCATCTATATTCCTTAAAATTAAAGTTTCTAAGGTTTCCATTCATAAACTAAACTTCTGTACGTGTTACACTTACGATAAGTGGCACACATTACTTCCAGAATGTTCTTATTAAAATCAAAGCCTGGCAATAAAACAAAGACCTGCCATCAATAGCTTCATATAATTGCAATAAAAGTGACTGGCTAAGAAAATGGAATGTCTGAACTGGAACTGTTTCACAGTAGCCAACCATCTCAAAAGAACCTTATTTGTTCCTAACACATGCCTTGACCTGACACACACCCACGAGTGTTCGGTTAAATAAGTTATCTCTAGTTAAATAAATACACTGTAAACAGCTAAACTGATTCCAGATCTGTGCTTCAGGTCAACATCCAAGACTGCCTGGGTGGTCAGAGCAGAAATACACATCACTGCTCCACTGAAGGGTAGAAAATAACAGCTGAAAATAACAGCCAAGTATTGGACATATAAAGCAATGAAAGAAAAGAACAACTCAATCTCTTCTCTGATTGTGTGGTTCAATGATTCTACTCGAACATATTGCATATGCGTACTTTTCCTGTGAGATGCATGCATGGTACCCAGAATGCATACATATTGGCAGGTCTTAAGCTGCAGCACACTAAGCTCAAGCTTAAAAGCACACTATGCTTTCAGTTATGCCTGCAGTAAAGTGCATATGAGATGAGTGGTCACACGCCCTCTTGTGGACAATACCTGTTACACACAGCTTCACTGGGTCCATGTGTCGTGCAACAGTAAGCTCAGAGGAACTGAGTGTCACAGTGTGGTTAAATGTATTATCTATATGCCAGCTTAGCGATAGCGCATCAGTCACAGTGTGGAATAAACATTGATGTGGCATTTCATAGCTCTGAAAGCACGAGTGGTGTTGAGTCTTACACCTGCTATGCAACTCGGACTGCAGGGGGCGTACCTGTGCTCGAGTCACTGGCGGCTTCTTCCCACCACCCCTACCTCCTCTCATTGACACTTCTCTCCCCCTCCTGTGAAGAAGGGGGTGGAGAGAGGGAAAGGGTGAAGTGGACAGAGAGAGGGTGAGGGAGACAATAAGAATTATTCAAATTAGTCAAAATGAAATGTCACTCTGATTTTAAATGTTTAAGATCATTATGTCCACAGGCTGTCTGTCCTAACAAATACTGCACCATCATGCTTAATGTACTCCATCTGAATTCTGGGTGGTTTACATGAACTTAAACTTCAAACTGCATAAGAGATAACTATAATTATTACGTGTTTCTTCCTTCTCCTCTGTACCACAATTATAAATTCTACCTACTGGCCAATATCTACTTTTCAAAGTAGTGATCTGCACGACACAATGAAGATTATATTGCTTGGACATATCAGAAGTACTAACATAATTTGCTTTTGGTTAGCTTTTTTTTTTTTTTTTTGATGGGACAATTTCTGGAGCCAGCAAAAAGCAAATTGATGAGATTGTCCCGTAACTGCTGCTTGCTGCTATATCTTTTACTTTCATTGAGTAAAATGTAACACGTGTATGACATCTAACCCTGCATATTTCATTTCCTGACTTACTTACCCTTTCCCTCCGACTGACACCACCTGCATATCGAACCCCCCCCTGCCGCGCAGTGGTTTGTTCCCTGCCCATTGGCCCACCACCATGCCGGCTATTTCCAACTTCCCTCCTTGGGGGGGGATGGGCTGAATACCTGAGACAGACAGACGAGGGTATCTGAGCGCTGGATGTAGACGAGAGAGACAATCAATAATCAATATCAGTGGGGGCAATAAATACAGGTAGGTAGTATGGGTAAGACATACATAATACCAAAAGAGACAGAGGGGGTAGGGAGACATAGAAAGGCGGTGGGGAGGGGGAGGGAGGGAGACCTCACAGCAGGGATGAGGCCCTGGGCTTTTTTTGGTATTTTTTCCATTTTTTGCACCCCGACTCAGTCAAAATGTTTAGCCTCACAGGTTGCCATGTAAACGTCTCCCCCTGATTCACAGAATACCAGAATTACAAATCCATTACATATACCTAGACAGTGTATTATATGATTTAACATGGAAATGATCAAGGAGGCTATCTATAAAACTGTCTATCCTGAGAGAAAGTCAGGCCTGAATCCTTTCCATGCGATTGTGCCTGCACAGTGTACAGGAAAATCAAGAACAACCAGATCTTCCACACTGAGCGGCCACTGCCTATCCCAAAGCTATGTGTAAAAATACCGCATTATTTAAACAAGCGCATTTCGCAATAGCTGCGACCAGGCCACTCCCACTGCCATGCTCCCTTTTAGTCAATTGGCATGAAGAGAAACACACACCTTCTCTCTCACACACACACACACACACACACACACTTGACCTCCATGCCAAATTTCAGCACTCCTAGGGCAAAAACTGTGGCCGCCAAAGGGTGGGGAATTTTATGTGGACCGACCAACCAACCGACCGACCGACCTATAGAGCTGCTGGTCGCAGCTAAAAAGATGCATCAGTAATTTAATCAACGTTTCTAATCAAAATTCCCTCCCTGAAGAAAAAAAAAAAAAAAAAAAAAAAAAAAAAGGAAAAGCTATCTGTCATGTATACTCATTCTATACATTCCCATTATACTTCAACAGTAATTACACCAAGAAACACTCAGTATTTTGTATCAATATGGCATTATTGAATTAAGAGAGGCATACAGTGGGAGAGAGGGGGAGAAACAGACGGGAGGACACAAGGGAAGAGGGGCACGTTAAGAGAGGGCCTGAGAATGAGCTCACCTGGGAAGCCGCGGGGTCTGTGCTGGGGGGCGTGCTGGTGGTGTGGGGGGGGCAGGGAGCCCAGGGGCCGGGGCGGGTAGAGGTGAGGTGGGGGGTAGAAGGGCGGCGCCATGGAGGGGGGCAGGAATGCTGGGGGCGGCAGGGGCGGGGGAGGGGGTGGGGGCGGGACAGATTGATGCCCTCCAGGATGGCTTGCCGCATGTTCTCCACCCGGGTCACCTGCTCCTCCTGTGCGTATGCACAGAGGGAGAGAGGAGTCAAAAATAAGATGGCGAAAGATTCAAAATCACCGCTGAATGAAAGGTTCAATAAAGACGAGAATTCAGACACAGATCAGCAACCGCTATGACTCAAACAAACATACTTAGCATATGCAATACGATCAAAATGGATGAGCATGTGGCATTACATTTTGGGACGAAAAAAAGCACAGGAACAGGAAGTAGTTCATCTGCTCCGATCACAAATCATGACATGTGCAAACATGTGTTACAGGCGAAATATGACCCATGGTGTGTCTGACGGGGTCCCAGGCCCCGTTTCTCGGGGCAGGCGGGCAGGTGGACACGCACCTGTCCCTCACAGAGGTCCAGCAGGGTGCCTCTCTCACGGGTCAAGGCCAGCTTGCTCTGGAACAGCTTCCCGTCGAAGAAGCCCCAGGGGCAGCAGTGGTCCCAGGGGAGGGGCTGGCCGCAGACGTCATTAACGAACAGCGCCGTGTCCACGCCGCTCATGAACAGGGCGGCCAGCTGCACCCCGCGGCTGTCCACCTTCTCCACCTGGGTGGAGGGAGATTTACACCGGAAAAAAGGGCTGTAACGTCCGCCTCAGAGGAGAAAGGGGCGGTAAAGGAAGAGAAAAGGAAGGGAGGATGAGGTAATGAAGGAGAGAGAGAAAGAGGGGGTGGGGAGATGGGGCAGAGAGAGGCGGAGGGATGTAGAGTGAGAGATAAGGGGTTAGCGTACCTTGTGCTCCTGTAGTTTTTCAGTTTCGTAGAGCTGGCTGGACACAGCTTGGGCCAAGAAAGCGTCCAGCTCATGGCGCTGCAGGATGCGACCTCCTGGCCACTGCATCATATACCTGCGTACACACACGTACACACATACACACACACACACAGAGCAGAGTGCTGGGTCACACACCTGAGCAGGGCATGGGCGGTACCAGGTGGGTTGCTATGGCACCCATAACCATACCTGTCAACACTTAGGCTTAAAAAAATAAATTGAGGTTCTTCTGGGGGTGGCAGAGTTTTTGTGTGCTACGCTGTGACAATTAAGCAGGTACTTTTGGGTTGCCAGGTAGTGTCGAAACACAGCATGAGATGGTGTGGTGCTTATGTTAAAACAGTAATCTGGCAGCTTCATTTACATCAAAAAAATGGACAGAATTATCTGTTCATAATGAATTTTCATAATGAATCTTAAGGCTGGGGAAAATTCAGGAGTTTCCCAGGAGTAACAACAAAACAGAATAATGTCTGTAGGGTGGCTGCTATGGAGCCTGTACCTGAGCACGCAGCACATGAGGAGCAGGTGGGAGGGCACGCAGGCGGGGTTCAGCAGGGCGGGGCAGTCCGAGCGCATGCAGGCCAGGAAGGCGCGGGTCCGGCGGCTCCGGTCCTCCGAGGCCCGGCCCAGCCAAAGGCGCCGCAGGTTGGGACAGGTCCACTCGCGGAAGCACAGCGCCGGCACCAGGTCCGGGGTGAGCGCCGATTTGGCCTTGCTGGGGCACCACTCCTTCACTACCACCGGGGGCACTGCAGGGATACAAAGACCATATGACAACAGACCCAAACACTGTTAAAATCATTCAATACAGCTAAAGGCCCGACACACCTATAATCTTTACAGCCATAATTTGGCTTATGAAACTACAAGTCAACATTACAATTCCCACAACATACAAAAATGCCACATTCATTCACAGCACTGGTCAGGTTCTAATGGAAGAAATTCACATAAATACTCAATTTTAATACAAAACACCCTATTCATTAATGATTTGTTTCAATGGCAGCACCAAAGATGGATTAGTGAGCTAAAATGGCTGCTCCCCCACCCCAGCCAGCAGACCGATCCCCGTCCTGGCCCCGCCCCCCTTGGCCATTCCCCATGTCCCCGCACCCCTGGCCTCACCCTCCACCGGGCCCCTCCGGCGCAGGGCCACTCTCTCCAGCCTCCGCTGAGTCTCTGCCAGGCTGAACAGGACTCCGTAGGCGTACTGCCGGGCCGAGCGGAACAGCAGGGAGGCTGGGGGGAGGTCTGGGTTGCACTCATCCTCTATGCATACCGGCATCTTCACTTCACCCTGAGAGAGCCACCACAGGGGTCAGAGGTCATACATACAGATTATACATCCCACACATTAGTGAGGACAGTGAATAGAGTAACATATTTCCCAGAGGAACTTCTGGATGTTGATAATGTTCAGCATTAACACTAGTTGATGTCGAGGTATGGGAGATTGTGTTGAGGGGGTACCTTGGTGAGGATGTGGTAGATGTTGGGGCACAGTACCTTAGTGAGGGTGTGGTAGATGTTGGGGTACAGTACCTTAGTGAGGGTGTGGTAAGTGTTGGGGTACAGTACCTTAGTGAGGATGTGGTGGATGTTGGGGCACAGTACCTTAGTGAGGGTGTGGTGGATGTTGGGGTACAGTACCTTAGTGAGGGTGTGGTAAGTGTTGGGGTACAGTACCTTAGTGAGGATGTGGTGGATGTTGGGGCACAGTACCTTAGTGAGGGTGTGGTGGATGTTGGGGTACAGTACCTTAGTGAGGGTGTGGTAGATGTTGGGGTACAGTACCTTAGTGAGGGTGTGGTAAGTGTTGGGTGCAGTACCTTAGTGAGGATGTGGTGGATGTTGGGGTACAGTACCTTAGTGAGGGTGTGGTAAGTGTTGGGGTACAGTACCTTAGTGAGGGTGTGGTAGATATGTTGGGGTACAGTACCTTGGTGAGGATGTGGTAGATGTTGGGGTACAGTACCTTAGTGAGGGTGTGGTAAGTGTTGGGGTACAGTACCTTAGTGAGGGTGTGGTAGATATTGGGGTACAGTACCTTGGTGAGGGTGTGGTAGATGTTGGGGTACAGTACCTTAGTGAGGGTGTGGTAGATGTTGGGGTACAGTACCTTAGTGAGGGTGTGGTAAGTGTTGGGGTACAGTACCTTAGTGAGGGTGTGGTAGATATTGGGGTACAGTACCTTAGTGAGGATGTGGTAGATGTTGGGGTACAGTACCTTAGTGAGGGTGTGGTAGATGTTGGGGTACAGTACCTTAGTGAGGGTGTGGTAAGTGTTGGGGTACAGTACCTTAGTGAGGGTGTGGTAGATGTTGGGGTACAGTACCTTAGTGAGGGTGTGGTAAGTGTTGGGGTACAGTACCTTAGTGAGGGTGTGGTAGATGTTGGGGTACAGTACCTTAGTGAGGGTGTGGTAGATGTTGGGGTACAGTACCTTAGTGAGGGTGTGGTAGATGTTGGGGTACAGTACCTTGGTGAGGATGTGGTAGATGTTGGGGTACATCAGCCCTCTCCTGTGCCGGTGTTCAGCCACCCTCAGCACCTCAGCGCTGACCCGGGGAAGAGGGGGCGTGGTGATGTCCATGTGACTCCGTGTTGCCATGGACAGCAGTGATGGAATGCCGGAGCTGTTGCTGTGGGAACCATCCCCTGAGGCTCCAAACCCTCGGCCTGCTGGATCCTCCCATTTGGAGGGCATGTCAGTCACGTGACTGGGAGGAGGCAGAGAAGTATGGGGGGTCATTAATATTTTACAAACCAGCACTGTGTTGACACAGACAGCGGAGAGGAGAGAGAGAGGACACATGAAACAGAAAGAGACACTGTCTTACTTGGTGTTGTTGTCATTCTGTTCGTCTCCATCTGAGGAGGACGGTGGGGAGGGGGAGGGGCCTGAGGCAGCAGCTGTGTGGTGATTGGGCAGCTTGCCTCCCCCCTGAGAGGTGTCGTAGGGAGCCGACCAGTCGGACAAGCCTGATTTTCCCTCCAGCGAATCGCCACAGTCCTGCAGAGGAGACGGATTCTGGAACAGAAGGGCGGGGCCGGGACCGGACATGTGTCCGTGTGGCGGTCCGTGATAAGGCACCTTGCCGCCCGTCGCCTGAGGCAGGGGGCAGGGTGAGGTGGGCCCAGAGCAAGCACAGAGATTCCCTTATTTCATTCACTGCTTATCTAGCTGTAGTATGCAAAATGCATGCATCCATAATGTACAACATCATGACCCTGCATCACTCTTACACTGCCTTACATACAAACAAATAGATACTTCACAGCATTTTTAAAATGTAAAACATGGCAGAAGAAGGAAAACCACAGAGAACGAAAACCAAACCAACAACAGAAAGCTACCACTGAACTACTTTGTCCCAAAAGCCTGTTGATACAGGCTCATATGAAATGCCCTATGGTAATACATAAAAGCATAATTTAAAAATAGACAAGATTTAGAACCATGAGTACAATTAGTACTACTAAAAGAAGCTGTGGGAAGAGCAAACCCTGTGCACTCACCTGGGCTTTCCCAGGTGGCAGCGCCCCCATGTGTCCTGGGGGACCCCCAAATGGACCAGGACCAAAACCTGGAACTACAGGGAGGAGAGACAGGTAAATACCAACAGGCTGAGACACAACTGAAAGCAGGCAGGCGTTTAGACAGAAGCGAGACACAAGTAAAACCACAGTGATAACACAACCATGTAATAACTCTGTCAACCAGATGTGAACTGGGAAGCACCATCAGCAAATTAGTCTTTTAAATGTCACAATGACAGGAGCATATACACATGATAATAACAGTAAGGAAACTCACTCTGCAAAGGTCAGAGGGAATTAACAAAATACAGCAGGTGTACACACAGGTCTGACAACAACCTCTATTTCTGATGATTTCATATCTCTTAGCTCTTACTTGTGATAGAAAAACAGATACACTCAGAATAAACCAACCTTTCTGATTTCTAATATAAAGGAAGGTCAAAAAAACAAGAGCCCAGATGTAATGGGTAGTGTTTGTGAAGCAGTTACTCACAGGTGAGGGGGCACACTACTACAAAAGAGCGACTCACAGAGGTGTGGTGGGCGGGGTCCCATGGTGAGTGGGCGGGGTTTACTTGCTGCTGAGAAATACTCCACTGCTTTCTTAAATCTTGCCATTTTATCCTCTGTGCGTGACTGAGGGCAGAGAAAGACAGGAGGGGAGAGCAGTTAATCAACAAAGCAGGGCTCAAAATCTTTACCAACACAAAGACAGGAACAACTGCAACCTGGCCCCCTATAAAGGTTTGCAGTCTGTGCTCAGGTACATCAGCGTACCTGAGATTGCTTGAACACATCCCTGGCCACAGCTTCCAGGTTGGCCAGGTCTTTGATGGAGGCGACGTATTCTGACACGGCCTTGATCACAACCTCGCACGGAGGCAAAACCAGCTGGTGAGACTTCATCTGAGAGATGGGGTGCAGGGAAGGGAGAGAGAGAGAGACAGATGAAGACATGAGAGAGGGGCTAATACTACATTTTTACATTATAGTCATTTAGCTGACGCTTTTCATCCAAAGCATCTTACAGTTGATTAGGCTAACCAAGGGCCAATCCCCCCTGGGACCAATGTGGGGTTAAGGGTCTTGCTCAAGGGCCCAACAGCAATGGTGTTCTTGCTGTCATGCTGTCATGTAGCTTAGCCACTAGACTACAGGCTGCCCAATAATGTTAATGTTAAATCAGAGCCAGTTGGCTAGGTCACTAGGAAACTACAGCAAACAAACTCGGGAAAAAGGTAGTGCAGAGGGTATCTCACTCCCACCTGGAAGGAGAAAGTATGCTAATATGCAGATACTTCATCTCCACCTAGTGGGAGAAATAATGTTGATATGATAATACTTCACAAAGAAGACAAAAATGCTAAAAATAACAATAGACTAGGACCTCACATCCAACTGGCAGTAGAAAGTGCTAATATGCAAATACCTCACTTCCACTGGGAAGAAGAAAATTGCTGATACCTCACCCCCATCAGGCTGGAGAAATAATGCTAATATGCTAATATCTGACCTCCACTGTGAAAGAGAAAAATGCTGAAATGTGATATCAGAAATGTGCTACCTGGAGAAACAGCACAATTGTGCTAATACCTTACCATACACTCCATAACTCACCTCCTCCTGGCGGAATAAATAATGTGAATATACTGCCTCAACTCTACCTGGGAAGAGAATAAATAATGTGAATATACTGCCTCCACCTCTACCCTGACAGGATAAATAATGCAAATATGACAGTGCTTCATCTTTACCTAGCAGGAGACACAATGGTAAAATACTGCCTCACCTCCACCTATCAAAGAGGTGATACATTAGCATATTGCCATTTCTCCTCCAAGGTGGAGGTGAGGTACTAGCATATTAGCATTATTTCTCCGACCAAAATATGCAAGTACCTCACCTCCACTTTGTAAGGGAAATGCTAACATGCTAATGCATCACCTCTAGCCTACCTAGAGGAACCAGTGCTAATATGTTCCTACCTCAACTCCACCTCATGGAAGAAATAATCTAAATATGCTAGCACCTCACCTGCAACTTGCATTAAAAATAATGCTAAAACACTACCTTGCCTCCACCTTGTAGGGGAAATGCTAACATGCTGATATATCACTTCTACCTGACAGAACCTGTGCTAATATGCTCCTACCTTACCTGCAACTGCAAGCAGAAATAATGCTAATATGTTACCTCACCTGCACCTTGTAGGGGAAATGCTAATATGCTAATACATCACCTCTAGCCTACTTGACAGAACCAGTGCTAATATGCTACTACCTCACATCCAACTGGTAGGAGAAATAATGCTAATTTGCTAATGCCCCACCTGCACCTGGCAGGAAAAATAATGCTAATATGCTACCTCACCTCCACCTTGTAGGGGTAATGCTAATATGCTAATGCATCACCACTAGCCTAATGAAGGCCCCAGGGCCTTCATTATGGCATCACAGAGACCATACAGAGTGACAGACAGGCTGTGTTCTGTGATGTATACTGGTGTTCTTGACAGAATGCGCAGCAAGCACAATTGTATGGAAAAAAATTATTCAGAATCATAAGTATGCATCAAGTGCAGACTATAATCACAAATGTGTTTTCACACACTTGACATGACAAAATTTATGCATGCATCAATACATTATGTGAATGCTCTTTTCATTTCCAGAGTAAAGATACCTCACCTCCACCTGGCATGAAAAATAACACTAATATGCTACCTCACCTTCTTGTAATGGAAGTGCTATTATGCCAATTCATCACCTCTAGCCTATCAAACAGAATCACTGCTACTATGCCACTTCACCATCTGGTAGGAGAAATAAAGCTAATATGCTATTACTTCACCTGCACTCTGCATGAGAAATACAGGGTAAAATACTACCTCACCTCCACCTTGTTGGGGAAATGCTAATATGCTGATGTATCAACTCTACTTGACAGAACCAGTGCTAATATGCACCTACCTCAAGAGCAACTGGTAGGAGAAATAATGCTAATTTGCTTCCTAATATCCGCCTGGCAGGAGAAATAATGCAAATATGCCAGTACTTCACCTGCACCCTACATGACAAATACAGCTAAAATACTGCCTCACCTCCAGATGGCAGAAGAAATAATGCTAATATGCCACCTCTCCTCCTGGCAAGAGAAATAATTCCAATATGCTATCTTACCTCCACCTGGCTGGAGAAATAATGCTAATATGCTACCTTGCCTCCCCACCTGGCTGGAAAAATAATGCTAATATACTAGTACCTCACCTCCACCTGTGAAGGTGAAATAATGCTAATATGCTAGGACCTCACCTCAACCTTGCAAGGGAAATGCAAATATGCTAAAGCATCACCTCTAGCCTACCTGACAGAACCAGTGCTAATATGCTACTACCTCACCTCCACCTCTCAGGTGAAATAATGCTAATATGCTACTACCTCACCTCCACCTCTCAGGTGAAAGAATGCTAATATGCTGATTCATCACCTCTCGCCCAACTGACAGAATCAGTGTTACTATGCCACCACTTCACTTCCACCTGGTAGGATAAATAATGCTAATATGCTAGTACACCCGCACCCTACACGTAAAATACTACCTCACCTCCACTTTGTAGGGAAAATGCTACTATGCTAGTGTATCATCTCTACAGAACCAGTGCTAACTACCTCACCAGCAACTGGTAGAAATAAAGCTAATATGCTGCTACCTCACATCCAGCTGGCAAGAGAAATAATGCTAATATGCTAGTACTTCACCTGCACCCTGCATGAGAAATACTACAAAAATATGACCTCATTTCCAGCTGGCAGGTGAAATATTGCTAATATGCTACTTCTACTTCTCCTGGCTGGAGAAATAATGCTAATATGCTACCTCACCTCCACCTGACTGTAGAAATAATGCTAATATGCTAGTACCTCACCTCCACCTTGCAAGGGAAATGCAAATATGCTAAAACATCACCTCTAGCCTACCTGACAGAACCAGTGCTAATATGCTACTACGTCACCTCTATCTGTCATCTGAAATAATGCTAATATGCTAGTACTTCACCTGTACCTTTCAGGAGAAATTAAGCTTAAATACTGCTTCACCTTCACCTTGTAGGGGACATGCTTATATGTTAATGTATTACCTCCACCTGACAGAACCAGTGCTAATATTCTAATACCTCACCTCCACCTTATGCTAATATGCTACCTTTTAATTTTTCTATTAGAGAATTAACATGCTAGTGCCTTACCTCAACCTTGCAGGAGAAATAATGCTAATATGCTAATACCTCACCTGCACCTGGCAGGAAAAATAATGCTAAAATTTAAGAGTATCAATTGACTTACCTAAGACAACAAAGTTGGTTCTGCGAATTGGTCCTAAATGAAGACACAGGACTTCTTTGCAGTAATAACTCCTACACTAAACCTTCTTCCTTTGAGTGTATTAAACAATGGAAGATCAACCAGCCAGTCCTTGCTATATAAACCCAAGACTTTCATTATGACATCACAGAGAACATACAGAGTGAAAGACAGGCTGTGTTCTGTGATGTATTCCGGTGTTCTAGTCAGAATGCACAGCAAGCACAGTGCTGCTGCTTTGTTAAAAAAAAAAAAAAAAAAAAAAAAAAAAAAAAAGATTCAGAATTCATAGAATCGTAAGTATGCTGCAAGTGCAGATTATAATCCTAGGATGTGACAGAATTTGAGTATGCATCGATGCATTGTGAATGCTGTTTTATTTCCAGAGACACCTGTGAAAATAGCAACCACTGTGAAACTTGCCACTGCCAAAAGATAGGGATGCCATCTCCACTTTGTAAGGTTGTGCAATATATTCATGCTAAGGTCGTATCGCGGTACCCAAACCTCACAATACCTCTCCCAGCTGTGTGACCACACAGTAGTACTGTTAATCACAGTCTGCCCTATACATGTGCGTGTGCGCTTCTGAGTAAATAAAGAACAAATCCAGCAATTCTTATCTACAATCCCTAGGCTAGTGTGCCAATGCGCCTAACACTTTGTTCTATAAATGGTAATTTCCTTAAGACTGTAAGCCCACATCTAGCACTTCAACTGGCTTTGACAAACTTGCTATTGCCTCATGACAACAGCAGCCAGCTTTGTGGTCTCTAGTCTCCAAAGTTCCACACTTACATCTCGTTAGCTAGCTAGATGGTTAATTAAAGTGTTGTATCTGGTCGGGGACTGTGAAAAAAGCAATGAGGTGCATGCAAGTTCATGGGAGCTTTCATCCTTAACAACACTTTATGGGACACAAACAGCTATGCTAGAGTGATTTAACGTTACAACAGCAAAGCATGTCTCTCTGGCAGTAGAGAGAATAACATTAAAGCAAAACTGAAGTCGGGCAGCAGGGTTGCAACTAACAACTATTTTCATTATCAATTAATCTGCCAATTATTTTCTTGATTAATGAATTAATTGTGTGGTGTATAAAACATCAGAAAACAATGAAAATGCCCATTAGTTTCCTAGAGCACAAGGTGATGTCATTAAATGTACTGTTTGGTCTGACTAACACTCCAAAACCCCAAAATACTCAATTCACTATCATGTAAGACCAAGAAGTAAAAAGTAGCAAATTCTCACATTTGACAACATAGAATCATCAATTTTTTTACATTTTTGCTTCAAAAATGACTTATCGATTAATCAAAATAGTTGGCGATTAATTTTATTTTGATCGACTAATTGAATTAATAGATTAATCATTGCAGCTCAATCAGACAGTAGCTAAGAATACCATCAATGTGTTTGTAACTGGCATTTTCATTCTGCCGATTTTATGAATGGATATTTAATTAGCAGCCACAAAATATCTGCACTTCTTTGACTTGCAAAACATCTATTCCAACCGCTGTCAAAAAAAGACATTTTTTCCCTTGCACAATGGGTCTATAAAAATCTATACAAAAGTACAACAGAAATAAATTTTTCAGCTTTTTTCAGATTTCTGGCTCATTCTTTAACATTTTATTTCATTCCTCTTGTCCCCACTGACATGTGTAAGCTTGATTCTTTACTTGTGATGCCTGCATAACAAAGTCTAATCATAATGGATAAAATGCTGAAATGGAATGGATAGTTCCGGCAATAAATGTCAGTTTAAAGGGCCATTCGTCATTTTTCATGCTCTAAAAAAAGAATAAACCAATGCAGCCTAGTCCTGCACGTTTAGCTTGTCAAATAATATTTTGATTTTTCGTCTGAGTTTGAAAAAAGAAGGAGGACTAGGTTGGCTGAGGGAGGCTGATAATTAAGATGTGATCCGTTGGGCAAAGTGGAGATTCATACTAGTCCTTTAAATTAAGGAAGGGAGACGAATCCCTGGTCCTCTGTATATTCAGGTAAATGTACAAAAGCTGAGCAGAAATGTTATCAAAAGCAAGCAAATCCGCCAGTTCTAACAGGTTGCTTAATCAAGCACTCATGTGTATTCCAGTCTTCCAAAGGAGGACAGGTAGTTTGGGTGAGGGAGGAAAGAACAGATAGAGGAGCAAGGAGGACAGGAGAGAGGAGAAGAGCAAGAGCAAGAGCAAGCCCTTCAGAACCCTTGTGGTGTCAATGGACACACCAAACACCTTCTTCTGAATTTATACGCACATCTCCTTGAACATGAATAAACCAATCTTGAATGATTCTAAGGGTGTTTCAAGTTATTCCTACAGTGGCATGCACACACCAGAAAATATTTGGGGGTAACACTGTAATGTAATGCATTTTCCAGCAGAAACAAATAGATATTAATAGATATTAATAAACAGATACAGCTTTTCTTGTATACTGTGAACTACTTTATGCAAGTCAATGATTATTTAATAGGTACACAGACATTTGTAATTGGTGCCATAAAGGCTATTTACAACAGCCTTCATTTCCAGACTTTCAGGACTGGCATGCTGGGAAATAAAGTTTGACAGGAAACCTATAAAGGGAGTAACAGAATGAGGACAAACAAGAGGAGACAGACGTTGTCTGACACCACTCCCGGTGCTAAAGAAGCCCGATCACACGTTTTAGCAAAGCCATTCTCACAGACATTGGCTGACATATGGAACGACGACAGGTGAGACGACACCTGCTCTCTGGCCCCCCAGCGAGGGTGGGGCTGGCTGGCATCCTGAGGCTGGCATCGTGCCCCAGCACCTTCCTTGTGGGTGGGTGTGCCATGTGCCGCCACTTCCCCTTCACAGCATAAGTTTCTCACGGTAAACACACTCACAAGGCGAAGTGCCTTTTACTTATTTCCTGCCACTTCTCAGTAAAACAAACCCTATGAAACTCAACACCAGAAACACATTACAAATAGCAGGGTTTGCCACTAATACATGCTACATCACAACACAAAATGTGTTACCGAAAAAAATTGTACTAGGATAATTTAACCACTGAAAAATGGTGAATCTATGGTGTGAAAATTACCGACCCTAAAAATGCTCATTCCATCATTAACAAAACTGGGAATTCGTCTACAAGCAGTGATTGTGGACACACATTACGTATTTACTTGCTTAAGCTGTAACATGACCCCACATCCTGTATGAGATCGTTAAACGTTACCTCCTGATATCACAGATGGATTGACTCCGTTAGCTTAGCTAGCAAGCTATTTGTCTAATAATTAATTTGCCCAGCTAGCATCTGTTTACTGCTGCGTAATACCAGTTAATGTGATTTTCATCAGGCTTCATAATGAAAATGATTGGTGCATTTTTTTTAATCATGAAACCTTAGAGAACAGAGGAGGTGCAGACATAAACAACTACCTATGAGTTGTGAACTAGCTGGTCTCCTGCATACTTATCATCTACTAGCCAACTACATTTGCAGTTATGCAAATTGGCAACATTTGCTGCCACCAGAGGGATGCAAAGTTGTTCCACATCCCATTGGACAATTTTGCCACCTAAGTCTCTAAAAGCTCCCTGGGGAAAGGAATAGCATTTATAAAAGTTAATTAGGCCAGTATTTGGCACCCTGGTCAATTTCGAGTCACCCCATTTGACTTCCAAACAGAATCATTACAGAGAAGCGTTTTTGCTGGATTTGTTATCTAGGACTGCCCACCACCAGGTTTTTCCTCAATACCGCAGCATGAGTATGCCACAGTGAGTGATGAATTAGCCACGAACAGAATGGCAAAGGCTACCTTAACGACTGAGCTGAGAAAATGCAAAGGCCTAGACTTCAACATCCTCCCGTTAAACGTAACAGGACAGCCTGCAGTGTTGTGGCTTGGCCCTTGGTTAGCCTAATCAACTGTAAGTCACTTTGGATAAAAGCGACCACTAAATGACTTTGATGTAACGCACTTTTCTCTGAAAATTAGATTCTTTTCCTGCATCTTCCACTTGTGGAGCCCTGCTAGCTGCTCTCATAGAGCACCATGAGAACATGGACCAGAGATGTTCCAGGCTTTACACACAGTGTGCCCTCTGCTAGCTGAAGCAAGACTCAATTTCAGACTGCAAGTCCACCAGGCTCCTCTGCATATCATGTAACTACATGTGGAACAAGGATACTAATGATTCATAAAGGTAAATGTTTATGTAGCAGGCACGTTTGTGATACTGCAGTGGAAAAAACAGCTGAATTTCCTCCCACCGTTTTCAGATCTGTTATTCTACCCCTGGGCCAGCCTAACAAGTGGCTCCAATTAAACAACCGAAAACTGCCTCAGCACAGCCCAGATTCTCTCTGATCTCCCACTGGATAGCAAGGAACCAGATTCCGACACAAAAACAAAACCCAAAAGGGGAAGAGAGAAAACCGACTGCTAAGATGTAGCAGACTAACTGAAGCCCGACCGCATCAATGGCGCCAAGCGTGCTGGCAATTTCCCACCTGCTAATAGGTTACTGCCACTTTTCAGTTGGTGTGAAAGGGGTCAGAGGAAGGAGGAAACCCAGAGGAAGCCTGAATAATGGTAAGTACCTTCAGTGAGGCCAGAGGATGATCCGGGCCGAGCAGACTCCAATGGAAGGCAGCCAAGTCTTCATCTGGCAGAATGTGATTCCCTAAACAGCACAACAATTTTTAATTCTCCAATTTGATAATTATTCTCAGCCTGATAAAATCATTCATATTTCCACTCGGTTTTTACATTACAAAAGTCATTCCTATTTTAGTTTCCACAGTGCCTAACCCTCTCTTGTCCTGCTCACCCAGTAAAGCAGCAAAGGTAGGCAAGTGTTGTGTCTTTAGGCCCAGTTGTCGGGCGGCCTCAGACAGCAGGTACTGGTGAGTGGTCAGGTTCTTGCCGTTCCAGGACAGCTTGAGCGCGTGGGAGCTGAAGTAGGCAGGGACGTTGCATAGTGCAAACTCTGAGTCCTGGGCGATAAGACCCTGGAAACCATGATCCCTGTACAGGGACAGCACCTCCTGGTGGTGGTCCTCCAGTGTCTGTACAACCTGAGGGAAAGATAAGAAACCAGTGAGTGCATTGGTAAGTACTCAAGAACAAGTGCAGTTCTCTACCATGGGACAGATTTTCCACCACTTCAGTTCATGTCCAACATAACTTGTAGCCATGCCTCAAGTATAAAATAACAGTGCAGATTCACAGAACAGTGCACACATGTTGGTCCAACTGTACCAACTTTCCTTTATGTCTCTCTGGCTATATCATTAAATGTTAACTGAAAAACTAAAAAAATATAACGTGACTTCAAAAATTAACTATCATAATTCCACATTCGAGTACCGAAGAGTACAGAATATAACACACAATGTGATTTGGCGACAACAGAATGTACACATGCACTTACCCTAACCCGAAAACGGAGCATGGAGAGACGCACGCAGTGGCTAAGGCAAGCCGGGGGGAGGAACCAGGCCCTCGGTGGTGGCGTGGCCTTGGTCCCGACGTGGTTGACAATGAGCTGAGCCGTCTGTCGTTGCCCCTGGGCCCGTCGTGCCCACTCCGGCCACCGATCCTTCCCCAAAGTGCCATTGAAAACCACGACGAGCTCCAGGCCACCTTGATACAGGCACGCCTGCGAGAGGGCGCCCAGGTACCCCAACATCGCATTCCACTCTCCACCACACACCCAGTCCGTCTGGTAGCCTCCGTACAGGCGTTGTAGCCCGGAGTCTGCATCCACCAAGACCCGCACTGGTGTTGGAGGTGCCGGCGGAGGAGGCAAAGCACCAGGATGGTGATGAGGGTGATAGTGGTGAGGGTGTGGCGGGTGCCGAGCCGCGGTACGGGCGAGTTTTAATAGGTCCACTGGCACGGCTGCACCTGGGCACCGCTTTTCTAAGTATTCCTGAAACCCCTGTACACCCATTGCTCTTTATTGTAATTTTCTCATGTGCGTGTGTGTTGAAATTATCAGCCTGAAAGCTAGACTGTTAGGTACAAAGTTATTGGTCTGTGTGTTTTGATAGTCGAGACTTTGGAAAAATGATTATCCAAGCTGTTGGCAGATTGAGCAGCTAGCGGAGTGGAAACCAGCTAGCTAATTAACAAACAAGTGATGGCTATGAAAACTAAAAGTACATTTAGTTGGAGCAAATTAATCTTAACTTTTGGACACCTAGCTATCGAGTTCACAAGATGGAGACATCATACATGGCCAGTAATATAGCCAGCTACAACTCGCTAACCTTAATACTTACTTCGATAGCAGTTATGTCTGTACTTATATAGCCAGCTTGCAACCGTACTAACCAGCTAACCTACCACCTGGCTAGCAAGACTAGTTGTTATGAAGAATGTTTTTTTATTTTGTCACGGGTGTGTGTGTTTTGGTTGTGTATCCATTCCGTTCAACACCGGTAGCTAGCTAGCTAGATAGATTGCAGGGCATTTGACCACATTCTATAGATAGCCGAGTTGACTAGGTATGGTTAACTAGCTAACAACTTTGCTTGCTAGCTAGCAAAGCAGCTAATAAATTATAGTGGATATGAAATTATTGTAGCACAGATTAGATAGCAAGCTAAAATCGACAAAACCTTCAAATGCCCATACATCTATCTTTTTAGTCCCTAAGTTTATTATAATAGCTAGCTGCAGGTAATGCAATTGTAACAGTTATCACTAGTTACATGCACAGTATTGATAGCTAGCAGACTAGCTAAAGGAAACCATCGATAATAACTAGCTAGCTCGCTAACTAACAGGCTAGTCGGTCAGCTGGACGAATGAAACATTACAACCAAGGTTGAAATATTTAGTTAAATAAACAGAAAGGGAAGAAGGAAATACGGGTCGGAATTAGCTAATTTTAGGATGAAAAATTTAAAATAAAAAAACCGACTGTGGCTCCCTTGCTGTTACTCACGAATTCATGTTGAGAGTAAATTTCATGCGATGTTCGCCATCTTGTGAACCTATCGGACACAAGGTTGCCAGATCTGTAGGGTCACATAGCTAAAAATACTGAACAAGGTAAGTGGGTCTGGAAGTGTTTTGGAAAGTAAACAACCAAAAACCAATTAATCAACAACATTTTCAAACAACATTGAGCCTTGGTAATTACTTTGGCAGAATTTGTTAGTATTAGGAAGGGGTGACACATTTAACAATGCATAAATCATTGACAGGGGAATTTAAAATATTTTCTTTGGATCGATTATGAGTTAAATATGAATTGAAATGAGAAAAATATAAATTCTTTTTTCTGATGTGTATAACTTAAACGTGATAAAGCTGTAACCTAGTGTTGTAAGTGCTAGCTACATGTTCAGATATGAGCTCAAGTTTTGTTGTTGAATCTTGTTTACAATGATTGAAAAGTTCCTTAATAACTGGCTCCGATATCGATTTGTCTTAACAATTGTAATACATGTCTACGCTCTCTCAAAAATGAGCTGAGCCATAATATAATATACAAATAAAAACATGCATGTGGACATTTGTATGCAACGAAAAGTTATAATTTTGGTGAATTGTCATGAGCTGGCAACCCAAATCGGCATGACGTAAAAATAGGGGCGGGAGACGGAAGGTGAGTGTAGGGGGTATCTGGGTAATGAGGTCCACAATTCATAACACTGTCATGTAAGAAACAGTGGACGGTTACAGTTGAAAAACTTCAACTACCAGAGTCAGTTCAAAAAAACCTTGGCGCTAAATCCTTTTATCGTGTACAGATTAATTTGGAAGTGAAAAGTTTACCCCAAAAGCTAATGGTGTGAAATATCATCAGTAATGTAATTTGCATAAATGTAACGGAACTACATTCTTAATGGCAATTAATTGTAAAAACATGATTCCTGCCAAGGCCGTTATTTTTCGTATTATAGGGGTACCTTTCTTAGAAAATATACAGCACTAACAACACGATATCTAAAACACTGCTTGTTTTACTTTATGAAAGAGCAGAAATGGAGGAGCATGTAGCAGCTAGCAGGCTACCAGTGGCTTGTTAGATGCCTCCATAGCGCTGACTTACAGCTATGGTTTTGTGTGGTCTGTGCTGGTCGTGTGTCGTTCTCAGTCAGAAGATGTAATGACAACTAGTCAAAACACTGATGCGGGGCGTTTCAAAATTTCCCCGTTTGATTACAGGATTTATCGAACATTAGCAAAAATAAAATAAAATTATTCGTTCATTTGAACTGAGTATCATTATAATGTAAAGTTATTAAACATGAATATCAACATTTTAACGTGACATTTATAAATAGGCAATGATGTGCTGAGACAGCAAACTGACATGATTCAGGAAACAAGGTACACATGGACAACGTGCAGATCAAGCCAAGTAAACACAATACCAAATTTATGGATTTAACAGCACATACATGATTAAAGCCCAGGTTTTGTAGTGCAATACATAGACCTAGGATTTAAAGAAAGGCTTGAAATTGGCCAAGCTTTTAAAAGGGTTTATAATAATCCCAGATAGGGACATTAATTAAACATATTAAGAAGACATTTGATATAGACACTTAATATAACAAATTATATATGGTATATACATATATTTGGATACATGACCCTAGTGGCCATGATATCTTGTCAATATAGGCATGGAGAAAGGGCTGAGCATGGTAAATATTGGAGAGCCAACAAACCCTTCAGCCATGACTATATTAACAATACAATGGTCTCAGTTGCCTTACTACTTTTATGTCGTAGTTGCTACATATTTGAACATGTACATACAACAAAACTTTTAATATGAAAATCATTAGAGCCTGTAGAGCCTACCTACCTGAATGAAAAGCGTGATTAGAAATTATGTTAGCCTGCCAGCTAAGCTCAGCTATCTAATCGGTCCATTTGCTTCTGTCCAAGAAATTTTACGTAACTGACATTAGTTGGCAGGATAAGGTTATCTCAGACAGTGCTCTTAATAAAGTGAATTGTTTGTGGGGAAACGTGTGGCTACATGTGGTTTATTTGTAGGGAAGAAAAAAAACAATTGGAGAAGTTTGCAGCTTTTTGCCAGTAGTCAGGGTACGAACGACAGGGGAGCTTGGCTCCTCTTAATAAGACATGAGCTCCTCTGAAAACATGATTTGTGAAATTTTGGGGGGTCTCTAAAATATTGATAATATGTTAATTTTGCCATGCATTTCCATTTTTCTGTATCTTCATCATCATGAATCATGCATAAAATTAGGCTATTATTGCTGTATGATTCATGCATGAGGGTGATTCATCACTAATAAAGATGCCGGCATGCATGCTATTCTTAACATCACCATCGAAGCTTGGCGGCGCAATATCATAAACTTCCCTTTAACTCAAAGATCAGAAAAAAAAACAAACTTTCTTGGTCCCACTCAGTCTGTGCACTGAATCACCATTATTAATTTCTTTGTTTTGTAGTCAGCATACAGATATGTCAAAAAGAAAACTTACTTGCAAATTTTGGATTTACCAAAAAATATTTTCAATGAAGAGTATTAAATACATACATTGTGAAATACAATGTGAAAATTTCAGAGGCCTGGTGGACTGTAGAGTGCGTTACTCTCTGAATGTTCTTACAGTCATTAAGTAAGAACTCCCCCTTTTACAAAAAAAAAAAAAAAAACTTGATTTATGTAATCTGAACCACCAAATATCTAATCCCACTGCCCCTCCCTAGACATAGGATAAGTGCCCACACATGTGACTACAACACTGAGTCACTACACAAACCTGCAGATTCCCAGACAGCCAGAAGAGGTCACCAGAGAGCGATGAGACTGATGAGTTTAACTGACCCACCCATTATTTTACGATGTATAATTGTATTATTTACTTGAACTTGCCTCACTTCGTGAAATCCCAGATACAGTCAGTAGCACAGCTGAGATTCGAACTCCAAGATGCAGGACACAAAACTCAATTGCCTTCAGGCATTTTCACCTGCCTGAGGGATGAAGTGCCCTTAAGCAGGCCTGTGACAGATAAAAACCAGATGTGGACAACCTCAGCTTCAGAAAGTAAAAGTCCTACCATGTATTTGTTCTGCCCATTCACTAAAACCAGGGGAGTTCACTAGTTAGCTCATCTACCTGGCTGAAGAGCTGTGCTGATAAGAATCAGCTGGTTTAGTGAATGGGCAGAACAAATACATGGTAAGACTTTTATTTTCTGCAGCTGGAGTTTTCCACCTCTGGGTAAAACTAAGTTGTTCTCGGAAGTTGGTATGGACCAGTTAGGGCCATTCATCTCTCTGAACCAAGTCAAATGTCCCATTGCAGTGATGGGGACACGTTTTAGGAGTCTTTACGATGATATGTGAAACGGAGGTCTTGACCCTATGGAACCCATTGGAGTAGGCTGGACCAGGCATGAAATTATTACATTTTATTCAGGCCAGGCTGGGTTTGCGCCATACACATATTTTTGTCGATTCCATTTTGTTTTTTTACGAAAAGTTAAAAGTTCAACGGCGATTTTTATTCATGCAACTTAAGATCAACTCCACAGGGATTACACAAAAGAAATGAACAAATAAATATGCGAGCAAAGATCTTACGGAGAGGCTTAATGTTGTTTTTGTTGAAAATATGAAAAAAAAAATTTACTGATATAAATAATTCATTTATTTGGTAATATGCTGTTAGTAACATCTGACTGAATCTAAATATATGAATGGCTCATATTCTTGCTGTGTGGTGAATGAGAGAATGGCAGCTGGCTGTAAGGCCGAGGGGGGGATACACTGCAGTGTCCTGCATTCACATAAATAATAAATGAACAAAACAGATATAAGGAACTCACTGATGATAATAGTCAGGACATACAGTATATGCCTATACTATGGACCTAATAAGAATCTAATAATCATGATAATAACAGGCTGAAAAGAATTGACCAAGAAGAGGTAAAGTAAGTACTGATCCGGCAGTTGTGTGTGCAATTACCAAGTTGCAATTCTTGACAGTTTGGAAATACACACACAAAACTTCAGCTGGGCTGGTATGAAAACTAAACTGGCATATGCAATACCATCCGAAAGGAGATATATTTGTCTGCTCTGAACCAGTTCATAAATTACTTATGCAACAGTCATGAATTTATGTATTTATATGAATGCCCTATAAAGATATACTTGATAAAGTGACCAATTTTGGAAGTTTCACTTCCAGAGGCAGCCAAGTATATCTTCAGTGACTTTGGCTCGTCTTCGCGAAACTTAGGTCAGTAAGGCTTAGTATATGGGCCTGTCCACTCTTACGGTTGGACAGCAGTCATGCCTCAGTCGTCCATGTTTAATAATCACACAAAATATGAAAACATGAAATTTCACATTTTTATTTTTTGTTGAGTCTGATGTTTTACACCATCATTTATTTTGGTTAGTTACAAAACATAAATAAAATCAACAATTGAATTACAATTTTACAGTGGCGTAATCATCAGCAGTTAAAAGTTTTGAAGTTTATTCTTTTTTAAATTTTGGAGTCCCCCTGGCTTGCTCTGCCCCAGGAACACCGAGATCGTGTTAAGGATTTTTGTTTTAAAAGTTGAATGTGTTTGTTTTGAAGTGCTTAAATTGCTTAATATTTCAAGTTAGAGGAAAAAAACTTGAAACGTGATTTCTCTGTCAGCGGTTTAAAAATAGAAACGGTCAAACGCAGAGTTGAAGGGTTTAGAAATGGGGCCGAGAATAGGAAATAACCCTGGGGTGAAGCGGGGGAACTCCAAGAGGGCGGAGCTGATGGTTCACATCAGCATGTCAGATCACCAGAGCTTGTAAATACTGATTAGTGCACTTTTTTTATACAATTTTTACAATCCCATTTCTAAATACAAAAATAATATATATATTTTTTAGATTACATTTTGGTAACACTTCAGGTTGGGCTGTGAGTTTCCGCTCTAAAGTCTCTCCAAAACTTACATGCGGTTAAGGAGCCAGCTGAGTATCTCTCCTGGTTTGTAATGAACCTACATCGTACTATGAAAAGGTATGGCCCATCTGACTGAGATACTGGAAATTCCAAGGATATTGTTAAGAGCTTAATTACTGATATGCTTTTCCTAAAGTTTTACTTTGCAATCACTGTAAGTTCAAGTGTTAGCACAAATTGGATATCTTTAATACTTCCTCTCTGCATTGCTCCCACTTTCTAAAAAAACCCATTTCTCTGTTTCACACTCACTCTGTCTTTCATTACTCTCACTCTTTCTTTCATACACATTTTAGCTCCCTCTTTCACAAAATTTCTCTTGTTAGTTTGAATAGGCAGCTACCTGGAGAGCAGGACAGTAAACAATGATGTTACAGTGCATAGTACTACAACATTATACAGGTGAAAGACTGGTTCCGGTCAGTGAAGAAGTGATCATGGGTAGTGTAGTTTAGTGTCATGTAATGTTGTAGTACTACATTTCTTGTCACAGAAAGAATATCCCACAAATGAACTAAACTCTAAAAGGCAGTATGGGGGCAACCCATAACGGTTTCTTCTTTCTTTACTGAAACAAAACACTTGGCATGTTTGAGAAATAAAATTTTCCAAATCGTGTTCCCCATTCTATTTACATATTACAACATATTGTTTGATTTGCTGGAATGATGAAAATGAATGGAGGTACTGACAAAGCACTTTTACATGTGTATCAACAAGCATATGGGTGAGATGAACTTACGTTTCCTTCATTTGAATCCTAATCCCAAATCATTTCAAATTTGATCGCTCAGATGAAATATTTTCAGGGCTACGGATGCAGTTGTGTGCAACGCAAGCACGTGTCTCTCTAACTAGAGATGCTAACACTGAAATCTACCTCTACACAGACACCTGTAGGGCAGCCTTCCAGCGTAAAGTAGCAGTGCCCTAAGTCGCTTCCAATTATTTACCCACAATTCCAAATATTTACCGGTGCTTGGATGAGCACCTGCTCAGTAAATATCAGCGAAAATCTTTCCTACCAAATACTGACGACTGCATTACACAGATTGTGGGAAGGTCTGCTTTCACATTAAGGGTTGAAATAAGTTTGCGATTGAAACATTATCTTTACTGACACATCAGAAACTGATTGATCTTTAACTTGGTTATCAGGTCCTCTTCTAAACATCCTTCCTACCTAGAGTCAAATTACCGCTGTATGTGTCAATGTAAAAAATAAGATCATGACAAACATGCTATGTCCATGCGCTGCGCATTATGACAGTGTTCTTTATGACTCTGCGTCTAGTGATGGTTGCTAGGCGATGTGGCCTGTGCTGTGATGTGCTGTTGTAAATGCTTCATATCCTTGTTGTTGCTATGGAGACTCTTGTGCTATATTCATTAGAGATGTCTGGTTGTTGTCTCCGTGCATCTGTTCAATTGAATTTTGTTGTTTTTTTTTAATCCACATTAGAATGTACAGACTTAACTCAAGACAGCACAGGATGTTAAAGAACAGTTACTAATTGCACTTTTTATTTATGTAGTCCTTAGTCAATATAATCATAGACATATATTTTAAAAATAATAATAGTATATACTAGTAGAAATGTCTGTCTGTTCCTTCATATCTCTAGTTAGAAAGAGTTCAGGCCCAAGTGAGTTGTACATTTTTGAAAAAAAAAAAAAAAGAAAAAAAAAATAATTAAAAATAAAAGTTGACACTTAAACAATTCCAAAGCACACAGAGAATATGTAATAAACACACACACACACACGCACGCACACACAAACACACACACCCTGCACATGGCTCTTGGGCTGCACATGCGCTGCTTTTCTTTCCCATTTCTCCTCAATAAATCCTCTCCTCTCTCTCTCCTTCTTTCGCTCTCTCTCTCTCCCCCAATCATACATCTCACACACACCCTCCTTTCACTTCCCTCCCCTCCTCTATCTCTCCCCCACCCATTTTCCTCCCTTCTTACTGTTGTCCCAGCGGGAGGGTAGAAGGTGGGGGCGCAGGGTGCAGTTTGGCACTGGAGGGCAAAACGGATGAAGAACACGATGATGATGATGAGGAGGAAGAGGAGGAGCAGGAGCAGAATGCCCCCATCGCGGCCCCGCTGTCGGGCGGGGGAGCGGAGCTGGAGGTGGAGGTCGGGGGCGCGGGTGTGGGCGTGGACATGGAGGCAGGCATCTGGGGCTGGCTGTGGGTGGGCGGGCGTGTTAGGAGCGGGGACTGCTGGGGCTGGGAGAGCAGGTGGGCCTGCATCTGGCCCTGCTGCAGGTGGAAGCGCGGCTGCTGGGTGTGTAGCGGCGGCTGGGCCAGCTGGGGGGTCTGCTGCTGCTGCTGCTGCTGCTGTTGGGGCTGCTGCTGCAGGTGCGTTTCGGCGGCCCCCACCCCGCTCCACTGCACTGCCCCCCCTCCGCTCCCGTACTGAGGAGGGGAAATGGTAGAGTGGGCCGCAGAAGCAGGGGCTACTGGGAGGTTCAGGGGGACTGGAGTGAACCAAGCAGGAGTGGTCTGTAGGAAAGAAACATAGGAATAGGGAATAAACAACAACTGTGTCAGTCACAAACAAACATGTAGCAGTGCTACATACATACTTAATAATTATTTTGCGTTGCTGAAAGCTAAACAGCAATACTTTAATCCATACATTTCTGAACATTCTAAAAGACGAAATATATCTTCTATCACATTTTTTAAAATGCACATGCTAGATTTCAGATGGACTTTTGTTCAGTTTTGTATTGCCAACTGTGTAGCATATCATTCCACTTATTCATACCATTTATAGTTTTAGTTTCTTGAGTGGTTAAACTTCTTACAAACAAATGATTTTTCATTGTGACATCATTATCAGTGGCACTCAGCATGATCCAAAGCTGGGAATATTAGTCAGAGCCCACTAGTAGAGATCTCCAAACATGTTAAATGTGATATTGTTGGATGAATCATCCTTCAACATGGTCTTGAGAAATGGAGAAGTACACCTATGGTGCACATAAAAGAAGCCCACAGTCCTGACTGCTTGGTTTAAACAGTGAAGGCTCTTAAATGGATAATGCCCCCATCCATAGAACAAATCATGTCACTGAAATAGCATGTGCAAAATTTCTAACATGCGCTAAAATATTTCCCTAGGCGATTTAAAACTGACATATTGTTTGGAACTTATTGGCTGCTATATGTGTCTACCTGCTGTTGCAGCCTGCAGAGGACACAGATGGCATGTTCTACTCAGTGGGTTTATGCTGTACCTCTGCAGCCTGGCCCCAGCCTCCCAACTCCTGCACCTGCTGGATCTGTTTAATCTGGTTGAGTGAGGGCTTCGGTGGGGTGGGACCCACAGTCTCTTTTGTCCAATCATCAACCAGTTTGTGCAACTCGTCTGTGAATGTGCTCTTCTTATTGGCTGAACCCTGAGGTAGGGAACTAGGGCCTGAAGAGAAACCGATAACAGTGATTACTCCCATGATCCTCCTTTTTCACTTTGAGATTTCCATCATCATGACATAAGCTCAATGATATGGTCCTATGAACTCTCACCACTCTCGATGGTCAGTACTGCAGGGTTCCCAAGGGGGCAGTACTGAGGCAATCTGTCCTCCCCGCCCGAGAAACTGCTGGACTGCTGGATTCCTGTGTGCGTGAGTGAGAGAGTGTGTGTGTCAGTAAGTGAGAGGGAGAGCAAGAGATGTATGCGAAAAACTGCTGCATTAATTACAGATAAATGCCACTACATAAAAATATACAGTCAATCATGAGATAGTCAATGAATAAACAGGGCGCTGTAAGATCATGTAACTTCAGAATGGCTTCATTCATCCTGAACTCTCAGGGAAACGTAACCAACACACATTCCCCTCAGCAGGAGAGAAACGGAGGCTGTTACCTGGGTGTGCGACTCCGTTGTTGTCCAGGTGTGAGTGGGGTCGAGGCCGCGCCTTGCTTTTGGCGGGTCTGGGCCTTCGGGGGGAGAGGGCGGGGCCAGCGGGGGGCAGGAGGGGTGGGGTGCGAGGCAGGGGGAGGGGCAGGGGAGGGCGCTGGTCTTTGAGGGATCGCAACTGCCTGTAGAGCTCCTGGAGCTCTCGGTTCTGCTGAGCCTGGAGGGACACCACCTCTCTGATGTGCCTGAGGCACAGAGATACCCAACACAGGCAGCACAGGCAGGGGGGAGGGGAACACAAGCACAGGCAGAGGCAGGACAGGCAGAGGGGTACACAGACAGAGGGGAGGTGAACACAAGCACAGGCAGAGGGAGCACAGGCAGGGGGTACACAGACAGAGGGGAGGTGAACACAAGCACAGGCAGGGGGTACACAGACAGAGGGGAGGTGAACACAAGCATAGGCAGGGGGAGCACAGGCAGGGGGTACACAGACAGAGGGGAGGTGAACACAAGCACAGGCAGAGGGAGCACAGGCAGGGGTACACAGACAGAGGGGAGGTGAACACAAGCACAGGCAGAGGGAGCACAGGCAGGGGGTACACAGACAGCGGGAGGTGAACACAAGCATAGGCAGAGGGAGCACAGGCAGGGGGTACACAGACAGAGGGGAGGTGAACACAAGCATAGGCAGAGGGAGCACACAGGCAGGGGGTACACAGACAGAGGGGAGGTGAACACAAGCATAGGCAGAGGGAGCATAGGCAGGGGGTACACAGACAGAGGGGAGGTGAACACAAGCACAGGCAGAGGGAGCACAGGCAGGGGGTACACAGACAGAGGGGAGGTGAACACAAGCACAGGCAGGGGGTACACAGACAGAGGGGAGGTGAACACAAGCATAGGCAGGGGAGCACAGGCAGGGGGTACACAGACAGAGGGGGCGAACACAAGCACAGGCAGAGGGAGCACAGGCAGGGGGTACACAGACAGAGGGGAGGTGAACACAAGCATAGGCAGGGGGAGCACAGGCAGGGGGTACACAGACAGAGGGGGCGAACACAAGCACAGGCAGAGGGAGCACAGGCAGGGGGTACACAGACAGAGGGGAGGTGAACACAAGCATAGGCAGGGGAGCACAGGCAGGGGTACACAGACAGAGGGGGCGAACACAAGCACAGGCAGAGGGAGCACAGGCAGGGGTACACAGACAGAGGGGAGGTGAACACAAGCACAGGCAGGGGGTACACAGACAGAGGGGAGGTGAACACAAGCACAGGCAGAGGGAGCACAGGCAGAGGGGACAAAAAGGAGAAAAGCAAAATGTGTGACATTTTATGTGTGACATAAAAAACTGGCATATGTTTACAACATTATTCTCCATGTTCATATTTGTGTGCATACAATATGTAATTACCATATTTGTTGCACTGACCATACATTTTCCACTCTGACATTTTATTTATATAAAATATGTGTTTTTCCATGTATTATGTCCTTTCAAAACAAGAATAATTTACTTTCTCATCATACCAATACACACATCTTTTAAAGCATATTTATAATTCAGTCTTATATAGATATGTATGTTTATACCATAAATTGAGATACTGTTTTTTACTTTTAGAAATATTGTCACTTTCCTCTTGAGAGCTCAAGCTATTTTTGTATACTGCATGTGACTGTATAACTGCTTTGGTTAGTCTGCCAATCAGTAACTGATTTTAGCCCATTTACAGCACAACCTGCTGGAAATGAAGGGATGCTGAGGTTTTGTGGCCTATTTTTTAACTGAGATTTAATCTGCAAAGCCTGCCAGAGAACACATTTATATATCAGGACGATCCTGTCATGGTGGGACTGATTTTACAGACCATGGATTTCATAATTTTATAAATGCCTTGTCTTACCACTGGCCCTAATTTTCAAACATGTAGAAATTAAGAACACGGGAAAAACTGGCCCACAGAAAAATATAGAACGAGGACAGAATGATTAGAAGCGTGTGATACTGAGCTGACAATGACAAATTACTCAGTCTGTGGCCTAAAAACTGTGTGTTTGTGCGCTTGTGTGTGTGTGTGTACAGTTTTGTATGAATCTGTGCATAGTGAGAGAGTGTATATGTGAATAGTGAACTTATACTGTGTGTTTGTGTGTGCGGGCACAGTTCGTACAAATCTGTACATAGTGAGAGATTGTGTATGTTAATAGTGAGTGTATATTGTGTGCGTGTGTGTGTGTACAGTTCGTATGAATCTGTGCATAGTGAGTGTGTATATTAAGAGTAAGTGTATATGTGTGTGTGTGTGTGTGTGTGTGTGTGTGTGTGTGTGTGTATGGGTCATCTGAATCTGTACATAGTGAGAGTGTGTATGTTAACAGTGAGTGTATATTGTGTGTGTGTGGACTGTGAATGTGTGGATGTTACTCACTTCTCTCTCAGTCGGTGCAGTTCTCTCCTCAGCTCTTCATCTTCCAGCTCACTTTCGTCGTCATCATCATCACTGCTCCCATGGGGCGAGGGGGAGGAAACTCGGGGCAAGAAGGGGGGTGCAGAAGACCTCTTCCTCTCCTCCTTCTCCCCCTCCTTCCCCCTGCTCCTCTTCCTCTCTCCCTCTAGGTCTGGGGACACGGGTGAGCTGTCTGTCTGCCTGTCTTCGGCCTGGGCCTCAGCGTGGCTCACGGAGAAGCGCCCCACTTTCCTGTGGACTGCGGCCTTGGGTGCCGCAGCCTGGGGTGGGGAGCAGATCTCAGATGGCAGGGCCACTGGGGTGACCTGTAGCAGAGGCAGAGGGGGAGACAGAGGGGTAAAAGGAGTCAGCTTAATATGAGCATACTGTCACCCTGTAGCATGTGACTGACATAGTTACAGAGAGACAATGGGAGTGGTGTTGAAGTCACCTGAAATCGGCCGGTGCGACAGTGACCCTGGAGCTGGGCAGTGCGCTTGCTCTCCTCCTTCACACTCTGACTGCTGTTCGCCTCTGAGGGAGAGATCAAGACAGAGGGCAGGCAGGGGGAACAGACAGCACCACGCAAACAGACACACAGACAATGGACAACAGAGAATGACAGAGACGAGACACACAGAGGCACAAAAATACACACAAACAGCAACACGAAATACATTGTGAGTGTGAAAAGAGACATACACACAAACAGACAGGCGGACGAAGGTGGACAACACAGAAAGGATACAGGAACAAACCCACACACACACAAACACGCATGCACGCACACGCACACACACACACACACACACAAAGGAAAGCATTAATAGGGGCTGATATTTCTCATGTACACTTCATAACTACGATTAATATCTACATTGAACAAAACAATTTATCATTACCTACACTTGATTTACAACACAGGCATGTATGTGTGAATATTTACATGTACTAAAATACATACAATACATACAGTACATTATCTTCTAAAGTTTACATGCTGATAATTTATTTCTTTATAAAATATATTTAAAATGATAAAACAGTAATAATTTCATGACATGCTGAAAGAGCAGGAGAGGTCCAGGGAACAGGGTGTGGGGTACGAGTGAGAGGAAACACGACCAACTAAAAATGGAAAAAGAGGAATGAGGAGGTTGGTGGGGAAACAGTTAATGGGAATCAACACAGTAATCCATAACCTCCCCCCCAAATATGCGTGCACACACACACACACACACTCACACACACGCTCTTACATACCAACACACAAATGAACACACCTCCAATGCTCTCATATGCATACACACTCAGCCACGCACACACTCACACAAACACACACGCACCCATTTGCTCAAATACAGCCACACACATGCACACTGTCTCACACACACACGCACAAACACGCAGTTTACATTAATACACACTCGCTAATACACCCATTCACATTCTCACACACACAAACACATCCCAGCTATAAGACAGATGACAGCAAGGTCACATGACACACAGAACGTGCATTCAGACTGACAGTCTGCATGGTGTTTGATGTCTGGGAATACTCTAGGGTTCTACACTGTATGTATGTGTGTATACAGATACATAAATATTACATAAAATATAATGTTTTTAATGTCAAACCAGGATACATATTAGCTTCAATAATTGTTAACGATACAGTATATTATGGTATTCAATGATCTATCAACATATACACACACATACATTCTAAAAACCACATACACAACAAGCACGTGCATTCAGGCATATGTGTCCACTGTGAATAGGAACAAACGCCTGTAATTGCACACGTATAACATACCTATATCTGTTTGTAGATACAGATCTATAGCACACACATAAACAACAGTCTAACAAATATAAAGTTTAACATGCAAGAGGACATCTGAAAAAATCAAAAATCTTATGTATGAGAGAGCAGTCACTGAAGAGCATTAAACACTATGCCTTATTAAGTATGTTGTATATGTGGTGGTCAACCACAGTGTCTGATAATTGTGTGGTAATAAAAAGTTAATCCCAACAGGAGGCTCTTAAATAAATACCGCTCTCTGGTAACAGCTGCTTAATATGGGATAGATTGAGAGTCACACTAACTAGCTCAGGTTCATGGTTAAGAGCAAAATGTCATGTTGTAAAATGTCAGAATAACCATGGCAGAGAAAGTTACATTTCTGTGCAGTGACACATACCAGTGTGGATACTTTATAACTCTAATGACTCTGAAATAGGAGTAGGAGGCACTGTGCAATGGAAGGCATCACTAATACTCATGTACTCCAGTGTGGGGGATGCTGTGTAATGGCACACAGCAGCAGTCTGTTGGGCGTTCTAACGTGCGTTCTAACTGCACACCAGAGTCCTACACTCTGCACCTAACCCTGGTGCTGGTAAGATGGACTGTATACTGTCTTCTGTTTGCTCCTTAAAATCACATACCGATTTAGAATGAAGAATATGCAGGTAACTGAGCAAAACTCTGAGCTAAATTATTCAATGTTCGCAACTCATGAAGAACCAGAAAATAAATCAATAAATAATAAAAATATATAATTTACAAATATAACAAAAAAAACCTTAAAACAGAAACAAAATTCTTTGTCCAAAAATAAATAAATAGACATTTAGAAGTATTACGCTACACTTAACCAAATACAGACCGGACTATCAGAAACAATACAGAAATATTACAATATTGTAATAATCCCTGAAACAATTTACAACACAGATCCGATCGACAAAACCAAATACGACCTACCACAACAATAACACTACTTACACAGAAATCTACGTATTAGTTTTTGGAATGGTTTCTCCCTCACACTCCATTCTCACTCTCTCACGCTCTCTCTGACACTCTCTCTCTCTGTCAGAAGACGCTACCTTGCTGGACTCTGGGTTTCTCCCTCACACTCCATTCTCCCACACTCACTCTCCCACACTCTCTCTCTGTCAGAAGACGCTACCTTGCTGGACTCTGGGTTTCTTGAACAAGCTGGCGGAGTGGCGCAGCTTGCACGCCCAGCTTTTGAATTTGCGAGTCCAGGATTTCTTGCTAACAGGATTTCTGATACTAGGACATGTCAGGTTTAGGCCGAAATATCCACCTCCTGCATTCAGCTGCTGCTGCTGCTGTCCGGGCCGGAGGGGGAGCGGGGGCTGCGGACCGGAGGGGGGCCATGCCGCGTCTCCTGGGGTGCTGGCTTCAGAAAGAGGGGGGGCAGCCTGGGGCAGACAAGGAGCCACGGGAGGAGGACAGGGAGGAAGGGGAGGGGGAGGGGAGGGGGAGGGGGGGGAGGGGGGGGGGAGAGGGAGAGGGAGAGGGAGGGTAGGGGAGGAGGAGAGGGCAGGAGAGAGTTGTGAGGGGAGGTGGCATTCAGACTCAAATTGAGAGATAAACAGTACAGCATAACAAATGTAACCACATGCATCTTTGCATTAGAGAGATTATACAACCTTAAAGTTAAAGAAATATACATTCAGGTGCAAATATATACATTTAGGGCTGTCCAAAGTGACATAACCTAATTTCTACATCAGCATGACATGAACAAAAACAACAATCTGAGTAGTTAGCCCTTCATACCTTGATAACAATAATGTACTGATTATGTTAGTGTTAACAGTTGTGGTTAATTTGAAATGTCAAAGACATGTTAATAATTAATACATGGTCAATAAACATGTTGATAAAACAAGCATGCATGTTCAACATCTAAGCATATCCACACCCTGCTAGCTGAGATGGAGATGGGAGGAAGAAGGATTTCTATGTGGAAAGTTCAATTTAAAAAAAAGGCGTCTGATGGCTCTTCAGACAAAATAAAGATAATCTATGCAGTCCGCAAACTAATCGAGATATGATTGCATTTACTGTAGTTCACAGAAGTGTTACATTTGTGCTCACAATTAAAAAAGATGCTGTTTGGCAATAGGATTTCATTTGATATACTTTCTTTGTGTTGATTCTACATTCATTTGTTGGTTGGTTTGGTTCCAAATGTAAATACCCATGATTTTTAGAAGACATAATTCTTGAAAGGATGAAAGTGCAATTAACAACAATTAATTCCAGCAAATCATGGGATTAATTCTTTAAATTACATCCATAATAATGAAAATGTAAAAAAAAATGAGCACAAAACAAAACGCAATGACAAATTATTACTGCTTTTCTGTTTCATGCTACATTTCATATAAGTGACAATAAATACACATTCACCTCCAAAATACTGGTACCCTTACTATAGATGAGCTTATAGGGCTCGAAGTTTAAGTAGCACAAATACACACGAGCACAGACATACTGCACTTATAATATGTGAATATGAGGAAGCGGAATGTCAGCTTAGCGTTATAAATACCACATAAGCCGTGATAAGTATGTAACCACACAAGGAGAGAAAGAAAGGAGATTAAAGTGTCCTGCCCACACCCAGAGACCCCACTTACACAGACTGGGGGTTCAGGTGGCGGAGGTGGGGGTGCAGCCACATCTCTGAGTGGGGATACGGGGAGCGAGCGTGGAGGGGAAGTAGAGGAGGGGAGCGGGGCAGTCTCCAGCGCCCCAGGAACAGCCCTGAGGGACGAGGGACCTGCCTCTGACGCCCCAGCTTCTGCTGCCGCTTCTCCGTCGCCGTCGGTGGAGGAGGAGCGGGAGGTGGTGGACGAGGAGGTGGAGGAGGAGGAGTGTGGGGAGGTGTCGGAGGAGGAGGCGGGGGGAGGGAAGGAGGGGCGCGACGGGTGTGCCTGTGCCTCTGTGGTGGTGGAGACGGTGGATGCAGAAGTGGAGGCGACAGTAGAGGCCACGGCAGCGCCCCCTGCAGGCGCTGCCCCGCTACTGTACTCCTGATAGAGCAGATTCCTCAGCTTCTCGTCCAGCGTTTTGATGCGGTTATCGACAAACTCGATTTTGGGGGGCCCTTCGCTGTCGGATTCGGCCACAGACGAAGGCTGGGCGGGAGAGGGGCTGAGGGTCTGGGACAGGGCTGGAAGGGGGGTGTCACCGAGGGGGAGGGGGGGCAGTGAGGTGTCGGTGGGAGGGAGGGTGGGGCGGGGAGACCAGGGGCGTCCTCTCCTGTGACACTGGCTTCCCCTGCCGACAGCTCTGACTCTGACTGCTGCTGCTGTAGGGGCTGCTGATGCAGGAGGTGCTGCTTCAGGGCCGGTTGTCTTGGCAACTCAGACTGCGGCACTTGCTGCTGTGATGTCAGCTGCTGGAAGACCTGTTGCTGTGGATGCTCTATGGGAAGCTGCTGAGGGGTGTGCTGTGGAACCACTTGCTGCAGCGGGACTGGATGCTGCTGTACAGATGCGGGCTGTTGCATATGAAGCATTTGTACCGGCTGTGGTAAAGATGGGGGCTGCTGCATTTGAACAGGCTGTACTGGCTGCTGTTGTTGCAGTTCCTGTTGTTTTAGTGCTTGCTGTTGATACGCCAACTGCTGTGGCTGCACTGACTCCTGTTGTTGTGCGTGTTGCTGGAGCAACGACTGTTGGTGCTGTTTAAGTATGTCCTGTTGTACTGGCTGTTGCATGTGCGCTGTTGGTTGCTGTGCCAACTGGAGTGGTTGTGGAACTTCCTGTTTCTGTGGTTGTCCAAGTTGCTGTGGCAACGGGTGTTGCAGCAGTGGTTGTGCTGGTTGAAATGACTGCTGCTGCTGTAATAGCTGACTTTGACTGGGTTGGAGCTGCTCTCTGGGTATCTGCTCCTGTACTTCTTGCTGCTGTGGTTTCTGCTCTATGTGTACTGGCTGTCGTGCCTGGTGTAACGCCTGCTGTTGCTGTAGATGCTGTTGCTGTAACTGCTCTTGATAGAGCTTCTGTAGCGAAAGCTGCAGATCTTTTTGTTGTTGTTGTTCCACATGTAATTGTTGTTGTAAGGATGATGGCTGTTGCACTTGCTGAGTCTGTACTGGCTGTTGTTGTAAGAACGGTTGTTGAATTGGTTGCTGCTGTACTGGCTGCTGTTGAAGGGGTGGTTGCTGTATTGACTGAGGCTGGACTGTCTGTTGTTGTAAGGAGGGCTGTTGTTGTATCTGCTGTGATTGTACAGGATGTTGTTCAATAGATAGCTGTTGTACATGTTGAGGCTGTACTGACTGTTGTAGAGCTGGCTGTGTGACCTGAAGAGGTTGTGCCGGTTGTTGTTGTAAAAACGGCTGTTGCTGTATTGGCTGAGCCTGTATTGAGTGCTGTTGTAGGGATGGCTGTTGTACTTGTTGAGGCTGTACTGTTTGTTGCTCTATGGATTGTTGTTGTATATGTTGAGACTGTACAGCCTGCTGTTGTAACAAACCTTGCTGGAGGTGCATTTGATGAGACTGTCCTGATTGTTGTAAAGATGTTTGTTGTTGTTGAATTAGTTGAGACTGTACTGGCTGTTGTAAGGTTGTTTGTTGTATTTGTTGAGACTGTACTGGTTGTTGCAAGGATGTCTGTTGCTGTTGTATTAGTTGAGACTGTACTGGTTGTTGTACAGTTGTTTGTTGTATTTGTTGAGGCTGCACTGGTTGTTGCAAGGATGGTTGTTGTTGTATTAGTTGAGACTGTACTGGCTGTTGTAAGGTGGTTTGCTGTATTTGTTGAGACTGTAATGGTTGTTGTAAGGTGGTTGGTTGTTGAATTTGTTGAGACTGCACTGGTTGTTGTTGTAAAGGTAAATGCTGTATCTGCTGAGGCAGAGCTGATGGCTGCTGTAAGAAAGGCTGCTGTATCTGAGACTGCACTGGCTGTGGCAGGGGTAATGGCTGTTGCTGTATTTGTTGGGCCTGCAGTGGCTGTTGAGGTGCCATTTGCTGTGACTGCGCTGCCTGCTGCTGTCTCTGCTGTACCTCTGCTTGTTGCTGGAGCGCAAGCTGCTGCTGGTATTCTTGCTTCTCCACCAGCTGCTTGGACTGCTCCAGCTGCCCAGCTATGCGCAGCTGGTCCTGGTCGCCGAGGCTCAGGGGCTGCTGAGCGACAGCAGGGGGGGTGTGTACAGGAGAGGAGACAGGCTGGTGCTGGTCCCTCTCAGACAGGGGCGTGTTTGCGGGACCTGGGGCCACGGCGGGGCCGGGAAGTGAGGCACCAGCAGCCGGACAGACAGCAGAGGTGGGGAGAGGTCCAGGGGGGCAGACAAGGCTGGAGGGCCTGGTGCTGGAGTCACTGACGGGAACAGAGGCTGCAGGGGCAGAGGCACGGGCTGGGGAGTCGGGGGGGACTGCGCTGGAGAGAGAAGAGGCCGGGGCTGATACAGATTCGGATACTGCCACTGGGGCAGCAGTGACCGGGGCAGAGATGGAGGCGGGGGCAGAGCCAGTAGAGGCAGGGGCAGCAGAGGCAGAGAGAGAGGCACTAGCAGAAGCACTGACTCCGCTGAACGACCCTGAACGCTGCGATCCATCAATTTCTACATGGACAGAAGAGAAGGGAACCAAGTTACTCATTTTGCTTACACGCAACATTACAAGACTTAATGTTTTACGTCGGACCCAATGAACCTGGCAGTGCCAGTGCAAGACGACTGATTCCCACCTCTCTGAGGGTCTTTGTCTGCAGGCTGTAGGGTGATGTGTTCTCCAGCAGGGGGTGGTGTGGAGGCCCCCTGTGTGGAGAGAGAGTCTCGGTGCCGAATTGTCTGGTTGATGAAGAACCGCCAGCGCCCCACAGGTGAAGACTGAGGTGCGGCGTCCACTGGCAGACAGAGAAAGGGGGACAGATATTAGAGGTATGAACTTACGACTGGATTTTTTTAAACCTTTTTATTTCAACTTGCACAGCTCATATGGTTACTTTCTCTGATGATTAAATATTTTAACTAAGCACTGTACCCATATTTAAAATGTGATCATGTAGGGGTAGGGTATCATGTATTCCTCTGAACTTTGTTGCATGTATTCATATTTTTGAATTCTAATTTCTGTTGTTGTGCTTTTGCCAATGCTGTGCTTTAATGTTGAACGCGCCAACTGAAATTCTATGCTATGCTATGCAATGACATGGCAATTAAGTGTTGAATTGAACTGAATTGGACAGGAAGGACAGAAGGACACACACACACACACACACAAAATAGGGTGGACAGGCTTATACCACTGTATCCATGACTTCTGTACTGGCAGGATAGTCACTCTCGAGACCACCACATCCTTACAATCTCATTCTAGCTTGTTGATCCTACATTACATCAGAGCTGCATTAACATAAAGCAATGTCAGCAGATACACTCTTTTCCACATTTTTATAAAATCACAAACTGTCTCAGATACTGACCCCACACCCAATCCACCAGAAGTTTCACAGAATGGTTATCTACAGATATATAAAAATCACTGTTCCTTTGCAAATATTTCAAACTTCCAGCAAAGCCCAAGTCCCTCATTAGGAAAATACATATGTGCCTATTGGGTTGTGATCTTTTATGTGGGTGGACAATGTGGACGAGGTGAGTGTGGAATAAACTCGACATTCTGTAAGCACTTCAGTACAGATATACTACCATATGGGTGAGAAACCAAGTGCACGTGCTACAGTGTGACTAAGCTGTAAAATTCAGCGTAAGGTACAGTATCGTTGAGCTAAGGTACAGTGTTGGTGAGCTACAGGCACAGGTACCACACTGGATGAGAGTAAGGGGGGACAGAGGATAATAGCCAAGAAAGATGTACTCACTGCTGGGGCCTGCAGGAGTGCTCACATGTAGCTGCTCCATGGATCCAGTCTGACAGACACAGAGACAGAGGAGCATTAAATATCACCTTAATACAGCTCTCATTTTAAGAAAACCATGGGATACAGGAAGGAAACAGTCTGTGCTCTGACAGACTGCGGTTACAGTTGTGTTCTGCTTTGCACGGCTGAAAATCTGAAATCGGGTATGGGTGTAATATGGCACATGTACAAGACTTCCAATCTGTAGACAAGAAGAATAATTGCGTGACCGATAATGAGAAGAAATCACCAGCAGCGTACTGACACTTGCTGGCGAGCAGTTATCTGAGGCAGAAAGAGTGTGTTTATGCCACAAGAGTTTGCTGCAGCACAACATTGCCAGCAATTACTTCACAGTTTCCAAAAATGGTGCAATAATTCAAGTTCAGATAATACTACAGAGACAGAATACATCAAAAATGGGACCTACAAAGTGGCAAATTTTAGGCCTATTCATAATTTTACAGAAGACCACAGATTATTAACACTACACGTCTGACATTTACTGATGATCTTCCAAAAACATTGACAGAGAAGTTTTCTTAAGAATGATGATGGATATCAAAAATTAAGATGATGAATAATTTTTACCCTGTGTGTCAGTTTGATGGATGAATATTCATGAAAGCAGAAACAATGATGTACCACGAGAAGTGCTGTATTGTATTGTGCATAATGTATAGTTCATGCAATGTGCTGTGCAGTGCCTTACTGTGGAGAGCAGGGCTATTCAACTCCTGTTCCTGAGGGCATCAGAGGGAAGTATGATATTTATGAGAAAGATGGAGAACTTTGTGGCTGGTACACATACCCGCGGAAACTGTGGCCCCCATGACCTGCAGCTGAATAGCCCCTGATGTAGAGAATAGTAAAGGGGTGTGCTCTGTGTGAATGGTTAAAGAGGTGTTTTTCAGGGAAAAGCAGACCTGTGGCTGGGTGTGAAGGATTTCCAGAGCCCTCTTGACAATCGCTCTCAGCTCCTCCACAAACTTCTCTTTCTCCGACTCCAGGACGAAATCCTCCTCCACCTGCGGTTACATGTGACATCACACGTCGACTCCGTCTCCATCAAACACAGCATTACAGGCGTCGTTATCTTTAAGTAGAATTAGAATGCATGCGCCAATACACGCACTCACACACACAGTCACTCACCATGTAATCTGCAATGTCTTCAGGAGTATCCCCTTCAGGGTCAAACTTGAAGGTGACCATTTTGTTACTGTGGGTTTCCAGCTGGCATTCCACCATATTGTCCCCACTGCTGGACACCTGTACAACAAGACAAGCCAGTAACACAATCTAATCAGTTTACAAACAGGCAAGATCTTTTTAAAAATTGTACATCTTTTTATGCCCTATTTTTTTTTTTTATTATACGCCCCAGTTAAGGGCTGTTAGTCACTGTGGCCACTGGTATAATCAGCGTTCTGCCTATGGGCCACGGGGCCCTGCCACTGCATTATAGATTCTGATGGCAGGTCGCTACCTTACATCTCCTCTGAGGCCTAGATATAACTGCTTGTCCAAAATACAATGTGGGAGTTTGTCTCTGGAAGAGTACATGTGAGTGCACCTGTATGTATACGAGCATGTGTGTGTTTTGTGTGCATGCGTGAGTACGTCAATGAGGGTGTGTCGGACTGCATGTGGGCCTGTATGTGTGTGAGAATAAGTGTGCGTGCATACCTGGAGCATGCTCAGTTGAAAGTGTGTGCCTTTATCTGGCCTCTGGTAGGATGACCTCCTTTGAGATTTCACCCTCTCCAGCTTCCCATTGGCTAAGAGCAGCTGAGATTCCTCGCCATTGGCCAGGAGAAGCTGCGATTCCTCGCCATTGGCTGGAACAGAACTGAGAAAGCAAAGGAAGAAGGCCGTTGGGTAAAAGGAGCACACCGTTTGGTAACACTGTGGTGCAGGCTGTCATTACTTTGGCTTATGCAGGGTCACAGAGAGGACAGATCCTCTTACACCAGGAGATGTGTCACAGGCTGGGGTGAGAGCTCTCTGAGGCTAACTCAGACTGACTGTCTAACCCAAACAGTACAGAGGGAGGACGTCATAAGTACCTTGTGCTGTATCCTTACCAAACTAACACTCTGTTTCCACAAAAGGGGAAAATATACTGGAAAGTGATTAACCATGTTATCTGTGAATATGTATCGCAATGATCTATTTTTCTTTTATAAAAGGCAATTAAACACACCAGAACAGCAGGTTGTGCTATGCCACTTGATATTTATAGAACTGGCAAAAGCAGCACAACAATGTGAGTCATATGACCTCTCCTGTGGTTTAATATTTCAGTACAAGTTAAAGAGACACACAATTGCATTAACTCATTAATGAACCAGTGCTTAAGTGATACCAGCGATCAAAGCAGTTTGGCTACTGTTACTGCTACTGTTAAGATGCAGTGATAATAATAGCATTAGCAGTAGTAGCTGTGATAGTATCAAACAAAACGTACACAACTGGATATTTACAGAAGCAAATCAGATTAAAAACCTTCCTACCAAACCAACAACCTTACTTGAACAGTTGTAAAAAACTCTGGCCCACATTGCTGTCCAGTACGTACCTGGATGAAGACTGCCTGTCAGTGCTGGAAGGGCCTTGTGTCTCCTGTAGCTCCACATGTAAATAAAGGACAAACATACAAACAAAGGGAAACACAGACGGAAAGACATACAGACGTTCACAGAAAACACCATGAACCCACAAACACACAGACACACACAAAGTTAATAGTTATTAGCAAGAGAAAACTGGTTCTCAAAAAAGAGGCCAACTGTAATGGAAGATGCAATACTGTAAGACTGTAATGACAATGGAATGATATAAACAATAATAAAATAGTAAACCGTTGAAAATTATTACATTTATGTAACACTTGAGGTCAGCATTTTAATTTGGTTAGTGTGTAACTGGTTAGTAAAAATCTATACAATGTGAGATATTTAGTATAACAGAATAGATGTGCTGTTTCTTTGTATTGTGGACAAAACAAAAATAAAGGTTAGGCTCTGTTGGATAACATGGCTGTGTAAGTGTGTTCCTGCGTTTTTTGGAGTGGGTGAGGATGTGTCATTTCGCATAAGCTTCTGATCTTGGTGGCTGCGGGCAGTACAGTATGGTGTAAACAGTGGAGCCATGGAGGTAGTTTGAAAGCACAAAGTGGAGTGACAGTGGGGAAACGGAGCAGGTGTGTTGTCTGTGGTTCTGTACCTGAGCGGTGCCCAGCAAGGCAGGGTCACGATCTGGCAGCAAAGTCGAGGGCAGCGAGGAGCAGTTAGAACCAAAGGACTGTAGGGTAGTGACAGGAGGAGAGGAGGCAGGAGCGACGGATTCGGCTGCCCCATGCAGGGGCAGCTGCATCTCCAGAGAGAGGGGCAGTGAGGAGGGAGGGAATGATGGGGCGTGAGTGGGACTCAGGGGCAGTTGTGGGGGCTGGAAGGTAGCGGGAGGGGACGACAGCGGCTCGGTTCTGCCCGCCGCTCCGGCGTGCGTCTGCGTGTGAGAATGTGCCTGCGACTGCACGCTGGTCTGGGTGTGTGTGTGCATCTGCGTCTGCGAGCTTGTCTGCGTGTGCGTATGTGCAGGCAGGGGTCGCTGCTGCTGGTGCTGAGGGGAGGGAGGGGGTCCTGCCACTACTTGGCTGTAGAGGGGAGGGGGGATTTTAGACTGGGCCTGGGGTATCTGACTGGGCATGGACTGGCGGGGCAGCTGTTGGGGGGTGATTTGGGGTTGGCACGGCAGCTGGCTGTGATCAGGTGGAACTGTGGCTTGAAGCTGCAGCTGTGCAGCCGTCGGATGCACCTGAGGCTGCATCGGAGTGGCCTGGTGCATCTGCGGCTCATATTGCTGCGGTAGAGGCTGCGCCAGCTGCACGTTCTGCACCGCTGGCTGCGCTGCCATGCCTCCAGTCTGGGACTGTGCCGATGTGGTGGTCTGAGCCTGGATCTGCGCCTGTCCGGCCTGGGGAAGATGCTGAGGGGTGGAAGGCAGGGATGGTGGGCCCATGCTGGTGGCAGCAGCAGCAGTGATGGGGGTTTGTTGAGGCAGCATCCTCTGCTGGTACTGCAGCGACTGCTGTTGTGTGGCCTGGCTGAGGTCCGGCGGCTGCTGGACCGACTGCAGGAGCTGCTGAGTGGGCAGGGAAGAAGGGGTATACTGCGCTGGCTGTAGGCCGGCTGAAGCCTGGGGCTGGAGTTGAGCGTGGGCCTGCACTGGTATTTGGACATGGGGCTGCATTATGGCCTGAGAGTGCGCCTGACCCTGGAGCGTAGCCATGGTTTGAGCCTGGAGCTGAGACTGACTCGGCTGTGAAAACATCTGGCCCTGGGGCACTTGGCATTGAGGCTGCATTTGACTCTGAATCTGACCTTGTAGTGGCACTTGGCATTGCGGTTGGATTTGAGTTTGAATCTGACCTTGCAGAGGGATTTGTGGTTTTGTCTGCATCTGAGCGAGTGTCTGACTTGAAGGCAAACTCTGAGACTGAACTTGAGGCTGGATAGGTGCCTGGGCCTGCATCTGTGGAGTGACCTGCTGGGTCAAACTCTGGGCCTGAATTTGAGGAATGCTCTGCTGGGGTGGCGGCTGGGCCTGCATTTGAGTTTGAATTTGGGGCATACCCTGCTGTGGGAGGGCCTGAGTATGCATTTGAGGCTGGAGCTGAGGCATACTCTGCTGTGGCAGGGCCTGAGCCTGCATTTGAGTTGGTAGCTGGGACACGTTCTGCTGAGCCAAGGCCGGCACTTGAGCTTGCAATTGAGACACACCTTGCTGTGGCAAGCCCTGAGCCTGCATTTGAGTTTGCATTTGAGACACACTCTGCTGAGGCAGGACTTGAGTCTGCATTTGAGCTGGGATTTGGGACATTACCTGTTGGGGAGGGCCTTGGGCCTGCATTTGAGGTTGAACTTGAGACACTCCCTGTTGGGGAGGAGCCTGGGCCTGCATTTGAGCTTGAATTTGAGACACTCCCTGTTGAGGAAGAGCTTGGGCCTGCATTTGACCTTGAATTTGAGAAACTCCCTGTTGGGACGTTGCTGTAGTCTGCATTTGGGCTGGGATTTGAGACATGCTCTGCTGGGGTGGAGCTTGAGCTGGGATCTGAGTTTGGATTTTAGGCACAACTTGTTGGGGCGGAGCTTGGGTCTGCATTTGTTGTGGGACCTGTGCCAACGGCTGATTTTGACCATGAGCTAATGACTGCATCTGACTCTGTATCAGGGCCTGCTGGACCTGGACCTGGCTCATGGTCAGAGTTGGATTTGAGACCTGAGCTTGGAGCTGCGCTGGGACCTGCACATGGCCCTGCATTTGGACTTGAGATTGGATTTGGGCCTGGACTTGACCCATGTGTGGGCCCTGAGCCTGGGGTGGGACTGCAGGCGTCATCTGTGCAACTTCAGCAGGACCTGGAGCCAAGAGGGTGAACTGGGACTCAGCCAGAGAGCCCCTCTGGTGTGGCTGAGACAGGTATGCTTCTTGTCGCTGTATTAGTGCCTGCTGTTGCAGCTGCTCTAGTTGCTGTTGCTGTGTAAGAATGGGCTGAGACTGCTGTAAAACTGGTACCTGCTGCTGTTGCTGAGAGAAACCGGACTGTTGTTGATCTATCTGTTGTTCCTGGACCACAGCTGGCTGCTCACACGGTTGTATGGATGTTGTCTCTTGTTTTAGAATCTGGGCTTGTTGCTGCAGCTTTTTCTCACTTTGCTGCTGTTGAAATAAAACCTGTTGCTCCACCTGTAGTTTCTGCTGTTGTAATAAGGCCTGTTGTTGCTCTATCTGTTGCTGTTTTAATAAGGCCTGTTGTTGCTCCATCTGTTGTTGTTGTATAAAAGCTTGTTGTTGTTGCTCCATTTGTTGATGCTGTAATAAGGCCTGTTTTTGCTCTGCCTGTTGTTGTAACAAAGCTTGTTGCTGTTGTTCCACCTGTAGTTGTTGCTGTTGTAACAAGGCCTGCTGTTGCTCCACCTGTTGTTGTAATAAGGCTTGTTGCTGTTGCTCCACCTGTTGTTGCTGCAATAGAGCCTGTTGTTGTTCTATCTGTTGTTGTTGTTGTAACAAAGCTTGTTGCTGTTGCTCCAACTGTTGTTTCTGTAATAATGCCTGATGTTCCGCCTGTTGTTGTAACAACGCTTGTTGCTCAATCTGTTGTTGATGCTGCTGTTGTTGTTGTTGTACTAAAGCTTGTTGCTGCTGCCCCATTTGTTGTTGCTGTAATAGCGCCTGTTGTTGTTCCGCCTGTTGTTTTTGCTGTTGCAGTAAAGCTTGCTGCTGTTGCCCCATCTGTTGCTGCTGCAGTAAGGCCTGCTGCTGTTCCACCTGCTGTTGCACGTAAACTTGTTCGATGGGCTGTGAGTGAATGACAGGCTGCTGATGCTGCTGCGGTGGCACTGCTGCATACGGCTGCTGTACTGAACTCGTGTGCGGTTCGAGCTGCTGCTGCAGATCTGCTTGTGGCTGCTGTAATAAGGAGGCTGGCTGGGGTGGCTGCTGCTCGACCTGCTGCTGCTGTTGCTGCTGCACAGACACAGTCTGAGGGTGAATCAGCCCAGTCTGCTGCTGTAGGAGGGCTGCGGCAGCCTGCTGCTGCTCTATCTGCTGCAGTAAGGTTGCCTGCTGCTGCTGCTGTTGATGCTGAGCCAAAACGTGCTGATGGATTAAAGCAGGCTGGGCTTGCTGGGGGATCATTGGATTGTGGAGAATTTCTGGTTGTTGCATCGGGGCAACATTGGGCTGGGCCTGCTGAGGGAGAGGGGCAATACTTCCTACCCCTCCCTGGGGCAGATAGGACACATCCGCTGGGTCCCCAACAGAGATTGGGGCAGCGAGGTGGACATTAACAGGGGCCTGGGGTGACACTGGGGGTAGGAAAGGCTGGGAAGGGGCAATTGCAGTGAGGGAGGGGGCAGTTTCTCCCTCTGCAAGGTGAGTCTGATGGGATGATTTCAGAGGAAAAATGGAGGGGTTGGGGAAGATGGCAAGGAATACAGGGGGATAAATAAAGTGAGAGATGAAAAAGTGGTGAAAGAATGAAGTCATGGCAAAGGAGTGATAAGATCAAGGGGTGAAATTTATGAGAGGTAAGGGAGAGAAAGGCAAGGGTAGGCATTAGTGTAAGGTACTGATTATCAAGAAGAGAAGAGAATTTCAGATTGCACATTTTAAGGAATAAAAGCACACTGAACTATCACAGCCTCTGACATCTGTACCTTTGTGTTTTTAATTCCACACAAAAGCACTGGAGGTATCAAACCACAGCATTTCAAAACATAAAAATAAACTGCTACTTTCAAATCTACATTTAATTTGGTAACAAAAAAAAGAAAAAGGTATAAGCATACATCAAAGTCTTGTTACATAAAACTGCAGTAAAGTGGATAGCTGGAGAGAACAGTGATGGCAAACAAATCCACACAATGTTAGACAACACCACATCTTTAACGATACTGCAATTTCAACATGGGGTTTGCTATCACAAGTGAGGAAAAAGCCTGTGAGGAAGAATATGTATGCATGGCATTAGAATTACACCCATTAAAGGGGCACTTGGCTGATTTTTAATCTTAATTACACTGCCTTAATCAAAAGATAGAGAAGATACATGTGAAAATTGCTTTAACATCCATTTTGTATTTCCAAAATGAGACATTAATTGCTACACTGTAAACTTCCTTCTTAAGATTGGCTGAAAAGATACTGTAAGAAAAGATAAGCTTGAAGACAATTACAACAAACACCTATCAAATTAAACTCATACCACACAATGAGTCTTGTCACATACTGGATTGTAACGCTTGTCTTCATGTCTTACTATACAGACACACAGAGCTAGAATGAGATGGATACATTTTTTGTGTAAATATTAGATTATGTTTGAGTGCGAGTTTGTGCATTATTTGTTGTCATGGTAATCTGCGTGTTAATCATTTTATCAAACGACAGTAGAAGGTGAGAAGGAGAATGTGTTATGATGTGAATTGTTCCTTTATCGTGAAAAACGGAGAATGAGCCCACTGAGAACCATTTCACAAAAATGACAAACACAGCCAAGAAAACTGGCAGAATAAAACGAGAGCTGAGACCACAGTTGATCCAAACAGAGTCAGACATCCAGGTTAATATCCTTTACCTGTGGATACTGCTGTGGTACCCCTGGTGACACCTGTGTCGTAAGAGTCACTGGCTGTGTCAGGCTCTGACCAACAGGCATGACAGGAGCCCCACTGCTCTGGCCAGTGGGAATGCTAGGAATCCCTCCGCTTTGACCAATTGGAAGCATCTGTGGGTGGGACACGCCCCCAGTGCTCTGCACTGCCTGATGAACAAAAGTACCACAAAACATTGCTGAACAGGAACATTCCCCATACATTTTAAATTGCACAAAGAAAATATGAAGTTTTACATGTACATTAGACACAAGCCACATGCTACAGAACTGGGCTAAAAGGAATCAAATCTTTGGTGTGTGGGCCAAAACATAAAAAAATGAGTGTACATTTCATTTGTCCATGTGACAGAGAAAGAAAATCAACAGTCACTCACAGAAGTGGCAGCATGGTAGCTGGACTGAACGTGTGCATAGGGGAGCCCTTGGTGCAGCCCAGACTCCCCCTGTAGAGGGAAGACTTGGTTGGGTGCACTGCTCGCAGTCTCACAGCTCACAGTCTCACTCTCTGCAAAAGAGATACAGAGATGCATGAACACACACACACACACACACACACACACACACACACACACACACACACACACACACACACACACACACACACACACACACACACACAGAGAGGCTTCAAACATACTCTGCATAACAGAGCACTGTTCCACCCTGCAGTACCTAACCTATGTGCACAACACCTGTTAAACCTGTACCATCTGCAGAGCTCTTAGGTATTACTCACAGTACACTACATATGAAAGCACCACAGATAAATATTTAATTTTTAACCATTAGTCAACCAGGAAGGTCAAAACACAAACACACTTACAGAGACAACAGGCTCTTTTGCAGAAATGGGCCAGGGAAACAACGTGAGTAGGGAGTGCACAGGTTTATGTAGACTATCAGGGCATGATTAGGTAAGCCAGATATAGGCAGGCTTTTTGGGAGCTTGATCAGGAGGCTGAGGTTAATGCCCTGTCTATTGGTGTCTTAGACACTGGTATCTGTGCATTGTTTTGGGGACCTTGCTGCTGACAGGGAAACGGTACCTGTGAGGCCAGGGGCTGTCATGCTCTGAACGTGCTGCAGCCTGACATGCTGGTCCACCTCCGGCAGCTCCTCAGGGTCCCCCTGCCCCGTGGCGGCTCCAGGCCCCTGGGAGGAGGGGCAGGAGGGATGGGGGCAGGAGTAGGAGGGCAGGGTGGACGAGTCCCTCCTGTCCTCGGGCCCGAACTGGAGCAGCTGCTGCTGCCGCCTCTCGCGGGACCTCTTGATGAGCGTGACCCTGTCGCGGATCGACTTCCCCACTACTTTGGCGTCGCTTTCGTGGAAGAAGCCGGATTTCACCTGGGAGCGTGGAGGACAGGGGGAGGAGGAGGGAGAAAGAGAAATTGGGAACAGAGGGAAAATAGCACAGAATTAAACGGGTCATGTATCGTTTCATGCCATTTCAGCTTGTTTTTCTGACGATTAACTTCTCCAGAACCTCTGCTACACAGCTGCCATCTATCCTCGCCCCATCTTTATTTCCTGCTTTCTATCCCTCTTTCTCCCTCCATCTATCCTTCTCTTGCCTACTTTCCTTTTTTATCCATTATATATATTCTTAACACTCCAGTGTGTCTGTAAAAAGGGTTAACCTGACCCCTTAGAATCTAGATAGCTAGCAGAGCTGAAACAGCAATTTTGTGACATTGAGAGGAATAAAAGGCTATAACAATTGTGGAAAATTGGCGGATCGGCAATCAATTTCAGATGTATGAGGAGGCACATGTAGGGAAAAAAATTCAGCAGAAATTAATCAGCTCTTGTAATGCATGACAAGAGACTTGCACACTTGGGATTGGGGTAGTCTTGGGTAAATGGGGACAACCCAGGAAATTACAGGGTTCAGTGGGGTGGTAATAGGAAAAAAAACAAGGATTCAAGGTAGAATGAAGGGTAGAAGCTGGGTTTCAGTATATTCCTAACCTACAACCACAATTTCACACCCATTTCCTCTCTCCCTCCCCTTCCCCTATATCATATGATCCTCTTATTCACCCATCTCTCCTTCCTTCTTCTCCATCCCCCTCTCTTCCCTCAACCTCTATCTCTATCTTCCCCTCCCTCTCCTTCCTTCTCTTCCACTCATCTCTACCTCCCTCTCCCCTCTCTCTCTCTTACCATCTCCAGAGCCACTTCCTCAGCGCTGTCATTCTCCAGGTCATAGCTGAACTCTATGGCTTCGTTGTCCTTGTGTTTGCCCTTCAGCTTCTTGGGCTCCTCCACCCAGATTCGTAGAGCCAGGCAGTCCTGTACACCCGTGTCCTCCTCTGCCAGCTCCACCCGAACGCCCGTGTCCTCGCCGAAGAAGGCGTGTGTCAACAGGTCCCGTATGGACAGCCTATGGGAAGAGTGCAACAATAACCTACTGTAACACACCCCACTATGTTATACAGGCTTAAGTGGCAAAATGCCATGGAGACAGGAAAACTGGGGCTGTTACCAGGAAAATGCAGATTCAAAATGACTGCTGTTGCCTTTGGCAAGGTAATGAGCTTGAACTGCTTCATTCACATCCAGCTATTTAAGTGGATAACAAAACATGTGGACAACGTATAACATACCCAATGAAAGCTTCAATAGGTAATGAAGAGGACTAAATGAAGATAATAAAGATAATCGCTTACCTCTGGCTCTTGTTCTGTCGAATGCAACCTTCAATGATCTCTTTAATCTCTGGATCTGTGACTTTGTCAAAGCTGGCTGGTTTGATGCCCTGCAGAGAAGAGAGGGGGTGTGATGCACAGTGGCACAGAGGCAAACAGTGACTGGACACACAGAAAAGAAACCTCTCAGACAGCGCTTAACAGGCTGAAGCTTCAAATACTCACACTGGTGACTTTGCGGTAGATTTGCGCTGCGTTTTGGCACTCCGAGTATGGGTACTCTGAGGTGGCCATCTCCAGCATGCACATCCCAAAAGCGTACACGTCCACGGACTCGTCGTAGTGCTCCTCGTACATCTCTGGTGCCATGAACTCTGGGGTACCTGAGAGACAGGGGCAAAGTGATGTCAGGACCCTGATACTACCTGCCCACACACAAGATGTTATGCCAAGATCACCTCTACCGCCAGCAGGGGGACCCCTGCTAATGTGATCACTGTGTTCTGTTTACATGATAAGTGGAAAGTGTTTTAGATGGATTTTGATGGCACTTAGTGAAATGATTACCTTTGAGGGCTGTTACAACACATGTTATGGCTTCCTGCGGTCATTATTAAAAGAGCAGATTAAAATTGCATAGCTTTTTTGTCTCCTTGGAAAATGGGGCTGAATTATGCATACAATCTACTGCCTTCTTTCTCTTTGTAATTGTATGATTTGGAAATGTGAAATCTTTGATTATATGAACATAAGTAGAGACTGTTGTTTTCCAAACTTTACATGCCACTGCAGAGGAAAATTTGATAATGGGCTTCTAAGCAACATGGGCTGCCAAGGCTGTCATGGGAGCCGTGTAAATTATATACTGATGTATGTAAGAACAACAGGGAGCCGGCTGAGGAAATCACTACTCCAAACAGTAAATCCTTCAGCTGCAGCAGATTTGTGAATCTCAATTACCGGGCAACAGGCGTCAACTACAGTCTGGTGCATTCTGGCAACTTTCCAGGCATCAGGCTTGTGCAACGCTTGTCACATGCAAGAACAGTTGTGCCTATTACTTGCAAAACCTCATTCTTAAAGTGTAATAAGAATTTAACGTTTGCCCTTCCTGCTCAGTTTTATCCTCCAACTATTTGCACTCTAGACAAAAACGCAGCCTTGAGATTTATTTCTACTTCACCCGTAACTGAAATTTGTACAAGAATGTTGGGTTGTATTCAATGCACACCTGCAGAATAACTCACTGGTACACCTACCTTTATATGGCCATCTGTCATGACCTGCTTCCTTACTCGAGCTCACTATCAATTACTAAAACCAACAATAACTATAACCTTCACTCAAAGGGAAACTGCTGTACAATATTCATCAAACCCATACTGTTTTGCAAAAAGTGCTTTTAACCTCTTTGCACCCTGGTAATGGAATGTTCTGCAAGGTCATCTTAAGTTCCTTCACACTGGAAATTTTAAAAACACGATTTATGAACACCTGATGGCTGACTGTGCATGCTTTGCACTGTAAAGTATTTCCTGACATTAGATTTCTTAATTTCTGTTACATTCAGTTTTTAATGTTGTTATATCTGAATTTTTTGTGCTGCTATTTTGGCAAAGATTCACAAGAAAAAGATTTTGAATCTCAGTGGAATTATTCCTGGTAAAAGATTAAATAAAATCTTAAAAATAACCTTGCAATTAGCCTGCATGAGTAACTAAAGCTATTGGAAATAGTATTGACACAATTTGCAAAATAAGGTGAACACTGAAAGAGAAAGCCAGAGTGGAGGAGAGAGGGATAGGGCAGAGGGTGGGAGAGGGGGAGAGGGAAGTGAGAGGGGGGTAATAACATCTGGGCAGTAAAGTGGGAGGAGAAAAGGAGTAGATGGCACTACCTATGACACTCTTGGCAAAAGACGTCCTCATGAGCGTGGCCAGCCCCAGGTCCCCGATCTTGACGGAGCCGGTGGGGCCCGTGATGAAGATGTTGTCGCACTTGAGGTCGCGGTGTACGATTGGCGGGGTGCGCGTGTGCAGGAAGTGCAGCCCCTTCAGGATCTGCCTGCACCAGCTGCGCAGCACTTTGGGCTTCATCACTTTAAAACGCTTCAGGTACCTGTGCCAAAGACACAGAGGTCAGTCACAGGTGTAGTGTTAATGAGCATTGCGGTTTTCATTATGATAACGATCATTTGGCAAGAAACTGCAATGGCCCATCAATTCAATTAAACTGTGCCTAGAATCCAATAAAAATAGACATGTTTTTGGGATTACTCCCATCCTTTCCTTCCCACTCCAGAACTGCACTTATCAACAACCCTCTGTGGAAGAGGCTGCGAACACGTGACACATGAGTCATGTGACAACTGACGCTTGTGTAACAAATTACATACTGCCTATGTCATCAGAGGAACACAAGCTCAGCTGTTCACACACCTGAGGGCACCTGGTCGGCTAGGTGAAGCTGCTAGAGTGACGAGACTGACGAACTTAAGCCACCCTACCCCCTATCTTTTCCCAGTGAGGCTGACCCAATTGTTGGCTCACCAGTGCTGGCCTCTGGCCATGGCCATACAGACACGATTGGTCCATCTCAGGTTGAGACACACTTAAATGAAAACGAAAGTGTTGCTTACGTTTTGAGGGTTCCGGAGGTCATGAGCTCGGTCACCAGGACGATACACTTCTTGCCCCTCAGGACTGACTCCCAGGAGTCGTAGAAGCGCACAATGTTGGGGTGCTGCAGGCCTTTCAGCATCTCGGCTTCCTCCTTAAAGCGCTGCTGCTCCGCCTTGGTCAGCTTTCGGTCCTGAGCAGACAGGGGAGACACAGCTCTGAATATGGAGGCAGGTATGAAAGGCACAGCAGCCATGTCAAGAGACACAAAATGGGAAAGCAAAATACTCAACAGCATGTCGGCCTAATATTTAAGAAAGTAAGAATTATAAATAACAATAATAAATAATAAGTGAACCTGTCAGACTTAAAAAGGCAAATTCACAGTTTAAAGTTTGCATTTAACAGGATTATAATTTAAGGAATGTCTTCTGACAATTACAGCTCTTCACAAAATCTTTTGTCAGACTTCTCTTCAAAATGCATGAGAGTCAATTGTTGACTGAGCTCCAGTCGAGGTTTCTGTTTTAAAACCTATTCAAAATAGCAGTAATATAACACATGTCACCATTTGTGACAGGGAGCCAATATGGAGGCCATATGCACAGGTACTGCTATATATAACCACATACACTCTTATTTATCAAATTTTCATTAGAAACTTGCTGCCTAGCTTTGGTATGCGGTGGCACACAGGTAGGCAGGAGCAACACTCTCTTAATCCTCTGCTGTCCTTTGCCTTCCTTTCTAAATCTACGGGTGCAACCTAATAGCGCTATTTAGGTTATTACCTCAATAACACTGTGAAGGTTTAATGAATCTACTTTATGCAGACCTTCAGCAATATCAAAACACTGGTAATCCAACAAGGGTATAAATCCGGAAGCACTGAGCACTAAACCGAAATGCTGTTACAAATCAAAAAGTACAAATGTAATTTCATGAAGTGACATGTCATAGCACTACTGCTAAATACTATTTGGAAAAATACTCTTCATACTATTCAGGGAAACTAACAAGCTGTGTAGCAAAAGCTTGTCTCTCCAAAAATTGGCTGCAAACATTCACTGTATTAGGCAAGAGGTTGGGTGCAAAATAGCTACACACAATTAAAAAAAAAGTAAATTAATCTAACTAGCTAGCTCTAAACTAAACTACAAATAACTAGCTTGTTGTTATCTTTTTTCCTCCAGTACAGGTTGACACTGATAATGAACCTCTGAAATACAGCATGCTCCAGGGGAAAAGCAAGGTTTTGCATAGCATGTTCAATGAAAACAAAGGTCTGTAGACCTACCTACCCCTGCAGGCTAATATTGTCCAGGAGGCACCCTTGAACAGCATCTGCAGGAACCTGCAAGCCTGTTTTGCTTTAGTTAAGGACAGTGTTCATGACTACTATCAGAACCACACTGGGCCAAAATATGAAAAATAAGTCTGTCTGTATCTGAGAACTGCACAGGAGAATTTCAGGCCATCCATGTGTGCTTAGCTGAGACACAGCCAGGTTATTGCAGCAACACCATAATCCAAAACACTAGCAAATCTACATCAGAATGGTTGAGGGACAAGAAATAACCACTTTTGCTATGTACCAGTCATAGTCTAGACTCAAACATCATTGAGATATGGCAGGACTGAAACAAACACTTCATGCCAGGAAAAAAAAAAAAAAAAAAAAAAAACCAAAGCTGACTGTGGTGAAGTAGTTCTGCACAGAGTGGCGGGCCAAATGCCTCCACTAAGCTGTGACTGTGGCTGCAAATGCACATATGGCTTCTAGAAAGACTCGATGTCAAAAACAACGGAATTTTCATTTTTATTTTTTGTACTTCAAAGATATCTTTTTAAAAGCAGAAACCTTAATCGGAGCTGCCGCATTTATTGACTCCAATTCAGCTGCAAGATGACAATGCAAAGAGCTGTCACTGCCAGGTTAAAAGGAGTTTCATAAAGTGAAATGAATAACCTTCATTTTTTCGGTAATCTAGACCTTTAAATTAAACCATTTTTGCAATTATTGTCTGTATAAACACTGTCTGGTATTTTGGCCTTACATGTTCAGTATTTCAAAGGCACAGCACAGTATTGTAAATAATAGTGATGTGGGAAAGAGGTATCATCACAACAAATATGGATGGAGCTGCCATATGCTACAATTAATTGAATGATTTGAATCACTGTGCATTGCTGTGAGAGCACGTTTATATTGCTTCAGCAACAGTAAGCACACACGTCCACCAGATGGCAGTAGGGGGATACGGGACGGTGCCACGAGTCTAGACAACGCCCCCCTTCTGCCTATCAGAGAAATCTCTGCTCACATCCACTGCTGAGATTCCCCCTTACGGCAGATTCGGCAAACATTCTGCCATTGGCAGAGGGCAGGCAGCACAGCCAATCAGATCAGTCCAATACATAAGTAATATGGGTGCATTTTCAAATTTGCCTCATATGCAGTAATGACTAATTTCATTCAGTTAAACATGTGAACAGTATGAACTTAAAAAGTGATTGCAGAGCAAAATTGGTAGGAGAAGGACTTGGACCCTCAATCTTTGAGGCAAACATATGCCTCTGACAGGGAGCATTATCACTAAGCCACAACTTTATCACACAGCTATTTTGTATTTAATGTGATTATGCAAGTGATGTGATAGTAACAGAACAGCTCATGACAAGGTGGCCTAACACATACTGTCTAACATTTCAAAAGACAAACTTTCAGATAATGTATCTTTGATTTTTTTCCAACTTCCTTCAATGCTATTTAGAAATGACAGAATTCTGACAACCCACTTAAGATGACAAATCATTTGAGGATTCACATTTAGCTCGTCATACATTTTCCTCAGCACTCATGTGACCTGATTGTACATTATCCCCTGTTTGGCTGAGAGAGGAGTTGCACATCTGTTCAGAAATATGTCTATACTACTTAGGTCAGTATTAATCCATATCACATGGGCCTTGAGCACACTATAACACATAGCAGACAGATTACCTTTCTTTGAATATTACTACAAACTCTAGTCTTATAGGCCTATAAGAAAAAAAACAAAGGAATTCCAGTCCATTTATCATCTTTTTTTATAAATATATTAAAAAAAAGGGGCAATAACCACCAGTCATTTACATTCTGCATACACAGTACACAGTTATTATTATTACTGTTCACTATGTTTGCATTTTAAAGCCAAGTATGTTTTACCTCCATGGTGTGTTTTTTTATCTAAATGAATACACTTCCCTGTTCCTCATCTCCAGGCCTCTTCCCTTTCATCTATTCCAAGTTCCTCTTTCCTCTCGTCACATTCAGCTCTCCTTTCCTCTGTCCTTTTTTGGAAGTTGCTGTGGGGGGCCACCATTCCTCCCCTCCCCCTCCCATCTCTATGAGCACCCCCCTTCCCCTCCCATTTGCTCTTGGAAATTCAAGTTGAAGCATGAAAAGCAGTGTGACTGGCCCAGGAAAGCTGTGTGTTTGCCCCCACCACCCCAGTTCGGTCTGGCTCCTCCTTCCACCCAGCTCACTGCCCATCACTGTCTCCCTCACCACCTGGGTCACTCCAGGTCAGCAGCATTCATTATGATAATTATCAGTCATGTCACATTCACCCAAGCACACACACACACACACACACACACACACACACACACACACACACACACACACACACACACACACACACACACCCCCAACTGAGACCGTGAAACAGATGCTCAGCTACAAATGATGATAATCTTTCCTCTTGACTTAAAACACTGATTGAGATGTGATGGTGTTTTCATTGTACTAAAGTGATACTATCTACAGACATATTTGTAGTAGTGTGCATTCGCCGATTATCAACTGCCACTACTGCTCAGTTCTGATTAAAATGACTTAAAGGCCCTGCCACCATGCAGTAATATTTGTAGACAAAATCACTCTGATCATTAGCGGCAGGTAATTATAATTTATTAATGTACTGGGTATTTTATTTGGTCGAGGCACAGAATGGTTTAAGAGACAGACAGAAGAGTGTGAGAGAGTTAGGCGGACATCGATAGCGATGAAGTAACCTTTCGGCCAACCAAGAAAGAATGAGACAAAGAGAGGGAGAGTGAGAGGGCAACAAAGAGAGAGAGTGATAAAGAGAGGGGGTGGCCAGTTTAGCCATGAAAGAGTACTATTGTGTGAACCAGTGTCAGGAGAGAATGGCAGTGGGAGTCTTTCTACTTCCATCGGGAGAGTGAATAAACCAGTCACTCAAAAGTGCAATATATCTACTGCAAACTGACTGCTACTGCTAAATGTGCGCGTATGTTTGTATGTATGTACGTGTTGTTACGATTTACACACACATATATTTTTCATGTAGCTATGAGTATGAAAAATAACACATTTCTATGCTGTAATTCCAAAATTAAATTTAGGTTAGGTGGCTACAGTAAATTTTTAAGTAAACATTTATGTTGCATTACAGCTCACAGCCAGGGTCCTGACTTAATGACTCACTATAGCCTTAACAAGCTCCTGCAAGGCAGTGGGAGGGCTGGACAGTGGCAGGCTTGCGTAGGTCTATAACTCAAGGCCTGACTTCCCCACACAGTGGAACTCGTTTGGACCTCAAACCTGTTCGGGTCGAGTTGCGGGGTCAGGCTCACCCCCATGAGAATACGCTGCTCTGTGGGGGGGCGCTGACTCCTGCTCGAATGTGCCCGTGACTCAGTTTACCCCCGCTGTCCCGCTGAATGAGGTGCAACTCTGAGCGTGAATGGGATTCCATCTACTGTTACTGTTGCCCGCTCAGCCTTACCCCTTTCCATTACTCGGTATCAAGCGGGCTCTTGGGTTACATCATTTAATTTCATTCAATTCAGCATTCCCGCGAGCCAACCTTTTACAGCATATCCAAACAGTTACACTCCGCACCACTGCTGCTCAAATGCAGGTCCTGAGGGCCGCAGTGTATGCGGGTGTTGGCTACATTCGCACACTACACCACCTGGTTTTGCTAATTAACGTACACACTTGGTCCAGGAGGTGAGCTAATTAATGAAATCAGGTGGTGCAGTGTGCGGCTGAAGCAAATACCTGCATGCACCGAGTCCCTCGGGACCTGTAGTTGAGTTGCTCTGCTCTACACACTGCAAAGACAGGGAGAGAGGGGGAGAGTGAAAGGCAATTATTGATTCCTCTAAATATGCAAGCATATGTTTTGGCAATGAATTCTCTTTAGTGAGAGACAGGCGAGAGTCCTGAGAGCACTTTCTGTGTGATGATGTCGTATGAATGCTTCTTCCAAATATGCATATGCTTTGGCAATGAAGTCAAAAATCAAATTAAGGAAGAGAGAGAGGGGAAGAAAGCCTTTCACTGAATATCCAAACATTTACCCTCTACTCACTGCAGAGACAGAGAGAGAGAGAGAGAGACAGAGAATTATGGTTCCATATTATCAACATGATCCAATTTGGAAACTGCATCCATCTTAAAGAGATAGCTCACCCAAAATTGATGTATCTTTTTTCTTATCTATTTGGAAAGCAATGTCTACATAAACAAAGCTGCATACCAGAATGACCTCTCAGGAACTTTGAACCAGGTAATCCAGCAACATGGTTCTTTTGGACTTTGAACATTTTGGAATGCAATTTCAACCAAGTTACTTAGATCCTCATTGTTTCCACACAGTGATGCTAATGCTAGATGTTGCTCATGTAGACAGTGAATTTGCGAAAATAAAGTCATTTAACACACAGTGCACTGTACTGAATGGAAAATAAATCTGCATTGCTGCAAATTTGGGTGAAGTATCACTGTTCTAAATGTACATTTTGAGTAATCTCCATTCAGTTAATTAAAAAAATCTGATTTATTGGTCATATGTGACACCTGCTCAAACAGGTTGCATAGCTGCAAAGGGTTCAAGGCGATCATGCTCCACTTCCAAAAACCAGCTCCGAGCTGCTACTTAGTCGGTTGTGCGTGGCCCTTCTTTCCAAGGTATCGCTCATGAAACCTGCAGCTACACGTTGCGTGTATCAAGTCAACCACGTAATTGGCTCTGAGAGGTTGTTGACATTTTCTATTCTCCCTATAACCACTAAGGGGGGAAACAGGAAAACCAATAGCTATACAGCATTTTATGGATCTGTGTGGGAGGAGAACATGAGTGGATTATGGTGAGTTAACAAAACATTGTTCACAACATTAGAAAGTTACAAGTAATTTTAATGGGTTGATCAGCATTTTCAAAAACTCAATTGGGTGAAGCTCTCAGTTTCCACAGTACCTGAGCCTGGAACAACAGTAGAGCCGGGTCACTTATCTGAGTGCTGTGTCACTGTATTCTGCTGAGTTGCATGTATTTGGAAGGCAGATTAGTTGGGCACAAAAATGGCTTAAGTCTTCGCGTGGCATTAGCCTCAGTGAGACAGTGGCACAGATTGCTCAACTAAGATGACCGCACTGGAGAGCTCGTGTGATACTGTTTCTCCCCCTCGCTAATGTACACAGCACGGCCGCTCCAGGACAACTCTCTAACTATCTACCTCACCTCTCGCTAAGCACACACACATCCACTCTCAATCTGACCCCAAACCATCATCCCATTTTCACCGATGCTTTGGAGCAAATGTCATGTTTACATTTCTTGCTAAAATGAAGACATTGACAGATGATGGAATGAGCGGAAATTATGTTGGCTAGTTGAGGTGCATTAGTAATTCCAGGTCCAAGACGCTACTCTTTGGCCTAACCCTATTACCATTTTGTCTTGAGGCCTCAGTTTAAGAAGCTATTGAGAAATTCAGTCAGAGAAACTACTTACTCAGTGCTCCTTGTCACAAATAACTCATGACTGTCCCTTGAGATTTCTTAAATTCTGCTACTACTGTAACCTTCAAAATTAAAAAGTGTACAAGAGACTGAGACACAACTATCTATACACAATGATATTTTTGGGTACAAAGATTCAGTTTTTGCAAAGAGTATTTTTCTTTGGACTAGTAACAACTGCAGCACAGCCACTGTTAATAGTCAGCAGTGTTAATTCCATTATATACAGATATTGATTTCACTTCTAATAATACCAATCTTTCTACTACCCCTTTTTGACTCCTCTTGCTACTCTCTCTCCTGGGCTATGCATGCTAGCCTCTCTGTGCCATAGTGTCTGTGCTGTGTGTGTTAGCATTGCTCTGGTGTGTGCCACACTGACTGTGCTGGGCCAGTGTGCACTCACTGAGAGAAGTCAGCTGTGTTTCTGCTCCAGTTGTGCTGTGAGCTCAGAGGCTCATGACAGGCACCCACTGTAATTAACTCCCCACCTCTGTCTCGCTCCCGACACACAGGAACACAGCGTGCATGCTCACACACACTCTCACCTCCTCACACACACCCAAGAACATAAACACAAGCTCACACACATTCTCTTACAGACAGATGCATGCGCTCACCAACACTTACCTACATGTACAGACAAATACTATCACATGCAAACTCACAACTGCACACTAAATGACAAACTCATGCAAAAACACACAGACACACTCACACATAGCACCACGTGCATCCACCCTCATGCATTACCTCTCATGCAAACTCATACGCACGCAGGGCCCAGTAATTAATGCTGACAGAAGCAGCTTCTACTGTCTAACAGCAGATAATGAAACCTCAGAATGCAAGATGTTACTGTGCTGGTTAAAGTAAAAAATTTAAGCAGAAAAAACACTGCAAATTGAAAAATATTTATCACAATTCATGTACCAGGGTACTAGGGTAATATCACATGAGCTAACTTGATAGCTTCCTACAATACCTGTATCACTGTCATGAATAGGACACAAATATTATGAATATATCATACAGCACAACACAGGCTCCAGCATAATAAATTGAGAAATGTTTCAAAACAAGTGCATCTGGGCCATTCTCGTTTTCAGTTTTGGTTATTTTTCACAGCTTAAGACATTTTGATTGTAAAAAGAACATGTTGTTAAGGATATCTTAACTAGCATTTCATGATATAGTTAAGTAGCACATTGTGTGAAATTGGGTACACTTTAAGCTTGCTAATTTGAGGTGCTGGTTTTTTTTTTTTATTGAAAATACTGTTACAAATATAATGCAGCGCAAACCGCTTCGTGACCTCTGTATCGTGATAGGAGTCGAACTGAGAGTTGGGTGTATCATTACATCACTAGCTATAGGCTAAAGTTTCTTTCAGGGTTCAGCTCAAGAGTGAAAGAGAAAAGAGGAACAAGAGAACTAGGTAAGAGAGAGAGAGAATGAATAGAGCACAGTTTTTACACGTTTTTCAAGTTTTTTACAACACAGCTTTTCCGTTCCTGTTCTCTCACCATAAAAAAAACGTAGCTTATCTCCATCCTGTGTGTTTGCATGCAAGGTTTATGATCGTGTAACTATGAGCAGGTATATTAGTCTGAGTGTGTATTTGTATGTGTGGAGCTCAGCAAGTCACCTGCTTGTGTTGCCTGAGGTTGCATTTGTGGTTGGACAAGTGAAATGTTTTGTCAACTTGTCCAACAAGACATGTCAAATGCCAGACAACCATTCTTTGTAAATGATCAGCCTCTGAATTCAGGGCTATGTAACGTGCAACAGCTACATTTATAATTACAAGTGGTGCATGGCAGTTTTTATAGAATCATCCTGCTTTCATATTATATCAGACATGAACTCCTTCAGTCAAACTATGGCTATTACTGGCTCATGAATAGGTTTCCACACAATGTGATCAACATAAATGTGTCTGTTAATTCTCGTGTTTTACACTGATAATCAACTCAACCGAATATTTCATTACTTATGTGTTACTGAATTACTTTAATTACTAATGACTGAAAAAATAAAATACTGATAAAATACTGTCCATAGCTAGACAGCGAAAGGACGAGATGTCTCAGCTTTCCAATAAAATGATTTACATGAATCATGGCCAAATTTTTTTGTGTATCATAGCTAATAATAGTGTATGGTAGCTCTTTGGTAACTACCACCTGTCATGCAAAAGATTACTGGTTTAGGTTACAATGCTATGATAAAGTATAAAATGCCAAAATGCTGTCAAATCACATACATAAACAGTTGCTATTGACACAGTTTAGAGATGATTTTTTTTTTTCAAGAGACGACAGCTTTTGGAAGTAAAAAAAAAAAAAAAAAAAGCAGCCAAACATGTCAGAAAGACAAGGGCCTAAAAAGGCTTAATGTAAAGCCCTGTTATGAGACTATATGTGTGTAACTGAGACAGGCAGCGTGTTGATGAAAGTATTAGCCATTATTTTACTGGTGAGATACAGTGCAAACCCTTCTTTTCTCTGGTCCATTACATCTCCCCCTTTTCTTCCACTTCCTTTCCATACCTTGTCCCACTGTGACCCTTTCCTCTTTTCTTTTTACATTTTTGTAAGTTGTTATCCTGTTCCCCCACCTCATACCCTCAATCTCTCTCCCTTTTCCCCTCTCTGTCTAGTGCACTATTAAATACACTGGCAAACAACTGTGTGAAAATGAATCATATATGTGCTTGTAATAAATGGACAATAAGAGCTATGTCCCTCATCATGAGAATGCAGGAACTCGCAATGAAAACGTTATCTCTGATCTGTTAGAAACAGAAGGCTGTGAGGTGAATGGCACCTTGAAGAAGATGTGAATGACGTCAGAAATGAACACCACGCTTTTTTCCATGCATGTAATGACTTGGGATGACTCAGATCGCTTTCCTACTGGCGGCTTTTGCAGTTGGCACAAGCTGTTTTCTGTGGCTGTCTGGGAGAGACTCGAGCTACCACGTGTTAATTAAAATCAAAACCAAAAGCCAAATTCGACAGTGGAATTCATCTGCTTTAAAGCTAGCTGCTCCTTAGATACAGGGACCTGTATATATAGGTGGTGGCAGGGCTGCAGCCCTGTCTCTGTTCCTCTGTGTGTCAATGGAGAGTGGACACTGCTGTCACTCAGAGAATGGGGGCTGAATTCTGGGGGGTCAGTGTGGATTTAATGGCGAACAGGTCGGTGGGCGCGGGCCCGTCTGACCTGCCTTCTGCCCTCTCACGCAGGGATTAGTTAAGGCTGTTGTGAAGGATTAGCTTCAAGCGAGACACATGACCAAGGGAAGCATTTCAGCACAACACCATCAGGCGCAAACAAGCTGATAAACCTTCTTGAGTGCAAGAAACTGTGAGGAGGGCAAACCTCCTCTTTCTCACCACTCTGTTCCGCCCCTCTGAGGTAAATGTTCTTTTTTTTTTTTTATTCATTCCCTTTGTCCTTTTGCTGTTTTCCTTTCACTTTTACTAGGATGCATTCTGCTGTGATAGGAGGGTATGAAAGGTTCCTCTAATCAGCTACTAATCACTAATATTAATCCCCTAATCAACAGTGAATTATTCAATAATTGTGCCAGAATTAACAATTTTTGGTCCTTTGATTTACTCAATGCCACTGGAAGGCCAAATCTATCCTTTCACACTGCTTTCTTTTACTGTTCTCCTTCTCCTTTCTCTTCTATTTTCATCTCTTTCTCCTACTCTTTCCCCTCCGTATATCTTTCAGCTGAAGTGATTCTGATGGTACCCATATCTCCACAAGTCTGATTCAATAACAACAATAAAGACTATTACCACCACTGTGTGGTGCAACACAATACCTTTCCAATAGGACAGTTCCTCTGCTGCAGTCAGCCACTAAATGGCACACAGCGATGAAACTTTATGCAAATACACACACATTAAAAATTGATCTTCCAGGTTATCTCATGCATATCACGTTTCATCCCAGAACTCTCAATTAATAAGCTCATTTCATTAGTTAATTAACCAGGCACCACATGCCCTCATCTTTATAGTGATGATTTTATGGCAGTTGCTCTGTAAGTAAGGGAGTAAAGTACTGCCTGTTCACGGGCTCCAAATAAAGAATTCTGATATAGCATTGTACATGGCTACGCTATGTATTGAAACAGTTTTATTCATGCAGTTCTGTTTTAGCCCATCTCTTCCCTCTCCATTTTCTCTCTCTCTCTCTCTCTCTCCATCTGCCTCGCTCAGGTCAGAGACACAATTCCTCCTTTGAAAGGAAAGACAACAGTGAATTCTGAAGTCTTTTCATCCCTGCTTACGAAGGAATTCTATTAGCCCTACAATGAACAACAGGGAGACACAAGAGGCCGAGATTTCAGCATCTACTGCAGCAGTCTCCCAGGTAACGCCATTCCAATTCCATTTCATATTTACAGAGAGCGAACGCACGTCTATACACTCCCTAGTCTAAAGTCAAGCACAGAATGTGAATGAAAAGACAAATCTCCATGACTGAGAGGGAAAATAACCTGGTGGTCTTTTTACCATTCACAGTATTTGGGCTGTGGGACCATTTCAAGCCTACCCTAAAGCTAGCTTTTAAATCACATGTTCCATCTCATATTGTTTATTAATACAGCTGAATATTTACTGGATCCATTTAGGATAGCTTGCGCAAGGCCACCACAGTGGTATCCCACCCAAGGTTTGAACCTGAAGTTTTCAGATTACAGGTTCTGCATTCGCACAGAGCCAGAGGGAAACGGAGTGCTCACCTGTAACTCACACCAGGCCACCTCCACCCAGGTATCAGTGTCCAGCCCCTTGTAGACCGTCTTGAAGGCTCCCCTTCCCAGCTCAATGTCAAACTTGAGGAAGCGTCCGCCGGGGGAGGTGGCCACCGCCTTCATCTCGGCCTCCTCCTCCTGCTCGCGGTCCCTCTCCCTGCCTCTGTGGGCAGGGCTGGAGGAGGCGGCAGCACTCTTCCCAGCGTCCTGGGTGGAGCCGTCCTCGGCGGCAGCGCCAGCCGAGGTGTCGGTCGCCTGCTGAGCTGCGCCGCCACCAGTGAAGACCGAGTCTGAGGTCCCAAGGCCCGGGGCGGAAACGCTGGGCAGCGCCCCCTCGGTCTCATCCACCTCATCCTCTTCCTCACACAGCTCCACACTCTTTCTGAAGAAGCGCTTGTTCTCCCTCCGCGGCCAGTGGCTTTGGGCAGCGGGGGAGGACGGCATGGAGACGGACAGCGGCCCGACAGATTTCACCCCTTCCTGCACTTCTCCCGCCTCCCCTTCCCCTCTCCTCTTCTCCGTGTGGGATGAAGGGAAGTCGTAAGGAGTGCTGCGAGTCCTTTCCCTTTCGTGGCCTGCTCCGCCATCTTGCTCTGCCCCCTCCTTCCCCTCTCCATCTGCATCACCCTCTGGCTCCACCCCCTCTTCTCTGTTTCTGCCAGCTCCGCCCTCCCGTCCAGAGCCCGCCTCCTTCCCCCTCTGTCTGCCGGCCCCGCCCTCTCGTACTGACTCCTCCTCCCTCTCCGTCTGTCCATCAGGTTTTTCAGAGGAGTCCTCTGTGGCCGTTGGCTCTCCGGGATCAGTTGCCATGGGGACTGTTTTGTCCCACTCCACCCTATCCCTTCCGCCCTTCTCACCCTCCTTCCTTCTCGTTCTCCGTCGGTCCCCGTCTCTCCCTCTTCTGGTGGTCACCTTTCCCCCTTGTTCTTCTGCTCCTCCTTCCTGGTGACTTTCTTCCAGCCGGAGGACTCTCTCACACTTTTTAGGTCTGTTTTACTGCAGGGCTGTCCTGTATTTCCTTCTCTCCATCTCCCACTCACTGATCTTGTTCCTTTTTACCCTCGTAGGGTAGGAAACTCAATAAATATCTACAAATAATTTAAAAATAAATATGTACATAAATTCACAGAAGGGATTTTTTTTTTCAAATCTGTGTGTGCAAAGCCCCCCTCGTCTTCTCTCCTTCACAGAATGAGGGGAATGTTTTCAGGTAAATCCTAGAAAGAAAGAAAAACAACAACAGTACATTAACAGTCATACAAAGGACAAAATAATATGCTGCATATAATGCAAAGGGCCATGGAAAACACAGAATCTTCTAGAACATGCTCCCCTCTCTTTAGTCAGTTTACTGTTATGGTTAGATTCACAGAACTAGACCAAGGGGAGATCCTCTGAACACTCTGGTGAGAGATTCAATCCAAACATCAGAGACCCATCCGTAAACATAGCTCACTGCATACAACATGGCACATGCAGCAAAGACCAGGTCTACCATCGTAGATCAGTCTTTTTGCTTTCATTTGCATGACTTTGGACCCTCATTTACTTTCCATATAGTGGATGTGTCACCTATGACATGCCGCCTATGCTGTCAGAGGAATTTGAGGTCAGCATACACAGTCTCTACACACCAATGAGAATGATAAACCTTAAATAACCCACTATGTTTCCCTACCAAAGTTGAGCCATTTTTTGTCTTGCCGATGCAGACCTCAGCCTGTGATGGCGTGGCTGGGAACACCCAATTGTAGGACTCACAGCTGCACCACAAACAGGTGCCTTCCCCTCAGTGGGAACACCTGACTCCTTCCATTTGTGTTACAACTGGCCCTCGTGCCACCAATTAAATATTACTTATGTCATTGAAGGAACTCAAGCTCAGCAAATACATGGTTCACAGTTGTTCACATAGTTACAGGCTGGAGTAGCTGCTAGAGAGCAATGAGACTGACGAACCTAAGCCAGCTTACCCCTCTTTCTTAGACAACGCAGAGCCAGTTGTTGCCTCAACAAAGTGGCCCTCTGGCTACGGCTGGTACATGCGCAGCTAGGACTCAAACTCCCGACTGCACGACTCACAGCTGCACCACTAATAGGTGTGTTGATGGCTCAAACAGAAACAACAACAATTGCCTGCTGTCAGTCAGATTGATTCAGATAGATTTTTTGCAAATCTCATCATCTCAAAGCTGTAAGTTTCACCATGACCTACGATATTCCATTAGTTAAATATAATCTTTTCACAAGATGCTTAAACTACCTCAGTATTAACTCAGTAACTGCAATTCATCTTGTTAATTCACATAAAGCCTTCAGCCAAGTAAATGTTCGAACAAATCTGTTGGATGAGGCAAATGACTGGCTAACCAGGTAGGATGCCAAATACCTACATAGAATTACACACAAAAGTGCACCAAGCTAGCTGTATAATAAGAATAAGAATAAAACACACATTTCTGAGAACACTACACCAAACCAAATCTACTCTTGATTAATAATAAAGGTTGGATTTAACCTGTGCACAGATGGTGGGAAAAACCAGTTTTGCATACATGATCAAAAAAACAATGGTACCCATCTAATCATGCAGGCTACAGTAAAACACTATTTTAATGTGGCCTTTGCCAGACAACAATTGTGCAAGTAATGGCTTCAATAACTAAATCATTCAATATATCATCATCATTAATATTGTCTGTTGATGCATCTTTCAGTGATCAGGAACATTTATTTGGAATTTCTGTGATGGAAATTTTTTTGTTGGTTAGCTTTGATGATGGATTATTTTGAGGTTTTTAGACTCGTCTACTTAGTATTAAAGGTATGAGCTTATCTCTTGCCTCATATAAAAAAAAAAAAAAAAAAAAACCAACACTAGTACCTCGACACAAATCATTTATCAAGAATAGGATTAAGGCACTTTCAGTGATCCTCGGTAAGTGAATAAATGGGGGATAATCTGAGTTCATCCGGGGGAATCACATGTTCACCGATGATGTGCAGATGTCCAGTAAAGGCAACCCTACACATACAGCAGCACCTACAGGACTACTCAGGAAAACCCTGCCACAATACTAAGCAACAGTTATCAAAATGACGCAAGTAGTCAGAATTACACAGCTGCAGGAGCCAAATCTTCTGTGATGAATACAATGTTTCTGTGAATTTTCCAAAAAAGATGAAAGAATCGGTTTACATTCAGCAGACCCATTAGCCAATACAGGGTCATTAAAATGAATAATGCATGAGGTGGTACAGGCCATTTCATCATGTTTAATTCATAGGCTAAAAGGGGGGTTGAACACCACAGATATGCATTGGGGGAAATAAAGCAGTTCTCATATTAATCGTGGTCAGCAGTGCTCCCAGTACTTGCCCGCAGAACCACAATGGATTCAGAGCTTGATGATTATGGCTGCTGATTTATTCATTAGCTGTAAGTGAATTTTCATTGTTCCACAGTGTCCTCTGTTTACAGCACAGGGGGGTGTGAGAGGGGCACAATCCCAATAAACACATCTACTCATTTTCATACAGCTTTTACATTTTTCTACAGTTTTCATGTTGTTCTCTTTCTCTGTGTCCATCTGTGCCCCCTTCTCTCCTGAACCCCCACTTTCTCTCAAACACAGGGGAATCTGGTCAGCTCACAGAACAGCAGGGATTGGAAATCACTAATTATATTTTGCAAGAACTCATTCATGGGTGATTACAGATTACATCACAGTGGCATGAACAAACACAAATACACCTTGCATAACCCACACACATACCTTACAACACCCATACACTGAACACATGGTGGTCACAAAGTACAAGAAAACACGTAACACTTACATGCTAAATATAGACACCCAATAAAACACACATTCATACACATCCATCACATCAACTCCCTATCGTTCACCCTGAGCCTGTGTACCCTCTAATTGGTAGTGCATTACAGAATTAAGTAAGGGAGAGAGGGACATGACACAGCAAGGCAGAGATTGAGAAGTGCAGATAAAGGAAAAGGCCAACAGACAGGGCTACCCATTTAAACCCTCCCTTTACATAGACGATAAGAACCTGCTGTCACCCCAGGTTGAACAGGGAGACAACCTGACTCTGCTGAAGCAATGCTGTTACACATGGGTTAGAACAGTAATCTCAAAGGGCACCCATCTTTCAAAACCTATTCACATCTTGCAGGGAATAAGTACATTTTCACAAAAGGTACAAAGGCAGGGCCTGAACCTAACTTCCTTGTACAAGGGATCTCAAAAGTGTCAAACTGCTGCTGTTTATTAATCAATTTATCACTGATTGTCAAAAAAGATGAAAGAGGTGAGGGAATTTTTTTGTCAGTGGGGGGCAGGGTGGGTTGTCGGAGATGAATGGCCACCTCAACGCTCAGTTCCAAAAGATGAAGCCTTTATTATTCGGGGTGTGGGATCTGTGTAGCGCACCAGATTCAACAATGCAGTGTTCGGGAGCTCTTTTATATGCACAGTAGCAAATGTGCAGGAATATACCGTTATCTCCAAATAATTCCTTCAGAAAATCTTCAGGTTTTCACTTTTATTTCTTTTAAATTTAAAGTTATGTTCCCAAGATTGTATCGCAACTGGCCGCAGCTAGCAAGCAATATGCTGTGTAACAGGGTTTTAGTCTGCCACGATTTTCTGGGTCAGATGAGGACATTTGTTTCAACGCAAGACAACATTAGTGTATTATGATAATCCAGTGCCCAGCAATATTGCCAAACTGATGAAAACATTATGTGCTGCTTTGGACATTTTCAAAAGTGCTGAATTTCCTGATTTAAATTAGCTAGTAAACTACATTATGCAGTGATAATTTGTATCCACTAAAATGAGTCCTACAAGGATTTACTGAGCTATCTATTTCAATGTTATCTATATAAATTTATGTCCAAAACGGCACACTTTATGAAACAAGTAGTGTTACCTACACCTATTGTAGGTAAGTCTGTCATTAACAAAGTTAAAATTAAGCGACATCTGGGATAGTATCTGTTCAAAGTGAAAAAGCGGTTTGCTGAGTTTTGCTGTCAAAATTTCATGCAACTGGTATCGTTTTTGTTTCTAATACAGTTTTGCTAACCTTACTTACTATTAACCACAGATTTGGCTTACTCTAGTTCCTTCAAAAAAATGAGTACAAATTTTGCTACATAGCCAAAGTTACATGAAAATGATTATAAGACTGCAGGAAACCTGTCAATTTTAAATGGCTTTTCCTGTTTGCTTGAGGGGGCTGTAAATCCTTCACAATCCTGTACACATTGCTGGTGGTTATTCATGGCAGATCTTGGTAAAAAACAGTGTTTATTTAACCCTTTCCAGTTTGTGGATTCATATTTTTGAAACACAGTGATCTGGCTACCTGTGTGCCACTTCTCGCTGAAAACTGGCTATGTTTGCCACTGAAGATTTCCTGGCTCTCTCTCATTTTTCCATTGACTCAAGTGTCTCTCTCTCCTGCATCACCTTTTTTGTTGTCACTCCAACACCAACAACATCTTGTTCCATTACGACTTAACAGTAACAGTGACAGTAACTTCCTGTAACAGTAAAAGGAAGATTCCACATAATGCATGCACTGAAAATAGCAGATATCTATTCTTAATCAAAGTTAGAGGGAAATAAACAATTTTGAACACTTCCGTAGAACTGCAGCCCCATCACCATAGCTGGCTGAGTTATGGAAGAAGAGCAAGGTGCCATGTAGATTCAGCCTGGCTACTGTAAACCAGACTTACTGAGAACCCATTTTGTGGTGAAGACCAGTTCACACTATTATCAACAGGAGGTTGAGACATGCCTGCATTTCATAACAGGCTTAATAATGTATTTTAATCCATAATCTCATTTATACTATATTTCTGAATTATCACATACTGAGGTATTAACTAGCTAAATGATGTGTGTATAGTTGTTTTTTTCCTTAATTTCTGTGGTAAATGTGACTGTGCCTTGGCACCATGGGTGATTGTGGTGCAGATAAAGCCACTTCAGTTCACATGAACAGAGAGAGCCCAAGAGACAAAGACAAATTCAGAGACAGAGACACAGAGAGCACAGAGAGGGGGGAGCCAGGGATGAAGATGAAAAAGTGACATGGATAATCATTAATGAAGAGAGGGGGACAAAACAGAAGAGAGGTGGGGGAAATTCTGGTTTAGTGACATTCCTGCTAAATACAGAGCAAGTGTGTCTTCAAATAGAGATATGTGCATATATACCTAACATATATAGTCTACTCAAACATATCTGTACCTGTATACAGGCATGCACACCCATGTCCACATGCTCTTTTTGTCACATTCAGTTCATATCTTGAATGCCAAACGTGTTCATGCAAATATCAACACAGGGACTGAAAGTGATAAGAGTCAGGAAGTGATATGAAACCATGTGGAAAGCAAACATTTGAGATCAGTAATTTCATACGTAAAGCTTTTCAAGTTTCAATTAAAGGTTGTTAATCATTAAAACTTCAATTAAAGCTACAGACTGAAAAGTCATGAAAGGGGAGGAGGGAGGGACTTGCTGCAAGAAAGAAGGGAAACGTTCCTGAAAAACATGCTCTTATCTGCCTGTGCCTTCAGGGCAAGGAGGTTTCACAAAACTACATACCGGACAGAGTCATTATACAACATCAGACTCTTTCCTTCGGTATCTTACTCTGTCTCATACACACAAACACAAGCTCGCAATCACAAGATCACAAGTGCACACTGTCTCTCTAACACAAACAGTCTTAAATAGTGTTACAAAGCACAAAACTACATACTGGATGGAGAGATTATGGAATGACAAACTCTTTCCTTCGGCAAATCTCTCTTGCTCTCTCTCTCCCTCATTTACACGAGCACAATCTCTTCATCACCCAGTGCAGACTGTCAAACACATACAGTTGTAAATAAAGTTTTACATGCACATAAACTTGCAGATGTGCACTCACACACAGTCTTTCCCAAACACACGCAGTCTTAATTGCACACAGACACGCACACACACCTTACATGGTAGAGAAGGTAACTACAAAATGTCTATATGGTTCCCTTAACAGAAACCAGAAAGGAGAATGAATTCTGAGGAACAGAGTGAAACATTTCAGTACCACATATTCCCTGCAGCTTCCATTAACCAAGTAACACGTTACATAGTTTTTCATATTAAACTATACTTTCTGAATTCAATGCTCTAAGGCAGACTGTTCATTTTTACTTCATATCCACTATTCATTCATATACTTCATATAATGTTGACCACCACTTGCTCATCATTTAATCAAAATCAAATGCTTTGACAGACAAAAGTCAAAGCTGTCAAAGCTGTCATCAGTCATCTGACAGTCATCCATCATTCTGAAGGACAAAGAAAACTCAACGGCATACACAGCAGCTGGTGTGCAATACAATGAGCACAGAGAATGTCCTGCTGTCTCTGAATCCACCATGTACACTCCAGTCTCCTCTGACACTGGCGTTCTGCACAGTTCTGTCTCTCATCGTACTGATGGAAGTGCCTCTGTTTTGCAGTTGCTAAATTTGCAATAAACAGCCAAGCATCAATAATGGCAGCTTACTGCACTCAAAACCAGATGAAAACAGCAATAAGAATAACTGACAGTTAATAAAAAGCCTAATTGGCTCATGGAAAAATTGACGGCTGCACCATCATAATTTCAAATTGGAACAGACTGACTTCAGTGTCATACATGCAGACATATGGCATAGTTTAATTCTGTAAAAAGTTGCAGCCACACTGCTGTTAACTATGTTTGGGCAGGCACAGAAATAGAAAAGTTCTGTCATACATTTTCCCTTCCATATGGTTAAATGAGAAATATTATGAACAAATATTAAATTCCCACAATTTAATGTCCTAAAAATACCAATTAGTTTTATGAATAATAATTGCACGACTGAAAGCAGAAACATTGGTCTGATATGTTTTACAGCTTTTTTACTGTAAAAAAGACAACTTGACAACAAGAGAGATTTCATGAGAAAATAAAATTATTTAGCACAAATAATGTTAAGAACCCACAAGTACAAGAAAATCATAAGGATGCAGAAAAAAACCAAGCTGGCGGATTAGTTAACCAAGATGGATCTAACTGGTGGATTAGTTAACCAAGTAAGTTTGTTTAAAATAACTTTCTACTGTGGAAACCTGACCAATATCATGATTAATTAAATGCTTTAATTCATTTAATTCAATATTTCTGCAGGAAACCCAGTTAACTAAATGTCCACAACATCCATTACAACTTCTCTCATATAGTGACACAAACTTGAGGATACACTGGGGCACAGATTATATTTCTGTCTTTTATATGCTTGTCTTTTGTCCAAACACGCACAATATCTGGCTTTCACTCTGTCAAACACTCACACATTTTCACTTACTGAGAAAATCAAAACCTGTCCCTTTCATACACAAATGCATACACACACACACACACAGAATTTCTGTCCCTCTCTCTCACACTCATTAAACCCCAAACACAACAAACACGCAGCAACACCCAGTCCCCCTCTCTCTCTGTCTGCCGCGCTCCCTCGCTCTTTTCATCCCTCTCTTCACGGCCATACACACATTAATCCCCTGGTACTGAACGGGCTCTGCACATTCGCTGGGACAGACAAAGGGAGAGTCAAGGGGAGGAGGGAGGGGAACCCACAGACAGACTGTTTGGGGAGAGAGATGGGGGTGGGGAGATAAAATTTGTTCATATGGGGGGAGACGAAAGGGCGGGGGGTGGGTCAAAGTCTGAGACTCAGGGGTGGGCAGGAGAAGAGAACGAAATATTGGGGAGGGGGCGATGGGGAGGGTGGGAAAAATATGTGTGTGAGAGACAAACAGAGAAAGAGGGAGAGGGAGAGAGGTAGAGCGAGAAAGAGATAAAGAGAGTGAGACAGGAGGGGGGAGTGTACAGAGAGCGAGTGAGAGAGAGTGTGTGTGTGTGTGTGTGTGTGTGTGTGTGTGTGTGTGTGTGTGTGTGTGCATGCGCGAAAAAGGGGGTCCCTGATAAAATATGTGCCAGGGTTTGTGTGAATGAAAGCAATGACTATAGCTAAATTTCTGCCTGAACAAAAACAGTTCCAGTTTGGGCAGGGGAGAGTGGGAGAGGAAAAGAGAGAGACGGAGATGAGGAGATAGCCATGGAGAGACCGGGAATGGGAGGACAGAAACATGCCATTCACTTCTGTTGCCACTGGAGCACAATCACTTTGGTTTGTACTGCTATACAGCACAGAATATAATACTTTATCTAATGCCACCCAAAACATTGTTGAGTCTCAAGTTAGGGGTGCTGCTCCACTGCCCACATCCATTGAGCAGCCACACAACACCCAGCACGGGTACAGCCGTCCAGGCTATGAATGGGTGTGTAAAGGAAGCGAGCGTTAAATAAGCTGCCGATAATGACAGGGGGACAGGACAGTGAGAAACTGTCCCCTGGCACACACCCACAGGACTGGTTCAGGCCGGCCTCGGAGGGAGACGGGAGAGAGGCGCTCCGGTAAGCTCGTTAAAGCCCGGCTCGTTAGCCCCTCCTGATTAATCATGTGAGCACGGATTCCAGCCGTTCTGAAGGGAAGTTGGGCAGAGAGATTAGCGTGCTCCCACTGCAGACCTAATGCAGGGCATTAAAGGGATACTGCTGCCATTTGAAGCAGATATCAGATCCTGCTATCCTGCCATTGCTGGTCTCTGAGGGCCAAAAGGTCTAATATTATATAGCCGGAGTGAGTATCTGCTTCTGTCCTAAACAAAGTACTTCATCAAGTAATGTTTTTACCACATTTTCAAAAATTCTTCTAACCCATCCCTGAAGTGAAAAAACACCTTACACCTTCTATGAACTCACACCCAAACCAAACAGAAATCCTATACATCAACATGTACTAGTTACATGACAAATTATATATTAACATTTACTTGCACACAGTGTCAATACTTTGTTGCCTGAAATTCCACAGTTCAAATGCTGAAAGTATAAAAAATCATGTACTGTAGCTTGTGGGCTTTAATGATAAATGGCAGTTATGACATAGTTGAGATCACAGGGATATAGCTCGGTGCAGGGGACAGGGATGGGTACATTGCAATGGAGAAAAACGGAAGTAAAGACCCTCTGAAAGAGTAGAGGATGTACCCATTATACAAAATAAAATGTCCCAGAAATATACGGAATTAACTTTCTCGGTACTAGTAAAGATATCTCAATTCTAGTCTTCTCCAGGAATATCAGAGAGGCCTACATATATGAGCAAACAAACACCACCATCATAGCCTCTGTGATAACATAAATAGGCAAGTAGGAGGAAGATACATTAGCAAAACATGACCTCCATTTATTAGGAATTTGTGTCAGAATAAGGAAAATAAGGAGGAGTTTTTAAATGTAGTAAAAGACAGTTTTTAGCACAGTTTGTTACTCAGCCTATGAGAATGAAAGCAAGTCTGGATTTGCTCTGCTGCTATAATTCTGACAGCATTTGAAGCTAGTGGAGCTGCTCGGGACAAGTGACCCTCGAGCATTTAAAGTATGTTAGCTAGAGAAGACTACATCCTTCAACTTCAGCCAAGCTTACCTTTGTGAGATCTTACACGTATATAGGCAAGTATAAGCGATTTATACCGGCTACAGCATTTAGATTACAAATCTGTGAATGAAGAATGTAAAATATTCAAATGAAGTATTCTTGATGCATAAAAAAAATCTTTTCAAAAGCAGTCTCACTCAGTGGATGAATAAGTGTATAAGGAAAAGTTTTAAACAAAAGGAGAAATGATATATCAGAATACATCAGCTGGGCAGTTAAAAAAAAATTACGAAAGAATACTGGAATACACATGCTGAGGATAAAAAAATAAAGGATGCTATAGGGTACTATGAAATGCACATTACCCTTGATGCAAAAAGTAATCCTAGGTGTTTTTAAATAATGCAGAAGAAAAGTTAAACAAGATAAGACATATAAGAAATAATGAATGATTGATGCTTTATAACAATAAGGCTTTTGCTGATACAATTACAGTTACTTGGTTGAGAGTTTCACAAGAAGTGGTATAAAATATTTCTTCAACTAGGGATGAAAAAATACTAGAAGAACTACAAAAACTTACGACCAATAAGGCAGTGGGCGACGATGGGGTACATCCAAGGGGAAATTATTTATAAATCTCTGACATATATTTGAAGGAATCCCTAACAAATGGAGACATGCCAGACATCTGGAAACATAGTAGTATAATACCAATATACATGAAACAGACTGTGCTGACCCAGGAATTAACAAGGCCTGTCAGTTTAAATTGAGTATCATGTAAAATACTGGAATGTGTCATTAGGGACAACTTGGAATTAATCCTCGAAAGCAGTGCTATTTTAAGGGATAGGCAGGATGAGTTTTTGAAGAGTGAGGTCATGCCAAACAAACCTCCTGGATTTTTTTTTGAAGCTACAATGCATTTAAAACTAAACCGGGCTTATGATATCATAAAGGGACTTCCAAAATGTAATTATGCCACATGAGAGTCAAAATAAAAGTAGAAGGAATTATACTAATTGTTACAGAGTAGGTTAAACTGGTAATGGTAGGACTGGGTACAGTTACCAACAGTAGACTGTTGATTAATCATAACAGTAACTGTAAGATTAATCATATCCAAGCATGATCTTATACAAAGTGGAGTCCCACAGGGATCAGATTACGGGCTCTTTCTTATTTAAATGACTTGTTCAGTAGCAAACTTTAAGATTTTAAAATAGTAACAGACTTTAGGACAAGACCATCTCAGGTTCTGGATGGCTTACACAATGTTGGCACCTGTTCATGGTGCAGCTGTGAGTCTTTGAGTGTTTGAGAACCAGCCATACCATTACTGACTATGGCTGGAGGTCTGTATTGGAGAGGCTAAAATTGCATTTTTTTTTAAATAAAAGTCACAACTATTTACATAACTGCAATTAGTTTTAAAAAAGCTTGTTCATGTTGAGAACTCTTTCCTCACGCCCCAGCAACTCCACTTCCCCCTATTGTCAGTGTTCCATCACAGTATGCCTCCTATTACAGAAACAGTTGTGTGCATAATTTCAACTTGAAATCAAGATAGACAGATAGAACATGACAGACAGAAGTTCAGAAGGCTTAAACTCTTGTCAAGAGTGGAGGCAAAAAACACAAGTGCCTTTTTACTTAAAATGAAAATGACACAATATAAAAAACAAGCATCTCCATGACACGGATGGTGCTCAATATTTCATTGCATGGTTTTTCATTATTGTTGGTATCACAGTGATGTGGGGATTGTGACAGCTCTTGCCAAGAAGTATGATTTTATATGGAGAGCTGACTGGAAATTCCTGCCAGGTCATGTACTACAGACCCCTTTGAGAGTTCAAGTCCAGGCTTGATGCAGTGCAGCACTCCTAGACCGGTGGTTCTCAAGTTCATTCCTGGGGTACCACTATATGCTGGTTTTTTCTTAAAGCTAATCTCTTGATCGAGTGACGTTATTGAAGGCATTGAGTTTAAGTTCTACCACAATGCTGTCCTTATTTTAAGACAATGCAAGTTTAGCCTGTTGCTATTTGCTATGTTAATTAATTCTTCATTTTGCTCAAATGGTTTAGTTTCAATCATCAGGTTTCCACACTCTCAGAAAAAGGGACCAATTTATTGCACCTGTTATTCTATAATTGACTCAATTAAAAAAGTTGTTTACTACATAGTGAATATCTGTGACATAATGTTGCCATAAGAGGGAAAATCATTATTCACTGATGGACTTACAATATCTCATTACAAACAGTTGACAGCTTGTGATTATTCAAAGGTTGCTATTATGAATAGAACAAAACCCTGCATACACAGTTAGTCCCTGGGCTGAATCATTCTTCTCTATATTACTATAAAAGATGATATTGTGATAGACAACACACAAGATACATTCTGACATTACATATAAATTGGAAGTTGTAGAATAGGGTTGGGCGTTGTCTACCTAATTGGAATTTGACAATGTCTATAGTGAAATATCGCGAAGGACAATGACATCTAGGTTCGTCCATCGGCCCAACCCTACTGTGAAGTATGTTGAGAACTGTGTGCTTAAAGCAGCTGCAAGGAAATGTTGAATAAACCCAAAATGAATTTATGAAGGGAAAGGCAAATACAAAAATTACTCCACTGATAAAGAGCAGGCTACATTAATGCTAGTGCTGTAGCCCATTTCTGTACATGTAATGTGCTCCTTGTCTTCTAATCATATTGATCATTGTAAGCAATTAAACACCCCAGATACAACTGATGTTCAATGGCGTTCCACATAATCTGTTGTCTGGGTTGTTGATTCCAATGGTATTCCTTTTCTACAGGTCATGTTTTATTTGAGCAGGTGTGCTGCATTCTATAATGTGTTCAGTTCTATATGATGTTAAAACCAAATCAAAATTACTATTTAGACATGCAGAAAAAAGTTTACAACAGACTCTCACTTCTACAACCAGCTATGAACCATTCCACCAGATGGAAAATTTAAATAATATTGCAACCTGAATTGAATACAAAGCAGGTCACTTTTGATTGGACACATGCATAATGCATCCATGATGTATAGAAAATCTATGATTGATGGTGTGGGGATGAGGGGCCCAAGCAGTCACTGAAAAAGAATAATATATGATTGGAACCAGCTTAAAAGTTTGGGAACATATACAGCACAGCTGTGAGAAATACTATAGTAACCTAAAATGTTTTGGGAAAGGATCTTATTCTATATGTATGCCATTGATTTGTTTGTGTTTATGACAATCTACTCCCACTCTGTATAAAGGTGCTTTGTATATTCAATAAAATAATAAATAATATATTTTAATAGAAGAATTTAATGCAGGGCAAGTATTTAAGTTGAGTTTTGTACAAAAATTTCAAGTTACTTTTCAGATAATATTTATGGCAGTAGAGCAATTAGATTTCATCTCTGTGGAAAAAAAATGCCTTATGAGGGAAGGAGAGGACATACCATGTTATGTTCCACTTTAAATAAATGAATGAGTTAAGCTACCTATACCTCTTGGCCCATTAAGGTGAAACATGTGAAAGTGTTTTATGCTGGCTTACAGCTCAGAGACAGGAAAGCTTATATTTCAGTCAGTTGTTCTCCCCTCTTATCTCAGATGCACACCATACCTCAACCAGGTGTGCAACCTTCCAAGCAAGATGAGCAAGGCCTTCCATTCCATTTTAAAATAGTATTCGTTCATTATCATACCAGCCAGGACTTATTTGGACTTCAGTACATTATGTATGATTGACCTGTGTGATCCTATTATTGATTTTTCATCAAACATTTTCCCTTGACATTTGGTTTCAGCAATAGCCTAGTAGCCATGTTTAATGTATGATGTCAGCTTTTTAAACGAACAGCTTTCCACTAATGCCTTGAATGTACTGTATGTAAACTGAACTGTTTGGACTCCCTTGGGACATAAAGACCCCATCTAATCGCCAACATGACTGATTCGCACTTGTGTTAGAATGTCGTAATCCATGCATGTTTGGTTTGAAAGTGTTCTCCTCTGTTGCTATTGATCTGTGTGTGCTTCCACTCCCTTTCAATGTTACAGCAATTTGCTACTCATTCAAACCATGGCAGCGTGTATCCAACAAAACTCAACACTGTATCTGGATGCATAAGCATATTAAATGTTGTGTGCTATTTCACATTTCTCTCTCTTTCTCTCCCTGAGGCTCTGTGCAGTTTAGTATGACAGTTTCTACAGCAGTTATTTAAATATTGGTTATCACGTTACACCAGGATCCTGTTGTGAGTGACTGGTATATGTAAAGCAAAGTTTGGTTTTCTGCACTGTGCTTCCAGGGGATGTTTAGGTCAAGCTTTCTAACACAACCCCTTACATTGAAATTTGTCAAATTTATAGAAATACTGAAAAACGCAACTGCAGCTTCAGTAGCCTTACTGTTAAAATGATCACTGGTCTCAAACTATCTTTTTCATTTGACAATTCTGTGCGTGTGAGTTTTTCATGAAATGATAAAATAAAAATGTAAAAATAAAGGTAAATATTTATTCCTAAAGGGTGAATACACCCTCATTAGTTTCTTTCGTCATTTCAAGTTACACACTACAATGTAACCTTTTCCTTTTTGACAGGTGAAGACAATTAGTACGATTTTCCAGTTATCTGCTACTACCTTACATGTGTAATTAAGTTTTGTGTCTATGTTAATTCACAGGACCTCCGACAGCTTGTTTGATTGTTGGTAGCTACAATATGAGAGTAGCCTTATTAAAACTGGTGAAAACAGTGTCCTGTGAATTGTATGTTGATGTATTTCAGTGATTCCACATGCTGTTTTATTGTTCAGCAATTAGGCTACATACAGTCATAACAGCAATTTAGCAATGAGGACGTGCATTCATTATTTAAACACTGGGTTTTTCCTTCCAGCAAATCTATTTTATTTGTAAAAAAACTTCAAAAGACATATTTCACAATCATATTTATATAAGTAGCACTGGGGCACAACAAAAAATTGTAGTAACAGTAGTATGAGTTCAACTTGCTCTCAATCACCAACTGAGCTCGGGAAACTGCAATATTTCTGAGTCAACTGAAACTCATTAAAACATCACTACATTCTTGAGAATTGCAGTAATCATTTAGCCTGTTAGATAGCTGAACAGTAGACATGAAGTCTATGGTTGTGCAAACATAAACAGTAATAATCAATATGACACAACAACCCTGTTCAATCATTCCTACCATTCCCTGTTCCCAGCTGTTAACCATGGTCATGGATCTGTTATGGTTTGGTCAGCGATCCCATGGGAGTCATTGGCTTCAATTAGTAAGTACTCTGCCTGTCCGATTTATGGCCAAGGAATACAAAGCCATTTTAGGCAATAAAGTACACCCAAAGGGACAAACATTGTTTTCCTGAAGATGCTCCCATATTCCAAGATGATGATAGAGTGGTTTAATGAATACCAGAATAAAGGCAGACACCTTTTATATCCTCCCCAGTCAACAGATATAAACATGATTAAACCACTCTAGGAAGCTCTGGAATATAGTGTGTGTACACTATGTTTCCCCAGCCTCCATCTCTTGGAGAACTACATGCTTCCCTTCTTGAACATTGACCCAATATCCCACTATAAACAGTTCCCATTCCATGAAGAACTTAAAGGACCACTTGAATCATCTTGACATTTAAGCTGTATATTATATTCTGTACTGAGCAAATAGTGTTTCACAATGATCCAAGCCTGAAAAATGACATGCCTTTCAATGTAGAAGAATGCCTGATTTGATAGTGAAAGCTTTTTCTCACTTCCTCCTAAATTTCCTGACATTCTATGCTTTCATTTTCTGGTTTCTTCCAGTAAAATCAGTTAGTCTGGCTTGGGTCAGACTTTAAGATGTTCTTAAGATAAAAGGCATCACACTACAAGTAAATAGCTATGAATATATTGTTTGGTGTTTCCCTTATTTTGTCTGCACACTGTAAATACACATATTTACATGGCCTTAAAAATAAACCCATGGAGGGGCACAGATAGGAGTATTAACATCGAAAAAGTAAGGAAAACCACAACTACAAAATATGCAAATGTATACTCATAAATCCATGAAAACGTTTAGACAACACAGAGAGGATAAACGGTGACAAACAAACTGGAAGAGACAGATATTAATGTTACTATTCATGGGATAAGCAGTGGGAATGGCAACACTTAAGACTTCAAGGCAGAACAGATTTGTTAACAGCAAGAACAAAAAACAAACACAACTGCAACAACATTTATCCTTAATATTTCATGACTAATTTAAGCAAATGTTATGTTACTGCATTCGACAATGTACTATGTTGTGCTTACTAAGATGAAAAGGCTTACAGAATGTATACATAACATATAGTTTTCACTTACATGCAATACCTTCATGGCAAAGTGCACTGCAGTGAGACCTAACTAAACTGTCCCCAAAAAGATTTTTTCATGATGGGAATGGAAATTCCCTATTAATGTACTTCCTCGTCATAGTGCTGCTGTATGGTATGTATTGGTTTTGCACCTGACAAGATAAGTCACGATCTGATGATATCAAACACACTGTGCTGGATTACGACAATGCTAATGGAATACAAAAACAGGACTGCATAGATAGGGAGCCTCACGCCCACATAAAGAACAGGTACACACATTCAGTTACTGCATGCAGACTGACAGCGTGGATGTGATGACACTCCTTGAAGGCTCATGGGTGTTCAATATCTCCACAATCAGTGGTTTATATATATATTTCCATTACAAAATATTCTGTCACATCACTACATATTATGTCACTTACACACGTCGACACATGTTATTGTAAAAGGTTTCGCCTATTTTCCCTGTTTCCCGACAACCACCCCAGCCGCCAGATACGCATGCCGTCTGACACCAATGTTTTCGGTGTCAGTGTTTCCGCCCCTGTACCTCTCCCTGTGTTTCTTTCCATCTGAGCGCAAGCTGCTGACTGCTCAATATTGGTATCGTTAATGTACAACACCGTAGTCGCCCGCTCTCTTTATAATACTGACACACCGATAATATACCGACTGTAGCGCATTAGTGTAGCTCGCACGATATTTATTTTCGACGCACCCCCCACCATCCCCCACGCCCCCCCTTCCCTCAAACCCAACCAAACCATACACTCTCACTCACCCTAAATGTCTTTCGACAATAAATGTACCGACTTACCGATCTGTATACAGTGAACCTGAAAGAAAATTCGGCTTCCCATTCTTAATTCTGATCTATAGATGGTCGGCGACAAGAAATTCAATATCTCAGTTTCTCTGCCCATTTCTCAGTTCATTGTGATCGCCGGCTACTGCCTGTCTGACGGCAATGCAGTACTCCAGTCTCAAGCTCAAGTCGAGGTTTTTTAACCAAGCTACTGTAGCTGACTGGCTATCGTGTACAACAGGGGGGCTTCTACGTAGAGCTTTGGCAGCCAGCGCGCCTGGCCATAACATGCCAAATTGGAAATAAAGCACAAGCATGATCTCTCACACACATAAACACACACACGACCGCGCGCCCCGGCGCGCATACACGGCGGCCGCACATCCAACGTTGTTTGATCAAAAATGCACAGCGATACTAAATAGCTTTCAACATCGACGTTACACTTTACAACGCCGACACACATTTCGTCGGCCACGGAGAGCCACGCCGCCCGTGAATAACAAAAACACCTGACAGCTCCTGTGTTATATGACCAGTTAGCCATTTACCTCAGTTAACAGCATAATAAAGCTGTCCGCGTCCCCATTAATCACTTAGCATCTGCCAGCTAGCAAGGTAACGCTTGCTGAAATAATTCCGCACATTCCGTTCAGTTAACTTGACAATAATGTAGAAAGGTAACGTGCTCTGTTTAATATAGCTGGAAACACAAGTGTATAAGAACACGTTACAGACAATTGAGTACAATTGCAGGAGCACAAGTATATTTACTCACCTAGGTGCAGCATCTTCGTGTCATCCTTTTTTTGTGATTTGGCGAACGTTACTCTGAATCTCCGCTCGCTTGCCGGTCCGTCTGAAATGACTAACGTTGAACTAGACTTAGCAAGCTAGCGATATTTTAATTCCGTCTCCCCCTTCGGTCACTTAAATATTGGACATTATCCCATTCTCTGATAGAATTTTCTAAAAAATATCTTCTGTATAAAAAAATATACGTTTTATGAAGAGCTTATGTCCATATCTTTCGAATCATTTTGCCGTTTCTGAGCTAACCGTAGCTAGCTAACGACATTACTAGCAGCTAGCTAGTTAGCTAAATCCCCCACTCCAGCGTCGATTCTCAGTCAATACAAGCGAACTCGGGTACCCGTAACCCTGTTGTAATTGAACATTATTGCTCGTCGTTTTGCCGTTGGTTCATTTCTCTACAAAAATATATTCTGATATCTCGGTTCGGTGATTATTTTTACGCTGAAAAACACGGCTGGGTTGTGCGTTTCTGGTGTCGAAGTGCCTCCAGTGTTTGTGGATGCGCCGACGGTCTCTCTCTTTCTGTGTGTGACAGCCGTTGAAAAGATACAGGATCCTCTCGCGCCCAGGCTCGCACTCGTGCGCGCCGCCGCCGCTGCTTGACCGTGATAGTTTATTCCCGAGGCGGGCGTGCACGCCCGTGTAACACTAGGTACACATAACACCGTCCCTCTGTGGTACACATAAGCTACGGACGCGCAACACGAACGCTTTTGGAGCCAGAGGTTAAACATTTAACTTTTTACAATCATTAAGCATCACTGATTTTTGATATCCAAAACTGAAATCATGATATCAAATCACGACAGCTCCATTGCTGAGTTATTGATCTGAGTGGACCTATGTCATTAAATTTGCAGCTGGCCTCTTACCAATCACAATTAGGCAATTAAACATCCACACATATGAAATTCATAATTATTAATGGCTAGTAATTTAAATTTACATAATTTCCCTCAGAAAACACTATGGCTGCTATTTATTTAATTGTTGGGCATAAAATATGGATTTGAAAACCTCAACACCCATAACCTGTGATGTAGATTCCTCCTATCTCAACATGGACACAAGCACAAGTACAACATTCATACGGATCAACAGCAACTGAACGCATCCATGGCCTTCAGACACTGGAGAGTTGCAGCAACAGAGTAGGTGCAGCATTTATAGTGTTTGACAGCAAGCAGGATCTGCAGTGATGTAATTGATGGCCTCTAACTATTTCAGTAATACACAATCATATAAATAAGCACAGGATAAAATATTAAAGTTACCTTGGCTAAAGGCATTTGCATTTTCATTCCATTTGATTAATTTTTTATGGCTGTATTTTTCCATGTAAGCTACCAGTGCCATGGAAAAGCACCAGATTCATACCAGATAACTGTGATAGGCCAAATCGCAATTTCTGCCCAGCTCATGTTATTTTTGTTTTACCCTCAGGTATGGGCCATAAACACACATGCCAGTAACAATTTTACATCAAATTTTACATTTTAAAACTTTATTATTACAGCAATCCGGTCTATAAGGATCCTGTAATGTGAACGCTCTTTGTTGTATCTTGTAAAAAATTAGTCATACACTGAGAATTATTTTAGAAACATACCAAGTACAGCTGTATAGATATAGATTTATACAAAGCAACATGCAATTGTTTTGGATTTGCAAAAGCAATAGAAATACAACCATTTTGATTAAAAAAATCTTAATGTTTAGATGCACTTGGACCAATATTCCTTACATCACAGACCGCTTTAACATGTAAGATGTTTTTAGCAGCGTTGCAATCTAATTGATTATTAAATGTAATATCTGAAATCTTTAATGTTTGAAAGGAAAGAATATGCTGACATGTCTGAGGAGACTGACTTTCTTGCTTTGCTGTATGCATTAGTCAGTCGTAGAACGAGGTTTTTTATTTTGGGTGTTTATGGCGCCCCCTGCTGGCCATTTCAAACACTTGCCGCTGTCCATGGTGCTTGACCACAGGCTCCTTCACATTTACTTTGCATTTTCTTACGTTCTTAACCACTGCCAAACGCAGCTGCTCCATAACACAGTTGCACTACAAATAAAATAAACTTAAATACACCTCTCTATAAGGCACCTCCATACACTTCAAACAAAAATTTCACCATGACGACCAATGAGCCTTCAATAAAAAAAACTCAAGAGAAAGAGTTAGAGAAAAAAAGGTATAACAATGTTCTTGAACAAAATTCAACTATGAAGACCAAGGATCTTTAGCAGAGAAGTAAAGGGTAAAACAAACTTTCAGTGTCACCGAATATCCCTTTTAGTAATGTGGAATCAATCATTAAGAAGTAGTTATATGATACCGCCCTAACACTCTCCAGTTTAGGCTGGCGCTCACAACCGGGCATTTCAATGGCATCGAGAGAAAAGGCACACACACACAAGGGTCCCTTGGCTGGTGCTGAAACTCCCAGCTTTTACTGGGCTATGCCAAAGTCCACACTGCCAGGCAACACCCGACTTTGCCTCACCAGGGGGGAACGAGGAAAGGAGATTTAACAACCTTCTCTTGGCTACTAAGCATCCACAGGTTCACAAACTGAATATGTGATGATTTCGGTTTTTATCCAATAGCATTAATACCTCCACATGCTTCAGATGAGCTGGTTTGCATGAGGTGTCATAGGACAGTTCGTTTTGGCCAAGCTGTGGTTTTCAGACATAGTCCCGGGGGACCAATTTGTATCCTGGGTTTCGTTCCAAACCTCCCTTGCAAATCTGAATCGGAACAAGCTGTTAATTTCTCTTAATTAGACACTTGATGTTGAGAAGGACACTTTGGGTCACATTATGAAAGAAAACTATGAATGCCAAAGAATGATGACTGACAGACAGACAGACAGACAGACAGACAGATGCCTTGTCCATATTGGATTTTTAAACAGTCTGATAAACGAATGCTTTCATTCTCATATCGTGCAACATGGGAAAACATGCCCTTTGATTGTATCATAGACTGCCAGGTGAAATCAATGGGCGGAAGGTGGAGATTCGGTCACGGAAACTAAAACCAGTTGTTAGAAAATGAGGAATTCAAAAGACAAAGCAAGTAGCAGCAGGCTAAACCCGCTTCATTTTAAAAGCAGTTTAATGAAGCAACGAGGGCAAAACTCCAACACTTTTGACAACCCTATTTGATCAAGAAATTAGTAACGGCAAAAAACAGCATAGAAAAAGTTCCAAGGAACAAGTCTGAGAACCATTGGCACAGGTGACAAATGGTACTGTACAATCTTCTGTGTTATAAATAGATGTTCCCATGCGAATGGGAGGATTCCTCCAAAGTCTCTAGGGAGGTTTGCCATAGGGGGACTGAGGACATCAATTCTTAAAAATACCTGAAGAGGCGAAAAAGCCTGACAAGCCAGCATAGGGTGAAGAAGAAACGGGAAAGCGCCTTCATACACATTTAAAGAGCCATATGATGCATATTTTTCGATTCTTGAAATCACATCCTTAGTTCGAGTTAAGGTGGAGCTGCTCATCAATTCAAGTCTGAACCTTTATGTGCCAGTGAATATATTTTGGTCATAGAAGCTCACAGAAGAAATGGTTTCAATCTTGCCACTTCCTGATAGGTTAGTTTTGTCAGGTGACCAGGAGAAGGTGGTTAATTCAGGGACATTTATACACATACAATACACATACAGTACAGTGCATAATTACACATGGAAAAAATCAACATACTACTTGACTGACAGATATACGCGCACGCGCACTCACACGCACACACACACACAGCCAGATGAGACAACAATGCACAGTGCACACCAAATCCAGCTCGAGGGGTTCAGATACTAAACACACCAGTCACCTGTGCTAAGGTCATAGTAGCGAACCCTAACCACAGGCTTGAGGAGAACAGAGAAGATACGCGTTAAGAAAGACAAAAACACCTACAATGATAATTGTACACAAAGTAAAAATTTATTAAGAAATATCTTGTTTCCACATGTAAAATTTTGATTTGCTACTGATGCATGGTAAATGAAAGTTCACTTTAAATTAAAATGCAGATGTTACACACCAGCCAATGGAGACTTTTGCTTTATTGAGCTTAAATTTAAAGTGTAACCATCTTCCTTAAAAAAAAAGTTTATAAGTTAATTGTGAACATATTTACAATTCTGAGGGTCCAACAACCGATGTAGTCGCTTTCTTTTAGCAGCAGACAAAAATATTAATGGTATTTCTTATTTTAAAACTTCTTCACAATCTTCAGCATTTTGTTAATATAGTTATTATTGGTTATTACACGATTTAATATAATTTTCACAGTTTGTAACAAAGGAAGGCAACCTTGTTCCTGGTGTTTTACCACTCAGCTGATGTCCTAGTTCTCTGTAATTCGGGATACTAAATATCTGGAGCTAACACCAACACCAACATCACCTCGATTCATCCTCACCAAAACTAGTATTGCAGCCGAATAAACTCTTGGAGGTTTGCATAAATCAATGGAGCTGGGAACAACAGCACAACCACAAAAGGGTGACTGACATCATCTTGAACATTTTCCCATGCAAGAACCCAACCTTTCAACTAGAGCTGACAGTGGCTCGAGCAACGCTCTCTGAATTCTGATTGTCGACCAAAGATCCGGTAGTGACAGGCTATTACATTCATTTCACATGGAACGCACAGTGACCAGGTACCAGAGACAAACAATGTTCTGCTTCGAAGATGACTTACAAATCATCTTCCCCCAAAGGGAAGACACACAAACAAAGTAAGGGCACAGCTAAGTTCTTGACTTCTACACGGTCACTAATCCCCTGTATACCTGCCCTAGTGGCAGCTGTTGCCCTCAAAACTGATGTCACTTCCCCTGATGTCACTTCCCCCTCAAAATACTGTGAAGGAGTGCTCGCATTTGTACTTACAGTCTGAGTAATGCACACAATCCTTACACCACAATTTCCCATGGGGGAGGGGTAGGGGGCGGAGTAAAATGTGATAGGCAAGTCTGATTCGACAGCTGACGTTTCCCAAGTGACCCCAGGGCTCTGCCCACAGGTACAAGGTATGACCGCCCTTCAGCTCTTGGGCTCTGACCAGAGACAGGAAGTGCCCCTGCCGTTCTGTTGTGCCCAAGATTGACAGACTTCCTGCAAGACAGCAGGCCTGCTTTCTCATGAGCCTCACTTCAGACCAGGTGCTGCAGTGTCCATCGCTACATCGGTATAAAATTGCGCGAATGCATTACTCTTAACATCTGGGTCCAACAACAGGAAAAGAATGAAGAAACTTGGGCACCACAATGCACAAACGGCTTGCTTTCTGGTTTGCTGTCAGCAAATCCTCCTAGTTCATTCTCAAATGAGGTTCACCTATCTGGAAATTGCTGTTCTTTGACCATGAACACAAAACAGGGCAAGGAAGCAAACCCTATTGGGTCATACAGAATCCACAGACAACTGAGAGCTGTTCTTACATGATCTCCTACAGCCAGCTGGACTCCAGAGAGACGACACATGCACTCTGCAGCAGAACCACCATCACAAACAGCTCCTTCCGAGCTCAACGGTTCCCCTTTTCTTCATGATTGCAGCGCTGAACTCTAAAAACATCACTGACGCTCAAGACAAACAAAAGCACAAGCAAAAGTACGACCGCACGTTTATCGCACACAATGAGGGGGGGAAAAAGAACGAATGTACTGAAAATAGTGTAAAAACGGCCTTGTCTGTGACAGGAATGATGAGGAAGCTCTGGGTTTAGTCGTGATGGACCAGCAATGATCTGGAATGTAAGTGAGCCGACGTGAAACTTCATGCTTTATTACCATTATTCTTATTGCGTGTGTAAAAGGTCGTGAGCTGGAGTGTGTGCAGTTAGCCTAGCTACTTGTAATGAACATTCATTATAAACAACAGTCAAACATTAAACATGTATGAGAAGCCACCAGGAGTGCTGAGAGGTGTCAGCTGGATCATCATGTAAACAAATATAATAACGGATAAGGCAGGTTTGAGAAGGGAACGGAATGCTCCTTTGAATGTGCAAAAACTCCCTCCGCTACCACCCCTCCCGTTGTTTTTCCCAGTCCGTTCCCAACGGTCAAAGATCCGTTCCTCCAACAAGATCTCTTGTTATCATGTGGTTGATTGGCGGGAGCCATTTTGCGGGGCGAGGATGAGCTAAGCTAACTTATGTTTTCAATATCGTTTGAATATCATTTTTGTGGCTGAATTCTGAGGGCAGTGATTGGGCGGTTTATCAGCCAATGGTCACGCTCCACTCCATGAGGTATTCCAGTCACCTGCAACACGAGGCCGGAACTGGCAGACCGCTGACCTACAGTACGCTGGATTGTAGCCTCGATCTGTGATAACTGCCTTGTATTATGTGATCTGGGAGGTTGTGACCTTAGCTCAGTTTGACATGGCTGGTTGGGTTTGGTTGGGATTTGGGCTAGCCTTAGGTTGGGGGAGGAGGATAAGTACGATGGCCGAGGGTGTGCCAAGAGACAGGAAGTGCTTGTTTGTGCCAGGTGAGGAATGTCTGCCTCGGTCCTGCCTCCAGTACAGCTCCATGATCTCTCAAACCCACCTCCCAATTCTACACCAGCTGAATGCCCCTCCCCATCCTCACCACAAACCAATCAGCCACTATCTATCAACACCCTCCACTGACCTGGCTCCTCCTCCTCTGTTTCTATGGCAACATGCACTTCCAGGATCAGTACCACCCCCGATAGGTGTTTCTCTCTCTCTCACCAGTATTTGCACAGAGTAACCTTCGAACCCCTACAGCATTCAACCCGGTTTCGAGCTCTTTAAGCTCCCCTCCCCTTCCCTCCCACGCCCCACCCCTTTCCCCGCCTCCACCCCAACTCCAACAAATCACCCCGACATATATTAAATGGAAATGTTAAAACAAAAAACAGTCTTTGCTTCTCTTTTTTCTTTTTTTTTTTAAAAGGTCCTCCACACAGTTCCTCATGTGTGGTTCCCCCCCCTCGCCTCCCCTCCCCGTCCACCCCCCATCCCCCTCCCTCGGTGGAAATGGTCTGCTTAAGATGGCCCCTGCCAAAACTGCTGGTTATTGAGGCAGTTCTTTGTCCGTCCGTCTGTCTGTCTGTCCATGCCTGTCCGTTTGTCCCCCTTAGCTTTCCTGAGCCGCTCGGAGGGGAATGCAGCCGTCCATCTCCAGAGACTCAGGCCAGCCTTCATACTTATTAGTATTCTTACTGTTCTTCATTCTCTGAAGGAGCGAGAGAAAGACGGAGAAAGAGAGAAAGGGGAGAGAAAGGGAAGGTCAGGCTTCTTCTTGAAAACCAAGCCCACAGTGCCAGTACGTTTCTTTCTCACAGATGCATTAGCGCTCATTAGAAAACTAAAGTGGTACTCAAAACTGCTTTGGCTACCTCTGACTCCATTTGTAATTGTAATGCAGTTAAACTAAAGTACAGTTACAATAATGTATAATTATGATGTCCATTATTATGAATATAAGGAATTAGTAAATGGTTTTCCAACACAAAAGTATAACTTTTCTTTATTCTTTTCAATGTTAATGTAAAACATGAATCATCAAGATATGTTAGCTAATGAGTGTCATTTTTAGATCTTTCATATTCAGTTTTCCAGCTGCTTGCTTGATGAAATATGGCTTTAGATTTAAGGGGCTGTTTGGAACAATGAAAAAAGTGTTAGCTATAGATAAGCTAATGTTAATGTTAATCACAAACATAAATATATGAGTCTAAAATTACTTCATTCACTTTGCCTCTATTTCACCTACACAAAATGGACATGAATTCAGCTGGTGGTTTTTGACACCAACAGCAATTGAAATGTGCCTTGGGTCAAAATTGATTGGACAAAGTCACATACATTGTGTGTGTGTGTGTGTGTGTGTGTGTGTGTGTGGTGAGTGTACTAGTGTTAACGAGTTGCGTTATGTAATGGTTCCTCCAAAAACAGGACATTACGGCCTTGTGCCCAGGCCTACCTGTTCAAACGGGCTCTTGTTCTCGATGCCCTTGGCCCCTACGAACACCCAGCTGTCCCTGAATCCCAGCTCCTTCACTGCTGTGCTGCCCAGCTCTTCGAAGAGCGCGCGAGCCTCGTCATTCAACCTGGGAGGAAGTGAGGGAGGGAGGGGGAGGGAGAGGGAAAGGGAGAGAGGTGTGGGGGAGGTATGGAAGATGAGGAGAATATTAACTGACATCTTCAGGATTATGATTTTTAGAACCCCCCAAAAAAAAATCACATTTATGTATGAATTAAATATGTATACTGTTTATACAATACAGAAGCTAGTCAACTGCTTGAGACCTACCACTGTTGTAATGAATAATGCTAACGTGCTAAAAAAACACAGCCAAAACTGGCACAGATGTTTATCAGAGAGAGAGATAGGAATAGACAAGGGGAAAAGGGAGCGCACATAACAGGATGGAGAGAGTGAAACAGGGAGAGAGAAAGGGGTGTGCAAGGGATGAAATTGGGAGCATGTGAGGAGGAGAAATGATGGAGTGCAGCATGACTCTGAGAACTTGAAATGTTCACTTTCCATGCTACATATTTTTATACATTACACTTTATTTTCTGTTACCTTCACATTTTTTACTACTTGCTTTAGAATTTTTTTTTGCCTCACCTCTCACATTGCCTTCAGTTTTATGCTGTTGATTGTTTATTGTGCTGTGAGGCCAGTGGGTAAGCTTTTTGTTATGCTGTACACCTGTCTATTGGCTTAGAAACAATAGAGCTGAACTGAAATACAGATAGTTGTTGTGTTGTGTTAGAAGAATAAATGTATGCTAAAGATTGTTGTTAACCCCGCACTGGCTTAAAGTGCTGTACATTACTGAGTTTTAGTCTCATCCCTGCAGACTCAGAACATTCCGGAAAGTGAGGGCTTACTTGGTGGCAGGATCATCGAAAGAAGCCACAAACACCAGTGTTCCCTCATGGAGGGGCCGGAGGAACTTCAACAGCTCTGAAACGTCTGAGGACAGGAGGGTGTTAACACACACGTATTATGACCATACAAAATATACACTCACCATGCCCATACAAAACACACAGACACAGACGCTACGCCCATACAAAATGCAAACAAAATACCATACAAAACACACACACAGCCCATATAAAACACACAGCCACACAAGCACAAACACACACATTATGCCCTTACCAAATGCAAATACATGACAAACACAGAAACATACACATTCACACTGACTGACAGATGCACATGCAAAGGAAACACATGCAAACACACACATTTCCCGCACAAGACGGATGGACACACACACACACACACACACACACACTAGACCCACAAAAACACACACACACTGATACAAAACACGCACACGCGAACACACACACACACACACACAGATACTAACCTCCGGCCCACATGTCAAACGATTTAATATCCAGCAGCTCTCCTGATACTCCTGCAGAAACAGACACAGTTTACTTAATGCTGCGCTGGACAAACCCACACACTGAAACCCAATCCCCTAACACAACTCAATAAAACTCAAACCTCAACACAGCCCCACAGCGCAATGCTAAACTACAGCACACAAAATACACACCACACTCAATACACTCCACACACACTTTACAATCAACCACAAACTGCCAGTCAGAAACACTGCAGTTCACCCAAATAAAAAGACAAGGCCTTCAAATGGAGGCACTACACTGATACGTCCATAACTCACTAACATTATTTATTACATATATTGGTGATAAAATACTTATGCTTTTACATCGATTACACTTATTGCTATACTTGTGAGGACCATTGAAAAAAAGAAGAAAAATAAATGCAGTACTTAATGAGGATCACAAAGCAGTGGCGTGTTTAGAATGAAAGGCCCTTGAAAATGGAACCGTTTACAAAAACAAATCCAGACCAAAAATATTAAAAGATCATGAGGTGGCTTCCCAAACGCTGATTAAGTCTGGTCCTGGACTAGAAACGTTTTATCTAATGGAGATCTTTGTTGAATTCTTCCTTTTCGCAGAGGACGAGGCCTAATCCATGTCTGGGAAACCGGCCCAACGCGTCGTTTACAAGACATGCTCGTTTCAGATAAATTCACGTTTTTGATAATTTGAACGTTCCATGAGGCCTTTTATCCAATTACTGGGATCAGCTGTCAGATTATGTTAACGAACAGAAAACAAACAGCTAAACATTTTCACATTCTTTCTTATTAGTATTCTAGAGTTGAAAAAGCCTGCATAAAATAAAGGGACAAATGACTTGAAGTCTTTCATTTTCCTGACTGAAAGTGTTCAGAGAGAGTGTGGATTTCTCTGGGGTGAGTCATTACAGGGAACTGGAGTCCTACCCAGTAAAACAGGGAACAAAGTAGGGCTCTGTTCATGTAAATTAGAGACAGCTCTACTATTCAATGTTTTCTTAGTAAAAAAGGGGAATTCCTCACACTTTGGCAGCTGCATAGCTGTGAGAACTAAGCATCAGGGTTGCCAGATATAATGAGTCCACACTCTCCTTCACCGCCCATTTCAGAGATCATGAATGCTTTAGCCCGTAGCCAAACTAACCAAGAGGTAACAAGTTATATTAAATTAACAAATAAAAAAAAACACATAGAAAACTGCAAGCTCTACAGATCTACAACCAGATATTCAAAATCAACCCTTCAGAAATGAAGTGGGAGGAGAAGTTGAAAGACTGAACCTGTGGCTATAGAGACGATGTGTTATATTTTTCCATTACATAGTTCTGTACTCTACACTGCTGCTTTTACATTTTATATATGCTCTATATATATATATGTATTTTTTTTTTTGGTTTATGTTTTTTAAGACCCACCCACCTAAAGACTTAATTCAATAAAACACAATTTGGTTTCTGTAAAATATTAAATATTTTATTGTGCCCATAGAACATTCATTCAAGACTTTCCCTCGTAAAATAATGAACAACAGATGTTAAAAGTAATATTTTAAGTGCTATTTTGCCCAAGGGCTTGTTTCCATTAGTGCAAACTCACGCGTGGCTTTTATTAGATTGCCATAAGTTCATCTGTATTGTCTTTGCCTTCATGCTGCTGTTTTGCTGGGTGTTTGAGCCAGTCAATGCAGAGCATTCGGTGGCCACTAGATGGCAGTGTGATCCTATCAAGCACACCCTCGCAATTATTCAAAAGCCCAAATACACGGACTTATCTGTACTACGGAGTGGCTGAATCACTGTTGTCCGTACAAACAATCAGCCCTGGCAGCCAGCCGCAGCTTCAGTATCATGGGCTACAGCATGACATTATAAACATAGCCTCCCTCAAAAAACTGATAACATTGAAAATGATACCAATACACGTATGTACTTTCGTAGCGTACTCGATTAGCAGATATCCTTGTCTCCCCCCTCTCTTTCTCTCTCTCTCTGCAGCCAGCCTTTCTCTCCTACTGGCCCTCACCAAAAGAACAAATTACTCACATGCCATACGTTAAACCCAGATTATGCTTGAACCCACCACATAAACCTCTGCCATGTACTTGTGCATGCTTATGAGCCTCAAACTTCATTGCTTTAGATTTCTACTTTGCTGTGTTTTATAACTTAATGCAGTAGCACTCAGAGATGCGATTCTTTGGTATGGAGCTAATTTAACTGGGTAGAATAGCCAGCTAGCGTTAGCTGTCATAAACAGTAAATGGATAAAGAGCAGGAGAAAGCTGCGGGATCCACAACCGGGCCTTCTAGAACATTCTGAGCGAAGCTGACTCCTTACAGTCTGATGACCTTTTTTTCCCCAGACCTTTCACAGAAATTATCTACACATTGGCAGGATGTTATTTGCACACCTTTCACTATCACAAACAACTGTTCACAAAAAAGAGCAAAGACCCCTCGATTTAACTACAACTCCTACTGCTGGTTTGATTGCTAGTAGCTAGTAGCTATGAGCTATGAGCATAGCGTATTTAAAGACAAGCAACTGATCGACAATCTTCACAATTTTTAAACTTTATAAGGATGTCACTTTCTGTATTCCATACCACCCAAGTCCCTAAGGGCTCTGCTTAATGAGACTCTACACAATTCCACAAGCAATGGTCCCACCTCCCTCCCAGCTTCCTAAATTTCCATGGAAAACTACAATTGCCAACATTCTCAAGATGCACTTCCCTAACATTCAAACCAAGTAAGCATGTGTCATCGTTTTCCTCTACTTTGATGGTAGGCCATGCTTCTATATCCTGCCCTGCTGCTGCAAGAAAATATTGAACATCAAATAACGTTTCTGTCAAGGACCATGAAGCAAGTTTTAAAAAGCACCACCGCATGTTTTCTCCTAATGTTGTTCCATGCTTCCAATGCCGCACTCCACAACTGGAGTGGAAAACCTCTCCTGTCTCCGGCAGAGAGCTCTGTATCACCTAGCAACAGAAGTGTTTACAAGCTCTCATGTACTCTGGTGCTTTTCTCAGCAATTCGCCACGGTTTACCACATTGTTAATTCACATGCTATTACCCGCTGACAGTGTACAGTGGCATTTGAAACTGTGCAAGGAGGGAATTACTTTTTCTAAACTTTAATTATCCATGTATGAAACTGAGCTACATTTTACAGTTTCTATCTTAAACAAAATACTTGCCGGCAATCTCGCGATCAAAAGCAAGCTGGTTTGCATCTGACACCTGATTGGTTGGACCTGTATACACAAATAAGTAACTAAATCCAATGCATCTTTATCATACGACACAACTTCTTCCGTGAAGAATTCCACCACCTGTATTTTCATTAGAATTGTTTTGTGTGTGTGTGCACTGAAGCACAAAATCCTGCAGGCATCTTAAGGCAGTAGTTTATGTAATGGGGTTAACTGACAATGTTTGCATTGATTGTTGATTGATAGTTCTGCTTTGCGTGTGTTGCATTCCGGTCACTCAGTAGGTGAACAAACCCGGAGCAGGTTGCAGTGACTGAGAACATTAAGTGTATTCATCTGATTAATACACTCCTTCCAGACCTGACGAACAGCATTCCTTATCACGCAGATTAAACAATGACATCACGGAAAGCAAGGATGCACTCCAACAGCGCGAACCAGAAATAAAATACCTCAGTACAGTGGCGAAAAGGTACATAAAGTCTAGGGTGGGCAATCTGGGGCCTCCCACCAGAATTTTTTTTGCTAATTTTAAACATATTTCCGCCAATTTCCTGCATTTCCACACATCACCCTGGCATCATTATTGAGCTTTCAGGAACACAATAAAAGTTAGACTTTCCTGAATGAATCAGGAAGCATGAACATTGGGGGGGCCGTCCGCCCCCGTCGCCCTAATAGATTACGCCTATGCCTCAGTGTGTACCGAGACACATTCTGAGGGGGTGAATCTCCGGTCTGTGCTGGCCTGTGATTCTGTTACTCTATCCTCAGTGGGTGGCTTGTTCCGCCACTTAGAGGCCAGTACAGACTGCCGTCGTGATTGGGAAACTCGGCCAAGAAGAAGGTTGCAGAACAGAGAGATCTGACCACTGTAATAAGGGCCGGAAGAATGATAGGACGTATGGTGGAGCTGTTCTATTCACTACCCTGTAGGGTAGCACCAAGGTTTTAAGATTAATGAGAACTATAACAGGCACCCACTGATGAGGAGGCGTGTGACATAAGAGGAAATGAGAAGATTAAAATCAAGTTGTACGATAGCATTCTGTTTGGGGAACTGCATTAGTCCAGACATGAGAGTAGCAGGGCCTGTAATTGCTTCTGTATACTGTCACTGGCAAGGAAGGACCAGATTTGGATTCTGCTTTGAAATAATTGGCTGATCAGATTCATTGCTATATGAAATATGGGGAAAAAAAGAGAATTGGTCATCTACAATTTCCGTCAGGCGTCTTGCAGTACAAGTGGTTGTGAGTGAGTGAGCTTGTGACATTTAGACTGAGGGAGAGGTCTTGCTGTGGCAAAGACTCAGAGAGGATGTAGTCCATCTCAGTCTCAGTCAAGCTGAGCTTTCAGCGACTGACCGCCCACCAGCTAGCTCCAGATGTCCTTAAGGCAAGCTGAAAAAAGAAAAGGGGACCAAGTACAGAGCCTTGGAGGACACCTGTAGGACGGTCATGGGAATGAGACAAGCCACCACCCCAAGAAACCTCAAAAAAACCAATCAGAGACATAGGAATTAATCCATTTACGATTACAACCCATGCCAGAAATCGCGGATGTGGTCAGGGTGAAGAAAGGGGCCCTGTGGTTTACAATTTCGAATGCAGCAAATAGGTCCAATATGATTAGAACAGGAGAGAGGGATGATGCTCTAGCTGACTGAAGTACTTCAGTGATGGAGAAGATGGCAGTCTGAGAGTGACCAGTGATGAGCCATGGTCATAGGGGTTCAAGAAGGCTATTTTGTGAGGGGTTGCAGAGATAGTTAGATGCTGCAAGTTCAATGGGTTTTTACAGCAAGAAGAGGAGACTCAGAATTTGTATCGGAAGGAAGAATCTAGACACTATTTTTTCTTGAAGAAAAGGTGACAGATTTCTGTGACAGAGAGGGTCACAGAGGGGGGTCAGGGAGGAAAGGAAGAGAGATGAGCATCAACTAGTGGTAAGAGATGGATGGAAGTGACTGTTATGTTGTAGGTGGGGCATGCTTTCAGAAAGACCAGATCAAACTAACTGTCTGCCTCATGTATGGGGGTTGACAGTGCCAAGACAAAGTCAAAAGGGCTCAGAAGTGATATAAGAATAAGGGCCGTGAAGGTGAATGTTATATTCATTAAGCAGGAACATGAGGGTGACATAATTTGAAATGAAGGTTCTCAAGGAAGTTGCCCATGTAAAACTTGTGGCCTGCAAACAACATGAAATTTAAACGACGAGAGGAAGAGGAAGTCGGCAGAAAATACCCCAAGTCTCATAGACAAGCAATCTGGTTGTTCCACTCTGACCAGATGGAAGATCCAGGTTTCGATAAGGGAGAGAAACTGAATGGAAGTCTGGGAAATGTAGGCCAAGATTAAGCCAGCCTTTCACCTGGCCAACCAGCACCTCCACAGTCCCCCTGATTGACGGGCCGTCTGTCGAAGTAGCTAGCTAAATAACTACCAAGCAAACTAGAAAAACTATCAAATCTAATTACATAGACGTGAATTTATTGAAAGTTTGTACAGTAGAAAACAGTGTGGTTAATTAACTACCATAACCATTATGGAGCTTTCAGAACTGGCAAGTTGTCACAATAGCAACAAGGTATTTCATAAGACTTAGACATTACTCTAGCCATGCTTGAGTAAAGTAATAACCACATAGCTAACTAATCATCCTACATTTTTAAAAAATTAACAAAAAGCTCATTTGGAAAGATCTAAATTTTCAAATGAAAAGTGCCGACAATACTGTGCTTCTGTTTTATGAGTGCTTCTTTGAGTAAATATCAGGAAGTAAGTGTGGCTGAGGAGGACCTTAAAATGTGCCCCGTACACACTCGAGCGGTCACGCTCCACCCCCGCTGTTGGAGGAAATCCTAGAGGAAACGCCGGTTTGAAAGCTGCAGCGTTAAAGTAAAGACTCCCTAGGGATAGGCCGCGTTGCCGAGGAGTTACCGTTCACTAATGCGATGTTCAGGCCCCTTCCAACATTGTTCTTCACGCTGCTCACGAGGCTGTAAGAGAGGGAGAAGGAAAGAGAGTAAGAGATGGAGAGACATGGGCCGAGAGTAGGAGAGAACGCTGAAAATGAATGAGTGCTGGCTCTAGGTTTGCCTACAGCTGCAGTTGCCCTGAGGTGGGCCTGTTATCACAGACGGGGGGGATGAACTCCAGGAACTAAATTATGGGAGGAGATAAAAGCTAACAAAAGATAAGAGAAGTGTATACTTGCTTTTGGTTCTTTCAGGCAGAGCTTTTGGGGCCTCGTTGTGTGAGCAGAGAGAGAAAGATGGACAGAGTGTGTAAAACTGAAAAATAAGGGTTAGAGAGGAGAGGAGCCAAAAAAAAAAAAAAAACATCAGGAGATGTGGGAGAAAACTGACAGTAAGGGGAGAGGGAGGGAGAGAAGCTGAGGGAGGAGGGTGAGAATGGATAGATGATGAAAGCTGAGAGAGATAGAAAAGGGGAAGACTCACATTTTGTCTTCCAGGCAGATCTTGGGTCCGATGACGTTAGCGGCCCCAGAGACGAGGCGGAAAGCCAGGTGCTTCTGGGGGCACGGCGCGGAGAGACCGCACTTATACTTGTGAGGCTTTGGCTCTGGGCAAGTACACAAGCACCGAGATAAACATAACCGACAGCGTTAAACAGCAACACTATCATCTTTCAACACCAATTTTACTCTTTCAGGAAACAACATTTTCTATTTCATAAGGAATTACAGGAGAAATGTTCAGGTGGGCAAACCGAACGAATGTCCAGTCTCACACCCTGGGTTTAATTTATCAGAAGCTCAGTCAGTCTGAGCGTTGGGGCCTACCTGCTGTCGGCTCCTCGCTGGCACCTGGAGGCACAAAAAACATCGGCAGACTGGTTAAGACACTGAGAAATACAGCACTTCCTTTACAATCAATTCATTTTAACTAAACAAACTTGTTTATATAAGGTGCAATTACGTTTAACCTTTAGGAATGTGTTTCAGTTTCACCTCAGCCTTTCAGTCTGATTTTGAACTCAGTTTTACGAACAAAGACTGACAGAGCAGGCGGCCGTGCCGGCAGTGTTAGCATCTCAAATACCTCGGAAGAAGAAGCGGGCCAGTAGGGAGGTGCCGTCTCCCCTCAGGATGGTGCTGGCCAACAGCCAAGTAAGTCCCACCAGCAGTAGGACCATTGCAGCACGTAGAGGACCTGAAATAGGCACGCACACACTGCTACAGTCCCCATGAACCAACAGTGAACTGACAGGGGAACACAAAAACCGTCATGGCCCAACAGTGAACGGATTTATGCATCCGTCATGGCCCTATGGTTACGTGCCCTGCCCCCACCCAAATAAATATGATTGCTCAAGCCAAAACACACCTCTTTATTATATTTCAGGAAATAACTCCAGCTTAACCAGGTGTCTTTGCTGCATTTACAAAATGACTGCGTCCGGCATGACTCGTACTTATGACCATCGTGTAGTACACAGACGTGGACCAATGAGAAGCCTGTTGAGCGTGACCAGGACATCACATGTAGTCTTAACTGGGCTTGCGGTGATTTCCGTTCTCTTTCTACAGCTTTTCCATTAATCCTCCACCCCTCAGACATGGAGCTCCCGATCACTGTTAGCGATCTGCTTAAACACATGCAGTAACGGCATGTCACTCTGTAATGGACCAGCTGCGGTCCCTGTTGATTGACAGGGACCACAGCTGGGAATTTCCAGTTGAGTGACATCAACGATATGGGCAGAAGCATGTCACTGCAAGGGAGTCCCAGCAGCAATTAGCACTGGCATGGTCAAGATCAGATTCAAACCATGGGGTACATCACTGCTGTAAGAACATGCTTTAAACTATTTCAACAGCTTGTATTGAGAGCTCCATCACTCTACTCTTGTCACCCTCCCTCCCCCCACTTGTGGCAACGTTCCATCAGAGTATGCCTCCAGAAATGGCCGTACATAAATTGCATCCGGAAATCAATACAGGTAGACACAACACACTTTAGCATGTTCAGGTTTGAATGCATTTTCTGCAATAGGTTGACGGATACCAGCCAGCCAGCAAAGTCCAAAATATTGGTTTCAACCCTACTCACGAAAATTGAGACTACACAATTTTTAAAAGCTAAGGTATCGCAAGTACTGTTATTACCTGTAATAATATATTATTGTGACAAAACCTGTATTTAGTAAACAAATTCATGATTGTGGGTTAATGTTTTTAAAACCAAGTGAGCATGCCACGATAAGACACCACACAAGATAACCTCTGGAAACAGATAGTGAACTGTGATCTTTTGTGAACTTACCTGCCAACCTCATGATCGATTCTGTTTCAGTCAAGTTTCAACACACAAAAGTAGATTAGCCCTGTACAGACACAGAGACAGACAGATATTGCCAAGGTTATCCTACGTTTTCCATATCAGCTCTAAATTACTATTTTCTTTTTTTTGTACTCTCACATTTAAACAATGTTTTCTCAGGAATGAATGGAGAGATAATTCTAGGACCGGTAAAAAAAAAAAAAAAAAAAAATTAAAAAAATAAAAGGCAGCAGGAGTTTCTGGCCCTTTATCCTAAAATGCTCCTCACTTTCCCCCAAAGCAGAGATCATTCTCGTCCTTTGTGGGGGAGGAGGGTCGAAGGGGCCCACCTCGTAGGTCACCAATGATGTACTCCGTTAGTAGTTCTTTCTAGCGAGCATGAATTTAATCGCTGCACTGAACTCCTTTCATTAGCAAGCAGAGCTGGGATCAAAGGCCATACCCTTCCTCTCTGCCTCCCCCTTCAACTTTAAGATCCATGATTCCGTTTTAAGTCAAATCTTTTATGTCATCACTTTTCAACAAGCAAGACTGCACTATGATTGAAAATGGCTGCCCTTTTCTGCTCTCTACTTCATAATACTGAAATGAACGTGGAAAACAGCCTATTTTGAATAATTTTATGCGTGGCAAAGAAGCAGGCAGCTAACTGCTAAAAATATAATCAGCTAAATAAGATGTTAACGCCCCCCAACATGGACTTTTTCATATAAGGCCTAAACACCCAGACTTTCCTTCCAACCATCTTCCTAAAATCATAAAACAGGCGACAATGACTGCAAACTAGATGGAGGCGAACTGTTACTCAACAAGAAACGAACAGCTGCCATGAAATGAATGTATGCAAATGTTTTTTCTTGTTCGTGCGAGTACCATAACTTGCTAGCAAAAGGAAGATATTATAGACTGTTTACAACGACCGTACATAAAGAACTTGCTATCAAACGTCAGCTTGTAATAAATAATGGCAGCATTACCTAGGCAAGGAAACCGAAGTGCCAACGAGACAAATTGGCTTGTGGCATGATGGATTGACTGTGCAGCTTGTTACCAACCTAGTTTAAACAAATGTCAGATGAAAATAGCTCTCTGGCTAAACTGTTAAAGACAACGGTTAGCATAAACTATCCACACGGAAAAGCAGAAAATACATCGGAAACAGCCGATCTCAAAAAAATACAATGTAGCCCAGACAGCCCGGTGCATTGTCTAGTAAAGTACTTATACACCAACACAGAGACGGGTCTGGCTTGCGAGCTCCATGGTCTTCTGATGTTAGAAACATAATAAGAAACTTAGCTGGGTCATTATTACCTGGCGTACCCACCTGAGAATTATTCCGTAAACACGCCCGAGATCTGTTGCTTTACATCAACAGGTAACCGTTGTTTTTCCCGACTGTCTTCTGCACCAGCACAACACTCATGTCATGTCTCAAACTACAATTTCAATTTCCTGAGAGTCTGAAAGTGGCAGTTCAGTTTGCGAGGTGGCCACTTATTACGTAATGTAGCTACGTTTGAAGGAATACCAACCCACTCGTTTCAACTTCCGGTTAAGGAGACGTAGAGCAACACAACCGAATACGTGTTTCCGCAGTCAAATCTTTCAACCGCAATATAACCATGTAAAAAGGGTTCAAGTACGAAATGGAAAGCGAAATGATATTGGGCTGATATTTGATCTGGCATTGCTGGCCGGACGTTGAGAGGTGTTTTAATGTTTGATCATGGGGTTTATGCTATAATTCAAGCGGAGGAATAGGGCAATCCACAATCATACGTATGAAAACGGGTTGCTCAGGTCGCACGCATCGGTTGTTGGTTAGATCCAAATGCCATTGCTCTCCTGACGTCCTGCAGCGGACAGAGCATTACAACCTAAATTTAGCACAGTTGCAGCGGGATTACATTGTTTGTACATGAACATACCAGAGCACTGAGACCCTGGTCAATTGTTTTTCTAGCCTCGTTGCTCATCTGCAGAACTCATACTGCAGCTGCTTGTATTCTTATATTCAATTCGTCTTGTACAATTATGAACTTGCTGGGTTCTAGCTGGAGTTTGGTGTGACTTGTGAATTTCTATATTTTGGTTTTAATGTCAATTTTTTAACCATATGAAAAGGTAACACTTCCAACACCAGCTCTGAGAAAGCTGACCCCATGCCCCCTTCTTAGACCAATGAGGTTTACAAGACTTTGTAAACCTATGTGATTCAATTGTTATTCTGTTATTACCCCTGTTATCATTACTCCTTTTATTTTATATATAAACATAATCCCTGAGGTTGGCTTTTTGAAGTGCAATTATTACACTATTAGCCTGATTTAGGTTCAAAGATTTTGGAGCTTCCATATCCAGAATAAGTATTGAACATTACAAACAGTCTTAATCTGCATCGCATTTCCTATATAGTGCCATTTTTATCTCGGAATAATTTTTGAACAATTATTTCACATTTTAAAACTCTTTTTTTGCATGCAATGCATGTTAAACCAACTAGTCTGTGGTTTACGGGGTCAGTGCAAACCCCACTCTTCTATCAGGGTGCAATATGAGTTTCCCGTTTTAAGGACCGTCTCCTGTTTCTCAGGAATTCATTGAGACTGCCCCAGAAATGTAGACAGACCTGAAAATCCATGTGCTCACACAGTTCTGTCAGCAAAGTTAATTTTACTATCAAATTACATCCTCGTCAAGTGCATGACAGAACATCATTGAAAAACATACTGTCTTTGAAAACCCCTCAGGTGTGAATCCCCAAGTTTAAACATGAATGTAATACATGGTGTAAGATTTTTTTTTGTATCATATATGACTCAAACATGCTTGGCACTGTGTTGAAATGATTCAGACACATACAGTATGCTACATAAATTTGACTTTGACATATAGTAAATGAACTTGGGTTTAGTTGTCGTAATAGTTGTGCTTGCCTAAAATGGAGGGAGGGGGGATGTTGAAGACAAAGGGAGTGGTTATTCTAAAATGGTAAAATTTTATGCCTACAAATATTCAGACATAAAATGTGACAATCTGTACAATGACCTCGTATTCATTTTGTATTTTAAAAACCAACCCTCTGGATTATAAAATAGTTGCAGTTTTCTTCTTCTTTAGCATTTAAAGGTAACAAGTATACTGGACCAACACACAACTCTAAAAACAACCCCCATCACTGGTGTCACCAGAGTCTGAATATACTCTAGTCTGTGAACATTTTCTCACTTTGATCTGTTTTGGGCCTTAAAAGAATAGTGCTCGTGTCCAATTCTGAGTCTATATCCTTTTTAAGGCAAGTTGCAACATACTGAAATAATTAACTTCAAATGCGTTCAATATGGCAGAGAAACAGCTACCTTTTGTTTATCCATTCACAACTTGGGCAGAGTTTGCCACGTTTGCATAGGAGGGGAATAAGACGGAAGGAACATAGAAGCTGACCATCTTGGTGGTTTACAATTAGTCATCAGCGAATAGCCCAGAAAAGTGTTCATTCAGCAAATTTACATTCCAAGACGTCTTACATGGTTAACACGCATTCCAGGAAGTCTTGATTGATACGAAACAATTTGTATGCTTACTACTGGTCGTCAAGGCAGAAGTAGAGAAAATGAACAAAACGCAAATAATGCACAGAACACAGAACTTTGTATATTTGATTGTATTGAAATTATATATGGCTGATCACGATTATTATTATGGACGTTTTTTTAAGATCCCATCGATAGAGAGCGCTGTCTTAGTCTTATCGTAGTTCTCCTGAAGGGAGATAATCTGTGCTCTGAAACCGCATATAAGAGTTCTATGATCTCATGCCCGCATACTGCAACAGACAAGATGGCCGCCGTTCGCTCATCGCTGTCACTCTCCAGCAAGGTGTTAACGCCAATATGGAGCGGACGCATCGCGAATCCAGTTAAAGTAAGACATGTCATTTTAAGGTGTCATGTTATCAACAGTTCCAACGATTAGCTTCTTGTTTTGGTTGTTTTGAACGATAGGAAAACAGCAGTAGAGCGATTGGCGAGCGCACAAGGTCACAAGGAAGCTCGCTACCACTATTCGGCTAGCTAAAATGATGATGGATAATGGTAGCATTTTATTAAGCGTTAGTACAAATAAGCTAATTTGCTAGCAGTCGAGGTTTGGAGGTATCTCAGCATCTGACTGAACGTTGTCTAAAGTGATATGATTTTGAGTGAACACAGAGAACATTGATCGCTTGCTAGTGCTCTCAGTAGTTACCAATATGTAGCGTACCGTTGGGTTAGGTAGCCAGTACGAGAGAACGCATGAAGTTGGTTTAAAAGACGTACCAGTATTCCAATTCACGGTAACTGAACTCTTACGGTCTTTAACTAGTTTTGAGATTTTCAACAGCAAAAAGTCCTTTGCTGCAATATTTTGAGCCGACGTAGTGACCTGAGAGTGTCTTCATGTGCATTGTTTAGATGTTTTTGTGAAGTATTTTTATTCCTCTTCCACCTCCTCAGGCATTTGGAACAGGATTTTGCAGCCAGAGAGAGAAGGCTACCTACACCGTGAGTGACATCATCATGTATTGTTAGCAATTATTTGTAAATTATAAGTATTATTATTAGTAAAGTTTCATTAATAAACTACTGTAAGGTTAATAGTAACCTCACATGTAACTGCTGCTGGACGTAGATTATCTGTCGGGTGTAAAAATAAAAAAAAATTTTAAGGACATTTTCAGTGTTTAGAGCTACTTTTACAGCACAACCATACTGCACCACAGCATGTGTAGTGTATTTTGTCATTTTTCTAGCAAAATTTACTAAATAATTAGTGTGAATACAGGATCTGCAACAGACAGAAGCATAAGCATGTCACTGGATATGAATATCACTACAAATGCACTGGTTTTGAGATCAACTTGGAATACAATTTGTTTCTTTTTCTAGAACAAATATTCTTACCTGGTCTTGCACTCCCCTGAACTGTCATTCTCAACTGAACTTTTTTTTATTTATTTCTGGACTTAAAAAATGACTGCATTTGGGTGTTTGTGAATATCTCCGTACTTGCAGAAAAAATGTTTCCAATGGTGCCTTGTCGGACATGGGTGCTCTGTCTGGGTTTTGAGTATTTGTACAGGATTCTATTTTGGTAAATCTTGCTTTTGGGATTGTGGGTGGTCTTGCTTTCTTTCTCACTAACTGTTGTTCTCTTATTCCGCCCGATCTTTCTTCTTCATCGACTAGGGGCAGATCATCGTAAGTACCGCATGAGCAGTGTTCCCCCTGCACATCCAGACTGTTCAAATCAATCACTCTCAGTCACGCACAAACATAATTATGTTTACACACTGACAAAACACAGTAGAAGTTAATCTTGTGATTGACGTAGAGCAAAATCAAGATCAAACATGGCTGCATGTTCTCCACTTTCTCCAGTTTAATCTTCCATCCTTGAGCCATGCATTTTGTCAGTGTGAACCTTAAAAAAGAGGCTAAAGGACTGCACTGGCCATGGTCACTCAGGATGTCACAGCGCCCAATGATGTTTGCCATTTAATTCAAAGCGCCACCTGGTGGACTGGCAGTGTATAGCCACAATTTCAGTAAGGATAACACTCGCGCAGCAAGGCTTTAATTTACTGTAGGATTTAGTACATGCAAAACTGCCTCTCTGGTGATTTGTTGAGGTAGTTTGTTTGCTCTAATCACAAAGCATGTCACTGACATTCCACGTGCAAACGTTTTATTCCATGTGCTGAATACCATGTCTCAGTTGGGCATTGAAAGCGGAAATTTTCTACTAGCACCATCGCATTGTGTTAAAAAGAGCCCATTTTCACTGAGTCATGTGCAAGTTGAGAATGACATTCGATTGGCTCAGAAGGATGGAAGATAAAATGGGATGGAGAATGTAGTTTCCATAGGAACACAGGGCTTCAGTAATCCGAGATCCCGCATTTTCAGCCTCCGCCTGCCAAGTACGGGGGTCGCCACACTGTGACCCTGATTCCGGGCGACGGGATTGGACCAGAGCTACTGAATCATGTGCGGGAGCTGTTCAGGTCAGTTCAATTCGCAAATCCCCCTCTTCCATGGGAACACACATGTTGAGGAGGTGCTGTAGTCCACGTATTGGAGCGGCAACTGTTATATTACTGATTCCAGAACAGTGCTGAGCGAATGGAAATGTGCTGTGGCAGCACTGTGCTGGTATGTGTGGAATTTGTGCTTCCCGCCCTAGGGTCAAGGCAGAGTACGCGTGCGCTCTGTGTGTGAGTGTGAGTGTGTATGTGCATGCGTGTGTAGGGATGTTTGTGTGTCAGTATCCATGCTTCAACTTTTTGCGATTCTGTGGTGCAGGTACAGCTGTGTGCCCGTGGACTTCGAGGTGGTGAACGTGAACTCGGCGCTGACCGCTGAGGATGACATCAACAACGCCATCACTGCTATCAGACGCAACGGGGTGGCACTCAAGGGTGAGTGTGTCCATGCGCGTATTTACACTCGTTTCCAGGAATAACCTGGGCAGTGCACCACAAAGCAGGCCCACTGGCTGTTTGACAAATTTCGATAAGTCATTGGAAAAAATAGTTTTTTCTGTTTATGAAACTAGGTCTTATCCAATATAGTCTGTTAAGAAATACACAATCACAGTTACTGTTATCTGTTTGCAAACTGTGGCAGTCTCTTCCATACTTTTTCCATCGGCATGTTTATCAAAATTAGCCAGCTATCTTTTTGGGCTAGTGTCATGGTGCACCCTCTGGTGCCTTTCACATCGACTCTCCACACCATGTTCCTGATGTATGGATTGCCATTCATTCTGTTAGTGACCGTACGGTCCTGTTTCTCGTCTACATGTCGACTGCGTGCGCCTCAGTGTTGATTGTCTGTATCTTTACTATGTGATGATCTGTCTGCAGGTAACATAGAGACCAACCACACCATGCCGCCGTCGCACAAGTCCAGGAACAACCTGCTACGGTGAGCACCTCCACCCGTGTTACTGATGATGGGACCGTACCTGTGTGATGTTAGGGAGGGCGGGGGTGACGTGGCACTGCTCACCTGCACACACTGAGCGGAGTGTGTGTGTGTGTGTGTGTGTGTGTGTGTGTGTGTCAGAGGCTGTGGGGAACAGATTACTGCCAGTATGTCATTACAGACAGCCCTCCGTATCCAGAAAGCAAAATTTGAATTTGCTATGCATTGAGCGTGGCAAATTCAACTATTCGTCTATTTACATACCATTTACATTGTATTAGGTATTATAAGTAAGCTAGGGCTGATTTAAAGTATATGGGAGGATGTGCGTAGGTTATATGCAAATACTATGCCATTTAAATTAGGGACTTGAGCATCTGCAGATTTTGGTATCCACGGGGGGTCCTGGAAGCAATCCCCCATAGATACCAAGGGACGACTGTAATTGATAATATTTTACAAGAATGCGGCATTGGCATTTGACCAGATGAATGAGCTGTATGCATGGAATTAACAATAACATAATTAAAAATTCAATCAGAGGTTCTCATTTGCATTGAAAGATCATTTGCATTTTTGGCTGTCACAACTCACCAGAGTGTTGAATCCGTACCAGCTCACTGAAGACGCACTGGCATGTAAATCTCCTTGTTGTGCCTGGTCCAACTGTGGGCAGCTTGACCATGGTCTGTCTGACCATGACCTGTGTGGCCATGTCTCTTAATCTCTCATTCTCTCTCCCTCAGTACGAGCCTGGATCTGTACGCCAATGTGATGCACTGCCAGTCTCTTCCTGGGGTCCAGACCCGACACAAGAACATCGACATCATCATCATCCGAGAGAACACAGAGGGAGAGTACAGCAGCCTGGAGCACGAGTGTGTGTGTGTGTGTGTGTATGTGACATTGTTTCTCGGGCTTAGTGCAGCGTGAGTATATGTGTATGTGTTTCAAAGACCATGGTGTGTTTTTATGTATGTGTATTTCTCAGTGTCAGAGTGGTGCATGTGTGTGTGTGTGTTTCAAGGACTCATTGCCTCGTGTCTCATGCAGAGTGTGTCAGGGGTGGTGGAGAGTCTGAAAATCATCACTCGGCTCAACTCTCTGAGGATCGCAGACTACGCGTTCCGATTGGCCAGGGAGAAAGGTCGCCGCAGGGTCACTGCCGTGCACAAGGCCAACATCATGTGAGTCAGTGCGTGTCATTACCGTCACTCATCATGCACATACATTCACACAGGGTCATCTCCATAACTCACCTGTCACTTTAACAGCAGCATGGCTGAATTCCACTGAATCTGTGTGAAGCGTCTCAGTGTCATTCCTCTGCCCACACACACACAGGAAGTTGGGCGATGGTCTCTTCCTGCAGTGCTGCAAGGAGGTGGCGTCCGGTTACCCCGACATCCAGTTCGACAGCATGATCGTGGACAACACCACCATGCAGGTAAGGCCGCTGCGGACACACAGGTGACTCAGTCAGACAGGTGACAGGTGCTGATTCTCAGGTAGGCCTGTAGCAGGAATGTATAGCCAGGTGACTAGTATGCAGGTGATCGCCATCTGGGGTATCATGATTTTGAGGTACTGTCCACCCACAAAAGGATCCTGATAGGCTGATGCAAGGACCAATAGAGTTCAGAATGTTTATGCCAGCATTTAGCTAGGAATTTACTGGCTTACATGACATCTTTTCATAACATCCTTATATAAGGATGGCATTCTGGCACAGAAGGCAACACTATGAATTTGAAAAAAGGCTTTCACCTGGATAACTTCACTAGGGCTAATGTGAAAAAGGAAAGGTGAAGCAGTCTAAAATAAGATCCTTTTAATGAACAGAGAGGCTCTGGGGTTATCCGGTGTAAGGACCCATTTGATCCAAGTTTGATTTCCCTGGCTGTGAAGCAGCTTTTTAGCCGTGTTTTTAATATCTGGCCCGAAGCGTGTCTGGTACCTCTCTCGAATTGCGAATGAGGAATCCTGAATTGTTTATGTGGAGTGCAGTCTTTGAAGCTCACTTAATTTTGTCTTGAGAGTCACTTTGCCCAATGGAATGTGATTGCCTGTCTGTTAGTTTAATGACGCAGAACGACAACCCATATATAGGAGAATGACAGAGCTCTAAGCTGGTGCACACGCTCACTCACATGCCTTTCTCTCATTGGCTGTTTCCCAGCTGGTGTCCAAGCCCCAGCAGTTTGACGTCATGGTGATGCCAAACCTGTATGGCAATGTGGTGAGCAACGTGTGTGCCGGCCTGGTGGGAGGGCCGGGTCTCGTCCCGGGGGCCAACTACGGACGCGACTACGCCGTCTTCGAAACGGTGAGAGGGCTGGGGTGTGTGGTGTCAGAGGTGATGGGGATGTGGGACAGAAAGCCTGGAGAATCATGGGTAGGACCATCTGGGCAGGGACTGAGATGGGGTGGTAGAGTGGAGAAGAGAGATTGGTCGGATGACTGAGAAATGGAGGCTCTGTATCATTCAATATGGCTGCCAAAACCAGTGCCAGATTACTTTGAGTCAACATATTTTGCTCCAGAAGTCACTTTCTGGAGGAAGTGGTGGCCAAGTGGATTATATATTTAGTGGGTAATAAATTTCAGGCATGCTGTTATCATAAATCCTACTCCTTTTATGCTGTCTTTATGTGACCTTGGGAAGAATATACATAAAATCCACTCACTTTAGATAAACATGTATAAAGTTTAGTCTGGCTCAAAAATAAAAAACAAGCACCTGAGCATTCTCTCCCCCTCCTCCTCCTCTTCCTCAGGCGACCAGGAACACTGGGAAGAGCATCGCGGACAGGAACATCGCCAACCCCACCGCCATGCTGCTGGCCAGCTGCCTGATGCTGGACCACCTCAAGTAACTTCCTGTTTAGTCTGGGCTTAAACCCTGTTTCCACTGTGTCACGCTGCTGCAAACCTCAGCACTCAAAAACAGCCCCGAGAGAAGCTAGGGAGCAAAGCAGAGTGGTTCTGTGTTTTATTATACATTGCTGTAAAAAAGACTGATTGTTAAATAACTTTCCCAAACGGTGCTCAGACTTGAATCCTGAATCCACACTAAGGCTCACTAAATGTGCAGAACAGCTCACTGAGTCAACGCACCGACTCACTGAGTCCATACACTGGCTCACTAAATCTACAGACCAGCTCATTGACTTCACATACCCACTCCATGAATCCACAGACTGGCTCCCTGAATACACAAACTGACTTGGTGAATCACTGACTCACTGAGTGAATCCACACTATCAGAAAGGGCTGTAATCTGTTAAGCTGTTAAGCCCTCTGCAGCACAAATCCATCAGGCTACTTTGACACGCTTGGTCTCTTTAGGCCTGTAAGATATGACCCAGCTAAGGATTTGGGTAGCTTTGAATAGAGTTTATTTCTGTTAACATTATAATTGTAGGATTGCAATGTAAATGTTGTTGTATCACAGTTTAAATAGCGGCTGCTATGACAAAGTAAGCAGGCAAGCAAGCATGGCTAGTAAGCTTTTAGCATCCTTCACACAATTAGAAAAGCCCATGTCAGCCATGTTTTGGATTAGCCTACATTAGCATTGTGAAGGTATTTCGATTAGCTTGGAGTTTGATTCCTTACGATTCCCTCTGTCCTGTTTGCAGACTGCACGGTTATGCCACCATGATTAGAAGCGCTGTCCTCACAACCATGAACGAGACTCGGGTATGTAAAAGTGAAAACTGACTGAAAACCAAAACCCACTCTATTTTATTTAGCCTTTTAGCTACATTTTAGCAAGGCTTCAGGAAGCCCCAAAATGACTTGCATCTTTGGGTGAAAGAATACTCAGCCCTTCAAATATGACTGACCACACATTTAAATTCTACCCATAACACTGCTCTTTATGTATTTTACAAAATGCGCAATAAAAAAGACATGACTTAGCACTACAGTGCACAAGAATGCCTTTTAGGAAAACAAGAAAAATCTGCTAAATTTGTAGTTAACCAAAAAAATTCACACTTTGGCTTTACAGTTGCTTTTCTTTTGGCTACACGGCTAGATGGCAAAATAGCCAGGCATAAATGAAAGTAAGGGAAAATGATTATATGTATTATTACTGATGGAAAAGGAACATTAAACCAAAACCATCTTACTGTCCATTCCTAATAAAACTTCAAAATAAGCACATTTCTCTGTTGTTAGTATTAAGTTTCTGTTACATATGCAGACAAATTCTTTTGACATATCATTTTCTGGGTTGTGAATTGAGCAAAAGATGGATAGTGTTTTTGTTAAGCAGTCTTCCACTGGTACATGTGTGCTCTTATGTGTCTGTGATATGCACTTATATACTGCTTTTGTTTTGAGTGTTGGTAGCTACAAAATTGCAGAATCCTTTACTAGTGATGGTAAAATTGCAATATGACATCACTTTCATGGGTATCATGGGACTTCAAGTGTTATGACCCACCCCACTCCTGAGATTCTGCTGCATATTTGCATTGGCAATTACAGAACATACCTCAAGGGGGCACTGTGACATTAAAATGCCATGCTGGGTCCCTATAGACAGACATTGTTCAGTAACAGTGTAGTCATTGTCATTGGTGGTATTTGTAGTTCTCTCCAGTAACTGTGTCTCCTCTCTGCTTTCGGTGCCCTGTAGCTGCACACGGCTGATATTGGTGGTCAGGGCACGACCTCGGAGGTTGTCCAGTCCATAATGAGGCTGATTGAAAGCGGTGGCCACCTCAAATCTGAACAACTCTGAACACAGAGCAACAGGTAAAATACTGAACACCACTCTGAACACAGAGCAACAGGTAAAATACTGAACACAGAGCAGGAATAGCACTTAACACAGCCCTGAACAAAACACCAGTAAACCACTGAGCACAGTTCTGAACACTGAGCATTAGGCAAGCCTTCGCCTCACTGAACACAGCTAAACCCCAGCATTGCCCAACACAAGAGCTAGATAAACATATGGACCATCGAACAACACCACCGAGTACAGCACTAAACACACAGCAACAAATCTTAACACTGGGCGTAGGTTCACCACCACTGAACACAGAGCTAAACACACTCCTCTGCACAGCGCCTTCATCCCTGTCATGATCCTGAGCTGCAGTGATGGTGTGTGTGTGGTGTGTGTGTGTGTGTGTGTGTAATGGTTACATAAAGGAGGATTAGGAGATGACTGTAGAACTCAAACACAGTGGCAGTGAGTGATGTACAGCGAGCCATGTGGAAGAATTTGACAATGGAAATATCACCACGTAAACTCAGCTCTAAACTCACTGCTTATTCTTTTCTCTAGAGTGGAAGGCAGACCGTGGCGTTTCCTCCAGAAGACCACCGGCCCCTCGTTTGTGCGCTAGCGTCCACCCCTGCGCCAGACAGACAATCTCTCACTTTCACACGGCCTCCACCAAACATCGCTCAACAGCTGAGGGACAAAACTCCTGCGCAGCTCTGTGCACGTCTGCACATTTGTTTCGCACACCTGTTCACACGTCACTGTCCTTCTTTCTTCAGATCTTAGCGACGGGAGAGTGAGGGTTCCCAAATTCCATATGGGCGGAGACACCATGTGCTGTCAATCAACGAAACGGGAACCAATCAAAAGACCTCAGTCTTTGTAGCAAATCCTTGTGGTTGGTTCACATCAGCAAATTCCTGACAAGCCATGTTAGCTCAGTCTATTTAGAGTTAATGAACCCAAACTCTCCTTCCTTATTTGTATTTAATATGTGACTGTAACCGTTAAACCATTTGGATTTCAAAGGCTTTTCTCACTGAACAAATACATTCCCAGGTTATGACTTTAAAAACACGGTTTTTAGACACTGTAAATCTCACATTCACAAACAAGATTAAAGAGATCAAAGCTTACAAAGGAAAAATGCTCCATAAAACTTTTCTTTGTATGTGTAACTGTAAAATAGCGGTCTATTTATAAAACTAGACAAGAAAATGAGATATCTTTGGATAACAGCCAGATATAAAAGCTTACCTCATTCTTATTGATAACTTACTAGGTCTTAAGTACTGTATACATAATATCAAATTTAACAATGTTCACCTACTGCCATGCTGTTGTTTTTCACCGTCCGTGTATTATATTTGCTTTGTAGTGTTGGCTTTAATGTAACATAATGACTCAAATAGGAGGTGGTGTTACCAAACTTGTGTTCCACGCACACCGAACCTTTCTGGTTTCTGTTCCGGGGTGTGTGTCCTCCCCCTTGGTCTTCTCTCTCGGTCCGATTCTGCAAGACAGAGATAAAGAGCATTTTTGCAGTTTCCATTTCAATTAAAGTTCTGAATAAACAATATGTTCAAGATCAATCCTTTGGTTTTAAAGAAGAAAGCAAAGTGCTTGTTTTGCAGTGGTAGCAACGAAACGATCACCTATCTTTACGGTATCGATGCTGACAGACATCCCGTTACATATTGAGGGAACGCTTGCCGTTCCTCCACGCGACCGTTTCTCTTGCGTTCAGGATGAAGTCACACCAGCAGCTTGAATCAGAGTGCAGTGCGACAATTTTATTTCTGACGGCGGCCGTCTTTGGGCCAGAGCATTTAGCCTCTGGGGCTAAGCGATTCCATCTTCTCCGATGTTGTGGAAATCGAAGGCGAGGCCTGTGAAAGTTATTATAAAAGTCTGTCCTTTGCAAATGAACTGAGGAGCTGCTGTGGGTCAGAGCAGTTTATGTTTCACCTGTCTTTATTTATGAATGTATGTGTGAATGTACACAGGATTAGCAGCTTAATAAAATGATTATTCCCCCCCACTTTGAATTCTGGATGTGAAATAATTCCCACTGGTCATTCTCACTGACATTCGCACACGCTCACACGTTCGCTGAGCCCAAGTAGCACTGTGACAAACAGCACATCATTAATTAGACTAATCTGAGGCCAGGTCACTCAAGATAGAATAAATTCGCATGAACTTGAAGAACTCCGTCTGCCTTGCAAATAAACACATTTCTTCTGTTCAACTTTGGCTTCAAAATGAAACGTCGTTTTGATCCCAGTTTTATGATCGGATAAGATCTAAATTGCTGCTGTGAAATAAACCTCCTCTGCAAAATAAGCTTTTGAAAGAGCGTGTATTTTTATAAAGCCAGGGAAATATGACATTAATACTCAGCATGGCATATGATCTGGTGTGAGATCATGGAACTTTTGGATGCCTAAGGGATGCAGTTACTTATGTTACCACTAGGGGGCAGCAAAGCCACTGAATTTCATGTTTGGCTTGGGGTTGGGTTGTTATTGCTGATGTCAAACGTAATTATGTGAAACTCTTACATATGTTTTCCTGGCGCACTTGCATGGCACTTACTAAATTAAAGCGTTAGTCTGCAGGTACTAGTCCAGTGTAATTTAAACCCCCACTTCAGTAAGCTGTAAAACAAACTGAATAACCAGAAAATTGGAGAACGTTGAAGTTGTGGAAGTAATGTGTTAGCACAGTCTCAATGGAGGGGGAGCCACGTAGAGTCGTGTTGGCTGAAGAATGTACTAAAAGGTTAAACCTACAAAAACGGTAATAACAATATAATAGGATTGGAAGTGGAAAAAACCGTTGCGCAAGGAGAACTCCTGGGAAGGGTGAGGAATCTCGGTGCTCAAATGCTAATGAAGCACGAGGAAGAGATGGAGGAACCTGAAGGCTCAAACATTTTCTCAATGTGATGGACTGACGCCATAATGAAGGGGGCCGCAGTGGTGGTGAAACGCACGTGGACAGTCACGGTACCTTTCGAAAACTGGGGGTTGGGGGACACGCAATGCAGGAGGGGGGTCCTGGGAAGGTGCCGGAATTTGTCTCCCCAGGAAGCTTGTCGATTTTAAGCAAGGGAAAAAGCGGGTGGTTGTGTCGTGTCCCACAGCAATTTGCTGCTTGTTTTGCATCTGTCAGAACGGGCTGGCTTTAAGTGAATGTGGGGGGGGGGGGCCGAGTTTTAAAGCAGGAACGCTGAGAGTTGCTGGGAGGTAATGGGAGGTGTTGAGGGACCGATGGTGGAAAAGTGTGCTGGAAGCGATCACGGAGCGAATTCTGGTTTCTGTCATTGTTTCTCTCAACAATCTGGTCTCCTCAGACCTTTCGAGTTTGGCTCAGCTATAGCCCTATTTCTCTCCTCTTTTAGACTTGGGTCCCTGTAGATTCACTTGGCAATTTCCACTCCATGAACCTTTCAACTTTCTCTCTTCCCCAGTGATATGTTCATTTGCCTCTTTCCCTCCGAAATCCCATCCCAAAACGCTGTCTTCCCAAATCCCGCTCTCTTCCTCTCAGTCTTCACCTCACACTTTTTCCTTGAAGTCCATGTTTTAAGTTGGATTACTCACAGGGGTCAAAGTTCATCCTTCTTTCGGTGCGGGACAGCAGTCTGTCCCTGGACTACAGCCTAAAATCCATCTCTCCCAGCTCGTAGAGCCAAACAGGTTGTTTAAGTCTTGTGCTATGTTCCTGGAATTTGAATACACAGCCATCCAACCCCAGGGAAGAGTCAAACCAGCACAACACTTTTTCTATGGTTATCAATGCCGTCAAGCTCCAGCATAAACCCCAGAGTCCTGTTAAGTAACAACCCCCACCATCCATTTCTTAAACCCTCACCTTCCTCCGTCCCTTTTTCCCCCCTGTCTGACACTGACTTTTGAATTTACCCCCTCCTCCGTTATTTTTGCCGTGTCTGTCTTTAGGCATTAATGGGTATTACAGCAGGGAACTTCAGGATCGGGTGGTGGACGGGCTTCTACTCTGGGCTCAGCTTTTGGCGTCGGAGCACAATGTGATGATAGGAGTGAGGAGTCAATGTGTTCTCTCCTTCTCTCTCTGTTCAATTCAGTCAGCTTCACTGGTATGACATCACTGTAGAAATATTTCCCATTTCAGTTGTTTTAGCTTTATTGTGTTGTTTATTCAACTGAAAAGCTGAATATCATCATGTTGATCCAAAATAATAAGTTTAGGTGACTCTAAAATTCATCAAATGAGTTGACATTACATTGCTAATATATCTAAATGGTAACACTTGAAGTGTGTCTTTTGTAGCACAAGGCCTTTGTAAGAACTAATGATGCATCATACAATGTCTAAATGACAGATTATAACCACTTTATAACAGCTGTCATAAGATGTTATAATACAAAGAAGAATAATCAGCATCACATCAACTTATGACATTTCGTGACATGGGTCACTAAATGAAGAATGTCAACAATCCTGCAAACAGTAACAATAAGAGGGTGAGGGGTACTAATGAACAATGAAAAATAAACATAGGAAAAAAAACATGATTAATCATAAAAAGACAAACTGTCTTAACTGGTCTCACTCGCTCTCTCACTCACTCTCTGTCCTTCACTCTACCACTTTTCTCATTCCCTCTCTCCGCTCAATCCCTCTGTTTGCATTTTCCTCGACAGTGTCTTCCTTGCCCCCCCTCCACACTTGCAGTCTCATGGGCTCCACGTGGACTAATCAGCCATGACAAATTAAGAGTCACTATGGCAATTACGTAACATAAATAAGAAGAAAAGGAAGTGAAAATTTATAACACGCACACACGCATATACACAGTGTTTATAAGTAAGCCTAATTCTCCCGAGATTCTCCTGCCTGTATTTGTGTGTACACAACCCCCCCTCAACTCCACCCACCCCCCTTCATTGTTTATTCACTTAACTCCGCCCTCTACAAGGTCATTTCCTTTGCTATTTCAAGCTGTGTGTTTCAGTGTGTGAGTGCTCCTTTTAGCTTCGCACCACTTACACATACGGAATGACTCTAGATAAAACTAATCCATCAATCTGTCTGTCACTCTCCCCCCTCAGGTTTTTTTGGTGATGTAATATAATTTTTTTTTTCTTGCCTGTTCTTTGCAACACTACTTCGGATGAGAAAGCTAAACAGCTTTCACTGCAGCCCTCTTTTAGAGCCCAGTTCTGATGAGCTGAATGCATTCCATGTGACTTTTTTATTTACATTGATTTGACTTTGTTTTTTTTGTTTTTTTTAGAGTGAAGAGTTTAGAATGTAGGTGCATCAAATAAAAAAAGGTTAATGAATTAATATGCTGCATTCTGCTGGCAGCAGGTTGTAATTGCATGGAGTGGCAGCCACAGCAGATTTGCAGGATCTGATATAGGGTTTATATCAGTGTTTGTGTGGGTCAGCCCCATGCTAAGGTAATACACCGAAACAGTGAAACGCAGATGGATGGTGAAAGAACCTCCTGGTTCCCTTGGGTCGATTTTCTGAGCATAAATTGAATGCCCTGGAGTAGGAGCGGTTTGGGAAACAGATGTACCGTTCGGCGTGCCAGGACTCTAACCTCAGCCTACCTCTACCGACATAGACACTCTTTATGTTCATCCCTCTTCTTTATTTCTTCCCTTCTTTCCCTGTATTTGTCTCTCAACATTCTCTCTTTTTTCCATTTCTCTTTCTCTCTCTATCTCTTTCTCTCCCTCCCACTCTATCTTTCTCTGCTTTTCTAGCTTGTGGTCTCTGTCTGTCTGTCTTTCTCCACTTAAATATTGTGTGGTAGACCTTTTAAAATTAAATTAATGCAACAATGAGAATAGTGATTATTCATAAGCATAAATTGAATTAATGTTATCCATTTCAATAATCAGAATGATAACAAAAGATTGGTAAATAGCGGTGCTAATACTTAAAAAAAAAAAAAAATGTATATACCATTCCCGATCTCTCGTCTTCTTTTTTCTGTATTCCTGTCTCACGCCCTCTTTTCCTCTCTCTCCCATCTCTTCCTCCTTTCTCTTAATTCAATTAAAATTCAACAAGCTTTATTGGTTTGAAATCCATTACATAAATATTGCAAAAGCTGCAAAAATAAGCAACTGTGAATATATACGAAATAACATACGTTTACAAGATAAACACTGCAATTATGTAATCATTATAGCAAAATAATTAGCATTTGGAAACAAAAAGTATATATGGAATTAATTATATTTGCTTATATGATCTTTTATTTGTTTACTCAGTGCTGGGTGGTTACTTACTGTCTCACAGGCTATAACGGGCTTTGTTTCTTAGTTCGGTTCTAATAGGTTGCTAGGGGGCAGTGTGCGTGAGCCAATGACAGAGGAGTTGGACGTGATGAGTGATTGGCTTCTTCTGTGACTTTACCAAAAGAGAGCAGCAGTGTGTGTGTGTGTGTGTGTGTGTGAGAGAGAGAGAGAGAGAGAGAGAGGGAGACATTCTCATGAGACAGGATAGATAGGACAGAGCTGTTTAGAGGGCAAAGAAAAAGAGAAGGAATGAGCCATGAAAAGCAGACTAGGAGAGAAGGACAGAGCTCTCCTGTACAGGGATGAGAAGAAGCAGAGTTGTTAAGAAGGGGCGAGAGAGAGAGAAAGAGAGAAGGTCAGAGCTGTGTAAAAGATTGAGGGAGAGAAGAAAAGCGGTGTTTAACATAGTGATGAAAAGAGGGAGAGAGAGATGTACAAAAGCAAGTCGAGAAGGTTGCGGAAAAGGAGGGAAACAGAAAACAGACTTGAAATTCTGCTGAAATAGAGAAGGGGCTGAAAAACACAGTAACTGAGAAAACAGATAGATACATACAGAGATTTGAGCAGTGTGCTGGGGTGAGGAACTGAGTGGAACGGCCCTCCACTCACTCTGGTTACGACAGATTCCTCATGCTCACACATGTTAAAATACATGCTTTACACAACATACATCATATCCTTATATGAGCATATTATAAGCCTGTGTGATCCATGGGAGGAATTCAAAGCACTCTAAGGGGTGGTACGCCTGGTGTGTGTGTGTGTGTGTGTGTCCGTGTGTATTTTAGGGAGGTGTAAGTAGTGAGTATGCAGTATCTGGATGTGCATGTCTATGTGCATGGTGTGTGTACGGGTGTGTGCATGTGTTTTCACGTGTGTTTGTTGGGTGGGTGTTTGAGGTGTGTGCTGTGTTTTTGCTTGCATGTTTTCAGCAGGCAGGAGGTCCTCATATCTACATACACATGTGTGGGTGTGGGTGTGTGTTTTCAGCGGCATGTCCTCATATGTACATCTTAATGTGCGGGGTGTGTGTGTGTGTGTGTTTTCAGCTGCAGGTCCTCATATGTACATCCACGTGTGTGTGTGTGTGTTTTCAGCAGATAGGAGGTCCTCATATGTACATCCACATGTGCTGGTGTGTAAGTAAATGAATCCCACCTGCATAAATCCTGCCTAAGGCTGCACAAAATGGCCGCCTGCTGCTGCTGGTGGTACTGGTGATAATTCGCTGTATCAGGGTGAGCTAATGAGAGCAGCTGTGATCTTTCTTACATCACACAGGCTCGCCCAAGGCCTCTGCCCTCCCATAAGCCCCTGTGCTCGTACACGCCCTCACCCTCGCCCCTGCCTCTCCCCCTCTCCCGTTCTCTCTCTCTCTCGGAGGCCTCCCCGTGCTTGATGTTTATCGCAGAGGAAAGACCAGCTCCCGCTCGGTACCTTTTTACGACCAATCATTACTCCTCAGGCCCCGTGTTTTATAGGTACTGTAGCTACAAGCAGGGTCAAGCTTCACGCAATTCCTGTAAGAGTTATACTCGTGTCGGAATGTGAAACAGCACCAGGGGCGGAGTGGGGTTTGGCATCTGGGCTTCCACCCCGAAGACTGCGGGTTCAAATCCCAGGTGGGGTATAGCTGAGGAATCTCAGAGCTGTCTACTGAGCTGAAACATTACAGAGTGCATAAGCCGTCTGCGAAAAGTCTGATCTTAAGTCGTAGCTGATGCCTCGCTGTAATGCAATGATGTAAAGAAGTTGGGGATAAGCGCCAGAGCTCAAAGGTTTACTCGAGCTGAGAAATCTGGAAATTTAAACCGATTCCTCCAACTCCCTCTTCAGGTCTGGATAGGACCAAAGCTGCACAACATCAAATGAATATAAATTTCATACACAACGACACCTACGTTACATAAATGTGATGTCAGCCTCCACAAAGCCTCTCCGAGCTCCGAAACGTGGAGCCCCAGCCAAATCCGTTCCCCGCCCTCCTCACAAATTCTCCCTCTGTGTTCGTCCACCCATTGCCAAATGTCTGTCAGGGCCTGATTGATTTTAGTGAGTAGCTGTTGGGGTTTTGTTTCAGTTGGGAGTCCCTCATTAAGAAAGGCGAAGTGTGTCAAACTGTGTGTGTGTTTGTGTGTGTGGGGGAGCCCCGGAGAGAGCTAAAGCACTTTTGGAATCAGTTGTGCCCCCTCCCCCTCTCCCGTCTGCATAGTAGCTGGGCTGTGGCTACCGTCATTAAACATTGTTTTAAGAACATGCCACAATATCGCAAGGATTACTGTTCTGTCTGCTTCGTGGTTGCGGTTACAGACTGAGGCCCATGTACTCTTGTCTGTTTGGCCCATACATTTCCACACACTCTCTCTCTCCATCGACTTTCTCATTGTGATTCCTCTCTCCTCCGCCCGGGCCTGTTTCTCCTTCTTACGTTTTCCTTCTCTCATCTTCCACCCTTCCTTCCTTTGCTGTATTTCCCCACTGCTCTCCTCTACGATCACCCTCTCTGTCTATGTCTCTGTCCCCGCCCTTCCCTCTCTCTCTCTCTCTTTCTCTCTCTATCTCTCCCAGCAAACCGTTTCTAAAATGCTTTTGATGAAAACAGATTTTTCTGTAAATCCTCAGAAAACATGAGTCTGATTGTCTTTCTATGGTTAATATTAAGGCCTTTCCGCTCGCCCGTCTTCCTGAGACGTCTCAGATCCCTTCGTAACCATCGCCATGCACACGACCCTTATTACCTCCAACATCTCGCGCGCCTGAACTCGGGAGGAGCTGAGGGGGCCACTTTTTTTTTGCGGGAGAAGATTGAGAGAAACTGGGAGATGGAGAGATTAGGACAATCTCATTAGAGATGGAGGGGGAGCCAGACAGATGAGGACAAACTTTGGAAGGGAGGAGAGGCGGAAGAGGAGGAGGAGAAGCTGCAACCGCTACAGCGCTCTGTGTCCAAACGAGATGTCACTGAACATCAGAATTACGTAGAGCTTGCCAGTGACCAGATGTTACTGAGTGCTGAGAACTGAGAGAGTGAGAGAATTGAATTTTGAGCTTGCCTTTTTTAGAACGAGCCAAAAGAAGCACAAAATACAATGTGCATGCACAATGTGCAAATAGAGAGTGCAAACTGCTTCCACATAATAATAATAATACATTACAGTCATTTAGCTGATGCTTTTAGACAAAGTGACTTACAGTTGATTAGGCTAACCAAGGGCAAATCCCCCTGGGAGCAATGTGGGGTTAAGGGCCTTGCTCAAGGGCCCAACAGCAATGGTGTTCTTGCTGTGGCTGGACTGGGGCTTGAACCGCCAACCTCAGGGGGCCCAGTCATGTACCTTAGCCACTAGAGGCTGCCCCGTAATAATAATAATAATAATCATAAACCTGACCATCAAAGTACACATCCCCTAACCGACCAATCTTAATTTACTTTATTATTTTATTTAACAGGGACATTTCACCTCACAGCAGATGGCCAAAGCTTAGCTCCAGAGCTAATTTTTCATTTGCGGTTGCCGGGCAGAGAAATTTGAGATTAAGAGCAAGAACAAGAAACTGAAGGAGGAGAAAAATATGAAGGGGTCTGGGAGAAATTTTGAAAGCGGTGTCAGACAGGGCAGAAAAGGATAAAGGAAGTGAGGATTAAAGAAGCGGGTAAGTGGGATTTTTAGTTAACGGAACTGAGGGGGTTATGTGGGAGAGAGTTTTGACAGCATTAATAACCATATGAAGAAGTGTTGTGCGGGTTTGGGTCTGCCCTGAGGCCATATTTCTGTGTGTTCAAAGTCCAGTTAAGTCCTACTAGGTTTAAACAACCTGAGAGAGAAAGAGAGAGAAAGAGAGAGAGAGAGAGAGAGGAAGAGAGAAGAAGGGGGATATTATGTTTAAAGCAGGAGTGTCAGGATACACACTGCAAGGAGCAATGTACATTTCCTCACGGTTGACTCACTCCTCAAAAAAAAAAAAAAAAAAAACCCGCAAAAATGGTTTGACAGGCTGTTGTTAAATTGACAGTGATGACCTCTGACCCCTATCCAGGAAGGGGGGCGGGGGAGGGGGTTTGGAAAGCTTAAGCCCTCCAGGCTACGTTTACCGCTGTGCAGATGTGGTCCTGGCCTGAGAACAGCAAAGCGGTGTCAAAACTGGGAATCCCAGCGTGAGCGATCCGTGCCGCTACACAGTGTTTTGAACACAGTGTCTCTGAACCCAGTTCCGCCCAGTAAAACACTCACCCACATTGACAGCAGTGCAGTGTCATACTGTTTATGAGGGGATTCGTACTCAGATACAGAGCAAAACCCTTATGCAGGCTACATAACACCTTCATAAGCGCTACGCAAGCTCTTAAGCCACCTACACAGTCTGTGCTATGTCACTGTCCATATCCTAACGACAGTAATATTTCACCATACCATTTCATAACATAATGTCATGGTCCTATCACGTTTTGGAGGGAAAGTTACTGACATTACTGATGTCTGTATATACTTTATTTCTCTGTTTAGAGAAACCGCTCCTATTAGGGGTTATGAAACCGTTCAAGGGAGAGGTGGAGGGGAGAAGGTTAGGATCAGGATTTAGTAGTTATTTGTGATGCTTCCACATGTGCTGGTGATAGTGAAAATGTCACGGCATCTCTCCAACACACAGAGGGTCCAAATAAATTTGGCTGTTTAAAAGAGACAGGTGTCTCCAAGCAGTGAGCCTTAGTCATAGCTGTTGGTGTGTACTATATTTAAGTATGTGAATATGCAAACACACACACATACACACGCGCAGTTTGTCATGTGTGTGCATGCTTGTGTATGTGTGTGTACACACATGTGTATGTGTGTGCCCGTGTGTGAGTGCATGTATCTGTATCCCGGGGCAACAGTGCGGTTGTTATTCTCCCAGGGGCCAAATCAGCCTGGTCTGGCCTCTCATTCGCGCTCATTTCTCAAATTCCTCTACCATAACCTCCCTCATCCATCCATCCCCCTTCCCTCTCCCCCTCCCTCTCTCTACATACCTCCCTCCTTCCCTCTCTTCCTCTCTACATCAAAGCCTCTAATCTACATTCTCTTAAAATCTTTCTTCCCCTATCCCTGTGCATGCGTATGTGTTCATAAAGCTTTTATGAACTCCTCTCTCCGTCTTGCTAATGCGTTCAAACTGCGGAAAGCAGGACACGACTGTACAGCTGAACTGAGAAGGATATGGAGACAGACTGAACTCCTCTGCATCTACGCATTCTGTCATTGTTATCCAAAAACAGCATCCGTTTATATCCCAAATACTACAGCACAACCATAATTTTTAAGTGACTTTTATTCATCAAAACAAGTGGAGAAAAAGTTCCAAGGCTCTCTCAGTGAAAAGGCCCTTACTTATTTAGGTAATCTATATCAAAGGAGAAACTGTGTTTAGTCAGTTTTGCACACTTTAGCCAATTAAATAAAGGCTTTTTCATTTTCTCCCACAAGAAAAGCGAATTGAAACTGTTTTCTCTTCTTGTTTTCACGAATATTGCCCCTTGCTCTCCCCCCCGGCTATATCGCTCAAGCCAAAGCAGCATTCCCTTCCCGTTGCTGTCGTTTCATTTCTATCCACATCATTTCTTTTATCCATATTTGGAATGCTCTATCGTATCTCTGGACCCCTCATCTGATTGCGGCTACACAATCTTATCGAGAGCATCTCGCACTGATTCCCGCACAGCACAGGCCTGCAGCGCAGGCACCGTTAGCTCCTCCAGAGTCCTCAAGCTGAGGCCATCGCGCAGTCAGCGAACGAGAAGGAAGTCTGTACCATGTATGTGGCTTTTAACAGTCAGCGCGTGCAGACGATAGGGGCCCGATCGATCGGAGGGATCGGTTTTTGCCCGATCTGCTGGTTCCACCCCTGCCGCCAAAACCTGCCCTTGTTGGGTAAGATGACATCCATTAGGGGCATTTGTTAGACGCTCTTATCCAGAGTGACTTACAAGGCAGTACTTACAGTACAAAAAGTGCAAAGATAACCCTAGAGAGGGGTAAAGTCCCAAGTGCCAAAGGTGATCGAATAGACTCCCCTAATTGTGCCATCCAATCGTGAACCACAAAGTCAACACTGAATCAACACTATCAGGATCTCCTACCCGCGCAGCAAAAATGTCCATTGTTCATCCAGTTGCTCTCGTATGTACACTGTTAGTGTTAAATTAACACTGGGCATTCTGGTGTGAGACCAATGAGCATCTCTTACTAAAACCAGAGCCTCATACTGAGGCACACTGCCTTACAGTCACCGTATGTTGTACTTTATTCACCTCTTCCCCTTTTGTTATAATTTGATTACCGTTATAGTTTTTGTTTGCTCGGTTCTTGAGACTCGAGGCTTTAAAGGGTATTACAGTAGCGAGCCACAGGATCACCTTTTGGAAGAGACTCCTTTCGAGGCTCAGCTCTTGGAACTGAAGGACTATGTATTGACAGGAGTGAGAGGGTCACTGTGTTCTCTCCCTCTCTTTTCCTCTCCCTCCCTCCCTCCCTCCCTCCTTCTCATATTCTGTATAGCAATGCAAAGACAACACCGTCCCGTTAATCCCCGGGTCTCTCAAAGACAGAAACACAAAAGAACGATGACTCAAAAACCCCTCCTTCATTTCACCCCAGCTCCCTCTATACCTCTTCCATTATTAAAACGCGTTTAAGACCTTAAGACCCATAAACCCCTGTTTAACCTTCCTAAAACATTTTCCGTTACTGGAGCCTATTGCATTATGGGAGCATTTTGACCTCACAGTAAAATTCCCAATGTCAATTCAGCTCTTAACGGTGTTTACATGAGTCCAGAGGATCCCCTCTGGAAATGGACACTAGACATTTTACTGTGTAGTAATTGGAGGAAGTGGTCTGAAAGAGAAGATAATATGGCATCTATTCCAGCCAGGACAGGTATCTTAATTCACAGGATATAATTCTGCAAGTGCTGGTGACAGTCTTTGAACTGCTACACGGCCCACTGTTCTGGGATCAGTGCAGCGAGTTAAGCTTAAGTGCGTGTGAGAGGCAATTGGCCCTAATCTCATTATTTACACGGTTTATTTGCCTGACTTACCCTGGGAGACGTACATTTGACACACCACTCATTAATGCAATTGGATATTCCCACCAGAGTAGCTTATTATTTTGGTCAAGGGTACAACAGTAGCGTCTCACCTTGGAACCGGGTCTTCGGGGGGTGAGGGTGGGGGAGGAGAGGGTCTCTTCGGCAACCACATGACCAAGTCACATGACCATCCTGCTGTAGCCTGGATTTGAGAAAATAAATAGAAGGGCACTCATAAGGATTAGACTTCATTGTCACTGTTTTGACTCACTTCAATTACATTCTCACAAATTGAATAAGGTTTTAGATGTGGTACGTACCTATTGATTTAGCATTCCTATAAGGTGATTAAAGTTTTGGGGAGTGTGCGTCTTCTTATTTTTTGGTGTGTTAAGGGTTACTGTGTGTGCATTCTGACAACGTGAATAAGGTTTGGGGTGTGCAGTTTACTTACAAAGTGAGCGATATGGAGTTTGTGTCGTGTCTTCACGAGTCAGGTAAAGTTTGTGAATGGTCCTTACAAGTTTAGTAAAGTTCATGAAATTTCCCTACATGTAAACTATGTATTGAGATGTAGTGTTAATGTGTTGGTGTAGCGTCCTTGAAAGTTAAGTAAGGTTGGGGATGTGGTGTTTTCTAGCTTGTGTGTGCATATTGCAAATGGGACATGGTGCCGCAGGCTCTTGGAATATGTTGTAATGTTAAACAAAAAAGAGCCTTTGAACCACAAATGAAAGACAAATGACCCCCATAGGTGCAATTGTCCTGTGTAAGGTGTATGTGTGTGTGTGTGTGTGGTTGGGATGTAGTGCTTTTGAGTGTTTCACTTTAACTGCAGGTCATGGCCTCCTGATGATGGATATGTTCTTTTTGTGGGTGAGGGAAAACTGTGAAATGCTCATTACACACGTATTACACACACACACACACACACACACACACACACACACACACACACACACACACACACACACACACACACACACAGTTTACAAATGTCCACACATTTGTGTGTACAACCACAACCACCCACACACACACAACATTAACATGTGTTCACTTATTTATACACATACACACACACACACACACACACACACACACACACACACACACGTTCACTTTTTTTTTTTTCCACACACACACACACACAGGACCGGTTCCTCTAAGTTTGTTGAGGGGGCGTGCGTGGAGCTCTAAGCTTACTCCTCACATGCACATTGTGCCGAGTGACACACTTAATGCTGCATGAAGAGAAACCTGAGACGCACGTGTCCCCTCTCTCTTTAGTACGGCACGGATATAAGCACCATAAACACCATTCATACTCCACAGGCAGTCTACCACACACCAACTGTCTCCCACTCAACCTCTCCAACTTCCCAACCCTCCTCATAACTACCTAATTCAAGTTACTCAAATGCAGAGGTACGTATTAAGCGCACAACAAAACATTAAAATAAGACGACAATCAATAACTTCATACTCAAAGATAACCGTAACGCCAACTGTCTTTATTTTCTCACTCCAACTGTGGGAGAATCAGCCAATCAGCTTGTAGTTATTGAGAGACTAATGGTATGCTGTACCCACATTTATGCCTGTTTTTTTTTTTTAACACATTTCAAATGTTTTCCAGATTTTTCCCCTCTACTTTTCAACCCCGAAGTCAACTGAACTACTTGATACACCACAGTGATTATTCTGCTGGCTTCTGGAGGAGAGCCAGTAGTTATGTGCTTGCTCCAGTTCACTTAATGACAATCTCACTTCTTTTCCACACCACACCACACACCGCATATGTCGTTGGAGGATGACAAAGTCAGTTTGCGTTCCTGTAGGTGCCTGGCCCGAGGAGGAGTGAGCGATGCAGCCAATGAGCTTAACTGGTTTATTCCCTATCATTGACATTGAGGTGGGGTAATCGTCACTAATCAGCCATATCTGGCCATAGTGCGGATAGGATTCGACCACCCAGTCACAGGGCTAAAATGTGAATGCGTTACCTTGTGTGCCACCCAGAGCTCCTATACCAGCGTTTCTTCTGTTTTTAGCCCCTCTCTCATCTCCTCAACTGTCAAAAAGCACAGATGAGTTCCCTCACTTTGATAAGGTAAGAACTACAAACACTCATACGGTATACTAAAAAGGTCCTCACTGCAGGTCCTGGAGAGCCGCAGTGCATGCTGGTACTTGTATTCACCTGGGGTTCCACTTCAAGTTCAGAGTCAGGGAGTCAGGTGAGGTGAGTTAGTTAATTGGCTGTCTTAATTGATCATTAATTATCAGCAACAACAATTAGCATACCCTGTTGCTCTCAGGACCAGAAATTAGCTATATGAAAAGGTATTCTGACATTCAAACGAACTGGTGAGGCGGACATACTTTCATAACGTACTTCATATTGGCTCTCGGCAAGAAACATTTGAAAAATACACGCATATAGATATCAAAGAGCTGGAGTAATCTCCACGGATGATCCCCCCACCCATCATGACAGATCTGAAGAGCGGCTTTTGACCCTGGGAGTCCTCGACTCCTCCATATTTGGTGCTTGAATTGTCTTGTGTGTGCAGGATCAGCTCTCACTGCAGGTGGTAAAGGCCTCTATAAATAGGGAGTTTTAAGATTGAACTCCCTGCCCTTTCTTCCATGCTCAGTTTTAAAAAGAGGAATTGTGGGTAATGTCTAGTGATAGGGGATGCAAGTTTTCATTGAACCAGAAATGGGAGAAGCTTCCATTAGTGACTCAATTATTTTCATCCATGATCGCATTGGTTGTGGAGTGAAAAAACAATTTTTGATTGGTTGAACATGTCAGTGATTCGACTATCGCTTGTATAGACACAGGGAAACTGTGGTCATGAGTTAATGTGTCCACAGGTGGCAGTAGTGAGACCCCCAGTGAAAACCTGGTGTATCTTCAGGGGTTTTTAAGAGACAAGCAGGTAAAAGTGCAATGATTATCGTCCTCTTGTATTTTTCCCATTACGTAACTCCTCCTGCACTGCCTTATGTCACTCACATTTCATTCAGTTCCCTTCCTTAATGTCACACCACTGAAATCAGAATGAGCTCTGTCCCTAAGAGGCAGGGGATAGACTATGGTTCCTCAATGACAGAGAAATCGACAACTTCCAACCAATATCAGACAAATGGCTCCTGTCTGCCAGCTGGAAGAAAATAGGGCAGGGTGATTTGACTGCATGCCCTGGGGGCGGAAGTGTCTACAGGTATCCACTCCAACCACGCATGACATCACCTGATTTCGCTAATTAGTGTCACCTTGCGGCCCAAGGAGACAAACAAATTAGTGAAATCATGGGGCATAGGGTTTGGTTTGAGGGGATCCGTGCAGACACTGTAGCCCTCGGGTCACAGGGTTGAACGGGCCCTGGACAGGAAGTGCCCCTCTAAGATGCACCCGCCAGACAGGGCCTCAGGTCGACGGCAGTAGGATCAGCTGCGTCATCTTTCGCTTTGGCGACAGATCTAAGCAATGCCTTTGTCTTCCAGGCAGATCTATTAAAATAATGACCATCATGCTTTTCCTGTTATCCTATTGCCTCAGTCCTCTCTGTCTGCGTCTGAAGGCCTTCACGGTCACGTTATTTTGAATGTTTGACTATGATGTGGAGAAGTCGTAAAAAAAAAAAAAAAAAAAAAAAAAAAGTTGTAGAGGTTTCGCCCTTTAAAAGGATTTCACATTTCAGTACTCAGTTCACATTATTCCTAAACTGAAATGTATTTAGATGTAGATTAGGATATTGTCTATATATGGAAGTGCACATGATGTCACAATCCTAGGTGTGCATGTTTGTCGATTCAAAGTAAATTATTGTTATACAGGGTAACCATGAGAAAAACAAGAGTAAACCTGTTAGCTGTAAATAAGCCCATTGCTCTCTCCCTCTCTTCCTCTTTTCTGCATTCGCACACATACACCCGCACATATGCGTTCAATCACAGCTGTCACACGCTGACATAAATTCACATACCTCAACTGTCTGTCTGATTTGTCTGTGCATTTCTCTTCCACAGAGAACACCTTTCAGACCTCTCCCTCCTTCCCTTCCTCCCTCTCTCTCGCTTTCCTTCTCCCTGTTTCTTTCTTTTTCTCTCCCCTCTCTCTAGCTCTCTCACCCCCAATTTCTCTCCCCCGTTCTTCCGTTCCCCCTCTCCGACACTGTTCCCATTCATGCAAGTTTTCCATGTTTTCCAGCTCCGCGAATAAATAAATAGCGTTTTTTTTTTTTTCTTTCTCCATCATAATTATCTGGAACTACAGTCAACACACACACACACACATACACACACACTGACCAACACATACATATCCCACATACGCTTTTCACAGGGGCATGTACGTAAACACACATGCATTTCAGCTCCAAACGGTCCCATTTTCCGATGGAACAGAAAATCCCGAAAATCTCTCTGTTTCCTCTCGTCTCTGGCACCCCCACCCCCATCCCCTCGTAGCTCAAAGTGGATTAACATGAGTTGGGATGAGCTCCTAACAGGTCATTTCCTCCTACGAAAGCCCTCCATAGAAATAATCACTTCATGTCTGAGTAAATTACAGAACTCGGACAGCAATCTGCTATGTGGACAGGAATCTGATGTCGGCTGTCCGTGGTATACAGCAGTCTGCTGTGCAGACAGGTATCTGATGTAGGCTGTCCGTGGTATACAGCAGTCTGCTGTGCGGACAGGTATCTGATGTAGGCTGTCCGTGGTATACAGCAGTCTGCTGTGCAGACAGATTTTTGATGTAGGCTATCCGTGGTATACAGCAGTCTGCTGTGCAGACAGGTATCTGATGTAGGCTGTCCGTGGTATATAGCAGTCTGCTGTGCAGACAGATTTCTGATGTAGGCTGTCCGTGGTATACAGCAGTCTGCTGTGCAGACAGGTATCTGATGTAGGCTGTCCGTGGTATACAGCAGTCTGCTGTGCAGACAGATTTTTGATGTAGGCTGTCCGTGGTATACAGCAGTCTGCTGTGCAGACAGGTATCTGATGTAGGCTATCCGTGGTATACAGCAGTCTGCTGTGCAGACAGGTATCTGATGTAGGCTGTCCGTGGTATACAGCAGTCTGCTGTGCAGACAGGTATCTGATGTAGGCTGTCCGTGGTATACAGCAGTCTACTGTGCGGACAGGTTTCTGATGTAGGCCGTCCATGTACACAGCAATCCGTGCACGGCCATTTTGCGAAACCAAATAGCTGTCGAAATCTGGCTGGAATAAGATTATTTTTGGATGGTTTTAATGAGAATATGTCATTTCTGAGGCATTTCAGTGGAAAATAATCAATCCAGATGCCTGTTCTTCAAGGCCAAATAATCATCTGTCTGATTGTCTATTAATAGATTATTTTTAAATTCCAGTGTCAGTTTTAATATTAATAGTCTAATGAAATTGCTGTGTGGGTCTGTGAGAGCACATATTGAAAGCACACAGTGAGCCCGATCGCCTTCTCTCTGGCGCTCGTTTCTTGAGCCGTCGTTCTGTTTCTTGTCCCTTTCGTCCATCCACCGACCCATTCATTCGCTCGCCCCTCCACGTCTCGAAGTCTGTCAGGAGGTCCCGATTCAGTTGACACGGCAACAAGCCCTCCCGCCACCCCTCTACCCCTCAGTACCCCTCTGTCCGTCAGCGTCAGTCCCCCAATTGGTCCTTATGAACTTAATCACTATAATTAGCAGCCTGACCAGTTGGGCTTACACAGAGTGTATACACACACACACACACACACACACACACACACACACACACACACACACACACACACACACACACACACACACACACACACACAATGCACACACTGTGCCATGGGGCCCATGGGATGAGCAGGTGTGTACAGAGTGACGTTTACATCGGTATGGATCAGTGATTGGAGAATGAAGTTTCTTTGAAGCAAAAAGGGGAGGAGCTGCAATCTAGCACCAGCGACTCAAAGATTTGGACCACTGACTACACTGGCTGTGGAGTGACAAACATTTTTACTTGGTTCAAACAAGTCAATGATTGACTTATAGGGTTTGATGAAATCTCAATCTCTGGTCAACCATCACTAGTATGGACACAAGAGAGACACATGGTCCAGCGTTAGTCTCTCCAAAGTAGGTGCTAGAGGAGTGGTCTTCACTACTGGTCCTAGACAGCCCCAGGGTATTGTGGTTTTTGTAGTTTCTCAGCCCTTAATGAGCAATTAACATAACTGATTACACAGCTAATTGATCTTACCTGATTTCTTGGTTCTGAACTTGCTCTGGAAACGTCAAGTGGAAATAATACCCATCATGCACTGCGGCTCTCCAGGACCTGGAATGAGGACCACTGTGGTAGAGAAACCCTTCATCCACATCTTTTTTTAAAGGGTTTAGAGACACGCAGACTGACAATCCATTGATATTTGTCAACGTCTGTCCGCCAACTACCACAAAACCCCTACCGCGCTGCCTCATTCCGCTCAAATTCCTTTTGGTTCCTACGTGCGAGAATGCATATGTAAATACATTAGTCACAACAGAAATCTGGGTAAATGGCTGGCTGTTGCTCTAGAACAGATCCAAGGTTACACAATGTAAGATGCATTTTTCACAAATCGATTTTTGCAGACTGTAGTCACTTGTCTTGCATTTTACGACATTCATCATGATGGTCCATATCTGTACCATACCGTAACCATGAATTCATAAGATGTAATTTCTCAAAGGCGTTCACACACGCACGTTAGAAGCAGTCGGGTTTAGCTTTGGGACATTTTATTACCAGTAGTGCCTTGATGTGCGATGAACGTTCATGATTGGTCATACATCATGCAATCCAAAGCCAATGGAGGTGTTCCCTCAGGGCTAATTATTTATAGCGTTCACTTATTCATCTCTCTCCCACTCGCTTGCTCGCTCGCTCACTCACTCAGTGACTTATTCATCTCAAATGCGAAGCACACACCGGGGACCGATTCTGAATGCCCAGAAACGTAATTTTCCTGGTTCTCAGACCCCTTTAAAAATGCGCCGTAAGCCTATCGCCAGGTTCCATCATCCCATATTTGGCATGGCTCTCAGGGATCATCTCAAAAGCATATTCTTGATTGCAGCTCAGCTTCACCAGCCATTGACAATTACAGGGCCTTATGGCTGCACGCCAAGTCTTCTTGACGTACAGTCGGTATTATTGTAAGTATTTGCTTATCCCGTACAACTAGCATCTTATGAATGACCCGTCCATACCGCTGGAACGACGCATGCTAAATTCCGTTAGCTCAGCTCTGCCTTAGTAGAATCAAATCAACGAAATTCTATATACTACACTCACAGCTACACACGCACACTCGCATATGCTCTCCAAACAAACTGTGCGCTGACAAAAGTACAGGCTATGATATTTCGTTACACGGTGGATTTCTGATCAAACTTCGAAGAATCCGTTTAACCGCACATAAGCATAAATCAACACCTTCCCACACAACGGACACACACAATCCCTTCAGCGCCAAGCGCAGTATGACATAAACACATGGATTACATTATAACCGGGAGAGCGAATCGCCATTATTATCCTCATTAAAGTCATTATTGGAACCATTATCTCCGCGGCGCTGACAGTGCTCATCTTAAATTAAAACAATATTATTGGAGATTAAGGGTAATAACAACACATGGTTCGTATGTATGCTGGAGGGACCCTCTCTCATTCTATGGAGAACTCTGTGGAAGAGTTCAGGGTTTACACTGAGGTAGAGTAGCTAGAGTAAGCAGCAAAAATGTCTAATGAGGAGATAAAGAAGAGTTCCATAGAACGCTTCCCTCTTTGGCTGATCTTTGACCTTTAATGGGGCCCTCCCCCAATTGTGACATCATCATAACATGGGATCAGATTCCTTGCCAGCACAGAACTAAACTTCATCTGTTTGCATTCTCAGCCAGCTTATCTCTTTTCCTTGAAACACCTGCACCACTGTTTAAACCCAGTAAATAATTTTATATCATCAACTACTGTGGACATTAGCTGTACTATACAAATTGATACTGATATGGACTATATTAGTTTGTTCTACACATACTTAAGCTACACTCTTTGGAAATGGCAATTACTAACAAGTATTTAAAAAAAAAAAAAAAAAAACAATTGAACAGGAAAGAGCAGTTTCACATAAAACTTACAAAACAGGTCTGCCTCATGTCTCCGTTTTATAAGCTCCAGCAGTCAGGGCCAGCTCTTCAACCTTTAAAATCAAACTTTTTTTGAACAATGAGTCAAACAGATCATACCTTTCACCATATCCAACAATGAGAACTCACTTTAGAAAACACACACACACATGCAACCCAGCATATGGTGTGTTGTCAAAATGGCTACCTACTTACCAGGTAGGGCCACAATTAGACTTGCGCTCAACACAGGGGGACTGCCAACAAGTCTCACCTGCAAAATATGCTGCACATTTCTGTGTTTCCATCATGTTTTAATGCTGCATGTAGCTGCTCTCTGCATAGATATTATTGCTCTCCATGTTTCCGCTCTGTCCTATTTAATGTATTTACTATATATATATAGTTTTCAATCTTGTGTGTAGTGTCCGTGCCCAGTGATCCAATTACTGTCTCTTTTTGACTGTAATTTTGTCCTGTTCCAAGTGTTTTATTTGCAAAGGCAGTAAAGTACAACTGAAGAAGTATTAGAAGAAGCAGAACACGAACATGAAGGAGGAAGCGAGAGAGAAAGAGTGAGAAAAGGTCTTTCAGCCAATGAAATCCAACCTCAGAAATCTGCTGGCACCAATCAGATTACAGAGGACACCTAGCCCAGAAAAGTTAACTAAGCTTTCCAGACACGTTATCGGAGACTGAGCAGAGAGAGGGAGGATATTTACAGTTAAATATAGATATATGGTATAACAAATATAGGTCCCCACTAAAGAAAACATGAGCAACCCCACAAAATAAAACTAATTTGACATCATCACATAAGGACATTCCCTTGACACAGGCAGTCTGTGAGGTCATAAGCCAGCGACACCTTTTCTGCCACAGGAATATAGCCCGTGCTAGAATCTGTATCAGAGCACCAGTGTGCTAACCACTTCTGTGGCACAGAGTGGTTTGTGTTTCATTGTAGTTCTTATTTATGTCAATTTCTAGTGTAGGTATATCTCTAGATTTTATCTTAATCCAGACGATGTTCTGGCTATAGGCCAGATAATTCAATCAGATCAAATGGATGTACTGGTAATTTGATATATAAACACGCAGAGGTGATTAAACAGACACAGAGTGCTGTCTTTGTTCTCTACACAGGCTTTGGAGTGTGCTTCAGCCATAGAAACAGACGTTGAGAAAAGAAAACCAATGAGATACATGCATTCGCCAATTTTTGTAGTATTTTCTTTACAATAATTTAGGAAACATCTATCATGTGCATGGATTACTTTGATCCATTCCTAAATTCACATTCCACTCCACATTTTCGACATGCCAACCACACACGGACAAAAAAGGATGACAGTTGGCTAATCTGAGCCAATAGAATGTGGATCCCAAAAGAAGCAACCAATCACTCAAGAGTGTTTTATGAGGTCCTCTTGCCTGGCCTGTTCTTGTGCATCTGTCTGAAATATAACACAAATATCAAATGAAAACATTTATGGCAAGGGAGTGAAAAAGGGGTGTGAAAGAATAACTGTGGTAATGGATGGAAAATTCTAAACGTTCCTACTTCCCACATTCAAGCCTCCCTCTACTACCATCATTTTAGTGGAAACAGGCACAGACACACACAGATATACATTTCACTGTTACGTAGGTAAATTGTGTGGTGGGGTAGACAAAGTACTAGAAACACCATGTGAAAAGGACTCATGTTTTGAAGTAGCTAAATTCACCTTGGTACAGAGGTAAATAGTAAATCATTTAAAAAAAATAGAAAGTAAATAGTTCTGTTGACACACCTGTGATGTGGCCACCTGCTAGTTATCCTCTTTTAAAATCTGTTATGTCTCATGTTTGTTTAGAAACTAGCGCATTAAAGTCTTTATTGTAAGACACTGTTTATAGCAGAAACATATTTGTAATTGTTACCGACATGGATATGAAACATGTGTGTAAACTGTGTTGGTTACTTCTGAACTGTAATTCAGTTACTTGAAAATACAAGTCTAAAACAGAACTTTGCTTATCTGGAATTTGCTAATTTTGAAACACTAATAATCCAAAAATTAAACCACATTGCAATTATTTTGAGTTAGTGATATTTAAAATGCCCATTTTTGTGACTGACGCCTATATATGAGTGCGTGTATGTGTGTGCTTGCTGGTTTATGATGGAGTGTGTAATCTATGAGTATGATAATTGTAAAAATGGGTCAAGTGTCACACTTCATGCATGCATGTTGAAGACATAAACTGGACAATGAAACAGTCATGAAATATGCCGGGCTAATCCCACAATAGGAGCTATTGAATATACACATATCATATATCAGTTTCTGTGTGTGTGTGTGTGTGTGTGTGTGTGTGTGTGTGTGTGTGTGTGTGTGTGAGAACAGTGTTCATAGTATAGTCTCTCTCTCTCTGGTTTTCTCCCTATCATCGTCTTCCTCAGCATATTAACACATGTACATATGTTCACACGTACACACAAATGCAAACACACACACACGAGCGCACTGAAAAAAACATGATTAGAAGAACAGACCACAGACCAGGCATTTAGGTTCAGTCTTGAGAGTATCCAGCACTGTGTCAGGTCTGGACTTCACAAGGATCTCTGCTTCTACTGCAAAACCTGGAAAGTTGTGTCTGGCTTTGACAACTCTTTGTGTAAAGCGCACACACACACACACACACACACACACACACACACACACACACACACACACACACACACACACACACACACACACACACACACACACACTTCATTGCAGCCACAAAGTAGTTCCCTGTCTGTCTGAATATCCCAGCCCTCTAAATTTCCCTGTCCCTCTTTCTCCCTCCCGGAGCAGCTGGCCCCGCCCACTGTCTGAGGGACACAGGCAGTAAAACCTGGGGGGAGGGGCCAGGGGGGCGGGGGAGAGGCGGGGAGAGCGTGAGAGACCGCAGATCTCACAGATACCAGCCTGGCCAAGGCACACACATATGAGCTGAGTGAGGAGAGAGCGTGTGTGTGTGGAACTCCTGGATATTTCCTCCTGGATCCGTCCCTGCACACACACACATGCGCACATACACACACACGGGGGACAAAAACGGCTACCTCACCGAAGGACGACCTGCAGGAGAATCTTGACTCCGATCTGTCCACTGAGGTCCAGATTTCACCTCCGAAAAAAATCAGCACAACCTCCATGTCATGCTGTCACGCCGTCTAAACGCGTCTGCAGGGCAGCTGGACGGCGGGACCTGCTGACCATGTAGTGGGTTCTGCGACGCAGACCCTCACTGCCTCTGTGAAAGGGAGCGATCCGCACCAGGACAAGAGCATGATAATATTGGATTTTACCTGCTCTGTGGACACCTCTGTATAACTACCGCAATACTGAACAGGTCCACATCACAGTAAGTAGTTTCATTTCCATGAAACACTTAATTCATTCTCTTGCATGAAAAACACACACATATACATACAGTGTGAAAAATGAAATACTTTAAAGAATTAGAAGGCAGTATGTCCAGTCTAGCACTGTGTCATTTTCACAGTTTTAACAGTATTTTAAGCAAATATATGAAAAGTCTATGTGCGAATATTCAGGTATTAATTTGTGTGGATATTGTAGTCATGACACAAACCCAAAGCATTTAATGGCTCAACATATATATAACATATAATGGTGCACCTATTTGCTTTGCCATTTCCTTTTATTTCCACAATAAAAACAAAATTTCCACTACCATTTTGCTAAAATAATTTGCACGTTGAAATAGTACAATTATATAGCTTGGATTGAGTTATAATTCATCACAGTAATTGGGTGTTTATGGTTGATCTAGAAGTCGCCAAATTGTGAATGGGAATATAAAGTGACAAGTACCAACTTCGTCCTGAATGAAAATGTTTTAAGTAATCGAGACATGAGTAGAGGGAAAAAAAAAAAGTAATTTTTATCATACTTATAAAAAAGCAATTGGGACATCTGCAGCAGCTTATTACGGGTTTTTTTTGTTACGAGTTTTAACCAAGTCTAATCCTCACTGTTCGAAATATAACCACCGTTTCAAATCAGAGCAGCAGTCTCTGGACTGAGCTTAGACAGTGTACAAGTTTTCGGTCTTGAGTGAAGAGGTCTGAACTCCAGTTTTAAACCAGTGCTAAAGGTCACCGTGGTTTGCCCAAACTCTGTTATGAGGTAAAGTAAGGAATGGTATTTGTCGTTCACTGTTTCAGGAAAAAGGGAAACAGGACGGAGCCATGTACTGAGGAAGAGGTAAGTTGGAGGGGGGGGAGGTCATACAGCAAAGGAACATCACAGTGACAGCACCCTATTATCTCTGTGGAAATTATGACCCGTATGGGAGTTCACTGAGAGACGGAGAAGGTGAAGGAGAAAAGAGAGAGAGAGAGAGAGAGAGAAGGTGGGCTAGAGAGGGAGAGACTATATACTATGAACACTGCTCAGACACACACACAGAAACTGATACATACACTTTCAATAGCTTCTGTTGTGGGATTTGCCCCACATATCTTCTGTTACAGTTTCGCGGTGCGGTTTACGTCTTGAACATGCATAGATCGAAGACTGGCTCACATCACACATATTTACATGAGGGCACCAATTATCATACTTCCATGGCTTTAACACACTCCAGACATAATGGAAACACCAAATTAAAAAGCCATTTTAAAAAGAAACGTAGAATACATTAAAACTCATACAGAAGGAGCCTACACATGGGTTTCATATTGGTGTCAATAATAATTTGTAATACGTTTCCACTAAAAAATATATATAAAAGACAAAATATATACTTAAATGTGTGACTTTCTTGAACTTGAAAAATGTAACAAAAAGCTTGAGGCTAAATTGCACATGCATTTGTAATAGCTAATTATTTAATATGAGAAGGGGAACAGCGTTTGGCTTAACTGCATATTCCAAACAAGAAAAAAAACTACAACAGGACACAGGAACAGCTGCACAAATTGAAGTGATTTTTCAAAGATAAATGGATATTTAACAGAATAATTGCTGAAAAACCATACAACACCAGTCTGAAAAATTACTACATGACTGAAAATACACCTCTGTGACCCTTTCTCAGCAAAATTTGTACACCATTAGCATTAGCGCCATTAGCGTCACAAAGTGGATATTTATGGTTGGCTGCCATTTTGAAACCGCTTAGAACAGAGGCCAATGCGTGATAATGCAGAACCTGGGGTAATGAGCGCAATAATCGACTTTGAGCAGCAGAAGAAAGTAATTATGTGTCTAAAGAGTCAGCTGTAAGTCCTTTTCCTACATCTGGACGTGTTATTTTTGGAGAAAGGCAAATAAAGCCTTCGGTATGACGTTGCCTGTTCCCAACTGTGAAACATGATGGTGGATCTGTTATGGTATAAGCAGCCATTTTATGAGAATCACTGCTTCCAGTTGTTACTCTGTATGGTGTAACTACAGTCAAGGAATATGAAACCATTTTAAGTGGCCAGGTGCACCCTATACTCCAAATGTTTCCTCAAGATATTCCAGTTTTCCAAGATTAATTCCAAAGCCCCCATACACACTATTATACATGGATTCAGGAGTAGTTCCATGAACATCATGCTGTCGTCGAACACCTTCCATGGCCCCCGCTGTCAGCAGATGTAAACATTGTGGAAGGTATGGAAACATATGGAAGGTTCTGGAACACAGCAAAGTAGATTTCCACCTTCTTCATCTCAAAGAACTGGAGCCTGTCCTTCTTTAAGAATGCTCCAATGTCCCATGAGAACCAGTTCATAACTTGAACAACAGCTTTCCAAGAAAGATTAACACACAATGTGACACAACTTTGTTATTGTCAATAGATCGCCATGCACTATTTGTGGTTTCCATTATTTTGTCTACCACCTGTACACATATATACTTTCCAGTGATTTCATTTTAAAATATAAGCAATGCATAGATAAGTCCAACTTAGGTAATTATTTGTATACATCTTGAAATAGATGCAACATATTAACCATGAATGCAGTACAGCCCGTGTACAAGTTAAAGTTGCTAGGAGACATCTTACAGTGTCCGTTCTGGATTTTGTGGTCACAGCTTCTAAACATTAACTCTAAAAGAGCTGCTTGACCTTTCGTCGAGAGAATATAGTCAGGCACAAGTACGTATATACACACGCATGTACACATGTTTGATTTGCAGATGTGATACCGTTCTATTTCCGCTAGAGTAAAGCATACAAAACCACACTGTCTGAGTTTATGACTATATAAACATATCAGCTGGGGAAATTAAAAGAGCTGAAGCAAAACATATCCAGAGTTATTACCCTGATAAGACTTATCATTACTATTATTATTATTATTATTATTAATAATAATATTTTTATTATTATTGTCCCTATTCCCTATTCCTGGAATGTGGCTGCTTTTTGTCACATTTCATCCTGACTACATTATCTTATGAATTAATTAGGCTTCATAAATGCGCGTGACTGTGTGCTGGAGTTGGAGAAAATGGTTAAAACCTCTGAATATTGAGGTTCGGGGACTTCATGATAGCTCAGATGAAGAAAACACTCGGCATGTGTCATGAGTGACATATTAATGAAATGTGTGATACTCAATGCGTGATGTGTGATGTCACAATTCATCATAATTTTCTCATTAATTCATTAAAAATACAATCAGATGACATACTCAAAGTAACCCGGTCCAGCTATAGTTTGATTATGTTTTGGACTCTGACTCTCATAATCCAGATGACATGTATCTGGCTGCTATACAGCAATGATTACAGGCTGTATTATTTGGTCACGAAAAAACGAAGGTTCAGCTCATATGCGCATACTTCATGAAAAAAAAAAAAAAAAAAACCTTGCAATTTGTTCAGCGGTCCAATCGCCCGTGACAGCTCTCTGTGTTTGTACAGTCAGACCGGATTCTGTAGTGAGAGAAATCAAAAGGTAAAGGTTAAAGTTCACTGCCCATGACCAGCACAGCTGTTTCCTGCTCAGGATTAAGCCTTAAAAATACCATATACCCCCTGTGTTAGACACTGCTTCACGCCACAGCGGCCATGTTTGTCTCTATGAACATTCTAAGAACAACTGTATGTACTCAATTAGGACTGCTTTAGTTACATGCCAACATCTTGGCAGTGTTCTTACCCTACCACTGTATAAGTGTGGTCAGTTTTATGCACTGTTTGTTTCTCCAGCCCTTGTATTTGCTGTCCTTGAAATTAATATCCTGCATTACGTATTTTAATTTGATTGCAATACATTTACAATATAGTGCAGTATGTTCTATTTCTGTTAGGGATTACAACATAAATTAAATTTAGCCAACACGGGGTTTGTAGGAGTCTCAGCCAAATAAATGAATGAAAAATGTTAGTCATATTTCAAACTGTAACAAGAATTGATGACAGAAATTTAAAAACACGTTTTATAAAAATACGTTTTACGAGTATTTAAGTTCAAAGAGTAAGAAGTGCATGATACTGTGTACAGAAGAGCAAACAACAAAAACTCAACTGCACAAAAAATGTAAATAAACAAAAAAAAAAAAAAAAAAACCTCAGGACATCCTTTCAAGTTCAATGAAAACACAACACTGTTGTTCTTATAACCAGGAAAAGTGTTGTTCACCGCCCTCTGAACCCAAATGAGCAATGAACCCCTTTTTACAAATTCCCTGTTGAGTTGAATGCCCCATCATATCCTCACATCGTTTCAACCGTGACCTCTGACCTCAACTCAAAACCAGTACTGGAGCTGGCTCTGTCGTTGAGGTTCTCCTTGCAAATTTATATTTCATAAAATGGAAATAAGTCTCAATTTACTCTCCAGCTCAATTAATCAATTATTCCTTTTGTACAATTTCCAAAATATAAATGCAAATCCACACAGACCAGATAGTTTAGTGAACTTACTATTTAGAAGCATGTTATACATATACATTAACAGTAAAGCTCAAAAGTGCGGACGAACATGAGAGACACTATAGAAGGCAACAGCACACCTTAGTGGCTGTACTAGAGTATGACCGGTTCCACTTTCCAAGGACCTTGGTCTTTAGCTCAATCAGCTAGTTCGTCATACTTACTATTGCTCGTTTATCTTATTTTGGAGCATCAATTTGTAGGTTTCTGTAATTAGCATATTAGCAATTTAATGTACCAACTTAATTGCATTTGATGTACCAGTGGAGTAAAGTGAAACAGAAGCAATTGCTCCAGACCTAGCTTCTACAATCTGGCATTTTGTGTAATTTCTGTGTCTGTTTTTATGCTCCTCCAGTTTATTAAGGATCTGAGGGAGATTCGTCTGGAAGAACAATTATTTTTTATACTATTTTAAGGCTGCGCGATTCAGTAACTAACAGTTTCCACATAATAAATTGTTCACTGGTTTCATTTTTAGGTACGGGTGCTGTGAAGCAAGAGCATAATTTCATTATCCAGTTGTCTGAATGTGAATACACTTTGCGCACAGCTGTTCCGAGCAGTTTCCAGCTTTAGTTTAGTCTTAGTCCAAATCCAATTACAGTACTGTGGCAGGTAATAGAGAGTTGGAGAAAGGCAGAGAGGCACAAACAAAATGTTACAAAAGCCCCTTTCTCCAATCAAAATCCTTTTCCCCTCATTAATCCAAAATGTAAAAGAAATACCCAACGCAGGTGTGACTAAGACTAGCAATCTGAAAAGAGAGGTAGAGGATGTGGCGGTGTGCTTACTTTGGCCTTTTTAAGAACCAGAGGTTTTAAAGGTACAGCGCAGCTATCGTAGCCCCAAGCAAGGCATTTAACCTGAATACCGGCTGTAAAATTTACAGCCGACTCACACGTAAATATGCGATGTATGTAAACCCGGAGGAGGGTGTTTCCTGGTTAAATAAATGAAAGAGAATGAATAATAAGGAAGAGGACAGACATTGGTGAATTAACACAGCCAGGAACAGCCAGAAGTGTGATACTTACCAGTGTAGGTAAAACCTGTTGGTTCATTTCTTCTACCAATTCGTTTGTGGACTTTGTATGAAAACATTTGCGAGTATATAAGTAGTCTAAATGAAGGAATACACAGATTTATATGTACACAAATGTTTTATAGCAAAATATTTATGGGTTTAGTATGAAAACGTATGTGGGTTTATAGGTACGTGTATTTCGTGTGTTTACGAACTGCGGGTTTGGCTGTCTTGCGTTTATAAGGTGTGGGTTAACGTTGCTGGCGTGCATGTTAAGTATATATTTGCAGTTTCACAGAGGTTTAGATTTAGCGACCGCAGGAACTAAAAGCTCACCACTTGGAAAGTATCCTGATTTATTCATTCATACATTCACCGCTGCTAATACAAGCTACTCCAGGATGGTATTATGCAAAGTCTATTAACATAATGAAATGCACACTTGAGCTCAGGCGGTCCAAAAGAAACTTCTGATACGCAGTGACTCAGACTTTCATTCATATCAGAACAAAAATAATAGACCGTTGTTGCTAGGTTTCATTCTCTAAATTGCCACTCTAGGATGATTGGATTCAGCCCAAATTCATATGCAAACAGTCTGTTGCGCGCAGAGAAAAGTACAAGATTGCTGCTAACTGCGTAACACATTTCAAACAATCGGATGTGAGGCGATTAACTTTGAGGGGAAAACCGAGAGGAGCTGGACCCTCATTTCCACTTGGCTCTGTTTGTTTGGGCAGGGCTTTTGGTTTGTTAAGTGAAACTATAAATACACTTACCTAAAGGCGGACCTGCATGGGGTTCACGTCGAGCGTGGAAAAGCTGCCTTCCCACCACCGCCCCCCGCCTCCCCCTCAAGGTGGAAGCTCAGCTGCGCGACTGAATAATGGATATATCAGTATGTGTAATGAACGGTGTCCGTTTCAATTAACATTTAATGGATTGTTTTGGAAAACAGTGACAGAAAATAGGGCTTCCTGGTATTGTGCTTGCCCCGCAAATTTCAGGATCCTGTCAATGGTATACACCCGGCGAGCGCGAGAGAGAGGTTAATGGCGATGCGAGGCACTGAGCGGGAAAAGCGCGAAGTGGTTTATTTTCGTACTTTCAAACGACGAGTGCATTAACCTTAGGTTATGAATTACGCTAATGTCGACGGAGGACTTTTACTCACAGTTTTCTACCAGATTTATGGTTTGTCAATATTTTAATATTTATCTACTGTTTCTCCATTCTGGCCCTGAATAACCTGGCACCTGACAGACTCACTGTGATTGGTCAAATACATCTTCCTAGCCTGACTCAGAGAGCTGGAAAACTGTATCTTAAATAGTCTTGTAGTGCATGAGTTGATAGCCTATATATTCGACTATATATATCACATGGCGTAGGGCTGTTTTTTTGTTGTACAGAGCAAAGCTGCTTTTTGTGTTGCGGTGACATGGATACCATGAATATTGATGACATAGTTTATTTATCCCACAAGGCCATAAATGAAGATCTTTTGCAACTATTTGATTGATGAGGGGCAAAAGAAGAAAGCAGGAGGAGAGGAACACGAAGAGGGGAGATGAAGGAAGGAAGCACGCACACATTCCTGTACAAATACTCATATTCTCCTTCTAAGTGAGCGCTGATCAAAACTGGAAAATATGAATCTGTAAGCGCTGAACTGGTCTTTACGGACAAAGCAAAAACAAAATTTAACTTGGGTGCGAAACATTTAATCTATGCGTGCTTGTCTCCCCTGGCACATTTGAAAGTGAAAATTTGAAAGCTTAATGATGAAGATTCACATGTAATTTAGGCTGTATTTTTCAGCGCTTAGAGAAACTTATTCAAATTCCGCAAACACAATTATTCAGTCATTAAATAAGTACTCATGGGTGGATTGTGAAAACCCTCTTCTTGGCCGGTTCTGTATAAAGAGTGATTTCTATGTATCCATCTGGCCTCTAAATGACAGCAGTTTAGACCTATGTTACGAAACTGTGCAATTACTTTCCGCTTTCCAATAAAGTCCCTGAGTTACCTCTGTGTCTCTGGGCTAAACTCACTGATAAAAACCTTGCCTTCTGGGAAAAATGAGCCTCAGCAGTGTTCTGAATTTAAGTACTGTGATGTCACAATGAGTGATGAACCTTGTCATCAACTGCAGCTGTGGTTGTAGGCGATTCAAAGCACCTATCGTTCTCAGGGAATGTTCACATTAGGCTACATGCTCAGAGCTGTTTTATTTTTCAATCAATTGCCGAATGGTTTCCTGCCCTAACCGCAAACTTCAAGTGGCCTACTCGGATTCGAGCTCTCAGACATGTAATCATTTCTAGGCCCGTTGTCATTTGCTGTGGCGTAGATTGATGGATGCGGAAAGGAGCAGTCTGGGAGAGCTTCCGCACCACTAACAACAATGCCTGTACGTCAAAGCCCGTTTCGTCTAATAATGAGAATATTGGCAAGTACGTTTTTGATGCACTTTAATAAAAAGACAGTATCAATGACAGGGAAGGACGAGGGTACTCCGCGTTCATGGTGTTGCAAGGTGACAATGTCAGACAACACTGGTGTTGAGGGAATAATGAGGAAAAACAAATTAAGGAACAAAACATATCTTGCCATTCGCATAAAAGTGGAATAGTGGGGTACCAGATTTGTATTGGAACTCAGTCCATTTCAAAATGTGGTTTAAATCTCATTTGAAAAGATCAGATTCCGTGTGGTTTCTGCCTGTTCAGACCAGAGGACAAATATCAGATTGGAAACGGTTTTGAAGGATAAAACTGATTTGAATCACTTCTATCCTGCCACTGTGATTCTGTGAACGTAGCCTACATATTCACTGCTTAACATATTTACTCCAACATATTTTACTGCTTTTAGACATGTCAGAAATACACTTACGACAAAATCTCAGAATAAGTGTGGATCGATATTTGAACCCGTGACTTCCTGGTGGTGAGGTACAGCAGGGCTTTTAAGCCGTGACATCTGTAACTGCATTTTGGGAACGAGCAACAAAAACAAATGGAAACATAGGAGATAAAGTAGCTGTGGAAACATGTGTTAATAATGATATAATTCCCTGAATTATACTTGACAAGATATTAGTTTAATTGGTTTTGACAGCTTCCCAAATACGGTTACTATTTTAGCATTGGTGTAATTACATTTATTTTTAGTTTTTTTTTTTTTAATAATGTACTGGTATGTCACATGTTTAACATGCTCAGGGGGATGCGAGAACCGCAGAGAGATAAAGAAATTCAGGGAAGATTTTGGGCAGTTCTACAGATCGTGCCATTGGTGCAGTGTTGATGTATAATTACAGTACTGTGGGAGATAAAGAGAGAGACCCTGACAGGCGTAGGCAAACTCTTATCTGCATACAATGGAGACATAGAGAAACCCAAATATGAGCGCAAACAAACATGCTCGCACACTCACGCAACACAGAAATGCTCAAGGCACACACTTTGAGGCACTCACACATCAGTACACAGACACATACACACGCACACACAAATCGGGACACACACTCTCGTTTACACAGACAAATACACGTATGCAGCCAAAATAAACAATAAGAAACCGCAAAAAATAAAACTGAGGCCACATTGATTGATGGAAATATTATTTGGCTGCAAATCAACAAAAGCCGAATGAATTACGGATCAGTCACAAATCCACGAGCAAAGCAGGAAAGAGGTTTTTCCAAGTTATGAACTTGCATTTACAGTGTAAAAAAAAAAAAAAAAAAAAAAAACCTTTTCTGTAACTCTACCTCATTTCCTCAAAACTTTAAACACGAACCACAAAACCATGAACTATGCTGGCATAACTGCACACATCTTTGCCGAAACGAAACATTTCAGTCAAAACTTCATAACCCTTTCTGGAAACTGAAATTTTGCATGAAAATGACTCACACGTCCGCCATATGAATAAACCTGACTGAGTGTGTTTACACACTGACACGCTCATAGTAAGACACTGCTTTGAATATCTTTACTTATCAGTTTGCTTCTGCATTTTCAGATTTATGCATGACACCTATGTTCAGTAGCCTGCTGTAAAATATGATAATGTTTTTATACATGCTAAAATGTAAAGCAAACCCCTGATTAAAAATTGTACTTTTTCCAAAACACTGTAAACATTTCATCAGCTTCTTTGGGTGAGTCAAATGTTCTACACACAGTAAGATACTAGAACAATAGGTCTACTGTAGTTGACTAAGTACGCTGACCTATGAAAAATGAAAATATAAAAGAGGTAGTCTTTATTGTCTTAGATTCTGTCAGACCACAGGGTTTAATTCATATGGCATGTGATGTTCCTCTTGGTTAAGCAGCTGGCATGAAAGATCCTACTTTGGTGTGTTATTACGTTTATGTCACTGCATGAATTCAGCACTTTGAATGGTTGTGCTTTCAATGTGAACGGAAGAGTGGTCATACTTATGCAGCTTGAGTCAAACGCAGAGGATTATGGGTAGTTTTCATTAAAAATATTGATTTAGAAATGCAATCTGAGAGAAAAGCGGAACACCTGATTGTAATTTTGCAGAAGTGGTATACGGGTGTGGTACATGAGTTTAACGTTTCGGTCATTGTATCTCAAATCCCTGTTTTAGCTTGTAAACAATCAAAAAGTGTAATAAGCTTGCTGAAGTTCACGTTTGCTTTTCCAAACGCAAAAGAGTTTATTTTGGTCTTGACTTGTAGCAAAATGAGGAAGGGAGGGCAAAAGAAAGCAAGAAAGAGCTGACATTCCTCCAACAGATTCACTGGCATCACACAATGACAGCCAGAGGTCTGGGGTGAGAGGTCAGAGGTCAGGGAACTAGACACATTCAGAGCCATATCAGCAGTAATTTAGATATATATGCATCTCTTGAAAACCTTTTTTTGGCATTCCTTACTATTTCACAACACGCTGTTTTCCAGATCACACAGCCTGGATCCCCTGCTCACTCTGTGTCCACAAACAAAACCCCCAGAATCCCTCACTATCTGTCATCTTTGATGTATCTGATGAAAACTGAAGACAGTGAAGACTCTAGAGAGAATAACAGGCTATTCAGGCCTTTTTTAGCTGCTTGCTGCTTTTAATCGGGAGTGAATCTCTAGGAATTTCACAGCCTCTGATGTTGCTGTTAATCCCTGGTAGTCGACACTAAACGTTTGGGGCCTTTGGGGCTTCTGTCCTTGTCTGTCTGTCCTCTGTCATCCCCCCCTCTGTCCTTCCTGTCTCTCCTTCTGTGTCCCTGCCTGTCTGTCTGTGTCCCTGTCTGTCTGTCTCTCCCTCTGTGTCCCCCTCTCTCTGTCCTTCCTCTGTCCCCCTCTCTCTCCCTCTGTGTCCTTCTGTCTCTCTCTTCCTCTGTGTCCCTCTCTCTCTCTCTTCCTCTGTGTCCCTGCCTGTCTGTCTCTCCATCTGTGTCCCTGTCTTACTCTCTTTCCCTCTGTGTCCTTCTTTCCTCTCTCCTACTGTGTCCCTCTCTCTCCATCTCTCGCTTTGTGTCCCTCTCTCTCTCAGTGTGTCCCTGTCCTTCTCTCTCCTCCTTCCTCTTGCATCCTTATTTGTCTTTCTTACTCTTTCTCTCCTCATGCCCCCTCTCACCATCTCCCTCTCTCCCTCTCTCTGTCTGTTCATTCATCAGTGAGCATGTTTGACTTTTATGAATATCCGACCATGGAAGAACTACAAAGCAGACCTTTGAGACCATATCCTGGGTTATCTGAGGGAATCACGGTCCAGATAATAATCAAAAAGTGCACTTTTATACACAACCACAGTGATCAAACTGAAATTTCCCTGGGGCTGCCCGACAAAACCAGATCAAATGAAAGACTTTCGCCAGCCATCCAGCCCCGCCCTGCCCCGCCCTTCCCCCAGGAAGTGGATCTGCACACGCTCTCAGCGTCCACCCCCCGCAACTGTCCGTCCTTCGGCAATAAGCTGTATCTGGGACCACTCTAACCCAGTGCATTGTGGGACGAGGCTCATGGCAAACTGTCTTGTGTGGTCATGTGATAAAGCCACATATTTGTTCAAAGTGGATTTCAGGTTTACCCAAGCTGCTGTCTTCACGTTGGGTTGGGACCACAAAATATATCTGATTGTACTTCTTGTAAAATATTATGCAAGGGATAATTCATGATTAGGTGTCCAATTTCGCAAAATTATTATATGGCTTGGAGGCACAGTACAATAATCTTACATAACCGGACACCAAGGGCCTGATTAAAGCATTTAAACATGTGCAATACTGATCTGATTGTGCAAAATGACCAAGAGAGCATGTGATTGGTTGAGGTAGTTATTTTGCTCCAATCACAAATCATGTCACTGAAATTACATGTGCAAAAAATTTAAAATGTGCAAAAGGCTTTGGTACATCTGGCCCTATGGTTGCGCATCATAAAAATATTCCTTTTACCTCCCCAAAAATTTATTATCCTTCACCAATAAAAACATTCTGCACTCCCTGGAAGGAATTATCCTGCATACCCTTGAAAATACAGTCCATGAAACTTGGGGAAAAAAAGCTACGAGGAAAGATTCAAGTTACTTAATTAGGAAAAAAGGACTTAATGTAGGTTTTTAAATGTAGGAGAGGGCTTAATAAGGTGAACGACAATACACCTTTAAGGTGAGTTAAGAACAAGAGGACGTGGAAGCTAGGTAAGAGTAAATTCTGTTCAGATAGTATTAAATACGATTTTAGCTAAAGAATTATCAATGCTTTAAACAGGTTGGCTGGTCATGTAGTTGAAGCAGAGACCCCTTGCTGTGTTCAAGCCCAGATTTAATGCAGTACTAGACGCACCTTAGCTAAAATGGCGATTTTAGTTGGGCCAAAAAGCCTATTCTTGTCTTGCGATATGTTCTTATGTTCTTCATCTGCTCTTGTGAATGTTATTTGGTTTTATGGGATCCAACTCTTTTCCACCATTGCTTTCCATCTCCGCCCCATTCCTTTGTTCTGTCATAGCTCTCTCTCCCCTCCCTTTGCCCTGTATATTTGTCTGTGCGGGTCCTTTGTCCCACGGCTCTGTTCCTACCACTGTCAGTTTCATCATTTTCAATTATATATACATCCGTGCTGTTTATTTTCAAAAGAGGGAAAATAAACGTGCGTTTTATTGAGATCAGGAGACAGAGCGAGAGAGTGATCGGGGGAGACAGGAAGTAGTGGAGAGGAAGAAAGGAAGGGAGGATGAAGGCGGTGGAGAACAGCAAACAGAGGGTACGGACGGGGAGTGGAGGGCTGGAAGCGAGGGATTAAAGGAACAAAGGTGAAGGGGCGGGAGAGAGGGCACTCTGATCAGCCAGGGGGAAACTATGAGAAAGAAAACAAACAAGGACTTAAATCCGAGAGGAGCAGACAGACGGATGGACAGAATGACAGACAGCCAGACTGAGAAAGTCACATCACACAAAAAAAATAATTAGGCATGTGCAGTTAAAGAATGAAGACATTTCAGTGAGTCTGAGAAAATCCCCAACACGCACACTCAGACAAGACATCACATCAGATTTTGTGAGTCATTTTGATTTAAAATCAATCGTTACTTTAAACTTGTTTACTCTCATACTTCTCTGACTCGTTTCTCCATTTTTTACACTCTCTATTGACGAGCTGAGAACATGGAGCCCTTATACCAACCTCTTATTCTCACAGGAGACCGTGGGATAGACAGAGAGAAGTGAGGAGAGACAGAAAAGAGACAGGGAAAGAATTTTAAAAAAAATAAATAAAAATACATATAGACTATAGCCTAGCGGCTAAGGTGCTTGACGGGGACCAGGAAGTCCATGTCTAGCCCCAGTAAGATGAGTGCAGCTGTGGGCCCTTGAGCATGGGCCCCCAGGGGGGAGATTGGCCCCTGCTTAGTCTAATCAACTGTGAGTCACTTTGGATGAAGGCATTAGCTAAATAGCTGTAATGAAAAAAATCATTCATATTTCAGCTGGATCGAACAGGAACAAGAAGCTAAGAGGAGGGAAGAGGAAGTGATTTTGTGCAGCTGATGAATGGCCAAAGGGGGGATTGTCCAATAAAACACAATTATTTTCACCAGCAAACTGATTTCCCTGCCTTCATAATTGTGCTGTTATTCTACTTTATTACGATCGTTAAATAATCTTGTGATGCTCCTTCATGCGCTCAGACAGGGAGATGGTAGCATTTGCACACTGTGTTTTGCACAAACGTTCCCCTGTTAAAGCAAACCCAATGAAAGTTTTTATCACCCCTGCAGGCATGGCAACTGCGTCTTGGGAAACGGATTGGGGCGGCCTGACCCGCTCCACTCCGCCGACGGGGGGAGGCCCCAACTTCACTTCCTCCCTTTCCCTGGATCTTAGCAACGCCAGCGGGGCGCATGGCGGGGGGCCGAATTTTTGGACGTTCCGGGAAAACGGGTCGGTCTCGGCGGGGGCCACGCCCCCGCCCCCAGCAACGCCCAAGGAGCGGGACATGGCGCTGGCCCAGGCGGAGATCGCCGTCCTGGCTTTGATTCTGGCGCTGACAGTGCTGGGGAACGGGCTGGTGCTTTGGGTCCTGTTGAGGCGGAGGAAGCACCACGCCCCCATGCACCTGTTCATGGTTAACCTGTGCGTGGCCGACCTGGTGGTGGCCTTCTTCCAGGTGAGCACCTAACTCCGCCCCCCACCCCACACATACCCAACTGCACCTCATCTCTCTACACCCGTTTTCATGAAGTTTCTCAGTCAAGTAGTCAGGCTGATGTAGGACCTGGCTTCCCAGGCCTTATTGTAACCTATTCCATTATTAGCTAAAAGGTGTGCTAATATTGGCCTCTGGGAGGCTCAGGCGGCCGGGTCACCATTGGCAGGGCAACAGTTAGCCCAGGGGTCAGGTAAGTGGTCAGATTTGCTGGGGTCAGATAAGGGTTTGGCTGGCTAAGTTAGCCCTTTCATCGCTCTCTAGCCTTATTCATGAACAGTACCATTTTCACAGACTGCCTATAGGGGCAACTCCTGGTCGGTCAGGCACCTGTACATGCACAAACCGAGTGTATGCTAACATCGTCATCCCCTGACGACATAGGCAGTGAGTAATTTGTGGCGAGCGTGCGGTGTGGAAAGAAGCACGTGTCACGGCCGCCTCCTCCCAAGTCTGCAGGATCAGGTTGCTGTTAGCGGCTGTGTTTGGTTGGTTAAAAGGGGGAAACGTAGAAACAAAAAAAAAAAAAAAAAAAGTCGAGCTAAAATAAGTGAAGCTAATTCAGGCGAGAACTGAAGTCAGTGGCTCCATCAGCTGACCGCAAGCTGAGAATGCTGACGTGCTGAGCGACGTCATTGGAATTCACACCAATCATATTTTACCAACACCGCATATTTACGAGTCTATTTAAATCCAATTGAAGCACATGCAATATCGCTGCACAAATAGCTACTAACGCTATGCCGTACTGCTGTTTTCTTTTTGGAGTTTGTTTTTTTTTTTTTTTACACCGCAACCCCAGCCGCCCCATGCTTGGCTCTGCTTTTCCATCACAGGGGGATTAGATTATCCTGCCTGCCTGTCATTACATTTGCTCGTGTAATTGCTGTGCCTCAAAGGCTAGAAAGAACCTGGAAAGCAGAGCTTTCCACCAAATTTATTTCATGATTACTGCAGCCCAGTTGCTCTAAGATGCTTCATTAATGCACCAATGCATCGGTCAGATCTGATCTAATGCACCAATGCACCAATCAAAGCAGCAGTAATTCACCAACGCACCAATCAAATCGACAGTAATTTACCAATGCACCAGTCACATCGGCAGTAATTTACCAATGCACTAATCAAATCAGCAGTAAATCACCAATGCACCAATCAGATCAGCAGTAATTCACCAACGCACCAATCAGATCAGCAGTAATTCACCAATGCACCAATCAAATCGACAGTAATTTACCAATGCACCAATCAGATCAGCAGTAATTCACAAATGCACCAATCAGATCAGCAGTAATTCACCAACGCACCAATCAAATCGGCAGTACTTCACCAATGCACCAATCAAATCGGCAGTAATTCACCAATGCACCAATCAGATCGGCAGTAATTCACCAATGCACCAATCAGATCGGCAGTAATTCACCAACACACCAATCAGATCGGCAGTAATTCACCAATGCACCAATCAAATCGGCAGTAATTCACCAATGCACCAATCAGATCGGCAGTAATTCACCAACGCACCAATCAGATCGGCAGTAATTCAACAACGCACCAATCAGATCGGCAGTAATTCACCAACGCACCAATCAAATCGGCAGTAATTCACCAATGCACCAATCAGATCGGCACGAACACCAATGAGATCATCGCTAATACACCAACACATCAGAAAGCCTCTCAGTCCTGAGACACTGTATTGATATGAGCCTTCCGTCCCCTCCTCACCGCTCACCGCACATGCTCCCTCCCCAGGTGCTGCCCCAGCTGGTGTGGGACATAACGGAGAGGTTCCAGGGCCCGGACGCCCTGTGTCGCTCGGTGAAGTACCTGCAGATCGTGGGCATGTTCGCCTCCTCCTACATGATCGTTGCCATGACGGTGGACCGCCATCATGCCATCTGCTGCCCCCTGAAGGCGTACCGCGGTGGCGCAACATCGCACTGGAACATACCCATTGTGGTGGCGTGGGTGCTGGCTCTGGTGCTCAGCGTTCCCCAGGTGAGTGCACCTGGTTCCTCACCTAAACAGGGAAAATGTAGCACAACGGTTAGGGGAGCTGTATAATAAAGATATTTACATTACGAGGGGTCTGTTAAATTATCATCATGTAAACTTAAGGGTTGTTTGTTTCTTCAGTGTTGTTTGTTTTCAAGCTCATTTTAGCCTGCTGTGTTTCAAGCACAAAACTCTGCAGAACTCTTCACAGAACATTCAGCCTTAGCCTGCTTTGTCACACATGGAAATCATTTACTCTGTTTTTCATTCATTTATATGACGCTCCCCACCCCCCAACCCCCTTCACTCGGTCATCCCCTCACACCCCCGCCCCTCCACAGGTGTTCATCTTCTCAAAGTCAGAGGTGGCTCCGGGGGTTTTTGAGTGCTGGGGTCACTTCACCGAGCCCTGGGGCCTGAAGGCCTACGTTACCTGGATGACCCTGGCTGTGTTCATACTGCCAGCTTTGATCATCACCGTCTGTCAGGTAAATGTGCCCCGCCCACGCCGTGACCACGTACCTGTGCATGAGAGAGAGGGAGAGTTAAAAACGGACTTGCCCGTCATTTGCTCCTCTCTATTTCAGATAATAGGAAAGTTTTAAAGGGTGTTAGAAAGAAGGGGGACAGGTAGAAAGGTGCAGGTACCAGAATCCATACAGGAGACACTTGGACACATGGGCTTCAGAGTCAGCTGACCTATAGACTGTACCACTCAGCCATTGGCTGAAAGGAACACTTCTGTTCAGAATTTTCAATTTGAACCCGCCTTCATCGGGTCATTGCAGAAACTGTGCAAATGTAAAACAACACCTTATCAACTTCATGTTTTTCCATGAGTGCCTTCAACAGTTGTTAGAGAATGTGCCTGGAACAAAACAAGCCCACCTTCATAACTTCATCTGTGCCAGAGGTGGAAAACCCTGGCTTCAGAAAATAGAAGTAGTACCATGCATTTATTCAACCCATGTGTTAAACCAGCTGATTTCACTAATTAACCCCCCCCCCCACCTGGCTGAAGAGTTGTGCTAATTGGAATCAGCTGGTGAAGTGCTCGGGTGGAACAAACACATCGCAGTACCTTCACTTCCTGTACTTTGAGTGTCCGCCCCTGCGCCGAGGATAAGACTGACACCTTCACGCATATAAATTATGTCTCTTTCCTCCTAACTGCCGGGTGCTGTCCTGGTTCCAGAGTCGTGAAGGATGGCCGTTGGCCCCTTGCCCCTCCTGAGATTCCTCCCAAGTAGCATTAGCGGTCATTGGGGGTGGGGGTGGGGGAGAAACAGTAACCCGTGGCCGTGGTCCCGTTGGTCGGAGCGTGCCAGTGCTCTCAGTGAGGGGCTGGCAGCGACTCGCATGCCTCCGCTGCCACTTGACGCAGTAGGCAGAATTCCAGTCATCTCCCCCAGGTCAGTTATGGGGGCCCCTGGTGGCCCCTGCAAGGAGGTGACCCAGTTTCACATGTCCCACGGCCAAGCAAGCTGAAATGTGAGAGAGGAGAGAGAAAAAGGAGGGAGATGGGGAGAGAGAGAGAGAGGAAGAGAGATGAGAGATCGAGATTGAGAGAGGTGAGAGATAGAGAATGTGAGAGAAATACAGAGATATATTGGGACATATGGCAAGATACTTTGTTTTTTTATCTTATTTATTTTATCCAATTGTATTAAGTATGTTTCTACTCTGTCACTATTAATTATTTCATAATTAATTGTTTTGGCTCTGGTAATGTTGTTTTTATGCAGCCATGCCAATAAAGCACTATTAAATTGAACTGGATATAGAAGGATAGAGAGAGGTAACAGAGAGAGTGAGAATGTCAAATACCTTTGTTAAAACCAAGAATACAGGATTCAGTCACATATTTCAGATTTATTTTCTCAGCAACGTGTATGAGAAAATAAATCTCGCCAATAACATCACATTGAACTGAATTGAGAACAACAGAGCAAAGAGAGTTTACGATTCATGTGCTGTTGATGTATGTTTGTTTGTTTCTGCGTTTGTGTTTTTGCTTCCCATCTCTTGTGTGTGTCCTTCTCTGAAGAGGTCCACTCGCAAACTCACTCATAAATAATGGTGTTGTTGAAGTGACAACAGCCCATGAGTGGAGCGGGAGGGAGGGACCGAATTTCCCAGAATACTGGCATCTGCACCCCTTAAAGCTCAAGGGCCAGGCAGATGCAGGCTGTTCCTGACCAATAGGGAGGGAGCTGGGGCTCATGGGAAGAGGGTTTCACAGTTCGAAACTGGAGTCTGTCTTCACCACCAACAAACACTATTTGGAGGCTCGTCAGCCATAAAGTCAAATTCAGATTTTATTAGATTTTATTCCCATGACATAATATGCATGTCATCCAAACACTTGTGGATACATGTGCAACTCGGTAAACAAAGGAAGTGATATAACAAAGGAATTTATCCTGTTTTTTTTAAAAGATTATGGGGTTGGTGAAGCAGTGACAGATATCCCATATCGTACTGCTAGCGTAACATGGCTGCTTTCAAAAGAACAGCCTTTTTTCAGTATTGGGCCAGCTTGGGAAATTTTGGATAGAGCTGCTCTATTTTAGGAAAAAAATGCATCTCTGATGTGAACATACTTCTCATATTTAATTACAAATTGCTGGACCGTCTCAAGACCTGTTTGTCTCGTTTGGCAAAAAAACCCTTGTTTGTACTTTTTGTATAACATTCTGGCTTCAGAGTGTCCCATTTACGTCCCTTTCTAGTTCAGTCAGTGTCAATATAAATCTTTCTGTGTGGCTTGTTTTTTAACTGCAACCTGGTGCAGGGTTATACTGTTTTTGCTCCAAAAAAGATATTGATCTCCCATTGGTATGCTTTTTTTTCTGGAACAGCTATGTATTGGTCTTTTTTCTGCAAGTGTCTTTGCCAGGGCCCACAGCTGGCAGTACTGATCAAGAAGGATCAGCCTTTCCTCAATGCAAAACCAGGTCACCAAGATTTTAAATTTGGTGTTGTGTAAAATGAGAGCAGTGATACATTTTTTTCCCAGTATGCTGATATGAGTTCTGGACTCACATCAGAGTTCTGTGTGTCATTCTACACCGCGTGTTCCACAGGCTGGTTATGGTACTCACCAGGGACTCTGGGTCCGTTTTATCTCTCTGTGTCTTTGTGTTGTCAGTTGCAATAACAGAATCTCTGTCCTCCACTTTCTCTCTCCCGCCCCCTCCCCCCCCACCCACCATCCTTCTCCTTTCTGTCATCCGTTCACATTCAGGTACGAATATTCAGGGAGATCCATGACAACATTTACCTGAAGTCGGAGCGGGTGGTGTCCGCCGAGCTCAAAAAGAACTCCGTCTTCTTCCGCTTCCATGGCCCGGGGCGGGAGGGGGAGAGAGAGAGGGAGAGGGGGAGGGGTGGAGGAGGAGGAGGAGGTGGAAGAAGAGAGGGAAGAGCCGTCCAGTCTTTGACAAGCAGTGGCCCCGTCTCCCGGTCCCATGGCAACAACCCCTTGCACTGCCCCTACACCTTGAACTCACCCGGGTACCAACCCCAGGTTCCCCCGTACTGTACCTCGCCCTGTGACCTCTCTGAAGAGGCGGGGTTTGATAAGGGCCCCTCTGCAGGTGGTTCTGTCCCCAGCCATCCTTGTTTCCGGACGGCGAGGTCACCTTCTCTCGCGGACTCTTCCCTGGGACGGGCTACCTCACTTCCTCCCTCCGGCGAGTGCCCTCTCAACACCCCTGATCTCTCCAGCTCCCTTGACACCCCGTCATGCCCCCCCATCAGCTCCTATGACGTCCTCTCCGATGGTGCCCCTTCCGACCCGAGGTCTTACACCCCTCCAGTGGACTACCCCCCTCTCCCCGCCTCCTCCGCACCCCCCGTGTCGCTGCCCCCAGTGTGTCCCGGGCCATGTCCAAAACGGTGCGGATGACGCTGGTGATCGTGCTGGTCTACACCATGTGCTGGTCGCCCTTCTTCATTGTTCAGCTGTGGGCTGCATGGGACCCCAATCCCCCTGACCAAGGTCTGGTTTAGTGGTCCTGTTTTCCTGATTTTTTTTTTCATTATTGAGTCCAGTCAGTCACCTCTCCGAGCCAACAGAGTAGAATCTGGTTTTTGGGCAGTTTCCAAATTCTCTTTGTGCTATTTATGATACAATAATAAAATTGATTTGTGAAGCACTTTTAATAAGAGAATCCGAAGCGCAGAAAAATAGGCCAAGGGGGAAAACAGGCTGCAGAAAGGGAATAGAATAGAATAGAGTAGAACAGAATAGCTTTTTTCCCCAGGGCAAGCTTTAGTTGAGTCTTTATATGAACTTTTAGATGTTGGTGTACATCAATAGAACCCAGAATCGCCTGTAAAAATTACATCTTATCTCTCAGCTGCCTCATCTCTGGACTCTGTCCAGCTGATCTCACAACCTTGTGACTGCACCGATTCTCAGACGGGACATTACAGATTTTTGAGTAACACCAGCTCTGTGCATTCACTGAGATCTTCTCGGAAAGCGTTACATAATTTATTTGTTCAGGCGAGCGTCACACCCCTCACCCAAACTGCGATCGCCCCCAGCCCCCCTATCAACCCGCCTGCCCCGCCCTGACACATTTCATTTCAAATCACAGTGTCTTCCATTTATACAGCTGGCTATTTGCACATGATTCCAAGGGATACAGTATTTTTATTGTGCGAGTTCAAATGAAGACCCTCCTACAGGGGGGTCTTTTGGTTGGGTCCCGCCCAGAATCTGAACCCTTTGCAATTTGTCTACATGCCCTGTTTTGTGACCTCTGCACTGCACCGGTTAGACAGTGGGTTCCATGATCCCATGGGGTTTCACCCTTCCCACCCAAACTCTGTAGCTGGGACAGGGTGGCCTCCCCTCCGGGGAATGAGAGCTTGATAGCGTCCCAGGTTGTTGACGGGTGACAGAGTCCCAGGGAGCTGCAGTTTAACGGCCTTGCGCTCTCTGACGCGTTGTAAACACCCCCACAGTCTGCTGGTCTTCCTGCAGGTCGGCCTCCGGCTAAAAGCTGACATTTAATCCATACGGATATCGTTGCCAGGAGCGCCAGTGTACACACACACAGGCACACACACACTCACACCAGCTATACAACCACTGCTGTCTCTCGACTCTGTTACTCTCGGTCTCATTATGAAGAGCTAAGCACATTTACACCACATTAACCTGGTTCATAAGTTAAGTTTCACACAGGAACACTTATGTCTAAAGAGGGCAGCTGGTCCCTATAGCCAAACAGCAGACAGTAAGCAGGACATGGACTTTAGGACTGTGAATTCATATCTTTCCCCAACACATTTAATACTGAAATAATTCTACATCGCCATTCGTTTGGTTATGATATTTTATGATATTTTGTTGTCCGTCTCCTCGGAAAGTACTGGGACAGAAAGGTAAACACTGTCTGAAGCCGAGTGCCCAAAGCCAGCTGGGGGCATCGACCTCCACCCGCTGTCCGGGTGGGGGGGTGGGGGTGGGCGGGGGTCAAAAAGGGGGGTGAGGAATGAGGTCATCGCAAAATAAAGCAAGCACACTCATGGGTACAGTTTCCAGACACATTCAGCATGAGCAGAGCACTCTGGGTAAAAAGAAATGCACTTCCATTTGCTTTTGGGCGTGCGGATGCTAGTTATTATTAGCAGGATAGAAGTAAGGATTGTGCTAACAGACTCAGGAACCACACAAGCACGTTGAGCCCCTGCAAATTTGCCCCTACCAAAGATAGTCTACATGAGTTAGCAGGCTTTTGCTGTAGATTCATATCGCTGAATAGTCTGTGTGTGCATGTGCTTAATATGCCATGTGTACATCTGAATTGTGCTATAGTCTCATCTTCCTAGGCTTAGCTATGACTGAAATTGACTCATTAAAAAAAAACTAAAAATATTAAATCAAATAACATTCAAACCATTACGCAGGGCATCACAGACATGACAAAGAGTGCTCATGAGAGGAAAAGTAAAAGGGGAATCCACAGGGCTAAATAAATGATTTGTATGATAAATATGTCATAATTTTTGGTTATGGATGGTCGGTCCTTTACAGTCCTATTGTAATTGGTTGACTCCTTGACATTATTTCTTCCTGTGTTTCTCTGACAGCAATTGATATTTTTTGTTTGAATTCATATAGATAATATCAAGAGATACAAGAGGAAGTTCAGGTTGTAGTCTGTATGACTTCAGTGGTGTAGTTTTGCATCTCCTTATCAGCAAGGGAGGCCTGACTTTGTCTCTACCTGCTCTCCAGGTGTGGCCTTCACCATCCTCATGTTGCTAGCCAGTCTCAATTCCTGCACCAACCCCTGGATCTACACTGCCTTCTCCAACAGCGTGTCCCGTGAGCTCCGGGGCCTGCTACCCTGCCGCTCCCTATCCCACGACCCCCGCAGGGGCTCCATCGTCAACGACTCCACCAGCACGCACACCTCCACCACCGCCACCAAAACCAGCGTGTACTGAAACCCGAGACCGGAGGAAGCACAAACGTATTTTAAACTCCTGACAAGAAACCACGCGTGGGTGCCGAAATATCCCCTACCGCCAAATCCTAAATGCAGAAGCTGTGAACCGCATTAGACTCCTTTAGATGTTTGGAGAATTTAATTTCAGGGTGATGGGGTAAGTATTGTTCGTCGTAAACACCAGATGGAGGATGTCTCTTTCGGTCGTAAACGGGACACACACTGCCATGGACCGCAGCTGAATATACGGATAGCAGTGGTTCGCTTATGGAAGTGTGTTCCTTCAATCTCTCCCTCCGTCTATGGTCGAAAAATATTGGCATTGACCACAGCTCACCTTGGCCCCACCCCCTACCTCTGACACTACAAAACAACTCTCTGAACTACTGTCACATTGGTGGGGAAGGAGGGGCGGGGCATGAAAAAAAATACTCCAATAAAAATAAGGGGATATTTCACAGACAAAATATTTGGATATTTAATATTTTTTTAAATTTTACTTTATTTTTATACAGAGATATGTTCATTTACTCTTGACTGATACAAAATGTGCACTGCAAAATAAGGTGAAGCGTTCACGATTGCCTTGGACCAGTTCTCCAGAGGGAAATCAAAACAGTCGCAGAACGCAGACAGCAGGCCGCAGGACAGATGGCGTACCCCCCTCCAGCTCAAGAGCTGAGACAGCAAGCCCCGGAAGTGTGAACGGCGACAAACTGTGAGCGAAATTAAGCGGATGTGCAGAAGGAGCCGAGGAACCCGTCTGTTCAGCAGGGAAGTTTCCCCAAAGTAACACGAAGATCTGCGGTAAAGTGGTCATCGACGAGAGACAAGATGGATGTATCCACTTGGATGCTAACGGCTGATTTTGTTTAAAAACAGACACAGAAATGCATAGCGTTGAGATGGGGAAATAAAGTAGTCACTGAAAAGGATTACATTGATGTACGAGGCGAGATGAGATTCAGATCCGGGCAGGTGAGAAGCAGGTAAAAGATGAGCGCTCACACCTCGGGACAGCTGGGACAGGACAGAAGCGCAAACGGAACCCCCAGGAATTCTGGGATTGAATTTCCACACTGGAAAAATCCGTGGACCAGGAACAGGGTTGTACATTCAGTGATGAATCATTTAGGCAACATGATGCTAAATCTACATCTGAGTATTTTAAAGAGACATTAAAAAAAAAACATAAAAAAAAAAAAAACACACAAAAGCGCAGCAAAGCTTACCCCACACTGAGAACCATAATGATAGCACCAAAATTCGTGGTTTGGCCAAACCATGAGAATACTCAAACTTAAAATGATGGACAGGTTTATTGCTATGAGGCTCGTTTGTTGGTGTAATCGATAGGTGTGTTGGTGTGACGGATGGGTGTGTTCAAGTGACGAACCGGTGTGTCAGAATGACAAACAGGTATGTTGGCTAAACGGACAGATGTCGAAAGAAGTGTGACCAAGGCAAAAAAACAAAACAAAAAAAAAAGATTATGCTTTATCATTATCTTCCTCAATGTGAATGAGCATTCATACAAAACATGCTTTAGATCTTAAATGTAAAATGGATGCTCTGGGGAAAAAACATCTAAAACAACTGACCTTTATGAGCAATGTTATTAAGAATATATAATGTCAAGTGACAAGAAAAACACATTTATATAAAAAAAAAAAAAAAAAAAAAAAAAAAAAAAAAAACCAAGCACTTTCAAAATATTAAAATTATTTAATGTAAAATTAGTAATAGTGATATTTAATTACAGTAGTCAGAGTTAAGTAAAGTGTGTACTGCAATACAAACAAATACATTCCGTGCATGTAAGTATAAAAATACACAATGACATGTTGACTGTATTTACGATCACACACTGCACAGCTCAACACTAAAAATGACATAAAGCTAAAGCTGAGAAAGTCATATTGGGCAGTGTGTCAAATAACTTGATAAGTTGTGATCAATAACAATATTCAAGTTCTGATTATCAACCAAACTATAATGCAGGGATGTGTTATTTTAGAAGTTAAAATTAAGTTCCAAAGGTTATTTTACTGCCTCAGTACAGACTCGTGATTAACAAACACGACAACAGCAAACAACATTTTCAGGTTGGTGTCTTCATGGGGTGAATGTTTGAAAAGGACTGTGAAACCCGTAAAGCTAACGGTAACACCATGCATTTACAAACTGTCCATATGCATTCCCTCCTTCTCTCCTCTCTTTTCCTCTCTCTCTTTCTTTCTCCCTGTTCCTTCCATTCTGCCCCGCTTTGTTTCCGTCTGCTGGTCTCTCTTTTTCTACACAAGCAATTAATAACGTAGCCCTCCATCCCGAAGGCTAACCATAATTATTCACTACTCTGTTGTGCAATAAATACGGGACTCAATGTACTACAAATATATTTCGTTGTTTAGGTGACACATACAAAAATGACAGGTTACAAGAAGTATTGGCCGTTCTCCTCTTCAGTGGTAACTCAGAAAATATTTTTTGTTTATTTTTAAAGAACAAAGCCGACAAGCAGTACGAGTAATACTACCTTATGTTTGTTACCAGATATTTATAGATGTTGTCATGGCTCAGTGCTGATTGACTCTGCCTCCCAGCAGCAGAGACAACACGCAACAGAAAACCGTCTGTTAAACTCTTTTATAAATTATCACTCGTCATGTCTTTATGTACAGTCGTACTGATATATTAAATTATAAAGTGCAATTTTATTCCAAAGATATATATTGAGATAAATTCATCTACGATTAAACCAATTGTAATAAATGTTTGTTTATAAACCGCCAATGGTCGCCCTGTTAATTTGAACCTTGTGTGGTCTCTCGTTTTGTGTCGGTAATGCTTCTGTCTGTGTCAGATCTGCAGGGCATATGGAGACTGTATTTCTCACAGGGCAAAGAGTACAGGAAGTCGTTCACGGTTCTGCAAAATACGTTTCTGAATCTTTTATCTTTCACCTTTCCCTCATACACCTGTAAACATTACCGAGGGGAGCCTTATCTACACAACAGAAGCGAACAGGTGTGCTTCCATCTGCTTCTCTGTGGGTGTTTTTGACTACGCATTTGTTTGTATGTGTGTGCGTACGTCAGTGGGAATGGGACTGAGTTTGTGAATGTAAGTGTGCACGTTTGCAAAGATAAGGGTCTGCTTTTAAACTCCTCTTCCTTGTGTCCACCAAGGTATTTGTGTGTCTGACAGATTGACAGCTCAGGTCAAAACTATCGGAATTAAATGCAGAGTAGAATAGAAATGGAGAGGAGATGCGTAAATCTATAAATAGCTCTCCAGCTACAATCTATTGTGTCTCAAGATAAGGGCAAAGATGAGTGTGTTTGCGTGCCTTTGTGCGCTCGCAAGTATGACCTTTTCAAAAACAATAGCAGGGAGACGTCTCGTGGAACAGGTTGAGTAACAAAACAAAAAAAGAAAAAATTCCTGACTCAGATATTTAATCGAGCATATCCACATAACAACCAGTGTATCGCTGTCACCAAACAGGTTGATTTAGCCTTTTTTCCCCTCCTTGACTTGACTTCTCAAGGTTAATGTACGTACCTGCCTGTGATAAACGTGTAATATCTGACCTTGAGACGTATCACAGAGGAATGAGATCTCACTGATTCATGACTGTCCTTAGCGGGAGCCTTGGGGGGTCTCTCGCCCACACGTGTCGGCATGTGGATTAAGATGGCCGACGGTTTCCAGAGAGAAGAGATAAAATAACTACAGGTAAAAGAGGGAATCAAAGGTCACCTTCCACCTATAGGAAAGAAAAAATGACAAGGTCAGGTCAATAATAAACTCATAATTCCCACATGGGAAAAATTTTTTATATACATTTAAAAAAAAAAAAAATCATTGAAGTATTACAAATTTGGGACAAGAAAAAAAATATTCAAAATATGGATTACATTTTGAAATTCACTGTTATCTATTTTCAAACCAAACTGCAATGTATATCTTAAAGGTGGACCAAGAAAGAAATACATTCAGTTCGGCCTTTGTCCACATCTTTGAAATTCGTTGCCTGCATAGTTTCACCCTGTTGCACTACATTTGTTTACCAAACGCTCTTCCAGAGCACTCACAAAGTGGGAGACCATAAATGCATCTGATTAATGTGACCTATAGTGCCAGACCTGGTTAACAACATTTCCAGACCAGCAAGTACATATGCAGCAACACTGAAGTGCTGATGCAAGTTGGCTATGCTACTTCAAGGTATAATCACCTTGTGAATACAATTTCATGACTACAAACAGTGTATTTGAGAAGACAACATATCACAACCAAAATTATAGCATGACATTACCTGTTCATAGCCAGATGCATTCTGGGTCTTGGAGTCTTCAGCCTGCATCAAATGATTGCCAATGATTCTGCTGTTCTAATATCATGAGGAATTCGTGCCACCACAGGGGGATGGGGGTTGGCGGGGCAACAGGCAGGTATCGTGGCTGAGAGGTGTGAGTATGGGGGGAGGGGGCAGCCGGTCACCTCGAGGCAGCAGAACAGAGAGTTCCAGGGCTTGATGATTGACTGGAGGTACATTGGAGCATAATCCCATTTCAAAACAGGCACCCCTTCACAAGATGGAGAGAAACACTGAAAGGACGGCAGAACAAGACAGAGCTGGAGCACAACTGAGACCAGTAAATTTTAAGGAATATCGCTTCACACTTGATTTATGCTACTTTTATTTTACTAAAAGCCAAACCACAACGCCAAAGCAGCAAAGCACCCCTTTGGCACAGACAGGGTCCAACAGCCGAACCTCTCATGGCCGACACAAAAAGTTTCTTGTTACATAAAAGTGTCACTGTTCAGACAGCCGAATCCTATTAGCTATCACAGTGAGTCAGCTCTCATCCCTGGCTTAAACCACAACAGCTGCATAAAGTATTTTAGGGGGGTATGTTCTAATGCTCAACATTATGTAAAAGGCATGGGCTACATTCATTTTGCCACCTTCTGCCTTCCCTGTCCTGCTCTACCCCGAAACCACATTCGAGTTAACCGGTGTGACCCATTAGCGTGATGCTAATATGGAAAACAATGCCGTGTCCAAAAAGTGCTCTACACCCTCTATTTCCAGCAGTTTTTTGAGTGCGTAGCACATAGCATGGTCAATTTGAAGCGCACTATGCACTACTCACTTAACAATGGCAACGATCAAAAGTGTGGTTTGCACAGACACTACTGTCCCAGACTGCAATGCGAAACAGGAAGGGAGGCACCTCCCGCAACAGAAAATTTCGAACAAAATAGCTGATGCGGAGGCATCACCATCAACAGCGGTGACGCGTTTCTGGATAGTAAAATACTATCAACGCGTGTTCACTCTCGTACACCAACTAGTGAAAACATGCACTTTCTAGAACAGTACACAGTGTATTCACAACAGTGTGTCAAATGTTGTGAGCTTTTGGGACGCGGGGCAAGTCTTACCATGTGAACTAAATTGATGGTGGAGATCAACTGCCATCGTGTGTGAGCAAAAGCCGCTGAGGTTAGGATGATTTTACTCAAATGGCAAAAAAACGGGGAAAAAAAAATATGAGAATTGGAGGGGGGGTGGGGGTAAGAAATTGTGTGTGAGAAAGTGAGGGAGAGGGGGAAAAAGAGATACAGTTGAATGGAACATCCAGCCTAAAAAAAAAAATACATATTTACCATAACAAAACATTCCAACCCCATCCTCTCCCATGGAGAATACGAATGTTTAAAAATGATTTTTTTTTTTCCTCAATGATTGATGAGACCCCATTAGTCTTACAGCACAGAGGAGGAACTTTCCAGAGTGAAAAATTGCAGGAACTGAACATTCTGGGGACTACCTTTTGTGTTTCCCAAGTTTACCATGACCAAGCACTCCCCCAGTGCCAGGTCAGGCTGGGTGTGCCCAGTCAAATGGAAACTAACCTCCGGGTGTCAGCTGATCAAAGGGGGCGTGGCTCGGGAAGAGCACAAATAATATTCATCCAATCAGGAGGAGGTCAGAACCAGCTCTTGGGGGATGCAGCTTGCTCATATTCGAGTGTAGAATCTAAACATTTGTAAATTCCCATTGTCGGACTGTCACAAAAACAGAGCCAGAAATATCGGGCGTCCAGATGTCTGTTCGCCATGTGAGAGACTTTATCAAGGATCGGAGCGCCTTTTTTTTTTTTTTTTTTTTTTTTTTTTTACATCATTTTACAAAAATACTTTTATAAAGCAACCAAAAACACTCAAGACTGAAGTAAAATAACGTCCTTTAGATTAGCTTTTAAATTAATTTGGCTTATTGTGTTAAAAGGCAGATCATTTTTAAGCAGCATGGAAAAATCATACCTAACACGCTCCCATAAGCCTTTGTTAGGGTGTATACACACAGGAATTCACACACAAATTCTGCTCACATATAAAACACAGCTGGCCAAGTGCTTTTCCAATGGGAGCAAAGCGTCGTCAGACGACAGCCAAACAAATTGCAGTTCAGAAAGTTCACCAGATTCCAAACGGTGACGGCCTGCACTGTGACATCACAATAAGCCCACCAATGATTCACTATGCCCTTGACATTGAATAAATTCCTCTCTAACATAAACCGTATCTTTACGTTGGCTATGTTGACAGACAATTCCATTTTATCTATAATAAACAATCAATAGATAAGACACATTCCGGTGCTTTTTTGTGTGTGACACTATGCACAACCCCCACATACTGCAGCCTCAGCCAAAAATGAAAACAAACCACCAATTAAATGAAATACCAAGCATTTTTGTAGGCGTCTGCTACATTTACGTGTACACAAGCACTTATTTTACATCTATTCTGTCATGAAAACTAATTAATATTGTACATTAAGTTTAAATCATCGCCTTTTGGATCATGACCCCTAAGCTCTCATGGGTTTGGAGCTCAAACTATGCCTGGCAGGGCTGCGAGTTCAACGCCCCACTGGACCGCACACACCATCTTTACACACTTTTAAACTGTTCAGACATTAAAGGGACAAAGCCTATATAGCAATCATCCTTTTTTTGTCCCTTTTGGTAGCATGTTCATATATGAACAGGACCGAAGGGGCACGACAAGAAACTAGGGATCATCATGCAAGTAATTTGTTTTAACTGTGCGCACGCGGCGCTCTACCGCCATCATGTGGTTAACAAGAGGAACTGCAAGTCACTAAAAAACGCAGGCGCTGGCAACTCAAACGACTCCTGCAGGGGGAAAAAATCTAAAGTTACAGCTCAAGCAACAAGGCAGACATAACTTTCAAAACACAGACCTAGACATATTTTGTTCTTTATTAAAAACAGTTTATTGATTTTTTTTCATTTCATTCAATTGCGCCCTGCCCCGCCCCCTTCCCCCATCCACCCCAAAACCTCTCCCTTCAGCTTGGTCTATAAATCAGTATAAATACCCTGGGGGGGGCCGGGGGAGGTGTGGCTTAACACCTTGCATTAGATTTATCATCAGTCGAACTGTGGAAGCTGGTACACATTTGCTTGTGCCGAGGTTGTTTGGGCGACATCTTGCATCTTATGCATTAAAGTCCCATCGAGTGCAGCAGGCCCAGTTCAGCCCAGCAGGAGTTCAGAACTGAACTCCAGACCACAGCAATAGAAAAGAGCTGCTCCAGCTCAAACACATTACAGTGGTCTAAAGTTTAAGTTCAAACAAAAACACTGCTAAGCTTCAGACCATAGATAAGCCTGTCGGGGATGTCATTGTCTGAAACACTAGGAATTTTTCCCCAATGTGAAATACCAGTGGTGTTGGGAGTCCGGGTTAGCCGCAGTTCACCGAAAACGAGTTTGCGGTTCTGTGGGAGTCATTCAGGGTACGGTCCGGGTTGTTGTGTAAGGGTATGCGTCGGGAGGGGCCGGTCGCCGCGGTCGGAGCGTGCCCCACGTGGCGGTGTGAGGTGTGCGTGTGGATGTGAGTGGACTGCGGTCCTCACGCCTGGATGGTGCTCTTGGCGCTGAAGGCCAGGTAGTAGACCAGGATGCCGATGGCCGCTGCCAAGACCTCTGTGGAGACCCAGGGGCCGCTCCATGCCCCCTGAGGAGACAGAGAGAGAGCCAATCAGCACACAGGCTCAGAGTCAGTGCGCGTGTGAGGGGCGGGGCTGTCACAATCACTGCACAACTGTCATATCGATGACTATGAATTTCCACACATTAAAATTCCCATTACTGTCTGTATTGGGGTGATGCATTTTTTTTTAAATATTTATATAATTGTTCACTTAATTTTAAGTAAAAAAAAAAAAAAAAAAAAAGTATTTATGTACATGTTTCTCTCCCTTCATTACAAGAGTTAAAGCCTATACTTCCAAATTAGCAAACTGGCTGGTACCCATCAACATATTTTCCCCAAATGACATTTACATGTGAACATGTCCAAGTCTGTTGAATCGGTCTTGCCTGATTTCTAACTGCAATTTAAAACTTAAAGTAGATGGGTAAATAAGTGTGATGGTTACATAAAAGAAAAAAGCTTGCCAACAGAAGAACCATTTCCAACAGTTCTCGGCCTTACAACTAAACATTGACATACATTGAAACATTGTAACGGCCCTGGAGTTGATGAATGTGTGGAGGTACTGCAGGCCATGTCTGGTTCTTACCCTGTGATCCACGTTCACTGAAAGAGCGGCTTGATGGCGTCCACATCCTCGTTGTTCCTTTGGGCCTGCGGGGGGACATTAATTACGGAGTTATGCGTCTCGCTAACGTTCTCTCGCATGCAGTCACATATGCTTAAAACCGCAAATATGTTCATCGACTACAACCTTATGACACGCACGGATTCTCACAAACCCTCACCTTGCGCAGCGCGCTGTAGGACTCCTCGTCGAAGAATTTGACCTGGTACGTCCCGGAACTGGCCTGCTTATGGGGAACGCTCCAAGACACCTGAGAGAGGGGGACAAAATGGCCGTTAACAATGCAACAACAGGTTTTGACCTGTAACTGCTAAAATACATAGACAGACTGAGGGAGATTAATAAGATGTCTGGACACACAGATGAATGGACAGACCTGGTATTTCCCAACATCCTGGCCTCTGGTCACAGGGAACTGCTTTCCGTTGACATCCGCATACAAGGCCACACTCTGGATGGAGAAGAGCGGGTCAGTTAGCTTAGCTTTACATTTCATACACCGTTTCGCATTGGAAATAGTTTGAAGAGACAGGTCTGCTGTGAATCTTCATGTCAATCGTCAAAGTGAAATCAGCCTGAAGAGGGTAAATGAAGGCACACTTACGAGACGCATATGAGAAGGGGGGTTCATACAGAATTTAAAAAATGCACAATCTTGACAGTCATGTCGAAATGCAATAGCTAAAGCAAAATGGGAATGGCTGGATGGGAATAATTACTTAAATATGTCACCTTATTCCTTAAACAGGCTACTAATTTTTCTGCTGTTTAAGGCCTTGTTTAAATAACTAACACAAGTAATCGGGATCTCCTGTAATCTAACATAGCCACACACCATAATCACAACCTGTAATTGCCTTCAAAAACATAATTTTACTTTGCACCAATGAAATAGTAATGTGTGTAATTCCAGTTTAGAGAACCTAAATCCACTAACAGAAGCCACACAGCAGTATGATCAACGAAGTGTAAACCCATCAAAATGACAGTTTTCTTGTGGTGTCAGGAAAGACAGCACAAGCAACAGATTCTTGAGCTAGAGGGCAGTTATTCTGAAATGGTTTAATCCAAGGAAAGTGGAATTAATCGCAGATTAATGCCAGCATTGCTATATTCTTGGAAAAAGGAGCTTTGCATAGACAAGGCATAGCTATGTAAAGCTCATTGGTTCAATTCACATTGTGTTGACTGGTTTATTTTGCAATTCTGAAGTTCTGCTGCATACATAAAATATACCCATTTCATTACATTCATGTGGGTATGAATGTGTTATGGTTCACTTATTTTTATGAGTTAATGTGCCTGCATGCGTACGAGAGCATTTGTGTATACGCACATACGTGTGTGGGCATGCAGGCATGCAGGCAGGCAGGCATGTGTGTGCGTGTGTGTGTGTGTGTGTGTTAAGCATGTGTGTTACCTGGGCTCCGTTAGCACAGGCCAAACTGAGCTCCACGATGAAGACAGACTCGGATGCGATCACAGCGTCGGTGGTGGTGTAGGAGGAAGGGGTGATGACCGGGTCTGTACAGCTCTCCGCTGCAAAGCATGATGGGATACAATCAACTTAGTCTTGCCTCCAGACATTGCATTTGACAGAGAAGCTGAAAAACTATCTATCAATATGACTGAACCCCCCAACTGCCCACACACTTGACACAGCTAGCCTTGGTGGATGGCGATAGCTTTCTGTTAATTCGGAGATTTCTTAAAATATCTTGAATCTCAATTCACAGCTCCTCAAATAACCACTACACCACTGCTTTAAATACCTCTGCTATGAATGCATTAATCATTTCTGAATCTGGATGCTCTTGCCAACCTGCTGAGTGCAGAGGAAAAAAATAAGTTTGAAACGAAGGGGATTCCTGGTTGCAAATGGCAGTTAAAACACCATCATAGACAAATATATTGCTACTGGCAAGTTTTCCCACTATTTCGGGACCTCTAGTGACATCTGTTTTCAATTAAAATGAAGTGTGTCACAGATTCTTGTTTCTCTGATGTTGGAATGGCATGGCCATGACCAAAGTTCACATAGTGGTTCAAGACATGTTTCACAAGATGGTTAAGCTGACAGTGTCAATTAACTAGCTTGCTAAGTTAGTCCTCTGGGTGGAACATATTTTATACTACCTGGATAATTACGAGTGTGGCGAGTGTGCTCTGCACAAGATTTCCTGGAGATATGCTGGTTTTTAATCACTACTGTCCATTGGACTTTTGCCTACACTGATGTGTCAGTAGTAGCAACTGACCATGAGCTTATTAGCAAGACCTGTAGGGTGGTGTTGTAACACACCTGAGGAAAATTTAGTCTTTGTGAAAGCTCATAGTAAAACGGTCAGAGAAGTTAAAATTTATTGCACTGTCCGACATTATAATCAGTGCCACGGCGTAACCAAACTGTATACACCGTTCAGACTACACTTAAACTCCTTTGTCTATAAAGTACTTTATAATATACTATTCAGAGATATAGTTCATAAGCTCTTCACGTGCGATCACAGCCCAACGACATATACTGCATACAGTAGGATGGGGAAGTGCAGTCATAACACTTGTATACAATCATTCCAAAAATATTTATGCAAATTCAACTCCGCAAGAGTTAGATTCGTGCGACTATGGCAAAAGGGCACACTATGAAAACTGAATTCCAAAGAGCAACATTTTAATTGCTCGCTCCCTAGTGCTGCATCACCACTTAACAGACCTAATTCAGTTTTGGATTGCTAGCGTGCTGTTTGGTAACCCAAGCCGGGTGGCAGCTCAATTACTCTCCTACTGCACATTACTTATACAACACACTGTGTGGATCATACAAGCAGGTACACACAGCTACCCTACCTGTAAGAAACTTTGACCACCATGTAGTCTTAAAACGAGATTGGGAAATGCCGCTGATACAACGATAACGTCAGCATTTGCTAGTTGGCTGTGGCTAGCTCCTCTGTCTAATCTTCACTTTATCTAAACTTGTACAAACTATAAAATGTCTAACATTTAACAATTTCCACCACACCATTAAACGTTAGCCAAGTAGCATACATTCAAACAATACTGAAGCAAAAGATACAATGTATCGACTGTTCATTGAATAAATGTTACAATAGATAGCTCAGTAGCGATACGTCAGCTAGCCGACTTTGTAACCAAACATTTTCTGTCTTCACACTAGCTAGCTTCCGGATAAGCAATCTAACCAAGTAACAACCAACATAAAACACATCAGAACAGAATCTCTAGTACCAAATCGTGCCTTCGCTTAGATATAAACAGAATCAGGCGAATAGCATATATGAATCAATCTGTACTGCAATAGGCGTTTTAGTTAGCACTATGGTCACAGCGAGCTAATGGTACTATATCTAGATAGGAAAGTATAGCCATTTACCTGCACAGAGGGCGACACAGAGAGCCGCAAATGCAATAATACGCATCATCTTCTTAAATGTTTGGTGTTGTTACTTGCTTAAACACCTTTGAAAGATGGCAAAAGAAAAGGAGCTTTCTTCACTGGACACCGGATCACAGTACTTCTCGCTCCTGCCGTTCTTTCGAAAAAGGCCACCTCAGCTCAAGGCGCGCAATGAAGTCTGGGATTGACACAAACCAAAAAAGTAGTAGGACACGTCATCCCGTCATCCCCGAATGAACTAGCACATACGCAGGACATGTGGGCCAAAATAGGCAAACGTACAGCTCTTAACGGAATTCTTCTGACGATAGGCTTCACAGCATACTTCAGAACACGTCTTCGTTACATTTGTCACCTGTTTTTACAGTTTTCAGCTCCATACTACCATGGTGTGATAGTTGGTGTATAACACTGCTGCCAGAGACTAGTCTTACGTTGAACAAAAAGATGGCTTGTGTTGGCTTAGTCGCAGCAATTATTTACTTAAGCATAAACTATGCTGTCAGACTGTCAGCTGACAGGATAATTTATGAAACAGCCTAATTTAAAATCGAAAACGAATAAAATTGGCATCAAAGCATTTACGTTGTCTGATGTTTTTAAGTTTATCTATGTCAAAAGGGATCCTCACAACTAAAGTATGTAACCCAACTGCATCCTGAACTTACAGCAGAGAGTGCTTTAGCTCAAACTTTAGGCCCTGTGGTTTCTCAGAGAATGAGTGGTATTCTAGGATCAGGTTTCTCTGAAACATACCATTTATGAATGCAATCTTTTAGCATTCCCAATTGGTGAGGCTTTATGGAATGCAGGAAACATATAACACATTGTCTTGCTTAGCAGTATCATAGCTGTAAATATAGCTATTTAGCATGAAAGTCATAAGACTGAGGGAACACTAAATGAAATGGAACTACAACAGCCAAATCGGCAGTCTAAGCATTGCCCACAACTGCAATGGTTTACAAGTAATCCATGATCACGGAAGCACTGAAAAATGTTAGGACGGGAGATTGAGTATACAGTGAATGTATTGTGGGGAAATGTGGTGTGATTTCCCTGTTATAGAAAACATATGCTTGTGTTAAACCTGAATGCAGTACAGCAATAGTAATAACTCAAAATGCTTTTCCAAATAGAGAGACTTGATTGGAGGAACCAATCATTCTGCAGATTTTATGACCATCTGGAAAGTGAGGTAATGCAAGGCAACCAATCCCTAACCTTAAGTCCACTTTATCTACTACTTTCCCCTTTTTTTATTCAGTTTTTAAAGTAAAAGTATTGGTTGAGTAAAAGTAAACACAAACACAAGAACAGACACTCGGTTTCTCAATCGTTTAATAGTATTTTTTTCTTTTCATTTGTTAAAGTGTGTCCAACAAATTCAAACTGGTAAGACATAAAAGTCCAGTGTAAATTCATCCATATGGGACAATTTCATACAATGTAAAGTAACAGTTTTTCTTTTAAGGTAAGTGTGTGCTGCAAATTTGAAGTGGTAAGAACTTAAAGGCCAAAATAACTGCAACCATATGGGACGATCCGATGAAATCAGACGTTTGCACGAGATTATGAACTTTCCATTGCTCTGTGTTTTTTTGGGGGTGGGACTACACTGTATTGTTTGAAAACTGCAAGAGAGGGGGCAAGGAGTGTAGGCTCAATGAAAGCAGGGTAGAGGACAGGGGGTGAATTTGGGTACCAGAGCTCTGACCAGATTAAGATAACAGCACAGGTGGCAGGAAATGGATGATTTGTATAGAGACAGCATCAGGAGTGGGAGGGGCTTAGGCATAATGGGAGGTGCCATTATGAGTCAGAAGAGGAGTCTTTGATGTCTGTGCTCTCCGTGGCTTCGCTGACTTCGCTCATCTCTTTGCTCTCCCCGCCGCTGTCCCTCTCTCCCTCTCTCTCCTGTTCCTGCTCCTCCAGTTTCCCAGAATGCCCTGGAGCAGAGAGGCCCTGAGCTGGGGGTGCTTCGGGACCCCACACTCTCACACCTGGCCGTCTTAACTGTGAGACCAGGGGGGACAAAAAACAGGGAAGCGGCTTAATAACACTCAACAATTACAGTCACACCAAAATGGCTGCCATCAATCTCTTGGGTTGACCAATATGTTGACGACATGGAAATGTTAACTCACTTCATCGGCCATGTGGGCCAGGTCTCTTTTCATAGCATAGGCGTCCTCTCCATCAGCATAGTATTTGGGCTCCACTTCGCTGATCCTGGAAGGACAAACACAGTGAGAGAAGTGCTAAGAGGCAGGTCGTATTTACAAGTTGCTAGCTAGCCTCAAACTATTCATGGGTGAATCTGTCATGAAGCTGAAGGTTACTGCTATAATTAGGGGCAAACGTTTGCACTTCTTCCCAAACCAAGGAGAAGATGCTGTTTAATATGGTGGTGGAAGCATTTTTCTTTCTGTTCTGAAATATGCTGGAAGTTTCAATTCCTGTCACGCAGCACTCCTAAAACTTTGCTTGTTCCAGTTAGAACAATAAAAGTGAGGGAAAAAAAAACAAAAAGGCATTGCACTTGGTGTGAAATTCAGATGCAATTATTGTGTAATTTATTTGTATAAGGCTGACTGTTTCAAGACCTTTAGAAAATAGTCTGACAAGTTGGGTTCAACGCAGACAGAGATGAATGATAAACAATGAAATTAGCAGACAGGAAAACAGCAATCATCAGTCGTGAATCAAAAGCATTCCAAGAATGAGTTGACACAATCGACAGCTATGTGATTAGAAATTCCCACTTAACTTTCACGATCACAGAAATTTTAAACATTCTTACTTGATGGAATTCTAAAATGTACATATTTAATGACATTTTACACGTCGCAGTCAATGGAATTCTGAAGCTGTTATACTCACTGGAATTTTAGTGTGTTTGAGTAGAGATGCAACGCTGCTCGGTTACTATGAGAGGGAGAGAGAGACAGGGCAGCGATGAGCAACTTACTCAAATAACATCATATCTCAACACATTAAACAAGATTAAGAGCGCAATAAGGGATTGATTCAAATATCTCCCAAACAAATAGTGCTAATTTATGAGTGGTTGCACATGTTATGATTTCAATCCTTACTTAAAGAATAACCATGTGAATTAAGCCAGACATTAATTTTATTTTCACATGAATTCACACAAACCTTGAGTAAATCTGGCCCGTAATGTACAATCACTAAATTACCATAATTATTTTGTTCCTGTGTCATAATCAATTTTAGGCTAATACATATTTCTGCAATGAAAAATGTACCAAGATCAATATTCATATGCTGTAATGAGAATTACAGTAGACTATACATACAAGCAAAAATGTTTTTATGAGGATCACACTACGTTGAGACATTTCATAAATTCGGCATCTTATTAAGATGACATCAACTCACTAAAACCTTAGCCAGACAAAGGTGGATAGTTTGGTAATTAAAAATAAAAATGTAAAGTCCTGTTATTAAACTTTATTTGAAATTTCCAGTGCATTTTACCCATACGGCTGCAGGGATTTGGAAGGAAATCTGGGTTCTGAAAACTTAACTCAGCGCACACAAAGCACAAGCACAGTGAAAATGAAAAGACATGCCAGAGACTCCAGACGGTACCTTTTGCGGACGTGAAGGGAGACGTATTTCGCGTTGAAGTTTTCGATCATGGCCCTGCTGGCCTGGTCCATTAGTTTCTGAGCCAATCCCAGACGCCTGTGGGAGCGTTTCACTGCCTGTGGATGACATCAACAATTCCCCAGAGTTACAGTCTGGTCTTCTAGTAGCATTACGCAGACACCGCGACTGTAGAGCTATGCACTCTGCTTTGATTACAGGGCAATGAATTTTTTATTTTTTTTTGGCCTAGCCACCCTCCTTATGTATTTTTTTCTTTATTCAGAAAACAGGAAGGCTGAGAAGGTTACAGAGAAGAGGAGGCATAGATAGAAGGTTCAGAGCGCCAGTCTCCTGAGTGATGCATTTCTGGCTTCTATGAGTTACAGTTTGCTGTGTTGAAACACCACAAACTGTGTAGAGGGACACGCTGTAGTTACCTTCCATTCACTCTCTAAGGAACATAAAAGGGACTGTTGCAAATTTTAACAGTGATTTCTGTAAATATTAGTGAATAAGATAAAAAGGTATACATTTTATCCACTGCTAATAAGTAATGTGTGACAGTAGAAAAAAAAAAGGCAGGGAAACCCCTCGGAGTTTGAGCCTAATCCCCTTTAATAATAAGCGACAACCTCTAGATTTTCTACTGGCATCCTAAAGTCATGCTTGTAAGAGTGATTTCTCTGTCATGCATGAAAGTGGAGGGTGAGGGTGAGGGAAAGAGGTGGTGGTCACTCACCAGGGAGGTGATATGCCCGTGGGGTACATCATCCGGGTCTTCCTCCCTGTAGAGGCAGTGAGAGGGGCAGAGAAATTCACCAGAAACCAATTGCAGGAGTATTGCTCACAAACAAACCAGCATAATAAATTCCTACAAGGGACATACTCACATTTTGGCCAACACATATCCTACTATTTTCCCATTCTCATCTTCTGCTATATAGGAGAGCTTTAAAAAAAGGAAAAAGGAAGAAAGAATTCAGTTCATTTCAACTTTAAGACAATGCACACTTCAACAAATTGCAGCACTGAAAGACAAACGTGCCAACTGTCAGCGCAATTTCATCTAATTATGTAATATACTGACAAGCCACAGACCTGGGGCCATGACAGGCCGTGGTAGAAATAGTATTTCATCTGGTAGTTCTCCGGTAGACACAGCAGATTGCAGTGCTGCATGTTCATCAGATCTTCCGGCTAACAATGAGAATGAGAAACAGAAAACAATGATACACAGTGGGCTAGTACATTCTTACACCAAATTTGTGCAGCTATGTACTGAGCTAATACTGACACGACACACATGCACGATTATGAAGTATAAAGACTACCCCTACTACTTCCACCTCCCATTTCAGTCTTCATTCATCTGTTTACGAATGGTTCAGCGCTGCCATTAGCTTGTCCGTTTAGTCAGTACCAATGTATATAGCTAAAAACCCAAGTAACATGCATTTGTCTCACTGGACGATTAATTTTACTTGCAAGAATCGCTACACTCAAACAATAAAATACAGCCTGAGAATGCTAAAGCTAGCTCGCTCGTACTGCAACTAAAATCACCATAGAGCATTTCGGTAAACGCCTAATGTTTAGGTATCCTTTGCGGTATGGTTTATTTACCCTGGCGTTGCGAATATTCATTTTGCTCCTTCTGTCAGTTCCCACCGTCTTCTCTAAGGTCGAAATATACTATAAATTAATGTATTCAAACAGTTTGCTAACTGTAATATCTACAAAAATTACTCTCGGACTCGTGTGCTGAACCGGAAACCATGACAAACCGGAAACCCGCCTTCTGACATATTCTACCCAATGGCAAAGGGGAAAACTAAAATAGAATAACCACTCAGAGATAAAGTCACATTCCAAAATCCAATTGAAAAATGTCTTATATTTTGACGAATAAAAAAGATAACCAATTAGAAGTTAGTTGAGAAGAATCCCTGAAGCATAAGTCTGATTCAAGTGATAAGTCTATTTTTATCCTTGACATTTTCTATTTGTGGAGTATTTAAGGCCAATCGAAGTGTAATGCGTTGAGACGTCACAATAAATGAATGCAAATAAATAATCACTATTTCTTCTTTTTGACATCCGTAAACATGTCAATGGGCTGTACTGTTTAGTAACTCTCATTTATCCATATCTCTCTGACCACATGAAGCAAACAAGATTCATAATTAATTTTAACAATACTACCAAAACCACTACTACTCTCAAAACTGCATGTAATATAATTATGAAATTGAATATTTTGTTTATTTTCCACTGAGATGTCAGGGTTGTGGAGATTACAGTGTTTTTGAATCAATTCTGACATTTTGTGGAAGTGGTGAGTAAAAATAGATCAGAGATGATTATTTCTTTGCATTTTCTGACTGGTTGGGGTGAATCCAGTCTGGGATATACTGCAGTTGGTTTGTCAGACACTAGTATTAGAGTTTTTCATTTTGTGGAGTTGAAAGTCTGATATTAGCTGTTTCACCTTTCCAGTAAAATTTAGTCATCACGGAGTTAATGGTAAATTAAACCATTTAGTCGTGGTGTGGGTCAGGATTTTCAAATTGATAGTTAAATTTAGGCAGTATGGTCATTTTTACAGTCGCCATTCTGCCAATTAGAGAGAGTGGTAGGATTTTCCAACAGGATTTTCCAGCTACCAGAGTGGTAGGTTTTTCCAACAGTCATCTTTTGTTGTTTTAATTAGTGCTGTGAAATTTAGGTGGAAGAACTGTAACTTTAATATGGCAAAAAAAGATACAAAAAAAAAAAAAAACATTTTTCTGTATACCGAGTACAAGATTGGTACTTCTGTAAATGAAACCATAGCTTTAGAGCAAAAATGTAATGTCTCATCAGTATAAAATAACAATATTTAATTTGGCTAGCCAGATTAACACAAGATTTGTAGCATAAAGTTACTCTTAGCCTCTTGTAAAACAGTTGTCTTAATCTGAGGAAGCTTTGTTGAGTTGTTTTGGTGTTGTAGCACTTGTCCATAGCAACACTTGTCTGTCAGTTAAAGTATAAGAGGATTATCTCCATCAAGTGTCACAAGATCATTTTCATGTCAGTTTGTCATTCCAAAGGGCTACAACCCACTGTCTGTAAATGGGAAAACCACACATTGTATGGGCTAGATACACCACTGTGAATTTGTGTAATAATAATAATAATAATAATAATAATAATAATAATAATAATAATAATAATAATAATAATACTGTAATTATGCCATCCCGTCACGGGATAAGCGCATCAAGATAAACTATGAAAACACAGTACAAATCCCTCACAACAAATGACCTTTTCATTCTTAAAGCGTTAGTCGTTAAAGCAAAGCATTCAAACCCAAAGTCAGTTGGTGGCTCCGGGAAATCGACTTGAACTATGCATTTTTTCCATCCAGGCTACGGATGTGGCATCAATTGTTTTCCCACAATGACGCCCCTGTCTTTGTTGATTTCCCTCGTCCCATCTCCGCTTGCATAGAAGGAAAGTGGAAGCAGCCAATCAAAGGCATCGCATTTGACCGAATCCCACCCACACATGTAAATTACACTGAGAGCTGAGAGAAAAAACAACCATCAGAGCACAAAGTAGGCTGTGTGAATCTGTTGTACCCAATCAGAATCCAAAATTTCAGTCCAGGAAATGCAAATTTCAGGCAGGTGAGAGAAAGTAAGAAACAAGTATATTTATAGTACTGGCAGAACAGGTGTTCTAAGCAGGTGATCGAAAGGTACAATAAGATAAAGAAAAAAGGAAACCAGGGCACGAAGAGAGCAGTTCGCTGTCAATCGCGTTACGTTTATTATCTTAACATTTATGTCTTATCAGTAGAATATACTATAAACATTAACTTATCTGTTAATCTGTTTAATGACCTATCTTCTGTCTTTTAGTATTTGTTTGTTATTATTTGCGTCCAATCAAACGTGCCTATAGGTATTTTTCTTGGTAGAATATTTAATTATTCATGATATTAAGTTGTTTTTTTTTCCACTGCAAATAATATGTCGTGAAAATATTTAATAATGATAGCGGTATAGGTTACAGGACTGACCATGCTTGATAAATCGTATCCCTTAAAAAATAAGAGAAGCGACGAACGAACATTAAATTCGAACCGCTCGCGTTGAGTAATTTTGTGACACGGTTCAGAAATGGACTCCTGTGGATGGAGTCTGTCCTGCGGGTCGGAAAGAAACGGTACCGAGTGATCTTAAATGGCATACATTTCAGCTGGACTGAGCTTGACAAGAAAAACCGCGACAAGAAGACAGGTGAGATTCTTCTTTCCTGGTGAAGCTTACATTTTCACTCCAAATGTATTATTATTATTTTTGTTTTCAGTTGAGTTGTGTCACTGTCTCTCCGTATTCTTATCCATATTTGTATTTGACATTTTTTCAGTTTTTTCATTACTCGTCCCCTCAGTGGGTTCAATGTTACATTCTTTAATTTCCTATTTTACCTTTTTACAAAATGCATACACGGTTATTATTATTTACACATTACACTACTTGCTGTTTACATAACCAAACATTATGAATAGTGTTTATGGTGCCACAGCTTCTTGAATGACATGATCCAAGAGTCATTCACCCTTTCTCCTTTTTTTTTTTTTTTTTTGAAAACAGACCACATTTAAATGTTTTAACAGACAATACTGGCTATCTTTGTTTCATATCTTCTGTTACAGTTTGTATTACAATGCAAAGGCATGCACACTCATTGGTGTGAAAGCCAGTGTGCAACACAACCAGAACAACTAACCCAACTTGTCTGACAAACTGAGGAAGAGAGAGACATGGAGAGAAGTGTCAATGTGTGACATTTTTCAGTCACAAAATAAATTATTGGCTGACAGTCCTGACAATCCTGGTGACATTTCTATGATGAGAAAAGAGCGTAAACACCTTGAAAATACATGTGGATGTACGGTATGGGAGGGTTTCCCACACAGACGAGCAGCATTTTTATCATACCTTGGCTGGAGGAGAACCTGTGATAAAACCTGTTGTACTAAACCAACACGCTCAACACGGCTCACGCATGGCAGCGGATGCATCTAAAACAAAAGCGCAAATGATTCATTCAACATTCCACCCCTCACCCACTTCATAAACAGCAACAACCAACAGTCCTTTATCCTCAACATCCCACAATGCTTGCTTCACAAGCTCAGTAACGTGCCCAAGTTTGTTATTGGGACCATTTTCATAAGAACATAAGAACACGCGATGATTAGAACAGGCCATTTGGCCCAACTAAGCTTGCCATTTCAACTCATTTTTTATGGATAAAGAATGCTGCATAACTTTTTCTGCATTTTTGCCAAGTATGTTTTTGTTGTTGTTGTTGTTGATGCTATTGGAACACATTGTGTTTTTTTGTGTTTTTAGTTTCAGTTCCTGTGTCAGAGTTGATTGGAGTGGAGAAGGGGAGAGTGGAAATTCTGCCACAGAAAAAGGTGGAGGAGTCAGAGCAACATTTCACTGGTGAGTCAAACACAGTGTCTGACTCGGACTCCAGTGGCTAGCAGTCGTAACCAGAATCACTCTTATGAATCAAAGCTAGTTTCAAATGGAATCATAGCTAGAATCACTCTCTTGAATCACAGCTAGCATCACTCGGAGTCATATCCAGAGTCACCCTTATAAATCACAGGTAGCATTACTCGAATCATGTTCAGAATCACTCATAATTGAAACCCAGTATCTGACTCCAACTCACATATAGAATCACTCAGGACTCATAGCAAGAATCATTCTGAGTCACAGCCGGTTTTCTGACTCTCAATGTCCTTGAGACGCATTGGAAAAGCCAGAGCCAGGACCCTCATATGTCACAGCCCTTATTTTCCTGCGAATCATAAACTGCAGCACCAGAGGGCCATGTGTGATATAATGACAAAAGTCTGAGGTATGTACTGTGTAGGTATTTCCCCATTGCAGAAAGACCAGAAATATTTAGGAGCATTTTTTTAGACAAATGGCGAATGTGTAGCAGCATGCTAGGAGAGCACATAAGATACAAACGTTGTGTGTTATGTGCAAACTTCAGTTACACTTTGTAATTTGCAATTGAAGAATGCCCATAACCGTTCTTTGCAAAATAAATGTAGGGAATAGGGGCTGAATTGAGGGGAATAGGAGCGGTCAAAATGTACACACAATCACTTATTCCTTCATATGCACCCATACCACACATGTAAAACCCTTGGTGAAAACTAAATCTCAAGTTTTGCCAAGTCTCAAGGTTATTTTGTGAAAAAAAAAAAAAACAACTCAAAAGACCAGGGCACAGGAGGTTCCAAATGTTTCCATGATATTTCATATTTCATTCTGATGAGGAGAAGCGGTGAAAAGTCGACAATGTCAAAATGCTGTAAAAAAAAAAAATGATATATTAGATAATTACATGTGCCTTTGTCAGATACTTGAAAAAAGGAAGTATTTCAGTGGTATATTTAGCTGTTTTCAGTACCTTGATTACCCCCTTTCCTTTTCACATCCCTCTGTTTTTCTACTTCTTTGACCCTTCTCCACTTTTCATTCCTCTCTCCCTCCTTCCTGTCCTCTCTCAGTGTTTTCTGTGATGCGGGGAAGCTGTAGGAGTAGTCCTTCCGGGTTGTGGTCAGTGGGCCGGACCGAGTTCTACTGCAGCAGCCGAGACCACCGGGACCACTGGGTCACACAGCTGAAAACGGCGCTCGCTGCAAAGAGTGAGTCCCTTCCACTGCACCGCCTGCATGCTCACCTGAGGACAGTATTTATGACATCAGCGTCCAATCAGGAAGCTCAGAGAATGTTGTTGCCATGCGGTCGGGCCAGAATGTAATACATTTTTAACAAGCTTGTTTTCATTTCAGCCAATGACATTCAAAATAATTAAAGGTTAAACTTCCCATTATGAACCTGTCAGGGTCTCGGTCTCTGGATCAGGAAGAGAACTTGATCTACATATAATTTGACCCTTAGATGTTTATTACTGAAACATGATTGTATGGTACACAACAATGGCAGAGTCGTGCTTGAGACTCTGCCAAGAGTCTCAAACACCAGGAGGGAACGTTTCAGTAATCCCTCCTGTTTAGCGGTAACACAGTACAGGCAGTTGCCTGGGACTATCCCCTATTGATATATAACACGGAACACATTGTAGTCTATTTCACCAATCAATAAATTTGTCCGTTTCCTCTTGTGATTAACATAAGCCCTAAAATCACTAATTTTATGACTATGCGATAAAACCAAAGATATTTGTGTACTTGCCACAAGAACTCTGCATTCTCAATGCACTATTTCGCTCAATGTGTTTCACAACTGAATTCTACTAAATGGTGACTTTAGTCCTCTGACTGTCATAGTGTCTTTTAGCCCTCATCCATAACCTAATCGTCTTCTTCTTCTCATTCCCCCAATCCTGCTTTTCTCTCTCTGTCACCTTGTCTTCCACTCTCTCTTCCCCTCTCTCTCTCTTTCCATCCTCTCTCCATCTCCATTCTTTCTCTCTTCGTTTCTCAGGTGGGATGCGCCCTCAGAGGCTGCTCGTGTTCATTAATCCGTACGGGGGGAAGAAGAAAGGGGTTCAGATCTATCGCACCCTGGCGTCGCCCCTGCTGGAGCTGGCTGGGATCAGCGCTCACGTAGTGGGTGAGAAACGCAGAGCTCTCATCCAGCCGTTAAACAGGACAAAAGCAAAGCAGCCGTGCTGTTGCTTCATATGGTCAGAGACAGTTTGACATGGGGCTGAGCAAGAGGTGAATTTTCATTGAATCACCATATAGTATTTGGACCAATGACTGCAATGATAGTGAAGAAAAACATTTTTGATTGGTACAAATAAGAAATAATGATTGGCAATAGTAGAGCTCCACCCTAAGAGGTTTCATTGTGCCTCATTTTAACCAGCAGTAGTTAAGTTGCAGAGGGCCAGGAAGGCATTTGTGTAAGTTTGGGAAATTATTTTATAACGTACCTACCTATCATGTACATTAAACCTCCCTACTTTACACAATATCTTGAGCCACAGTACTAGCGCTGAAACTACTTTTTCCTTATACACCCTAATAGACAAACAGTGGTTACCAACCAAACAAAAAAGAAAATGATTTGCATGCTTACATTTAAAAAAAGCATTTGATTTGGTTTGGCTCATCAGTCCGTTCTGTAAAGTTCTTCATTGTGGTTTAGGAAGAAAATTACGTATATGTAAATGTATGTACACAGAGAAAAGGTGAGCAGTACTGTTTGGAAATGAAAGGACTCAACTGTTTATAAAAGCCTGTGGTTTAGCATAGGGTTGTAATCAAAATCTATTATTGTAGAAGTTGTTCCATGCAGATGACTTGGTTCTGCTGCTAACCTCACACTAAGGTTTAAAGCAGAACCTTGATCTGCTAGATCATTACTGTCAGAAATAGATCCGGACAGTAAATTCAAAAAAGAGAAACATTGATGGTTGGTTTGGAAAATGATTTTCCAAAATAAGCAACTTGAGAAATAATTTTGTACTTCAGTCTACAGATTACAAATTTTCAGTTCAACATTTAAGGTGATTGCTGTGTACAGCAGTGTACAGATTTTCAGTTCAACATTTAAGGTGATTGCTGTGTGCTTTCCTTGCAATGAACTAACCTGAATCTAAATTTGAAAGCGTGATTTCATGAAAGAGAGGAAGGAAGAGAAAAATAAAATATGGAGATGGCTTTTTTGCTTGTATAATGAACCCTGAAATCAGGTATCACCAGATCCATTAGTCCAATCAGAGCAGAGAGTTGGGATAGGATCAGAGAAAAACTTCATTTCTGCTTTCTCTTCTGTTGCAGTGACAGAGCGAGCGAACCAGGCCAGGGATCACATCCTGAAGAAGGAGCTGACCGGGTTTGACGGGTAAGGATTTCTCCCCCCATAGCCTTAAAGGCCCAAAGGATACATCCTGAAATTTGTATCTGTATTTCACATCCTGTAGTTTTAAATTGGTGTCAAGCAATGATCAAAGTTCAAACATTTCCCTGTCAGTAAAAGCAAGAGCAATTTTATCACAAAAAAGTTAATTTCTGACGTCTTCCTAAAGTGATTTCCTATGTGCTGTGGAATGATGAATGTTTTTGTATAATTAAGTGCTTTGCAGCTGTCCTGTTTGTAAAGTTACTTAATGAAGGGGCAAAACTTTTACAATTAACTCAGTAAAGTCATATGACACTGATTTACCCTGATTTACTGGTTGGCCTTTAAATAAAAAACATATATGGATGCACAGACAGACAGACAGACAAACACACACACAGGCACAGGAACATGCACGTACGTAGCACATAAACATGGATGTGTAATGTGTTCAGTCTCCTTTATTGTCAGGAGAGCGGCTCTGCTCAGAAACATTAATATTCTCTCTTGTAATATACTCAGTGACTGGTGACTGGACTACTGTCCCTTTCAATGTCCCTCAGTGTGGTGTGTGTGGGCGGTGACGGAATGTTCAGCGAGCTGCTTCATGGCGTGATTGGACGGACCCAGCAGGAGGCGGGGCTATCGGAACACGACCCCACAGTGACCCTGCAGCCCTGCAACCTCCACATTGGCATCATTCCAGCAGGTGAATTACATTGTTTGAATATCACACACATTTTCATAGAGAATTATAACCTGACAACTGACTGATGAATTTCACATGACGATGATCTGAATTGTCAAAAAAATGCACTGTTGTCTTTGCTTGTTTTGTTTCAATGAAAATGGTCATTTCTGAGACTCACGAGTTGTCTTGCTGTTTGTCTGTGTGTTTGTCTGTGTGTGTGTGTTGCAGGCTCAACAGACTGTGTGTGTTTTGCCACTGTGGGCGTGAATGACCCTGTTACCTCCACTCTCCACATCATTATCGGTAAGTGCATATCAAAGTTCCTCCCCAGCTACATTAATGCATTTTTAATAAACACAGCTACACACAGCCGTATAACGTAGGATCTGCTCACATTTGTTCTCTGTTGTTTGATTAACACTGTACTGAGTCACCGTAAACTGACTCCGCCCTCTTCCCGGATCCTGTTTCAGGAGACTCCCAGCCATTGGACGTGTGCTCAGTCCATCACCAGTCCACGCTCGTTCGCTACTCCGTCTCTCTTGTCGGATACGGTTTCTACGGCGACGTGCTGGCGGAGAGCGAAAAGCACCGTTGGATGGGTCCACTCAGATATGACTACTCAGGTATGGCGTAGTCGCTGTTCTCAGACTACATCGGTTTGGTTATGCTTGGCTAACACAGCTTAGCTTTCACTCTATTGTCCGTAGCTATATGAAAACCACATTTATCAGGTCTGTGAGTAGGGTTGCCAGGTTGATGATGAATTACAGGACAGGAATCAGTCAGTATATACTCACTTAGTGACTACTTTCACTTCCGTCTCTCCCTCCCTCTCCCTCTCCCTCTATCTCAGGTTGTGTGACGTACCTCAGTAATAGGAGTTACTCTGGGACGGTCCAGTTCCTCCCTGCAGATCCTCAGGTCTCCAGCCCTAGGGACAACACACGATGCCTTTCTGGGTAAATAACAATAGAGTCATATCATATTAACATTACGCTCGATGACAATAACATGATATTAACTGTCATCAGTTTTCTAACATATTTCCATCACATTAAATATAATAATAACCTCCTCTGAGTTATGTTTGAGGGCAGATTGTCTTTGAAAACTTTTATTACTATGTCATCCGCTCAGAATAATCCAGGGCCTTGTTATATGTGTATATGCCTGGGATGTATTGTTCTTTGAAGGGCTCCCCCTTGTGGTTGGAGGTATTTTTTGACATTTTGTGCTGAGAAAAATATTTAAAGTATGTGTACATCATTATATTGAAACCAAATTAACATTTTGGCCATTTATTAAAAAAAAAAATGAGATGAGGAAACCTTTAAACGATTAGGACATTTAAGAAAAAAATTACCTTGATGTATTGGCACCATCCAAAGCAAGTAAACAATCAAGTAGTTTTCATATTTGGGTGGAGTACAGTTTTCACAAACAAAGACTACTTAGTCAGAATCCGGGTGGAGCGTTGCCGTTTTACCCTTAGGCAATAATGCAGTTAACTGGAACTATTTTGACAAAAATAACATTAATTCTGTACTACATTCTGCAAACCAAGTACAGTCAGCCCTCTGTGTCCACGGATTCAACCAACTGCATATTGAAAATATTCTAAAAAAACAATATGGTATAACTATTTACATAGCATTGTATTAGGTATTATAAGTAATCTAGAGATAATCTAAAGTATACGGGATGATGTGCGTACGTTATATGCAAATACTACGCCATTTTATATAATGGACTTGAGCATCTGCGGAGTTTGGTATCCGTGGGGGGTCCTGGAAGCAATCCCCCATAGATACCAAGGGACAATTGTAATCAAACCAGTAGTGTATAGTACGATAATATGAACGTGCTGAGTGCTAAGTTAACAGTTGGTGTGCAGTTGTTGATATAACAGCTATTTATAATGTAGGGTTTTTTTTGTGCACTGGTGTGTTGACCCTAACATGGTGTGGTAATTGTAGATGTCGAGTGTGTTCAGAGAGCACGGAGAGGCTTTTCCCCCAATCAGACGCCAGCTCACACACCAGCTCCTACTCCCCTTCCCAGTACAGCCAGGACAGCAGCCAATCAGAGGGTGAGACACTGCCCAAACTTGTATGGATGGCTCCCATGTGCCCTCAGAGATCACGAGGGCTCATGATTTTGAGTGTAGTTTGCAGCGATTGAATTTGCTTCATTACAATTTAGATCCTGCTAAACTCTTCTTTGCTGTATAAATGGTTGTCAGTAGATGAAGCTAGTTTATTTAGCGTGTTGCCCTTCAATGCGGTTTGCAAGCCGGATGATTCTAGCAAGCAGCAATGTGAGCGCACAGCCACGATTTGATTTTGAGACAGGAGACATGCCATGAATGTGATTGACTGGTCTTGTGTGGTCCAGAATCCTGCTGTTACAAATGTACAAACATAAAATACCTAGCATAGCGGTCTGTAGACCTGATATTGTCACTCAGGATTCCATGGACAGCTAGCTAACTATATGAAAATGTTGTCATATTTTAATATAGGAATCTTACTGCTGTTGTATTTGTTCATTCGAAATGTGTGCATGTAGCTACACCAACTGCAGTATTCTGCTTTTTAATTTGCTTAATTGCTAATTTAATCTTTGCCTCCCGTTCTCTATGCCCCTCCCACTACCTCACCCCTCCCTCTCTTCCATTCGCTCTGTGCTCCTTGGCCCCGCCCTGCCCAGGTGATTGGGTGAGCATAGAGGGCAGGTTCAAGTGTGTCTCGCTCACCTGCATGTCCAGCTCCTGCCCCCGCAGCCCACTGGGCCTCTCCCCGGCCGCTCACCTGGCCGACGGGACGGGCGACCTCATCCTAGTGCGGGAGACCCATGCCCTGGGGTTCCTCAAGTACCTCCACCGGCACACCAACACAGAGGACCAGGTTAGGACCAGTGTGGTCTAACACAATAGCCCTGACTTTGCCTCCACACACAGGAAACACAACATGGCTGCCCTGTATCTGAGCGTACCCCAGATGGATCTTAATCAAAAACTCATTGTTGCTGAGAGAAGAACAATTAAGCTGTGTTTCTTGGGATTTCTGTCATTTATATCAGCACACAACAGCAATCTATCTTTGTCTTATGACAAAGGTCCAACCCTTAAAACAAGGGTTGGACCAATCAGATAGCAGCCAGCTTGCTTGTTATGCGAACTGACCAATCATCTCCCATCTTAGCCCTGTGATGGAGATTGGGACAGAGCCACTTGAGAGCACAAAAGGATCATTTTAACCACCATAAATTATGACTTCAACCGTGATGTTAGTGGACAAGACATATAAACAGAAGGTTGTTGTTTTGAATCCTGAATTGTGACACTGCTGTTTTGCCCTTGAATGTAGTATTTCAAGTTATAACTGCTAGAGCATATTGGATATTGTAGATGAATACACACACATACCAGTATGTATCTACATCTCAACATCAGAATATCACCTCTTATTGTTTCACCCAATGCTTGCCTCATCTTTCCTAGTTTGACCTGCCCTTCGTGGAGGTCCACCGCGTACGAGCGGTAAAGTTTTCTCTTCCTCCCGGAGAGGAGGACAGCGAGGACGAGGAGGATGAGGAGAAACAGATAGAGGGATGGGAGAGCAAAACGGAGACCGACGGATCGACGCACAAGAGCATGTCACAGCAGCACCTGGCGGAGAAAAGAGATGAACGAGGGATGGGGGACGACAAGAAGAAGAAGAAAAAGAGTGATTTCCTATGTGGCCTGTGCTGCAGCAGAGCCCCATCAGTCTCTGTGTGGAACTGCGATGGAGAGATCCTGCCTTTCACTGAAATCCTGTGCAGGTCAGCAGAACTGCTAAAGCTGTGCATCTCGTTGTTTTAAATTGTCTCTGTTGATTTCTCAGTTTGACTCAATTTAACTTGACACAAAGGAAAAGTCAACATGCCTTCCAGTTCCTACTTGGCTTGCAGGCTTCTCCCTAAAGAATGTTAAAGTGGCTCTGCCACTTTGCACTCTTCCCAGTGCAAAATCAGCCATAACCACCATTTTGAATTGTTAAATTAGTGGGTTTCAATATACAATTCAAGCAGTATAGCAGACTTATATAGTGAAAGCACTGAACGGCAAATCCATTTCCTGTTTGAGAGGAAGTGATGCGCTAACTTGCAAAACCTTTCTGGGGAGATATCTGGCCTGGTCTTTACGCTTTTCTGTTACTCAGTCATGCCTATTTCCACAAAGCAGATGTTGTACTACACAGCATTTCCTTCAAATGGGTAGAGAAATGAACAACCAGTACCCTTTTATGGCTGTTAGAAGCTTGGGCTCAATCAAGGGTGTACCATTTGCACTGGCGGGGAGTGCAAGGCTGTGAGCTACCGAAACAGAAGTACTGACAAAGAAATATTAACAAACCTTAGCTGTTAAAAAACCTACGTACTGGAATTACCACTTTTAATTACACTGCACTTAAAGAAATACAGTTCAAACTAGTTTTGTTTTGCCTTGTTTTTGGCACCTCCCCTCAATGTGTGAGAAGAAGTGAGCTGGATCTATTTTGTTGGGTACCAAATCAGTACACTTTAGCACACTGAAGAAACCACACTGTACTCAAAAGTTAATGGAAAATGTGGTGTATTTTAGCAGCGCAGGTACAGCTCAGTACTCTTAATTTGTGGATAAAGGACATTAGCACCGTGTTACCTATTATATTGACCTTATAATACCAACTTACAGGCATTGCAGGTCATAGATCATATTTACCCTATTTCAGAAGTAGTAAGTGAAAAGTAGGGACAACACAGACATGCAGTATATGTATCAACTGGGTGGAGATCAATTTACAGGCACAAGGGATTTCGCAACAACAGTCTAACGTGTTATACAACAGTATACGTAAAAGGGACTTTATAAAAAATAGAGTGTCCACTTTCAGGGAAGTTTAGCTCTCTGAAAATGCATCATAGTTGTTGTGATCATCCTGATTGCTGTCACTGATGAAAAGTAGTAAACACGTTTTGTCATCGTTACCTTACAGGGTTTTAACTAACCTGACTGTGTCCTTCCCAGGGTGCACGGGCAGCTGGTGCGTCTATTCGCCAGAGGCATCGAGGACGGGGCCGGGTCCCGAAACTGCCGTGTGGGAAACAGGAAGTGCAAAGGAAGATGTGTCCTACACACCTGAAGGGACAGGCTGATCAGCCATTTTGTTTCTGAATACAAGTTGGTCTGGATGACAACACCTCGCTGGTCTGAGGCACAGAGGAACGCACGAAGGAATGTATGTGAACGGAGGAGTGGACAAAGGTCAAAGTGCACAATGTACGTTACATTTTAAAATTGTGTTGAATAAACCATTTAAATAAAATTCTCTAATAACTCCAGACTGGTGTTTAATGTCAAACGTAATCATGGATTTTATTTTCGAACATTGGTCCATTGGGAAGACCTCTTCAGGTCATTTTTACCTTGAAATACATCGCTTCAGATTTTTGACTGTAACACTATAAGCATAATTTCAGCTTTTCACCTCATTTTAAAACACCTGAGAGTGTTTGAAACCTGCAGTGACCACCAGGGGCGTAGGAACTGGGGGGACAAGGGGGGACATGTGCCAGCTGTTTTTGTCCCTCCTTCCCCAATAAAACTGGCCTGTGGTATTTAAATTAATTCCTCTGAGTTGTAGCAAGTCGTGTCCCCCCAATATTAAACTCTCCTACGCCCCTGTGTTACTTGGTTCATAAGTGAAGGCGTGAGTACAGGGACACTAAAATTGTGTTATGTAGTAATACAGTCAAAGACAAACACAAAAAAGACACATACAAACATGTGACAGAGATGATATCTTGACCGGCAGAGGCAAAGAGAAATGTTTTATTCAGCATGAAGACAACCTCAGGTGCAACATTTTTTTTTTCTAGAACGCCTCACTTCATCTCCTTACAACATTATTTTTATAGTCCAAGAAAAACTACAAAAGTCTGCAAAAAATGTAGAGAAAAAAACTACAATCCCCAAAAGCACCAAGGTAAATTATACTTCCTCCTCCTTTCACGTGAATGAAATTCAGAGGAATTGTAATTATAACACGTGTGTCAACCACTTTGTTCTACCCCTTCCTACCCGTGTGGGCTGCAGGTTTTGGGGAAGGGACGGAAGGGGGGGAGGGGGGGGATAAGGGGGTGGGGGCGTGTCCCAGGTGCGTAGAAACAGTCCCGCAGCTACACAGAGTACCTGTGAGTGAGAGCGTCAGACACTGTGTCAGGCAGGTGTAGACCGGACTGCGTTAAATTGGGCTGCGATCAAAGCCAGGTCCCATTTTGGGTGAGTGGAGGGCGATTTCCCCTGGATTAGATTAGAGTGTCATTTAAAAGATCACTTGCAATTTCATTTCAATATCCAGTCCATGACAATGAGGCAATTAAAAAAAACAACAAACAAAAACTCTCTCTTCCCTCTACCTCTTATTGTCGCTATACTCTCCTTGACATCTAAATAAATTCTAACCCTAACGACTATAATCAGCTCTCAGAACTACTCCGTTCCCATTGGATATTTGCACTTTCCGTGTTGTTCCCTGCATTTCCATGTAAACATAAACAAGTCCACTGAGGAGTGATACCACCATATCATACCATTAATTCACACTGTAACATGTTTACTAAAACAGCACAAACCGCGCGATAGTTATTCTGCCTTGTTGTTTGCACTGCGGCGTGTGTTGACTCGTGACTTGTGACTGACCACTGAATGCACTACAGTACAATACATACATTGTGCAGTTACAGCCTCTGGTATGACATGTCCTGAAGTGACATCATAGAGGTTACCATGGCAATGACCCCCCCCCCCAAAGCCCTCTGATCCTGTAGAAAACACTCGTCCAAATTCAACATACCAACCAGATGCCTAGCTCTCACCCTACCACTGATTAGGATATGCTTAAATAGGATACATTTTAAATATTCTTTACAGTAGTGCCTTGCTTTTCTCTCCCCTTCCCGCCCCCCACCAAAGTTCATCAATCCAATCACAGCACCCCTTTCCAACTGATTCACAAGGGAGCGGGAGACCAACATTCAGCCCCTCTTGTCACCAGTCACAGTGCTGGCGACTCAATCCAAGTAACACAATCAGGATCTGGCTCAGTTTTCATACCTGCAGATGTCCATCTGGCCAGCAGAGGCCGCCAGAGAGCAATAAGACAAATGAACCCCAACCAGCTTGTTATCAGGAAGTAGAGAGCATACAGGAGGAGAGCAAACCATCTGGTTGGTTTAAAAAATCTGACACTACTCTAAGGAATGACATTTAGTAAACAAACGGGAATGAGACTGAAGTAAAATAAAAAAAAAAATAAGAACAAATACACATATTTTTCAACCAAAGGCTGCAGGTTCAAATCCCAGGTTGGGGCACAGCTTGCTGTACCTTTGAGAAAGGAGCTAAACCTACCTCAGTAAACACACATTGGAATAAACTGAAAATAATGGAAGCTATGCTATACGTCACCCTGAATACCCGTCAAGCAAATAACAAAACCTAAAAAGTGCTGTGCGTACGGGTTACTAAGACAATTCAGTCTTAGCGCCCTCTGTTCTTCAACACACACTTACCCCCTCCCCCCCTCCCCCACAGCAACATCAGCAGTGATGATTATAATTATTACAATAAATGACTGATCCGGTTTACAGTCAATAATAATTAAATAATCAACTGATCAGGTATCTTGTTAAAATCATACAATCAAACATATTTGTAGGAATTATTATTATTGCTCAATATTATTGATTATGTTTCACATGAGTACAGGAATGGAACGTAAAGATGGAGGGATCTCAGAGGGATGTTTTCAGCTCGTTAAACTGCACCTCCTCCTCATCTTTCACTCTCTTCCTCTCATCCTCTTCTTTCTTTCTTGGTCTGTAAACCTGTCCTTTTCGCACCTTCTTTGAAACGTTCGTTTTTCTTTCTCTTTGCTCGTACTGAACAGACTCCATCCCTCTCCCTCCATCCGTCCGTCCATCCGTCCAGTGTTAAATGCCGTTGCTGTGCTGCGTGTGAATGTGTGTGTTAGTGTATGCGTGCATGTGTGTGTTTATGTGCGTGTGTGGTGGGTGGGGTCACTTTGTGTGTGGGTTGACCCACTTGTAAGTGCCTTCGTATTTGAATCCGACTTTCTTCACCAGCTCGTCTGCTTCGGGGGGGCCTCGACTGGGATGGGGGGTGTGAGGGGTGGGGGGTAGGGGAGGGTACACAGGCAGAGAGTAACAGAGAAGAGGGGATCATAAGGAAAAGGGGAGACAGGAATAGAGGAATACAAAGGATGGCAAATTAACATTTGCATTGTTACAACTATGAAGGAAATGGAGTCAGATTCGTGTCACTCATGTCTAAAAGTCAGTAAAATACATCCATTTTGACTCCATGGCCACAGAGGGCAGGATATCAAATAACATTATTCAATTTGGGCCCCTGTGTTACTGTACAGTAGTGTTATGATGGTTTACTCACAGTTATAGTGAAGAAGAGTTTCAGATAGCAAAAAAAAACAAAAAATCACGAGTAGCATCTTGTGGTTGATATTTATACTGATTATGACACCCGATTATGGACATAATGGATATGGTGAATCCGTTATTTGCGCCTTTCAAAAAATATTTGCCACTTAACATTAAAAAAGTCAAAGTTTTGGGAAGAAAAACGGAGGTCTACGCCCCTGTAAAAGTGCTTAACGCAGCGTTTATGGGGTCTCACCTGCCATAAGTGTATGGGATGGGCCGAGTCTTCTCCTTCTCTATCTGATGAAGAAGAGGGGTGAAGATCCTCCATGCTTCCCTCAGCTCATCACTAAAAGGGAGGGAGGGAGGGAGAGAGAGAGAGAGAGAGAGGGAGAGAGAGCATGTAAGAGACATTGACTGAAAACACTGAAATATTTGTAACTGCTAACATCTAAATACAGGAATTCTTTAACCCTTTATTGAGATTTACTGTAATCTTGACATGACCTTAATCATTAGCCTTCCTACTCTCATTTGTTAGCTACAAACCTTTGCATGCACACAGTATCTTGAATGATGGTATCTCAGGTTCTACTTTACAGTAATGTATTAGAAACCGCTGTGCGATTTGGCAACATTCATAAAGCATTTCTGTCTCCGTTTTTTTTTGTCCGAGGGAATGGATTGTGGGAAATCTTACAGACCTGCGCACAAAGTGCATCTGACTCCCGCAGAACACGTCCAGGATCAGCCGCTCATACGCATCCGGAAGCTTCACGTCCTGACGAGCCAGGAAAAATTAGTTACTCACTGTGCAAGCATATAAATGGATAACAACTGTGATCGAATGCATTTCTGTCCATGTGTATGAGAGTGTAAATTCATAAAAGTGTGCGCAGTGTTTCCCGAGATTTTTTTCAGCAGTGTTGCTGTTGTGCACATTTACTATTTAAGTACTGCTGGGATCTACATTTGCATACACACTGCTGGAGGAATAACTAAGAGTAATTCAAAATTCATTAATTCACGTTTATGGAGATGTGGTCATGGGAACAGGTATTTGGTGTGTCCATTGACACTAGAATGGCTCAAAAGTGCCTCGTCTTTGCTCCTCTCCTCCTCTTTCTTGTCCTCCCTTTCTGCCCCTATTCTCTCTCAGCTGTCCTCATTGGTCCTCTCACACCTGTGCTACTTGCCTTTCTGTCTAATAGGGAATACACATAAGTATTTTATTCGGCAACCTATACGTAGCTAATTTATTTGCTTGCATTTCATAACATTTCTATGAGGCAAAATATATTTACAATAACACAGAGGATCAGAGACCTGCCTCTCTTAACTTCAAGGAATACTATGAATTCGCTACGTTACCCAACAGACCACACCTTAAACTACAGCCTTTCTTTATTAATCAATTTTTCAATCTCATAAATGAAAAATAAAAATATCATATGACTAATAAGCTAAATTTGCATAACTGGGTTGTACCAGTTTATTTATTAAGTTTGTTGGAGCATGAAAATGAGCAATGCCCCTTTTACCTAGCTGTTATTGTCAGAACTGTTGAACTGTATATTCTAGTCATTAGTATTAAGCTACATTATACAAGCATCACAAGTGAAGAATCAAGCTCACACATAGCAGTTGGAATATGAGATGGGACATAAAATGTTAAAGAATGAGACAGAAACCCGAAACTTCTGTTCGGATCAATTGTACTTCTGTGTAAATTTGTATCTATTGTCCAATTGTAATTGCATAATTGGAACTTCCTCTTTATTGTCTTCATTAGGTTTGGGCAGTTATATTTTCGTCAATTGACCCTTCGCTAAGTCCCGCCCCCCTTAGTTACTGTTGCTACGCCTGTCAAGCTTTTACACCCGGCACGACGTTTTCAACGATACCAGTGCAACCATCTCGATTTTTACTCTGCGCTGTGTTGTGTAGCAGGGGACCAACGACGACGTAGCTGCATCTGTGTTTATTTCCAGCCATCTGCATAAGAGTGTATTTGAAAAAGAAAATGCGGTGATTTACAATGTGGAACGAACTTCTTCACCTCGTTCATTAGAGTGTCATGGGAAAGGGCGCAGAACAACGAGGGGCAGCGCAGGTGGCGAACACACACACCCACGTGGACCAGATACATAGCAATGATACGTATAGTAATTAAACAATACTTTTACAAAACTATGTGATTGCCATATCTGTACACATTCAAAATAACAGAAGATAAAGAAACACGATCCTCGTAAAAGTAAAGAAAATCAATGTATACCTGAATTTGAAAAAGAAAAGGCGACGATTTACAATGTGCAACGACCTTCTCCACCTGTCAATAAACCATCGCAACAAATCATTCTTAATGGCCTTGACGAAACAATTATTAAACACTCGATTCAGTTGCGTATTTTCATAACGGGATACGCATATTATAAAACTCATGTTTAAACTTGAACAAGTTAGGAAAAGTTAGCAAGCTAGCTTACTGACAGCTTGGAGTTAGCTTATCAAGCATTTAGCATGTCACGCCATTTTACACTTGAATGCATTAAAAATAGTAAATAAAAAGCGACATTTGCATTGGTACAGATAATAATTATAAAAACAAGCATGACTAATGTGAGGCAGGGGATTACACGTTTCAATTGTATAATAAAGTGAGCTTTTATGAATAACCTGAATACAAATGACATATCATACTGTCCTTATTCATCAGAATGTAATGGGAAAGGGGAGAAATATGGATGCGCAGGTGACTTAGACACAGTCTTGCGTTTTTTAGCTTCGGGAAAGCGAAAAAAAAATACGACACCCCTCTAAACTTTGAGGATATCTGCTATTGGACTTGCGGGTTCCATATGCATACCGTTCCCTTGTTCTGAAAGCTTGGCAGGCTTCCCGCACCTAGTTACGGCTGCTGACGTAGGATTGGGCTGGCTGTTCTAGAGAGGGGCTTAGCGAAGGGTCAATTCGACCTTAGTTTACATTAGGGGATGCAGAACCGACCGTTTACATTTACATTTATCCAAAGTGACGAACAAGGAGTGCGTACAGTCAACGTAAATACAGGACGAATCTTTGAAAATATGTGTATAATTTAAACAGCAGTTTAAAGTATAGCTAAAGTAAGGTCCATGCAATAGTCATAGTAACAAACATAGCGTAGCCAACAAACATAGTACATAGCAGGTAAATTTATAAACAATAATTTATACAATTTATAATAAAGTAAAAAACTGAAAGAAACCGATAGATTTGAGATTTAGTGGTTCTATGACGTCAGAGTTGAGTCAACAGATGCCATTAGCTTAATGGTAGCCGTTAACCATGACTGCTATCCAACGAGTTATCAAGCTGACAATTTAGTGAGTGCGTTCACCATGCGGTTCAAAATAGCTACTATACTATTACAATAAGAACAGGTGATATATCTTCTGTAATTTACTTTAGTCAAATTATTTCAGCGAAAGCACTCTGTTTGTCAGCTGTTGGGTTTGACCGTCTAAACAGGAGGAATAGCATCCAGCTTTTGTTCCATATGTGTTCTGTTATTACGTTCTTTGAATTAGCAGCCAGCTATAAATTCTCAGTGGAAACTGAGGTAACTTGTAATATAACTCTGTCCCTGCATTTAGTGAAGAGGACAAAATATGACAGTTGTCTTCTTTTCTTCTTTCTTATGCGCTGTTTCTCTGTGAAACAATCTGATGGTTCAGTTCTTCGTTTTTGTCGGCATGCTGCTTTTGCCTTATTCCTTGCGTCCAGTTTCAGTGGAAAGTGTTATTAAGTTCAGCAGTTCGTTCGAAGTTAGCTTATACTTTTACAATATATTATTAAATAATGGCCTCATGACAAAACAACTGGGTGTCAAGGCTTTTGAAAAAGTAGAAACAGCAGTCCTATTTACTGGCAGTGGCTAAGGTTTACAAAGGTTGCTACTGTAATCACAGGAGTCTCTGGGAATGAAAAGCGCATACAAGTAGTGCATTGATAGATACTTAGAAATCTGTAATGTCAAGCGTGCGAAAACACATCCTGGGATTGTAAAATGCATTGGCCACATACTTAAGATTCAGAATAAACTTTCAACTGTGCTTGCTGTGCATTCTGACTAGAACACCAGAATACATCACAGAACACAGCCTGTCTTTCACTCTGTATGTTCTCTGTGTTCTCTGTGATGTCATAATGAAAGTCTTGGGTTTATATGACAAGGAATGGTTGGTTTATCTTCCATTGTTTAATACACTCAAAGGGAGAAGGCTTAAACATCTGCAGTTCTTACTGGAAAGAAGTCCTGTGTCTCCAATTAAGACCAATTAGCAAAACCACCTTTGTCCTCTTAGGTAAGTCTATTTACTTTTGTTCCAAGTGGGGATGAGGTACTACCATATTAGCATTATTTCCCCTGCCAGGTATTCAAGAGGTACTAGCATATTAGCATTACTTATCTTACCAGCTAGGCGGTGAGCAAGGCATCATTTTTATCAGATAGAGGTGAGGCACTAGCTTGTTAGCATTATTTGTGCTGCTTAGGTGGTGAAGAGGTACTAGTATACTAGCATTATTTATCCTACCAGGTGGAGATAAGGTACTAGCATTTTAGCATTATTTCTCCTGCTAAGAGGAGGTGAGGTGCTAGCATGTTAGCAGGTACTGCCATTATATTTTCTTCCAGGTAGAGGTGAGTTATGAGTGCATTAGCAGAATTTCTCCAGCAAGGTGGAAGGTGAAATATCAGAGCATTAGCATTATTTCTCCAGAGAGGTGAAAGGTGAGCTATCAGCGCATTAGCATGTCTCCTACCAGGTGGAGGTGAGCTATTAGCGCATTAGCATAATTTCTCCAGCAAGGTGGAAGGTGAGCTATCAGAGCATTAGCATTATTTCTCCAGAAAGGTGGAAGGTGAGCTATCAGAGCATTAGCATGTCTCCTACCAGGTGGAGGTGAGCTATCAGAGCATTAGCATATTTCCTACCAGGTGGAGGTGAGCTATCAGAGCATTAGCATGTCTCCTACCAGGTGGAGGTGAGCTATCAGAGCATTAGCATATTTCCTACCAGGTGGAGGTGACCAGGTGAGGTGAGCATTAGCATAATTTCTCCAGCAAGGTGGAGTTGAGCTATCAGAGCATTAGCATTATTTCTCCAGAAAGGTGGAAGGTGAGCTATCAGAGCATTAGCATGTCTCCTACCAGGTGTAGGTGAGCTATCAGAACATGAGCATTATTTCTCCAGCAAGGTTGAAGGTGAGCTATTAGAGCATTAGCATCATTTCTCCTGCCAGATTGAAGTGAGCTATCAGAGCATTATCAGAGCATTAGCATGTCTCAGCAATGTGGAGGTGAGCTATCAGGCATTGGAGGTGAGCTATTAGCAGCATAGCATGTCTCTTACCAGGTGAGCATAATTTCTCTCCAGCAAGGTGGAAGGTGAGCTATCAGAGCATTAGCATGATGTCTGAGCATTATTTCTCCAGCAAGGTTGCAGAGCCAGGTGGAAATGAGTGAGCTATCAGAGCATTAGCATGTCTCCTACCAGGTGTAGGTGAGCTATCAGAACATGAGCATTATTTCTCCAGCAAGGTTGCAGGTGAGCTATCAGAGCATTAGCATCATTTCTCCTGCCAGAATGAAGTGAGCTATCAGAGCATTAGCATGTCTCCTACCAGGTGGAGGTGAGCTATAAGAGCATAAGCATGTCTAATTTCTCCAGCTAATCAGGTGGAGGTGAGCTCAGAGCATTAGCATGCAATATCAGATGAGCAATTTCTCCAGCTCCTGCCAGAAAGTGAGCTATCAGAGCATTAGCATGTCTCCTACCAAGAGTGAGCTATCAGAGCATTAGCAAGGTGGAAGGTGAGCTATCAGAGCATTAGCATTATTTCTCCAGCAAGGTGGAGGTGAGCTATCAGAGCATTAGCATGTCTCTTACCAGGTGGAGGTGAGCTATTAGGGCATTAGCATAATTTCTCCAGCAAGGTGGAAGGTGAGCTATCAGAGCATGAGCATTATTTCTCCAGCAAGGTGGAGGTGAGCTATCAGAGCATTAGTGTGTCTCCTACCAGTTGGAGGTAAGCTATCAGAGCATTAGCATTGTTTCTCCAGAAAGGTGGAAGGTGAGCTATTAGCAGATGAAAACCCTTCCTCCTGCCAGATGAGGTGAGCTATTAGGGCATTAGCATAATTTCTCCAGAAAGGTGGAAGGTGAGCTATAAGAGCATAAACATGTCTCCTAATAGGTGGAGGTGAGCTATTAGCGCAATAGGATAATTTCTCCAGAAAGGTGGAAGGTGAGCTATCAGAGCATTAGCATGTTTCCTACCAGGTGGAGGTGAGCTATCAGAGCATTAGCATTATTTCTCCAGCAATGTGGAGGTGAACTATCAGAGCATTAGCATGTCTACTACCAGGTGGAGGTGAGCTATTAGAGCATTAGCATTATTTCTCCAGAGAGGTATAAGCTGAGCTATTAGCAGATGAAAACCCTTCCTCCTGCCAAATGAGGGTGACATATTGGTGTATGGGGAAATATTATACTGGCAGGAGTTGAATTACTGGCATATTCGAATCATTTGTCCCACCAGGTGAAGATGATGTACTAGCATATTAGCATTATTTCTACCTTGTGCAGGTGAGGTTATTCAAGCATAAACACTTTTTCTCCTGCCAGGTGGAGGTTAGGTACTAGCATGTTAGCATTATTTCTCCTGCTAAGTGGAGGTAAGGTCGTTAGTGCATTATTATTTTTGCATATTAGCATTTTTCTCTTTCTCAGTGAAGAGGCATTACTATATATTACTAAAATTAGCATACTGGTGGTATTTCTCCTGTCAAGTGAAGGTGCAGAATTAGTATATAAGCACAAGTTCTGTCAGGTGAGATATAAGCATGTTAGCTAGTTTTTTGTCCTACGATGTGGAGATGAGTGCATTTTTTACTTTTAACATATAAGCATTTTTGATGTTAGATGTTAACCATGACATGTTCTAGCTCAAGCTATCAAGCTAACAAGGTCATGAGTGTGGTGAAAACGCTTGACAAGCTGTTCAAGATACGACAGTTCAATTTCAGTAACAACAGATGACATGCACTCTAATTTATTAAGATGATAAACTATATTTTATACATTATTAATTATTACCAGTATAAACTATCAACTTACTTACTATCAACTAGAAATATTGGCTTTGTTGAACTGCGCTGTGTGCGCATGTGTATGTGAAATCATACCCGGTATCGGTTGCCATAGGTGAGGTCTAGCTCGGTCTCCTCCGGGCTGAAGTAGACTCCGGGCTTCTTGCTCATCATCTTGGCGTAGACGGCCTCGTTGGGCTGCACCCTCACCACCAGCTCGTTCCTTTGGCACTGGTTATTGAAGATGTCGCCCGGCACGTCGGTGAACTGCAGCCGCACCTCCGCCTTGCGCTCATTTAGCGCCTTACCGCACCGCAAGATGAAGGGAACTCCTGGAGAGGGGAAGGAAGGAGACAGCAAGACATTAATGAGGGTAAGGGGTAAGGGGGTGGGGGGTGAATGAAGACCAATGGAAATGAAGGGGTGAGGGGGTGGGGGTGAATAAAGACCAATGGAAATGATTTCTCTATTTTGTTATTTGTTATTTGCTTTGGCACCACAGTACATGTCATGCAAATAGCTTTATTTGCATGATGCTGAGACTGAAATTGAAAGAGGGAGATTGTGAGAATTAGACCAGGAATAAGCTGGGGAGAGAGATGGGGAGGGAAAGATGAAAGAGTGAGTTAGAGAATAACGGAGAGAGGGAGACAGACAGTGACGCTCACCATCCCAGCGCTCGTTCTGGACATACAGCACGGCAGTGGCGAAAGTAGGGGTGCAGGAGTCTTTGGGGACGGTGGGGTCATCCAGGTACCCCAGTTTAGCGTCACCCTCGCCCTCCGGGTCCCCCACGTACTGCCCCAAGACGACGTCACACAGAGTGATGGGAGAAATGCACTTCAACACCTTCACCTGCGGGGGCAGAAGCAGACACAGGAGTTACTGAATCGCAACAATAGCTAAAAGATTTTACTGTAATTGTTGAAATCTAACCAGCTAACACTGACTAACCCCACTCACTCACCAACTCAACAAGCTCTCTCCCTCCAAATCACTGGCTCACTCTCCCACTCTCCGTCTGATCAACTTGTTCTCCCTCCGATTCTCTCTCCTGCTCTCCAATTTGTTCTCTCTCTTGCTCTCCAACTGACTCGCTCATTGACCCATAAATGACTGACTGAAAGTACTCAGCATGCCCAGCCACATGGTAAGTGTCACACAAAGGGCCAGATTTGTCAGAGGCTTAGGGACATGTTAAAACTTTTGCTCATGCAATTGCAGTGACCTGATTTGTGATTGTAGCAAAGGAACAACCCCAACCAATGATATGCTATGTTAGTCACCAGCAAACGAGTTTTGCTACCTACTAAATACTTTAATTAACTAAGCTCCAAGACTACTTAGGATACGCAATTCTTTGGTGCGGTGGTGATTGTTTTTACCTTCTCATCCCTCACATCGTCGGAGCTGGTTGAGGCTGGCTTCTCCATGGCAACCAGGCTGAGCATCTGAAGAAGGTGGTTCTGCATGACATCACTGAGAGAAAGACAGGTGGGGAGATTTGACTGATTAATAGATCCTTTAAAGTTATTAACATCTAATGGCCTATTTGTTTTTAATCAAAATGCTTGAATGTTTTTGTATGAGTCAAAGTAAAGGAATATGACAGACTAGATTTACATTGTAGAATGTTATACACAGTGTTATCATAGCAACCAGGGTGTACTGAATAAAATGGAATTATAATTAATTCATTTTATCACACCTTAAGGAGTACTGTACAGTTAGTGGGTTACCGATACTTTAAATAAGGTATACTGCATGTTTGAAATCAACACAATGCAAAAACACAGGAGTCATTCAATATAAGATGTACATAACAGACATTCAAGGATTAAATTGTTGTCTGCCTGTAGGTGTAGAAAGTTTGGCCTGCTACAGGCAAATATTTTGACATTTTTAAAATTTGTTTTTACAATTATTTTACCCAATTCTTCCCCCCCTTTTTCCCCCAACCTGAACTACAACCAAACGAGCTGATCATCTGAAGCCAGGAGAGGCTTCGGAGGAGAAAGCCATGAGTGTGTGATTCATGTGACACCAACCCACGCTTCTCTACAAGCTGCCGACACACAACCAATCACATTCTGCCCATGTCATCAGAGGATTACAAGGCTGGCATAAACTTGATTCCTGCATCTGCAGATTTGTGGCTCAACCAGGCATGGCTGATGGGCTAACGGAGCTAGCTGCTTGCTACCTGGGATAACAGAGCACCATACCTGTGCTTAAAGCCACCACTTAAGATTACATAAGAATTATGATTGATGGAATGTGGTGTGCTCTTATCAGATAAAGAACTGAAATTTTTCCAGTTTCCTGTGAAGAGAACCATTTTCCTCCAGTCTGTACAGCCAATCAGGGAGCTAGCCACACTTGACTTTTCTCTAATCTTTTCCTAAACATTTTGCTGCTAAACACCATTTCATCAAAATGAACACACTGTGCTGAAGAAAAGATTAAAAGCAGAGGTCAGAGCAGAAGACAATGCAGGAAATCTTACCGGATGATCCCGAAATCATCAAAGTAGCCGCCCCGCCCCTGGGTTCCGAACGGCTCCTTAAAAGTGAAGACCACACAGGCCACACTGTCCCGGTTCCAGATGGGACCGAAAATCCTGTTTCCAAACCTAAGAGACAGACAGAGAGAGTCAGACACACACATGCACTGATATGTATGGATATGGGCACACAAACATTTCAAAAGAAAGTGAAAGTGAGAGTAGAAGGAAAGAAGAAAAAGAGAAAAGGGAATGGAAGAGATGAGAAGAGAACAGGAGTGCCTGTACCATACCTTAGCACCATCAGGTTCTGCACCATCTCCTTGCCCAGGTAATGGTCGATGCGGTAGATCTGATCCTCGCTGAAGAGGGAAGACAGGTGGGCGGATAGCTCCTCTGAGCTCTGGAGGTCCCGCCCAAATGGCTTCTCCACGATCACCCTGTTCCAGCCCCTGAAAAAGGCAGAGAGGGACAGCCATTACTGCTACTGCTGCTAAGCACTGATTCCAGACCCAAAGAAAGGCAGAGAGGGACAGTCATTACTCCCTACTGCTGTTACGTACTGATTCCAGCTCCTGACACAGACAGAGAGGGACAGCCATGACTATCTCCTGCTATTAAACACTGATTACAGCCTCTCAGACAGGCAGAGAGGGACAGCCATAACTGTCTACTGCTGTTACGCACTGATTCCATCCCCCGACACAGGCACGGAGGGACAGTCATTACTACCAACTGTTGTCGAGCACAAATTTCAACCCGATAGTGGCAGAAGGATGGTCATTATTGCCTACTACTGTTAAGTAGTGATTCCAGACCCTGAGACAAGCAAAGAGGGACAGCCATGACTGTCTACTGCTGTTAAGTACTGATTCCAGACCCTGAGACAAGCAAAGAGGGACAGCCATTACTGTCTACTGCTGTAAAGCACTGATTACAGACCCTAAGAAAGGTAGACAGGGACAGCCACGACTGTCTACTGCTGTGAACCACTGATTCCAGACCCTGAGACAGGAAGAGAGGGACAGCCATTACTGTCTACTGCTGTTAAGTACTGATTCCACACCCTGAGACAAGCAAAGAGGGACAGCCATTACTGTCTACTGCTGTTAAGTACTGATTCCAGACCCTGAGACAAGCAAAGAGGGACAGCCATTACTGTCTACTGCTGCAAAACCACTGATTCCACACCCTGAGACAAGCAAAGAGGGACAGCCATTACTGTCTACTGCTGTTAAGTACTGATTCCAGACCCTGAGACAAGCAAAGAGGGACAGCCATTACTGTCTACTGCTGTTAAGCACTGATTCCAGACCCTGAGACAAGCAAAGAGGGACAGCCATTACTGTCTACTGCTGTTAACCACTGATTCCAGACCCTGAGACAAGCAAAGAGGGACAGCCATGACTGTCTACTGCTGTTAAGTACTGATTCCAGACCCTGAGACAAGCAAAGAGGGACAGCCATGACTGTCTACTGCTGTTAACTACTGATTCCAGCCCCTGAGACGGGAAGAGAGGGACAGCCATTACTGTCTACTGCTGTTAAGTACTGATTCCACACCCTGAGACAAGCAAAGAGGGACAGCCATGACTGTCTACTGCTGTTAAGTACTGATTCCAGCCCCTGAGACTGGCAGAGAGGGACAGCCATTACTGTCTACTGCTGTAAAGCACTGATTACAGACCCTGAGACAAGCAAAGAGGGACAGCCATTACTGTCTACTGCTGTTAACCACTGATTCCAGACCCTGAGACAAGCAAAGAGGGACAGCCATTACTGTCTACTGCTGTTAACCAGTGATTGCAGACCCTGAGACAAGCAAAGAGGAACAGCCATTACTTTCTGCTGCTAAGCACTGACTACAGCTCCTGAGAGAGGAAGACGGACAGCCATTCCAGACCCTGAGATGTGCAGAGAGGGAAGGCCATGACTGTCTACTGCTGTTAAGTAGTGATTCCAGACCCTGAGATAGGCAGAGAGGGACAGCACTGATTCCAGACCCTGAGACAAGCAAAGAGGGACAGCCATGACTGTCTCCTGCTGTTAACCACTGATTCCAGACCCTGAGAAAGGTAGACAGGGACAGCCATTAATGTCTACTGCTGTTAAGTACTGATTCCAGACCCTGAGACAAGCAAAGAGGGACAGCCATTACTGTCTACTGCTGTTAATGACTGATTCCAAACCCAGAGACAAGCAAAGAGGGACAGCCATTACTGTCTACTGCTGTTAACCGCTGATTACAGCTCCTGAGAGAGGAAGAGGGACAGCCATTACTGTCTACTGCTGTTAACCACTGATTCCAGACCCTCAGACAAGCAAAGAGGGACAGCCATTACTGTCTACTGCTGTTAAGCACTGATTACAGACCCTGAGACAAACAAACAGGGACAGCCATTACTTTCTGCTGCTGCTGCTAAGCACTGATTCCAGACCCTGAGACAAGCAAAGAGGGACAGCCATTACTGTCTACTGCTGTTAAGCACTGATTCCAGACCCTGAGAAAGGTAGACAGGGACAGCCATTACTGTCTACTGTTGTGAACCACTGATTACAGACCTGAGATAGGCAGAGAGGGACAGCCATTACTGCCAACTGTTGTTAAGTACTGATTCCAGACCCTGAGACAAGCAAAGAGGGACAGCCATTACTGTCTACTGCTGTTAAGCACTGATTCCAGACCCTGAGATGAGCAGAGAGGGACAGCCATTACTGTCTCCTGCATTTAACCACTGATTCCAGCCCCTGAGACAGGCAGAGAGGGACAGCCATTACTGTCTGCTGCTGTTAAGCACTGATTACAGACCCTGAGACAAGCAAAGAGGGACAGCCATTCCGGTCTACTGCTCTAAACCACTGATTCCAGACCCTGAGACAAGCAAAGAGGGACAGCCATTAATGTCTACTGCTGTTAACCACTGATTCCAGACCTGAGACAAGCAAAGAGGGAAAGCCATTCCGGTCTACTGCTCTTCACCACTGATTCCAGACCCTGAGACAAGCAAAGAGGGACAGCCATTAATGTCTACTGCTGTTAACCACTGATTCCAGACCCTGAGAAAGGTAGACAGGGACAGCCATTACTGTCCACTGCTGTTAACCACTGATTCCAGACCCTGAGACAAGCAAACAGGGACAGCCATTACTGTCTACTGCTGTTAAGCACTGATTACAGACCCTGAGACAAACAAACAGGGACAGCCATGACTGTCTACTTCTGTTAAGCTCTGATTCCAGACCCTGAGACAAGCAAAGAGGGACAGCCATTAATGTCTACTGCTGTTAAGCACTGATTCCAGACCCTGAGAAAGGTAGACAGGGACAGCTGTTACTGTCTACTGCTGCTAAGCACTGATTACAGCTCCTGAGAGAGGAAGAGGGACAGCCATTACTGTCTACTGCTGTTAACCACGGATTCCAGACCCTGAGACGAGCATAGAGGGACAGCCATTACTGTCTACTGCTGTTAAGCACCAGACCCTGAGACAGGCAGAGAGGGACAGCCATTACTGTCTACTGCTGTTAAGCACTGATTCCAGACCCTGAGACAGGCAGACAGGGACAGCCATAAGTTTCACAGCCAACATCGCAGCCCATCCTTGGCTCAGCTATCTTCCTGTCCCACCATTCCTGCCCTCCCTCTTGGACCCTACTTACCATATTTACTGTTATAACTGCAACTCTGGTTATTCTACCTAAACTGGTATCATCATTTTTATTGTACTTGTTCCTGTTTTCATTTAAATTATCATTTGAATCAGTAAGAGTTATGTCAGCCATCTCCACTCTCCTGTCTACCTGCTATACACCCTGCGCCAGCCAGAAGCAGATGGGCTCCCCCTCTGAGCCAGGTTCTGCTCAAGGTTTCTTCCTGTTTGTCAGGGAGTTTTTCCTTGCCACTGTTGCCTTGGCTTGCTCTGAGGGGGTTTCAGGCCAGGGATCAATTGTAAAGCTGTTTTGTGACAACTTGTTGTAAAAAGCGCTATACAAATAAAATTGAATTGAACTGCCTCCTGCTGTCAAGCACTGATTCCAGCCCTTGAGACATGCAGTCTGAGGGACAGTCATTACTGCCTACTGCTGGTAAACACTGACATTACAAAGCAATCAGCAAATGTAGAGAGAGAAAATGTCATGAGAAAATAACAGTGGAAATTTGGATTGAGGGCAATGGCATTGTTGGGAAATGGAAAAAGAAAATGAATTGTGCAAAGAAGAAAAAAAGAATGGTGAGGGGACAGAAGATGTGGACAGTATTAATTTGCTGGATTTTAATTCCCAAGAGGCAGGGCATACAGGCAGCATTTTATCCTGTCATCTGACTGACAGCAGGGAAGATGAAGGGGCGTATCAGCTGTGTTTGCATCCTGTTGTCTGGCTAGCAGTGGGGTAGGAGTAGTCGGGGAATACAGACTGTCTGTGTGCTGGACTTTGATTGACAGCAAGGGAGGGGGAGGGGCATTTTGACACTGTCTGGTGGTCTGATTGGCTGTAAGGTAAGAGAAGGACGGGACAAATTAGATCATCTGTGTATTTGGCTGCATACTGACTTGCCGCTCATGCACTTGTGCCGGATGTTCTTGGTGACGTCATGATAGACCGTAGGCGGCAGCGCCAGGTAGAACAGGCGGTTGGCCTCCTGGCCCCCCGGCAGGCTGTTCAGGTGAGCATGCAGCTGGGCGAAGGAGCTCTCCTCGTCATACTGCCCGCTCAGGTATGAGTTTCTGCTGAAGAACACAGCGAGACGCTCCGTCTCTCCATCTGCTACCTAAGAGAGAGAGAGAAAAATGAAAAAGCATAAACACAGGTAAAAAGTCATAGCCAGAACTTAAGTCTAAGACTAAGACAAGGACTAAGCCAAAGACAGAGCCAGAGACCATGGAAAAAAAAAGCTAAGCCCAAAACTAAGGGTAATCCAAAGACTAAGCCCAAAACCAAGACCCAGGAAAAATAAGTCCAAGATTGACACCTGGACAAAAACTAAGAACCAGTCTACATCAATGACCCCAAAAAGACCCAGCTGACCTTCATGTGGGGCAAGCAAGCTGAGCGAATCCCATCCACCGTGAGGTTTGAGCGGGCAAAGCCCACAAAGTACGTCTCTTCAGGGAGCAGTCCGTCTCTGAAGAGCCACCTGAGAACAAGAGAGGATGAGGTGACCCACTGCCACTGCAGTGCATCCTGGGATATGCTCACACCACCACACCATGCAGATACTCACCACAGTGTGGGGTAGATCTTCTTTTTCGCCAGATCTCCCTGAAACAAATAAACAAAGACATTGGTTAGATCAACAGCAAAACTGATCTGAGCTAGAATGTTGGACTCCACGGCACCTACTCACAAAATATTCAATAACATATTAGTTTAGAATATAAGGTTTAAATTGAGTACTGTGGAGACTAGCTAGACAAGAAATGAAAGGGGCTTTGGCTCCAGAAATTGTGGTTTGTGGGTCTCTGGGTGGCACAAGCATGAAGGTATTTTTTTGGCTCAGCTTTGACTTGGAAAGATACAGGCTAAGCTAGTTAGGTTTGTTAGCCTTATCACTCTCTACCGGCCACTCCTGGTCAGCTAAGCACCTACTTATGCACAAACTAAATGTAAGCTGATTTACTAACTGTACTGCATCTGCAGACAAAATGCTCGTCATTATGTGAAGCAAAGGAATCATTTTTTCACAAGGAGAGAAAAAAAATACTGGAATTTACTGTTATTAACTGGCATATGTACCTTTACAATAAATATTAGTCTCCAGAAAGTTTTGGTTTCATCTCGGTTGCATGGAAAATTATGTTTACTTAGCATTTCATTTTTGTTCCCTGGACTATTCCTACTCCCTGATGTGACATTTACACTGAGTAATGATCAACAAAATATTAACTTCACACAAGAAAATAAAAAAAAAAAAAAGTGGGATTTGGTTAACAGAGAATTTTAAATGAAACAAAGTTCGGATGTCAAACCCTCTGAAATTGGTTGGCTCTCCTGACTGGCCACAACATGACAAACCTGTTATTAGTCTCATTTCCATGACAATCGGCACGGTGGTCTTGCAGGGGCAGTGAACTTTGTTCTTTACTGGTCTGGAATCGTGGGCCGCTTACATACAACACGTTACAGTGCAGTACGTTGTACACGCTAACACCCTGCCGCTGCAGGGAGCTGGCTGGGCTTTATGTGAGCCAAAGCCGAGGTTATAATCCTATTGGCCAAATGACTTTTCACAGCCTGCATTGCACAGTGCCAGCTGGACGATCATTAACAAAGCTCACACATGGTGTCTCACTGCCCTCGGACCTTGGACACAGCCCGCCAACACCTGCTTTGCCACAGAAGAGCTTGTCGTGATACAGTGGATAGCACTTAGACTGCAATCTCCATGCAAACAAACACACTGTTAAAACATACATAAAACATTGCAGACAGATGATATCCCTATGTTAGTCATCAGGACACTAGAGCTTTATCAACCTAAGAGTAGATGGAGCTTCCATATGCTCTTAGTAGCTGATGATTTATGGACCAATCAAAGGACTTAAAATCCCCAGCAACACTGAGATTGGTACAAATGAGTGAGCGATTGACTGCACATGGTAACTCCACCCATTTTGAGTAGTCCCACTAGAACCATGAGGTGGCATTGGGATTTCTGCCACGCGGAGAGACGGGCGTTGCTACCGTAAATAAAATATTTCTTCTGTACGGAGTCCAACCCCTCCCTCGCTCTACGATCACCTCCTCTTCAAAAGCAAGGTGCTGACAAACCATGACTCTGGGCAAATGAATTGCTCCTCCCTCTTCTCTCTCAATCTCCCTCTCTCCCTCTCTCTCTCTCTCTCTCCCTCCCTCCCTCCATCTGAACACAGGTTCCTACCCAGACTATATAATTTCCCGTGATAAAAACAGAAGGTTACATCAGCGGGGCGGGCTGAATGACAAGCTCTTCGGCTCCGTCATCGCAGACTGCAAAGCGCTGCTGTGGTCACCATTTGCGACATCAGCCATTGAGATTGTGGGATTGTGCTGCAGATCAGTTGGTCTATGACTTCTGAGACAAATCGCTGTACAGTAGGACAGTAGGCCTTGGCTATAGCCTGTAGATGGGTGTGTTTCCCATATCAGAGTGAAACAGCCTTGGACGGGCTCACTGACTCTGTGTGAATAAGGACAGGAGTGGCGTGACAGAACAGCCAGGGACACACCAGCTCTCTGCCTGTGGCATGAGCTTGACACAATACAGACGGAGTTAATGTTTAAATGAGCATCGTGCATGACGCTATAGCCATACATAACCTCATTCTGCGTATTATCTGCTAAAACACTGAGCTCACATCTAAAGTCAGCTACACAAAATCACCTGTGTGGGCGAATGATGAATAACTGCCTATGGGCAGACCAGACTTGTACACGACAAACAACTCCCTAATTCACGAATATACAGTTAACAGATAAGTAAGGCACTTAACAGGTAGGTAACAGGTAGGTCCATTTTTACAAGTAGGTAAGGCATTGAACTATACACTACAGAAAGACACACCCTTCTCTACTCATAATTATACACAACAGGTATAAAATAACAAGTCATTTAATCAAGCTCTCATAAAAGTAACCGTATCCTCCGATGAGCCAACTTGAAAGAAAGCTGCAACAGTGACATTGCAAAAGACATTTCTGAAAAGCACTTCCTTCCAATAAAGCCATAAGAGAATTTCCCTGAGGCTTACGGAACGTGTAGACACAAAGGAAACGAGGAAATGAGAAACGGGAGGGTGAGCGAGGAGAGAGAGGGAACAAAGACATTGATATTGTGCAAGGCAGGATGACTGGGCTGAATTTAGCTGGAACGGCGAGAGAGAGTGAGACAGGGAGGGTACGGGAGAAAACGGCTGGCTGAATGTAGGCCGTGCGTATGCTGATGGCCGTGACCTTCACACGTGCTCGGTCGGAGGTGAAGGGGAAGCCAACGAAACACAGCATGCACTTGCAAAAAAAACCCCTTTCCTTTACAGCCTGTCTCACCAACTTCTCCTTCACGGCTAGAGAAAACGCTACTTCCTCTTTCTACATCACTCTCCCTTTCAACATTCCTCCACCTGTGGAAAGGTAGTCACACGGACGGACAGGGATGGGCGAGGGCACCAAATGTGGCTACTTGACTTTCATTATCGGGGTCTTTCAGTGCCTTAGAAAGGAAAGAGCTGACTGTGCGAATTTCGGACTGCGCGAGTCTCGCACCATCATTGTGAGAGGGCGCAACCACACAGTGTATAATTCCCCCATTCAGACGCCCCTATTGAGCACTTGTGTAAACTCAGCTTAACCCCTTCCTCTCTCTCAGCCCCACTGAAAACACCAACTACAACGTCCGAATCTCACGTTTTTGCTGTACTTTTTTATTTTATTTATTCATTTAATTGTTCCCCTTCTCCCCTTCTTCCACTTTTATGAGTGTAACAATCATGGATTTGTAAATGTGGTTTTTGTTACTTGTTTACTGCATGGGCCAACTGCAATGTTTACATAAAGGGGACAGGAAACTAAAGGGGATTTTTATTTTAACATTCTTTGCGCATGGTCTATGAAGCAAGCGTAAGTTGATTTAAGACATGCCCAAATCTGTTTTTGCTGGTTACATGGTGATTGGTTGAGAGCAGGTGTGGCACAATTGCCAAAGGGGATGTATTTTGTGGTTTAAATACCTATATGCAAGTCCTTGGTGTGGCAATGTAATTATGGCAATAAAAATGAAATTGCACTTTCCCTTTGAAAGCCACCTGCATTTGCATCTTCATGGACTGGTATTTTCACATCTGTATATATGTCTCTCCATGCAAAAATCTGTGCAACAAAAAGCAGCTGCATAATTTCTCCAGTGGGAGAAATATTATAGTTATGTATACTTTTTTATCCTGAACTTCCTCAGCTTATATCATTTTTACACCTAAATTGTTTCAATTAAAATTTTTATTTCAAAATGCACTGAGAAAATTAGGTTGCTGTGTATTGAGAGTTTTCTCTAATAAGCATAATTCACAGAGCTCAAAACGTGGATTTGCCCTGCAGTGTGACGTACGTGGTTTTATCCTTGTGAATTAAGAGATGTCCAAGGTGTCCCACAACCCCATGGTGCAGCTTTAGTTGGTTAAAGCAGCACTGGCTCAGTGCAGTGGTGCCGTATCCACAGTTACAAAATTAGGAGAGCAAGGGTCTCACCGCCCTGGAGAGCAGGGTAACAGCTGCAGAGGCGGCACTGAGGCTCCGTTGCCATGCCGACGTGAACTGGATGGACACTTCCTGTGCCATGCTGAGGAAGGTAATGGTTTGGGCCGGGCCTGGTGTCTGTTGCTGACAGAACTTACAGGAGGAAGACACAGCAGGCCTTTTCCTCTGCTCTGTGCAGAGAGTTTGGACATGCACATCGGCCATGCAGTGAGAGGACCTCTGGGTTTTAGAGATTTAGAGATCCTTTTCCACACTTACTGCTAAAAGTGCCACGAAGCATTATTTGCTTATAGTCGATGCGATTACATTCAATTATTTGCAGGATGATTCAGGAGGAGTTGGTCACAGAACTAGTGCTTGTTTTCAGTAGTTGTTTTTCAGAGTTTTAGCTCCAAAATATTTTATATTTTATGCTGCTGAAATACAGAAGTGGGCTACAGGAAATTTGGTGCATTACTAATGCAATGTGTTGTGGGTATTGATGGGTTTTTACTTGTTATGCCACTGTTAGTGTACATTTACTGCAAAATTTACAATAACAATGACATTTACTGTGATGACTGATATGCCGTGTTGCTCTCAGACTGCTATTCATGTCATTTCCATCACGAAACACAGCAGCAGTTATATTCACGCCTCACCTTTTGAACTACGTTGGCAAAATGACGATCCAGTCGCAAGATAGTGAAATGCATTTTACGCTTTAACTGTTATGTGTAAAATACACTCATGACAGTAATTTTAGAAACAACTGATTTTTCTATTAGCATATGCAATCCTCTTTTTCTATAGTTTGCCCATTGTGAAATCTGCACGCTGCAGGCCATGTTCACGGTACGCCATGTTACGCTTAGAGCACCTGATTTTAGCAGAGGATGATCGCTACATCTGAGGAAAAGACAAATTCAAGGAAAGAACTTGACATGGCCCGATGCTTACACAAGACAAAACAAAGAAGATCTTTCATTCAAGTATTAGCGCACTTTTTGTGATAACATTAAGTGTAAACGCTCACCAGTTTGCAGCATAAATAGAATGCCGCTTTCAAGTTTGTACTGATCAACTGACTCGTGTTTCTACATCCCAAGTTCCATATTTCTGAGGTTCTACTGTACTTGCTAAACAAAACCAGACCCAAAAGGTAAAGCCCCTGCACTAATATTCTACATTTTGCCAACCATGCCATGTCTAACAAGGACACCGAACCCCTTAGCAAATGTGATAAAATAAAGCTTCTATGCAACCAAACATCGCCAGTGATTCATTTTGATCATAAACAGTGAAATTGGTCTGATCTTTTTGTGCGTTGTAATAGTATATGGCGTTAAAAAAGGCACCACAATGGGGTGTTTATTTTATTTGTTTGGCGTGCAAGATAATCAAATATGTGATCCTCAGGTGTGAAAAGCCCACCTTGCTAACTCACCCCAATCACATAATTTAAAAGGTGAAGCAGTTCGCCATTTAAACAATGTATCATTGTTTCAAGTGAGCAGAATGCTGGGATTAACATAGTAGCCATTATGTTGCAATTCCGAAGCTTGATTTACTCGCTTTTAATTCACTCTGATAGGACAGCATAACTTCCTGGAGGCAGCATGGCCTGTTTTTTAAAACTCACGTATTCCAACAGGAAGAAGGAAGCACAAAAAAACATGCAGGTAAAGGGGTTTGTACGCCCTGTACTGTTTATATTCTGATGTCATGTGCAAGCTTCTATTAACTATTATCTATTTCTACTTCTATTATTTTATAGCTTCTATTTAACTTCATCTGTTTTTCTGTATCTGCATCCCTAAGCAAGATAAAACCTGCTGCCTCATTATCACAAACACAGGCAGCTAAATGGCTAATGTATTGTAGCCTGAATAAATGAATACATGCAGTGTATATGCAACTTTAATTCTCTTCTGACAAACAGCATGTGCCACGTTTGTTATAAAATGGTCATCTCTATTCTCCCTCTGAAACAGAGAGTCAATTTGAACTTTTTGAGGATTGGGGCAGCTAGACCATGTTGAATTGTGCCACTTGCAAGTTAAATGACAAATACAACAAAAATGTTGGGGCTTTTAGTGCTGCTTTAGATACTGAATAAATGAGAAGACATTCATAAATGTTGGGGGATTGGCTTTAAGTAGTTCAACCAGAGGTTGGGGGCGAGGGGGGAGGCACAAAAACCCGGGCACTGTCTGTCCACCATGGGAAGTGGCTTATTACAGCACAATTGCTGCCAACTGCGGCATACCAGTTTCAACAGTTACGCTTCTCATGCATTAATGTTGCAATGGAAGAGTTTAATACATTACTGGTGGAAAGATCTATTCCACCTTGTTTAAAATTTATATCAGACTTGTTGTTAAAATATTATACTTTTATTTGTTTATTCATAAATCATCATTCATATGGGGGGCAAAAATACATGATGGGGGGCCAGGTTTGGACTGCGGGCCACCATTTTATGACCACTGGTGTAACATGATGAGTTAACATAACATGATGACATAACGTGTGGTGTGGTGTGTGTTTGGTATGGTGGGCACAGTGGTGTGGTGTGTGGTTGGTATGGTGGGCACAGTGATGTGGTGTGTGGTTGGTATGGTCGATATAATGGTGTGGTGTGGTGTGTGTGGTATGTTGGGTAAAGTAGTGTGGTGTGTGTTTGGTATGTTGGGCACAGTGGTGTGGTGTGTGTTTGGTATGTTGGGTACAGTGGTGTGGTGTGTGTTTGGTATGTTGGGTACAGTGGTTTGGTGTGTGTTTGGTATGTTGGGCACAGTGGTGTGGTGTGTGGTTGGCACAGTGGAGTGGTGTGGTGTGTTTGGTATGTTGGGCACAGTGGTGTGGTGTGTGTGGTTGGCACAGTGGTGTGGCATGTGTGTGGTATGTTGGGCACAGTGGTGTGGTGTGTGTGGTTGGCACAGTGGCGTGGTGTGGTGTGTTTGGTATGTTGGGTACAGTGGTGTGGGTGTGTGTGTGGTATGTTGGGCACAGTGGTGTGGTGTGTGTTTGGTATGTTGGGCACAGTGGTGTGGGTGTGTGTGTGGTATGTTGGGCACAGTGGTGTGGTGTGTGTTTGGTATGTTGGGCACAGTGGTGTGGTGAGTTTGGTATGTTTGGGACAGTGGTGTGGTGTGTGTCGTTGGCACAGTGGCAGTGGTATGTTGGGCACAGTGGCATGGTGTGTGTGGTATGTTGGGCACAGTGGTGTGGTTGGCACAGTGGTGTGGTGTGGTTGGCACAGTGGTGTGGTGTGTGTGGTTGGCACAGTGGCATGGTGTGGTGTGGTGGTGTGGTGTGTGTGTGGTATGTTGGGCACAGTGGCGTGGTGTGTGTGGTTGGCACAGTGGTGTGGTGTGTGTGGTTGGCACAGTGGCATGGTGTGGTGTGTGTGTGGTACAGCAGTGTGACGTTTGGCATGGCTACAGCACCTGCACTCACCGAGGCCCCCATGATGATGAAGACGTGCGCATCTGACTGGTGGAACTCCACATCTTCATGCAGCTCCTTCCTCAGCTGTCCGAAGACCTCCGATCGGGAGAGAGGGACAGCCGTCATCTTTCCTGGGGTAGGGTTCAGGAGAGAGAGACAGAGAGAGAGAATGAATAAGGGCAAGGAGAGAGAAAAAGGTGAGGAAATGAGGGCACAGGTAAAGAGGGAGAGGAAAGAGAATGGCAATACAGCAAGTCATCATTTGCAACAACCAAAGGAACTATAACACAAACACCACTTCATGACGGAATCATTCCATCTATGTTACACACAATTTTAACATTCATATTCATTTACCACATTTCACTTTTTAATTTTATTTCAGATACAGCTTTAGTAATATAAATATATCCAGCTCTTCTGTCATTCCAATAACACAAATTTCAAGTTCAACTTCTGCAGGGTGAAGCCTGAATATGGCAAGGGGGTTATGACACAGCCTGTCAAAAGCAGAAGCATTTACCACAAAGTGGCTTACCAAATTAGCTGCCTAACTTTGGTAAATATTAAGTAAATTTGGCTGTTCTTTTAATGAAACTAGCTCAAAATGAATTTGATGTACAGTCTCTTTAATATTTTTACTTCAGTAGGTTCTCCAGGGTTAGCCAGATAACTTCACAAGACAAGGCTTCTTGGTATACCCTCGGGAGTCTGATACATTGATGTACAAGTTAAAGTGATGCCCCAAAGTACCAGCCCACATTCCCCTCCGGGCGTAACACTGTCATTCCATTCATTGAAGTCAATATAAGTACCTGTTTGTGCTTTTTTTTTTTTTTTTTTTAAACTCTATAGCCTTAATTCAGCGCACTCTCACCCACTACAGTAATACTACAGTACCTCTCGCTGTTGAAAACGCTACACTTTAGAGGTAGTTCAATATTAAATATATTTCGTGGTCTTTTGTTGTTTTATTTTAGTTTTTTTCGTGTGTGCAGGATTTCTTCCGTTGTTCATGCGTGTCCAAACATCATTTCAATCCTTCAGTTGGTGAGGAAATGTTTAACCACAATAAGACATTGTCTTCACCTCTAAACAACGGCCACATACGTCTACAATAGCAATTACATTACGGACCATTTGGACATTGCATATATGTTAACTTTTGAAATCAAATAAACGTATGAGTCAGCGTAAGAAGCAAACAGTCAATGAAGCTGGAGATATTGGCATCAAGTTATTAAAAACCCCATCAAAACCCTGCAGGTAGGATAAAGTTACAGCTCCAGACTCTACCCATCTTTGTTCACAATTCAACTTCAACCAACTGTCTCTGCTAACGTTATATTACTAGACGTGTGACTCGTATAACATTGTACTAGTTTTTCAAACATTGCATAACTTGATCTGCTAATCTGGTTGAAGTTATTTTACCGAACGCGTTTTTGAAGAAGTACTTAGCCGACTAACCTTATGCCATCAACCACGCGACTTCCTTCGTTTTACGTCAAGTGCTTCAGCTAAATAGCTAACGTTTGATAGCGTTACATCTCTGGATAATCAGAAATGAAAAAGTCAGCAAACCTTACTTACACGGCTGCTAGATCTGAAATGAGATAGTTTCAGGCATAAGTTATTCTTTGCACGTTGTTAGATAGCGTCCACTGTCAATAACCAGGGATGTCAGCTAGCTAGCTGAGCTCATTAAATAAGCGAAACTGCAACTGATAAGTCATCCAACATACTCACAGTCAATTGAACTCTCTGGGACAACCTCACCAACCAGAATACGCTACGGTTTGCTTGCAGCTCAGTTCAGATGAGTTACCGTTCAGTTCCTCACTTCCTATTACCAATGTTACGTTACTTGTTATTAACACATACATAGGAATCGGTCCCAGCCCTCCTTAATGTTTTGTTAATGAGGGGAGGGAGGGGGCTCCTGAATCCTGCATTTTTATTGGTTCAGAGAAACTCACCAGTACTCGCTCGACTTCCCATTTTTGTTCAATGACGTCAAAGAACGCAATAGGACCATAGAATCGCAAATATTCTGGCTTTCAGAAGAGTACAGTGGAGTTCAGGCTGTGACTAATCATACTTAACCAATCTACTTAAACCAATCGGAATGTGTTGTCGGTCGTATGTGACAGGTTAATGGACCAATCAATGAGCAAGTCCAGGTATATTACTGATGGACGCAAAGCTCAGAAGGGGTCAATATGGGTTTAACCGGGGGTCAGTAAACCCCCAAGACAGGCTCAAATTAATATTATCTCATTAGTTGCACAACAGTGTACCATCATTGACGTCTCAGGGTTATTTTGCATGAATTATTTCAAGGTTGGTATTTAATAGAAGTCACTGTTAATGGCCTTGTAACCAGTAAAAGCATTTGTTTGATGTCACTCTCATTTTAATGCTCCCATAACACCACCTCTTGCATGTTAGATGAACCCAGCACAGTCATATATAGGCTAGAAGTTAGCTTAAAATACTACAGAAAGACACAAGTATTATGACAATACAAATGGAACACTTCATGCAAGCATTTATTAATTTGTGCACTGTACCTTTCACGTCATATGTGAATCAGTGCCTCAGTGCTGTCTTTCATACAGCTGGTAGGTCTCTCCCTGCCTTCTGATTTCTGTATTATTTAACATTCTGCTGCTGCTGGAGAGAGACAGTAGTTATGTTCGACAGGGCTAAAGTGGGCAGCACTGTAGCTAAGCACTTATGGAACTGGGCATATATTAAATAAAATATATTAATATAAGATATAAAATACAGTGGGTTCAAAAGTCTGAGACCACATTAAATTGTTTTTTTTTTTTAGTTCATTTTGTAATGTAAACCTGGAAATAAACAGAAAGTTTCAGGATTTTGAAATAGTTTAAACAAAGTTCTGGCATTTAAACTGAAGAAGAAATATTAACATTCTGCACTATTTAGAGGTCAAATTTAAGCAAATTTGTCACACTGATCATGGTAACTCCTTTGTCCAAAAGGTCAGACCCCATCAAAATTTATGGGGAAACTTAAAGGCGTAGAAAGGTTTGGACAATTAAAGACCATGGGATAACATGGATCATAAGGTTTTGGACAAGCTTGTGGGGTCCATGCAAGCTCCAGTGCATGCTGTCATAAAAGCAAAAGGGGGACATACCAAAACTAAGACATTCTGAAATTTATGTACATTTTTAAAAGATTAAACTTTTCACTGAAATTGTAAATATGTTATGAAAAATGTTGTACAAAATTATAAAAGAATGCAAAATAGAAGCACTTCCACTAGTGGTGTGTATATATAAAAATATATATATAAATATTTATTCAACATGAATGCTTGTAGAGCTTATGATTAGGTTGTGCGTAGGTCAGCAAGAGAGACAGTCGTATTTTATCTTGGGCTTTGAGTCCAAGGAGGGTGGAGTTATTTCTGACCATGCTGAAGAGTAGGAAAACCCCCCACTGGACCTGGGAAAGAAAAGGTGAGTGACATAAACAGGTTCAAATGACCTGAGAAGCAGACAAACAGATGACAGAGATAAAGCCAGATATCGGAAGAAGGAGGGATGCTGGAAACAGTGACCACAATCAAGAGATATGTGGCTGTTTTAGACCTGTTTGGAAAACTGGTTTAACATGTAAAAGTAATTTAGGGGTGTCTAAAAATTCCTTCTCCCAAAATTATGTTTTAAGAAACTCCCAAATCTTGAAGACATGAAAGTAAATGAGTAATCCTTCTGGAAGATCACATTTTATTTTCAGATAAGTCACCATAAATTTATGCATGGTCCTTAGGCTGTATAAATGGATAACAGGTCAAATAAAACCTCTGGTACAAGCCTGCTCCGTATAAATTTTTGCCAAGAAAATAGAGTTTAGAGAATCCACAGAAATTTGGAGTTTATGACATGATACATATGTATTTTATTTATCATAGACAATCATATATTAAACAATTATGAGAAGACACTTTACAAATTAACAAATGATTTTTAAAAATAATAACAAAATGTAACTTCTTTTTTTCTTTAATATATTTTTAGGCCTCCTGGAATTTTATCTCATTACTTATTTTGTTGAGCAACTTGTTTCTAATTGCAATTTATTTCAGTATAATCTCAGAGAGAGACCTTCACACAACTACTCTCTCATAGCTTCTGGCTACACTCTGTCTAACTAGCTAGCTAACTAACACTAAGTCAGTGTAGTTAATTGTCAAAGCATTTTACATTTCAATTTATCAGCACAATGGGGAATAGTTCTTACCCCTTGGCAATGTTGTGTTTCTTGCATGAGATGTTTGGTCAGTCGGTCAACCGACTTTGCATCAGTTTTGGTGTCAGGTACTTACATAGCTACCTAGCTAGCGGTGTTAGTTCATTGATGATATACATAATACAGGCAATGGTGTATTAATCTTGTCATTGTCGATTCAATTATGTAGTTACATGATAGTAAATAGTACATTCTTATATGTTTATTAAGCAAGATAAGGGGTGTTGCTAGCTTCTGTCATATAGCATGCTCCATCATGACATTAGCAAATTTGGATAGGAATCTAACAGATAAGTTGGTCTGTTCAGCATGTTTCTACATTGGCTACAATTGCCTGGACAGTATAACATTGATAGGTCCAAGTTAAGATAGCTAGCAAGCTATGATTAGCTGAGCAAGCTACCTACACACCAACAACCAATACTTGACGAGAAAACATTTCATGAGCTGTTCTAATATTTTTCCCAGGTCTTAGTGGAGGACTCTGGGGCTTGGGGCCACAGACCCTTATCTCTTATCTCTACTACCAGCACTGGGTTGGGCTGATTCTGGTCGGGAGAGGGAAGAGCCCTGATACTCTTTGAAAAGGTCCCATTGCTGGCTGGCTCCTCCATGGGAGATAACTTTGTTCTCGGGGTCGGAGAGATGACATCATGATGGATGGTGATCGAGACGTCTGCATGGTAGCAGGAACCTTTATCAGTGCCCATTCATCCGCAATGACAAACACACCATATGAGGATCTGCAGTTAATCTGTCTCAATGAGGTCGTTTTTCTGATTTCGTACCCTGGGGAGATCCGTCATGACTCAAGCATGACCAGCTGGCTGGGGTGCACATGCACAATGGATGTTTCTGCTTTAACCCGGTTTGGGAACATGGGCTGCTCCAAGCAAGAATTTCCTGAAATTCAGCTGAATTTCCCATCACAGCCACAGGTGGCGCCATTTCCTGCATTTCCCATGCAGCATCTTTGATAGTTTTTAATTTTGTCTCAAGGCTGATCACTTTGTTTGCCAAAAGAGAACATTTCCATTGATTTTATATTCTGCGTCAGTTTGGTTAACAATTACAACCTTGGATTTTTTCCTGCAACATTTTTGGCATTTTAAAAAAAAACTCAGTCAGCTAAGACAAAAATGGAATTTGAGAATGATACAGAGGCTACCCTGACAAGCTGAAAAGGTTTTTAAACCATAAGGGTCAATCCTACATGGCTGAAACAGCATGTGGAAACAAAGGATGCTAGCCGGAGCTTCTCCACGTGTAAACACTGACCCCTGCAGGAAGAAATGTGTCACAGCTTTCCAAAATGCTGCTGGATGACAGCTTGTCTCTTCTGTAGCCCCAGCTGGTGCTGCGGAGAGTCTGTGTCCTCTTCCTCGTCCGCCCCGTCGTCCTCCTCCACCTCCTCCTCGTCGCGGCTCAGGCCCTGGGCGTTTGGGTCGTCCGGCGGCAGCGGCACATCGCGCGCCACGGCAATGTTGTGGAGGACGCAGCAGGCGATGATGATGCGGCCGCACTTCTCGGGGAAGCAGTTGAGGACGCGGGCGCCGTCCAGGCAGCGGAAACGTTTCTTCAGGAGGCGGCAGGTCCTGGCCACCTCGCGGAGCGTCTTCCGCAGGGCCTGGTTGTACAGCTCCTCCGCTCTGGAGGAAGGCCTGTGGACCGGCGTCAGGAGCCAGGGCCGGAGAGGGTACCCAGAACCTCCTGCACGGGTGGGATGGGGAGATTGGGAAAGAGTCATATTATACTTCACATCCCAACTCTTTCCATTGTTATTAAAATAAGCTCAGCCTTATTTACATGAAGCCAAAGTGGCACCAAAGTGTGAATGTATCATTGTCTATCCCTAATCTTATTTTATGTTGTCACTGTGATCATGATTGTGAGTGAGAAAAAAGGGAGGGCACGACAGACAGCAAAAGGCAGAAAGAAACAAGGAATTGGAGAAGAAACAATCGACTGAGAGAAAGCGATGGTGACACAGAGAAATGGAGACAAGATCACAACCTTCTCTTTGTTGCCTGCCTGGATGATTCACACATTATATACATGTGACAGAGAGGTCCAGAGACGGTAACGCATGCAGAGACACACAGTTCCCCATACATACCGAGGAGGTGACCCGTGCCCAGGTAGCCAGCGGCACAGCGGGCCGCCATGGGGCTCTTCCTCCACACGAAGCAGTCTTTGGAGGACCCCGGAAACCGCGCCACCACGCTGGTGATGGTCGAGTTCACGTCCGCGGTGATCTGCACTTTCAGCGAGTGGAAGGACTTGTGGTTGAGGAAGGTGTGGGGGTCCCCGGGGGGCGCCCTGATGGCTATGTGGGTGCACCCCACCACCCCCAAAACGTCAGGGAACCCGGCGATGTCGCTGAACCGCTTCTTCTCCTCGGCGTGCGACTCCGGCGGCGGGAACTTGATGAAGTGGTCCCCCAGCTCCACCAGCGCGTCGGTGACATGGGTGACGGCGTGGCTGATGGTGGACTGGGACACTCCCACGAAGTTCCCCACGGCTGTCTGGAAGGAGTTGCTGGTGTAGTACGCCAGGGCCGCGCAGATCTTGGCCTCCACGGACAGCGGGTGGTTGTGCGCGTACGGGTTAATCAGCTTGTCGCTCAGGAGGCCGCGGAGGTAGTTGATCGTCTCGCGGTCGAAGCGGCAGCGCTCGATGAGCAGCTCGTCCGGCAGCTGTTGGACATTCTGGTGGAGTCGGAAACGCTTCTTGGTTTGGATGCGGGCGGGTTTGCGACGCCCATTCCGTCTACTGAGCATTAGAATCACAGCATCTATATCCGCCATGCTGTATCTTTGGTTAAAAAAAAAAAAACTAGCAACTGTGTGAGCTATTTCCTGCAAACCGGAAAAAAGATGACAAAACTTTTAAGTGATTTAACACACAAACAAAGGAAACAATCACTAAAATATCCCAACGAAAATGTTTACTCATTTTAGGTTTACAATGAAATAAAAACTGTAACCCGTTTTTTGGCTTGGCGTAATACATTTAAAAATATTTGCAGAAGCATAAGAAGAGAATCTTCCACAAGTTCTTTTCTATACTGGAAAACCAAAAATGCATGTTTTAAGAACATTGAAAAGTAGATGACTCATTGGTGTATTCCTAACTACCAAAAATGCAACCAAATGTTATCCACCCTTGAAGGATCCAAGCTAGTTCCCTTACTTCCCTTCCTAATTACATTTCTTGGTGAACATCTTTCATGTTCTCAAAAATTCATGCACACATTATTTCCTTTTGCCACTTCAACTTGCATTGATTGACCCTCCTTGTTCCCTTGGTGTTTGTATTTGAGGTTCTACATTGGGAAGGCAACGATTGATATGCGCTCACCAGAATATACTCATCAGTTTCATGACTCTCTGGTGACCTCTAATGGCGGCCAAAGTGCCTGCATGGTTTGTGAACCGAATTTGTAACTCTTCGAGTCCCAACGAGTTCCACCCTGAAAGGTGGGTTAAAAATGTCACTTGAACAGACGCTTGGTCCTGAGTCTTTAGCTAATAATTGCATTGGGGCTGATTGCATAGTTCAATTCACTGTGAACCGCCACAGCCGCATTCACGCAGTGACTAGCCATCAATAATTTTCCACACTGCAGTGCAACAGAAATCACACACTGCCTATGGCACCAGGGGAACATCGTGTCAGATGTTGATTTCGCAATTCTGCAGGCTGGTAAGCCCCAAGAGACAATTACTGCCTCACCAACATGGCCTCCTACAATAACCAATGAAATGGAACACCTGAACTTGAACTCTCAGCCGAAGGATGTACGGACGACGGATCACAAATGCACGTTATTACCTACGCATTGGAAAATATGGTCCATGCATTATCAGTATGAGATTTAACACCATTTCAGAGGGTCTCATTCAATTTGAGCAGATTGGAATTCTGTTATTTACACATACACTTTTCCTTGGAAATCTTGAAAAGATGTTGTGCTAAGGTGCTAACAGTCCCCACACCATAATACAGCTGCTGTGGAATTTGTCACTCCTAGCTCATGTCAAACCCGTTGACAAAATTTTCGCTGCGTTTCGTACTTTCCTTCCCTGGTTAAGAAACTGTTATTAGCTGCATTGAAGCTTGTCTGATTCGGAACTATTGACGGCCAAAAATTCAAGTAACGTTGTCCAGTATGAAACTTCACTGCAGGGATCATGTTCTGATTTAGTCACATCGGTCCACAACTGGAGAAAATTGTACTACCTGCAACGTTCGTCTGCCTCGGTTGGTTTCCTTATTTTTTCAAACATACAGATTAATTATACTCGATATTAAGCAAGCACAAATGATTCTACAGTGACATGAGCTGTTACAAACAAAACAAAGCATTCTACTTCGTGACATGCCAGTGGCGGTACTCATTTAAATAAAACAATATCGCCATCTAGTGCACAGGAGTGTAAGTTCAAAACAAACGTCACTCTGGTATTCCACCTGCGATTGTAACAAATCCAGACAGTCCACCTACCATCGAATACCTTTCTTCATCCTCAAGCCTGGTACCTCATAACGTCTGATCTGAACAACGTCATTTCGCCAGCATTCCGAACACCAAGAAACACACAGGGTAATAGCTACTTTTGAGATGATATCAAACGTATTTATCAAGTTCTACTGCTCAAGAGAAGCACTGGAAAAGCAGAGGGTACTTCAAAATGTTTTATTCAGACGAGTTCATGAGCAGAGTAGAAACGGATGGAAAAATAGAATTGCATGAAAACTCATTTCAACAATATGACCTCTACTGCCACACAACTTGTTTGACATTTCTGTTTGACACTAGAGACAAAGGCATTCTGCCTCTATGTAAGATACAATATGTCCAGACTCAAAATCATTTGTTACTAACAAATTTGTACCGATTTGTGTCTGAAAGCAGAAATTATAGTGTATGAATGACCTACATCAACAGTAGCAGCAGCTTTGAATACAAAAACTAACTTGAAGCGACAGGGTCTATTTTACACTGTCGGTTTTACACTGTCAGTTCTCAACTATGACACTGCATATACCCTGTGTAGTCAAATTATTCATAAACACAGACAGGAAATCGTCACAGTGATAATTAATTTCGGTCTTCCTAAAAGAGAAACCGTTTTAAGGCAGGAATGGTGGATTTGAGGCAGTCACCTGACCAGTCTGCTGGTGTCATAGTCTGTCATACAAACCTCCTCCATTAGAGTTGTATCTCAGGTGACATGGATATTGTTTCTTTCAAAATGAATTGATGACTCAATGCTGTGAAAATCCAATCTTTAAATAACCTGGACATTAACTTAAATCATGCACACAGCAGTCTATCACCTGATCCACATAATATACATACTAGTGAATCCTCCCTTCGATCTACACAGCTTGCCTTCATCCGATTGGTCCAAATGTTGCATGAGATTTTTAAATACCAGCATGAGGGAGTGAATTTACTTTGCGAAGATGAACACAGCATTTCCTTGCAGAGTACTAATGGATTATCATCTAATGTGTGAGATTCACAGTCAAAGAAATTCGAGAGCTTTCATTAACAGATGCATTCTCATGCTCCAACGACAGCTTCCGTCACAGTCACGCGAAATGAAAAGTGATGACAAGTGGCATCCAATCTCATCTTCAAGACACAGGGGTTACATACAAATAAACACAAACAGTAAACATAACTTCATACTCCGCTATAACATCACAAGCTGCAAAACGCCATTTAACTTGGATGATTTCCCTCTGTGAAACTTTTTGACCCTCAAAGTTTTACCCTGAACATAGAAGCACCCAATGAAAACAGAACCGTTGTCTTCAGAAAAATGAAGACCGACCCCCTCACCCAGCTGGTTTTTGTTTATAACCCCATCCCTTCCCACCCCCCACAGACTGTGATACAATAACATTGATGACACGTCTCAGAAATAAATATGGAAGAGCTATGGATCATCACAGCCAACCAAAAAAAGTCATTTATGTTTATCTTCATCGTTTTAGAAGTACATGTACAATTGACACAAACATGACAGAGCCAGTTTATTGACTGGAGTGTAAAAAGGCACTGGATTTCGGTCGGAGAGCCGTTTAAAGTTCCCTTTTCCGATCGATCGAGGTTGGACGCGTATTCCGCAACTTCCGTTATGGACCAAGAAGATTTCCTTCACCAAGTCCCAAAAATAAATACGTTTAATGACCTCAGTCATTGGTCCTGGACTACTTCAAACAGATAGGCCAGTGTAGGCCTCTCCTTCTGTCCGGATAGACAGGCCTCCCTGGTCTGTCCTCTCTCCAGAGCTATGTGGAGCATTACGGGAGGCTGCAATGTGCTCTGCTGGAGTCTGATGGGAGCGTCCCTCCCCGGCCCCCCTCCCCTCCCCTCCTCGCCAGGCCGGGTTGTGTCGCTCCTGATTGGCTCAGTGGGGTCAGCTGAAGGCCCAGTGCTGGCTGATGTCAGCTGGGTTACAGGCAGTCATCACAATCTGGTTTTGTCTTAGTGTCAGACACTTGTCAGAGGGAGGGTTCCTCAAGAGCTGCTCCTGGAAATGGTTACAGTGGCAGGGTTACAACTCCACTCATACATGCTAGCATACGTTATGTTACAGTCATTTTAGCAGATGCGTTTATCCAGAGTGGCTTACAAAAGTGGGGGACCGTAAGCATGCCCATCTAAGAAGAACAAAAGTGCCAGACCTAACCAACAGCAACACTGAATTAGCAATGTAGGTTGACTATGCTACATTGGAAGATGGCTGACGACTCTGCTGTCCTGACCTCAGGTGAAAAATTTGTTCCACCACAAGGGGGCAGCACAGGCAGTCACTGTCTGAGAATAAACTCTGAACAGTCCTACGGGAAACAAGCTTTTGAAAAATTTGCCCTCTGGCTTCCATTCACACAGAAGACAAGGTTTTTGGTTTGGGGGAATACAGAGCTCTACAGGTAGATGGGAAATGTGAAATACAGGGAAAGCTGTGTCAAAATAACATGTCATCAGTGCTCAAACATTGTCATTGTTTTCATCACATATTAAGGTGTTTCACAGACACCTTACCGAGGTAAATTCCCACAGCTGTCTGGGGTCCACCGCCGTGCCGCGTCCTTTCAGCTGGCACATCTCCACGGTAACGGGCTGTGGCTCGGGCCCCGCCTGTAGGCACAGCTGCTTCCCAATGTTGTGCCGCAACTCCTTGTGCGATGAGTACTCGAAATACTGCAGGCAGACAACAGCGCAAAATCCACCTTCAGCATTTCTCGGACCAGCCAACGAAGCAGTAAAAGCCCAGCTTCAGAAAGTGGAAGCACTCCCATGTATTTGTTCCACCTGTTCATTAACTGTTTATTTAATTAGCCCTGCTACCTAGCTGCAGAGTTGTGCTAATTAAAATCATCTGGTTTAGTGCATTGGTGGAACAAATACATGATAGTTTCTCCTACTTTCTGAAGCTGGTTAAACTTCTTCCACTGACCAATCAAGAAAAGTTGGATGGACCAAACAGCAAACGGCTACCCAGAGTCTGGCCTATCAGTAAATGGGTTAGTAAAAAAAGCTCCTCCCCAGGGACTGGCCAATCAGCAGTCAGCACCCAGAGTGGTTAATTGGCTAAACATCTCTCAGGCAGCAATCAGATTAATATAGCAGCAGCATTCATCCACATATAACACCACTGTTTGTGTACATTCAAACCTATGCTGTGTTTCCCTGGAGCAAGACACAATGATTGTTACAGCAGGCAGCTTGCTAGCTGTACTTGGTGACCAACTTAAGACAACTGCTATATTGTATGGTACATGTGGTGAGCCATTTTTCAGATAGAGTTATGTAGGTTGTTCTGTGAGATTGCCTCCTGGCTACTTATGGAAGAGGAAGATCAAGAGAAGAAGACATAGAAGGTTCTCCCTTAAGCAGGAGTGAAGGAGGAAAGTAAAGGTGAGAACTAGAAAGAATTACAGAACTGGCAGCAGCAGAAAAAAAAAAAAAAAAAAGATTTGATTTTTCACCGCCAGGCCTTCCAACACAGACAGTATCCCCGATAACCAAGTTTCTATGTCAAGGGGTAAAAAAAAAATACAAAAAAAAAAAAAAAAACAACATGAAGGGGAAAATCAAGTCTTGACAGTTAAACTGGTTATGGGGAATGACCATAGATTGGTTTTGCTTTATGAGCAACAGTTTAATGGATTCAATGAGTAAATCTGAATGGAATAATCCCTGAAAAGTATCTGAAGAATTTTTTGATTGCGATGTGGAAACGCATTACAACCTGCATGTCACACCCTGTAAGATTTATTACACCCTGCATATTACACCCTGTAATATACATCACAACCTGATTATTACACCCTGTAATATACATCACAACCTGATTATTACACCCTTTTAGAACATGGTGTTGCACAGTGATCCAAGTCATGATAGTTGACAGCGATGAAACAGCTGTTCTTATATACATCATGGGGACACATTCCTTTTCTAACTAGGTTTGCAAGAGCTTCAATGAGCTTTAATTTGGGTAAAATCAGTCTGGTAAAGGGAGAGGCTGGGGTGTGTTTCGGTTTGGTCTTTAAAAGAAGACACGATTCCAAAAAACCATGGCCGAAATGACTTTGCGTTTGACTGCGCACATTCACTATTCATACACCCAGAGAGGTTCACTGCCATCATTGTTGTCAGGCCATTGGCAACATTTAAGCAGTACAATACCACTAAATGGTAACTAATGGTTAGTAGATCATGGGAGTGATTAGCAGCATACATTAGCAACAAGCTCAGGCATTCCTGGTCACTGTTAGCAACATGTTAAGGCATACCTGGTTACCATTAGCAACAAGCTCAGGCATACCTGGTTTCCATTAGAAACACACAAAGGCACACCTGGTTACGATTAGCAACACGCTCAAGCATACTTGGTAACCATTAGCAAAATACACCTGGTCACTGTTAGCAATGCGCTCACTCATACCTGGTTGCCTCCCATATTGTGGCAGGTGTACATAATCATGGGTTTCCCTCCCGAATTGTTCTCTCCCACATCCAGACAGGTCTGAGAGCCGGAGTTTTTAATCTGCGCGGAGAGAAACGGACATTCACACATTATTTAAAACAATCATCATTATTATTGTTGAACATAAAACGCCATCTATGACCAAGTTGACCGGCTTGTTTTACCGCTCCAAACTTGACAGGGGTGAGGTCGGGAATGAAGGCTTCTGGGTAGATGTTTTCCAGGTACCAGGTGAAGTTCTTGCAGTGTAGCCTCTCCCTCAGGTTTACTCGGTCAGATATGTCGCCGTACTTGTTCTGTGGGTGGGGTGGGGAGAAGACGGCACAGTCATGGCGAGCACGAAACCAAGCAGAGCATGAAAATGCTCTGAAAAGACTTTAACCCTTTCCCCACACCCACCGATGGAATCTGACTTTAACGGACAGCTGTGGTGTGGTACAGGAATGTGTGATTATCGAACAGAGCCCGGTCAAAAAACCAGTGAAAAGGAGAGGGCCGGGCTGCTCCCTGTGCTAATACAGGCCTTTCAGTGTCACGCACTGAAGCAGGTGTGACCAGACGCCCTCTCTGGAGCCCTTGAGTATGCTCTGTCGGGAAATTTCCTGGCAACAGAATCCTTCTTCTCCCAGGTCAACATGGCTAGCATTTAAACATTGTCCCATGGGTCTAACTTCAAGACAGGGCAGGGGAGTAACCGACACACCGACACACACACACACACACACACACACAAAACCAGGACTCATTATCGAGGAGATGTTTTTCCCCCAGTCCTCCACTGTCCATTGTATTAATCATCTCACAGAAACAGCTGCTTGTGCTTCACTGGCAGCAGGGCAACTATTACATCAAAATTGTAATTTATATCTATATATTAAAAATATGTATGCATTTATGAACAATTTTCTGAGAATTTTTTTTTTTCTTTACATAGAATTTGCCCCCATATTTCAGTGATTTGTGGTAGAACGTACTAGGAGTCTGAGGGGGAAAAAAAATGACTCGTACGTTTTGTTGCTTCTTTTGATTTGTGTGCAGTGCGAGGAAATCAAACATTTGGTCCTTGGGCGTGAAAGTTTTTCTTCCCCTTGTCATTTTGATCCTCTTAAGTTTTTAAAGGTATAATTGGCGCGGGCTGTTTGAATACTGCTTTAAACGATAACGGGGAAGCTCTGCCCAGGATAAATGTGAAAGCCTCTGGCCTTTACTTAACTTTGGCTCTTGCCTCAGGGTGAGGATGTCAGCACATTGGTTCAAGAGGTACATCATGCCAACCAATAGAAATTCCTGAAGACCTCCGCTCAAATCCTGTTTATGGCAATCAATTCTGGAAAGGATTACTTGGATTTATAAGGCCCTGTGGCTCCACCAAATTACAACGAGAGCCACTCTGCTCTGCCAAAGTCTCTCCAAAGAGCAAGGCGTGAAATCGTTTTGGCTTTGGTGAAGGTCGACCATCGTATGGTCAATAATCAACTCCACCAGAGGGAAGAAAAAAAAAAAAAAAAAAACACTGGGCGAAAGTGGGATCTAGACCAGGGCACTCACTGTGAAGAGACTGAACACCCATTACAGCAAGCATGGATTTTACTCTGTATCAGCAAATTCTACAGAGCATATTATATATTACAAACATTTAGCTGACGCTTTTTATCCAAAGCGACTTACAGCTGATTAGGCTGACCAAGGGCCAATGTCCCCCTGGGAGCAATGTGGGGTTAAGGGCCTGGCTCAAGGACCCAAAAGCAATGGTGTTCTTGCTGTGGCTGGACTGGGGCTTGAACCACCAAACTCAAGGGGTCCCAGTCATGTACCTTACAGTCTGCCCATATATATAATGCCACATGGTTTAATTTCAGGCCATCTGCCAGAGAGCTCAAACTAAAGCACAGCTGGGTCATATAGTTCAACAGTGATCCAAAACACACTACAGCTAAGGTGGCCTAGGTGCTTGATTAAACCCCAAAGGTTGGTTGCTCCAAGCCCTTGTGTAGCTACCATAAGATCAGTGCAGCTGTAGGGCCCTTGAGCGAGGCCCTTAACCCCTTCATTGCTCCTGGGGAGATTGGCCCCTGGTTAGTTTACTTTGGTTAAAAGCAGCAGCTAAATAACTGCAATGCAACCAGCACCACAAAGGTTAAAGAACAGGAAATTTACAGTTGTTGAATGATCTAGTCAAAGTCCCAATTCAAATGCTGTAGCCTGTCCTGAAACAAACAATTCATGCTTAAAAACCCACAAATGTCACTGAAGTAAACCATTTATACATGGAAGGGTAGGCCAAAATTCCTTTACGGTGCTGTGAGAAGCTTACCAAAAGCTGAAGGATACAATTGGTCCAAATTGGTCATTGCCACCTCTAAAGACATTGATTAGATCACAGGGAAGCGCAGGTGAGAGTACGATAACGTACTTACTCATATGGAGGACAGAACAGAAATGATCATGAGATAGAGGTGTTGGCCAGCTGTGGACTTACAAGAGATTCCTCTATGTGAGGATGATAAGTGAAGCAACCAATGAAGGAACAAAGGCGAATTTGTAATAGCTGCAACCAGGCCTCTCCCACTCCCCCTTTCAGCCAATTGGCATGAACAGAAACACACACCTACACACACACACTTGACCTCCATGCCAAATTTCAGCCTCCTAGGGCGAAAACTGTGGCCGCCAAAGGGTGGAGAAATTTTTGTGGACCAACTGACTGACCACACACACACGGAAATGGAGAATACACAGACCATAACCTGTCAGCTCTCCGAACCACAACACACCCCCACACACCCCCACACACAGACACACACAGACACACACAGACACACACACACTCTTAACACTGTGTGTCCCAGTGACCGTAGCAGTGGGGACGAGCTCTCACCTCCTGGGCCATTTTGGCGGCGTTCTGGTTCCTCCGGTAGAAGATCTTCTTGTAGTCGTCCATCCACACCTCGGCCAGACGGACCTGGTTCCGCGTGATCACCTCCGTGCCCTTGGGGAAGGTGTGGGGGCTCTTGGTCCGGAAAACGTGCCCCACCACTGAGCATGGGATAATCTCCAGCTGACCCCCGCATTGCCAAACCTGCACCAAGGTAACCAATGCCAGTGAGTATGGTCACATGACCACATTCAACTCAACATCTGATTGGCTGTCACAAGAAATCCAAAGCCTTGATCTCTCACAGAGCAACGGAGACAAGTCTCCAAATCTACGTCATTTCTATACCCCGTAATAACAAAATTCAAAGGAATCTCTCTCCTTGAAAGCCGTCACTCATTACTAATTTAGAAATGTATTGACTTCCTCTACCTCACCCCAACAACATAGACGGTGTGATGACTCGAGACCTAAAGAGTGCTGAATAATGTATCTGGAGGAAAGTGGATCTGCGCGGGGTTCTCTCGAAGTCCTGACTGTTGTAACGATAGAAAGGCGCTCACCCTGAAAGACATCTCCACGTTCTCGCCTCCCCAGATTTCCATTTTGTCGTCGTATGTCCCGATTTTCTCAAAGTAGGCCTTGGATATGGAGAACAGGCCTCCAGCAAAAGTAGGGGTCCTAGGGATGAATTCAGAATTGGCATCACTGCAAATATGCAGACACCACACTACTGACATGACTACACATTTGTATAAACACAAGAAACTACTGACATGAACATATGATTACAGACACCTGTTTGTAATGCCAACATTGTATTGCCAAAACAGAGATACAATTTTTGAAAGAACATTAACTGCAAAGAAAGCTAACAGGAAGTGGGGTGGGGGTGTTAATCAACCACAAAAAAAGCTAAACCTCAAGCTAAACTGTTTTTTTAACATAAAACATAGCTAACATAAAAATACAAAACAATCTTCACACAGTGATGTGTGTGTGTGTGTGTGTGTGTGTGTGTGTGTGTCAGTGGCGGTGATCACTCACCCAGTTTTTATCTAGCATCATCACAATGTGGGATGTGTGTGTGAGAGAGTATGTGAGTGTGTGTTCTTACTTGACGGGGTAGGTCTCGTCTTTTCTCCTCTCCCTCTCATGGTCAGGGATGCCCTCCCAGCCGAAGGTCAGGCTCCAGTCGAAGTTGCCTCGGTTGTGGGCGCGGGCCGTGGCGACGGGCTTGTTGAACTGGAAGTTGTTCAGGTCGATGGTGGTGATGTCAGGGCTCACCACGGCGGTGGGCTCCTCCACGATACGGAACAGCAGGGGCTCCAGCCAACCATGGAAACACTCGCCTGCACAGGAACACACACAAACACACACACACACCATAAACACACACTCCTGAAACCCCCACCACTTCACTTACTCTAGCACATGGCGTGTGGTGGCAGCCTACAGCCTAAGATACTTGACTGGGACCCAGAGGAGAACCAGAAGGTTGGTAGCTCAAACCAAACCCCACTCTTGCCACAATAGGATCAGTACAGCTTTTGGGCCCTTGAACAAGGCCCTTAACCCCTCATTGCAAGGGCGGTTTGGCCCCTGCCTCCTCTAATCAACTGTAAATCGCTATAGTATGGCAGCACTATGGTGTATATAAAATGCACCGAGGACATCAGACACAGAACACCTGTGGAGTGATGCATTCTGGGAAACTCACAGTGGGCGTCCAGGAATGTGAGCACCTCCGCCTTGGCGACGCTGGCCCCCAGGAGCCGAGCCGTGATCAGCCCCTTCCGCTCCGCCTGCCGCACCACCCGCACCACCTTCAGGGCCCGCACGTGCTCCTCCAGCCGCTCCTTCAGGTGATCTGAAACAGCGCGGCGCTACGTCAGTGTCATCCATCCCTCCAGGGCCTCCAGAAGCACTAACCTCCCAACCCCCCACCTCCCTTGAAAGCACCCATGTCACCTTTTCCGGTTATATTTCATACGACATACAGTCACCACAGTCATAAACTGCATACAATATCCTACTTTAGCAGTACCTTTCCTGGCCAAATACAAGATAGAGAATGTGGCGTAATACATAAACAGGGATCCATACACCTCAGTTACATTTTTGTCATTTTTTGACATGTTTATAGAAAGCAGTTATTCCATACCATAGAGTGTATGAAGACTTCCAGTGTACAAAAAATATTTTCTGACAACAAGCGTGGCGGCAACACCACAAGAAATACACTTTATTGATAACACATTTTTGAAACGAACCTCTCCTGTCATAAGTCACCCATTTGACAGGGTCAAGTGTAACGTTCTCAGTAAATACCCATCCACGTTTGGAGGCTACAATACCATGTGCATTTTAATGCGTTGTCTGATTCGTTAGGAGCCGCCTGCTCACTGACAAATGCTCATTTTCGGATAGCGTAAGCTCATCCTTCTGATACATATTTCTTCAATGACGGCTTTCAGTTTCTCTGGAATATGCTCACGTTTTTTTTTTTGTTTCACAATTTTCAAGAGTGAAAGAGGATGTGTAGTTTTGTGGTTATCACATATATATATATATATATATCAGCACATGTATATTTCAGGGGTGTGCCTATTTTAGCTGACAGAAACTCCTTCTGCTGGTCTGTTCGTTGTTAGAAAACAAGAGCGCTATTTAAAAAGATGACAACTATGGAAGCAATGATTTCAAGCAAAGGAGATGCTATGTTTTGACATCGCTTTCAGTCTTGGGTCTGAAAAGTTTCACAATGCTGAGGTTACACACACACACACACACACACACACACACACACACACACACACACACACACACACACACACACACACACACACACACACACACACACACACACACACACACACACACAATCGTCATCACCACCATCGACCTGAACTACTTCTAGTTCAACAAGCCCGTCGCCACGGCCCGCGCTCACAACCGCGGCAACTTCAACTGGAGCCTGACCTTCGGCTGGGAGGGGATCCCTGACCATGAGAAGGACAGGAGAAAAGACGAGACCTACCCCGTCAAGTAAGAACAGGAGAAAACACTCACACGCACACGCACACACACACCACTTATATTTGTGTCATAAGCAATATACACAATGAATTAATACAGATTTTCATTAAGATTGAAGTACAGATGTTAAAGTACAGATTATTCCAGAGGACTTCACTGCATGCATATGTGCGTGTGCGTGTGAGTGTGAGTGTGTGTGCGTGTGTGTGCGTGCGAGTGTGCAAGTGTGTGCGTACCTGCTTCAAGTCAGACCAGAAGCAAGCTGCATGTTAAAGGAAGCCCTCAAACCCCAAAAAGTCAGAGCTGAACTATTTTGGTGAGGTAGGAGGGGCTGAGCTGACTCAAAGCAGATGCAAGACACTGATAAGCTGCGAGAGGAACCTTTTGGTTGAGACCGACAGCTGCTTGAGGAGCTCATCGGTGACAGAATGTAAAGTTTTCCATACATTTCCACAGTCTGATTTAATGTTGGACTATTTTGCTGAATAATAAAAGTACATGCTATCTGCCATGTTTTTTTTTCCATTAATCAAGTTACCCTCTCTACTCTCACCAAGATTTAATAGAATTTCAGTCTAAAATATGTTACAAAACTGATCATTCTGATGATATTTATTCCATTAACATGCTATATGATACCTATAGAATATATAGATTACACTCATTGCAAGCATGGGAATTGTGGGGGAAATCTCATAAGCATACAGCCTACAAAATGGCAGCTATCATAAGTGTATGGTAGTATACAAAATGATTTTGTTTTGATCTTAATTTTAATACTGGATTACTCAATCAAAGAGGACTAAAAGCATCCATATCCTTAATTTTTGATAATTTATATCCAATAAAGGCATTACGTTTCAATAAAAATTCTGATCATAATCTCGCCCCGCAGCCCTACAGCCCAAGTGCCAAAGACTCCGCGGTCTTTTAATGACGTCAGTGATGTCAGCGTGGGCTTCATCTGATCCGTCTTTGGAATGGAACAGATGCGATTTCATTGGTCAGCACAATGAATGACTCACATTGACTTTTTGAAATGTGTCATCCTTTGTCTATGTTATGGTATGAATGTAATGGTAAAGGTCTTTGCAGATACAATTATTCAAGTTAAAATGAACCATGACTGTTCAGCTTTCTGATACGACAATCTCTCAAAATACATTTTTTCTTTTGTGCCCAGAACAATGTCAGTGAAATACATTGCAACCCGACAAAATGAGGCAGAAGATACTTGATCTCTTTGTCTTGTGGAAAATTTCACTACATATTGACGTCATAACTGTGGTCATTCGTTATTTATTATAAAGTAAATGGATGACTCAATGCCTGAATAGCTCTGCATTGGACTCAACTACCCAACATGCTTTGCTGCACAGAGAGTGAGAGGAGATCTCTTCCTACCTGACGGCTTGACACTATGTGCCTATTGTGAAGCCGGTGTGTAAAACTGTAAAGCTGTACAATTCACTCTGGATTAGAACATCTGTACATTTCTAATATCTCTGCACCAAGAAATGTATTCAATACATACAAAACTAAACATGGTACCTAATGATTTTTTTTTGGTAGATGGAAATAAAAAAAAAATAAATAAACATTTTGGGTAAGCTAACTTATTTATCCAGAGGGTGAATAGAGATGCACTGCAGCTGTTTCTGACTTTCAAAAGATAAAATGTACTTGAATTAGCCACACACACTTGCACTAGAGAAGCTGGTCACTACAGCCTTCTTGAAGAAACCAAGTGTCATGTGACCATTGTGACAAGTGCTCACAACTTTCCCTTTTGCATACACAGTGGCAGAACAGAGGGTGTAAAAAAAATTAAGAGTAGAGAGGAAGATTTGCAATGTGTGACAGTTGACAGAGTGCTCAACTCTAGCTAAGAGGAAGGCTACATGTTATCACACTAGGCCTAAAATAGCTTTTTACTGTATCACTTTTCATACAAGCCTTTATTTCATTTTTATACTCTTTGTCAGATCGGACTGTGACAAAAACTCAAACCTCAAACTGACTGAATGAGATGTGGACTCTCAATCAATGTGGATTTGTTGCGTTTATCTGCGCATGCATGCATCCAAGAATCAGTCTGCATCTGCGTGTCACGAGTGAGGTGGCCTTCACCACACAGATGCAACTTGCTACTGAGGATTGTTTATGCCAAAACCGAGACCAATAATCAAAAACAAACACCTCGACAGTGCCACGCAGACATCAAATTCACACCATTCAGGCAGTTTCTCCACCATTTTTAAAATAAGGAGTGAATGTGTGTGTGTGTGTGTGTGTGTGTGTTAGAAGTACCTGCAGCTAATGTGTACCTGCAGCTCTGTACATAGAACCATTTATAATGAAATCAACAATATTCCATCCTGAGGCCTACACTGTAGCGTTGCACAGCTAATTCCTCCACATTCAGCTGTAACCTCAAATTATTTCTACCTCCAGAAGGTGGAACACTGATTATATGGACACCCATCTGTGTCTGTCTGAAATGTTTTAGGAAAAGGAGGAGGCTATCTGATTCTAGGTGACTTGTGTGACATGGATGACAGAGGTCTACACTCTGCAAAAAGCCACTACGGTGTTTTTTTCAGTTTTCAAGGCTATTTGAAGAAAAACACTGAGAGTGACATAGGAAGGGAACAAATCAAGTTAGAGCCAGAAGTTCAGGGCTAGGAGTCAGAGCTGGGAGTCAGAGCTGGGAGTCAGTGAGTCAGGAGTTGGGAGTCAGTCCACAGTAAGAACTGGGAGTCAGTGAGTCAGGAGTTGGGAGTCAGTCCACAGTAAGAACTGGGAGTCAGTGAGTCAGGGGTTGGGAGTCAGTCCACAGTCAGAGCTGGGAGTCAGTGAGCACTCAGGGCTGAGGAGTTGGGACTCGGGAGTCAGGAGTCGGGGAGCGGGTTTGAGAATTGCCGACCTGCAGTGCTCGCGTCGTCCACCAGAATGATCTCCGTGAGCAGCGAGGCCGGGGAGGTGTGCAGCACGCTGTAGACGGTCCGCAGCAGCGTGGACCACGCCTCGTTGTGGAACACGATGATGACGCTGGTGGTGGGGAGGCTTGGGCAGCGGCGGAATTTTCGCTCCACGCACCTGAGACACAGAAACGGAGGACACACCAGTCACCTCCCCACACCACAGCCAGGTCCTATCAGGACAAAAGTGGTTTCTCTCTCTCTCACACAGACAGACCCACAACGATGAAACAAATAGCTCACCACACAATACACACCATACAAATACTTAGCAACAGTTTGTTACATAATTAAACAGAGTCTTAGGAAGTGTTCACTTTACCCAACAAAGCTATAAGGGTCATTGGTAAACAGGAGAGACACACACCCATTCCCCACACAGTAAAGTTGGGCTTAATTGCACAAAATTGTGGGTTTAATTGCACAAGAACAACCCTCAAACGTTTCAGAAAAGTGAACACACAAATGTTCCAGTCAGTGTGACACTACTGAGAGGTCTTTTCCTCTTGCCCTGGCTAAAGTCTTCTGTGGACTGAAACACTTGCACCTTTTTTCAGCTCAATGAACTATTTTGAGGAGTACACTGACATTCACTCTACATTTTACTTTGGGAGTGTTGACGTGGGCATCCTACACTGTGTTACTAAGATTACAGACGCCTTCAGAACAGAGAAATGTTCCAAATGTGTGTACACAACTCTTAATTTCTGAGTAAACACAGTCCAGAGCTCAATATAGCACAACTGCCAACAGAGACTTAAGAACCATTTTCACACAGTAAACAGCCATGGTCATTCCCATCATAAATTGACTCTGTTTTAACAAGCAAAATGGATTAATATACAGCTAAGTGGTTAAAGGGGTCCATCACAACTAAATCCCTTTGGGTCTTTGCAGGGTCACTTAAAATGCTCAGAGATTGTATTTAAAGAATACAACAGAACAACTTTTCATCCAAGACTGCATCAATACGAATACTGTATAAGTCTACCGAAAAAAATGGCTGTTTTTGCACAGTTTCGCAACAGCCAAGAAAAGCCAATGAAGTTGTGCTGTGTAGAAAATAAGGTGTGGCATGTAAACGCTAGCGTTAAAACACCTAGATTAAAGCGAAAGCTTTGGAGACTGTGAGAAGATAATGAATCTGTCTTATTTGCAGAGGAGTCACGAGTTTCATTTAGCACAACCTAACGTTTGTTTGTGGATCCAGTAATTATTGGAATTATCGCTAAAATCTAGTATTTACGAGAAACCTGTGACTATTTGAGGCCAGCTTTAATTGCAGATTTTATCGTACATAAATACATAAGAAATACAATAAATACATCAATCAGATGGGAAAAAACATGCTTTCAGGCCAAGAGGAAATCAGAAAATTAAACATTGAAAGTAAGGTGTACTGTACGGTGATTCTGAGAAATTTGAGAGGGGACCTCTCTAAATACTCACTCAGGGGACGGGTGTCCTCCCCCAGGTTACGGTGCAGGGAGATCCGGTCGCTGGCAAACTGGTTAAAACAGTGCCGGGTCATTCCTTCCTGCTTCTCCTTCTCCTCATCAGGGGTGAGCTTGTCCATGTTGAAGGCCTTCCCGTCCTCTCCCTGGGCCTGGGGATCCTGGGGGCGCTCCAGGTGAGGGCGGAGCTCGGCCTGGGTGTAGAACCCGGGGGGGCAGTGGCGGTCGGGGACGGGCTGTTGTTCCACGGGCCGGGGCTGGGGGGCGCCGATCTGGAAGCCCAGGTTGTTGACCGCGCCCATGACCGCACCTATCACCCGCTCTTTCCGGTTGGCCAGGTCCTGGAACCAGGGCTCGGGGGAGCCTCCGGCCCCCACGTCCCGCTGGAGCACCACCAGCACCACCAGGAACAGGGTGCCCCCCAAGATCACCAGCTTCAGGGGCGAGAAGCGGCGGCGCGTGAACAGGCGCATCACATAAAAACAGGAAGCTGCTCCTCGATCGTGAAGACCACCTAGAGGAAGACAGCAGGAACATTTCATCAATTTCGTTCATTTGCGTATTTAATGGACAGACATTCTTAGGATAATCGGTGGTAAATGATGTGTGCAATTTGAGTGCAAGGCAAACTCCTTTGGCATTGAAGGTTCCTCCTTTCTTCCCTCATCCATCCATCCATTCAAATCAGTCAGTCAGCTACTTTTCTCATGTTTGGGGGGTTTTGAGTTGTGCCATACTGCCATGCTGCCATTAACACACCAGTACAAGGACATGCACTCCCCTAGTACACTGAACTATCAGCCAATGACTACTTTCTAGACCACTGGTCACACAGTACTACAGGAGACCTAGCGCCACACAGAGAGAAAAAAAAAAAAAAAACATTCTCTCACTGAGGGTTAGAAACCTGTAGGCACCTGGTGAACAACAAGGTGATGTTGCTCACCTCGTAGCTCCCCCGTACCCTGAATGGAAGAGGCTACATCCTGCCGCTGCCTACTCTTGGTTAGATCTGACAAACAGCATAGCTAAGATTCTAACCAACCATTTCTAGGTAATAAAGCCCAGCCAATGGGCAGGCCAATGGGAAGAGCCAATGGGAAGGCCTTTCAGCCACAAGTCATCAGCTGCTTTCATGTTTGTTACTTGCAACAAATAGGGGAGGAATTTCTAAAATGACTACAATTGTGTATACACTAATCATTACTCATTTGTTCACAATGATCTTCCCATACTGATGTTTATGCTGCCCACATCGAAGCTTAGACAGTCCTACAGACAGGCCAACCACAACAGCTCACTTATCTTGTTCAGCAGGTTGGAACAACTGCGTGCACAGACGCAAGCATACGCGTGCAGTCAAAGCAGTGACGTGTAAAGACCGGCAAACCAACCTGAACGTATACAATACCTCCTGTCCGTCAAGGAAGACAATAGTCCTTTGATCTGGTCAGTTATCCCACAGCAATGGTACGGCAGTCACTGGTATGTTAAACTCAAGACTGTCGCTACCTCCAGGGCAAATAGTACCATCTGGAAAATTCAGTTCAAGAAAAAAAAAAACCAGCTCAACTTGTAGAATGGTCATTAAGACAAGCTGATCTTGAAAAGAGAGAGTTACTTTTGGTGTCCTGCACATTTTCTACATACCGTTTTTTAAACTACTCATTTCGCCTTCTCTTTCGCTCAGTGGCTCCATAAATCTTGGCTGTGTGTTTGTTTAAAAAGTCAGAGAGCAAACACAGAGGTGCTGGAAAGACACACCTTTGACCACCTGCTCCAGTCACAACCACCACCACCTCCACCTCCTTCCCAGGTGTGCAGGTTTGGCCTCCTCCACCGGCGGCCGCGGCCACTCCTACTCGCATTAATGAATAACGAGACGTTCCCCGCTCAAATGCTGCTGAGACCAGGGACTCTGAGCGGAATCTGGAGCCCCGAAGATGAACACGTCATCAACGCGGACACAGGAGAATTACAACATGGCAAGGCCAAAGAGCAAACCGGATCTCCAAAAGATGCAGGGGGGAAAAAATGCCAACCTGACGCACCTGAAAACGACTATACGCGTAGAGCAATCACTGTTCAGGCTTACTCCTTCCCGTACAACACAAGTGACTGAGATTAAGCCCTCAGATATTTTACAAAGTAAACCATATGAAGCTATTTCTAATTTTTTTCTCCTCTATGTCCAGATGAATATGCACAGCCCAAGGATGAAATATTTTACATTTGAATTCAGCCATTTTGTGCAAGAAAGTATAGGAGATAGCAGAAATCTCAGAACCAGCAGTTGACCTATAATCAAACAGGACAGTGTGTTCTTTGGTGTTGGAGACTAAAACAAACTTACTTCTGCATCACAGTGGGCCACTAATCTGGCCTTGACAGGATTCAGCCAGGGTGTCATCCTAAATATCGCTCCACAATCAGAGTTGGGTCCCACAGATGGTGACGACAGAGATATGAATATCTTCAGCCTCCAGTCAGGAACTACAAGCAATTGAGGGCTCAAGCCTTATCAAGGGAGAAAAACACTTCCTCTAAATATGTCAAGAATTCAAAAGAGAACAGGAGTTGTTTCGAGATTCTTTTACTGGAAGATTTTTTGTCTGCTTGGATTTTCAAACTGTGCAGTCCCGTTGTGAATGATGGCTTTTGTGGAAGCCAATCTCGAGATCAACTACGGCTGCTTTAAAATAAGTTTAAAATCTCTCATTCTTTTATAATGCTTCCTATTGCAACACAATGCGGTTTTGAATCGTCATGTTCTGCAATTAGGAACTGTTGATGTTCCGCAAATCGTTGCGTCTGGGTGACCATGTGTGTCGTGTCCACAATTTTACCACTGAACACGTCATCAATGGCTTTTCAGGTAACGCATGTGACATATTTCATATAACATATTACAAGAAATTAAAGCAGTATTTCATCTGACTGATTAAAAGTCCACAAATGCATGCAGCATCATTTGACATTACGCTTATTTACCCTCCAGAGCCACATCCGTAAACATGGAGTGTCAAATTGAGAAAAAAAAAAAAACAAAACAGCTCGCTAACAATGTAGAAGTTGCGTTTATGGTTGCTATCAGTACATATACTAGTTCCATAGACAACATGAGCTAATAAAGCTCTTATCCGCATGTGTGCAAAAACCTTCTAAGCCTTACAACTCAGCAAAGTAAACATTTAAATCCGCATTGGCACAATCTTGGATCCGTTTGGAATTAGGCACGAGGGTATCCAATCACTGAAAAGTATCGTGAGAAGATTAGTGATCACAATTGTCTGTGAGGGTGCGAACGTCTGATTTTTTTTTTTTTTTTTTTACTATTTCAGTTTTGTGAATAATATATAGCGCTTTGAAAATATTATGGAGTACATATTTCTTTCAATACTTTGAGCTCTGACTTCCGTATCAGATGTGTAGGTACCCCTTGTACAAACAGACAATAATATGTTATATGGATTCCCTTTTTAGAGATTATCGCCTCGTTTTTAAATGATACATGTTGACACCTTTCTCCCGCAAAGACTGTCTTGAAATCCATTGCGCATTCTTGGAAAAACAAGGATTAATTTTGTACTGGATTAATGCTGTCATGACATAAACTACTGGGTGCGTACATGGCTCGTATGCCAACCACCAAACCAGACACAGGAAGAGGAAATTAATTATAATAAATGAAAGGAAGTGCATTCAGATCATTTTATCGGTAATATATCAGTCAAGAGAGCGAATTTTGGGATGACTGCCAGGATTCTAGATTGGGGTACAACCGATGGTTAACAGAAAAAGCTTCAAAATGAAGCAATATCCACAACGAAACTATGTATAATTTATGCCACAGAAAAAAAAACAACAAAAAACACAAAAACAAACACTGTCCACTGAGTTAATTATAAAAAGTAAATAGGCTACTCCTTAAAACAAGTTTCGACTCGCTTATCCAATTCGTATGCTAACAGCAGAGCAAAGACTTGAACACATTACAGTCAGTCATATTCTGTCAGATAGTCGTACTGATCTTATCCCCAAGCTGAAACTACGATCGACCAGCTACAGACACGGAAGCAACACTACTTCAATCAGAGAACAGACACAGTTCTACAACAAAGGTGTCCGTCTTCTTCACCACTCTGGCAGCCTTACCTGTAATCTTCCCTTCTCCGTGTACCTTGTTTCAGTTAAGAAAACTCCTTGTCGCCAAAGAGACAGCCGATTATTCACAATAACTTAAAGACGGATATTGTCGCCTCGGCTTTCTTCAAGTATTAGGTTTGCCCCGTGCAGTGAAACCCGCCGCCCCCAGCAGTTCTGCGCTCCCCGCTTCCCTTTGAAAGCAACAGGTGCATTTCGTTGCAATGATTAACTCCACCGTTTTCCGGGTCCTACTGCCTACACGTTTACACGCTCCAGCAGAGAGCCAACCACTACACATGAGAACACATGCCTGCAAAGGAACTTAACCATCGGGATGCAAAAACAGGAGAAACAGACTTTCAGTGCGATGCATTTCTTCTATTGATTTTTTTTCAAAAGTTAAAAAATAATATGGAGCATGCATTTCGCTCGTGACTTAATTAAAGTTCAGAATAGGGTGTAGCACATTTAACAAGGCTCTTACCTCAACATGCATCAATAATAGATGCGGCAGGAATTTAATGCCGTGGAGTGCCGCCGTTTCGTAACAGTATACATATTTATGCAGAATTTGAGAAAGGGGCAAGACAAAAGGTTCCGGTGTGTCTATCCAGTTACACCTAGCAGATGAAATCTTGGTCAAACCTCTTAGCTCTTATTCCCACTCTGGGAGTCTATTGTAGGAATTCCAATAGCATCGAAACGCCAGAGACTTTTTGCTCCCTAGTTGAAGAAAGAACAAGGACCATTTCTTTATGTTGTCAGGTCGATAAAAGAAGTACTTACCGTTTTCTCAAAGCATCACAACAACCTGCTTCTGGACTGAATTTCGGAGATATGAAAATAAGGAACCAGAAAATGCGCGCAGCGAATATGGGCGAATTTTAATATTTAAATAAGGAACCTGAGTGTATGTGCACTGGAATTTGTAAAATTATGAAAAGCTGAGATAAAAATCAAAGCTATTTCATACTCAAAAAAATAAAACGATGATAGTCATAATCGATACATTTAAACTGAATACCTCGACTGTTATTAAAGTGTAATAAACATACTACAAAATAATCCAGTTACTTTTTGGCTCTCTGTTAGTTTGGCTCCAGACCTTATAGCCTACAAACACAACGCTGGCTATTGGACCCACAAACCTTCGACAAAAGTGCAACTTTTGGCAGTTCAATGAACCGCTTTTACTTAAAATGTGTCGATGTAATACAATCTTATCAATACATTTAGCATTCACATAAGATGGACAGCTCAGATAAAAAGGTAAATATACTGCAATAGTTACATTCATATATCTGCCCTACCTTAAACTGTCGTTGAACACGCGTTTGCATACGCACATTTAACTTTTTTGAACATTTTATCAATTACTGTTTGCACGTTGCACGTATGATGGAATGGGAATTTTTGTGTCAGGAGGCGGTAGCTGGGGGTTTCCTGAAGAAATTTTATATAAGTAATTTATATAAATAAAAGTAATTTTATTTATGTTATCAATATAGACCATGATGCATGTTTTACAGGAAAAACCTGTAAAAATGAATCTATAAATGTTGAAACGCTATTTAAAATGCGTAATAATAAATAAATAAAGAAACAAACAGACTGTTCAAAAATTAGGTCAACACCTGCTGACTGACAGGCTCGTAACCACTCGAGGTAACCACAAAAATGATGAAGCCTAGTCATTGCAAGCAATAAAACAACGATAAAATGAATCAATTATAACTAATGTAAACAGGCAGCATGTTATGGATGTACTCTTTCAACAATAAAGACACCGAACTAATGTGTAAATATTGTAAGTGATGATGGTAGACATACAGGAACTGAACTCTACCTGTGACGTTTGTGAGCCTTTCGCCTGTACAGCTCCGCCCCAGTGTAACCAATTGTCATCAATTAATCGCGTTTTTTAACGCGTCAACCATTGGTTAATCGTAAAAATTAACGTACTAATTTTGATAGCCATAATATAGAAATCCTCCTTAACCAACTTCAGTGGCAAGTTTTGTTTTTTTTCTGTTAATATCCCCATTTATTTCTCATATTTCTTCATTTATTTCTATTTTCACGTGTAGCCTCTACATACCAGTCCTTCCAGGGACCTGTAATGAACAAAAAATAACCACCCCAAAATTCATGAAAGGATAGCCTATTTTACATTTCTGCTTCAATGAGGAATATTTTGTTCAATTTGTTATTTTTGTACATTTCTGTAATTCTGTGATGGCACATTTTTGGAGGGACAAGTGCTGATGCTATCCTGGTTAGCACCTCCTTCCTGTTCACATTAAAACATCTCATTAAATCCTTCACATTGATGCTGATATGTAGCATCCATTTCACCCATGAGATAGTTTAACTGATCAACAGGGCAGATTCTGAAATCTGGGTCAGGAAATCTGTCCAGTACACCATGGAATCGCCAGACTGTATATCCTATGAAACTCAGTACTGACAATGAATGAGTCTGGACATTCATTTGCCACCTAATCTGACAGAGACACAGGGTGCATTCCAATACTCAAAGAAGTGATTCTCATTTTCTCCACAATCACCTTGCCTCCTCTCTCCCTTCAATACTGGGAGACTGTCAGGAAGGACGAAACAAAGTTTTAGTGGATACACATTTTCGAGTATTGGGATGGACAAATAATCTCCTTCAGCTCAATAACCCTTGGCACAGTCTTGGGTCATTGGTTTTTCTGCTTGGTACAGAGGGAAGACCACCCCCTAGTGGCCCACCACCACCACTACCATCAGTGATTAGAAAAACGGTTATTACAATGCTTATTTGAATGATGTTTCCCAATGAAGACTGAACGTTCCTTTTACCCCAGCTAATTTCAGACCCTTTTAACAATGATGCACATATTCGCTGATTTTTACATATTATTTTTACATATTGTGAATTGACTTGTGTAGTTGACTCATCTGAGAGAAAGAAGGGCATTTTCTGGGAGGTTCATCTCAGTCTACTCACTTATATTTAAAGGTAGTTTACAAGATGCTTTTTAATAAATAGATGTTTTTTTTTTTTACATTTAGATGCTCCATACTGCAAAGCTAAAAAATTACGGAAAACGCATTACCATGTATTTGTTTCACAAATGTACTTAAACCAGCTGATTTTAATTAGCACAGCTCTTCAGCAGGCCGGGAAGCTAATTAGGGAAACCAGCAGCTTTATTGCATGGGTGGAGCAAATACATGGTAGCAATTCTGCTCCCTGAAGCTGCAGATTTCCACCTCTTCCAGATACCATATATGGACCCAGATTCTCTAATATTACTGAAGCTGCATTCCCACACAAGAACCAAGATGGTACCACAACCAAGTAATTTATAACATACCAGACACCTTCACCATTTTAGGCTGTTTTACTGATATAATTCAGCACTTGCCAGTTTGGTACAGTGTTGAGGTACCTTTGGTGTTGATTAAACGTAATGGAGCATGTTAATTAGGCTGTATTTTCCTCCAGTGTGAGCTGTGTAAGTCACTCCGATGAACAAAGTCTAGAGGCAAATTAATACATGTGGATACTGCTGTAAAGGCTAAATTTGATTCAAAATTTGGTTCTTAGGTGGTCTTTTTGTCCTTTCAAGTTGAATCTCTTTACCTGTTGTTGGGAGTATTTATTTTAAAACCTTTCATGACCTTGTAGCATGCCCTTACACAGTCACGCGCACACACACACACACTTTCATTTCAGTTATGTATACACAAAGGACATTTATGATGGAACAGGGAAAGAAGAGGCAAGACAAAATTAAACAGCCATTTATTTGTTTCCATGGGGAAAATGTTCCGTTTTCAGTTTTTTTCTCTTTTCATAAAAATTATTTTCATTTATTGACTCTATGATTTACCGGAATATAAAAGCCATTCCCATTGTTTCATCATCAGACTGACACCGCAGTTTTAAAAAGCCCCTCAACTTCAGAGACTCGGTACCGCCCACAATCATCCCTGTAGCCAATCATAAGCCTCTTCCTCGAAACCCCGCCCCCCACCCCACCCCCTGCATTCTACACAGTGACTCCGGCTCTGAACGCAGAACAGTGTCACATGACAAACGAGGGGACCACAAGCCACCGACTGTACACTTAGATATCAATCCTTAAGATCAACGGGGACATTAGTGAGCGCCTGGCTAAAAAGCCAAAGATGACAGCAGGGTGAGAAAGAGCTGAAATTCTTTTGTTTTACACACTTAGCATTAGCAAAATGGAGTATTTATATCTTTGTCATGTACTGTAGCTAACCTAATAAAGATCGGAAAATAAAATCTGACGTAGGCCCGTTCTTACCTACTCTGAGTCTTAAGGGAAATTTTACAGCGCCAGAAGGAAAAGAGGCACCGCGAACATCGATAAGGGATTCTAATTATTTTATTTATTTTTAAGGCAAATGTAATGCTCAGACATTTTATTTAAAACACAAAATATTGAGAACTTACTTTTTTCTGTACCTTTTTCCAGCCGTCTATTATGAGTCTGTGAGTCTCCACTGACAGGCTTTGACAGACCTTAACTGATTCATCGAAAAGACGAGAGGGCGACAAAGCCGCAACACTGTAATACTGAACTAAGGGATACAACAGAGAGGTGATTCTGCAACATATCATACCGTAGGTGATCCTGCTCTTGTTGTCTATTGAAAACAATGTTTTAAGAAGTAACAGTTCCTGGCCAAGTACAATTATATTGATGGGCACTTTCTTAAAATACCTCACGTGACGCAGAGTTGGTTCTGTATCACGGTCTACTGAGAATCTGTCCTAAGCTTGTGCTTTCCTTGCGTTCCACGTGACTACCGTGACCTTTGACCCCCCCCCCCAAGGTATTGGAATGGAATCATTGTAATCAGCATAACATAAATAAAAAGATTAATAAGAGGTGATTAAAAAACAAGCAAATTTTTTCTTTTTTTTAAAACCATAAATAAACACAAGAACTAAAAACAGAGAAGACCACAATCTGACATGCTTTGGAGCGGTAAATTTGGCAAGAAAGCAATCTGTCATATCACATAAACCTCACAGTGAAAAGTTATGCCCCTTGAAGAGAATCCAAAGCACAGTATTCAGTCATAATACACACGCATGCGCACACACACACACGCACGCACGCACACACATGCACACACAGACGTGTATACATACTTACAGACACACACACACACACACACGCTCACACACACAGCAAAGAACACACATACTGTACACACGGACATACATACAGTATTCTGTAAAAAATGTTGTCTATTACAATTAGAACACAACGTATGGTCTAGTACCATAGTATCCAATGCCATAGCTTGTTTCCCATTTTAGAAGGGCATTTGTCTGTTTTCTTATGTTTTGTACCAAAAATAGTTTTTGAAAGAGAATAAAATGTAGCTGAGAGTCCACACAAACCAAACACATGGCCCAGGCTCCCCTGTCAGGGGGAGGGGGCACCCCCCCTGTCCTTCCCAGGTTCACAGAGCCCTGGGGTGGGGGAGAGCAGAAATCCAGCTCCAGGCTTTTCAGTCCCTGTAGGCCTCAGGCTGCATTGCTCCTCACATTTCAGTCGAAAGAAGAAAAAAAAGTCACAAAATAAAGTGTTTGTCCTTAACACCATGTGAAGAACAAGATCTTGGTTCCATCCCGACCAAGAAAAAGGGTTTTCACTGTGGCCTCTGCTACATTGGAACAAAAAACATTGGACAATTGCCGCAAAAAACTGCCACAAAACTGCCAGGAAACAAGGTCCAAACAGAAGAGGAAAACAGCTGAATTTCATAACTGTTCAGTGTAAAATTCAAACAAATGACAGACGTGTCTTGACTTTTTCATAGTAAATATTTTTTCTTTGGTCAATTCGTGTTTTCTTTTTCCTTCTCAGTTTATATGTACATATACATATACATATATATGTATACGGTTTCATAATGTTCTCACAAAATCCATGATGGAAATAAATAAAGACTCCAGAATCGCAAGTACCTGTATTTATAGTTCTCCCAAAATAAACATAACTAGAAAAACAAATAAAAAAAACATACACATAAAAAAGGTGATTAATATTCAGTCATTTTCCTTCCAAGGCAACCGGCCTTCATTAAATTAACTTTCAACTGTTTTTTACTTTTCCTTCAAAGTTGCCTCTGGGAGAATCTTGAGACAGAGAAAATCTTGCACATACACACACGCGCACACACACACGCACGCTGGCACACACACGCACGCATACACACACACACACACACATGCGCAAACAGAGACATGCATACATGCACCCACACACACACACACACACACACACACATACACACAAACGTAGACGTACACACACACCTTCTCTCCTGGGCATACGACTCTCTGAGTCTTGCATGTGTGTGTGTGTGTGTGTGTGCATGGGTGCATGGGTGTGTGTGTGTGTGTGTGTGTGTGTGTGTGTGTATCCAAAAAAGCTCATGTCACTGAGCCAGTCTGTCTCCGGTGTCTATACAAGAAGGAGCCCCGCCCCCCAACCGTAGCTGCTGCTAGCTGCTGGGTGGTCCGTCGTTCAGGAAGTAGGTGGTCATTTCCCCCTTCCCCTTCACCTTGACCACGCCCCGACACTCCAGCTGGTAGTCTCTGCTGGCCAAGACCTGGTACAAGTCTGTGGTCACCTGGAAGAACAGAGCGGCAGTGAGCGTTTGACCTTCCTCACAAAACGCTAAGCCTCTGGGAAACGTTCACATGACACCAACAGGGCTGTCACAGTGAAATCTGGGCTAACATGATAACCGTGAGGCTAATGACTACACTGAACTCAGCCCCCCGAAACTCCCACTCCCCCTCCGCGAGGCAATGTTCCATCAAGGCATGCCTCCCTTTCCACAAACTGCCTTGCACATAAATTGCGACTTTAAATTAAGACTGGCAGATAAAACACGCTTTAACATGTTCGTGTATAATGTGATTTGGCGACACAGGTTGACGGATACCAGTCATTTGAGTTCAAAGAACAGGCTTCAACTGTTGTTATGAAAAGAAATAAACGCGACTGCTTTTTTACTGAAAAGAAAACGATACATTCTATAAATGGTAAAAAAAAAGCCTTCCACTGCAACACTGACAGTGTTGGAAATTTTATCATACCATATTACCATATTTGGTCATATGGTGGTTGTGACAGCCCTTCTCATATTTGTTAAAAAATCAAGACAAAGTTGCTCCATACAAATTAACATTAGGGTACACATGGTATCAGTATGTGTATAGCTCATTGTGTAACTCGGCTTAAATAACCCTGAATTGTACCATACAGTCAGGCTAATGAAACCAGCAGCAACGTATAGTTACATTATATTGGGAGGAAACTCAAATAGTACAGTGCTCAGGGAAACAATAGCAACTATTACTCTGAAACTAAAATATAAAGTGGCTCTTTTTTGTATGACTTGTATGTACAGTACTTAGTAATGCTGGTGTGAACTGGCCGATCCAACCCTGCTTTCATCTCCAGACCACAAGGTGGCAGCACCACCAACCTTGAGCAGCAATGTCAAGCACAATTTCTGATATTCAGGACCTGCTTCACTACAGCTTTTTGTACATGCAAACTGTTTTGCTGGTGCTAAGACTAAGAGCGCATGTGATTAGTTGAGGTGGTTTGTTTGCTCTGATCACAGATCATGTCATTGAATTTGAATGTCAAAAATTGTAACGCATGCAATAGGCCATGACAAATCCAGCCACCAGTGGTACACAACATGTATAGAACTACTGCTTATGTATATAAATCTACCTTCATAATGGTCACCTTTCTCCAAAAATTGATTTCATCAAGTAATGTAAGTGCTGTCTGAACCGAATGTAAACAACCCAACTGATAAATCCCACGGAGATGATCTACGTTAGATCGCTAGCTTCTTACTCAAAAATACTATTATGTATTCATTTACGCATATTTACTAAATGTAAACCACATAACAAATATATACCTAGTATACATACATATACAATGGCTTGCAAAAACACAGCGATAGAAACTAAAATGTAAGATTCGGTTAAGGGTGTGAATACTTGTACAGGGCCCTGTCTATAGTCTGTAGACGCAGAAGCGGAGCAGAGGGTTTGGTACCTGGATACGGTCGGGTACGCCGGTGCTGTCCATGCGGCTGGCTACGTTCACCGTGTTCCCCCAGATGTCGTACTGAGGCTTCCGCGCTCCAATCACCCCGGCAACCACAGGCCCCATGTTTAGACCTGGGGAGAGAATGAAGCAACATGCTTGTTTTTTCTCTGCAACCAATCACAATCCAGAGGTGGCCACACTGGCGAAAGAGAACCTGGCGGTAATGCCTGCTTCCGGCTCAGGCATCTGTTTAGTTTCCTCTGCCACATTCAGCTCTTTCACATTCAGACTGTTGATTTTGTACAAGTGACTGTAAAACGTCGTTGTAGATGCCAAAATTAATGTGTTGTACCCAGCTCCTTCCACTTTCATACATTCACATACATTCAGTACACAAGTTCAGGCAAACAAATAGACACACATATACACATGTGCAAATGCACACACACACACACACCCCAAATTCATAAGCACGTGCGCACACACACACAACAAGTACTCATGTATATGTAATTTACATACACACAAACAGACACACACACAAGTACTCATGCATACAAAATAAACATACACAAACACACAACAAGTACTCATGCATACATAATTAACATACAAACAAACAGACACACATACAAGTACTACAGACACACACACACAAACAGACAAAGCAAACAAGTACTCATGCATACATAATTAACATACAAACAGACAGACACACACCAGCAGACACACACACACACAAGTACTCATGCACACATAATTAACATACAAACAAACAGACACAGACAGACAGACACCCACACAAACACACAAACACACACACACACACACACTGGCACCATGGCCCGGGCCCGCTCACCGATCTTCATCTGGAAGTTGTTGAAGGAGTGCTCGTTAATGTAGGTCATCTGCTCGCGGAGCCGCATGGCGTAGTCGGCCAGCGCCAGGATGTGGGAGCGGCCCTCCTTGTCGTAGGTGGAGTCGTTGAGGCCCGACGCGGCCATGTAGGTGCTGCCGATGGTTTTGATCTTCTCCAGCTGCCTGTACTTCTCCTCGCTGATTATCTGGGGGCATGGAAACACAGGGACATGAGAGGGGTGAATCACCCTCAGAGTCGCGGTATACCCACCACCTCCAGGAACACGGCTGAATGTGACTGGTTGCCGAGATGATCGAGCTGTCTCGCTAACCACGCTGTTGGGGTTCACTCATTTTTTCGTATGTCGTGATCTGCAGTTTATTACTTTATTGCGTATTTAATGTAGGAACCGGGTACAGAACATCCTCATGTGAGGGATACGATTTAATCTGCTTTATTGCTGTTCTACCCTCGCGATTCCTGTCTGCATTACTACAGCCGAGCTTTTATGACCACACTGCAGGAGGGACTTGCAAGCCCTGACAACTAGTGATGGTTGAAACAAGGTTTTATGAACCACTTTAGGGTGGAGCTACACTCAGCCGTCAATCATTTTTGGACTTGTTTGAACCAATCAAAAATGTCTTTCTCTCCATGCCCCATTCTATCTCTGGTCCAAATCACTGAGTCACTGATAAAGTGTGGTAGCCCTTCACGTTTTTTGGTTAAATGAAACCTCAGTCCCCCGTCATTACTGAAAAACGTATTCTGGGGGACAAAAATGGTTGAGTGAACTTACTTAAGTGAAGAAGAAAGACTTTTTAGCTCAATTTAGGTTTAGCAACAGCAACAAGCACATGCAACTACAATCAATCGATAAATGATGATGAATCTACATACGTAATGACATTTTGATTCCATAAACTGTAACATGCTTTCCATTTCTCCTCTCATCTCCTAACATCTCATTTACATTTAGCGGAAGCTCTTATCCATCTTAGTTGTCATCCCTCGTCCTCCTCCAAAAGGATACACCCTGTTCCTCCTCCTCCTGCCCCTTGACCCTGTCCCCCCCTCCTCACCTCGTCGAAGTCGGCGATGATCTCGTTGAGGAGCCTCAGGCACTCCACGCCCTCGTTGTTGGCCTCCAGCTCCACGTAGAACTCGGAGAAGTTGCTGATGGAGGCGAACATGACGGCCACGCACTCGCAGGACTGGTAGTACAGCTCGTCGTTGCGCCGCTCGCGCGCCAGGAAGTGCGCCGCCACGTCCTTGGGCAGGATGTTGTGCAGGAGGCGGCGGTTGTAGGCCTGGAGCTCCTCCATTTCCTCCTTCTCCTCGGTGGCCTGGTGGGCGGGGTCGGGGGAGGAGACAAGGGTCATGGGTGGAGCTTTGTGTGGGGTTTTTAAAAATTATTTATGGGGTCAACCATTTGAAAGAAGGTAATGTCCATACACTGTGCTTATAACCCCCGAAATGTAATTTAGCATAACAAAAAACAGGACAATGTTTTGATTCTGTTCAAGACCTTCATCAGGTATGAGAAGTGCTGGTGATTTACCTGTATGTAGGTGTGGTTATGATGGAACACAGGTGATGGGCCACTTTTGACCCAGTTGACATATGTGACCTATACCTTGGCCTCTTTGACTATACAATCACTTGCATATACCTGGGGCACCAAATTTTGTCATTTGTAGAAGTTGATTTATGTGAAGAAGGAAAAATATGGGTTTATTTTGAAATGAATATAAAATTTGTCTCAAAATTTTATTTTAAAAAATCAGTTTCGCAGTACTGTCATTGACAGCAGGACAAAGAACATTCAGAAACAAGTAAAAACATGACTTCTACCTGCACACATGTTCTACCTGGACATGTAAGTGCACACAACGCATATAAGAAAAGTAGCTTTGCATTCTTCTGCATTTTTGCAGGTGAGCTTCAGTGTCACTTGCCCTCTGTAGTACTGTGTGCTGGCCAGCAGAGGGCGCTGATGAAATATACCTGCAGTTTCCACAGGAAGTCCAGCCGTGCAGTGGACTCCACTTGCTGGGCGTGCAGATAGAGTGCCAGCACAAAGACTGTCAGAATCACTGGGGTCATGACCTTCAGCGACACCTTAGTCACGCTCTCCTGGCTACAGATGGGGAGAGGGAAATAAACAAATACTCTCAACCTTTCAACCTCAAACATGCAAAGTACACACAAACGCGCTCCCGTCCTCTCCAACATGTTAAGTACTTACTAAATCATTCACCTTAAACATTTACATTAGGACTGACAAACAGCCTGCTTTTTTAAAAATTGTAATAAATCACATATGTAAACACGTTCAAGTTATAGTAAAAACACATTTACATTATAAATAAACACAATTCTTGCAGAATGACTAAAATAATCACAAGGAAATCCTAAATTTCACATTTTGTTAAGTTTGTTTGTTAAGAACAATTCACTGTCTTTCAACAACTGCGAGTTAACTGCGTGTTATGAAATATTAATGCATTATTCGTATGCATTAGTGTCAGTGTGTCAGCGTATGCTGACAGCCCTCATTTGCATACAAACAAACAGACTCGCCTGAAAGGAGTAAAGCAAATCCAAACAAACTCCCTTTAACCCACTGACTGCCAGACAGTTCTAGAACACTGGCCCCCCGCAGAGCCAGGAGAATATGGCCGCCTAACATTCCAAACGTGTATATAGTAAAAACAAACATGATCCACTCCAACACAGGAATCTACATACAAGCACATCTGCCCTGCAGCATTCACACACAAACAAACACACATCACACACAAAAGCGTAACTCATGTGGTCCTACCATTGCTCTGTTTCATTGAACCTGGACCTGAAAAAGAACAACGTATTTCAGCGCTGAAGAACATGGAGGTCATAGACAGAATTGAGATTCCTTTAAACTGAGAAACTGAGACACACGGAAAGACAGATGTCTCTTGGAGTACTTACCATTCCAGAGTTTCATTGAAAGGTCTTTGAAAACTAAAGAAAGACAGAGAAATTGTGGGTTAGCTGTAAGTAATGTCAAGACATAATTATTATTATTATTGAAATGACCAAACATTGCTGTAAGGATAAAGAACACTGACCAATCGGACACTATACATATAAATACACACAACAACAAAATAATATATACATACAGTAGATGAACACAGGAAAAACTTTACATATAAAATACAGCAGTACATGGACATATGGAACACAGCTGAATGATGAGCCAAATGTGGACAATTATTAAAAATAATATATTATTATTTTTATTGCAGTGTACTAGCTAATAACCCAGACTAAAATCACAATCTAGTGCTGTGGGTGAAAGTACTCTTAATGTCAAGAGGGAATGAGGTATACCGATGACTTTTGGCCGAAAAATCCTGCAGATGCAGGCAGTTAACTGTACCGCGAGAGGCAGATCTCAGTTGACTCCTCTTTAGTAAGGTACATTTTTGTGTTTGTGTAACTGAACTAAGAAGATATGCATTTAAATATTATACATATTATTATTTTGTCCATTCTCATCATAAAGCCACATAAGTCAAGAACAGAGGTGGAAAACTCCAGCTTCAGAAAGCAGAATCTATTTGTGACACCCATGCGCTAAACCCTCTGATTCAAATTAGCACAGCGCTACAACCTTGGGTAGCTGATTAAGGAAATCAGTTGGTTTAGCACACAGCTGGAACAAAAACATGGTAGAACTTCGACTATTGGAGGATGGGGTTTCTCACTCTTGGTCTAGATCAGTGTTTATACACAAAATCTCATGTATCTCTGGGATCAAGATCAAAAATAGGTGGAGCTGTGATGTGTCACTAGTAGCTCACAAATTTCAACCAATCAGAGCATGCTGTTCTTGAGATTGGTTTAGCGCAGAGATGGTACAAATACATGGAAGTACTTCTACTTTTTTAAAACCTGCATTTTAAAATCAGCATTTTAAATTTAATATCTGATTTATCACATGATGATGGAGCTGTGATGTGTTACTAGTACCTTACAGATTTCAACCAATCAGAGTATGCTGTTGTAGAGACTTTTGATTGGACATGGTAGCTCCAGCTACCACTGGGTTATTGTGTGTTTGACTTGGGGGTACGGTAGAGGGGTTGTAGGTGTGGTTTGCAGTGCATGGGGGGACTCACATGGCGTTGGCAGTGACGAACAGGTCGGAGTTGTCGAACAGCGCCCCCTGTGGCCACTCTGCCAGCAGCAGGTAAGAGAGCTGGATGAGCAGCATCAGGGCCAGCTTCCCAATGCTGCTGATCTGCAGGAACACCGAGCAGGCGAGCAGCGTGAGCAGCACACTGTAGCTGAAGTACTGCAACAGAGAAACGCATGGTTTTACTCACACAGTCAGATATACACACAGTGTTACATACATACAGCCAAACACACTGTAGGTGAAGCGCTGCAACAGTGAAACGCAGGGTTACAAACACACAGTTTCTACATGAATGGTGTTATCCACACTTAGTCAGAAACGCACACCCCAATGCAAGTCTACACAGTCATTATCACAAACATTCACACACACAGATCTGTCACGATCACTGTGTAACCAGCATACCGATGATTAGGAAAATTGTCCCAATAAAATTTCCTTCACCATCTGTATCACAGAAAGTCCTTTTTTTCAACATTCAAATAATTTATCAATTTCTTTTTAAATAAAAATCACATATGCGTCTCTCTCTTCCTGAGAAGAGTTTGAAGCTGATAGCCAGCTGACTGGCTGGTATCCGTCAACCTATTTTAACACACGAATGTTAAAGCATGTTATATCTGACTACCTTGATTTCAACTTCAAATGTATGTGTGACACAGTTTCTACTACAGGATGGAACAATGATGCTTGTGGGGGGTTACCCGGGTGTGGGGGGAGAGTGGAAAGGTTGTAGAAGTGAGCAAATTGCTTTGAAACTTAAAATAGTTAGTCAGATAGTTGAGACTACGAGTTTGTAATAAAAGCCCCCTTAGCCATGACATAGTGTTCACTGAAGTTATAAGACTCACAATTAGTCTTTCGCTTGACCCAGATTTCATAATCGTGACAGGACTGTTCATGTGTGTGCCTGGGTGTACGTTCTCTCTATCTCTCACACACACGGACGTTAACACACACACACAGGGAGTGAGAGCTGCTCACCTCCGGGAAGTGACAGGGCGGGGCCGGGTTGGGACACTGGACCAGGCCCTCCTGCGTGGACCGCGACATGTTGTGTATGAGACAGACGGTCACGCCTCCCTGGAGGTGTTGAGGTCACGCGAGATGCAGTCGATCAGTCTCTCCGTGTCACAGGCGAACTGCGTGGGAGGAGACAGAGAGAGGGGCGAAGGTGGGGACCATCCCTCTTACAAATACACTAACACACAAATAGAAGTGCACCACATACACAGAAAACACACACACACACATACAAAAACAAAGACACACACAAACATATATACACATATACACATACACATGCAAAGACTCACAAGCACATATGTGCGTGCACACACACACACAGACATACACACCAACACATACATAAACAAACACATTTTTGCATACTCAATCATACAGACAGACACAAATAAAAACGCACACACCCGCACACAAAGACATTGTCTCATAATATGAATATGTAAATGTATAGTGGAGGGCCTTACCATATTCACAAAGGCAGAAACGAAGACCAGGAGGATCGTGAACACGCCCACCAGAGTGCTGTTTGTTCGTGATTGGACGATCTTCTTCGACACAGTCTGCAGCGCGGCTGGGAACAGCTATGGGACAGACAGAGCGGTCACGTATCCAACACACACAAATATGTCTACTTTATATACATAAACATATGCTATAACAAATTTATTTTATAAATATATTCTGTATTAGTGGTTCTCAACCTTGAGACCCAGGGTACCCCCTTGTATCCTGGTTTTCATTCAAATCTAAATTACAATTTTAAAAATTTGGCACTTTTAATGGAACTTTTAATAACTTACAATGGAAGACAATTTACCCTTCAATGCTAGATAGTTTCAAGAACTAACATTCATTTAACAACAAATTAGTACAACATATTATTTCTCTTAAGGGCTTCAACTAGATCAGTTATCAGACACCTAGTGCCATGTTCAAACTGCTGTTAGGATATGTTTTAGAACGAAGCTTTCATAAGCATTGCTGGTTTGCTGTAAGCTTGTTGATTAGCTTGACTAGATTAATGAATGAAAATATGTATCATTTTTTTCCTACCCTGTCATAACCTTATATGTTTATCTACCATTGCAGGCTTTCTGAGGTAAACTTTTCATACCCTACAGTGTTGTACACAGCTATAGCCTCACAGGCTAAGCTGACTCAGCACAATCACTCACTAGACACAATATTACAGCGCTTAAGCACAAGTTTAATAAAGTAAGGTATTGGCCGGAATTAAAATCACCATACAAAAGATAACTCGGGGACCTCTGCTGAGGACCACCGATTCAAAGTGGCTTTACTGACATGACAAATGCACATATGCTAACAAACCATATTCAGAAGCGGGGAAAGACGTTTATATTAAAACAGAAATGGAACAGAGATAAGCTCAGTCTTTATTTAGTCTTCTTTTATGACTTTTTATACATATTTTTTATTACCTATTATTAAGTTTTGTTTATTCTGTGAAAGTACAAGGTCTCTTGTCTGACTTTATTTTCCACATTTAGTCAGGAAGTGCAGATCTGTCTTCACCTCTTTAAAATGACAGCGAGCACAACCTGTTTCTCCTAACGGAGACAGGTCTGCGTGTGACAGCAGCTCCCCCTTACTTAGCCGGGCTGCGCTAACTCAGTCTGTCCTTTCTCAATCTTTTTCCTGTGTTTAGTTTCTCGAAACGGTGAAACAGTCCAGTCTGGCTGTCAAGTTGTCTTTTTTTTTTTTTTCAGGCCGGACATCGTGCCGTTTCGTTACGCGTTTTCTTTGCCCGTCCTGAGACGAGTGATGTTGGTCTTTCTGTGCGGTTTTGCAACCCGCTTTGATGCAGTTTGCAGATTTTGTTTGGTGTTTGCATGTTATGTCACCTTTAGTTGTCCTTTTTCACATTTGTACGGGATGTGTAAAACACTGGTGTGTTTCAACGACTGTGCTATACGGTAAATTAATACAAATTAATGCTAACGCTCCTGTACCTCTATTGCTACTTTTTAGCCTGGTCTCCTTTGTACCAGAAACGCTGACCTTAATGAGACTTTGACACAGTCGCCTTCAGAATTACTAGCACCCTTGCTAAAGATGAGCTGTACCATATTCAAACTCTAAATTCTAAACACAGAAAGTCATATTTGCTTGTATCTTTTACATAATACATTTGTTTATAAAAAATGTTTTTGCAACCCAGCAACCCTATCTCACTTCCTTAACCTAATAACTTAATTTGTCATTACAAGTCAAGATTTAAATCCACTCTTCCTCTTGTTTACATAGATTGTATTACTTGATTTGCCACACCAGCTGTCTGAATTTAGTGCAATATTCCACAAGGCCAAACTGGAACCTAAAAATGTATGGAAAAACATACAAATCTTCTTTTCATTTGTTGTTAATAATTTGAAGTGTGTAAATGTTTTCAACAAAAAATTACTCAACACACAAAAGCCAATTTCTCACATATTCAAAGCATACTCTGTACATTTATAAATGACAAATTCTAAAAATCTGTACGAGTACCAAATTACTATTCCAAAGTAATGCTACAAACATCATTAATTCATAATATGGTATATGCAACATGATGGACCAAAATCATTTAATCTACTTTCATTTCTGCAAATATTTTGTCTCATAAATGGCTAATCCCTAAGTCTGAATGCACATCAAACAATATTAAGTCTGCTTATACTTATTATCTACTTATACTAACTTATTTTCTGTGGGGAACCCTAAAACTTGGCTGACTCCCTTGGCAGTAGAGGGGTATTGGCCAACAAAATCATAACTGTGGTTATCTGCCTTCAACCTGTTGTGATTTTCTATTATATCTGTGATATTTTGGTAAAACAATTCCAATCGGACAACAAGACAGGCAAGATAAAAGGAAGAGGGACACACAGAGTTAGAGAGAGAAAAGGAAGGGAGGAGGACAGACAGGCACTGCTGTTCATATCGCTGTTGGTATACTCATCCACTTTGGAAAAGGTTTTGGGGAAAAAAAAAAAAAAATCGGCTTGTTGCCATAGCAACACAGCTTCGTTTTTTTAATTTACATTTGAATCTGAAGGGAGTGAGCAGGCACGATAGCTAGAGAGCGTGAGAGAGATAGCGTTGTATCTAGTATGGCAATGAGCCAAACCCTGAGGGACAAATACTAAGCATGCTGTCCCAAAAATAAATGGATTGTTGTCATTTCTGTTGCCATTGAGATTAATACTTTGGCTGCAATAATATCATTACTGTTACACAATTGACTTGTATCATTTATGTCTTCCCTGAATGCCAGTTATGGCATGTGCTTGGTGTTTGGGCTGTGGTGAAACTCTTTTTCAAGTTGAGCAGGAGTACAAGATACTCCACCCACCTTGATACAGGAGTATATCGCACAGATGAAGAGGATGTTGGCGAGTATGATGAAGATACTTATATAGATCCCCAGCATTAATGGTGTGCTGAAAGAGAGAGAAGAACATGCCGTCAGTTTCCACAAAACAGCTGACTGCTCATTAGGTTAGCGGTACAGAAGAAGTTTGTAAACCTGTCAGGCTAGTGGTACAGAAGATGTTTGTAAACTCATTAGGCTAGTGATACAGAAGAAGATGCTTGTAAACTCATCAGGCTGGTGGTACAGAAGATGCTTGTAAACTCATTAGGCTAGTGGTACTGAAGATGCTTGTAAACTGCAACTGGTGTGAGTAAGCATACGCATTTGAATGTATGTTTGTGTTTGTATGTGTTTATGGTTGAACACTGTGTGCATGTGGGCATGTGTGTGAATGGGCTACTCACTGAGGGAAGATGACGATCTGTATGAAGGAGATGAAGCAGAAGACGAGCAGAGTGCAGGCTACATAGCCCCCGAAGCGATCATCCACCTTTTTAGAGTACTGAGAACACAGACACAGACACAGTAACAATTAGCATTTAACTGTATGCAGGACTCCTTAACCAGACAACACAGATCTTGGTTACATACATGATCTTGCATACAGCACATGATCTTCCACAAGGTACATGATCTTGCTTACAGTGCATTAAACAAAAGACCTGCATACAGTATATAATTGAAATGTACTGCATGCAGTTACGCATCAGATTGTGAGACGATGTAATGGGTGGGATATGGGGTAAGGGGTAGAGAGATGGGGAAGGGAAGGGGGGGTAGTACCTTTTTCTCCAGTTCGGGGGTCTGGAACGTGAGCAGAAACTTCTTGACGTGATCCTTACGCAGCTGGTCGATGCTGCGGGCGTCTATGGCGCGGCCCAAAAACTCGTCCACCTCATCCTCGGGGTCCAAGGCCTCCTGTGCGCCCCGACTGTGGGGGGAGGGGAGAGGGGTCAGAAAGAACATGTATACCGTATATCTGTATGTATGGATGTATGCATAACAAGCATGTCTATATTTTACACTGTTATATATTCTAGTGCTTGAGAATAAATATCTGTTTTGGGAATGAATCTATCAACAAACTGGTATATCTCTTCATATATCAGTGCTTTACATGGATTGAGCCCTGAAACTTCAGTTTGAAACATTCAGACTCGAGACACGTGCTAATTTACGTGCTAACAGTTAGCGAAGCAGTTTAAATGGGGGTGGGTTAAAGCTTATCCGTGCCCCTTTGCTAAATGTTATGAGTGTTCCCACGTTAAGTTTTTAGGGTTCCAGCCATGAAAATGATTGGTATGTGGAGAGATGTGGTGAAAGACGGATAGGTTTCCATGGGTGGAGCTGGGTTTGCGGCAGAGCTAAGCCCCACCCATCTGCTGCACAGGCCGTGGAGCTCAAGAGGGTTTCACTGCTACAGATACTCACTTATCTTTACTGGAGGTTTCATCAATGCCCTGGGGAGGGAGGGAGAGGGAGAGGGAGAGATTAGCAAGGGCTCAGAGCAAACACAAACACACACACACACACACACTGCGCTCATACTCACACACAAAAACACATACTCATACAGTCATATAGATACAAACACACACACATGTACAGACATGCGTACGAAAACACACACCTATATGGGCGTGCATACACATACACTAATACACACGCATTCTGCTCACATATACACAAAAACACACTCATACAGTCATATGGACACAAACACACAAATACACACATGTACAGACACGCGTACGATAACACACACCTATACACGGGCGCACACACACACGCATTCTGCTCACATACACACAAAAACACACACTCATACAGTCATATGCACGCAAAGACACACACATAAACATATGCACACACACACACACACACACAAAGAACTGTGTAGTTAATCCCACAGCGCCAGCCTGATGTCTTAATTAATGTGCCTGTGGGTACACCACGGCACAGGGACTGAGAGAGAGAAAAAGGACACAGAGACCGAGAGAGAGAGAGAGAGAGACAGACGGAGGGAGACAGAGAGAACACACTTATTCTCACCACAACAGAAACGTTTCACATAAACATATTACAGGTGACTCTCCCAAATCGCGGCTTTCCACGTCGCGGCTTAGATTTTTCAAGGGTCGGCAACAAACAAGTAAGTTATGGGATAACTCCCTTTTAAAATGTATTTGTCCCTTGAAACTGATTAACTATTTGAGCACTAGACAGCGCGGAACTCCAGTCTGGTTTGAAATGCTCACTCAATTTTAGGGGCTGAAGCCCCTAACCCCTGTGACTTGGGAGGGTCACCTGTACTTTTCACAACTTGCTCAAACTGCTTACACTCCTGAGCCTTAATCCAACAGTAGCAAATAGCCATCACACTGGTTTTCAATGTTTTTTGCCTGTTACATTAACATGTACTGTTCAGCAGTGTGAGGGACCAGTGGCTAATCTGTTTAAGAGGGGCAGAAATGATACCCACATGAACCATATTGTCATGATGACAATAAGAGCAACTTGATTGGGAACTGAAATCATGGCGCACTAGTCTTCCCTAAAGAGGATGGCCACTGGTGGGGGCGGGGCTTAAAAATTTAACGGAGGGATTTGATGAGCATGTGATCCACATTGGTCTCTGAATGGGGATGATACAATTCACGTGATGTCCCTCCTATGGCTTTCAGTCCTCACCTTGCTGCTAATGATGATGTCACAATGCATATATTACCCTCTAATCACTACCATGCCCTCACTGGACTCTTACTGATGATGTAACAATACATGCAATGTCACTCCCCACCCTTGCTGTCTGCCCTCACTGTGCTGCTGCTGATGATGTCACAATACATATGATTCCCCCTCCCAGTGCTACCATGAGCTGAATCCGAAATGGGCTACGATATTAGTGTCTACAGAACTCAAGGCCAGATGTTTCCAACTGATGTACATCCGTCCTCACAAAACCAGAAATTTGTGCTCATTCATTTGTCTATTTATTGGCAAAAATTTTCCTAAATCTTTAAATAATTTTTTTTGGTTTTCTCGCAAACAGAGAAAGGGAAAGGGTTTTTGTCTTCTTCTGTGGAATCTCCGCACAAACAGCGTTCTGGGATAGCACAGTGCCCAGTGCTTCCACACTGCAAAATTTCCAGAAGCAGGAGGCCATACGGGTAACATTTGCATAGTGCTCGATTAGTGAAGAGAATTTGGACACACTACTTACTATGCGTACTAATTTTAGCCTACTGTTTAGGGCGTAACGGGGACATTCGGACACAGCAATGCTCTTACTATGATGTTAACAATGATGTCACAATACTTTGGATGCTGCTGCCACCCTTGCTTGTCTGATCTTACCATTCATCTCATCAGTGTAAACCCACTTAGGGCAATTTCCCATAATAACCCACAGTAATTGACTGCACCTGCATTTATTTAAGCTCAGTGCTTTATCATGACATGAACATGAGCAAATGAGAACCATTAGACTTTCAGGTTGTCCCCAAGGAGGTCGATCTGCAAATGAAAGCCTGCACAGACAGGGGTGTAGCGCATGCTGCGCGCAGCAGGTGGCAGTGTTACGCTTTTCAGCCTTCCAATAAAATCCCTCAGAACAAACTATGCAATGCACTGTGGGCCTGTTATCGTGAACGCAGCAGATACCATTTTAGAGACAAAGACGATGAAGAAGAAGTGCGGTGAACTCGGCGTAATTGGGAAGGGAGGTTGAGGAGTACTAAAGGGACTGAATTTTCATTGGTTATGGGGATTCCTGTATTTATGGTGGTGGAGTGTGAGGGAGAAGGCACTGGATTGGATGTGGGGGGGGGGGGACCCACCATTTGTCGGAAAACTTTGGAGTCCTTGGTTCTGGAGAAGCTCCGGTCAGGGACCCAGCGCGGCATCAGACCCTCGGTGGAGTTTGCCCGCGCCCTCTGCATCTTCGCCATCATCGCCTTCTCCTCTTTCTGGGGAGGACACACACACACACATGCACACACACAACACACACATGAAAACATACAGACACATACACAGACACAGACAAGGTTATTGGTTAGTGTCTGGGTATTTTGTACATGTCAGAGAATTATGGGAGATGAAGTCCTGGCTGTTTATTGGACAGGAGTATACCGACCCTTTTCTGACTGCATCCCAGCACCAGGAAGGTCTCGATGCTGTTCTCCTTCAGATAGGCGTTCCTGTCTCCCCCGTAACCCGGCTCCACCTCATAGTCCCCGTTCAGGTACTGCAGCGTCGCCTTGGTGATGTGGATACGCCTGCGGTAACAGAAATGTGGCATGAGCGTGAAGTTAATATTTGCGTACATAATTGTGTGTACATGGGTATGTATATACAGGTGCATAAGTGAGACTATGTTTATGCACGCGAGTGTGACAGAATACGTTTGTATGAATGCGTGTGTATAAATGTGTATGTGGGCGTATGTAAGAGTATGTATGGGTGCATAAGTGTAAGAATGTGTGTGTGTGTCTACAGGAGGGTCCTCTCACCCTGCTTTGCCTCCTGCCTCCATGTGATTGGCCAGCGTGACGTCATTCGACCACACGTCAAACTGCCACTTCCTCAGCCCCAGCACCCCGCAGTGGACACGCCCACTGTGGATCCCCACGCGCATGTTCACGTTGACCCCCGTGACCTCACGCACCAGCCTGTGGACGCGTACGAACACCACACATGCACAGATAAATTCACCTGCAGCATTCCCTATTAAACACACTTTATCATGAGAGAGACGGAATGATGCAGAAGTCGAGAAGCGACAAGAGAAAATACTGATTTTATCGTTAATATCGTTACACAAGTAAAACACTGCTTTGGCAATACTATGCAGATGTGAGGTCATTCCAAGAAGGCACCTTTGAATGCAGGGAGAAATAGAGAAATATAAAAGAGGGCGTGGGAAGGAGAGAGAGACAGAGAGGAAGAAACATACAGGGAGAAAAGGAGAGATGAAGAGGTGAGGAAAGAGGGAAAGGGCGCTCACGAGATGGCCTCGATCATGTCCACGCCCATCTCCACGCAGCAGTGGGCGTGGTCGGCCCTGGGTTCGGGGAGTCCGGACACGCAGTAGTAGCAGTCGCCCAAAATCTTAATGCGCAGACAGTGGTTCTCCTGGGAGAAAACAGAACAGATCATATTTATACGGCAAAGCTCCTCGAAAGACTGCCGAGCACAAACTACTGTATATGCTTCCAGTCTATTTTCAAATTTAAAAAAAGGTGTGTAGTTTAAGTTCAGTTCTTAACTAGGGAAGTACTGCTTTTCACCTACTTTTAAACTGGTTTTGATTCGTTACCATTTTCAACCCATTGTTTTTTCTTATTGACATTAATATATTGTGCACAGTCTAAGGCTTCTATTCTCTGTTCTATTTTTAGTCTCTTTGGTCTTACTAAGGTCAATATTTTACAGTATCACTTAGCTCAGTCTTTTACAGTCTAACTGACCTCAGTATTTTACAGTCTAACTGAGAAAAGGGTTTTACAGTCTTACTGAGTTCATTGGTTTACAGTCTAACTGACCTTAATATCTTACAGGCTTATTGAGCTCAGTGTTTTACAGTCTAACTGAACAAAGGGTTTTACAGTCTTACTGAGTTCAGTGGTTTACAGTCTAACTGACCTTAATATCTTACAGGCTTATTGAGCTCAGTGTTTTACAGTCTAACTGAGGACACTGTTTTACAGTCTTACTGATGTGTTTTATGGTCTAACTGAGCACAGTGTTTTACAGTCTTTCTGCGGTCAGTATTTTATGGTTTTACCACGACCAGTGTTTTACAGTCTCACCGAGCCAAGTGTTTCACAGTCTTACCGAGGCTAACTTGTCGAAGCGAGCAAAAAGCTCGTTGAGAGTCATGACCAGCTCCTGTGCTGTACATTGTGATGCCAAACTGGTGAAGCCTTCGATGTCTGCAAACAGGATACTGCAACATGAAGAGAAAGAAAGAGGGAGGGGGAGAGAGGGGGAGGGAAAGGAAGAAGGAGGAAGGAAGGAAGAAAAACAGAAGCGTCAGTTCGCATTCCAAGCGCACGTCTATTCAACAAGTAACCGGTAGCAGAGAGCATTTGGTAACCGACAGAAATACAGATGGATATACAATATCCATATGTAATACAAGATTAATATATGGTGAAACAAAACCGCACAAGCAAACAATATGGCATTTGTTTCTGGTGCTTCAAAGACCTATTTCCCGTAGCTGGGAATACAGGAACTTCCTACTGAAGCGAATTTGAAATCACCTCTTGATGGAAAACCGGTAAGCAGATTCACCCAGGCGACAGGCGTGAAGCACCAGGACTTGACCTGATTCTCCAGCGACCCTTCCCGAACGTGGGCGGCCAGAAGGTGTGGGTTACTGTTACCGTAAAATCGGTCCCCCCCTCGTGCTTTGGAGAGGAGCCATGGGTGGGGGGTGGGCGATGGTATCACGGGGCAACAGTATCACGGGGCGACGGTCTCGCGGGGCGACGGTATCGCGGGGCGACGGGACCTCTGAGGCCAGCGGCTGTACTGAGCGCTGTAATTGAATCTGGAGTGCTGGCTGGCTCCTTGTGGGGGTAACACGAGAGTCTGGTAATTAACTATTCCCTCTCAGATGTTAATTATCAGGTTCTCAGGCGAGCTCCTGCTCTCTGGAGCACAGCCTGACTGAGCCCCAGTCTGAGATGGGGGGCGGCCAAAAGAGGAACAAGGGAGCAAGCGAGACGGAAGAGGACAAGAGGGGTCGTCTGAAGGTGCCATCACCTCTTACCGGAGCAAACAACACTGCTCTTTCACTAGCAGCGGACAGTCGAAAAAGAATTTCAATGGTTCTTCCCTGTCATATCTTGAATCACCTGTTTGAGATCTGCACTGCTTATTCAAATAATGCGTTTATCGAAAGTGACTTCCAGTTGATTAGACGAACCAGTGGCCAGAACCCCCCAACCCCCCGCCCGAGGAGCAATTTGAGGTTAAGGGCCTTGCTCAAGGGCCCGGCAGCTGCACTGATCATACTGTGGCTAAATTGGGGCTTGAACCACCAACCCTCTGAGCCTATAGATCTAAAAACGAGAAAGAAGGTCGTTGCCCTCCGAAATGAGAAGAGCACTCAACAGCTTTGTGCCAACATCTGCTCCTCTGATCCATGACACAGCACATCTTAATTTCACTGTTTAATTCAATTTCGCCATTTATCTCGGGCCTAAGTGCATTTAAGGGTTTTCTGATCTTAAGTGGTTTATGTAAAATCTATGTTTCTTTTTTTATCTGATTAATTATCTTTGTTTTGTTTTGTTTTTCAGTGCTGATTTTGATGCCGTTTAATCAGCCGGCCCTTACGACGCATCTCGAACACACAGAATCGCTTGATGACCAGAAGGGACTGTCTCTGTGCTCTAACCAGCAGAAGCAAAATTTAAAAGAGTGTTTTCTGAATTAAAGTAATATCAACAGAAAAACTGCTCCTATTCAAATGTACTTGTACTGTGTGATGTTACGTATTCTTGGTTTAAACTTGGTTCGTGAACATGGTTTCAGGATGAAATGCAGACTAGCTAGGGATGGTATTCCACTTAAGGTGCACCTAGGGGTTTCCACACCGAAGTGGGACGTTTTCATAGAGTGACTGTCTCCGACGGAATCGTTAATATTGGTATGATATTCTGTTTTCCACAGTAAATACCACCCGAGCGTTCCAGGTGACTTCCTACCTGACATTGTCATGCTTCTGAATGTAAATCTTGTGAAACATCATGTCTTCTTTCTTTGCGTTGATGTCCGCCTTCATCTCCATGGCAACGTGCCTTGGCAACACAGACAGGAGCAAGCGTTCCTGGAGAGAGAGAGACACAGAGTGTCACAGCTTGTGTGGGAGTGTGTTACTATGTACACTCTCGCTCTAATTTGTGTGTGTGTGTGTGTGTGTCTGTTTGTATGCACACATGGGCCCAAGTTTGTAGTGTGAATGTGTGACGGCATAGGTTAAGTCCACCTGAGAACGGATGTTCTGTGTGTGTGACATGCGGATGTATGTTTGAGAATGTATGTGCACGTGTGTGTGTGTGTGTGTATGTGTGTGAACATGTACGTGTATTATATTACAAAACGTGTCAAACCATGATATATGGGTACAAAAATTAATGATAACAGTACCAGTAATGATTTAGATGATCACAAAATGTTATCGAACAAAAATAACTTTCCCTCCCTCTCTTGCAATTTCCCACAGTTTTGTTTTAGTCTCCCGCTCCCCGTTTATCTGTCTTCTATCTTCCTCTCCCTCCCTTCTCTCATCTTCAATTCTCCTCCCACTCTCCTATCCCTTCAGAATCCCTCTCTCCCATTTTTTCTCTTTCCCTCTTTCAGTTTTCAAATTAATTTTAATTCATGCACTTTACTGGCATAAAATACTAAAAAGGACACATTTTGCCAACATGCACTGTTTGTTTAACAGTTAAAAGAAAACACTGGTAATAATAAACAATCACAGTTTATTATTGTGTGACAACAGCATAATTAATAATAATGACATAATGTTAACAAAATGAGATATTATTAAGGCAATATTATAAAATACAAATGCACACAATAATAATTGACAAAATATGACAAAATCTGTTAATTACGATTAACAGGCATTTGGCTGGTCACAGATTTCCCTCAGGCTAAGGCAGGTGCAAACCTACATAAGAACCTGTCCCTGTCAGTACCTGCTGCTGGTGTAAACCCATGTGAGGACCCGTCCATATCAGTATCTGTCGCAGGTGTACACCCATATAAGTCTCCCTCTTTCTCAGTACCTGCGGCAAGTGTAAAGCCATTTAAGGACCCGTCCCTTTCAGTACCTGCTGCTGGTTCTCTCTCTGCAGGTGCAGCCGGGCCTGGATGTAGCCCCTGGTCTCCTGGAAGGCCTGTCTCTGGGACACCTCAGCAGGGTAGTGAGTGCAGATCCCGATGATGTTGGTGCAGAGGAAGATCAGCACGTTGGCGCTCAACTGAGAGGGAAGGAGACGCAGAGGAGGGGGGTTAAACTTATCTTTTTAACATTTTTATTTAACCAGGTAAGGAAACTGAGAACTAGATTCACTTTTGCAGTGATGACCTGGTGAACCGAATTGGGGAGGGATTTCAAAGGACTGGACAGCCAATCAGATAAGAGATAATTAGAGGAGGCTAGATGTTGAGAGCCAGTTTTTTGGGGATTTTGACCAGCTCACTGGGGTCAACACCCCGACACTTTTGAAAAGTAATCTTTAATGACCGCTGTGTGTCAGGCCCATGTTTGGCACCTCTCCCACCCACAATTCAATTCAATTCAATTCAACGCACAGCACAGCGACACCCAGAGACACCTGACACCTGATTTCCATGTGTCTTGGCACAGCAGGAGTCATTTCTAGTAAAGGCCATAAACAGAGATGAGTTTGGAAGAAACATTTAAATACATTTGAATATACTGGAGGTGGCAACCTGCTGCTTCACTGGTACAGGCACATTTGAGTCACACAATGCAAGACTAACCAGAACAGGAAACACTCTTACAGCTGTAGGAAAAAAATCACACAAAGGCACACAGAGTCTGATATATCTGCAGGAACACAGACCAAACAGACATTATCATACACAAATACACATGAACATATGTACACACGTACGTACGTGCATACACACACACACACATACACACAAGGCAGGCAGGCAGAGGGCCAGTGTCTGTCAGTGAATGTCCTCACTATAGCCTCATGTCCCTTATCCATTTAGGAAATAGTAAAGTCGTGACAGAACGATCTCCCCACCCAATTGTGTACCTCCTGCTCCCCCCCCCCCAACCCCCCTCCTCCCCACCACAGCCTGGGAAAACAACTTGACCTTTGACCTCAGAGGACAACATTTCCTCTTGGAAACGACGTTTCCTCAGGGGGTGCGGAGGGGGGTGGGGGCAGGAGTTGGGAGCTGGGGGTGTAAGTAAAGAAAGTAAAGAGGAAGTACAAAATAAAACACGGGTCACCAATAATGGTATCTTTTACCAGACAGAAAAAGCCTGGTTTCAGCTTGAAAGTTTTCATGTAAAAAAAAAAAAAAAAAAAAGAAGAGGATGAATGACAAAGCCTGACCCCTGCTGGTTAAATGTAAATAAAATACACAGAAATACAGGGACAAGAGACTGCTCAACAGCACGCTAACTGTACACACACTAATAGACAGCTGAAGATTTGCTCTATCTGAATTGCCTGAATTATGGGTGACCCAATATAATAGTCCTGATTCCAGCCAAACAAACTCTCAAAATCTCTCTTTGGCAAGCCAATCAAATCAGACTTTCAAAGGCCATACACCTTTCATTCTCTTTAGAATGAAAAGGACATGTTCCAAAGAACATTGTTTCTTGTCTCTACTAAAGCAGAAAATACTCAAAGAAGTGTAATGTGATGTGTGTTTTGATTGACTTACATATGCCAAAGGAGACAGTGCATTTTACTGGGTTCCAGCCAGTGTTTCAATAGCTTTGTTAATTTGAGTTGCATGGATTTCCTGCAAACTGATTGGTGCTAGAAGAGTACTGGTAGGAGGGGTTTTATTGGTTACATCACACTGGAATGAGAAGGTAGTCAGGCTCATTGCTCAAACCCTGACAATGGAGTCTAAATATTACATTATTACCGCTGTGGAATTTTCACCCTAACACATTCAGACAAGAAAAAATTCCACAAAAAACTTCCAAATTTGGGTATCTGCCTTTTCCTTGAGGCCTTCACCCTGGTTCTCAAATCATTCTTAGTGGTTGATTTACTGAAGTATTTAGTATGTGCAAAACATACATTTTGCTGGTGCAGAAAGACTAAGAGAGCATGTGATTGGCTGAGGTAGTTTCTTTGCTCCAATCACAAATCATGTCACTGAAATTGCATGTGCAAAAAAAAACGTGCTAAAGGCTTTGATACATTTGGCCCTTAGTGTGTGTAAGGCAGGGATCTCGTGGAAATCTTCGTTGGTATCTGATCTGAGGGATTTAAACACGAAAGAGGCCAGACATGTTTTTATATCTACAGTTCTGATCTGTTTTTAATTTGAAGGACTGGGTTGTATTTTCTGCTAACGTCGACATCAAAGCCCGTTTACATATGAAACCCCTGTGGATGTAACAAGAACTCCGAGTGCATGTGCTTGTGAGTGGACTGTGTGTGTGTGTGCGTGTGTGTGAGAGAGAGAGAGAGAGAGAGAGAGAGAGAGAGAGAGAGAGAGAGAGTGTTTGTCCACGGCATGTCATTTGGAAGTCATTACACAGGGCATTTCAAAGGCTAATGATACTTCAAGGAAGGAGGGGAAGAAGAAAAGGGAAAGAGGAAGAGAGAAAGACAAATGTAAAAAGAAGGGAAAGAGAACAGATAGAGTAACAAACAACAAAAAAAAAAAAAAAAAAAAAGAAAAAGAAAAGAAGGATGCTGCAGAGGAACCTGACCGATGGCTTGTGGGGCCTGTTTACCCAGGAGGCCGTGGGGCATGGAGAGAACAGAGCTGACCTCATGGCTGAGGGGGCGGAGCCTGCGGCCGTTTGCACTGTACACAGGAACAGGGCTCCGTGTTTACCCAACAGCGCTCCTTTCTGCAGGCCCGCATCGCACCACGCTAAAGCTCTATTGTCCCAAAACAAAAGGGAGAAAAATTAAACCTGCCCTATTTACACATCCTGGTAACCAGACACTGCAACCTGTCCAACCACCATTCAGGCCTGCAGCAATTTAAGGAATCATTGTGCGGACAAAGAGACCGTTAACAAACTAAAACTAACAACCGGGCTACCCAGCCATATAAATGACATTAGCCGGTAATTACCACCGGGTCGCACAAAAGCAGGGATGCCTGACAAAGAAACGAGCAGACACTTTACACCGCCGTTTGGAAAGAAAACCCCCAAATTACATTTGGTTACTTCAGGTTCTCACATTTTAACAATAAGTGAGATGTACCAAGAGTACCGGGTATTAAAGTAATCAGGCAACATAATAGACGACTCTCAGTCACAAACTAGATCGACTCTTTCTGTCGTAATGCAACATGACCAGGCTAAAAATTCAGGGGGTGAAATTTGCAGAGGACAACAAATGGAAGGCAATGGATAAACGTAACGTCAAGGTCAAAGCTAAACAGGCAATTAAAATGACAAAAATTTTGTAATGATTTAATTACAAATCGTTCACAAACAGCTCTCCCTACCTGTCTGTGGTTAAATAACATCAAAACTACTATTATTTTATTCTCAAAATCCAAAATTGACCATGGAAAATTGTACATGGCTTTACTGATGTTCGGATTCACGACCCAAAATGTCACTGTATTCATTTCAAATGACATCATCTCAAAACACAAATCTTACTTTGTGTTTTCGTGAAAATGCATAAAAATCCTCAAAACAATATTGTTAAAATTAAATAAATTACTGAACGATTCATGCCCCAAAATCATACGATGAAGCTCTGAGCATAAAATGTCTCCCTGAGTATGCTTGTTAGGGAAAAGGGGGGAAGCGCTTTTTTTTTCACGAGCGCTGAACACAAAGGGCCTTTGGGACGGTCGTAATGTCGTTAGGAAGATGGATTCCAGACCGTGGATGGCAGCCAGCCCCTGCCGGGGTCTGTGTGGTGTGATGGTTCACTTCGGTTCCGCAGATCGAGAAACTGACATTCTCGAAATCCACTCCCCTCTTATGACAAAGTCAGCCCTCCCCAGATGATAAACATTCTGTTCGTACGGCGACTCTGTTAGCGCCGAGTTAAACTGAGCAGATGGAGGCCTCTGGGAGGCTCGAGCGGGAAAAGACGTGAGAGATCGTGGAGCAGGCCCCGGCCCTGCGATTGGGCGTCGGGTCCCAGCGGCGTCATTACCGGCTTTGGCCGGAGGTCCGGGCTGGCAGGGCAAAGACCGACGTAGCCTCGCTGGGGAACGATATGGGTTAAATTGGTTAAAATGGTTGGTCTCATCGCTCTTGAGCGACCACCTCTAAACAGTATTCTATTGTGTAGAAAGAAGCGAGTGTTAGCCTTCACGCTAATCGCAAGAGTCGCGCGTTTCTCGGCTTCCTCCTCCTGAGTAGATGGGAAAGGGGTTGCTGTGGGAGGCTAACAAGTTCGTAAATAGTTTTTAAAAAGACAAAAAAATTACAGAAAATTGGGAAGGAAATTTCCGGTAGCTTGGCACAGAGATGAGACAGATATGTAGCCAGAATGTTGCAGGTACCCTGAGATACACAAAACCTATGAGGTAGGTCACTTGGCGACCTGAACTGCCACATGTGGTTGTAGATATGCATTAAAATGGAAAGTATGAGATGAGACGAGTCGTATGAGCAATGGTGGTCAGTCTGGACAAAAGTGTCTCTGCACACACTTTTCTATCACCAGACAAATGCGGCCTTCGCCCACATTTTGACTCACTAGTGCTACTCTTAAAGGAGCAGTCTGCTATGGTCATACACAAGACAATCTGATAAAGACAGGGACAGGGCAGTATGAGAAGGGAGGTGTATTTGGAATAGCTAGGAGTAGAGAAGAGAGAAAACTCTGTTTGAAGGTGAATGCTACCTCTGACAATGATGTAAAGCTGTACAGCTAGCTCTCCCATCTCTTCCTCGCCTTACGGGGAAGTGAGGGATAGCTTCATAAGCTGAAACACCACAGGACCTCACACACACACCCCACACAGGCCCAAACACACACACCAACAGGCCCCTCCCACACAGGGTCACCTGAATCCCTACCTCATCCCAACTAGCCCCTCCCACACAGGGTCACCTGAATCATCTCCTCACTCCAACAGGCCCATCCCACACAGGGTCACCTGAATCACCTCACTCCAACTAGCCCCTCCCACACAGGGTCACCTGAATCACATCCTCACTCCAACAAGCCCCTCCCACACAGGGTCACCTGAATGTCCTGTGTACAGGTAGTACAGGTGAGGCAGCTTGTCTTAGCATGGGCTGAGGAATGTGGGCAAATCCCAAATAATTGTGTTTTCTGTTATTCCAAGAACAGGGAGGGTGGAGCTATTTTAATTGCATGACTTCACTTTGAAGAGGAGAAAGAGTTTGAGAATATATATAAGAAACTCAGTTAAACTGTCCAATCAACTGCACTGTTATCACTGTTATGTTTAACATCTATGGTTTTTTTTTTTTTGTTTGACATTGTTGCGCATCCGTGAAAAAACAAAAACAATCTGCTCCACAATGAGGAAGAAGAGGAAACGGCGTCGGGCCCTTGAGATGGCCTGAAAGACTCGCCGATTTCCACAGCGAAACAGCGGCTTCCTACAGTTCACCTTCATCCCTGCTGTTTGAATTGTTGAAGTTGCCGGTTAATTTTTTTGTTTCCTTTGTACACACTCCACACATACACACCCATGTCAGACCCAGTCCCTTTGGCAGGCAGGCTATTTGCACACACCTAGGGGTGCAAGGGGTGGAGCTGCATCGCCAAGTACGAAATCTAGTTTTAGAAATGTGTTACCACCCCCATTTGTAAAGAGCTATCTCGAATAACTATCCCAAGGCCAACCCCACACTGACTCCAGCGCACTTGCGTCTGTGATGCCGCACAGAGAATACAAAAACTCACCCTTGTCCCACTTTGACTTTTAAACAGACATGGTTTTGAAGAATAGTGACCCCCAAGGACATTTTAAACACAGTTACTTAAAACAGTAAACATCATGTTTCTATTCACCAGTGAGTGTTCTCATGCTGTAAAAACAATGCAAGCGCTCTCAATAAAATTTCTGTTCTAGAAAACTTGTAATATTGCTGAGTAATCAGAAAAAAATCAATAAGTCATACACACTCCCACATTCTCTCTCTCTCTCTCACACAATGACACACGCACACACTCACGTGCAAACACACACACCCATAAACATGCACACACACCCATGCATACTTGTTGACATGAACATGTGGGGACATATAACTGGACCCTGTGTTGTGAGGACACACACACACACACGCATTCTTGTTTATGTGTGAGACCACATGACTGGATCCTGTCTTGTGAGGACCTGCTGCACATAAACACACAAACACAAACACACACACACACACACACACACACACTCATCTCTGAGGGGGTTCGGGGTGCATTGGAGGATCTGCGAGTTCATTGTCCCCTCCAAAAAAAAAAAAAAAAAAAAAAAACATTGGGAACTGCATAACCTCCTGCGCAGCAGGAGACAGCTCTGTCCTTGCGCTGCAGACTGCACACGGTGACCCGCTGGGGAACTCGCCGGCCAGAACCCGGGCCGCGCCGACGTGCCTGTCAGAGCGACAGCTGTCCACTAAACGGCTGAAATCACACGCAGGGCCCAGCAGCTTGGACCTTTCGCTCTCTCACACAGCTGTGTTTAGTTATGGCGGAATAAAGCTAACAGAGATACCAGCTGTATAAGTGAACACACGACTCTCTCAGGCTACAGCCTCGTTCCCAGCGGGGAGAAAAGACTTCTGGGATATCGCCGCCGCCGCTGTTGTTGTTGACGCCGAGCCACAGGAAGTACTGCCGAGCAGGTCTCTAAAAATCCTCAAAACTTTGCCTTGCACGGCTAGGTGCACTATTTAAGTCCATTACCGCTGTACATAACATTTCAGTCATTCAGCAGACGCTTTTAATTCAAGTATAAAAGCATCAGATCCGTAAATTGCCAAAAATATGTATATGTGATCTTATCAACAAGTAATAAAAAAAAATATCGAATTTCCATTCTCAGAGTAATGTTTTGTAAATGGGAAAGTTCTTGCTGGATGGCATTATTATAATGGCATTACCATAATCATTATGACCATTTCATGTTGCCTAGGAGAAGCTCATTTTTGATATACACCCATTTAAGCAACTGAATCTTGCAACTGTATCCATTTTGGCTCCCCATCTTTGCTAGATAGTTCTGCCCTGCCTAGAAATCAAACCCGGAACCTTATGTTCATTAACCGAACTTCCGAGCCACTTCATCACCCTGCTGTCACTGTAATTAACGAGGGGAAGACAAAATAATGGAAACACCAAACAATATATGAATATTAATAACTAATAAGAACCTGAGGAACCCATTACCTTTAGAAAGAGCTTCAATCTCTCCTGGAATGCTGACAAATATTTTTTTAGGTGTTCCAAATGTCACATAATTCTTCAGTAGAGAAAGCCTCAAGTTCATTGAGAGATGTACAGTGCCCACTGACTCCTTCAAGATGGCTGCCGTTACCATAACAGATCCACCACCATGTTTGATCAGATAGGGTGAGGCTTTATCGGTTTGAGGCCTACTTTGGCTTTATCCAAACATAAATATAGGAATAAAAGGCAACACATTCGAATCATTTTGCTTTATTCAGCTGCTCAGAAGTTAAGGTTTTATGCTCATTTCACCAGGTTATGCGCTGGCTACAAGCAGTCTCTAAGTGCCAGTCCTACCATAGATATCAGCTTTGTGCTGTTCACAACATATAGTTCTTTTGAGACTCTATGGTAGATGTATAGATTCAAATCTTTGCAGATTTCAGAAGTTGTCCTGATAAATGTCGACGCCTGTCGGTGGAGTTCGACTACGGCCACTCTTCAGCTTTCTTGAAACAGTTTTCCTTGTTTTGCTTATGCCATTTTAATTTCTTAAATATTTTTTACCTCAACAAATTAAATATTTTTCCTGTTTCTATGACTGATGCACCCCAGTGTGAGTAACAATGGTTAGACCCCTTTCAAAATATGTTAACATTGTTTTGGAAACCCACATAATGAATGCTTAGTTTTGAAAAAACATCTCTTAGAGCAGAAACATTAGTAATCAGTACTGACATTAATGTGAAACACATGCGTACGCTTCTTTTAAAGCTACCTAAAAATACTAATGCATCTTCATTTGGTTTCCATTATTTTGTCTATCCCTCGCTATGTAGCACACACAGCACCTGAGGTAAGGGTGACCCATGCCTGCCTCTCTCCGGAATCATCCCGAAATACAGGGTTCAGATATGGCAACCACAAGAACGACAGGGCAAAGAGTTTTTGGGTTGCCAGGTTGGGCGCAGTGCCAAGGCCATTGTTCGTTTCGGAGTTTCTGGGCCAAACCGAAACTGCACGCGGTCAACCTGCGAGCCCGTTGAGACATCTCAGTGGGGGAGAAAAAGAAAGAAAAAAAAACGAAACTAAACCAGAGCCAACTCCATGAGAGCATCGGAGAATTGGGAACCCGGCCATACATCTGTCAAATGAAAAGCACAAAAAAAAAAATACATCAATAAAACCCCCTTCAATCCTGTCCCTCCCCCATCATGATATAACCGTCATATTTCCTCCAAATTCCAAATCATGAGGGATTATAACACTCTTTTCATAATCCCAGCCAATATTTCATCCCCCCTTCTCCTCCCATCACCCAAACTCCCACCCAACCCCTCCAGCTCTGTGACTACGGCCCTCTGGGACGCGATTTTGTTTTACACACATCGTACTCCACAGACATCGCTCAAACGCTCATCCCCTGCAAGTTCTGGTGTCTTCTATAGGGCTCCTCCCCACCCACTTAAAATCAAATGTTTCTTATTTGCATGACAAGCAAATGCGCCTCGCTACAACCAGCAAAATATATGGACGATGCCAGTAACAAAGCAAAACAATTATGAGGACTCTCTCTCTCTCTCTCCCCGTGAAATTTCAAGTTGAGTTTCAAGGTTATCCTGTTTTGCCAAAGCAAAAAAGTGACAACTAACAACATCAGGCAACAAATACCTACACAGACAAACTTGGTTGGGAAGGGAGACGAATCAATGCAATACCGACCAGTGAAACATAAATCGAGAACTGTGTTAATGTTCACAGTTAGCATCAAGCATGCATTTAATATGGAAGTGAACTGGAGGTTAGGATGAGGCCTACATGATCCAGATCAAGATTAGAGTCGTTCAGAAGACGGGGTGAAGGGCAGAGGGCTCCACCTCGTGAATGACGACAGACCGTAACGCTTATCTTAAAGTGTTGCCGGAGTGAAAAGCCCCTGCACGCCACCCCCCACCCGCCCCCTCGGTGACGGACGGGCCGTATTTACACACGCTCGGCTGGCAGCTGGCCTGGCGCGGCGCAGCGCAGGCGCTGCAGGTGCTCTAAGGTCACCGCCGGAGCATGGCGCCGTGCCAAAACCCGCGGGATCCGGCGCTGCATCTGCGAGAGGGACGGAAACTGCTCTCCCCGAAAAAAAAAAAAAAAACGACACCTCCGGGGTCCTTTACACGGGAAACAGGTGAGGGTACTCCGGTCGACCAATCAGATTAGGCGTGCGTTCGCTGCACCCTCTTTCACTGATGATGTGTGAATTTCATACAGAGGGGCCGAAGTGACAGCGAGTGTAACGGATAGGAACAGTGATTATGATTTAGCGGCAGGGCAGGAATGTTCTGGAAGGAGGGTAATATAATCAGTTAGATGTGACTGATCTGGGTTTGATTCGAGACAGGGGAGGTCAGGTGATCTCGGGTGGTTGATTCTTCACGGTGCGTTTTGAGGGCCCGGCCATTTGCTGCCACTAGGGGGCGCTGTGTTCTCTCGCCACTCAGTTTGAATGTGCGCTCCTCTACACAAATACACAAAGGCATACACACACAAATGCAGGCGCATACCAACTAACACACCACACACACATACAGGAATGCAGGCATGTACACACACATACAACACAGACAGACAACCACACTATCTCTCTCTATACCCCCCTCTCTCTCACACACACACACACACGCGCGCGCACGCACAGTTGAGGGAGGCTCCTTGTTTGCTCAGTGTCAGCAGCGAGCCTGGTCTCTGTCTTTGCACCTCCTCAGTGCCCCGATCGACAAGCCTGTCCTCACTGACTGGTCAAAAACAGAGGGGGCGGTCCCTGTGCCAGGCCCTGCCCCCCCCACTGTCTCCCTGTCACACCACCCACCCACTCACTGGCCACTCCCACACTGGGCACCTCTCTGAAATCGCAGGCTGTGGCGACACTTGTGCCTTCAACATCTGCTAAATAGCATTTCACAATTAAATAAATAATAGCAGAGGAACACAACACACTTACTTAATAACTGTGACCTACTCTAATGTTTTAAAAGAACTGCTTAAAAAAATCTTGGGCTGGCAGCTAAGGCCAGGAACAGTTCAAAACACTGCTTACACACACAAACACATACACACACACAGTGCTACACACTGTTCCTGTCCCAGGAAATAGCTGCCAGGAGATTTGACTTCATCACAACAAGGAACACAAAAGTAGAGTTCATTAGTCAGCCAAGACTATAATTGTTATTCGTCAGGATGAGTTACTCTTATGTTTATGGCTGTTAGTTGTTCTCCTCTATATATGAAAATGAATATATCGTCTCTCATAGCTTTGCAGCTGAAGGGACCAAACTTGGTCAGGTTTTTAATTCGGGAATGCAAAGTGCTGAAACCTGGCAGCTGTCTCCCCCGCTGCTGTGCGGGGAGTCAGTCATCCTCCCTCTCAGTCTGCAGAAAGAGCAGTCTTCAATGATGACTTCCGTGGTTTGGCCCCCTCCACATCCACACAGTGGACTAAGGGTGTTTCCCCACCTGTGAGGGCTGCTCGTGTCACAGTACTACAAATCATAACTGAGTATGAATTTATGTTTTATACCTTACAAAAACATTATGTAGTCACCTTCTTTTTTATTTTCCATGATTTCCACCCTGTTTTTCCCAACCTGAACCACAAATACAAAGCAACCTGATACAAAGCAACCAGGCCTGACTCCTTCAGGAGAAAATACTGTGAGCATGCTGGAGTTTGACTTCTTTGCATTAAAAGCACAGAAAGATTAATTTAACATGTAGATTTCAGCCCAAAAATACTAAGCAATATATTGTGTACATCCATGATGAAGGAGGCAGCACCACACTAAGCCCCTCCCCCCTGAGTGAAGATGTTGACCATAAGCCCCTCCCCCATTACTGAAGATGTTGACCATAGGCCCCTCCCCCATTACGGAAGATGTTGACCACAGGCCCCTCCTCCCTTATTGAAGATGCTGACCACAGGTCCCTCCTACTACTGAAAATATTGGCTATAGGCCCCTCCTCCTACTGAAGATGTTGACCATAGGCCCCTCCTACTACTTAAGATGCTGACCATAGTCCCCTCCTACTGAAAATATTGACCATAGGCCCCTCCCCCAGGTGACAGGCCTGGCATACCTGCAGTTCGGGAGCGCTAACGGTAACCTGATAGCGAAAGTGGAGACAGCTGAGAGTCTGAGTACAGTGATCTCTTTCCTCCCTAACTCCGATCACTCACAGGGCTGTGTGCCCGACCCTCAGCCGCACGCCTGCCAGGCCCTGATCCCGAGCCTCAGCCGCACGCCTGCCAGGCCCTGATCCCATGCCTGCAGCCAGGCCCTGATCCCGCACCAAGCCTCAACCGCACGCCTGCCAGGCCCTGATCCCGCACCGAGCCTAAACCGCACGCCTGCCAGGCCCTGATCCCACAGCACTGAGCAGAGGCCGGGGAGCCGGTGCACTCCGCGCTGGTTTCCATCCACACCCAGCTGTCCTGTCTCAGCCGTTGAAGACAGTCATGACATCCATCCAAACCTCCAAACAACCCCCTATAAACTTATGAACCTATAAATGAATACGTTGTTTTACAACTGTTCTACTCATGAAATTTCTGCAGTGCAATTAATTGTTGCGTTGAAGAAATTTCCATGTCTTGGCAGCATAACAAGAGTTCTGGAGGGCATAGAATGTATAAAAAGTGGGAGGCAGTGAAGTACAATGTGTACCACGGGTAGGGCACTAGACTTGTACATCTGAAAGAGAGAGCAGCTTGGCAAAATGTGATAGAACCTGTGTGCAAAATAGTCTTGCACATTTAAATACAGAAGTAAATGTAGCCAATTAGCTTGCTACAGGAATGAACTGCAAATACCTGACGTTTTGTAAACTTTATTACTACCAGTGGAAAAATATTTAAAAATAAGAAAACAAAGCAAACAATACCATAATAAATAAACAAAACAAACAATTCCATCAAAAGAAGGTAATAGTTAAAAAAAAACATATTCAGCCATTATTTTAGATGTAAGAGGTAGAAAGAAATAGAAAGAAAGGTAAATATCTACTGTTCTTTACTGAATCAAAAGCTGGTTGTCAATCACTGCTTCCTATTTAAAGCATGCAAATTATTTCACTGTTATCCTTCCAGCACTTTTCTTGGCTAACAGCTTTCATTTTCTATGAAAGATGCACACAGGTTATTTCCTTTTGTGATTCCCAACTTACGCTTTGTAACATTTCCTTTTTTGAAAGCGATGACAATCTATTATTTTTTTCTCTGCTGTGAGCTACCGGTACACAAGAATATCTAATGTTTGTGCCTATATTAGCTGACAGGAACTCCCTATTGCTGGTTTGATTGTTGGATGCTACAAAGCGAGAATAGTCTATTAAAAATAAGGTGGGAAAGTGATGGATTCAATTAATAAATGGAGAATATTCTTTCAACTGGATCTTTACATCACTTTCAGTAATCCGAACTTTTCAGTTATCCGAACCGCATTAGGTAAAATAAATGGAAAAACGAAAAGGACATTCTGACATGTCCTGGTAAGAGAAAGAGAGACGGGCAGAAATGAAAAGCAGCATGTATTTCTCACACACACACACACACACACACACACACACACACACACACACCTCTCAGGTAGAAAGGCTTGGCCTCCCTCGCACAGTCCCCATGGGGCGTCAGCACGGCCCTGTGAGGAAGAGCGGCTGTAATCTGTGTATAAATCTATTGGGGGTGACCTTTGTACCTCATAGTGTTTACACACAGGTCCCCCCCGCGTTATGAGCACAGTTTTTTTATTATTTATTTATCTGGGCAAACGACCGGGAGACTAGCAGAGCGCACAACAGCCACAGCACAACACAACAGAGGACGCGCAACGGCCTTTTAGGCCACTAACACACAGCCCCTCCTCCTCGCCCAAGTACAACAGCAAATATCAGTTTCAACTATTACCATGAGTTGAGTTGCTTGTGTTTACGTGGTAGCAAAAAATATTAAAAGTTGGTTTCGTGCCAAATTCATTTTGAACAGCTGAAGCTTCATCCTCTGGGCTTGGTCAACGACCTCGATGTCAGACCTATTTCGGAGTATCAGGGAACAGGGAGATGCTGTTTCTTTGCTTTTATCAACGCCCCCCACCCCCAAACATCTGTGTCGTCTTTGACAAACAGCAGCCAACAGTGTTCGTGTTTGAGCGCTCGCTAAATGAAGTCTGCCGGTCACCTAGCGATCGGCCGGTCCAGCATACCGTGTGGTTTGGTAAATGCCTTTGCGGACGACGGAGAGATTAGAAGGTTTATTTGTCTGTTCTAAATGGAAATAAAGGTTACGCTCGTCGCTGAAACTACCATGTAAGGAATTCTCATGTTTTCGTGACGTTTTCCGAATGGAAAAATGACACTGCAGTATGTTATCGATACTTTATTCAACGGGACCATGAACGAAAGAGGGATATGAATCAATTCCTCCACTGCAAAAAAAAAAGAATCTGCAAAAAAAAACATTGATTTTTTTCCGTCTGACCTAAGTATTTCAATTATAAATCAATACAGTGATTCACAAAGTGCATTACAGGAAAGCAATGCAAAATTATAACAAAAACAACATGGAACAAAATGGAATAAAAGCAAAAAAAGAGGTTAATAAATTACTTAAATCCTCATTTAGTGATCAGTCACGAACCACAAACAACTGTAGCTTTTGTGCTGTGATACAAAGCTTTAGTATATTTTTTTTTTCGGTTACGATTCCATCAAAATCTTATGGGTGGGAAATTATTTGAAAGACTGGAGGAAACTGTATGGAAAAAAAAAAAAACATTTAGTAAGGATGGACAATCCAAGACAATGAGCTGCTAGAAATTTCGGTCGGGTCTGCCCGGCAGAAGGGAAGTGTTTATCTTAACAATAAACATTGCAGGAAATTGAACGGGAATATTGTTACTGGAAATAGCTCTGACCCAAGCAGTGCTCGTGTTTGTTTGACCCAGTTGTAAAATATTAAGCTGAATTTAGATGCAACGGATTACAGCTTGATCAACAACACTGCCAACCCCACCCCCCCACCCCCAAAACAGCTTGATCAACAACACCGCCAACCCCCGCCCCACCCACCTCTCCCCTCCCAATTTCAACTAAGCCATCATCAGCAGGTGAATTCACCTGTGGAACACAGTGCAACAAAAAGCATATATATATATATATATTTTTTTTTGCATAAGCAAACAGTTAAACGGAGTGACTTTTGTTTAACTTTTTATTTTACCTGCCTGCTAGTGTATTTGCACTTCCAAGTTTGGACTCAATGTCTGAGCTATGTTTGTGTGTCTGTGCCTGTTTGCATGTCTTTGTCTGCATTCCCGACAGCACCCCTGCCACTAGAAGCACTATATAAACAAACCTGATAAAGTGTGGAATTATCACTACTTTGGTGTTACTGCCGTTGTTTGTCTCTCTTGGAGTTGAGGCCTGGTTCTTGGCCCGTCTGTCTCTTGAATGTCCTGAGTTTTGACACAGGCACTCACTGTGGGCAGTCTGGGTCCTTCTCCAGGCTTTCTGGGGTGAGTTAGGGTGGGGATTGGTGTGTGGGGGTGACTTGCAGAGTCATTAAACAGCCTGCTGAACAGCAGATAAGCCTAACTATGACACAGCTGCCAGAGTGTTGTCCCCACACACACACACACAGTAACTGAACCACCCTCCCATGCACATAGCATGTCTGTCAAGCCTCAGGACAGAGACAGAGAGATAGAGTCAGAGACGGACAGGGAAGGAGAGACAGAGAGGGAGGCCCTCTTTGCTGTGTCACCATGTTTACATACGTTGTCCATTTTCCAGTTAAAGCCATATTGGAAAGTTCATATATAAACAATGACAGATGACAACTTGAGGAAATAGAAACTGTTACTGGAATGGATCGCGTTAATTCACCTTTTATGGCACACACAAACACACACAGACCGCGGGTGAGAGTTCGCAGGTCAGTCAGGATTGGTGGAAAAGAGCTTCAATGGTTGTGTTTTTTGGATTCAGGGCGGAAAGACAATTACTGCGTGACCAGGACCTCGTTCGACAAATTGCGCGTAACAATGGAAAAGGGTCACGTAGCCACAAGACACAACACGCACGCCTGAGCCGCTCGCTCACTATGTGTATTGTTATTAGCCAAAGTCGCTGTATAAATATAAGCTGTGTGATGTCGTTCTGGGTATCGCGGTCTATTACGTGCTACATGCTACGTGCTGCTAAGAAGGCTTGATCGGCTCTGTCATAAATCAATCAAATTAATCAAAGTGTCCATTATGCAGGAAGCTTGCTAAAATTGCTGGGAGGCAATACCAGAGCCACAACATGCAAACGACACATACGCAGACATGAACTCATATCCCAGAGAAATATCTTTGGTGTGTTTTGAATAAAGTTATTTACATGATGTGATATTCCAGTTAATGACGACAGTGCACAACGTACACTATCCAGGTTTTTTTTTAGAAAGAGATAGAGAGGGGGAGAGAGAGAGTGAGAGAGAGAGAGAGAGAGAGAGAGAGGGAGGGAGAGAGCCACAACATGAAGGACAAAAAGAGGACACTGTGTGGCAAAAATGTTTATTGAGTTGTTCTGCTATTTACTGTTGCTTTTATTGTGTTTAAAAATGGCTGATGTACCAATCTATTTTTCTGGCCTATACTTATTCATTTTTATACCTAAAATTATTTTTATATTTACCACTTATATATTCTTTTAAAATATTATATATTCGTATAAGTTTGCTATTTTTTTTATAGTTATGATAATCATTAGATTACAATTTCTGTTATGTTCTTCACGTCTTTTTATTTTATTATTATTATTATTATTATTATTATTATTATTTCAAAGTGCCATTATGTTTACTGTATTTTGAAGAATACTTTTCATGTTGTGTATGGTGTTTTCATATTCCTGTATGTTGCTTTGGAAATTCTACCATGGTTTTCCAGCCAATAAAGCTAATTTAATTGAATTTAATTGAATTGGGAGCGAGGGAGAGAGAGGGGGCAATATCGGCCTTGATCGCCGACATGCTCAAATTTGTTGGAATGTGGAATACGTGGCTATGACATCAGCACTGCTCGATATGGGGGGTTGAAGTCCACGGGACAGAGGGACGATAGCAACAGATAGCCCCTGACAGCCCCTGAACTGCTGCGGTTTAAAGCAAAAGCAGCGTTTTAAAGCACAAGACATTTTCATTGGGTCACATGCTTCAGTAATATGTTGGTTTTTTGTGACCCGCTGCACTTGCACAGTGTGTAACAGCACTAATATACGTTAGCAAGAGAATTATGAATTTGGGTGGAATCAAATGACTGGAAAAATGATAATATATACTGTTTAGTCAAAATAAAAGGAATCGATCTGGGTTTTCAGAGAAGTGGTTGCTAGCTAGCTAGTTAAATAAGAACTATATTATTTTTTCCTAACTCCAAACAAATATGAAATTATCCCATGAGACTACAAGACTACAAGGGTAAGAAGTCTCACCATCTCACTCAAGTTATGAGCATGGAAATGACCTTATTTATTACTGTAGCAGCTAGCCAGCTATTTTTTAAGGCTTGGGGTCTCACTGGAAGATTTCTCTTTTGCTTTGGATCTAGGTCATGTTCCTGAAAGCTCCACTATAGAGTTTCATTCAATTTGTTATCTGTTAACAATAGTTTGGTGAATTTTCAGAGGGTTTTTTTGGGAATGCACATACAGAAATCAAAATGGTGCTTGTCCATTTCTCTACTTTTGGTAAGTAAATAAAAGGGCCTAGTTGATAAAATGTCGAAGTATCACTTTACACTTCTCATGTCCAAATGCTTTCGCCAATGGCAGCAAGGAAATCACAGTCTTTAGTGTGGGCTTCTATACTTTGGGTAAGTAAATTGTGTTGGAGAGTCCCTGTATGAACTCAAGTCACATTTGGGAAAATCAGAAACAATCATACCACCTCTGGGCCAATCAGAGACACCTACGATACCTATTTCAATAAGAGCATGCTTTTTTCCCTCTCACTGTGACGTGTTTGTTTTTCATGATGTTTGGACACAAAATATGACACTTTGGTGTAGTCTATCAAAGAAGGCATGCCATGATATGGTCAAACACTATCCATATTTCCAAAAATCCAATACATGTTTCTTGGTCACTTGCTTATATGAGACCATTTCCTTCATGTATCATGCATAGACGTAGTCTCATTCAAAAATGTTTGAGGACGGTTAAGGAACCTTCAGAATGAGGCTGGAAGTCAGCTGTGAAACACTCGGTAACGGTATGCCAAGTTGATGGCAGACATATTGTGTCATCTTTTGATCGGAAGAATCAGAATGACACTGAATGACAATGACGTCTATTAATGAAGACATCTTTGATTAGATCACCCCTCGTTACCACTCTCACACATAAAAATACACACGCGCACACACACACGCATGCAAGCATGCACGCACATTCGCTCTCTCTCAGGCACAAACACACACTTGAACATGTCCCCGATTTCACAAAACTGTCACAAACGCATGCTCATACACACGCGTGCGCGCACAAAGACATACACACGCATGCACATACAAGCACACATTTGTTCTCTCACCATCTGCAAACTATGTCAGATACCAGCAAATGAAAGCTATCCTGTAGAGCAGTTTAAAATGGCAGCCAATCCCGCACATCCAATATGTCCCTAAACACTAAGCCATGTTCCCATCCCTTTGGTAAAGCCAGCTGTACTGAAAAGCCTGGAGATAACATTAGTGTTATTATAACCACACATTAATAAAACCAGCGAAGCACTGTAAAGCTAAACTAATATGAACATATTAGGACAGAACGAGCATTTGAATAAGGCTATTTTATAAGCCTGATGAGACGGCCTCTAATTTGTGTACCCGGATTACGATGCCAAACTCAAGTCAAACAGAAAATGGCAGTGATCTACACAAATTCTTAGAGGGACAACGGGAAAATAACGAGAAACAAGAAAAAAAAATTACTTGGCAAAACAGGTCACTCGCGAGTCTGCTCTAAGTTAGGGAGTGATTCCACGGCCCTCGGGGCAGGCCGCTTACTTTTCATGTCATCTGATATTTATGCCCTCCCCCTTACACAAGCCATTTCCACTCTTATTTTCTCTATTCTTCCCTCTTTCAACCATTTTTCATTTATTTTTCTGCTAATCACTTTTTTTTAAGCTGGAAGAAAAACATGGCAACAAGAAAATAGTAATAAAAAAACAAGTCCCTGGGAAGATTGGAGGCATGTGACAAATGACCATGTCCAGAACGGGCAAACGGCGGTGATATTGGGAGACACAACCTGCCGGCCTTTCGCCACAGCTCATTAGAAACAGAAGAACTTCTAGAAGGAAAAATGGTGCCAGATCTGAAGAGAATTGTGTGCGTTTCATCAAAAATCTTTTGAAGCTGAAGCACCAGACAAAAAATATTTGGTCTCGCTCTGATTGCACAGGCTCAATGTGAACTACGGGTTTTTTCAGTAGCCAGTCCTCCGAGTACCAGTCAAAGTAAAAGGAGCTTGTTTCAATATTACAGATATTTTGAAGATTGTGGAAGAATGACCTTTGTCAACACTGTTTTTAAAATCACTTTTGTTGTACCTGATGTTCTATGCGCCCGAAAATTAATTTCCTTGTCAAATCTGTGACCACATCCTGGGGTTACCAAATTCGTCTCTTGTCATTTCCTGCTATGTGCAACTGCAAAATTTAGCCTGTCTACAAGTGGTCTCCATGACTGAGCTCAACACCATATGTATGGTGCCAAATAATGGCTGGCAACGGAAACAATTAGCAAAGAACAGCTTCCAAAGAATCTGGCTGGGACCCAATCAAACGCACTTAGTCTCTTTAAGGCCGTACGAGACTCAATCAAAACAAACTTGAGCCGTTTTAAGGGACAAACAGCCCCTCCACTGTCGTAAAAAAAAATGTGAGCCAATTAAATAGAAAATACTGAGTGAGACTTGTGTTGTCATGTGAAGTTGTGAAAATGATAGTGTGCGTTGTGCTTGATTCGCTCTTAGCAAAGTCAATGGTGTCACACAGGAGAGGTATGGAATGCTGTTAGGCCAGAAACATGGGCTGATAAGTCCAGAACAGCACGGCCTAGCACTACACAGAGGCAGATAACACACCACAGCAGAATACAGAACAGAACTACAAATCCCAGAATGATCAGGCCTAGCCCATCTCAGCAGAGCACTACAGATCCCAGAATGACCGGGTTGAATCCAGCTCACCACCTCCTACTATTTTCTGTAGTTCTGAGAAAATGAAAGGGTATTCAACCCTCCACAAACAGTTCTTAGAGCAACACAAATATGACAAAAATTCAACAGAACAGCTTCAGTGTGTCCAGCTTCACGTTTCCCTCGAGGTTTACGTAAATCAAAATCCACTTAACAGTAACAGGAGTCTGGGGCATTTGACAGAGTGATGATGCAAGCGCTCCTAAAAGCTCGACACCACCGGATCAATTTCCCTTTAAAACAAAAACTAAAACGAAAAAAAAAACACTGAAAACCCAGGGTCCGCAGAACTGTGTGACGGGCAGTCTACACGTCAGCACCAGAAACTCCATAGACGATCCTGACCCAAAAAACACTGATGCGTCTGTGTGCCGGGTAACAAACACGGAGGGCAAGCACAGACCCGTGTGTGTTTCGGCGGGGCATGGATACTGCAGAGATAGATGAAGACAGAGAGACCATTTCTGTGGTTTTATTATATGACAGAGAGAGAGAGAGAGCCTTGGAGGGAGGAGTGGTCTTGCGTTTGGTTGTTCTTTTATGTCCCGGGTTGCACTGACTATGTCCTGTTCGACAAATAAGGCTAGACTTGAATCCAGCGGGCCTGCGAACACTCAATCCACAGAGAGGGAACGAGAGAAGATGAGGAAGGGAGAGAGGAAAAGAGGGAGCCAGGCGAGGAAGGCGAGAGAGAGCGATAAAGGGGGAAGAGAAACCGAAGGGAGGGGGAGAGGAAAGAGACTGAGAGAGAAAAGAAAGATAGCGAGGGATGGAAGAGAAGAGACTGGAATAACAAGGGACAGAATCAGACACGATAAAGGAAGTGGAGAGGGAGGAATCAGCCTCTGAGAAACCACGCAAGGCCTGATATTTTTTGACGTACCCCCCACCCGCCGTCAAAACCGCAACCCCAGTGCCAGGGGGCCCAAACCCCCTCAGCCCCCAGAATCCCTGGTGCTCCGCACGCCGCCGGGATGAACCCTCTGTTCCACTAACAGTCCCCCGGCGTACTGACACAAACACCCAAACCTGCCCCACAGGACAGCACAGGACTCCGTGGGGTGCGGCTCCAATGGTGAGCACGGTATTATTAGCCATCTGCTATTATTAGCCATGCTGCTATTAGCCGGTGGGACTCTATTTACTATTCGCATGGATTCAGGATTCACAGCAGCTCTGGTGGTCTGGTTGAGGCCTAAGCCCTAGTGTGGTCACAAAGATACTCTGGTCTTTAGTGAAGGGCTTTCAGAAGACCTGGGAGGATCAGTAGGGATATTCCCAGCTATTCTTACAGTTGAGGTCACACTGAACCCTAGAAGAATTCACCAAAAGGACATATGACAAATATTACAAAAATAATGGAGAAAACGCCCCCAACCCCTGGGTAGTTCATACCCTCCGTCCCTAGTCATTGCTGCCCACTGCCAACCCGCCAACCCCCCACCACCCCCCCATCCCGAACCAAAGCCTGTGAGCGGGACAAAGACGTCTATTGTTCCCACTGTCTTTCCCCCCCAATACAAACCACTCTGCCCGGACTGTGTGTAACCCCCACAACCCAAACCACCCTGTCCTGGACTATGTGCCATCTCAGACCAGGAGAAAAGCAGAAGGGAGGGTGGGGAGAGACAGAGAGGGAGAGAGAGGGGGAGAGAGAGATCATCTATGTATTTATGGCTTTTGCAACAAACGTTCCCTTGTTATGCAAATATAAAGGATACTTGAATTTGAGAGATGAGGTAGAGAGAGGGAGGGGGAGAGGAAGGGAATGAGAAGATAGACAGAGAAAGGGGGGAGGGAGACAGAGGGAGAGACGGAGAGAGAGAGCATTCAACAAGGTCTTCCAATGAGATGCACATTCCAGAGATTAGGGAGACCAATCATGTGACCTCCACAATGGGCGGAGCCCTGGGACCTCTCTCTCTCTCATTGGATGATTGGGGCTCACACGGGTTGCCAGATCCACTGGGCAGCAGGAAAGGAGGAGTAATTCCTCTGTTAGCCCAGCACTTTCCCACTGAGCAGAATGTATGACAGGGCAGATAAGAACGGCATTTTGTAGGAGTCTGGAGCTCTCCCGTGCTCGGACGACCGATGGAAGAGGGGAGATAGAAGCTGAACAGGGGAAGTATTGAAAATGATCGAACAAGTTACAGCTAACAGCTAACCCTGTACTGGCTAAACTCATTTAAAGTACAACAGAAAAAGCTAGTATCACCAGTACATACTTAAAACAAAGTCTGAAACATGAAGCATGATTCTTCAGATCTGGGTAAATAACAAAATGGTATCTATGGTACAGGAAGTGCTATGGCTTTTCAGGCCATTAATCAAAACAGAGTTATCATTCAAACTTTATTACGCCATTTTAATTCCACGAACGAAGGCAAACAGGTGTTGTTATGACAGGCAAAATGATGCTGATACGACAGGTGAAATGAAAGTCGCACTAAAAAAAGTACATGAATCTCACACGTGCTGAAAGGTCCTGTTTTGTACAAAAAAATGATATAGGTGGTTCAGTGAGTTGGTGGTTATATCTGAGTCGTGCTACCTTTTGGGATGAGTTCCAATATGCTGTTGTCCTATATTTACACTTCACTCATGTGTGACATGTTTTGACACTACTGGCATGACAGGTGACAAAAACATTGTGGCATAGTTAGCATATTTTAGCATGTGACAAAAGCGCTATTATGTCAATATGTCATAGCATTTTGCGATGCATGAATTATGAATTTGTCATATGCTGTAAAACACAGTGAGGCACTGTCATAAGAGGCTATAACAGGTGTCATGTCATGATTAAGACAGTCTTATGAAGGCTTTATGTAATCTAGTCAAAGTATAAAGTGTTACCATGCTTGGTCTGAAGTTTTTGACTTTAGAGAAGAGAGATGTTTTGGCATGTTTCCCAACAGGCTATAGTAAAAGCCCCGCCCTCAGGGACTCTGGATTGGTGTACATTTTTTTGTTTTTTCATTTTCTCCACCCCCTGAAGCACAGTTCTGCTGGTCATTGTCCTCATTCTACTATCTGAGTCTGGCAAATATGAAGACTTAACCCGAGTATACACTTTTAAAGGGGCCTCGTTCTACTTGTTATTTTTCAATTTCTTAGTTAATAGCTTCAGGTTCTTCTGAAATAATACACATTTTTTGAAAATGTCATGCGCAACTAAAGACAAACAGCTTTTTTTTGCCATGACCAGCTATGGGTGCATGTTTATTTAAGGTGTGTTGGTTTAAAGAAACTCACACTTCTGGTTTGACTCTTGTTAACTACAACATGAGATGACTGACAGTATAATGGTTTTAATCAATGGATTAAAAGTCTTGAAGCTGTATTAGGACCTCACTTTCTGTAGTCCGAACCCTCCCCCGGCCCTAAAGAGTTCAGATTTCTGAGGTACTGTTGTAGTTGAAATCTAGTGAATGACAGGCACTCTCCACTCAGCATAAAAGGTCTTATCAACCTAGATAAGAATGGTGTCACATTCCTTCAAATTGAAAGTATGAGAACAATGCTGTTATACACCTTTAAAAAAAGGAGTTCACCTTCAGCTGGCACCTCTGACATTAGTGATGTTGTCATATTAGATTTTTACGGCAGCACCCATTAAATTTGCCACAAAGGGGCTGTTTATACCTTAAATCGTGGCTAATGCGGTTATGCAACGCTCAAATGAAAACTGGAGACCTCGGCTGAACTTTCCACTGAGGTGCTGAGGTGGATGTTTCTGGACCGCGGCCCACAGCGCGCGATCATGAAGCGGGGCCGACACTCAAACAGACTCACTTCTGCTCGCATGACGGTGTTTGGGACGCACACAGTTTCAATCTGGGCAAAAAAAAAAAAAAAAAACTAAGAGAATGCGTTTCAAATGCAAAGTCACAAAAGGAGACCACACTGTTGTACAAACAGGTGGAGAGCAACATGGGTACATTCATTCCCTTTGGCGGAAATTGCTTATTTCAGGTTACTGTGTTTTAATGTTCTCCGCGTTATTGAAAGTGCACTCGCCCGCGTACAGCGACCGCGGCTGCCTTGCCCTCCTGTGTAAACACAAACACATGGAAATCGTTTGCCTCTAAAACAGAGCCAGACCCTGTTTCTGTACGGGAGATGGACAGGATGAATTTCACTCGGAATCCGCTTCTGAGATCAAAAGAGCCACAACACCAAACCAGCGCGGCATACCATTTTCTGACACGACAGGAAATATTCAGGCTCAATGGCGTCGAAATTGCCAAGCATGTGCTGCCAGGCGATTAGGTAAGGACTGCTGCGGGTACAGCCATTGAGGAGGATGTCTGTGGCTATCGAGCTACCTAATCTCAGAAACGTGGAGCCGAACGTAGTGTGACGACATAACACTTTAGTCGGGAGAGATTTGTACAAATCTTACGATAGGAGCCCTGGAACCACGAATCGGGAACTCTGAGCAAACCGTGGCAACTCAAAGTCTCCGAGATTTTAAACGGTAAAATCTTGAATGTCACAGCAGTTTCCGCGACAGAATTTTTCAGTTTGTGTAGTGTGCATGTACTGTATATCCATCAAAACCCAAATGAAGCTGACCCCTGGATTCACACCTCAAATGTTGTTACCAGGTTAATATGGCACAGTGCTATACTGTTTTACTCCCTTGCCCCCCCCCCCATCACTGCCCAGGCCAGGCCATTCCATTCGGCGCTTCATAAATATAACATGAGACACATTCTGAGCACATTCGGCCCTGATCTGCATCCCATGCTCTACTAATGTGCAACGTTCATAATTACGTTATGGATAAACAGCCGTTGGAGTGTATTATTTTATCGCGGGCCCAGACCCTGCTCTGAAGCAGCACTTATGGGTACGCCGGGCCATAGAGGGAAGAAACCATGCGGCTCTTAGATAAATCGCTTCTGCCGCTCTGCACGGGATGAATCATGACTGGTGAGATGGGACTACGCCACAGGCCGATTTCCACCCCACAACACCGTGCAACAAACAGCGACCGCGCGCCACTTCACACTCCCGAAGTACTTACCGATGAAATGAGTGAGGAAGCATATGAGTGTGTGTAGGTGATAGTGTGTTTGTGTGTCTGTGCAGGTACATAAAAGAAAACATGGCATTAATCGCATAGAATACGGGAATACCCAAGTGTCCTGGCAAAATTCCCAGCCTGCCCCTCTCTATCTGGCCACCTAATCACCCCCCAGTGTAACCGGCTGAATGTTCCCCTCCCTCTCCACCTCAAAGCTGCTGTAAGGTGAGCGTTTTGGCACAAAATGGCTGCCGTCCATCACCCAGGTGGGTGCTACACATCCGTGATGGTTAAAGTGAGTTTCGCCCCATTCACTGCAAAGTGCTTTGAAAATCAGGATAAATGTACTCTGAAAATGTATGATCATAATTTTTATTGCCTACTGAGTAGCTAGCAAACACTCAACCAGCAGCACAAGCTTTTAAAAACTTTATTGAGTTATCAGGTCATTGTTAATTTCAACAATTCTGAGCATTAACTTAATTCACAAATCTACAGTAAAGCGAGAAAAATTTCGCTGTAATGAGCTGTGATTTCTGCACTGACTGCTATCTGTAGCCGGAGAACTCATGTGACTGAGCAGCTATTTCTTTTCAATAGCTAAAAAAAAACCAATAGTAGTTCCGTTATACTGCACATTTCCATGGAGCAACTTCATTTCATTCCACACTTCTTATGCACTTGACAAAAAATGGCTGGGGTTTAGAGAAGACTTTAGAATGTAACTTAAACATAATGAACTTTATGTTATGCGATACTACTGTAAAGCTTCCCGACTGAGATACCGTTTAAACGGCCTGCAGTTTCCGAAGACACGGTCACCAAAATGAAGTTGTTGGCGAACGCTAGTCACATAATGCCAGTGTGTGACATAAACAACATTTCTGTGAGCCAAGAGGTGCTAAGGGAACCGACACCATGTTGGACCCCAGGACTCAGCACAGGGCAGAGGTTATTTAGCACGGGTTAACCTGTTTACACCAGTGGAAAACCTGTGTTCACAGCGGTGTAAAAGCATTATGGGAATATGGTGCAATGAGAAAAGAATGAGGGAGAAAACCTGCACAGCAACACAGGAGACCTGCCTCTTCTCACACCTAAAACATGCACTGCTGTATCAAATCTTTACCACAGATAAAAACAAAACCTTCAAAATTATTAAAAAAAAAAAAAAAAAAAAAACTTTTTAATCCAATTCAAAATATAATCTGCAGCTTTCCGTTTCTCCAGCGTTCATGTTTCACGGTTCCAATGAGGCTACAGAAGAGAGATAAAAACCTATTTTCCTGTCGGTAAGTTTGGAGGTTTATTTTAAAAGGGACTGTGTAGTTACATAGCACTTTTTTGAGGTGACAACTTAATCCATTCACGTTACAGAAAGAGTCCAGTCTTCAGCGTCCTTTATTTTTGAAGTAATGAGTGAAATGTAAAATGGCAGATACGCAGTATCACTCTTTCCAGGCCAATGTGGGCCAGCATGTCTCTTTCATTCCACTGGTAATGGTTCCTCATTCCCCCCACCATCCCCTCCTCTTTGTCTCTGTCCTCTTTGGAGAAGTAAGGACTACAGTACACAGCGCAGTCACCCCACTCCGCCCCTCCTCCCCCCTCCGTCCCACCCCCTCGGAGGGACAGCACAAAGCAGGGCCTGTCTGTGAGCCCGCTGTGGCCCCCAGTCCTACTGTATTATATTATCATGATATTCAGACATCACGAAGGCAAACAGGCTCGCTCTGATCCCACTGACCTTCAACCAAACACTCGTCCTTGACTTACAGGGCAAAAAACATAGGGCCCCAGAGCAATGTGTGCGCGCACACACACACACATACACACAGAGGCATGCATACACACACACACACACACACACATATACACACAGAGGCATGCATACACACACACACACACACACAGACACACACACACACACACACACACACACAGAGGCATGCATACACACACACACACACACACAGAGGCATGCATACACACACACACACACACACACACACAGAGGCATGCATACACACACACACACACACACACACACACACACACAGAGGCATGCATACACACACACACACACACACACACAGAGGCATGCATACACACACACACACACACACACACACACACACACACACACACACACACACAGAAGCATGCATGCATACACACATACACACACACAGAGGCATGCATACACAAACACACACATACACACACACACAGAGGCATGCATACACACACACACACAGAAGCATGCATACACACACACACACACACACACACACAAAGGCATGCATACATACACACACACACACACACACACACAGAGGCATACATACACACACATGCACTCAGACACACACACACACACACACACACAGACAGACACAGTGACGATCCATATACGCACACAGGCATGATGGACTTGCATGCACACACACACGCACACACACACACACACACACACACACACACACACAGGCCCGATCAACATACACACACACTAACACAGAGGCACAATCGAGACACACACAAGCATGATCCCCACACACACACACACACACACACACACACACACGCACGCACACAGTCTTCATTAACTCATACGTAAAAAATGTACCATGTTTTAGGGGCCTCTTAATGGCTATTATTTTAAGCAGTACTGAATATATATACTGACAGGACACCATAACAATTTTCACTAGAATGTTGAAATAAAAGAATAATTACTGCTGGTTATTTCTTCTGGTTCATTTCATAAGTTAATTTCATCAGAACAGGTTCATTGGCTTATTATTACTATTATTGTTATTAAACGTGATAATATTATTATGAGTATTATTATTATCTCCTGTCCTCAGCAGACTCTTAGTGATGGGAGAATGTCGCTTTGTGACCTCTGAAAAGACTTAAGCTTCTGTCTCTTCTGCTATCGGTGACTCAACGCTTTGCGCCAGTAACGGTGTTCTGGAGTGAAGGAGCAAAGTATTCTGTTCTGTCCATAAGAGCCCAGCAAATAAAACTATGAGGTCAGTGCTGATAACGATGACAGTTGCTTAACAGTTGCTTGTATTTTTAGAGACAGTCGTGAGAGTTTAGCGGTTTAATCCTGGCCCAGACCTTCCCTGCCCTCCCCTCTATGGAAATTACGATACATAAATTATCCAAGCATCGATCGTGTGACCCTCTGTCCACTCAGCGCCAGAGATAGCGGGGTCAAAGGTCGTACGCGTGGCGTTAGGTCCCGTGGCCATATTGGGGATGGGCGCTGACCTTTTCAGCGGTACTTTCCCCACATCGACCTGTGCGTGCGACCGTGGAGCCATGCTCGAAACAGCTATCGGCTGCAAACAGCAGCGATAGATCTGTCCTCTGCGTTCAGGTAAGGCACGGCGACAAAAACACCACATCCATAAAAATGACAAAGGCTCAGGTTACAGTCTGTAACTAGGAATACACCTATAGGGAAGTTCTTATGAAACTGCTTATTCAAAGTGCAACAAATATTTAACATTCAAAGACACTGGACGGCTTCAAAAAGTCTGGAAATTACGACCCCTAATCTAACGTTGTTTCGTAATAGATCCCCATACAAATATAAAGCTAACAAAAGTACTGCAGTGAATAATGTGGAAATATATGTAAATCCACCACAGACACCAGAATCCCTATACCTATGGAACAAAACCATTTCAGACAGCCAATATACTTCCTTACTGAACTGAGAAAACCCCGGGACATCATTTCAATACATCCCTCTGATTGGCTAGCGACATCCAAGCCATGCTTACGTGACCAGCTCTTACATAATCAATCACTTCGACCTCAAAACACTGTTTGACTTTTGCATTCTGTTCAAGAGAGGAGAAACTCGGCTTTCTAGCAGTACCAGCGATATAAATTAACTCTATATATAGACTAGACGACACCCTGCGAAACCTGAATCATCACTAAACGGCAGATATGAGGAACTGGCCTCTCATGTTTGCTGTCTCTTTAAAACACACCTGATCATGCCAGCTGCTCAGCTGCCGGCGTCCCAAACGGCGACAGCTCAATATGTGTCTGGATTCTGCAGGTGATACATAGCCTTAGAAATCTATTCTTTGTCCGATACCTCTGTTAAGAGTTCAATGAAGGTATACTGGAAATAGGTAGCTAGTTGGTTTTCTGTTTTTTTTTTTTTTACTTAGGAAAAATGACAATAAGTCTCAGCTCGATTCACTGCTGTTTTTGGGGTAATGCTACACTCAGCTAGGCATAGCTTGATTGCTGCTTGTGAAATATTTCTCTTTTGGTATTGTTTGAGGAAAAGAAATTAACAAAGCCATTTTCACAACCTACCACTGCTAAACCTACCACTGTCTGATTATTAGCTATTATGACAAGCACCGATTCCAGGCATGTGTAAGGGAATCTTGTTTTGATTGTCGAGAGTCCATCTGGACCAGGATTTAAAAGCATGATTTTATTGAACATTCTTATTCTTGCTTACTTCAACCTTTTATCTGCTTATTTACACAGACTGTAACCAAAAACCTGCATTAAGTGTGCAAAAGGAAACAGAGGCAGAATAAAATCAATAGCCCTGTTACTTATAAACAATACACCTTCATATCATCCTAACATATCAGAGGCAACGTTAGCATTAGCCCCACTCAACCACTATCAGTGATACTGATACGATGACGACACTCTGTGTCCCAAGAAACAATATTGTGGATCACCTTATTTAACTAGCAACAAACAGCGAATTGAGGTGCCATTGTGCTATCACCTCAAAACGCTAATACCGCCGACAAAGTGACCAGACTGAGTGAACCACAGGCATCTCGGTTCCTTAGAGAGAAGGTAGGCCTCATTTTATCCTCAGTCTAAGTTAAATAGATTGATCCTTCATTGTTCTTGAAGGAAACTGGCATTGCACATAAAAACGTAGACCCACAGGACAATCACATAAACACAATTTCGCAATTCCGCAGTTTAAAATATGGTGTTAATTTAAGAAAACGAGCTTGTGGCTGAGGCAGAGCGAAGGCATATGCTAGCGGTGCAGCTGTGCACTCTGTGGAATGCAGCGGAGGGTTTCAGTCCCAGCGACGACATTACCAGCTACAGCTGGTACATAGTTTCTCCATTTTGATTTATCCTGTTTTTTCGACAGTTACATTTTTCAATACCACAACTGATTTGCCTGCAGTGGATGAAGCAGGAAGCCAGCAGGAATGACTATCAAGCAATTTCAAACGGTAGTTTGTGAGCAAACAACAGAAAACATCTTTATAAAGCACATCGTCTGCACTTCCATTTTCATCGTACATTTTCATTTAGTTGGCTTGCTAGCTAGCTAAAAAATAAAACCTGCTAGCTGTTTTTATTATGAACACAGCCGGCTGGCTAAATTTAGCTTAAATCCTCTGCAGGCTTATATTTTTGAAACAACCACAGAATTTTCAAGTAAGGGAAATATAAGCATTTTTCATCTATATAACTTCTAAAAAGATAGAGTAAAGCTTCCATCGCCATTACTTCTCTTCCCCTTTTACTATGAGTGAAGGTACAGTGATGCCACGACCACGTCACTTCAGATTTACAGCACCCATGACCTTTGACCCTAAAGGCTCAAAAAGCTTTACTGCACAAGAAAGAAATGATTAACAATACACAAAGTTCTTCTGTATGCACCCTGACAATTACAGCTGAAAATTACACATTTAATAAGCAGGCAACCCAGCTGGAAGGATGGAGGTAACATCTACCTTATATTTGGTTTCTAGTAATGCACTGTGGTTGGACAGTTGCTAAAACCTGACTTTTTGATAGTTAGTGGTAAAAAGTATAGAATAAAATGTTAACTTTGAGGGAAAAATATCCTCCTCTCTGTTATGTAAAAAATTAAGCTGGGGGATCATGACCAGTACTTTGTCATGTACCTCCAACTTCCATCTGCCAATCATGTTCTCTGAAAATAATGTCAAAGATTGACCTTGCTCAGATAATTTTAGCTGTTTCTGACCATGACTGTGGAATTAGAAATGAAACGATGATGGCAACGACTACCGTAAGTTGGCACACTCCAAGAAACTACCAGTTAAATACCTCAAGGGCAGCAGATAGACAACAGGTTGGGGCAGCTGCACAGGTAAGCACTAGAGCTTATGGGAAAGCAGTGAGAGTTTAAGAGATTACGCCCATGGAGAGGGTCAGGCGTACCCGTCTCCAGCTGCACCCTTCCTGAAACATCCAATCTGACATGGGAGATTTCAGCTGGGCGAAATCTGAAACAGGCAAATCTGCAGTTTGGAGAACTAAGGGATTGACCTGATTCAGGACAGGACAGCGGCAATGCAGATTACCTGTACAAACACCTGGAAAGTCTCAGAACATCAAATGCAAATACAGATAGGCGGCCATGTGAGTCCGTTCCGTGAGAAGTTAACACTAGTTCACCTTACAAGCACTTTTTAAAAAGCATGCCTAATTAGGGCTTAAATCAATCCGAATTTAACTGGACTAAAGTCGATAACCATTTCAAAACTGACCCTGGGGAAAGAGTTTGTTTGGAAGCATGCAAAGAGCACAAAGCGTGTTAAAGACCTTTGTAAACCAAAACCAAAGTTCAACCAAAAATGTTCCCTCGGGGTCCATTTTTTTCATGGTGTCCCCTCGAATTTTGTTGGCACTTTTCTTTAAATGCAAAAACAAAAGCAAGGAAAGAAAACCCACGCATCTCAGGGTCATAATACATTTTTGATTTCTCCGGAACAATCCTGATGTGGCAGAACAGAATTCATCTATTGCTCCGGGTCGCTAGGTCATAACTATTTCAGCAGCGTGCCACAGACTTAATATTTTACAGGTTTTTGCTTCCAGAACACTTCAAGAGCTACAATTCTGTAGGAGCTTGAGTTGTCACCATAGCAACAGTACCATTTTCTTTGACTTCCTGCCGGCTGTTGGGGAGGAAGGCCCCTGCAGAAATGTTGGAACTGCAAGCAGATCCCTTTCTATTTTTAAACAAATGCATCTGGGACCAAATAAGGGTTTTTTTAACAAGGGAAAAAAAAAAAACCACAACAGATCGCCACCCTCTTCCGTAAACGGAGATATGACAGACAGCCACCTGCGAAGAGAATAGGGGAACCAATGACAGCTGAATGCTGGTTTGACTGACAGATTCGTCAAGATGGGCAATATGACAAAATCTACCATATGGAGAGATTCTGATTGAACAGAACAGACCAAAACATTCACAAGCCTTCTAAGAACCATTTGCTTCGAACGTGTCGTACATAGCCAACAAAGCACTTTCTCAGAAGTTCATTTCCAAATGTGGGAGAAGGTTAGTTGTAGCTGTTGTTAACTCAGACCGAGTTAGCCATTCGCTACTGTAAGTTAAAAGACTCGTTTACGTTGCCGGGGAGACGGTCTTTGACAGGCTTCGATGGGGGAAGGTGCGGCCCTACTTGTTGATCGAAACACAGTATGCTTATAAGCAGATAAGCCGACACTGTTTAGTAAACAAAATGTCCTGAATGCTGTCACAACCTTATGACAAAACCATAACACGTAGTCCAGTGATACAATCACTTTCTGGGGCATTTTGCACTTAAAGATACTACTAGCCTATATAGTGCCATGCTAATGTCCAGATTTTTGTCCAGTAGTTTTGCAAACTGTTTTCCTCAGTTTCTTATCCACCAAAGCATTGTTTGGATATATCCCACCTCTCACGCATATAAAGGAGGCCATTTCGACTGACATGCGGCCTGTAAGCGTTCTTTGAGTTTTGATGTGCGGAAGGTACCGTCTTGCTAATAAGGACAGTATCTCATTTCTGCATTAGCACTGTTAGGGGACTAGCTAGATGGCTAGATGGGGGGGAGGAGGGGGAATTTACTGCAAATTAAAAGTTCGATCAAACCTGAACCGATGCCTTAAAATAGGATTTTTCCATTGCAAATCCCGTTAAAAATGCCGTCTCCTTCCTGCTTACAAAGCTGCAGAAGGACCCTCCATCTTTTAATGTCTTTACAATTAATCTCGTCTTCAGGTTGCAGTAATTCGCACCAAATATGGACAAAGAACACACACTCACTGAACGGCGCCTGAGTTTGAACATCCTTTAAACATACGACGCTACTACTGGAGACACAGTTGCACATTTCTCTGTTTTGGGACTTGTGGGGACTCAGACTTGCTAAAAATAGTCAGTGATCCACAGATGCTGTTGAGATGGAGTAGATTAATGAATGGCTGTTTTTTTAAAAACACTTTCAGAGGGGTGAGATGGACTGAAACAAAACATGTTTCTTTTAAATCTCTGTAAAAAGCGAATTTCGATATAGAAATAGAAATACAGCAGGTCTGAAATGTTCAAAGCGCTAGTCAACAAAGGTGCGCGCCATCAATCCACAATTCTAAGAAATGTGAAAATCGCATCATGTCCTTGTCTATCACATGCCACAAGAGTAGATTGTGAAAGACTGTTCTCACTTTCTGGTCATGTTGAAGAAAGCAGCCATCTCTTCTGAAAATGTTAACAGACTAGTTTGTTGGAGCGATTGTCTCAGTGAGAAGACATACGTGACTTGCTCCATGTTTTTAGTTTCTGTATAGAGCATGTTTTTTTAAAAATTCTTTGGGGGCAGCACAGATTATCTTTAAACTTGATCCCCTTTTTCAGTTTATTTAAAATGAAGAGACATAAAACTGTTGAGCCTATGGCAACCTACTTTTTTCATTGTTGTACTGTATTGCAGAAAATATCATTAGCACAATATTTGAAATTCACAATGTCCTTGTGATTATTTTACACCCATTCTGCTGTAATTACATTCAATCAGGTTATATTTTTCTGTAATGTCAACTACCTATTAAATATGAGATAAATCATGATTAATAAACCAAATGTTTAAATTAATCATGATTCATTTTTTAAAATGTTTTGACAGCCCTAATTATATGAATCAATATTAGATACTGTAATCATAATATAAATGCTTGTATTGAGCAAACCCACAGATGTTGGGAACAAATTACTAAAAGGTAGCCAATCAAATTAACGGATCTTCTCCATCTTCACAATCACGGGGTCTCTTCTAACCAGCAGCACCGCCTCCATAGTCACAAACACTGTAAATCGCACTCATTTCCGTCTGACTGATCTCTCCATCTCGATCACCTTCGTCAATGTCAGAACCACAGACACAGAGGGGTCGATTCACTAAAGCAATTAATGCTGGTGCAAAAATACTAAGAGCGCATGTGATTGGTTGAGGAAGTTTGCTCGCTCCAATCACAAGTCACGTCACTGAAAGTGCAAAAAAATGTATTGCGCTAAAGGCTCTTATAAATTTGGCCCAGTATGTTTCGTCTAAAGGCAATATATTATCTAAATGCTCGACACAGAAACAATTATCAACAAATTATTTATTTCTTTTTACCTTCACAATTCTTTTCATCTTCAACATCACTCTACATTTATTCCTCATTTGATCACTCGTTAAAATGAACTGATTCTAACTAATATCGATTTGTTATGATGCCATTCACATTGCCACTGAGAACTACAGAGGGAAATTCCTTTAAAGGCTTGATGGGAAAAAAAAATCCATTCAGGCCAATAAATAAAACTGGACAATAATTCTCAATATCTGGTCTGGCCTTCAACATGGCCGATCACATGACCGCGTAAGGCAAAGTCACACCCATCAAAAACGGTTTTGACACGACATATACTGGGGAGGCCATCTTCCAGTATGGGTTCTGAATCTTCATTTTCCTTTCCTAAAACTGCTATTAGGATTTAATTAACTGCACTTAGTCACTTTAGGGACATTTGCAATTCCATCAAACCAAGCCAACCTTTCCAAATTAGTCCGGGAAAACGACTATAATCACAATAATGTCCTTTTTTCAAGCCATAGAGAGATTCGAAAAAGGAAGCCAGATTTTCAAGTATGTGAAAACTTTCAATTAATTTTAGTTGTCACTGAATTATTGCCCTCATGGATTGTGTTTGATTATTAGTATTTGGTGTAGATAGCATTATACCTTTTCATGCTGTATGCACCTTGGCAACTACAATTATTGATTTTTTTTACTGGGACAACATCAAACCATTCAAAGCACATTTTCAGTGTCAACATGGGCATATAGTTATCATTTATGGATTCCAAAAAGGCAAATTCCGTGTGACAACAAATACTTCAATTCACATCAACCAATCAGCTGTGACACAAATTTCACCCAATACTGAATATATTAAAAAGCAGGCTTTTTAGTACATGGTCACAGGATGAGGTATCGAAGGTTACAGCCAAGGTTACGGGGATTTAGGTCAATGGATCGGTATAGGTAAATTGGTTAGCTTAGGCTGTACAAGTTGCACCGGCCACTGTGCTTGCTTATTATTCCCTAACGATTGATCTCCCAGATGCTGCGGAAAGTCCACTCTGGCGGATGCAGAAACAGCAGCAGTAGCAGAATCATCTACGTCCTCTATATTGTTTATTTCCCAGTTTGCACATGTGCAGCCAAACTGCCTCGATTCTGCTGCCCAATACTAGGGTCTCTTCACCCATGCAATCTACTTAGGGGTCGTAATTGATAGTTTTAGCATTGGCTTGCTGGCTCGCTCGTACTGGAAAATATGACTGGCGAACCACATATCGTATTGTCATCCTGACTCTCAGAGCCTACAGCAGTCCCATTGATTCTGAACTCTGCTACTTCCTTATAACTGTGACATCACCGACCTAAACCTCCATTTTTTAGGACCTGGCTATCGCAGGCTTGCTGCAGAAATGACCATAGGGCAGAAACAGAAGTATACTATTGTGTCATGCCAAAATTTAAAGTGAATTAATTAATACAGAATACAGACTAGACACAGCCAGTCAAGTCCGGAATGCTACCTTCAGGAACAAGAATTATAGTTTCTGTGTCAGTTACATTGCAAAAAATGAATCTGTTTTATTTTTTTAATGCAGTCTGGATCTGTTTAAAATGAAACAGGAAATTGGAGGATGTACTGTTTGGGTCGAAAATTTCTAGCACGCTAATCCTGCTCAATGTTTACATCTCCATAGCGCATTAGAAAGTAAACGACACATCAAAAGGACTTACTGCTATTTTGGTAATGTAACACAAACTAAATATACTTGCCAAAGCACAACAAGAAATTAATCAGTTGCCCACACATATTTATAGAATAAACTACATATGTAAAACTGGTTAAAATGTGAAATGGTTATTTTTAGCAAGTGTGATGCACTTCGTGAATCTGTTTTTGCATCACTTTCAGCTTATTGCTGTACATGTAATTTATAAAAAATGAAACCAGTCATAACATAATTTCTCAGTGAAACCATTCAGTATAATTACACTGAGCACTTGCTGATATAGCTTGTCAGACCAAGGTCAATCCTGTTTGTATCGTATATGTATTTAATGTTTTAATCTATCGAGGCATAAAAGACATGAATGTTTGGATTAATCCATGAATTTGGATCACACTGATCCAATCTCTGATCGATTTAGAAGAATTTTAATTACATCTGCCAGTAAAATATTTCAGTAATGACAGACCTTAGAGACACATGAATAAAACAAATTTAAAGGTGTACGATAACAAATAACAATTATGCATAGATCCAAGAACACTTTACAGACAATGTTTTGAAAGACATTCTTCCTCATTCTGTATCACTGGAAAAATATTTTCAATATTTTCATACTTCAAATATTTTTAAATGTCTTCATGTAGAGTGATCTCCACATACAATTTTCAGTTTTGTTACAACAGCATCTAGTCCAAGTTAACTTGCCAGAGTGAAAAACTGCATCATTCAACAGTGTCTTGTTTCAGTATTACACAGGAAATTATTAAATTAGATAACAGTACTTTGGCGGTTGCTGGTCCAAGGTCATAACGTTGTATGGTCTGCTATACAGACATGAGGCGAACAACCTGCTTATTTGCTGAGTAAGGCATAACAGACTACAGCCCTTATATGTGTGCATCTGCTAAAATATATATTTAATCATAATTAAACAAATCAGAACACTGATCACTTCCAAAATTGAAATAAAAAAATTATGAATTAATTGTATATCTTCCTTTTCATAAGTACATTAAAAATTGTTCGACATTTGTCCTGATGTCAGAGATGTACGTGAGAAACAGCAGCATTGTATGATCAGCGTTATCTCCAGAACATTCCATACATAAGGTGAGATGGCACGCCGATTACTGATAATCAGTTACACCTTGCACGGAAGCAGGATTCCAGGTACAATGGAACAGAGATCTCATCAAAAACCGAGATGATACAGCAGCTATTAGCGGCACCCGAGAAGAGTTCCCATTGTTCCAAAAAGAGTTCCTGTTCTCAAATGTTCCCATACATGACCGCACTTCACATTCTCGAGCATCACGCAAACGAGTCAACATAAACAATTCCTCCACCACATTCACCCCCCCCCCCACCAACAGCCACTGTTACTGTTTTAGCTTTCCAACCTTGGATGGCACAGCTCCACTTCAGCAAAAAATGAATGCTAAAAATATGACAGCGATATTGAACGCTACAGTAGCCAACAGAAACTGGACATGAGGGTTACTGTTTCAGAGCTGCTCCAACCACTGTAATACATTGCTACCAGTACTATAACTAACTTAACTAGGCTAGCTGGACATCTGGCAACCAATACATCTCTTTCTGTCTTTGTAAGGATTCGTATTAGGGCTGTAACGTGGGTAGGCAACATTAGTTAAGTTGAGTATGCTAAGTCAGGCATGTTATTAAACTATGAATTTGAATCGAGCTAAAAGAGGAATGCTGGGAAGCTTTGGGTCCCCTATGTGACAGGAGAGTCCCTGCCAGGAGGTTCCTTTTCTGTCCTTTTTAGGGAAAGGAGTCTGGCCATTTGAATAACGTTGGAGTTTGTCATCAGAGCCAGCAGCTCTGTGCCTTTACATATGGCTTAGTACAAGGTCACGGCGAGTCCTCGTCCACCTCTGCAGGTGATTCTCTAAATTGGATCATGATTTTGGATATTAATATGTCATTTATGTATCTACATCGGCCCTATGATGTCAGATCTCACCAGATGTGGACACAGGTCCAACCAGAGATTCGTTTTAATGTATAGTGTAAACGGTGGCCTTGAGGTTTTCGGTCCATGTGAGCATACGGTTGGTTTTGTCAAATCCGTTTGATTAAATTGAACCCCGGCCATTAAAAGCGGCTAAGTGTGTTTGCTTGCATCAGATAACCCTCTTTTTTCTCCTTTAAAATTCCGCTAAATTATTGAACCGTATGTTGGTTTAGCGCTACCAAAGCATGACATTTTTACTGTGATTAAAGTTTTTGCTGTAAAAATTGGATGCCTATGAAAAAAATGCAGATTATTTCTAGAAACCTATTTTTCCTTGGTAAATATTCTATTTCAGGTTAAAAGCACAAGTGTGGTTCACCATGCTGAAAGCTGCAACAAAGATATGTCGTGAAGAACGATGCCCAACAACAATTTCACAGGTAGCCAAAACATTTCACAACCGGGAACAAATGAAAACGTGTTCCACACACACACGTACACACACACACCGACCTGCTGTTCCAGACACACGTACACACATTTCTACTACTCCTGACATATACATAAAAACACACACACACTCCGTCGGGTATATACACACATAAACACACATCTCTACTTCTCCTGTCATATACACAAAAAACTCACTCATTTGAATTCCTCCTGCAACATAGGCAAAACAAACACACATATAGGTCTGCTCCATTTGTGACACACACACAAAAACACACACACACACACACTGAAGGCTCCCACTGGAGAATCACAATACCCATGCTACCTAAAATAGCTTTCGTTCTCGTAACAACTAATAACAGCCAGCTACACAGGCTAACAAAAAAACCCCACACAAACAAACAGACAGAAGCCCTGCTGATCAGATAGTAGCATCGGCGGCTGTGGTGGCGGCGGCGGCGCACAGAAACAACCGCATAGCAAGGTGCATGACACCCGAGAAGCGGTTTTACCTGTTTCCACAAGAAGCTGTCGTCCAGGTTGAGCCTCCAGGCGGTGAGCAGGTGGATAGTGGAGAGCACGGCGCCGCTGAGCACGGCCGCTCGCATGCGCACCGGCAACAGCGTGTAGATGATGTAGATGAAGAACACCGACCACCAGATGCCCTCCGACGCGCTCCGCGGGGCCACCATCAGCACGCCGAACACCTGCACCACGAACAGGACGCCGATCACCAGGTAGCTCACCATCCACATGTAGTCCTGGTGGAAGCCGTTGCGGTTGCACACCACCATCATGGCCAGGAAGAGGGCCATGGCCACCGAGAGCACGGAGGAGTAGACCACGTCTGGAGGGGCGTGGACGCAGTGGAAGGCTAGCATCACCCCGCACACCACCACCAGGACCCCCATCAGCATGGTAAGGGAGCTCTGGTTGAGCCGAAAGAAGTATCGCTGGTACAGCCGCTCCAGTTTGGCCGACTGGAACTTTTTGGACTGGAAAACCTGGACCACCCGCAGCCAGCAGTCCGCGGCGGTCACCCCGCCGTCCTCCGGGCCGCCCTCCCCCGCCGCCCAGCCTTTCCTGCCCTTCAGGTCCCCGTCCTCGAAGCTGAGGTCCACCGCCTTCAGCCCCACCTCCGCCCCGCCCCCTCCCTTCTTGCCGTAGTGGTCCTCCTGCCAGCCGCAGCGCTGGCCGAAGTTGCCGCCCCCGCCGCCGACCCCGGCCCCGCCCCCGCGGTGTTGGGGCGGGGTCTGGGGGGGCGGGTCCACGGCCTCGGGGTCCCGCAGACAGCTCATGTAGCGCGGGTTGCACAGGGAGCCGCCTTTCCGCTTGGACCTGCTGCCATTGCGCTCCCCCCACGCCGACTTCTGGTCATCCACTCTGGCCACTAGGAAGCCACTGACCCAGGACATTCTACAGAGGCATGGACTGAGGCTGGGGCGGGGGGCGGGGGAGAGAGACAGGAACTGAATTTCAGCGAGACCGAAGGTTTCTGCTCACTTGTCATGACCAAACAACTGGCTGACGGAAAAGAAATCTAACTGGTGTATATTACACAGTGAACTTTACCATTTACATGTGTGTACATTCATATACATATGTTTTAAAAAATTATGGTCAGAACTTTATGGTGTACGTTAAGCTTATATTAAGGTTTTTAAATTCATTGTCTTCAGTATTTGTGGATGGAAATTGTATTCAGGCATTACTGAGAACCACCCTGCGGGGCTTTCTTATGTTCAGGCAATTCTGTGGGCAACTAGGTGGGCCTGTCAGTCACTCCTTATGAGGCTTCTCACCTGTGTGGGCTCTGGTTTGTGTCCCAACCCTGCTACCCCAAGCTAGGGCACGCATTTATCCCTGTGAGAAGTCAGAAGGCAGCTGTATTGTCCTGTGTGTCGGTGTGAGTGTGTGTATGGGGTGGTTGGGGGACAGGGGAGAAGGCGCAGGGGTCCGAGGGAGAGATCCAAGTTCTGAGTTGTTCCTGGACACGACAACAGCTCACAGTCAAGGGCGGAGTTTGAGAGACCGTCACTCCAAAAATGCTGATCTTCTGTGGGTCTGTGGAAAAAAAACAAACAAACAAATAAATAAACAAGAAAGCCAGCCGAGCTGTGGGCCAACTGTCACGCACTCCGCAAAAAAAAAGGCACCCTTGATGAATTGCAGACATAGGTCTCGCTTTTAATTAAAACCTTCAGATTTACATGTTAGGCATTTAGAAGAGGCTCCTCAACAGAGTGACTCACAATGCACTTCGATCAAGGGCACAATGGCAGTGCCCAACCACGGAACTGAACCTGCAACCTCTGTGTTATAAACTAAGCTCCCAAACAGTTACACAAAGAGGTTGGTTCTTTTTTGTCTGTAGAGTATGTGATAGCCTTCAACTCAGTTGACTTGCTAATTTTAAATCTAATACTTGCCACTATCAGTACCGCATTCACACTGTGTGCAAAGTTTCATTCACTTTTCATGAGATGTCCCATGTACACATTTGATGGTATCAAGACTATATTGTGCATCAACAAGGTTCATATTTGCCAATAGCCAACAGCCAGCGAGCATAAATGTCACACTTTGGTCGCAAACGTGAGTTATATAGTTGGAAACATGATATACGACTCTCGTTGTTAACCGGTAGAAGTCTCGCATGCAGAGGCGGGGGACGAAGTGAATGTGACAGAACAAAGTTTAACTGTTTAAGTTTATTCAAGAAGGTGAAGCCGAATTTTCCTAATAAGGAAGCAAGTTGGAAAAGTCTGCGGCGTGACAAAAAATATGGATCGAGGGCCAGTCCTCTCAGAAGCTCTCTGTTTTGTACGAGCACAGAAGTGCCCCCGGTTTTCCCTACACATCAGCATGAGCAAATACAACCATACACAGTCAGTATGGCTGTGCAGAGCTGTTTATTTAACAGTCGTTCCGATCCAAAGCACCAAATAAAAAAAAAAGATGATTATTTGATTTGCTGGGCAAGGTTTCCTCGTCGAGGGCAACATAACGTTGCTCACATTTTACAACAATATCCAGCTGCAATCAACAGAAGCGTTTCAAGGTTAAGTGCATTGGACAAGGGTACAACGGCAGTGCCTCCTGGGTAATAATCAAACCTGCAACCACCTGGCCTGTGCCACTAGATCAGTTCCCAACCCAAGCCACTGAGACACACACACATGCAAACAAATGAATCAAAGAATGCAAAAAAGCCATAGAAAATCAATGTAGCCAGGCACTAACCGATCCTAAAATTATCGACCATTAATAAGTCAACATTTGACATCTGATAACAGATTACAGAGGATGAATCACTGAGCCATGCGCCCGCAAAACCTCTCAAAGTGATCTAAGCGCGCTTAACAAGTTTGCTCTGCCCTCGGTAAATGTTTAGACCATTTCTATTTAGGAACGAGGAAGCCAAATTACACTCTGAAGGCTTGGGGTGCACACATTCGGAGAAAAATTGTCACCTACAGTTCCTTCTCTAAACTACTAACCTTCTGACTGCACGAACAGTGTACTGCCTCTCCACTCCCTCTCTGAACTGTCTAATCGACATTTGATTGAATGAACAGTGCATGTATCTCACTGTTCATCTGAAGTATTGTTTAATTTGCATATAAAAAGTATATTTGCCTCCCATGAAGGACGGTCTTCATACGCATGGACCATAAGTCGGTTATAGCCAACTGGTGAAACAATGTTACCCGTCACCGTCGTCCCCAGTTAGTTTATAACGTCTGTCGCACCTGCTGGCGTTAAAGGCTCTGTAGTGTTTATGAAGTAATCAGAAAGTCCACGCTTTGACTGTTTTGTGCCTCTTTCAGACAGGGAAGCGATGGAATGGAAACTCGGTCAGATCATGACCCCTGTCCTGGGGGTGGGTGCGAGGGCGTTGGGGACTGGGGACACAACAAGCATGCTTGGACGGTAAACAGAACGTTATTATGACAAAGTCGTGTCAACGGGGTCTTTTAAAAAAACAACCAATCGGTCTGAAATACTAATTTACCCGTCATCTGAAAGAACACGCTCATTCATAGCCAAGGGCAAACGGATGTGATATGATGTGATGTGATAATTGGGCGCAATCGAAACATCAGTCTCGCCAGGGACACTAATGGCCCTTTCGTTCCAATCTTCCTTTCAGCTAATTCCATGTGCACCCTCCTTCGAGCGCGCGTGGCAAGTGTGTTCTTTCATATTTCCACGTCAGTAACGCGTAAAAACCCATTTCTGGTGTATCTGGAACGACATTTCGGACCTGTCGACAGCACCACGCGGGTGTTACATATATACAAGTGTGTTTTATTGAAGCGTTGGTTGCAAATACATTTCTCACTGTATCTTTCTCTGCCGTGTTGCCAGGATGGCTGCCATCAAGAGAATAAGATGTTGCAGTTGTTATCTTACAATAATGAATATAGTAATAACGTTTGTGATATAATCATAAGCTTGATGTGACATATTTCGAAACTGGACATTAACTAACAACATTTGTAGCAACGGTTTCAAAGATAAACAAGGGATGCAGTCTTAGCAGCATTCCGCGTAGTCTTTAATGTTGTTAGTATACCGAATTTATGCACACTCGGATTACATAACCAGGATCGCTCTGTGTGTGACAACCATATTACATTTCACAGCAGTGACCATTTCGCTGCAGTTACAGTAGGGTAGCTAACAATGTGCTGTTTCTTATCCAGCGCAGTGTGTCACTCGCACTTGGTTGTCAAAAATGTGTCTCCCCGAACTAGCAAACCCATGTCGGAAACCATAACGGAACGACTTGAAGACATTTACATCCCACCTCAAATGAAAACGAAGCGGTTAATACTTTATTTTAAATTCTCTGACTACTTATAATTCTAGCTCGTCTGTGTACCCTGCATTCCAACGCACCGCGGTCTACATTAACCCGCTCTCAGATACGCTACTTCCGAGCAAAAATATCGACCTTCAACTGTTATTTCTCCACTGTTATCAGCTATTATATTCCTATTTTCAAAACAATTAATCTTGCCACATATTTTATTTACGCGGCACAGACAGCTTCTTAGATGTGCTGTTGTTTTTCCATTTTTGACTTTGATCTATTACGACCTCTGCAAATGCGTCGTGTTTAGCAGGAGCTAGCTAGCTAACTACATTTCGCCAGTGCAATATATTACTTTTAAATAAAAGGATACGTGATTTGACATGACTACGTGATACCTTCGGCGATATTGCATAGCCTTGGCAAAACGGACAGAGCGATTTTTAGCATTAGAAAACATCCCAAAGAGACGAATGGTGGGAATGGACATAGTGCTGCACATAGCTCGGTACATAGCACGCAGACCACACTGCGCACCCATTCTGTGCTCCAAAGAGAGCCTGACATTCCAGCAAAAGACAGTTTTTTATTTACCGTAGATATGACAGCAAATATTGGTTTGCCCGCTATCCCACGCCAACGGCCCCACGAAAAAAAAAACCGTACACGCACACATTAGGACAGGACACCCTCGAAAGAGCAAGGACTCACCGCGAACATATTTTTCTAACAAGATTCACACAACCCTCCCTGTTGAACAATTCCGTCCAAGCCTCTATGTTGTTGTCCTCGTTGTCGGTGCAAGCGGCTCCTGCGGTTGTGTCCGTGTGCATCGGGGACTGGTGCGATGGTTTCACAATTGCAATAGTGCATTAGACTCGCGTCCCGCTCTCTCCCTACATTTACTCCTGTCGTTTCTGCCTCCCTGGCTCTATCCTTCTACCCAGAACGCATATATAAACGCACACACATACACACACTCAGTCGTACTAACAGCTCCAGAGTCCCCCTAGAGGCGGCTGGATCCGTGTGCGTGTCCGCGCGCGCGCGCGCGTATGTGTAGGAGTGTGTTACAGGCTTTTTAAAAGTATGGCAAAATAAGATTTTTGGCCTGTGGACGATAGAAGGGATACAATCAAAACATACGATGATGACAATAGTTTACTTAGAGCAAACCCTAAAATAAACTGAATGTAGGAAATTTACAAACATGATTATTTATTTTCAGATTTAATTTGTTAATGTACTGGGCACATAGATTACAAGATCATTTCGTTCCTGGTACAACAGACACCTTGGGAACGGATAGTTGCATAACCGACATTTGACAGGCAGTTTAATAACAGCTTATGCCATATGCTAAACTTTCGTATAAGTTTATGTCAATATGTGTCATAATGTTTATGAATGTAAGCGTTATGACAGTTTTATGTAGGACACGACATTTTATGACAGGTGTTATGCTATGGTTTATCTTTTACTGTTTGACACACGCTTGTAATGTATTTTGCTGATTTCGCCAATTTGCATTCACCTGTCTGTTTAGAGTAGAGATGGCTAACTTGCTAAGGTTAGCTGCGTGAGTTGGTTGGCTGGTAACTTGCAAAGGTTAGCTGCGTAGGTTGGTTGTCTGGTAGCTTGCTAAATAGTAGAATCAGCCACATGAGTATCTGACCTAATAGTAAGTGCCTTGCTAGTCAGCTAACTCTATAAGCCTTGCTTTAGTGTTCAGCCTTAATTACTGAATGTTTACTTACTAAAACGCATCTAAAGGACACCACTGTAGCTGATCTCCAGGATGGTAGAAAGCAAGTAATGGAAACACAAGCACAAGGCCGGGACAAGATGTGGTTAACCTGGAGCACAAGGGGAACAGAAAATAACTCCACCTAAACTCATGAAGACACAGTAGAGATGAGGAATCCACAGAGCACAAGGCCTTACTGAAATGCCCCTTTAAACCGTCAGCTATCTTTGCATGTATATAAATCCCACCTTTGATTTTTATTAAATTAATTAAAAGGCAGCAAAATTAAACAACACAGATAATGAGCCATGATTTATGCTAAAATATATGGGAAACTATATTATTTTATTCTAATACAATTAATTCAAAAACATATAATTCTATACTTTCATAATACTTAAAAAATAGTATGTTTTTTTCTCAGAAACATGAGTATCAAAATTATTTATACCTTTTTTCATACCCGATGCAGCTTTCTCTGGTCAGGATAACAACACTGGGCCTTTTCCTAAAATGCTTCATGAGGCAAGAAAACTCGTTGGGGGTGACCTTGGACAACTCCTCTAAAGAGAATCTTTCAACATCCTTTATGTGCTTAGGTCTACACTAATGGACAGCCCGTTTTAATTCAGACCACAACATTTCAATGAGGTTTATATCAGGAGAGTGAGACGCCAATTGCATAACATTGGTTTTGTTTCAGTCGACCATCTCTTTCTTGATTTTAAGGTGTGTTTGGGGATGATTGTCAGGCTGGATGGTTCACCCGAGGCCACGCCTCTGGCTCTCTCCTCCAATTAGAGTTCATGGTGCCAGTGATCTCACAAGCCCCATTATACCAATGATCCATCACCATATGGATTCGCAGAATATGTACAGGGCTCTTTTCTTTGTATGCCAAAAGTACCTGATGATGTGCATGACCGATGATGTGTGTAAAATGTTGGTCTCTTACAAACACAGAACCTGCTTCAATCACGTAGCAACAGCGGTTGACAAACTCCAGGTGATTGAATTTGTTTGTTGCGCTCAATATGGCCTTTCCTGTGTCCAGCTATTGGGCCGGAGAATCGGTGATGCCAAGATACAACCAGACCTTAAAGCTCTCCAACAGTGAAATCTGGATTCTCTTTGGCCTCCCTTACTGTACATGAGGACAACTTGCAGTTGATTCCTCTTCCTGAAAAGTTAACCTCTGCCCCAAACCAAATTTCAAAATCAGTTTGAAATTTTTTAATGATTGCGCTAAGAATATGTATATTTAATGTTTATGTATTTGTACCCATTACCTGATTGGCGAAGATCAGGTACAGGTTCTACATAATGTAAAACATTGCCAAATTATATTGCAGATTTAAGTTGTCTGATTTCATTTATAACAAATTTTGGTGGTTCAAATAACTTTGATATAGTGACTAGTTGAGAAATTGCATTAAAATATATATTAGAATTTCAGAATATTTAATTGTCGGAAGCTACAAGACTAGTTATATTCATATGTTAATTAACAAAATATCAATATTAACTAAAAAGGAGATGGTGTGCGCTTTGTCTTCAGAACAGCTTAAGTTCTTTGAATTTAGTTATTTAAGTTTTTTTATTGTTTCTAGTCAGTTATTTTGGATGATTTTCCAAGAACAGGAAGCATCTATTTCTTTGAGAGATGACGGAGGTGGAAATCTGCTCCATACTCTACATTTCAGAACTAGAAGTTTCAATGATGTTTACATCTGGTGATAGGGAAGGCCTTGGAGGTTTTTGACTTCATTCTTGTGCTCGTGAAACTGCTCTCAATTAGATTTAGCAACATGTATGGGAATGTTATTATCTTTGAATATGGGAACATTAGGAGGAAACAATGTTTGCACCTGATTTCCTAATATAGCTTTGTGTTTCTTGGCCACAGTTCTACCATGGAAAGTAATGATCAGACCCAATGGCTCCTACAAGATGGCTGCCCACATCATCATTTCACATCACATCATCAGATCCCCAGCATGTTTAACAGTTTTGAACAGGCAATGCAGATGTAAGGTTTCCTTAAGCTTTTTCCTAAACACAACTCAATCAAGATGTACAAAAACAGAGTAAGAGATTATTAACAAGATCATATTATTTTCTTCCATTTCTCAGAAGTTCAGATTTTGTGCAATCAGTGTTGTTTATACTGGGTCACAGAGTTGTAGATTCATTCAAATTGTGTGGTGATTTTCCAGGCTGGTTGTTTTGTGGTTTTTAACAACTAAATTGTATGTGCCTGCCCTTCTCTGTCACTTGTGTCCGCTGTTTGTCTTTCCTGATGTAGTTCCTCTTGTTTGGCATAACTATTCCACCATGGTTTTTGACACCGCTCCCCTTAACACATTAAATTATTTTTTTGTGACTAATGCTTCTGCAATTTGTGCACCAACCATTTCATTTTTCAAAATCTGTTAGGTCACTCCTGTTGCTTTGGAAGCCCACATACTACATCTTTGATTGTAAAACGCATTTCATAATATAAATATATGGGTAATTGCTATGGACGTTAATACGAAACATGTATGTAGACTATTTTTAATTGTGATTTCATTCATCACAAAGTATGACTTTTTATTAATTTCATAATGTTTCCATTATTGTCTATACCCTTGCAGATGAGTGCATCTGTATAAGTATTGTGGGATTGTCTATGTGTATGCAAATATTTCTGTCTGTATACAAACACATTTGTAGTATTGGTATCTCTACATTGGGATACAGTTTGCCTGCCACATTCAGGAAGTTTGGTGTGTTGAAGAATCCATTTGCATGTTTGAAGATAAGAGTTATAAAGCAATGATGCCAGTAAATGCAATTCAAAATGTACAAAATCGCTTTCCAGACTTCTATTTTTTCCTTCTCCCATTCATCCCTATTAAACAAAATTTCATTATTAAAATTGCATTGACAACAGAAAACACATGAAAAAAAAAAGTAAAGTCATGATGTGGTCTCAGTGTAGAGGTGCATGACATATTTAAAATGTATTTAAATGTTATTCTCTGTGGGCCTTTGAGTGGCGGGATGGGCTGAAGCAGGTGAGCTTAGCGCCAGACTGTGGTGGTGACTCAGCACTTTTTTCTCCACGATGATCCTTATTCCGTGTTCCGCTGCGTAGGAGGCCGGCAGAACGAGGTGGAATCAGTTCCACATAATCAGGTTGGTGGGGGGGTGGTTGTGGGAAGACTCACAGTATCATGCCTGCCTGCCAGCGAGAGAGAACTCCTCAATCAGAGAGCATTCTGGGTAAGTGTGTTGATGCTTCCATAGAGACACTACTGACTCTTTTATGGGGAGTTGTGAATGATGCAGGTTTCACAGTGGGAGAAGAGCATGGCATTCTGGGTGAATGAGTCCAGTGCAAGGGGACAACACTGACCGATCATGTTCGCTGTTTGGACGCAGACTAAATTCGCAAGCTAAATTTTATGCACATATGCCTAGAACTGGACCCATGTCCAGTTTGAAAATGCTCTTTCATCAGGTAAATGTATTATAATTTCATGGAGCCCATTCTGAATACATGTACATGACAAATAGAAATGAAATGCTGCTTACTGTTTTTTTGTGATCTCTGTTGTTATGGATTTTTTTTTGGCATTCTCTCCATTGACTACCATTCAATACAGTGGTTGGCCTCTGGTCTCCCCACATCCCATTAATAATCACTTGTTGCCTTGTGAACTTGGCTAATGCACCATTCTCCAGTGTAATCTTCTTTGGCTCTGGTTCTGGCCTGGTTCAGCTCTTACTCATGACCCTGAAACCAGAAGTTCTCCTCCGTTCCCATCACAAGAGGCAACAGAGCAACACGCAAAGCCGAAGAGGGGAAGAAACCATGGAGCTGTTTGCAAACGTGGAAAGTAACTTGTCTCGATATGCCGTTTCATGGCAGTAAACTCACAACACAGCAGTTCTGTTCTGAAATATGCGGCTTTGTCAAGCTTAAACTCAGACAGCTCGATTTTAGAATAGTCACACCAATTTTATGTTTTGTTTAGATTTTTTCTCTTATTCAGATGTGAATGAATAAAAAGTAAGCACAATATCAAAATGTGTCGGAGCATGTGTGTGTGTGTGTGTGTGTGTGTCAGTGAGTGACTTTGTTTTTCCGGTCGGATAGAATGCGAACAATAATCTTATAAAGTAGGAAAACAGGGTTGTGAAAAAGACCCAGAGATCGATGCGAAAGAGGAGAGATGTGATTGGCTCGTGCTCACCAGTGTGTGAAAGAATGGATGCACTCCTGTTGCCTGGTCAGTCACGTTTAATCTCAGCTCTGTCCAGAGTTCCACCCTGTGACCGGGCTACAGTTGCATTATGTCTATATTCCAAAGGAAGACCTTGCCTTTGTACCTAACAAGATATCACCAACAAGCAACACAAATCAACACACTCCCTCTAACAACAACAATAATAATGTAACATTATGTATTTCAATTAGTATTATTTTCAAAGGTGCATTTGCTGGAGCTATCTAGGTTGAATGCCTTTCTCGAGGTTGCACAGCTCTTTCCAATGTGGAATTGGACCCAAAAGCCTCTAAGTTTCACACCCAGAACCCTCACCACTGCACCATAATGCTTGTCCATTATCATTAGTCTTCCAGGTTAAAACAAAGACAAAAAGTGCTTTGGGGCGATAGTTTTGGATTTGATTGGTTGGGGTGTGGGGGAAGGAGGTGGGAGGATAAAAGTATTAACACAGTTTTTTCACCCCCATTCTTAGTCCTGGGGGGAGGGGGGTGCTCCATCTGGCTCTTAATTAATAGAGCTTGATTGGGCTCTTAATTAGTGAGGCTTGATTGAGTTCTTAATTAAATACTCATCTGGCTTTGCCATCACATGACAGGTGGAATGTGCGCTGCAACAGTAACCTTTTCGAGAAAGTTGTTGCTTTTTTGTTTGAGTGAAACTGAAATACTCAAAGACCCACTCATTCCAAAATCATCACTGTCCATTGGCTAAGGCATTCAGATTTTTGTTATAATGTCAATCAGTGTTCACACCAAGTCATCTTACCATGTTTTGTGTAAGAGGTTTACATTGAAATCCGTGTCTCGGTGTATCTCAAATGCCTTTTTTCTGGGTGTCCAAACAGCTGATGTCATCTACAAATGAACCAAAAATCACAGGGTGGGACTTATCCCAATATAGTAATGAAGCTTAGGCTACATCAGATCATTGCTGGTAGCTAGGCAATGAGCAGCCCAGATTATTGTTTAATTTCATTAATGGACATTAGATGTTCTGGCACAGAAAATGCAGGCCAAAGGACAGCCTACATGGAGCCAGGAGCCACAGTGAGCAGGATAGGGTGGCACAAGGAGGTTGATCTTTGGCTGGATGGGGCAGGAACTGAGATGCACTGATCCTTGACCAGAAGGTTGAGTATGTGCTGCGGAATGGATTTCTTGATACTTTTTCAATCCTTTATTTAAACAGGAAGGTCAACTGAGAACTTAATGGGCAATCAGTGTGGGCAGGGAATTATGTAATCAGCCAATTAGATACAGGGATTGTTTAGGTGGCCAGATGTAGCGAGATGGGAATCTGACAAGGATGCAAAGGTTAATACCTTCCACTTCCACTCAAAATAGGTCATGGAATCTTCAACAGCCAGGATGCATCAGGATTTTGGTTTAACATGTCATCTGAAGGACAGCATGTTCTACAACCCAGAGCCTCCTGGGACATTGGAGTTCTCCACAATCCAGATGGATGAGAGCCTATTATAGGCCCATGAACCCCTCTTCCAGCAGAGAATTAGCTGTGCTAGAAGGTCTCCCATCCAAATGTTAACCAAGTCTACATCTGCTTAGATTTAACAGTTTGTCTCAGGAAGGGTTCAGGGTGGTAGGCTAGTGACAGGATGGGAGCTAATGGTGTGATGATCTCTTTGAAGGACAAACTGGCACCATTGTGGGGATGGAGGAGTTAGAGAGTGATGATGGAACTGCTGTGGAGTCATATGGAGGTCGTGGCGAGCTGACTTACCTGCAGTCATAGCAGTGACTGACATTCCAGTTACAGTTTGTCATCCGGGTGGAAACATCCTGGAGCTGAGCTGCGAGAGAGACGTATGGAGCTGTGCTGTCAGTAACCATTAAACTGATATAAATGGGGTATCTGTTCAGTGACTGCTGTGCTGCTAAGGGTTACACAAAAATGAGAACTATTATGGGAAAGAAAAACCCCTTCTGAGCTGTCTGATATTCTGTCTAGTGTTCATGAATGCCAGATACCAACACCAATGCTAGCGACAAGCCCTGAAAAGTCTCCTCATCTTTGAGGGAATGCATTTAAAGCACCATACAAACAGCGATTTCTGGGTGACTCATCCTGTTGAGACACTGTTATTGTATTGCATGTAGATGGCCCTCAGAATTTGGTGTAAAATTCTGATCAATGCCTGTGTTGGCTTTGGCCAGCAGCACTGCAGAGCATAACATAGCACACAGTACAGCACAGCATATCATAGCATATCATACTGTAAAGTAGCATAGCATAGCACAGTGTAGCATAGTACGGCATATCATAGCATAGCATATAATACTATTGTGTAGCATAGCATAGCCCCACAGAGCCATAGTATTTTAAAGGGGGGTGGGATCCAAATAGTGAGATGACCAGATGATGTCATACACCAGACACCCTCACTCAATGGCTTGGCCCTGGGGGTTGCATTGACAAGTCAACTACTTTGGCAACTGCATATTGGGTGACTCTTCACAGGTCAAGTGGTCATATCATTCTGTAGTACTGCAACTTAAGTGAGAGCAGTGTGCCTGACCCAGAATCATGTGACATGCACTTGTGTGATATAATTACTGTGGAAACCACATAGCTCTGTAACTGCACTTATGAACTGATGGCAGAGTCCATGGAGGCTTCAAGTTTTGAGACCAACTTGCCGCTTTTTCAATCCAGTTTCCATACCAAGATGGTACTTTATGTAAGGTGAGGGTTGCCAGCACCACACTCATCCCCCAACCTGGATGATCAGTCCATGATAGATATCTCAGGAATATTTGCCTTACTTCTGGAAAATTGACTTGGGCATATCTTCAAGATGGAACAACACTTGGGCATATCTTCAAGATGGAACAACACTGAATCCTCAAAGCTGCCCTTTGATTGACCCCGGAAAGGAGGAGACCATAAAGGCTGAAGACCACCTGGAGGTAGATGGATAGCACTGGATTTGATGAGACGGGTCTCACATGGAGGTGAGGACACAACGTGAAAAAGAAGGAAAAAGATGGGTGAGCCTCACTGCAACACTACATCCCTGCACAAGCCCTTATAGAGACTGATACTGGGATTCAATTAAACACACTTAGTCTCTTTGGGGGCCTATGTTATTCAATCAAAACAGACTTTCCTCAGTCACTTCATGGACATATGCTATTCTATATTGGAATGAAAAGAAGACATTCCATGATGTCTTTGCTTGTCACCAACTAAATATGAACTATGAAAAGAAGCTGAATGTAGAATCTGTTTTGACTGACCCACATATGCCCTTAAAAACACGCCCAAAGTGCATTTGATTGGATACCAGCTAATGTCTCAGATTAGGTGCTAAACTGGGAAACATTCTTTGGTTCACGTTGGCGTAAAGGGTGTGACAGCTGGGAGGGACAGAAAAAAAGTGGGAGTGGTTGTTGTTTTAGCCTCAAGGAGGGCAGGTATACTTTATTTCCAAAGGAGGGTGAAAGAAGGAGAAACAGATGTAGACATAAGACATCAGACATAAGAATGCATGGCAGCCTCACAAAACTCTGGGATAGGTCATATGTAACCATGGCAATGTTTCACCCTGTATCTGCCCTAAGAGGGGTTTATCTAAGCACGTCCCACCTGCTTGTAGTTTTAACTCAATATTAATCCATTGTTGCCAGCAACTTCTCAGCTCAGGTTGATGAAGCATTCACTGAAACACAGTTACTAATGACACAGGCTGCTTTGATTAGCACGTTACAGTCAGATTGACCTGCTCCTCCATGTTGAGTGATTCCAGGGGCGTTTACTTAGCCCTGCCCAATAGCTCACAAGCCCACTGGCAACAGGTGCCGTTGAACAAAGATATTTTTATGTTTCATTTTGAGGAGATGAGAGGCGTTTCTGCTGCAGCCTGTGCACCGTACCCGCACCGCAGATGGGAGTGCGTATGGGTTCTGCCAGGGCCTCGTTTCCCCGAGTGCAGGAACGCAGAGTGTAAACACTGTGCTGTTTGCACAGCGTTCTGCACGCTGCTTCGTATCGCGTGCCCACTGTGTACCCTTTCACCATTTTTTGGGTGGGGTGGTTCATGGGAGGGCTCGGCAATGTTAGCGTAGACCAGCGATTTCAAACTCTGGCCCTGGTGGGTCACATTGTCTGTGCTGCTTTCAGTCGGCAGACAGTCTCGGCCTGGGTGTGTAGACTCTCTGGTGGCTAGAGTCTGGCCCAGCCAGTGACTCAAATTAAGCAGTTGAGAGCTGAATCACACCAGAAACAAGCACATACTACAACCCTCCAGGACTGGAATGTCTCTCTCTCTTTCTTTTTCTCTCTCTCCCTTTCTTGCCCAAAATTATCATGACTAGCTTCAACTGCCTTTCTCTCTTTCTTTCTCTTTCACTCCTTCTCTCTCTCCTCCCTCAGTGTGTTTTAAGGAAGCAGTATTTCACTGCAGTGATTAACTCCAGACAGGAATTCCCCAGGGTAACCATGCAGGACTTGTGTCAATTAAGGACTTGTTCACTCTGTTAGCAGACTCCTGATAACACAGCCACGCTAATGCTTGCCTGTCTCTCCTCTTCCTAAATACCTCCTGTATCAAAAACCAGGAGAATCTCTTTCCTGACCCGCAGCTCCTATACTCTAAAACCCTCTTCTTGCTATCTGCCAACTCATGTAGCGTTGCCTGGCAACTCCCGTTTTGGTTTGTACTCAAAATGGGTTCTAAACTGTCAGGCTCTTCCAATCAGTAGAGTGGCAAGGTAAACAGAGTTACTACGACAACAAAATAAGTTTAATGGGGACACGAGCCAGAAATGTGACAGCGCCCAGTGCCTCTCCTGTATCCCCTGTGATTACATTCGCTGCTGAAAAGCTTCTGTGAGTTTTTTTTTTTTTGTGACAGGAGGCTACTTAAAAAGCTGTTCTATAATGTGTTAAGTAATACATGCTACTGCGAGAGGAACCTTTTAAAAGGCAAACACTGTAATCAATCATAATCAAGCTAAGCTTAGTTTTGTATTAAGTAAGAGTACAGCAATTAATTACTTAAGTAGTTTATGTAAGCCCTATGTAAAGTATGAAAGTTCCTACCAAAACTTGCTTAGCAGAATTCTTAATTTACAATATGTAACAATAATAATGGCATTTCAGGAATCTTTACATGCAATTTCTGTCATTTTATTTCTTAATGTAAATTGTGTAACATTTCATTTCTTATAGGCCAGCTACTCCACCTTTAGTTCCCCTTGGGTAAAATAATGTTATTCTTTTCTATTGCATTGTATTGCATTCTATTGTATTGTTATCATTGCATTTGTTGGACCGTCAAGTTAATAAAGACGTACAATTGTATCATGGAAAGGACCAATAAAACGCTAGATTTGGTCAGGAAATAGAGGCTGGAATTAAATGTAGACATTATCATCCTTGATTGGCTGATGTTGTGCATTGTGCGCCTGTGATACAGCTGGTTAAGGTGGTGAGGTGTGTGAAGGTTAGCTAGCGTCAGGGCTAGCTGTTTCTAGGCCTCACCAGGTGGAGGGTTCTTAGCAGGCCCAGGGGAAGGGGACATAGGGATACGAGGCAGTGGAGTGACTGGGAAGAACTTTTTGGGAGGGCTAACTGCAATGTGCACGGACCACTGTAGGTGTGTCTGTATCTATACTCAGTAAATACTACTCTTTAACTGTGGTTTTTGTTTGTATAGCCTAATGGGACAGGGATTTACTTCAGCGGAAAAGGCAAGTTTTTATCCCAAGAGAGAAACAAAGCCAAGTGAGACAACACTAATAACTCACAAAAACACTTAAATAGGTGAGTAATGTATCATTTTAAAATGATCATACTTATAATAAACTAATAATATGAATATACATTAGGAATTGGCCATGGAGATAAAAACAAAGAAATTATAAAGAAGGTAATCAGGTGACACGAACAAAATGAAGGGTCAATCTGCTTTGATCTATGTAGGTTTGCAGGGCGGCACACAAAGCAAAGCAACATCTTTCTGACATAAGACTAAACAGCCCATTTATTTTGTTATGAGAATATGTTCAATGCATTTGGTCTGCAGCTGTAGATTTCATTATGAGATTATCAGACACGCCTCAGTTTGAGTAACAAGCATTGATAACAACATATGCCTTCAATTCTGGACAGACAAACTTCTATCTCATTGACCCACATTACTTTGAGCCCCCCGTTGTGGGGGTACTGTTATTTTTTTCTTTACACAATTATGTTTTATTGAATTGTGCTTGGAGACCCTCCATACGTAATTACACAGCTGCTGCAGGTGTATGAGCGCCATCGATTTGTTCCGGTTAAGTCTGCGCCCCGTGACTCTGTGGCGGTCTGGGTTTGTAGCCGATCGGCTGGAAACGGGCTGTGAGATGGTAACTGATCGAATGGCGTGGTGGTCAGGGGCTGGCTCTGGTTAGCTGCCTGCGGAGCACAGAGCTGCTGGCTCAGGTGAGTGATGCGGGTTAGCCTCGGGGAGAGAGACTGGGTCAACGCACCTCATTACCCCCCACACATACACACAGCTGTGTGCGTATATACAATAATTCATATTGTGTGTGTGTATGTGTGTGGTGTATATTGACACACTTCATATGTGTGTGTGTAGATGTGGAGTTACAAATAACTTTGTATACTTTACATATGTTGGCACAGTGGGTAGGTATGCATGTCAGTGGGTCTATGCATGTTTGTGTGTAGGAGTTGGAGCACACATATAATGACGAGTGTGTGTGTTGTCCGGTGAATGTTGGCTTATTGTGTGTGTGTGTGTGTTGGTGTGATTCACAGTATGTCATTAACTTTATTGTGTTGACACTGAGTCATTGAGGGTGATGTGTATTAGTTAGTCTATGCATGAATGTGTGTGTATGTACACGCAGGCCTGTGTGTGTGTGTGTGTGTTATGCATTAGCCTGCTCTGCTGTTTTAGGTGGGAACCTGTTTCCACAAACACACCAGGGCCTTGAATCTCTTTAAAGCACTTGTACAGTATTCTGATAACACATCATTTAGGACAGATATGCCAGAGGCTGAAGGCCAAGTCGGTCACCTTGAAGTTTTCTTCTGCAAGTTCTCAGTGCCTAAATAGATTATAAGTACATGATACGCACTTTTGTCCTCTTCCGTGTTGACCATGTTGAATTAGTATATGAGTGTTCAGTGCCTTCTGTAGAAAAGGACTGATATTAGTAAGACCCATAGAGGGCGCAGTTTTCTTTGCAAATCAAATATGCGTTGATGGGCCACCGTGTTGTAGGAGTGCCTTTCAGATGTGGTCGCTGAAGACTCCCATAATACCCTGTCTGAGGATATTCATAAATGTTTTGTGATTGTATTTGTAATAAATGCCTCAATGGTACAGAATACTGCGAGACCAAACGCTGAAATGGTGTTTGCAACGTTACACACCGACCTCGTAATTGTCACCATTGAATTTCAGAGGAGATGTTGAAACGTTTCAATAATTTATACTCCTGAGCACTGAGCAAACATAATTTTTAATCTCTAGGTTGACCTTTTCCTAATACGCAAGCCCCAATTAGCGCTTCGGTAATATCACACGTTAGAAACTTTCACCTTTATTTGAGCTAAGTACTCGGACCACTGGAACTATTATTTATTTTTCTACCACACAACATACTGCATTACATATGCCTGGGATTTAGCCAATAAATGTTTTTAGATGCGTACACATAAACGACAACCTCTCTTTAATTTTAAAGTTTAGTTGATGCGTTAAAATGTGTTAGCAACGGAACTAGCTCATGGTATATCCTCACAAGTTCCTAACTTTAGTGTCGATTTGTCGCATGCCATCTGCAGAGGTCTCTAATTTCGTCTGCATTTTTTCATAATGCCACAAGATGTCGCTAACGTCAACATCATCAGTCGTTCCTCAAGTCATAGTTACGCTGTCTTCACCTCTGTATGACGGCTTGTGACCGTTTATTTAGCATAGAAAATAATAAAAACCGTGGCAAAACGCCAAACAGGAGTATTGACAGATTTACATTTTTGTTATATTTCGTTCTTAAGTGCACGCTTAAGTAAAGCTGTTATTTCTAACTGAATATATAACTGTCGTCATATATTCTGTATCAATATATAGGCTACTGCATGTAAGAATGGTTACATCTCACGCCCAGCTCAATCCATTTTTAGTCGCATCTAGGTTCTTAATATAAAAACACATAAAACATACAATTTTTAATTATTTATTCTAATGTTTTATTTAATTAATAATTCTTTATAAAGACTTCTGATTTCTCCAAAGTTCATGAATGGACAAACACATTGCCCTGTGGTAAACAGCTGTAGACCAAAGAAAAGTTTCGTTGGGAGACATTTATTGTTGTTAGGATGTGTTTTCCAAATGGGTAACTACAGACGGCTTAAGTTGTGCTGGCAATTTGCACTACCCTGGTTATCTTCAGGAATTCTTTATTTCCAACACTGAAATGGACCGGGCGCACAGAGTCACTGTCGGATTTGGTGCCCTTTCTCAATGACAATAACCTAGTAACCTCAATACTGACATAACTGAGATAAGTCAAATCCTTTTTTTATGTGTCAGCTGGCCCAATAGTCATTTGAATGGCTTTTGTAACCATTTAATGTAATTTGAGGAAATTCTTGAGAAAGAAAAAAACTCGAAAACGATTCCATACAGACAAAAAAAAAAAAAACCTGCTCCACAATTACAATAAAGCATGACCGTTATTTTTAAATGTTGTGACCTGCAATAAAAGTACTTATCGTTCTGATTGGTGACGTCATATGTTTTGAGGTCAGGTACCAGCACGCCCAAGTGAGTTAAAACACAGGAGAGAGAGCAGAAGCCGTGCGCATCATCCTGCTCTTGCGCCGCCCTGGCCATAATTTCTTTGTGGAGTTTCTTTGAACCTCTGGCTGATTCCGTTTCTGCTTTTCGCGGATAAAATATGCGCCCATGACGGAAGTGATGTGACAGAGGAAGATGGAATTATTTCTTGGTAGGATCATGTGGAAACACTTGCTCAGTTTCGACTAATCGTTTTTGTGTTATGTATATTACACCCCCGTCTTACATGAGCAGAGGAAAAAAAAATATTGATTTTAAAGACGGTCCCGGAAAGGAGTCCTACATCCTATCCCTACATCTTGCAGTCGGATCATCTTTCAAATCGCTATATTGCGCAAGATATCCTGTTGCATCCATAGTGTGTCCTGTTTTCTGTTTAGTCTTCAGCTGTTTGTTATTATCTAGTCATTGTTGATTTACATAGATGTTCTCACCAACGTGGGAGGAGTTCCCATGGTAGAAGCGTGACTCACCACTGCAGAAGAAATAGCAGACATAACACAGCAAATACTCCATTCTATCGGCATCATACTCCTTTTGACGCGAGAGCGTCAATTTGTGCGCTGATGTGAAAATAGGTGCACTTGCAGATGATCCCTTGCGGCGCTCATTTTAGAACCGAATCAATTCGCAATAGACAAGAGCCCATCCTCAGCTCCCTTCGATTCCTAAGGGACAATGTGAAAAGTGCTGATAAATTATTGATTAGGCAGAGGGGAATCACTCCTTGTTCCAAAGCATCATTGGTCCCACCGTTTTGGGGGGTTTAGCTCGTGTGTGCAATCATTTATCAAGTAAAGAAAATAGGAACAGAATGTTCACTCGAACCATGCCATTTAATTAATTAATTAATTTATTATCAGAGGGAGAATGATTCGACGGGGAGAGAAATTGCATTACTTTAGTAGCTCTCGAGCTACCTCTCCCGAAGTTGGTCTTCTCTGACCGAGATTTTTTTTTAAAATCGCGGATGTCCCTTTCCAATTCAAGCGTCTTTTTGCTTAACGAGGTTAGTTTATCTCTTATTAAATGGTTCTTATCGCTGTCGCTGTTGGGAGGGTTTATCGTAGATGAAACAGCAACTCAAAAGACATATCTTACAAGTACAGCATATGTCAGGGTGGAACAAAAGAAGTGTGCAGAACCAAATGCTGAGACAGACCATTCTTCGGTTAATGTGTTTGCAGTGTTGATGTGAGGATATATTGGAATTCGTTAAACAAACCATGCTCACAATGTCAGCTGCCTCTTTATGTATAAAAATGACTTACTCGACATTAGAAGCATCGCACTGTAGTTACATTTGGTGAGAGAGGCAACGCTGGCAACAGGAGAGTATGAAATATTTACACATATTACAGATATTTTGACAAATATTCTGACATTGATATAGTTAGAATATCATATTCATTTTTGAAGTATCACTCATTTTTTCAGTTTGTGTGTCTTTGCATTTACGCTGCATATCTACAAAGCTATAACATTAATTGTAACACTTCGCTGAGGATTACCAAAGAGTCTGAGTGTAAGATCTGTGATCAGACTAATTTAATCACATGAGTGAACTGTTACATTAATTTATCTCATCACATTTTTATTGATTTAGAAAACTCGCTCACAGCAGAATTTCCACTCCCTTGTGGAAATTGAATCGATATCTGATCACTCCATTCAGACCTTTTCTGTTCTTACTCTCTCTCGTTCTTTCTCTATTTTATTTATTTCGCTCAATTCTTCAGAAAGTGTGTAGAAATCAACTTAGAAAGTCCATGTAACTTGTAAAGTAAGTGTACAGTGTATAACAGTTGTTTCCAATTCAGAGCAGCGCTAATTTCATTCAGATAAGAGGCGTTCATTATATGTACAGCTATTTTTTTCTTTTCCTGGCACATTTCTTATTATACTGTGTGAACATATTTCTCCATGCAGGCCTTGTTACTGTGATGTCTTTCCATCTCTCTTGCTTTCTGTGAAGAATGTGGCCAGCAGCCATTCTGTCTATGAGAATAATTAACGCTCCTTCACAAAGCGCTCCACAGCTCCGCTAATCAAGCCATTATTATTTCCTAACTGTGATTATGGCTGCTATCAAACCAATCTATCAAACATAATCCTCCCTGACACGCACGCTGTCTCGAACTGTACTGTATCTGGGACTCCTGTGGCATTGGCTTCAGATATAGGGGTCATAGTGGCTAAGATCAGACCGAGGCTTAGGGCGTACTAGACACTGTGTACTACGTGTAGAACAATTGTTAGGGAGCTGGGCTTGCAGCTTAAGTTGCTTCAGTACATATCCTCCTGTATAAATGGGTAGTGTGTAAAAATGTTACCACTGTGCGTAGCTCTAAATAAGACTGACAGTTAAATGTTAAATGCCAAGAGACGAGCAGGTTGTGTGGTAGAATCCCTCCCTCAGCACCACTGTTGTACCCGAGAAGGCCGATCACTTGTTCAATCTGCTTTCAACGTTTTCGGATTTGGTTCAATTTTGTAACGGAACGTTCTGGCTGTACTTATGAGTTTGTATCGATGATTTGTATCGTAACTTAGACTAACGCAGCCACCTTGTATCAGTGTGTAGGGATGCTGCTTATGTACTTACAGATGTGGTTAGCCAGGTCTGGCACAATCGCTCAAATATTCAGGTGGATGCACTTATGTTCTTCCATATTGTAAGTCACTCTGGATGAGAGTGTCTGCTGATTGATTGTAATATAATGTAAAGTATGTACCCAGCTGTGGGGATGAAATAACAAAGCATTCTCTGTATTCAGGAGATGAGCATATAATTGCTGATAACGGTAATAATGGATGACTTTGGAGATGGACATACCTGGCAGACAGAGTTGCATCTCTCAATAAGGCACTTGTTCTGGGGCCCCTGGCTGAGTCATGCGGTAAAGGCTCCGGTTTGGGAAACAGGCCCTACGACTGGGGTCTTCAGTCCCAGCGGCACCAGTACCAGGGACTGCCAGAGATCCCCACTGGCGAGGCAACAATTGGCTTGGCTTGGTATGATAGGGAGTAAGCCGGCTGAACTTGCACGTCTCATTGCTCTTTAGCGGCTGTCAGCTGAGTGCCTGTCAGTGCACAAAAGAGGCGAGAACTGGTTGTCATGTGAACAGTAGTGCAGAGGTTAGTGGACTTAACAGGTGTACTGAGTTTGGGGAGTGTGGAAAGTGGAATAAATTCAAAAAGACACTTGTTCTTGATGTAGTGAGGAGTATCATTGCTGTTATTGCATATAGACTGTGACTGGTGACCTGAAGCCTCAATGGGTGAGAGAAATTTGAATTGGCCACAGTGTCCCTCACTGAGTGAGAGTCTCAGTCAGCAGGGTACTCCCCCCCATTGCTCAGTCACCCTCCCTAATTCCTTGTTCCATGTTGAACTCTCATTTCTCATTGGTTGGAGGGTATAGTTTAATTTTTAATAAGTGGACACCTCACTACAAGCAAGTTTTGTGGTTAGGCTAAATGGTTGGGGTGTAGTGTTTAGCTATATAATGTTGGTATGTTTAGCTGTAGCCTTTAAAAGGGACTGTAGTCTTGGAATGGTTGCTGCATGAACTTGAATACACAACTCTCCTGTGAGAACATTTCAAATCCGTCATTTCAAAGCGTAAACTTGGGCACAGAATTAATAGAGGGGGCACTAGTTCTACATGCAAATTGTAGAATGTATAGTCTTGTAAATGATGGTGATAATGGCATTGTGACAATGGGATTGGCCTGCAGCTGTGACTGGGTGATTGTTGTTGAACGAAATATAATTTGGGGTGGAGTGATGTTGTGTCTCTTTTACTGTGATGTAAGGTCTGAAGTTCGAAAATCATTTTTTAAACGAGGACTCGTGTTCTTCTTACATTGACGTAGTTTCCACCTTGCAACTCTGCCAGAAATCTGAGTACAGTCTTGAACTCTGACCTTAGCCAAGGCAAGAGAAGCATGTGGATCCCTGAATTTTGTTCTGGGGTCCTGTGGGACTTTGTGGAGAATTTGAAGTTTTTCTTAGAGATTTTAATGGAAAAGCCAAGTCTGGAAATATTCACTATTTTCCCAAACTCTCCATCCAGACAATGTAGCTCTATCCAGACAAATTTTTTGGAAGTCTACACAATCTTCTGACTGTGGCATGGTGTGTATCTTGAACCTTTGTATTGACAACATCACTCTCGTGGTAAAGATATCAGTGGTAAAAGTCAGTTAGTCAGGTTTGTATTGGCCAAGGCAGGCCAGCAAAATGTTCAAATTTCTCACATACCTTATATAATTATATGCCTTCCGTTGACATCAGGTTGAGGTTGAGTTAAGGGGGATTCCTTTTTCACACGCTTGATTACCCGCACACTAAACAAGAAATGAAATAAATTAATTTTTTCTGGTGTCCAACTATACAAATACAACACTCAAACATGTCTGAGAAAATTCGATCTAAAAAAGTGCTGAAAATCAGACCCAGGGTGGGGGGTTGGGTGTTGCAAAAATACTCTTTCATGGCACCATAAATATGTGTGTGTGTGTGTGCTGGCTTGCAAAAGCATCCAGTCTTGCACAGTTATCACAGTAAGGGGCCTCAGACCTTGAAATACTACCGCTATATTAATATTCCTGTTCTATTTTTAAAAAGTTAAAAAATTATAAGCAAAGATGACTTGGTTGCATAAGTATTCAGACTCTTGGCTATGAAGAACCTTAATTAGTTCTGATGCAAATAGTTAGTATCAAAGTTCCACAGTAAATTGAGCAGTGTATCTGGTGTAACGGCACAGATCAGGAGAAGCTTATAAAGACATTCGGTGTTCCCTGACCACCCCTTTGGGCACAGTCAAATCAATAATGAGGGAGTGGGTTGGTTTACAGTGCCAAAACGATACGCAAAAATAGAGGCTGCCCTCCAAAACTGAGCAACCAGGAAGGAACGAAACTGGATAGGGACACCACAGTGAGGCCAACTGCAACTTTGAAAGAGACATAGAGCCCAGTGGGCGAGACTGGGAGAAATGCATGTTAGTCAAACATACACTTGAGTTTTGGGTATGTTTGACTAACATGGAGACTGGGGATAGCTGTAACACTTTCAATTTAAGCTGAAGGCTGGTGTTTAATCAAATGTATGTTTTATAATTCCAGCTAAACCAACGACCAAAAGATCACAAGTCAAAAATAGATTTGGTCAAAATAAATTATTGTCGCCTTGCCTGGGATACGATGCGGACTAATATGCCGACTAATATTAGTTGGTCTCATCACCATAGCACTCGCTCTGTCATGCTGGGCGCCTGTGGCGGCATGAACTGATGGTATGCTGACTGCGTCTTCCTCCAACGTCATAGGCAGTGTGCAATTAGCGGTGCGGCTGCGATGCGAATAGAAGCGAGATTGTCATCACGTGAATCGGAGAAGTCGTGTGCTCGACCTCTCCTACCAAAGCCGTCAGTGTGGGTGCTGCTGTGAGATCAACTAGTTCGGTTGAAGTAGTTCGGGTTGGGAAAAACGGGAAAAAAATTGGGGTAAAAAAAAAAAGACTCTTCCCTCAAAATAATATAAGTAATATAAAACTTACAGAGTTCCTCAGAGGGGCATGTCACTCTACATGTGAGCTCGGAAAGGAAGGCTTGTACACAAATGACAACACGATTTTGGCTTTCTGAATGTAGAGTGACATGCCCCTCTATTACATAGATGACCAGTTCGGGGTTCATTGCGACAGGATTTTCAAAAGTTTCACAACTATCCCCTAAATTATGATTAAAGTTGTTTCTTGTATTTTCTTGTATTTTTCAGCATGCCAAATAAATATGGAAGCCACAAACAGACAGGGGAATGCCTGCAGATATTCTCTAAAAAAAAACTTGTTGTAAAAATGAGGTTGTACGTGGTGGATCTGTGAGATCTCTGACAAAGAGTGATGGTAGTTGTCTTGTAACTCTTTGTGTATACTATAAAACATTACAGAATCTGTAGGAGGGGCCAGTGAGTTGCACAGAGCAGCCTACTGCAGTGCCAATAGGGTGTTTACTGATGAGCAGGAGGAGAGGCTACTAATGACGGTAATTGATTTGTAATGATGGATTATCCCCTTGTGAGCGAATGATAGGCACATGACAGGTATAAGTGAGTCAGTACAATGGTGACATTGGTATTGCTATTGTTCCAAATTAACTTGTTTTAGGTCTGAAAACAAACATTCAGGCACCGTACAACACAGTCCTGCTTTTGAGAAATGTTATAGACATAAAAGTTTATCTTCTTATGTTTATAAATGTTCATTGTTAAAATGTTTAAACGGAAACATTCTTTCTCTCATTTATACATACACACACCAGTCATATGGTAAAATCATGCTTTTGAGAGATGGTAGATAGATTTCGAGGGAGACTGAAAAACAGCTCATTGTGAAAATGTTCAAATGGAGGCACATGCGTATGTGTGAATGCACACCAACACAGCCTGTCTGTATTTTAGGTACATTCCTCAATAATGTTTTTTGCAGCAATTACATTGTCTGTGCTGAGCTTCTGCACTTTCAGCTACTTGTTACATTTAACACCAGGTACTGTTACAACTATCCCTGAGTGCAGGGTAGAATGTAACATTTCACTTAGTGTATTTGAGGTTAATTTTCACACTCTCTACTAGCATTGGAGGTGTCTGATCATTTCATTCTTATGCATACATATTTGGGAATGTTGTCTCAAGTTTTGAAAGGTCTGGCACTAACAAGAGCAGAATAATGGATGCAAAAGTAAAAATTAAAAGTAAAAAAAATTACAGTCATGTCTGGTCTCCTCTACCTGACAATATATTGTACATTTTGAGAAAAAGCTCAAATTTCATCTCATATGACTATTGAACCCCCCCTTGTTGTGTATTAGTTCTTGCATAGTCCATATGGGATATCACTGGGTTTCTTCAGTCGTTTTTTCCTTTTTACAACTGTCATACAGCCAATTTGATTTTTGGAGTGACTGGAATATTATTTCTTAACTTTGTATTTGCTCTTATATGTTTTCTGTGAAAGTGTAGAGTAGTTTGCATAGATCACAGTGATTAAAAGTGATGTGATTTCAGTCTCCCTAAAATGTCATATTAGCACATGGCTGGTCTCTGGGGTTTGATAGCCCAACTTCATTGGATTCCCATTCAACTTGTTTGTGAAAACTCATGACAAATGACTGGAAGACATGACTGAAAATTAACACAATGCTTACAGAATAATGAAGTCAAAGCTCATGGCCTGACAAACTGACAAGCAGACAGATTGACGCGTCCACTGACTGACAGACCGACCAATGCCTCAACCTTACACTTACAGTCCAAATGAGAGAAGTAGGTACTTTCTGCCAGTGAATCTGTAAGCACTATTTTCAGACAGGTAATGTTTCCCGTTTTAGCTCTAAAGCTCCCCTCGGTTAATGTTTTATTCACCACAGAGTGCTCCAACTGAATTTGGATAGATACCCCCCCCCACCACCCTCCACCACCAACACCACCACCTCCTCCTCCTCCTCCCATCTCCCCTATCCGTCTGTTTCGTGCATTATGTCTTCATAAATTATAAATCGCACATCCACTGCTGTTATAAAACCCGAAGTGACGCGCAGGCATGCAGGGTCAATCCAGTCCTGGCCTGAAACTTTGCTACAGTCTGAGTGTCTATCAGTCGTGTGTAGCATAATCAAATAACTGGGCTTTCATCTGAACCCAGGTTCAAAAGGGTAAAGTGTTCCAATAGTAAAGTAATCTTAATGGCAATGACCATTCAGTACTGTAGGGCATGCGTTTACCACAGGATATACTGAGAGACCTGAAATCCTGAAGTAACAAATGAATAATAATAAAAGATGTTTCATAGATTTGATTATTTCTTTTGGTGTATACATCTCCTAAAATCCATGCTGTTTTCATATATATTGTATTTATACCTGAACCTTCTGGAAGTTGAATTCACTGGACTGCAGTAAGAGTTTCATATACAGTACAGTTTATGCTGCAGGCAGGTGGCTCCACCAATTGCAGATTTTCCTCAAAAGGAAAAGGCATCTGATTGGTCAGACTGCATATGCATGGTACAGAGTCTTATATGAAATGTAAATAGGTTTTTGAGTCCCAGCCATGACATAACCACGAAAGCCAGAGGTCTGCTTTGGAGAGACAACAGTTGGGGGGAGACAACAGCCTTGCTGGGGAAAGACGGGGGGTTAATTCAGTCACGTTTTGTAGTCCCATTGCTCTCTAGTGGCCACTACTGGTTGGGCTAGGCATGAACCAAGGGTGTGCTTACTTTGTCATTCTCTGATGACACGGGCAGTATGTAACCAGTGATGCAACTCCAGGGTGGAAAGACTCATGGTCATGTGAATCAGAGGGATCACATGTTCACCTCTGCCTCTTCCTCCTCCTGGGTTCCCACATGAGGCTGAAGAGTTTGGCTGGGAAAATGCCCAAAAAAAGAGATGATTAATACTTCAATGACAAATGCTTAAATTAATTAAATGGCTTGGTCTGACCAGACCAGAACAGGAAGTCCACTAAAAATACACCATTTCTATCCACCAAGCATAGAATATTACCCAGAAGCACTAGCAGCTGTGTGCCACATTCATTATGTGCCCCAGTCCCCTGTCCAGATTCCAGATTCTTGCTAACATTGGGGTAAAGCCCAGCACCCTTTTTCTGGAACCTTCCACTTTCCAGAAGCATTTGCTGAAGGGGTGTGTTGTGTTGGTGTGTTTCACTCCAGGCTACTGTTACATCTGTCCCATAGGAAAAGACGAATCTACCACTAGTAAGCTTTAATAGCTGGCTGTGAGGGTACAGACAGTGACTCAGGCACAGATAAAATAAACAAAAGTTTATTTGCAGCCAAAACCACGTCCAAAATTCAATAATCATAGTCAATGTCCAGGCAAAGGTCAATACCAGAAAGACTCGGCAGAGGCACAAAAACACAGTCCAGGAATGTAGTCAGAAAAACAAGCAAGAAATCAAAACCAGGAAGACACGGTGAACAGACCACAATCCAAAAGGTGAAATAAAACAAATAGACAGGGTAATACATGGTACAAGCCAACAAGCCAGGTTGAAAAACAGGAAAAATCCCAGAGAAGAGGGGTTTGGCACAAGAGGGAAATGTAAACACAAGCACATGACAATGAAACAGGGAAACACTGAAGTACAACAACGAAAACAAAAACAAAACTGGCCAGTAAACAGGTGTACTGACACTGGTCAGAAGTTGCAGGCCCAATTGAATAACTAATTGCATTCATCTATACTTAATTATCTGAGTGTAGTGACTGTTAGTCATATTTTGAGATTTTCTGAGGGTTTTTTATTGGAAGAGGAAATGTTTATCATGGACATACCAGTGCTTTCAAATGCTCAAACGAGGTTTTTCATATGAGCACTCAGTCTCAATAATGAAATATCCCGCTATTCCCACAGAGTTCTCCATGGCCTAATTAAAGCTTCGGATAAACTAATAATTTACCTAATGAGACTTTCTGAATATTTTATTTTTTAGCCTTTAAAGTCTTTTTTTTTTCAATTTTTGCTTTGATAACCTTTTTAACATTTTACAGGAGCTGGAGATCTCTGAAACACAACTAGGTCAATGCTTTAATTTTACCCTTAAACTTAAGACCTTCCAATTACAGGTGCAGTATGTGAGGGCTTGAGCATTTGAACATTGCTAAGTGCTATGATCATCTATCTATGAGTGAGACAAGTGAAGGAGCTTGTCGCTGTATAGTTCTGTTCTACCCTTCTATGATGTTTCTACAATCTGTGGTGTTGGTTAGATACAAGGCATTACAAAGAATTTAAGAGCTTGGAGATCCTTCAACTAACACTACCAGAGAAGCATACCCACCTGTCTGCTTCTTCAATGAGGAGTGACCCCACCTACTTCTCCAATGAGGTGTGACCCCGCCTAGTTTCCCAGTGAGGTGTGACCCCGCCTACTTCCCCAATGAGGATTGTCCTGGCCTGGTGTATTTTGGCACAATTACATAGATACAACTTTCACATCTCAGCAATGGTTCACGAGCTCAGGCAAACAACCAGTCCTAGCAACAGGGTCTTATGCCCACAAGCTGAGAGAGTAAGAAAGATAATGATTGCGATGATATCCATCTGGGTCCAGTATGCTAGCTACTTACAGCTTCACTCAGAGTATGCCAAAACATAACCGAACATATGGACTGCAACTAACAAGGTAACTTAACTGGCAATCGAGGCAAGTAAAAACATTGTCAAGCTATAACTAACTTGTTGTATGAACATTTGCTTGTTTGAGGTCAACATACTTACTGCACCTCATGTCTAAAGTGTTTGCTTGCTAGCTTCACCGTTGCCGAAAGTATTTGCTTGCTAGCTTTGTCCATACTGTCATAATGGGGTTTTTCCACATCTGCCAGCACTAATTATGGTAATGTTTGGCTACTATCATTATTAACTGCACCAGTGCTCACACTATGTGTGTGCTCAGCTGCAAGTAGCTACTTAACAACAGAAATCAGCATGCAGTGAATTACCAAACTGGATTCATCTCTTACATAAATCTTTCTTGCATGAGTGGGAGCTTGCTGGACAAGCTCAGTTTCAATCAATCAATCAATCAGACTGTATTTTTATACCGCCTTTCGTGAAGGGTTGCAATACAAGGTGCTTAACAGTACAATAAAATACAAGAATAAAAAGAAGATAGATAGTTTTGTATTTGTTACATAGCTAGCATGTAAGAAAGCAAGCCATCACAATTTATGTTCAACTGTGGAAATCTGTCACACCAGGATTTGGAAATTACAGTAAATTGACATTTATGAAACAGTATTTTCATGACAGTCTTTATACTGGAGGCAGTGGGAGAACTGTACTGTTGTATTAATGATATAATTAAACAGTTACACTAGGGTAACAGAAGCTATATTATTGTGAATATCTGTCAATTCAAAATTACAATGTGAACTAGTTTTCAAGGCTCATATAGCTAGTTCTGTCATAATGTTGTGTAGTAATTGGGTTGTAATCCTTCAAACAGCTATATACAATTAACTAGATAGCTACATGATGCTAAATTTAGCCTTATCTATAAATACCCAACTAGGAAACATATTTTGAGTAATGAAAACTATTATAATCTAGGTCATTCATGAAAACAGGCTTGTTCTCACAGTTCTCTCTCTTCCACTTGTGCTTAGATAGACTTCCTGCTGCAGTCCACATATATCTGCCAAGTTAGGCTGAGGGAATGTGGGTGTGCCAAAGTCCATCTCTGGGCATGCTCAGGGCAGCTTCAAGCTTTGGACAAATTGGCCTGAATTTTCCCTTGCAGCCAAAGTAGATGTCATCTCCCACTTCTCCCAAATTGACATGCACCTTTCAATCACAAATGCGTGCTGATCTCAGATCAGCCATGTACTCTTGTCAGCTACCATGGGATCATTAATGACTGTGTTGGGGCATTGGTGTTGTATTGGTCGACAGTCATGATGGACAACATGGACCATTTCTATTTGAGTAGCAGTGTGGTTCCTGAGGCAAACAACTTCCAGCTCCAAAGTTTGTACTAATAGGAGGGATGGCCTCGACTGGACGATAACACAGGACTGGGCATTGACCAGAAGGAAGCATTGCTTTAGCTGTGCAATCATCCGCTGGTTATGGTGAAGAGTGTATTTTGTATTCCTTCGAAAACAGTAGCACTATGTGATGCATCTGTCAGTAAGGCTCTTGAAAGAGCTAGGTCAGTTTTGTTTTATTGCATTTTGATTCTTCTTTTTAAACTGGTTAGGTCACCTGTTAGAATGGTTTTCTTTTGTATTGACAACCCGGGGAGTCATGATCAGTAGGAACTGTAACTGATATATCCAGTCAAATACAAGGAGTGATGTCGATGGCCCAATTCAGAGAACCAGTTGTTATGGAATTCTGACCAGGGAGTAGAGGTTTAACAACCCTGATCTTTCAAAATGTGACATGGGAACCTTATTGACTGTGCTGGGGCATTAATGTTGTGCTGGTCCATCGTAGTGATGTCAATCTCAGGTCTGCACTCAACCACGTCCAAGGTCTGTGCCCATTCTCATGATATTGTCATTCATCAGAAGCTGAAAATGACCTTTGGTTCATTTGCAAACTATATCTCAAAGAGTGGGTAGAGTTAGAGCACTAATGGAGTAAGAAATGGGGCAGGCCCATAGGTATGACCATTGCATGTGAAACTAGTGGAAACAGTAATCCATTTACCAGCCATGTTGGCTCACAGCAGTCTCATTAGACACAGCTTGGAGACTCCCGGATCCACTCTTGCCCTAGAGAGTTTAAAGACATGCATGTTGTCCATCTGCACTTAATCGATCGATTAAAGCAGTAAACATGCAATTAACTCACCTCATCTGGTTTGTAAATTGGTTGATGTATTTAAAGTACTATCAAAAAGCCAGCTGCCCTGCATCTCTCCAGTGGGAACGGTGAATACTGCTGATCTAAAGGACTGTGTGCACTGGATCAGAGGAGATTTGAGAGCACGTAGGTGCCAGAATTCAGTGTCCCATACAGCCTGTCAGTGCATCTTCCGCTGCTTCCGCCTGTACATTTCTAAGAGTGTCTCTCAGTATGCTTCTTATATACTCATATCCAGAGTGACTTAAAATGCAAGATCTCTAACTGTGTTTCTCTTAGTGCATTTGCCAGCACTCTTTCAGTGTGTCTCTGCAGATTTCTCAGTGCATCTGGAATGCCGAAAGGGCACTAGCAGGGAGAGGGCAGAGTGGAGGGGAAAAACAAGCAAAAAAAGAAAGAGAGGGAAAAGGACTCACTGGTAATGGAATGAGCAGAGAAAGGAGAGGGAGAAGGAGAGAGATAAAGGATATGAAGGGAGAAAGAGGGTCTATCAATTAAGCACAAAGGAGGGAGAGGGACACAGAGAGAGAGAGAGAGAGAGAGAGAAAGGCACTAGAAGTAAGAAAGCCATCATGACGTAGCTCCCAGCAAAGTGGTGGTATTACAGGCAGAGCAAGAGAGAGAGAGAGAGAGAGAGAGAGAGAGAGAGAGAGAGAGAGAGGTACTCTAAGAGCACGCTACAGTACACTTCATTGCGAGCCGCGAGAGGGAATGCACCATGACTGAATAGTGTGCGGATCGAGACACCAGCCGCCCTCCCCAGCCTCAGTCTGAGTGAGTACAGAGAGCCCTGGAGCTCCCTCTCTCTCTCCGTCTTAGCAGGAGTTCTGCTGCTGCACCATGGCCGGCTCTGTGCGCTTTAACAGGAAACTTTGGGGCCACATCCTCACGTTCTCTTTTACCACTGATCTATTTTCAAGGGCTCTAATGTTTTATGAAATGTTACAATATATGCAAAGTTTCAATGTGATGTTATGTTTGAACTCCCCATCCCAGAGTGGGATGGTAGTGTTGTCTTTAGCCTTGGGTTCTGATAGACTGGTATAGTAGTTTGGGTTTTTCTGCTCTGGTTAAAGTGAACTGGTGGAGTTGTTTTTAGGTTTGTGGTCCTGGTGGATGTAGGGTGTTCTCTGTAGTGGATGTTGGGAAGGGGGTTTAGGGGGTTGGGGCAGGAGAGGGAGGGTGTGGGCCGTAGGCTTCCTTTGTGGGGCGAGTTAAATACTGCATGAGTCTGAGCTCTAAAAGCCTGCTCATGGGAGGGGACGAGCACAGGACTGTGTGTGTGAACATGAGTGAGATGCTGGGTGTGTGTGTGTGTATGTGTGTGAGAGAGGGACTGTGTGTATGTGTGTGTGTGCACACATGTATGTGTGCGTATGTGTGCGTCACTGTATGTGCATGAGACTCCGTGCTTCCATGTGTGTCAGAGAGAGTATTCTGAATATTTCATTGCAAAAGTAATGACTTGGGTTTTTTCAGTGCTTTGCATATTGTAGTATATCATGCATGGTGACACATATAGATACGTGAGAGAGTGGGTGCAGTTTTGCAGGGGGACCGTTCATTTTGGGCTAATATCCCACGGTATGCTGTTAAGGTTGGCCAGCTTCCTAAAGGGTACAATGACAGGGTCCCACCCCAGATCCTGCAACATTCGAGAACCAATCAAATTTGATTAATATGGGAGAAGACACAAAATCCATTCACTAACAATCAATATAAATAGGCGAAACAAAATATATGTATTCTCTGATGAAGTGTGGTGGGGGCATGTGGCCAAGTTTAAATAAGGGTAAGGCCACCCTTATCCCCAGCCAGTGAGTCCTTCCCAGTGGAGACAGTGAAAGTGGATGATGGAACCCTCTGGTCATTGCTCTGGTTCCCCAGCCATTAGCAGACATTATTCTCTCATGGCGTTCGCATTTGCGTCTGTTAATGTGCACAATTATCTTTATCGTCTCTCCATTATATCACCAACCACTTACAGCGGTAATGGCAAAAACCATCTTAGGCGCTTCTTCTTTTTCTCTCGTTTAATCATCTTTGGCAGACAGAAAAAAAGGAAAGCATTTAGGAAAATATTGACCAATTCAAAGTGGGGTTTGGAAGAGAGAGCTGTGGAGGATTATGGGATAGAATACAGTCCTACCAGCTTGTTATGAGGGAGTGAAGGACTGGTTATGCTTTGTAGTAGAAAAAGCTCTGTAGAGCCAAGTGACTGTAACAGGGGGTCACCACACCTTATTGGTCTGGAGGGGTCACCTGACTTGGGCAGCTTAACCCATTGGCCAATCGTGGCATTCATTGTAGGACAGCATTACACCCCAGTCAAGCAACTTCTAAAGAGGTGAGGGAGTTCATGAGACTGTGAGACCTTAAAAGTGCTTCTATCAAAGTGGGAAACTTCTCCTTTACTGCAATATAAGTCACCATGGTGATGTGAACTAAGGCAAACAAAGCCAGGTGATCACATGACAGAGTGAAAGCTCCTGAAATGAAGGCGGGGGCACCACAGAAGACACGACCGGCAACGACTGGGATGTAACAATGTCAAGCGATGGCACGGAAAAAGACATATCACTGTTTGGCACCTATACGCTACTCACTCTGCGGTTATATTCCTTCCTTGGAAAATCCTGGGAATTCTTCAAAGATTATTTCCATTCGTAAATACAACTGAAGTGCAGGCCCTTACAGTCTTTGTATGGAACTTACCTGCACCATGGAATCTAACAGGAAGTCACCATCAAACAAGATATGACAAAAAAATGTAAGGCATCCATTCTGGAGATATAGAACCAATCACAGATGGCAACAGAAAGCAGTAAGACTAAATTTGAATAGAATGTGAACTGGAAGTTTATTTCTCTGTGGCACACTCCATGGTCAGTGGTTACAGGGTGGGATTTCTTACTTGTTCATCACAAACCATCATATATCATATCATTTTAGCCACAAACAGCAACACGTTAGCAGAACTTTTGTATGAGTATGACAAAAGAGTTTGGGTTTACTCCAAATCCAGCTAATTCACTTAATTCTCTAGAAAAACCTCACTTGGATAATGAGAGAAACATGCTGACAGAAACCTTCGTCCAGATGAACGGAGAAGCCAATGACTCTCAGGATTCACACACACACACTGTGCCTGGCTGTACCTGGGTCAGTTATAGGACAACGCACTGTGGATTTAAAACCGGGGCCACTTTTTTAGAAAAATCTTGGTGCAGTACTGGAGATTTGACACTTTTTTTGCCTCTGACCTTCTCTACAATACTCTGGGAATGTTATACCCCCCTTCCCCCTGCACGGTTACAAGAGTGTCGCGGGTCATCAGGGCTCTCTTCTGAAGACTGATCACCGGGGAGAAGAAGAGAGAGAACAGGACGGCAGGAGACTAAATTTAGACTGAGCTACTTCCAGCAAAAAAAAAAAAAAAAAAACACTCCCTATTCCATTTCCAAACCATGGGCCGGCGGCCTCACTCTCTTTCCCCCTCCAAACACCCGCACTGTCTCTATCTCTCCATCTCCTACCAACTGTACATCTCATTTCACCCATTCCTCTCCATCTCTCTCTGCTGTCCACCTGTCTAAACTGGCCCTATCTCTATCTATAGTTTCCTGTCAGTGAACTGTGTTACACCCCTCCACATCTTTTTTATCCATCCCTCACATCACCACTTTAAAGGCTCTACCTTTTCTCTTCCATTCTGAACTGTGCTGCTTGCTATCTGTTTATTTTTTACATCTTTTTTTTTTTTTAAGAATACAGCACTAATGAGGAGGAAAGAATCACCCCTGTGCGCTGCCCCCCATACCCCCATCTTCCGAGAACGAAAAGAGAGACGGATAAAGGAGGCAGTCAGGCTTGTTAATGTGAGCGCTTTAAAAACACACACACACACACACACACACACACACACACACACACACACACACACACACACACACACACACACACACACACACACACACACACGCACAAGAGACGAGAAGAGAATATCAGCCGGGAGGCATTCATTCAGAAGCACTACATTAGAGAGCTCTTACAGGACAGGCAACATCGCGGCCAGCCAAGCTGAAGAAGGACCAGAGCCTGCTGCCGGGGCAACAGCAAGGCGGGCGGTAAAGTGAGGGGTCTGGGTGCCCCGCGGACGGAGAGATTTAATAGACCCGAAACGGAGAGGAACAACACAGAGCTTTTTCTGTTCCTCTGGCATCTCTCTCCCACCCATCACGCCCCCCACCCAACCCGCTCCCAGAGAGCCTTACCAAAGGCACCACATGACTGAGTCACCCCTAGTCTATACCACCCCCCACCCCCCCAACCCCCACCTTTCAGTGGGCTTCCTCCCTGCTGCCTCGTTAAGCAGCTCCTACCTCGTTAGGGCAATGGTCACCTCGTTAGGGAAATGACACAGCGACCGTTATGAAGAAATGGAACCAGCTTTCACCCCCCTCGGACATTTTAATACCTTGCGTGACGCGAGACAGACACATTTAAAATTTCTGCAGTGTGTGGCGTATGGCAGAGGCGTTTCAAAACTTTTAGGCCGGCATAATCTGTAGTGGTATTTAAAGTTCCAGCCCTGTGCATCAGTAGGTAAAATGTATTTATGGAGATCATTCTGCTAAGATTTTCCCTTAAGGGAAAGGACATCTTATTAATCCACTCTCTTAATTAAGCATAAAATTCTCTTTAAAGCCCCAAATCATTAACATTAAGATTTTAAAGACTTTCATCAACTGACTTTTATCCCGACTTGCTCTGATCAGCGATATTTATTGGAATAATTCTACCACATGGCAAATGAAAGCTTTTCACAAAAAAAGAAAAGCACAGCACTATTCGATATTTTACATTATCACATGAATGACACTGTTTGTAGCTGCTTGAAATGGTGAAGTTACTTTTCATAGCAGGTGAATCTTAATTAAATGAAGAACAAATGGACAGCCATGGGATGGACAGAACAATGTCACATGACTGGATTGTCTTAGATCTGCCAATCCAAGTAGCAGCAGGTCTCTTTGTGCACACCTTACATTACTGTGACCTATGAATAGGGGGAAAGCTTGCCATTCTGCCTCTCTGCTATGTTGGGTCCAGTCAGGGAGCCAATCAGAAGGACTGTCTGGTGGGCCACACTGAGGAAGTTGTTCAGGAGCTTCCAAGGGACGCAGTGGTAACATACAGGGTTGTTCCATGACAGTATATGTTCCTTCATTAAACATTTTGGATTCCCCGCCCTTTTTTTCCTCACCAGAGCCAAACTTATAAGTCCCATCATAGTGCTCCACTTCAACCCACTAAGGAACATTTAATGAACATTTCAACATAACATCAACAAATGGCAACAAACAAGAGATGCAGCTGATGAGAATGTGAGGGGATTCTCTGCTAATGACATTTTGTGCAGCTAAGCATTTAGCAGCGCTCAGGTGAAGCACCTTGCTTAAGGGTACAACATCAGTCCCTTTGCTGGGAACCAAACCTGCGGCCAGCTCCCTAATCATTATACTATACTATACCACCATAGTTTTGCTCACAGAATCCACTGAGCCACAGAATTTGGGATTCCCGTCATCAAACTGGCAGAATCTGACGAATCTGTGGTGGTACCTACGTCACTGGGTCCCCTGCAGAAGAGCTCAAGAGGTGGCTATGCTAATAGCAGAATGCACAGTAAAACCAGTGCCCATGCTCATGGTTATGGCCCATGGTCTAGTGCAGCCACATGCTAATGAGACAGCAGCTTCAGCGCCACCTCCATTACACGCATGAGCTAGTTGATCCATGCTACAAGTTTGATCCATGCTACATTTCCATGCCTGAAGAGGGTACAGAACATTCAAGTGTCTGTCCTTGCCCGATATGAAGAATGAAAGGTACTTAGCTCAGTGTAGTGGTTAGCAAATGACTTCACCACTTGGTCACCCTTCACTCACAAGAAACACATGCATGGTGGCTGCAACAGCAATGCATGTTGATATTACACTCTCTTGCTAGCAGGAATGCAGAAAACATCAACAATGATTTAAGAGGCAATGAATGAGAAGGCTTGACAGCTGGCTTGATAATACATTCAGGAAACCGCCTTCAGATCCCAAGCTGACCATTACCCCACCTATGCTGGCTGCCTTTCTGAAAAATACAAACAGCAAGAGCATGGGTGTCTGGCAAGGAACCATCAATGTCTACATGACCCGCTGATATAGCTGCCAAAAATGCTTCGGATCGAGAAAATAGATGTAGCTCTCTGCCATTATTCCAAGGAAATGAAAAATTGCTTGAACTGGACAAGTATCAAAGTCATATCTTGCATCAAAACACCAACACTAATGGAAACAGTTTCTCAGCATAGAGGGTATGTGGTCAAGCAGTTCTAGAGTTCACTGGGGTGGCAAGGGTCTTCAGGGCCTGCCTGTGTGTTTTTCTTGTCATTTCCTTTAAGAGAACCAAAGGGTGCAGTGCATCAAATCTAGGGATGAGAAGGTTTGACCTGCACCCTAGTCCAGATCAGCATGACCAGCAGGAGGTAGATGATCCAGTTGAACGGTTTGTTTTACGTATTTCTGGTATCAGGGGCTATACATCACTCCTCTAAGGAACTTTTGCATTTCCCAAAAGCATTAACCCAAAGCTATGCACATTTCCCCATGTTGTGCTATTTATAATGTAATGTAATAGTATGCCACCCTGAGGGTAAAGGGAGGAGGTCTGTTGAGTTGTGGAGACTCCTTGGAGATAGATGTTCTGAGAGGAGTTCAGCTGGCTGTGTAGCCACAATAAGATCTTGCCGTTGTGTGAAATGTCGAGCTTTTAAGCAGGCTTTGTGATTGAGGTGTTTACACTTTTCTGATGTAGTCTCTTTTCATTGGCACATGCTTCCCACTCAGCACAGAGACAAAATGAACTAGAACAAGATTCCATGGTCCATATACAAGCCAGCTCCTCCAAACGAACATCCCAGCTATTGAAGACGGCATTACAGTACAAAATCACCTATTTAATTCAGGTCTGATTTGGACTCTCGGTATCTTATTGGTGACATATAAGTGCAGGTGCCATGAACTGACCGCAGTTGACAGTGGCTGTGCCAGGTTAAGTTTGCATGGTTCACAGAAGCAGGAGACCCTGATGAAGGGTGAAGCTTTATTAGTGGCGACCACCAGCTCTATAGCTCGCTCTGTTGGTTAGATGGTCAGTCGGACAGTTGGTCCACAAAAACTTCCCCGCCCTTTATCACCCGAGGAGGCTGAAATTTTCCATGGAGGTCAAGTGTGTGTGTCTGTGTGTGTGAAGGTGTGTGTTTCTGTTCATTCCAATTGTCTAAAGAGGGCGTGGCAGTGGGAGTGGCCTGGTTGCTACTATTGCAAATTCGTGTTTTTTTTTTAATACATTTCCCACCTGAATTGTTACCGTCCCACAGCTTAAATCTCTGGCTGACTCAGGGGGAGGAAGCTGTGGACATATAACCCCTTCAATTAATGCAATGACAAGCGGTTTGTAGATGCACCAGCAATCACATGCTGCTTATATTGTTAGAGGATGAAGAAGTCAGCATATGTTTAGATCATGTCCTTACAAGAGCTCAGTCAACCAGGAGTGGCCGCTAGAGAGTGGCTGAGCTAATGGTTCACAAATGAGGACCAGCCAAAGACTGCAATGGTGCAGCTGGGACTCAAACACACAATAGCAGATTTCGTGCCTGTCTCCCCAACATGCATCTTACTGCCCCCTGTAAGACATGCTTTTCACTCATCTCTTGAAGACTGGGTCACTGAGCGCTCACGTGGTGAAGCAGGAGTTGATCCTGAAGGTAGGAAGCTGTCAAAGGACATAGCGACTGACAGGGATTGCGAGAGCATGGGCGCCAGAAGCACACTTTTACGCATTTCTCCCATGAGTACGAGCGGAAACTGGTGCAAGAATCACAGTAATTATCTCTAGTTGAGACATACTTTGCAGGCTGGGGGGCAAGGCAGAAAATGCAAAGATGTTATTCTCTGGAGACATCATTGTTTTTAGAGAACAAGGAGAGGCTGGTGTGTGGATCAGTACCGTAATATTGTTTTTCTACCAATACAATACCAGAACTCTCAAGAGTAGTATTGTGAAGCAGATCAGCTTCATTATATTGCTGCAATAACGATAAAATATTGGAAGAACTCACAGTGAGAAACCTTGGGAGAAGGTTTTAAAATACTCCCTGCGGTATACAGCTCAATGGAAGAGCCCAGGAGATTCTGATACACAGGCTAGAGAAGGCAGGCTCCTGCCTGGCAGGGACCCATACATATGGTGTGAGCTGTAGGGAGGACCCTTATGCTGGACCAGCTGTGCACGCATACCAATCAGTTTCAATGGGGTATGCTGACAGCTCAGAATCCAATAACGTCCCCTGTCCAGGGATCACATGCATGGCATAGCTGGAAGTTTGAATTGTTCTCTTGGAGCTACTCAGAACTAGCCTGGTGCAACTGATTCTCCTTGTGTCACTAGCAGCTGAGCTAGCCAAAGGATCTGGCTACCCTGTTTTGATGTCACCAGTGACTCGGGAGTCAATACATTAGGTTATGAGTACGGGACTGAGTCTATTTGATTGGGTCATCCCTTTTTCAAACTGAACAACAAAATTCAGTGTTTACCGATTAAATTACTCTATGAATTCCTAAATGTCTCACCCCTCTTGAAGGTGCAACCTTGACTCAGCATATCTGTTTAAAGAGGTGTTCGATAAGAGTGAAAATAATTCTGGCAGATCAAAAGGTGTAGCTGGCGTAGCTGCATTATTAGATCTAGGGTCCAGGTTAGATCAACAAACACTCTCTGACCAGAATCAGACGGGAAGGCTCATAACTCATAGCTCAGGACCTCACATAGACTCAACTTCAGGTGCTACATGGATGGTACAAACAAACTGGACAGAATGAATGATTAATCATCAGTAGAGGGGGCTTATAGCTCACTGTCCAACACAGGCAGCTGTTCAGGGATCATACAAACAGTATATGTACCGAACGAGCATATCAAACCAGGAGAGGAATCGCGCTCCTGTAACAAAAACGGTCATCAGGGATAAAGTCATGGCTCAGAATCAAGCACAGTCACTGTAACACATGCACTATGCATGGGAGGGGCTCATGCTAGACAAAGGGCTGTGGCCAGGCCTACTGACTGCAATGCTGACTATTTCATGGTTCTTAAAACTGACAAATTCAGTTGTGCAGGTGCTTGCTTTGTATTGTTGCACTTGAATTTTTGTTTGCAAAACTATCTGTCTAATATGTAATGCTGAAATTAAAAAAAGCAAGACATATGTCTCATAATATTGAACAAGAGTAGGAAATCAATCACCCTTTTTTAAAATTCAATCATAATTACCACATAAAAACCTGTTAGCATGAGGTAAGACTTAACTACAGTTGTGCCTGAGGCCCAGAGGTGATCAGCCACACCTTTAGGCTAATGTCAGGCAAGATGTGAACATGTTAAACTCTGAAATAATTGGCCCAGCTCTGCAGTATACCCTCCTCAGCTCTCATATCAAACACAGAAGAGCCAATTTGCAGGGAAGAAAGTGTAAAAGGCTCCACAGCGCTGTGTACTGTAGAAATAAGCTATGAGCTGTCATTTCAACAACCGAGCAGTCTATAAGGGTTACACCAGAGAAATATAATGAGTCCACCAATTTTCAGAATATGCTTATGGAGTCAGCTGGAAACCATGGGAAAATATTTAATCACACCCTTTTGTTTTTCCAAGAGAAACGCACTCATATTTCACAGAGTCAGGCTTTTGGAACTAATTATACCGCACTTGCTTTGCTGAGGAGTTTGATTTCTGCTGCGAGGGGGATTTTGCTGTACCGGACGGCTGCGAGGGTGGCGTCTGAAGTGAAAAGGAGCAGATCGCCGTGGATCGCGGAGCTCGAGCGCTCCCTCCCTTGCCTGCAGTGGAGAGCGGATGTGCTACAGCGCGATATTCTGAGCATCAATTATGCATGAGGAAATGGCAGCTCGGAGACGCAGCCAGCCCGCCGTGTAACGTCATTATGGAGCATGAGGGCTGAGCAGCGCGCCTTTTTTTCTCTCTCTTCATTTCGCGGGCATTCAGCTTCCCTGGCCCGTGAACGCTGGACTGCAAGAGTGTCACTGCTGCGATGGATAGAAACGGGAATCGTGGGATAGGGTCCTATGTCCGTCTCTGACTCCAGCGCCACGATCCTCATCGGCGAGGTAGGCCTGGTTTTGTCCGTTCGTCCGTCCATCCGTCTGTCTCTGCCGTACCCCCACAATTCTGTTTCCTGCTCCGGCTTTCTCGCCCACGCGCTTTGGACCTTTTCCCCACTTCAGACCTTGCTCCTGCAGCTACACATTTCACTGTCTCTCTCTCTCTCTTCCTTTTCTCCCCAACACATTTATTCCTTCCCCCTTCTCCTCCTACCCTCCCACTTCAGCGTTTATTGCTTTTTGCATTTCAGCGGTCCCCTCTTCTCAGCGTCTTTTTATGTTTCTCCTTTTCCTCAATCAATTCCTGTGTCGATATCCTGCTTTTCTTTTGCTATCTATAGAATGCCTGCAGTGGTACAGTAGCTGTAGCATAGTGTTACGGAGAGAGTTCTGACAGTTAACAGAGGTTTATACAGTGTTTGACATTGATCCTGAATGTTGTGTAATGGTGTAAGATCCATAAAATGCTTTTGCATGTTCACTGGGCATACATGAGGAATGTATGTCCACATATCGCAGTTTCACCATGATGGTCAAGTGTTTTATGAGTGGTGGATCATTGCTGTACTTTTAGGAGAAAAATGTTTGGAAGTTTATTGTGGACAGTACTATGGTATCCTGAATCCTAGACCTTAATCAGTTGTTAATATGCAACATAATTCAGGAGGTACAAAAAGCACAGGAAACAGTAAGATGAGGTCCACTTTATCACTGCCATACATTTGTTAACTTTCAGTGAACAGGTTTGTAAAAGTGACCCAAAGTTACGATATGACAGTATGGTTAGATGGACCATGATTTGCAGATCTTGTGCCAGCATACTTAACTGGCTAGACATCACATCCTCTAACGTTGACTGTTGTGTATGTAAAATTGCATACGAAGCAAAATGCAATACATAACTGTTTCCAGTCAGAAGGAATCAGGTTGTTTGCTACATCGGGTGGGGTAGACACTGCACTCCTAAGCATTTGCAGAAGTGGGCCGCCTCACTGCCGGCTGAAAGAGGCACAGCATCCTTATGTAATGCAGAATCCTGCGGAACAGCGCCTAGAAAGGAGCATTTTGGACGCTGTGGCTCCCTCTGCTGTCTGGACTATTCCATTACATGACACATTCCTATTTATTTTCTGCTTTGTGTACGATGTTTTGTTTCTGCATAAACTGCAAGTAGAAGAAACTCTGGAGATAGCAAAGCATGGAAAATGCAGGTCATATCTAAATGCAATATTTGCAAAATTATTATGTGTGATTTTTTTTTTTTTTTTTTTTTAGAATTTCCACTGCAATTGCTACTTTAGTGTAGCCTGAAAAAGGATACTTAATGTATAGTCACAAACGTGAGTTTTCCTAAGCCTTTACTCATATTTCTCCTAACTTGAAATACTCATTAATATTCACAAGGCATGATAACTTCCACAAAAAACCTTTGCCACTCTCCAGAGAGAAGGGTATGAGCATGCTCTCCTACAAAACACATCATGTCTCCTTCCACTTCCTCTCACTCTGCTGTCCACTAGCTCAGCTTACATGGAAATAATGCTCAGCTTTATGCTGGTACACTTATTGACCAGCAAAGGTCAGTGGTATAGCAATGACACATGGACATCCTTGCCAACTGGATCCCTCCCTCCCTGGGGAATGCTGTGGGGCTGCAGACTGCAGTTCACACTGGCATGGTCTGGATTCAATACCAGACAGTGGAGCCACCCAGCAGCCCTAAATACATATATACAAGGAGTGGTGACCAGCTTTCTCATTGCCTACGATTTCACAGACATGCTGTTTTGGCTTATTATGTGAACTCTTCTGGCTATTCCATGTATCAAAGAACTTGAAGGGAGTAAACAAAATAGTTTTTGAATTTATGAACTACATCCTTGTTAAATATGATAATTGCTGGTGCTACTGTAAAACACATTTTGAAGACAAGACTTGAATATGTGATTGCACAAAGCAACATGACAGATCCAGCAGAGTTTGAAAAATTTCAAATAATTAGGGCTCAGAATACAGATGAATTAGTCAGAGAATCTGCAAAATTATTCAATATTTCTGTGGAGAGAAAGTGTTGAAAATCATGATGCCATACAACAAGGAAAATTGCCTCAGGAAAGGGATTATTGCTCTGAAATTTGGATGGGATGAGATAGGCAAACACATAACAGGATAGTACAAAACAGCCTCAACACCTCTTTTAACCAATAACATCTAAGTGATAAAGCTGTCATTCAGAGAATAACATGGCATGGTGAGGTTGTCATTCAGAAACCCCCAGAAGACCAAGGTCAATACATAACCAAACATAACCTGGTGTAATAAGAACAAAACCTGGACTTTGGAGCAATTGAAGAAAGTAATATATTTTGTTGAGCTGTGTTTTACTATTTTTTACTACATCAGAATGAGTGTATTTCTGGAGAAAGCCAAGGGCTTCAAAAAACATTGCAATGCTCCCAACTGATCAAACATGGTGGTGTATTTGTTATGGTATGGGCAGCCATCTTGTGGTAGTCACACGATCCAGTTCTGACTCAGCATGTTGGAATTATGGCCAAGGAATACAAAGCTGCGTTAGGGAACTGGATACACACTATAGACCAAACATTGTTTTCTCAAGATGTTCTCATATCCCAAACCATTAACACCCCCATACACACTTCAAAATTGATTCAAATTAGGTTTCATCAACATCAACATTTTTTGCCCTCAACAATCACCAAATCAAAACATATAAACCTTTAAGATTAAACCTTTTTTGGAAGTTTTGGAACATAGAGGAGTATATTTTCCTTCTTTCCTCTTGGAAAAAAAATTGTCTAAAGGGGCAAAGGCTGCTGTAAAGATAAAAGGTGGCCAAATTCCTTATGGGTAATACATATGCATTTTATGTAAATACATACAATACAATATTATAGTATTATATAAAATAGAAACAATAAATATGTATTGTTTCTAGTTTGTGTTTCCGTTATTTTGTCTACACAGGCCAATGTCTTCCATTCTTAGGTGCAGAGTGAAGGCTTCCGTATTTATATATTTTTGATCAATGCAAACTGTGGTTCATTTTGGATTACTGCTTGCCTTAATACAAAAGTGTTAATAAAGACTGATATTTATAGGACTTCAAGGTTTATAGTGCATTCAGTGATTGGTCAGTCTGTATCTTTGAGGGTCATGTCTTTGAGGTTTGGCCATTTATGATGGAGGATTACAAAGTCCATGAGGTAGAATACAAATCATAATGAAGGCTATGGCAATATATGTGTGTGAGTTTGAGTGTATGTGTGTGTGCATGTGTGTGTTTATGCATCAGAACTGTGTCAAATGCAAATTCCATTACTTTATATTTTTTTTTTCACAATTATAAGTAGGATTATTGCAGTTCCACCTCAATTAAGATCCAGTTCAGTCGACTCTAAGGTTAATTTCAAATTGGCAGATGAGCAGATATCTTTCCTGCTTATATTTCCCACAATGAGTCATCGGGCCTTTGAAGTCTCATGAAGGATACGTTATTTATTTTCTAGTAATTATTTATGAACTTTACATAAGCGTCTCATTGTTTTCTGTTACCTAAATATGTATTCGATCAACAAATCTGAAGTCAAGAGGTGCTTTTCTGAGCATATGTGTGTGAATCGTACAAGGACTGGTTTTAGGCCTCATTCTCTGCATAATTTATCTTCTCCCTTTACATCGCTACAATAGCAGGCATGTTAGCCCTTCTCATTTCTACGCAAAGGATAAATATACTTCAACACAGTAGGACACTTTGAGGTCTTTTCTGGAAGACATAAGGATGCCTTGCTCCAGATGAACATGTAGGATCATCCATTCTGTGTAGTTTTCCCATGGTTGTGCTATTACCTTCAATTCTTCTATAAAAATTCCCTTCCACTGAGTTGTTTAAAACATCCATATTCTGAAATGTTTTTTAGCTGAGCTGTGTAATTTGTGTATTAATGTATTGTGTCTTATGTCTTACTGAATGCATACTTTTCGCTTTTCTTAAACCCTGCCATTTTCCTTTTCCCTGTCCAGATGTTCATGTTCTTCTATGGACAATGCGCTCTAAATCAAATGTATTCTTATTCATGTAGCTACTCTTATTATTCTTATTATTACTATGACTCCTATGCGCCAAGGTAGAGGATAAACGTGTTTTTCCATATTTAGGTTACTTGTGATCATGTGACCTGTTTCTGTATGTTCAGTGTGCATGCTGAGACAGAACTGAACGCTGCAGTAGAAAGAGTTAAGCCTGGCTTCTCTCGCCCACCACTTCTCTAAATTATTCATTCGCTCTACACTGCCTGAGCTCCTGTTCGGCTGACAGTCTGGAGTCTGGGGAAAGGAAGTTTCATACTCCCCCTGAGTGCATCCCTGCATTTATACAAGATAATGTGACCCGCTCTGTGTGTGTGTGTGCACATGTGCGCACATGTGTGCATGTGAGAGCCAGCGTATCTATGTACATGTTTGTGTGTGTGCGTGTATATTTGTTGGAATGTGTGCCCATGTCTGTGTGTCACACATTCCAACGTTAGGTGTATGTACACATTGTACACATTAGGTGTGCGTATTTGAATCTGTCAGAAAGTTAATATGGGTAGATGTGGTATAACAGAGGCCTTTAATGGAGTACTACTGATGACTGTTTTCAGATAGAGTGAGACAGGGAAAGGCAGGTATTTTGGGGACTGCTCTATTGTAAAGCACTGATAGAGTTTCAGCTCTGTGAAAGATCTGGCAGTGTCACTGATTAGCTGTGGTTGCGGTTAGTGTCCTGGATGGTACTTTAAATTATATAAAACTCTGCGCTCTTCATGACATACACGGCCCACTCGGTACATCTTGATCAAGCTCATGCCTTTCATTAAGTCAATATCGCTGTGCTAAAAGCCCAGGGAGATTCACATCCTGATAACATGATGGACAACTCTTCATCTCCAAACAATGAGAGTACATGAACAGGCTGCTGGAGCCAGCATTGTTCACAGAGAGTCGTCTGTCACTTGAAAGATTGCTATAGCCTCCTCTCCGTTTTTGGACTGGCGTTCTACATTATTACTTGACTGCAGGAACGGGGAAGGGGGAGTTACAGAGAGTAAGGCAGAAGGAGAGGCATGGGAGAGCTCGCTCTGAGAGATCAACAGGAGAAAACAGCTGCCTCGGTTGGCTGAAGACTTGCTGAAATCAGAGCTCATAGGAGGTGAATATTTGAAGACATGCTCCCAGGGATTACATTAGACTCAATCATGCAGTAACTGAGTGAAGCTTGGAGAGAGAGAGAGAGAGAGATGGAGGGTTGGGGGGAAGGGAGGAAGGGAGAGGTGGGGGAGTAAGGGAAGAGCTGAGGAAGAACAGAGAGAGACAAAGGCAAATATAGAAGGAAGAGTGAGAGACACAATAAGATGGAGTGTGGAGAGAGAGAGAGAGAGAGAGAGAGAGAGAGAGATTGAGAGTGTGAAGAGAGAGGGGGAGCAGGTTAACAGTGACAGAGAGCCCCAAAGGCGCTACAGACTGAGCCATGTTCCTCTCCTGTGGGGTTTCTGCTAGGTTGTGTTTTTCCAGAACTGACAGAATCGGGACTGATCTCTGATTGGCCGATGGTACCAGAGAGACACCTGCCAGACAGGCCCAAGGACAGGAAGACTGCATGCTTAAACAGGAAATAACATGAATACCATCCAGTATCTCCCGATAAGTCACATTTTATTGCAAAAAACTGACTGTACTGGGTTCCCAAGTGATATATCCAACAGGGTACATGTTCTTTGACCAGTGACTGGCCTCCCACAGTTTATAAACTAATGTGACAGTGTCACTCTCACTGGGATGACACTTAATTGGCCCCAGTGTCACATGGCAGTTTGCTGAAAGCGACCCCTCCGTTGCTGGGTTGCTTCCCTGTCACCCAGCGCCGCGATACCCCTTTACTCCTTTTTAAAAAGGGCCCTTAAACTCAGAGGGGCACTTTGTCAAAAGCGACCCCATTGTTGCTGCTCATTTATCCTCTGGGGGTTACTGCCTCAGCCCTCAGTTTGGCCCAATGTTGTCTTTAGCTGAGAGGGGCGCTTCAGCACCCAGGACTAAAAAGCAGGCATGGTATTTTCAAAGTAAACATTCTGCAAACAAGTCCGTTTTGACTAAATTACAAACCAAACTTGGATGGTATTTCTAGCATGATTAGACAGAAGTTAGCAAGCCCGCAAGAATAGAAACACAGAACATTTACATATATTGGGATTTAAATGTCTCCCAAAATCTTGTTTGAAGGATTTGAATGAAACATAATGGAATTTTTTCCCTGCATTCATTCTGCTATTATCTTCCATGAGTGTAAACATTTGCCTCTGCAATATAATAATTCAAGGAACAAGGAAAAAGTAGCATGATTAGAAACAGGAAAAAAATAACGATTGCTTCACAGAGAAATCGAGCGAAAGAAAGAAGACCACAATCATATTTTGTTCTCCTCGCTAAAGTCATAGATTTGGTAAAAAGTTACATCGGCACAGAGAGCATCAGTACAGTAAAAATGTAGCCTGCTCCTCTTAATGGAAACGTAAAGCCATTTAGTTAGCTGACTGCTAATTCTGAGACCGTACAAATAGAACTCAAAGGACAACAGTGAGTTCAACAAAGCCATATATTTTTATTTTCATGGTGAATTATTGTGGCGTGTCAAGCTGCTCCTGTTGTTTAGACATTCAACATGTCAAAACCAACAGCTGTCAAAGACAAGTGCTTTCACTGGCACGATAGGTGCAGTAAGGTTATCACTGAAATAATTTATGTTATCTAGTTCTACTTTGATAGGAGAACTATAACACTCTGAACAGCTTGTTGAACATTTTCACCACACTCAGTAAATTGTCAGCTTGTCATAGTTAACATATAACATCAGGCAATGGCATCTGTAACTTGCCTCTGATATCCCATCCATCCTACATAAAGGACTGTATTACATCCACCCGGCAAGAGGAATAATGCTGATATGCTAATACCTCAGCCCCACTTGGCTGGAGAAGAAAATGCTAATATGCTATTACCTCACCTCCACCAAGTTGGAGACCTAGTGCTAATATGCTAACATCTCACCACTGGGAAGTGACAAGAGTAACAGAGCTACTGTGCTCATGCCCCAACCTGCACTAACAATTCTATTGTGAGAAATAATGCTTATGTGGTACCTAACCTCCACTTGGTAGATGATGGAGAAGTATTAGACTAGAAATAACGCTCTTATAACATTCTAATACCTCACCAACAGCTAAAAAAATGCTAATATGCTAATACTCCACTGTCACCATCCAGAAGAAAAATGCTAAAATGCTAATATCTCACCTCCACTGGTAAGAAACATAATGCTAATATGCTAGTACCTCACCTCCCAATGGTAAGAAAAAAGGCTAATGTGCTAATAATTCACCTCCACCTGGTAAGAGACATAATGCCAATATGTTAAGACCTCACCCCCACCTGGCAGGAGAAAAATGCTACAATGCTAATACTCCACCTCTGATTGTAAGAGAAAAATGCTAATATGCTAGGACTTCACCTCCATTTGGAACAAGAAGCTAATAACTCACCATCAACTAAGAGCTTATCTCAAAAGTTATAGCTAATAAGCTAATACCTCACCTGCACCTGGTAAGAGCCATAAGGCTAACATGCTAATACCTCACCATAAATTAAGAACTTACCTCCACCTGGTGAGAGAAATAATGCTAATATGCTAGTACCTCACCTCCCAGTCACAGGAAAAATACTGATATCGTAATACCTCAGCTGCACCTGACAAGAAACTTAATGCTAACATGTTAGTATCTCACCTCCCAATGGCAGGAGAACAAAATGCTAATATGCTAAATATAATAATGCGCTACTCCCATCTCCACATGGCAGGAGAAAGCGTGCTAACATGCTAATACTTCACCATGCACTAAGAACTGCCTCCATCTGGCAAAACGACAGGTGATGCTAATAAGCTAATATCTCACCTCCCAATGGCAAGACAAGAAAATGCTACAATGCAAATGCCTTTCCTCCAACTAATAAGAGGAATAATGTTAATCCGAGTGCCTCACCTCCACCTGGTAAGAGATACAATGCTAACAACATGCTAGTACCTCACCTCCATCTGGCAGAAGGAAGGTTAATATCTCACCATACACTAAGAGCTTATCTCCACCTGGCAGGAGAAGTAATGCTAATAAGATAACACCTCACCATACCTGGAAAGAGACAGAATTCTAACATGCTAGTTGCTCACCTCCAACAGGTTAGAGGCATAAAGCTAAAATGCAAATACCTCACCTCAACCTGGCTGGAGAAAATGCTACTACGCTAATATCTCACCTCCATTAGAAAGGAGAAAAAATGCTAATATACTAAAAATGATAATGCACTAACTCATATCCGCCCAACAGGTGAAAGTGTGTTAACATGCTAATACCTCACCATACACTGAGAACTTACCTCCCGATGGCAGGAGAAAAGAATGCTAATATGCTAATACCTCACCTCCACCTGGTCAGAGAAATAATGCTTATATGCTAGTACCTCACCTCCACTTGGTAAGAGGCATAATGCTATGCTGTTAACTCATTCCAACCTAGCTGGAGAAAAAAAGGCTATTACGCTAATACCACACCTCCATTAGGAAGGAGAAAAAATGCTAATCTGCTAAAAATAATAAGGCACTACCTCCATTAGGAAGGAGCAGGAGAAAAAATGCTAATATGCTAAAAATAATAAGGCACTACCTCATATCTGCCTGACAGGTGAAAAAAAGGCTATTATGCTTATACCGCACCTCCAAAAAGTGCTAAAAACATGCTAATACCTCACCATAGTGTTAACTGAGAACTCACCTCACTGATGGCACGATGGAGAAAAGAATGCTAATATGCTAATACCTCACCTCTACCTGGTCAGAGAAATAATGCTAATATGCTAGTACCTCACCTCCACTTGGTAAGAGGCATAATGCTATGCTGTTACCTCATTCCGACCTAGCTGGAGAAAAAAAAGGCTATTACGCTAATACTGAACCTCCATTAGGAAGGAGAAAAAATGCTAATATGCTAAAAATAATAAGGCACTATCTCATATCTGCCTGGCAGGTGAAAGAGCGCTAACATGCTAATTCCTCACCATACACTGAGAACTTACCTCCTGATGGCAGGAGAAAAAATGCTAATATGCTAGTACCTCACCTCCAGTGGGAAGGAGAAAAAATAATATGCTAAAAATAATAACGTACTACCTAATCTAATTTTTAATCCATCTTCCTTTGAGTGTATTAAACAATGGGGGATAAACCAGCCGCTCCATGTTATATAAACCCAAGATCCTACATTATGACATCACAGAGACCATGCAGAGTGAAAGGCAAGCTGTGTTCTGTGATACATTATAGTGTTCTAGTCAGAATGCAGCTACAACAAGTACAGTTGCAATTTTGTCATAAGTTGATTCCAAGTATGTGGGAGGTGTATACTATAATCCAAGGATGTGTTTCTGCACACTTGTCAGAATGTGCATATGCCTCAATGTTCTATTTGTATGCACTTTTCAATTTCAGACACGTGATGAAAATTGAAACCAATGTAAACTGAAGCTATTGCCAGTGAATAGAATTGCTGTCTCTACTTTGTTAGAAGCCATGCCACCCAGGGGTTTGGCATGGATTCAAGTACTAGTAAAGTATTCCCTGCTACAAGAAGAGAGGTAGTGCAGGGAAGGGAGGAAAGAACAGACAGGGAAGAGCAGAATGACAGCAGAGAGAGGACAGGGGGAGAGAGGGAGGATGAGAAAGAGAAGGAGAGGAGTAAGGAGGCCCTACTGAACCCCTCTCGTGTCAACGGACACAGCAAAAACCTTGCAAATGTGCACACAAATCTCCGTGAATGTGAATTCACTTGATGTTGAAAGATTCCAGTTATTCCTCCAGTGGTGTGCTCAAATACACATGTGCTGCAAGTGTGCACAACGGCAACACTGCTGAAAAAATGTTAGGGGAATTGGAATTCAAACAAAATTAATATTTGTTTTGAGGGTTATTTGCCCATCATTAGCTCACAAATCGTAGCTTTCTCCTAACTAGTCTAAAGGGCATCACAGTCCTGCGAACAGAGTTGAGGTACTGCAGAGGGTCTCTGATAATAGGGTCATGTGACACATGGCTCAGAGGGGCATGGCCTGTTGTATAAGGGGGTGGAGTCTAACCATGCCACTTAATTCCCCCTCCTACAGGGCTCAGCCGATTCCTACACCAGTCGCCCCTCAGACTCCGACGTGTCTGTGGAGGAGGACCAGGAGGCGGGTCGGCGTGATGCCGAGCGCCAGGCCCAGCTGCAACTCGAGAGAGCGAAGGTACGACCAGATAAACTCAACCACTGATTCACAGCCTAAGGCAGCCAGCAATAACTGAAATGAGGTTTTCTTGAACCCTACTGGGTGAAGTCAGTGTAGTTAAGAATTTGAACTGTAATGTTTGGAATCCTGACTATACACAAGAATCAACATTTGTTGGTTTTATTTTTTTTAATCCAGGAAATTCCTCCACTTTTTATTTTTATTTCTAAAAATATATTTTAATTACAGTTACTGAAATGACTTCTCAGTGAGGGTGTTTTACCAAAATATACCAGTGTCTCATACACATCTCATAACATTTTTGATGCATGAAAAAACGCATACATATGAAAATAAACTTAATTGTGAATTTTAGAGAGATCAAGGTTTTTGGGGGAAAATCAGGAAGAACTGAAGACAATAACCATTAAGTGTACAAATCAGATGAAACATATAGAGCCTACATGATGCTCGCTCTGCCATGCTCAACCTAAAGCCATCGGTGTGATGCGTCTGTTGCCCTTATTTACAGCAGTACACAGTAAACAAAATGAACACAGTGCAGTGGTATTGTAAATGAACAGTGCATGCGGTGCGGTACCTGAGGAATGACGCTGCTCTGTTCGGCGGTCCCTCTCCAGACCAAGCCGGTGGCGTTCGCGGTCAGGACCAATGTGGGATACTGTGGAGCACTGGATGAAGAATGCCCCGTCCAGGGAACAGCAGTCAACTTCGAAACCAAAGACTTTCTGCACATCAAAGAGGTGAGCAGGACTGTGGGGAGGCAAGCAGGTGGGTTACCTGTCTGACCCCCTCAACCCTTAAACCAAACCTCTTATTCCTCACAAAGAAATCTCCAGGCCCCACCAAACGGATGTTATCTTGTAAACGTATTGTTTGTAGTTTGTGACAATATCATGTTGTGTTAAAGTTTGCGACTGTAGCATATTGTCAGTTTAAGTGCAAGACTTCAGAATGTTGAGTAGTTTAAGTTTGGGACTAGAATTTTGTGTAGTTAAGGTTTGTGAATGTATCATGTTATTTAAATTCAAGTTTGTGACTATCATTTTATGTTAAAGCTCTTGAGTGTAGTATGTTGAGTTGGTTAAAGTTTATGACTGTAGTACATCATGTTAAATAATGTTTATGACCAGCATGTTGGAGATCAGAGTGAACTGGGCCAGCATCGGTACCTTTTCTCCATTCTGGTTTCTGTCCTCCACCTGCAGAAGTTTAATAATGACTGGTGGATCGGGAGGCTGGTGAAGGAGGGGGCGGACATCGCCTTCATCCCAAGCCCTCTGCGTCTGGAGGCCATCAGACTCAAACAGGAGCAGAAACAGCAGAGGTAAGGGTCCTGCCCACTCACTTGCCAAGGTTTCACCTGTACTCCGCTGCCTTGCCTGTTTGCTGTTCTCCCACCTGTTCTCTCTAATCTCTCCTGTCTTCTGCCATTTTATCTTTCTACCACCGTGTCTCCTATCCTGTGTTATCTTCCCAGTTTGCTGCCCTCCCAGCTATCCTCTGTTATCTCACCTGGCTATCATTCTTCCACCTGTCTTCTGTAATCTCACCTGTGTGGTGTCACCACACTTGTCTGCCATTTCCTTACCTGTCTGTTCTCCTCTCATCTGTCTTCTCTCACCTGTCCCCTGTCCTCTGTAGGCTGTCATCCATCAGGTCAACACTGAACCTTAAAGGCAAACAGGGAGATGACAGAATAGGAGAGGAAATTAGCCCTCTTTATTTCTTCACATTTCTGAAATTGTGAATATGGGGGACAGGTTGCCCTAGTGTGCTTTGTTGCAAAAGTTCAGGTTATGAAGTCTGCATATGGTTACCAAGACCAGTGCCTGAAACCTGCACTATCCCAGCTACCCACATGTGAACACTTGTAATTTTATTTACAGGAAGATGGGAGGGAACGCAGTAGGGACGGCTGGCCGAAGGACCACGCCGCCCTCTGCAGGTGAGTGTGAGGATTGCACTGAGGCCACACCCACTGGTGGAGAATTGGCAAACAAAAAGTTTTTTCTCAAAACTGGGGTACACCTTAACTGATTATTTGAGTCAAATCTATTCAGACTCTTAATGTTTAACTGTGGGATACCTTTGGACAAGTATTGAAATACAATATTCGAATACACATTATACAATATATACATATTGGAAGTCAGGGCTCACAAACATTGGAAAATGGGGGGTAGGGGCTATAAAGCACTTGTCTTAACAGCACAGCTTCTATCTGTAGGGCCTTGTTCCTGTAATTCACTCTGATTTTCATTCTCTCGTTTCCAAGCTAAACAGAAGCAGAAGCAGGTAGGTGTGTCACACAGTCTGCTCTAGTCATTAAATATGAAGTGAACACACACAGCTATGTGAACGCTACCCATCCATATCCGCTATGATACCAGTGCCATGCTTCACACTTCACCACACTCTGGACATTTGCAGTATTTTAGTATTTAGTTATCAGAGCCAAGTTTTAGGACAGTGTGTGTCTGTACTCTGTTACAATGCGGCATTTTCATAAAGTATCCTGTTACAAACCAACATGGGTTTCTACATGGAGATAAAGGCAGGTTTTCAAATTCTGTGAAAATATTGTGAAAGCTGAACCCAGTGCTAGGGTACAAAATTAAGGTATGGTTGAATGAGTACTTACCAAACTATTCAAGTTCAGAGATTCAAGAACCTTGAAGGAATGTGGTTTTATTGAAAAATGGGAGGAGCTAAAATGTACTGTCAATGGATCAAAGATTCTGACCAATGACTACCTTGGCTATAGAGAGAAATATTTTTTAATTGGTTCAGACAAGTCAACGATTGATAGCTGAGCACAGGGTTGTAACAGGGATAATAAAACTTCATTTCAACCATCATTACTTCCCTGAGCTTGTCATTGTTTTGGGAGTAGCCCTGGGTTCCGTTTATAGGTGGGTGTGGTCACGTACATCATTATGTCTCCCGACAGATGGAGCACGTTCCTCCGTACGATGTGGTCCCCTCCATGCGGCCCGTGGTTCTGGTTGGACCGTCTCTGAAAGGCTACGAGGTAAAAGAGTCCAGAGCTATCACTGCAGCTCAACTGTATCCTCAGTCAAATTCCTTTTTTTTAAAATTGTTGGTTTGTTTCTTCCCCATTTGCCCCTCGAATCCCTCTGCAGTGCCCCTATTCTGCTGACTCAGCAGGAAATGGCCGATCATGTGACTTCCTCTGACTCAGATGCCACCAAGCTCACCACTTTTTGCAAACACATCACCTGTCACTTACTGCCTATGTCATGTCAGTAAGAGAGTCAGCATTTGCATAGCCCATGTGTCTGCAGATGCCTAGGGGGCCAGAAGTGGCCGCTAGAACAATGAAACTGATTAACCTACATTGGTTTAACTGGTATCTTTCCCTGCTGCCTTACCAAAGCAGAAATCTGCCTATAGCCAGTAATGATGGGGCTAGGACCTGAACCTCCAGTCATAAGACCCACAGGGCACCTTGAACAGTCACCTTTACCATTTGAGCCAATCAGAGGCCCTCAACAGTCTTTCAATCTCCTTTTTAACCTGCAAACCAAGTGAACAGGAGCCCAAATAGGAAAGACTGCTGTGACAGGTGACTCAGAACCCCCTCTGGGCTGTGCAAAGCTCAGCAAGGCTAATTTTAAACCGAGGATGAAATCTTACCCTTCTCTTCCTCTCCACGCAGGTCACGGATATGATGCAGAAAGCGCTTTTCGACTTCCTGAAGCACAGGTTTGACGGCAGGTGAGTCTGTGCTCCGGCAACAATGTTTCAGGGACCCCCTCCACAACTGTTTACAATAACAGTTGTGGGTGTTATAGACATACGGTGCATTTGTGAAATCAGAATAATTTTAAATATAGGCCTACCCAACAAACAATGCAGCACACAATCTCCGACAGGGGGTAGAACTCCAGTATTGGGTATCAGGACATTTTTAAGACATTTACACACAGGCATTTGGGTGCAGTTTTATCAATTAGAAATAGTGGAGGGAAAGATCTTACAATGGGTACTAACTTGTTATACAACGTGGTCCCTGTTTGTGGAAGTGATGCTAATACGGGTTACCTGTCAACTCAAGTTGTGTTTAATGGTTTCTTGTGTATTTCATTATATGTCTTCTTGCAATACATTTGTGCATTTTCTCTAACAGAAATAGAATATACTGCAGTATACTGTAAATTTATTGCCATTATCTTCATAAACTATATTGAAATATGTGACATTTCTGTTAGGGTTACCTTTAATAAATTTTCATAACAAAGAGAATAATGAAACTATGGAATGAGGTCCTCTTGTTAGTGTAGTGAGGTGGGGTTGCTATGGAGTGTGGTGCTGATGTTGGCGTAGTCACACTGTTGCCACAGAGATGGTACTGACGTTGCTGTGGTGACGGGACATCCTCTTGCAGGATTTCCATCACGCGGGTAACGGCTGATCTGTCTCTGGCCAAAAGATCTGTCCTCAACAAGAGAGCCATCCTGGAGAGGTCCAACACACGGTCCAGTCTGGGTGAGCTGGGAAGGGGATTGTCAGGGCATCCACTTACTGTCTGGGTGCTGTTTGTCCAAAGCTAAGTGAAGTACCATGGTGAATTAGCATGGGGGGGATTTATTTTAAATAAGTAACCATCCCAACTATGTAATGGAGTACTTTAAGTTTCAAGTTTCAAAACAGTTCACTTCTATTGAAAACCTAACAATTATATAACCATTTAATAAGATGTCCCACCAGGATACAGAAATTTTATCGTAAGGATTGTCATAATCTTAGGTATGATGGTTACACAGTGATTGACAGCTCCAGTCCACTTTGCAGGGTTATCTCCCTGAGCATTCCCACTGTCTGCTTTGGGTGTGATGATTGTGTCTCTCTTGGCTCCCCCTAGCGGAGGTCCAGAGTGAGATAGAGCGGATATTCGAGCTGGCTAAGACCCTGCAGCTGGTAGTGCTGGACGCAGACACCGTAAACCACCCAGCCCAGCTCTCAAAAACCTCTCTCGCCCCCATCATCGTCTATGTCAAAGTGTCTTCACCCAAGGTAAGGCCTGCTATTGTTTGTGTGGGGCATATTTCAGTGTGTTGTGTTGAATAATAATAGTAATGCTGGACAATTCACATTGTAGTACTGTATGTTTCAGTATGTTGTGGTGCATATTTTAGTGTGTAATGACCCCTCAGTGTGTAGTTATGCAAGCCATAGTGTGTAGTTATGGTTGTTTTGTTGCAAAATGATTGTCACAGAACTAAATGCCATGAGTTTGTAAAAGACGCCATGAATTCCATTTCATTGCATAAATAAAACGATAAGCCAGGCGAGGCCATTGTTTACAGTGTTTTTAGCACAGCTAAATACGTTTGGCACGATGCTGAGTTTTCTCAAGAAGACACTTTTAAAACCAGTGTGTTTCATGTACCCGGTGAATGTCAGGGAAATGACACGTTTTAAAATAAAAAATACTTCGGTTGCAGGTAAACGGTTGTAACAGCGATGGAATTCCTGGCACTTACGTTTAAAAATGATACATTTGAACTTTAAACTTGAAAATGCGTATTTGTTTGATACTTCCGAGTTGAGGCGTCGGTGAGGCCTACTGGTGACTCAAGGACAGTTAAGCAAACATCTTAAAACAAAAATTGGAAACTTTAGTGTCAATAGCGTTTTTGTTTGCTGTGAAATGTTTTACTGTGACAAGAAATAATCATTGTTTTATCGTTTTATCGACAAACAATAGTCGAGGAAAAAGTACTTACCTTTCGGTTTGCAGTGATATCTTGGACAAGCGCGGGCTAAACCAAATACTTTTTTTTGGGGTGTGGGGGGGTTTGAACAATTTCAGAATACTTGGGGAAGTAATTCATGTACGAAGAGTGCCATTGGGAAGGCATTTGGATTGGGAAGTGCTGGAAGAGTAAATTCTCTTGTTTATTTCAGAATGCGGTGGTGCTTTTCAGTGTGTTGTGTTGTATATTTCAGTGTCTGGTTCTCATTATTTCAGTGTGTAGTGATCCTGTGTGTCTCTCCCCCCTCTCCAGGTGCTGCAGAGACTGATTAAATCCAGGGGAAAGTCTCAGAGTAAACACCTCAATGTGCAGATGATGGCAGGAGACAAGCTGGCCCAGTGTCCCCCTGTGAGTCGCATATTTATATTTATTCATTCAGTGAGCACATACAGTCACATACACATACAATATCTCTCATACATATATGCACATACAATATCTGTCTCTCTCATACATATACGCTCATACAATCTCTCTCTCTCTTACATATACGCACATACAATCTTTCTCTCATACATATACACACATACAATATTTCTCTCTCATACATATATGCAGATACAATATCTCTCTCATTTACACACACACCGTCACACACACTGTCTCTCTGTCTCTCTCACACGCACAGTATCACACTTTCACGCCTATGCTCAGAATGTCTCTGCCACACAAACACCATATATATAGTCTCTCTCTCTCACACACACACGCACACACACACAGAATATCTGTCTCTCTTACACACCACACACACTCTCTCACACACACAGTATCACACTTTCACACCTACACTCAAAATCTCTTTCTTACACAAACACCATATATACAGTCTCTCTCTCTCAGACAGACACACACAGCATCTCACACACGCACCACACACATACAGCTGTGTCCCACTTTCCTCATTTCCCCCATCGCTTCCTACTCTGGTCTTATAAGGCTGGTCCCATGGTCACAGGTGTTAATGTGCCCCCCTGCCTCCATCAGGACATGTTTGATGTCATTTTGGATGAAAACCAGCTGGAGGACGCCTGTGAACACCTGGCCGAATACCTGGAAATCTACTGGCGGGCCACTCACCTCCCTGGTTCCGCCCCCATCAACCCCCTGCTAGAGCCGAACCCGATAACCCCGCCCTCAGCCAACTCCAGCCTCCAGGTTAGCTCCTCTTGAGGCCTTCACCCCCATGTAATGCCATTCCTGAGTTGTGACAGCCTTTATTTCTATGGTACGTCAGTCCTGTGTCAGAACAGGCTTTATTTCTGTGGTATGTCTGTCCTGTCCCGTGACTTAACGTACCACTGTAACCTCAGCTAACATATAACACCTGTCTGGCTTTTGCAGTTCTCCGAGACGCAGGAGTTAATTGAGTGACCGCTCACAGCCTCGGGTGAGTAAGGGGGTGGGATGCGGGCGAGGTCCTCCCCTCCCACCCTGCTACCGTTCGTTCTTCACACTCCGCCCATCAGAGAGCAGGCCCAATAGGCCAATCCACCCGAAGACTGCTCTGGTTCTGACTCCGCCTCTCTTTTTCCCCTCTGCCCAGCATAATGCAGGACTATGTTTCGATTGGCTGTGGTACTGGGGGGGCAGGAATAGGGGAATGGGATGGGTTTAAGGAGGAGGACAGCCCTGCGCTCCCTGTCAAGGCCAGCAGGGGGCGCTCTCTGCAGCTGCATTCAGAGGAGGAGTAGGAGGAGGAGGATTAAGTGAGTGACTCATCTCCCCCAGCCACGCCCACACGAATCACCCCACCACACCAGTGTTCACTGTTATCAGAGGGACGTAGCCTGCTGCAGAGCCACGCCCACCCAGAACCGCAACAAGCACAAACAACCACCAAGCCCCGCCTACCAGGTCACAGACCCACTGCCAAGGCCTGGAGACGGGGAGAATGGGGCGTGGGCCATATCTCAAGACCAGAGAACGGCCTCTCGTTTCCAGAAAGGGTAACTCACAGTCAGGAGCAGTCATTCCAAATATGAGTTATTACATTATTATAAAATCCCTTCCATTTTTTTCAGTCCTTAGCCCATGGTTTGGCAAGTCTAGATTCCTCGGTATGGTGAAGTTTTAGATCTCAGCTCAGTAAATATTTATGTTATTTTTGGATTCCTTGAGAGTTTCTAGCATGGAAGGAAATCTGTAACCTAAAAACTGAAAGGAACTATCTATAAATGTGTTTAAATCCACAGGAAACCTGTAAGAGTACAGCTTTCCAGGGTTCAGTGCAAAATATGAAAAGATTATGCAAATGGTTCTTATATTTAGGGACAATTAAATTACAATCATCTAGGGCAAGGACCCTTGTAACTAGCCATATATCTACAAAATATTCAGCATCAATTATTGCATGTATGCATATTTATGATAAACATATTTGCTGTATTTACATTAGAGCTATTTGCACATTACATTTTGGACTAAAAAGGTAAAAATTATAAGGGAATTGAAGTAGGATTTAATATGTAGAGTGCAATTAAAAACAGCTGAGGTTACTTTCAGATTATTGTTATTTTACATTAATTTATTTAGTCAGAATCATCTTCATGGCGAGGTTTACCCTATCTGAATCAATCAATCACATTTAATGGTATTTATTATTTATTATTGCACTTACTGTATATAATTAATTTATGTTTTCTGATTAAAAATATTGACAGGTTTTTAAGCATGTAGAAAAGTGTATAGCGCCAGATCTATCCAAAAAATAATATTGTACAGTAATATCACATATGTTCTGTGTCTAAGGTGTGTATTCTTTAAGCTTCCACGTATCATAGTCCGTTTAGCTTGAGATGCATAAAGTTACCCATTACAGAAATAAGATTGTAATATTGTAATTGATCGGATCTGCCCATTGGCCGCTTCTTAAAACATGGCAAGATCTTGCGCTGTGAATGGTGCAAATTCCTATCATAACCGATTGATATATAGGAATTGATCACACCTGCCCATTGGCCGCCCATTAATAACATAGCAAGATATTATGCTGTGAATGGTTCAAATCCCTATCCTAACTAGAATAGTATCATTTGCGATGCTGGTGTGTGGCAATGTCAAATCAGAGATTATTTCTGTACAAGGAGACTATGCACAAATATATCATTCATACAACATGATTAGCATATTAAAGTAGTTGTGTAAATAAACAGCTACTGTGCTAGTTCTGAGATTAGAGGACACGTCAGTGTGTCCTTTTTAATTTAATAAACTTGGCTCTGTTTTGAGGTTCTCTTCACACCTGGGACCAGATACATTCCTTGCAGAAATGAAATATACTGCAATATATTTTAAATATATTGTGACAATGAATGCAATATATTTACAATAAGATGCTGTATTTTCTATTTCTGTTAGGGAGATCTTGCAAGACAGCTGGACAATATGGAGTGCAGACAGACACACACACACAGGGCATTCACATACGTCGGAAACTATAACACACTAACAGACACACCCACTTCCTGCTGCATTCACACACTGACACACACTCGTTATATTCTCAGGATTGTATTGTTGCACGCCTTAAAACCGCCACACCTCAGACAGTGTTAAATGTCTGGAGTTTATTCCAATTCCTCAAGATCGTTTCAGACCAGCTGCGGTTGTTCCGCAGTTACTTTTCCCTCAAGAGTTACCTGTGACCCTTAGCTTAGCAAACCGTCCTGAGAGCAAAATGTCTTTGCACGTCCTCTCTGTAACGAGAGTCTTTTCTTAAAACCTTTTCTTAAAACATATTTACAAAGTGTTTTTAAACTGCTGCCTGTTATTTAAATTATTGTCTACCCCTCCTCAACACACCAAATATAGTCTTAAACTGCCCACATTAAACAGAAAGTGTACTTTGTGTCCTGGTGATGTGTATCTAACACACACTTGCATCTGTGATAGCTCCTAACCTTTACTGGGGTCTTTTGCCCTTTGTGAGTTTCTTTATCCTTCAGAAAAATGAATTACGATACTTAATGTATACAGACTAATATATAATATCACTGTGGATTACATAATATTTTACTGATGAAGATTCATGCTTATTATATTCTGAACACAAAGAGTGCATATATGCATATATACATGCATAATATACACTAATATATAAGAAAATACATGGATACATACATGCACAGATAGTTACATACATACACACGTACATAACATGTATATACTTGCATGCATAAGAACTTTTGAACAGTTACTTACATATGTCTTCATAGGACCATGCACACATACTTACATATATACATACATGTGTATATACTCGCATTCATGCATGCATGCACACATACTTACATACATACATCTTTTACTCACCAGCTATTGTCCAGCTTTCTGCCTGTTGAATTTAGTCACGTAAGTTTATTCAAAGATGAACAATGATTATATATGCATTTGATGGTAAAATATTAGTCCAGGGTAATATGGCATATTTTGTAAAAAGCGTGATGTCATCTATCTGCAGCAAAGCCAAAACTGTAACGCTACACAGCCAAAATAAAATCCAGAGCTCTCGAGAACACTTGTTTAAGGAAATGCCAAGAAACCCCCTCTTGCCATCTTGCTACTTAAAATGATGAAATCTCTAAAAAAAAAAAAAAAAAAACACAAATATAACCAGTAACGCTCAGGAGTCCATCTGACTATTTTTAACACAAAATACATGTGGTTGTTGGCACAGCTTTGTGGGGAAAAGCCAAAATGCCAGCTTGCTCACAATTCAGGAAATCTGGCTGAAAACTGACCCAAACTGGCAACCCTGCCAGCAAAATCGGCTGCATTCTGATACTTTAAAATTCCAGTTTTCTGCTTTTGGTCAGTTTTCTACTCTTTCCTTCTCTCCTTCTTTCGTTGTTGCCTCCTTGTGACCCAGAAGGGCCTGCCTACAACAGGGAGTTTACTCATAAACTGTTAAACCCCCTGTAAAAAAAAATCAGTAATATAATACAAACTTTTCCATTAATTTCCATCATTATGAGTTGGGGACAGTCGATACGCGTGAATAGATATAAAACGCAAAATATGAAAGAAACACTGTTGGGCTCAATCAGTCTCATAAATAGGAGGTAATTTCACTTGGAAATTTACAAAGAATTTGAATGCATCTGTAGATACATTTTGGCATTTTTTTCCGTTCCCAGTTTAAATATGCCTTCCGTTCAACTCTGACCTGTCATTCTTATTGACCTCTTACAGCCATTTTATTGAAATCATGTAAAACAGCCAAGTGCATCCCTGCATGTCTTTGGTTTGTTAAGCATAGATACAAAATTAAGACTCCAATGAGCGAGTATAAAGGAACAAATAAAGCAGCAAAACAAACATGCCAGACAGGCCCGGATTCAGTCCTTCTCTCACAGTCAAGATCAACAAGTTTAAGTAACCAATATTTTTTAAGATTCTACCCATAGCTTAAAACTGTCATTTGAGAAAATAAAGACAGAACTATCTTATGTTTTCCATTATTCTTTAGATCAAATCCAGACCCCCAATCTCTGAACCCATCCTCTCCCCCCTAGCATAATTAAAATGGTCCACAAGCTTGCTCTACCTTTACAGTGCTATGGATCCAATTATACACCTATTACTGAATGCATTACCTGTCGTGTCGTCAACACCACCTGTATTTAAGTTACTTTTGTTACATTTTCTCTTGTTACGTTATTCTCTTGTTAAGATCTGTTGTGGCATTACCAGTTTTTTGCATTATCTAGCATATCATTATCTGTTGATAAGAACACCGCATGACTGAAGAGTTTTTTCCTATGCAAGTGTTGCATGAGATTTTAATGTTTTTTTTTTTTTACTTTTTGCTGTTTGTTTCTATACCGTTATTATGTATTTTACAATGAACTCGACTCTTTACTGGTACTTTAATAGTGCCAGATGCCTGCTGAATGGAATCTGTTTTCCGTATTCCGTGTGTCCTGGTTGATATGAATCACGGAGTCCCAGGGCGGAGTCGGGGCGCTCCTGCACTGAAATGGAAAGCGGAATCATCCGGAAAAAAAAAAAAACAGGGAAAAAAACGCACGTGTTGAAGATGGGCACGTTTGAATATACATGAATGTCATGTGGTTTCACTGAACACACTGTTGTCGATATAACATGCATGCCTAAGGATAAAATGCCATTAGCCAAAGTTTTCGTAACACGGGGTAAAGTATTTCCATAATGGTATTTCAGACCTGACAGACTTATGTGTGTATATATTTTTTTTTAATTTTCATATTTTTTTAAATTGCTTTCATATCTTACTCTTTGAGCGAATATAAACTGAAGTTTTGACCTCTTACCTGAGGGTTGCCATGTTGTGTGACAGGATAGTGAGGATTTATGAATCCACAAAATGGGAGGGGCTACCATACTCTGTCAGTGACTTAAGCCTGAACCAATGATTAGAGATTAGATTCGTTTTGTAGAGCAAAGCTTTTTTTTGTTTTATTTTTGACTCAGTTTACACAATTCAGTCACTGACAGCAATTTGTAGCTCCACCTACTGCGGGGTTTGTGAAGATTCACACTCTCATCGCTGTAGTAACAGCACAGCTGAAGCTTGGTACTCAGCGTGTCACACCAACATTAAAGCCACCGCAGCCACCTCTATGAAAGGGATACATTTCAGAAGACAAAAACAAGGGGCCGGAGTCATTAAAGCGTTCTTAAGATGAATCATATCAAACATCCTAAAAAGAAAAATGAAGAAGTTCATTAGATGTTCTTAAATGCTATCCCTCAATATTTTTTAAGACCTGACCAGTCTTACAAACTTCTTATAGTGTTCTGAATTTATCTTATAGTCTAATAGTGTTCTGAATTATCTTCCAAACTAAATTGAATGGCCTACTACAGCTACAAACAGCCTGGGTGTGGCTGCCTGTGCCCTGGAAGAGAAAAAACATTATCTTGTGGGATATTTCATCCACTGTCGCAGTCAAACAGTGGTTCTGACAAGATATGAGAGAAAAAGGTCAAAAAGCCACATTTTATTGGATCAGTGTGGAAGAAATTTGACAATCTTACTGAGATCGGAGAAAAACACAGCTTGGATCTCCAGGATATTTTGCAGGGGCCGTCAGTGATTGAAACTTTGATATATCAATTTCTCAACTAATTGAGTGTAATTTTTAATGAGAATTTAGAGGTTAAATGAAGATTTAGATTTTAGAGGCTTAATTTCTCAGTGCAGCAATCTTCAGGCAAGTTTGGGGTTATATATTTCTAAAAAAATCCATGAAAAATGTTTTACTTTTCCCAAGAATCCAATTTATGCTCATCTTTTTCTTGAGAGGAAACATATGAAAAAAATGAATGAAGATGTGTATGATGTTGTTTTGATGAAAAGAAACTTTACTCATAAGAAAGTTACAAAAAAATTGAAGTATAGTACTTGAGAAGATTTTTGTCTTGAGAAACTTTCATGAATCCAGTCCCAGCATTGGCCAGGAGGGGGCGCAGTGGTTATAACCTCTTGAATCTGTTTCAACTGCTGTTTTTACACAACAGGGCACCAACAATTACCATTGCAGATATGGTGAGAATCTATCACACTACTAATTAAAAATAAATGCATAAATTTAAAATTTTTATTTTTATTTATTTAGCTCACATTCTCGTGCAGAGTAGCTTAATAAGCATTAATCAAACTGACTTTTTTTATCTTTGGGCTGTATTTAAGTTTAAGCTTCAGGAGAAAAATATAGATATGTTTTTAAAGTGTGTGTGCACAAACTGAAAGCTCAGAACTTTGATTTAGACTTTAAACCAAATAACGATGAAAAGAAATGACATTCCAAACTGAATAGGAACTCCGACATACCACACTAAGCAAGTGTTGTACAGAAATTATTTTAACATTTTTAACACTATTGCCTGTTGGGACAAAACCAGGACCAATGCCCTGCCACATAATTGTCAACAGTCATAGAACTACATATATCAAGCACATAAATCACAATAAACATTTAAAAATAGTAAATACTAATAATCAGTATTTCCTGTTTTCTACCCAGTGGACCAATTAACTAATTAAAACCTAAGTAAAAAAAAATCTTTCCTTTTTTATATCTGAAGCACAATTTCTAGTGGTTATTTTGATTTTATTTCTGTTTCTGATTTCCTCAGATTCTATATGCAATACAGATATTCTTTATAAAATGCTGTAGATCATCATTTTTTCTTTTATTTCTGTATGTGGGAAAGAGAACAATAAAATTGCACTAATTCTCATATTTATGTCTGTATTTACTTTGAAATGCAATAAATACACTGAAATACAAACAGAGGCCCCTTGTTGTTTCTTTAGAATGTGTGCTGGTGTGATGTTTTTATGGGAAAACTGAATTTAAAATTATATTGAAAATTATTCAACGGCTCTTATCAGTTGCTGAAGGAAATGCTTGTTGGACAAAGGTGCAATACAATTTGTCACCAGTAGGTGGCATGTTTGGATCTTGAAATGGTGTTGCAGTCCCTCGATGAGCGAGATTCTCCAGTTATGTGTGTATTAGACCAGGAGGTTAGATTCCTTGAGATAGCAAAGAGAGCAAGAAAATACACTTCTTGTTAGGCTAAATCATAATATTGGTTTAATTGAATTAAACAATACAATAAAGATATGTTGTGTCATTGGTGAGTTGAACAGGTGCTGATAACTTACCTGTTAAATACTTTCCTCATGTTTTTACCTGATTGCATGATCTCAGACAGGTGATTCGGGGATGTCATTTTTTAAATACTAACAGATAACACTGGTGAACGAGGTTGGGAATTTGATGACGCCCCCTGGCCTTTGTCACATGGAGGAGTAGCAGGTAAGGTTAATACTGTGGTACTCTACCCTTGTTCTGGCCAGCCACAGGGTCTACCCTGGTTCTTGTTCTTACTCAGAACTCAATTGTTCAGTTAAGGCAAGTAGTTATATGGGTAATTCACCTAGTATTCTGAGTGTGAATTTGTTGCTGGGTCAGAGGTTAGAACCACTGGGTTAGCATGTCAAAATGTCAC